>BSBN01000877.1:0-2400000 GCA_027924645.1 Cunninghamia lanceolata | reverse complement strand
CCACTTGAATTATGGTCTGGAGATTGCCTAAGGAAAATCTAGAATTCCTTAGGTGCAATACTAAAAGTAGATGAAGGATTGTTGGACAATAATTATTATTTGTATGCCAGAATTAAGATTTTGGCCATCAAAAAGATCCCCAATCAAATTGCTCTTGCCTCTGTGGCAGGCATCTAGATTAAGAATATCAAGGTTGAAAAGGAAAAAATTATTGCTTGAAGTGTGGACAAAGAAATGATTTGACGGCTAGTTGTTGCCCTCAGACCTAGAGATTATGGAAGGAAAAAGATTTATAGGCAGATCCAAATCCTTGCATGAAGACAAACATACTCCCTTAGGATGATCCCTTGATAAAAATAGCATCAGACCTAATCCTCTGAAATTTGGACCCCCATGCCAAAGAACTAGATAGTCAAAAAGGAAGAAGTCACCTAGGCTTCCAAGGATTTAGAATGGGAAAGTGATGACAGAATGGAGGAGGAATTTGGATCGGTTGAATTCAAGTCAATCAAGTAGATGGCCTCAAATATATCCAAACCCAATCTGAAATTAGGGACAAGAAGGGGTACGAAAATGAACAATAAGAAGAGGGAGGAGGTGGCATGCCAAAAGAACCGAGCATCCATTAACAAGTTTTTTGACACTAGAAGGGAGGCAACACCTCCCTTAGGGGACAATGAAGATCACCACATGGAATGTTAGGGGCTTAAAGGCCCCTAACAAGTAGCACTTAATGAAGCACCAGTTTGAGCTCTTTAAATCAGATGCAATTATCCTTCAAGAAACTAAACTCAACTTGGAAGAAGCAGGTAACTTCATGCTCAAATTAAGGGAATAAAAAGGGTTTCTGTGGATTCAAATGGAGCTTCAGGAGGAATTGGGATATGTGGCATCCAAATACACTCACCATTGACCCTATCGGTAACTCTAGTAATTGGCTGGCTATGAAGGTCTTCAATGTCTACTCTAAGCTCTCTTTTTCTCTAATCAATGTATATGGACCGTCTAAAATAGAGGACAAAATGAAAATGTGGAATGAAATTTTATCCTTGGTTGAATCATCTGACATTACCCACTACCTCATTAGAGGGGACTTTAACACCATTCTTGCACATGGGGAAAAGAGAGGGGGAACGACCTTGCCAACCAGGCAACAAAGGGACTTTCATGAATTCGTGGCTGACTTAGGTCTGATCGATATATAGCCAAAGAATGGAACATTCATCTAGACCAATTAGAGAAAGGGTTTAACCAATATAGTAGAGTAGCTTGATAGATTTTTGGCTAGTCCTAGTTGGCTAACCATAAATTTCATCCTTAACTCCTGGATTTGTCCCTGTTCTGGATATGATCACTACCCGGTCTCAATTTTGTTGGAAGATGACACTTCTTCAAATCGATACCCCTTCAAGTTTGAGAAGATGTGGTTAAGACATGAGGCATTGTAGGAAATGATGAAAGAATGGTGGCACACAGTGCAAGTCCAATGAGGTACTAAAATATTTCAATTTTCAAAAAAACTCATCCAAATTAAAAATAAATTGCAAACTTGGAACAAAGAAATTTTCAAGAACATCATCAAGGAAAAAGAAAAGGTGGAGGAAGATCTAGAAACCATTCACAGTCATATTCCTTGCCAAGGGATGACAGAGGGAGAATGTAGATGAGAGAAAGAACTCAATTTAGATTATGAGGAACCGCTAGCAAGAGAGGAAATTTACTAGAAATCCAAATCAAGAGAGACTTGGCTAAAGGAGGGCAATCTTAACATGAATTTTTTACAACTCAACCAAATGCAAGAGGATGCAGAAAAAAATTTGTGCAATTAGAAGGAGGGATGACTCTTTCACTGAAGATCCAAAAGAGATAAAAGATGAATGTTTAGGTTTCTTTCAAGACCTTTTGGCAAGCCAAGAGGCCTCCAACAAATCAAAAGAGAACTTCTTTCTCAAACTCATCCCAAACCTAGTAACTAAAGCAGACAATCAGATGCTTTCGGCACCGATCACCAAGGATGAGGTAAAATGTGCATTTTTTAGATGCACCTAGATAAGGCACTAAGGTTTGACAGATTCTTGGTATTTTTCTATCAAAAATTCCTAGCACATGTGTTGGGAATTAAGGTGTCTCAACCTTAGTAATTCCTTGCATTTATTTATTGTAATATATTTATTTATTGTAATATATTTATTTATTGCCTATTGTGTAATTAGGATGTAAATCCTATTTTGTCATCTTGTGGGAGTTGGCACGGTGATGTGTCATCCTACGTGGAAGGTGACCACATGTAATTTTGTCCTCACATGAGGAGATAGGATTCCCACCTAGTGGTAGAGATATTTTGCCATGTGTCAGCACTTTGACTAGTGTGTAAGTGAATCTTGATTGAAACGGTTATGACAGATTCCTATGACAAAATATATGACGCGTAAGAGTCATAAATGGAATGTTCTATGATAGGTGAAGACATGCGTCACAAGGCATCTTGGAAGAAGGCATCTTTGGGTGCTCCAAGGAGAGTTATGACATGTTGTAAGAGAATATGCTATAAATTTAGTCAGTGTATGACAGATTCTCTTACAGCTGTAAGTACTATCAATATGATAGATTTTATGACGGTCATAAGATGCGTAAGAGCATCTATCATTGCCCAACTTGGGAATAGGTGACCATATTGGGATGGGGTGATATGACAAGTGTCATGACCATGCTGCAATGTTGGACAAGTGTCCCTAGGCATGGATTTTGGGCCATGAGGCCAAGTTGGACGCACATCTCAAGGAAAGTTCATTTTTCCTTGAAAACTTCTATTTAAGAAGGTGCTTTGAGAGGAGATGTATTATGTGATTGACAAGGACTGTTATCCTGTTGGTTTGTCTCCAGATATGAGTGTTGAAGACTCCTATAAAGACTTGCATTACAAGTGTGTTGTAAACCTTGTTGCTTAGATAATACATTGTGCAGGTTTTTGAGTGCAGGGTTTTTCACCCGTAAGGGTTTTCCTCTCTCTCTCTCTCTCTCTCTCTCTCTCTCTCTCTCTCTCTCTCTCTCTCTCTCTCTCTCTCTCTCTCTCTCTCTCTCTCTCTCTCGTGTTGTGTATTGTTGCAATACCTCCATTGTTATGTTAATAACACTATAATTGTAAAGGGTAAAAAGAATTTGCACTCATCTCTCCTCTTTAGATTAGTGTAGGAAGCAATTTCTGCACACCTAGCTTCCTTTCAATTGGTATTAGAGCCTACCTAGTTTTGGTTCTAACTGTTGTGTAGGTGTTTTTTGAGATAATCTTAGGTTGAGTGGGAGTCTGTGTAGAGTATTATGTAATCTTGTTGCAGGAAGGAGATGGCAAGCACATCTGGAAGATTAGAGGTGGAGAAGTTCAATGGCACAAATTTTAAGTTATGGAAAATTAAGATGGAAGATGTGCTTGCTAATCGAGACCTATGGGAAACTATTTCTGGTGTAAAACTAACCACAATGGTACAAGCTGATTGGGATCTCAAAGATTGGAAGGCTAAGGGTCTCATAAGACTTAGTTTAGTTGACTCTATCCTGTTAAATGTCCATGAGGAGAAGACCGCGAAAGATCTTTGCAAGAAGCTGGGAGAGGTTTATCAGGCCAAATCCTTGGTGAACAAGCTTTTTCTGATAAAGAAGTTGTATTCTCTGAGGATGGAGGATGGAGGATCTATTGCAAATCACCTGAATGCTTTCAACATGTTAGTTGCATAGTTGACATCCATTGGTGTGAAGATGGAGGAGGAGGATCATTGTATGACCTTTCTTTGCTCTTTTCCAAACTTGTGGGATCATCTTGTTATGGCTATTCAGAGCACCACATCCACTTTCAAAATCGATGAAGTGGTATCTTCATTGTTATCTAAAGAAATGCAGAGAAAGTCTTCTGAAGCAGCTAAAGAAGCTCTTGCAGTTCATGGAAGACCCAATGAGAAAGGGAAAAAGAAGGACAAGAAAGCTGAGAAGGGTAGATCCAAATCTCATGGGAGATTTAAATCTCTTCGAAAGTCCAAGACTCTCTGTTGGAACTGTGGAAAAACTAGGTATTTCTAAAAGGAATGCAAAGAGGAAAAGAAAAAGAAGAAAAAGAATGTCCTAGATTCATATTCTGACAAGTCACAAGATGATGGTGATGCCTTCATCACAGCCCTAGTAACCCATGCATCTGATGATGTGTGGTTGATTGATTCTGGTGTGTAGGTTGCCTTTTCAAAGAATGGATGCAAGATGACTAGAGGATCTATGGTGCTTGTGAAGGGTACTTAGAGAGGTACTCTGTTTTAGCTAGAGGCATGCACTTCACAGTGCAATAGTTCTTCTGACTCGAAGAAAAGAGTTGCAGTTACTTCATCCCCACCATTTGAATCAGCAGTGAAGAAATATGTTGTAACAAATTTTAATGGTAGTGCATCTTGGGTACCCAAGGGTGCTCATGCTTTGGAAGTTAAGCTTCCTGCTAAATAAACAATGTTATGGCATAAGAGATTTGGCCACATTGGTGAGAAGGGTCTTAGAACCCTGGAAAAAAAACCTCATTGAGGGGTTTAATGATTGTAATCTTGAGTTTGACTTTTGTGAACATTGTATATATGGAAAGCAAAACTGTGTTCAGTTTTACTCTAGTTCTCACAAGTCTTCTAATGTGTTGGACCTTATTCATTCTGATGTGTTTGGTCTTGTTAGTGTTCCTTCAATTTCCAAATTTGTATATTTTGTATCTTTCATAAATGATTATAGTAGAAGGACATGGATTTATTTTCTCAGAAGCAAGTCTGAAGTCTTTAGTCAGTTCAAAGAGTTTAAAGCTTTTGTTGAGAATCAGACTAGTAAAAATATTAAGTGTTTGAGAACTGACAATTGTGGTGAGTTTTGTTCAGCAAAGTTCGACAAGTTCTATAAAGAGCAAGGGATTGAAAGACATATGACAACTCTATACACCCCGCAACAAAATGGAGTTGCAGAGACAATGAATAGGACACTGATGGAGAAGGCTAGGAGTATGCTTAGTGGAGCAAGCCTCGAACAAAAGTTTTGGGCTGAAGTTATAGCCACTACTTGCTACCTAGTTAAAAGGTCTCCTGCATCAGCTCTTGTTGGTAAGACATCTATGGAGGTGTGGTCTGGTAAGAAGCATTTAGTTAGACATCTTCATGTTTTTGGTTGTGAGGCATATGCACATGTGCATAGGGAGAAACAGTCTAAATTGGAGAACAAGGATGTTAAATGTATTTTCATTGGCTATGGTGTTAGTGTGAAAGGATACAAGCTTTGGGATCCTATGGCTGAAAAAGTGTTGTATAGCAGAAGTGTTATTTTTAGAGAGCTAACACCTTCTCCCATTGTTCTATAGCTAGAAGAAATAGAAAAGAAAGAGGATGTGGTTTAGTTTCCTTCTACCCCTAAGAAGACTGAACTGACGGACCCTTTTCAAGACCTGATGATGAAGAAAGCTCTAGCAGCTCTGAAAGTTTAGAAGAAGTAGAACCTCAACCTTAGCCATTAAGGAGGTCTACATGAACAAGGAAGCAACCTGATAGGTTTGGTTATTCATTTCTTGATTCTAGTTGTGCTTTTGCCTTGCTTACTAACACTGATGAGCCTAGAACTATGACAGAGGCTATGGGCATGAAAGATGTAGGTTCCTAAAAGGAGGCCATGGAAGATGAGATGGCTTCTTTGGAGAAGAATAAAACATGGGACTTGGTGCCTTTGCCTAAAGCACGAAAATCTATTAGATGCAAATGGGTGTTCAAGAAGAAATTTGGTGCAAATGCAGTGTTGAAAATCACAAGGCCAGACTGCTTGCGAATGGGTACTCACAAGTGGAGGGAATTGATTATGGTGAAATTTTCTCTCCCGTTGCAAAGTTGACATCTATTTAGTTCCTATTATCTCTTGTAGTAGCTTATGACTTAGAGGTGGAGTAGATGAATGTGAAGGAAACATTCCTTCATGGTGATTTGGAGGAAGAGATTTGCATGTCATAGCCAGAACACTACATAAAGAAAGGTAAAGAAAATTTGGTTTGCAAGTTGAAAAAGTCTGTGTATGGTTTGAAGCAGTCTCCTAGGATGTGGTACTTGAATTTTGATGCCTTTGTGTTGTCAGTTGGATTTTTGAGATCAAAATCAAATCATTGTGTGTATTATAAATTTGACAATGATCACATTCTCATTATTGCATTATATGTTGATGATATGTTGTTAATCGGGAATGGTAAGAATATGATTTCTGATTTAAAGTCTCAGTTGTCAACACAATTTGAGATGAAAAATCTAGGGGTAGCCAGGTACATTCTTGGAATGGAAATCAGAAGAGACAGAGCTAACAGAAAACTTTGGTTAATCCAAAGTAAGTATGTGAAGACCGTGTTGGATAGGTTCAACATGGCAGATTGTAGACTATTGTGTGTTCTTGTTTCTTTGGGGACAAAGTTGTCTGTTACTGATTGTCCAAAATCTCCTAATGAGCTGGAGGACATGAGCATAGTACTTTATGATAGTGTTGTTGGTAGTTTGATGTATGCTATTGTCTGCACAAGACTAGACATTCCCCAAGCAATGGGAGTCCTTAGTCAATTTATGGCTAATCCTGGACGGGTACATTGGGATGCAGTAAAGTGAGTGTTCAAATATTTGAGGGGTACTTCTAAGTATTCCATATGCTATCATGGTAATCCTACAGGACATCCGCATTCAGTTTGTATTCATGGATTCATGGATTTTGATTGGGCAGGTGACATTGACAGCAAGAGATCCACTAGTGCTTACATGTTTACTATGTTCGGTGGTGCAATTAGTTGGATGAGTAAGCAGCAACCTTTGGTCACTTTGTCCATGACAGAATCTGAGTATATGGTAGCAACTCATGCTTGCAAGGAATCCATTTGGTTTAAGAGATTGTGTTCAAATATTGGTGTTCATGCAGGATAGATTACTATTTGTTGTGATAGTCAGAGTGCGATTTGCCTAGAAAAGAATCTAATTTTCCATGCCAAAACAAAGCATATTGATGTATAGTTGCATTTCATGTGAGACATGGTAGAGGATGGGAAGGTGAATTTGGAGAAGGTAGACACTTTGAAGAATGTTGTGGATGCATTGATGAAACCAGTGGGCACAGACAAGTTCAGATGGTGTTCGGAGTCTATGGGCCTCTTGGCCTATAGCAATTAAACCCTGTTATTTCCATTGGCTCTTACAAGGTGTTTGACAAGTGGGAGAATGTTGGGAATTAAGGTGTCTCAACCTTGGTAATTCCTTGCATTTATTTATTTTAATATATTTATTTATTACCTATTGTGTAATTAGGATGCAAATCTTGTTTTGTCATCTTGTGCGAGTTGGCATGATGATGTGTCATCCTACGTGGAAGGTGACCACATGTAATTGTGTCCTCACATGAGGAGATAGGAATCCCACTTAGTGGTAGAGATATTTTTCCATGTGTCACACTTTGACTAGTGTGTAAGTGAATCTTGACTGAAACGGTTATGACATATTCCTATGACAGAATCTATGATGCGTAAGAGTCGTAAATGGAATGTTCTATGATAGGTGAAGACATGTGTCACAAGGCATCTTGGAAGAAGGCATATTTGGGCACCCCAAGGAGAGTTATGACATGTTGTAAGAGAAAATGCTATTTTTAGTCAGTGTATGATAGATTCTCTTACAGTTGTAAGTACTATCACTATGATGGATTCTATGATGGTCATAAGATGTGTAAGAGCATCTGTCATTGCCCAACTTGGGAATAGACAACCATATTGGGATGGGGTGATATGACAAGTGTCATAACCATGCTGCAGTGTTGGACAAGTGTCCCTAGGTGTGGGTTTTGGACGATGAGGCCAAGTTGGATGTACATCTCAAGGAAAGTTCTTTTTTGCCTTGAAAACTTCTATTTAAATAGTTTCTTAAAGAGGAGATGTATTATATGATTGACAGGTACTATTATGCTACCAGTTTGTCTCCAGATATGAGTGTCAAAGACTCTTATAAAGACTTGCATTGCAAGTGTGTTGTAAACCTTATTGTTTAGATAATACATTGTGCAGGTTTTGGAGTGTGGGGTTTTTCACCCGTAAGGGTTTTCCCCACATTATATCTTGTCTCTCTCTCTCTCTCTTCTATCTTACATTCTTGTGTTGTGTATTGCTGCAATACCTCCATGGTTATGTTAATAACATTGTAATTGTAAAGGTTAAAAAGAATTTGCACTCATCTCTCCTCTTTAGATTAGTGTAGGAAGCGATTTCCGTACACCTAGCTTCCTTTCATCCTGGAGTACGAAGTTTGGGGCCTAGTGGAAGACTCGAGGTGAATTTAGGGAGTATGCAAGGATATTAACAATACACTAATAGCTCTAATCCTAAAGAAACACAAGCTAGAGGCAATGTCAGACTTCTGCCCGATCTCCTTATGCAACATGATTTACAAAATCATTTCGAAGGTTATGGCGAATCGTTTCAATCTTATGTTGCCCAAAATTATCTTAGAAGAACAATCAGGCTTCACCCCTGGGTGTACTTTTATAGACGACATTATAGTGGCACACGAGGTGGTTCACTCCATCACTACAACCAATCAGAGTTGCATGGTGCTCAAATTAGATGTAAGCAAGGCTTACAACCTAGTAAATTGGAGATTTAGCATGAATACATTGAGGGCTTTTAGATTTAGCAAAGAATGGATAAATTGGGTTTTCAGCTGTATCTCCACTGTCAGATAATCAATTTTGATTAACGAGAGTCTTGTGGGCTTCTTTGAGCCCACACGAGGCCTTCTCCAAGGGGATCGTTTCTCCTTATTCTTATTCATTACCATGGCTGAAGCTATTGGCAGAGCCATCAAAAGGAAAGCAGAAACTGGGCTATGGCATGGAGTACATGTAGCAGATAACTTACCTAGGTCAACCCACCAGTAGTTCGTGAATGATACAATCCTTTATGGCTCAGTAGATTTGACAGAGGTAAGAACAATCAAAGAATTATTGTTATGATACACTCAAGCCTCTAGGCAGGATTAACAAAAGCAAGTCATGCATCTTTTTCCTTAACACCAAAAAAATTGTATGAAAAATAATACTCGCCATGCTCGAATTCCAGCTCGCAGAGTTACCAGGGATATATTTGGGGGTTCCCCTCTTCACAGGGGTTGTTAGATCAAACTTGTGGGAAGACACAATCAAGAAGTGTATGTTCAAAGCTACCTCCTGGAAAGGAAAGTGGCTCACCCTGGCTAGGAAATCACCATGATTAAGGCATTCCTCTCTATAATTTCTATCTACCTTCTCTCCGGTTTGGAAATCACAAACAAAGTGACAGGCAAAATGGAAGGGATATTCAAAAAGTTCCTATGGGAAGGTTCTAACGAGGCCAAGAGAGTGACTTTGGTTATGTTATTATTTAAATATGTATATGCAGGCCCCTTCCCAAAAGTCTAAAAAATTCTAACACTTTCGGCCTCTATAGTTGTGAAAAATGCAAAAATTAGTTAAGGTGCAAGTGTCTCTATATATACAAGGGTGTTTGTATATACATGCAGGTAAAATATGCATTTGCAGGTTAGAAATCTCTATTGCCCTTTGAAAAAATCAATTAGATGTATTTCTGAATGCATATCAGGCTTTGAAATGTGCATATACAAAGGGGGGAATCTTTTGCAGATTCCTGAGAATATTCCCATATTGTATATCGGGTTGCATGTGAAGGTACAAGAAAATATACAAGGGCGCAGATGCATTTGCTATAGTGCTGGAGATACAAACGAAAAATATACAAGGGTGGCATATTCTAGGAAAGATTCCCTGTTTGTATATGCAGAAGCAAATGTATGTTTGCATTTAGATGCATTCCTAGAATATTCTATCGCAGATTTCGCAGTTGTATAAAAAGGTATATGCAAGGCGCCTTGTATATTCGGCAATATACGAGGCAGCAAAGATACAATTAATGGGACCCACTAGTTGTATGTGCATTCGCTTGTATGTTTGCACATACAAGATGATATACAAAAGAAGACAAACATTTCAGACCCGAGGAAAAAATCAACTGTAGTGAATAAAATTTGGGGTCCGCAACATGTATATTGGGTGCTTGTATGTGCCAGTGTACATTCGAAAGATACAAGGGTTAAGATGCAAGCCAAATTTCAAAGTAACTTCAGCAAGCTTCATAAAATTTGAAATCCACCTTGTATGTATAAGGAGAATGTATATGCGCATATACAAGGAAATATGCAAGGAAAGAGGATACAAGGTGGACCTAATTGAAAATTCCAATATGCTCTATAACAGTTTGGGGTCCACCTTGTATGATGAACAGTTGTATATGCATTTGCTTTTGCATATACAAGGGTTTTTGATAGGTGAACAGTGGCGATTGTATGTGCATTTGAACATGCATATATAGGGCAAAAAAGGCAAATTAAAGAAGCAAAAACCCAGCGATAGCAAAAGGTGCCTACGTGGCACGATCTAATTGCTTGGCGACCTAGTCAATGTGATTTTGAGGCCGTGGATCTCAGTGATAGGAGTGGATCGACGGCCTTGTTTCGAACCTGTAGCGATGGCTTTTCCTGAGTGTGTGCGGCCATTTTTGAGTGGTAAAATCTCCAGATGCATCTGTTGTTGCATCCTGCGGGTAGCTGAAGTATTGATGGTAGTTGTGCAGAAGAGGTATGGGTCGAGTTGACAAGTTCAACCACCCGATTGATGAAGAAAATCCCTGGGCGGTGGTGCAAATCCTGATCTCACCTGCTTTGTCCTCTATTTCCCATCTGCTGCATTAAATGTTCTTTGAGTGCCATTTCTCATGCATTGTATCTGGAAAAATTTTTTCTTGCCTTGTAAATTTTGCTGAGTACACAGTCTTGCTATAAAAGGGCAAACGGTGTCACTCTTTGTGGTTGCAAAAGACTTGGGCAATTTTGGGGGAAAAATAACGAAATACAGGGCATTTTCCTGGTTGTTGTATCTCTGTGGAGTTTATGTGTTGCATCTAAGTTGTATCTTGCACATGTGTTCAGTTTCAGTGTTAATGTTATATGAAAAATGCTTCTTGCATGTGTTTTGCTGTCTGTCTCCACTTGTTGTATGCTTTTCTTCTTTTGAATTTGGTTGCTAAGGGTTTCTAAAATTCTAGAATACAGATTTATGTATTGCATGCCTAACCTCTAACTTCCATTCAAGGAGTGGATTAAATCATTTTAGGTTGAGTATGGAGGAGATTGTATGTCAGTTGGGATATCCATAAGCAGAGATAGTTAAATACTCATTCTTGGGTGATGTTTGTAAGGCAAACATCAATCTAACCCCTTGAAACTCGAATGACAGTTCTAAGCCATTCTTATGTATACGTCTAGTTGACTCCTTGCCCTGGGATAATGCACCGGTATGCTTCTTGTGTAGTAGTTATGATCCAAAACCCCTGTTTTGCATCCAAACCATCAAATTCAAACCATTCCATTATTCCAACCTGTTAGTTGTAGGAGTAGGATTAGGAACCCCTGCATACTCTCATACCTGACCAGACAAATATGTCCAAGAACGTTGCCAACCTTGTGATTTATCACACAAATCTTGGTCCACACATGAGAGTATTATGCCTGTTATTACAAAGTTAAATCTTTCTATCATTTGGAGAGTAAATGTTACATCTTTATCAAATAGGGACACCCCCCTTGGTGCGACAGAACTAGAAGTGAAGGGGAGGTAGCTCATGCAAACTCCCGTGTCTGTTGGCCAAATCTACCCGTGCATTGGAACTGGCAAACCCTCTGTCGATCCAGGAAAAACACCAACAGGTTAAATGAGATATTGTATGTAAAGGAAAATTTGAGGGTGGCACAGGAATCAGAAAGATTAAACTCCAAAACAAGGCCCTAGGGGTGGAACTAATCTAAAGAATGTATGAGAACCCAGAAAGTGGGTGGTGCAAAATTTTACAGAAGAAATACCTAGACTCTAAAGATAGAGTTCGAATACTCATTACCCCAAATCCTCCCCGAGGATCACACATATGGAACTTTATGATAAGTTGTAGGAATATAATTTATGCTCACATTTCTTGGAATATCAGCAATGGTGAGAGTGCCCTTTTTTGGTCTGACTCTTGGAATGGTTTCCCTCTACTAGAAACAAATGATAGACTTCAAAATTGTATGAGAAACCTATGTAAAGACTAGGGATGCAAAGTGAGTGACTAACTTGAGCCCAACAGTTCTGGCAGATCAAGAGGATGGAAATACTTGAATAATGTGAACCTTTCAAAAGAAGAAAAATTGCTCCTCAAACAAGAGTCAAACTATCAAAAGGTTGTTCCAAAATTAAGATGTGACTCCATTGTATGGATCAGGGCTCGATCCAAAAAGTATTTGATCAAGCTCAGATATAAGATACAGACCAAAATTGAACAGGAGTCAGATTGGTCATCAGAACTATTCTGGAACAATTGTTGTCTACCAAAGGCAGGTGCCTTCGCATGGATAGCCTCTCAGAAGAGAATTTTAACAAGTGATAGACCCAAAAAGATTGGCATCATTGGGCCATCAAGATGTGTTATGTGTAAATCGGTAGAGGAAGACACCAATCATTTACTTTTGAACTATTCTTTCACGGAGAGCATTTGGAATTGGTTTTTCAAAAGTTGTGACTAGAAAGGAGCACTCCCAGAGGACTTCTCATCTCTCTTCAAAAGATGGTTGGTTATCAAAACTCTATCTCAAAGGGGATTTGGGTTACTAACCCTTTTTTAATTATGTGGCACATCTAGAGGGAACACAAGGGTAAGTGCAAAAAGTTGGGGGCCAAAAAGTGGCCAAATTTTTTTCAAAAAAAGTTAAGACATAAAGCGAGCGCGTTATAACACGCTCGCACTATGGTTTGGTAATGATGAGCCTAAGGCTTGGCAAAACCAAACCATAACGTGCTCACATTATAACACGAGCACGTTATGTTTAATTATATATTAAAAAAAAATTGCTCATTTGATTTCTTTTTTTCTCTACACTCACGGCCTACAAACCCTAAGGAGCATGGTCACATTTTTGAAGAACCAATTCGACACCAAAATCTCACCGATTCATTGCCAAAATGCCGCCACGATGTCGAGCAGGCCAAAGGAATGAGTTTTATTTGCTTTTTTGTTTGAATTTATTTCTAAATAGGTAGGTTTGAGTTGATTTTTGATGTAAATTTCCTTAATTGTCAGGAAATACCTGCCAAAATCCACAAAAAAGCAATGTTAATGCACCTCCTCCTCCTCCTCAAAATCCACAAAATCCTAAAGAGGAAATACCTGCCAAAGAACAACCCGAACAACAAACTCCTCCATCCATTCCTTGACATGCCCCTAGAACACAAGAAAATCTAATGGGGGAAATTAAAAACAATAAAAAAGAAATTGAAGGCATAATTGCAAGGTTGAAAGAACCTGCAACTTCAACCTTGTATAGATCTACGCTTGCTCAATCCCTTGAATCTATGTTATCAAATATAGATTCAATAAGCAAGCAAATCACTAGTTGGACAGAAAATAGGAGAGAATTTAGAGAGTATTATGCTGACAAGTTGTCATATGAAAAAGTTAAAAAGGAACAAATTACAAAACTTGACTTGTGTTTTATTTTCACAGACCCACGAACAAATGAAACTCTACCCCTTACATGCAAGAGGTTCCCTATCCATTGGTGTAACAACCAAGCGATAAGGAACAATTTTGCATAGAGGTAGTGGAGGGTTTTTGACCATCCTCCATGCAACAATAATGAGGTCCCACAATATTTTTTGAGGAAACTCTACTGGGAGTCTGTCAAAAATAAAGAGCCAAATTATTTTGATATGCGGGAGTTCCAGGGTAGAGGTAGGGCTCAGCACAAGATAAACCAAGGGCGCGTGTTGATCCACAGTGGTCAGTGAGATGAGCACTCACTAGACCAGCCCATGAGCACATTTATATCCCTTCTGTTGTGAAGGAGAGTGTTGAGGTTGAGGCAATTCATTCCATTAGTGCCTTGACCCAGAGCATCTTACAACATGCTAGTCTTGCAACACAACGTGGGCCAAGGGAGAGTTCAAGTACAGTTCCACCCCATACTTGTCAGACTTGCGGGTCAGCATGTGGTTATGACCCCACGGATAGTCATGGCACAGGTGTGTATGCTACATCTACAGCTGAGCAAATGGTGATGACAGATGCCCTCCTAAGTGAGACTTTCGGGCTTGATACCCAGGTAAATCTTAGCAAGTTCATTGAATTTAATTTATTAAATTTTATTTTTGAAATGCAAGACTAACTAATTTAGTTTGATGATTTTAATGAAATTTCAAGGTCATAGTGTTGACGAAGTTTTCAGTGGTTCTCCACCTGCATATTACACTACATCATCTACTGTTGGGGTATGTAACTAGTAAACAATTATAAATATTACATGTGAATAGCATCGTTATATGAATGGTATTCTAATATCTGATTTTGGATGTTGAATAGATGAATATTAGAGATTTCACGGCAACACCTGCTAGTGGTGGTGGACTTCAAAGCTTCACGAAGGTAATAAAATAAATAGTTTAATGAATGAATTGTACTTACTAGATTTTTGCATGTGACTTGTGTGCTTTATTGTGTGTACTTCCATGTTTAGGTGAACATGTGTGTATGTTAGGAGCCATGATATGTATCACTATTATAGTTTTCGTAATTGAATAATGTTGTTTTATTTCCATATGATGCAGGCTACGGAGACACCTCTCAATGTTCATAGGGAAATGGAGCATGGTGTGTCCTCTGCGACTCATAGCTCCATGCCATTGATAGGGGTATGAGGCAGATTAGTAAATTTCAATTTACATTCATTGTTATAGTTGTTTATTTTTGAAAAATTAAAAGATTATTGAGTTGAAGTTTAACTTCTATCTAGATAGTTTCTATAGGACATGACATCACCATAGCCTAATCCTGCTACTAAGGCAAGTGAAGAGACAGATTATATGGTAGTAGTAAGTGATTATTTTGTTAAATGTTTAATTTTTATAACATGTAATTTATATATATTAATGTCTATACTTTTTATTGTAACAGCTACAGATGCACGAACAACTAAATAGGAGGAGCAGCCCTTAGATTCATAGTAGAGCACCCACATACACATCTCCATCCCCTAGAAGATCAAGGTTGCCCGTGATCTATTCTCTTCACCAGCCAGAGGGGAATGATTTTTTATTGTGTTCCTTTGTTGTATGCCTATATGGCATTTGTGGACATATATTTTGTATTGCATATAGTTGACATTGTATGCCTATATGGCATTCTTGTAAGCCTATATGGCTATTTTGTATATATGTTATACTTAAATCGACAGATATTGATGTATGCCTATATGGATATTTGGTTAATACAGATCTTTTTTATTGATGGCATCCATACTTGCATTATAAATTCACGTTTGAATGGATATTTGTAGATGGTTACTTCAAATATTTAAAATCCAATTGTATTACATAAGATGTTTTTTGATCCAATAAACCAGCTATTGTTATTCAAGTATCACCTAAACCTCATTTTAGAACTAAAAGATAAAAGATGTATTTAAAATAAAAATGAATCATCATGTTGAACAGAAAATATTCATATTCTTTATGAGTTGCTCAATTGAAAATATTCAAATGAGTATGTTGATCCATATTCTTTATGAGTTGGTCAATTGAAAATATTTCTTAATTTCTTGTTATTATACCATATTGGGATGCAAAGAGTATGTTTGTTGTTTTGAATAAGATAGTCAAAATCATATGTTTATGAGCACCTAATGACCATTGTGGTTATTAGATGTAATTCCTCTTGCATATAAGGTGAGGTTATGAGATTACATTGTGTCTTACCTAATTTTAGTATGCAACATAACATTGGGGCAATAGGCTTCCATAAGTCATCAACAATCAAGGTTCAAAGTTGTCATTGAAGTCAAAGGGTCAAGGTTGTATGTCATTGATGTCAAGGTTGATGACATGATGTTGATAAGGTGATACAGTGATTCAAGGTAGGTGATGGTCATGAGGTGCATGATGTTGTGACTATGGTTTTCATGATAAGGTCTCTCAATTCATGTTGATGTTGCACAAGACAAACATGGTTCATATGATGCAAGGTTCATGTTCATGGTGGATGTGGTTTTGTTCATGCAAGGTTTTATTGTGAATATGGTTTTCATGATAAGGTCTATCTTGGAAGGTTGATATGATGCAAGGTTCATATTCATGGTGGATGTGGTTTTGTTCATGCAATAAGAAGCTAGAGAAGACAAAAGATTTCATAATCATAATCTTATTGATAGTTAGGGTTTGCATATTGGGCATTAAACCCTAAAAAGAATCTACTTTTCTTAAGACTTTAAAACCCTCAATTGCCTGTCATGTGTAAAGTGTACTTTTGTTTTAATTTAATATTGACTTATAATCAGAAGTCACTATCACTTAAATCAACCTACTAAAGGGTCTTTAAGTCATTAGTTCACCAGCCCTTCAAGCTAACTCAATCGGCATCTCTAGTAAACTCTCATAAGCTCAAGCACCATATCATAATCGAAGGTCATATTTAATTGATATGAGGGTAGGAAAAAGGATTAGAAGGTCAATATTTAAAAGAAATTTGGAATACAAACAATCATCTCTATGTGGATGAATTTGATGGGCATGCCTTTATAAAAGGCTAAAAGACAGCTTTATGCAGGATATCATGGTATTTGTAGTGTTTAAAGATTGAAGATTAGTTAGTGTTTGTAGCTCAGACTGTTTCGGCATGTTTGGGTGTGAAACATGACCATACCTAGCCTAAGCATACCCATCCAAATGTGTTGGAATTGTCAGTTTGGCCGCACGAGGAGAAGAACAAAAGTTACACCCCTTTGCAGCTTTACACTGCCTCCTTTTGATGATTTTTGGGGCAGTAGAAAACCTTTCACCACAGGAAAACACCTCAAAGATATAAAAAATTGAGAGAGGTTATTGTAGAGGGACCATACATGATCATGTTACCTTAGACGAAATGTATCTAAGTGACATAGTTTCTAAGTAACAGCTTATCAAAGATTGCTGCCTTTTTACACTTTGGACTCTTCAGGGATATCACCAGTACAATGTAGCTCAGACTGTTTCGGCATGTTTGGGCGCAAAACAGGACCATGCTTAGCCTAAACGTACCCATCTAGATGTGTTGGAACTATCATTTTGGCCACATGAGGAGAAGAACAAAGGTTACACCCCTTTGCAACTTTACACTGCCTCCTTCTGACAATTTTTGGGGCAGCAGAAAACCTTTCACCATGGGAAAAAGTCTCAAAGATATAAAAAAATGAGAGAGGTTATTGTAGAGAGACCCTATGTGATCATGTTGCCTCAGATGGAATGTATTTAAGTGACACGATTTCTAAATAACAGCTCATCAAAGATTGCTACATTTTTGCACTTAGACTCTTCAAGGATATCGCTGATACAATGTAGTTCAGACTGTTTCAACATGTTTGGGTGCAAAACAAGACCATGCCTAGCCTAAATGTACCCATCCAGATGCATTAGAACTATCAGTTTAGCCACATGAGGAGAAGAACAAAAGTTACACCCCTTTGCAACTTTACACTGCCTCCTTCTGACGATTTTTGGGGCAGCAAAAAACCTTTCACCATAGGTAAATGCCTCAGAGATATAAAAAACTAAGAGAGGTTATTGTAGAGAGACCCTACATGATCGCATTGCCTCAAACAGAATGTATCTAAGTGACATAGTTTCTGACTAACAACTCGTCAAAGATTGTTGCTTTTTTGTACTTTGGACTCTTTAGGGATATCGCCAGTACAATGTAGCTCAGACTGTTTCGGCATGTTTGGGTGCAAAACAGGACTATACCTAGCCTAAACGTACCCATCCCAATGCATTAGAACTATTAGTTTGGTCGCATCGGGAGCAGGACGAAAGTTACACCCCTTTGCAACTTTACACTACCTCCTAACAATTTTTAGGGCAGCAGAAAACCTTTCACCACAGGCAAACACCTCAAAGATATAAAAAACTGAGAGACGTTATTGTAGAGGAACTCTACATGATCACATTGCCTTAGATGGAATGTTTCTAAGTGACACAATTTTTAAGTAACATCTTGTCAAAGATTGCTGCCTTTTTGCACTTTGGACTCTTCAGGGATATCGTCGATACAATGTAGCTCGGACTGTTTCAACATGTTTGGGTGAAAAATAGGACCATGCCTAGCATAAATGTACCCATCTGGATGTGTTGGAATAGTTAGTTTGGTTGTATCAAGAGCAAGATGAAAGTTACAACCCTTTGCAACTTTACACTACCTCCTTCTGATGATTTTGGGGGCAGCAAAAAACCTTTCATCACGGGAAAATGCCTCAGAGATATAAAAAAATAAGAGAGGTTATTGTAGAGGGACTCTATGTGATCACATTTTCTTAGATGAAATATTTCTAAGTGACACATTTTTTGAGTAACATCCTGTCAAAGATTGCTACCTTTTTGCACTTTGGACTCTTCAAGTATATCGTCAGTACAATGTAGCTCAGACTGTTTCGGCATGTTTGGGTGAAAAAAGGAGCATTCCTAGCATAAACGTACCCATCTAGACATGTTGGAATAGTTAGTTTGGTTGCATTAGGAGCAGGATAAAAGTTACACCCCTTTGAAACTTTACAATACCTCCTTCTGATGATTTTTGGGGCAGCAGAAAACCTTTCACCACAGGCAAATGCCTCAGAGATATAAAAAACTAAAAGAGTTTATTGTAGAGGAACCCTACATGATCACATTGCCTTAAGCGGAATGTTTCTAAGTGACATAGTTTTTGAGTAACATCTCATCAAATATTGCTACCTTTTTGCACTTTGGACTCTTCGGGGATATTGTCAGTACAATTTAGCTCAGACTATTTCGACATGTTTGGGTGAAAAAAAAGACCATGCCTAGCATAAATGTACCCATCTGGACACATTGGAATAGTCAGTTTAGTTGCATCAGGAGTAGGATGAAAGTTACACCCCTTTACAACTTTACACTACCTCCTTCTGACGATTTTTGGGGCAGCAGAAAACTTTTCACCACAGGAAAATACCTCAGAGATATAAAAAATGAGAGAGGTTATTGTAGAGGAACCCAAGTGATCACGTCTCAAATAGAATGTTTCTAAGTGACACAGTTTCTGAGTAATAGCTCGTCAAAAATTGTTGTCTTTTTAAAATTTGGACTCTTCAGGGATATCATCGGTACAATGTAGCTTGGACTATTTCAGCATGTTTGGGTGAAAAATAGGACCATACCTAGCCTAAACATACCCATCCAAATGATTTGGAACTGTCATTTTGGTCGCATCAGAAGTAGGACACCAAAAATACAAAAGTTGCTTTATGCAACTTAACAACATTGACACTTTTTTGCAACAAGACTCAAAGACTCAAACTGGCCCCAAATGACTCAAACTGACTCAAAAACATATGAAATGGTCTTAGAAGACCTTATTACATACAATTGACTCAATCAAAACAAAATTTCATTTTTTGAGGCATGACAACCTGGGTTCCCCTGCACCATTAGTGCAACTAAAGTCGATAAAGTTTTCCTATTAAGAAAAAGGGCTTCCCTTAACTTCAAGAAATGTAAATATTCTATACTAACAAGGCCAACCATGTGAAGGTGGAAGCTCATGTGGCCTCACCTAAGATCTAAGACACATGTATTCTAGTAGACGTAGGACACCTAAGACACCTACTGTATAGTATGTATCTAGAATTTATAGACATAGTAGACCTAAGACACCTAGTCTTTATACCTTATCGTAGTCTAGACCTAATTCAACTAGACACATAGATTATAGTTCTACCTAAGACACCTATTATGGTGACCTAGTTGACATATAGTACCTACCTAAGACACCTAGATTAAATTATAGAATACACCTAGATCATTCTAGATTATACCTTATTCTAATCTCTAGACAGGTCGTTGATATATAGTATCTACCTAAGACACCTAGATTAGATTAAATACCTTTTTTCTAGTCTCTATCTACCTAGTTGGCATATCATATATACCTAAGACACAATTAGAGACACCTATTATCTAGTTAGAAACCAAGACACCTAGAGGCACCTATATTTTATACATTACCTAGATTTTATACATTATTCTCAGGATCAACTTCATCCATCACTTAGGTGTAACCCCATGAAGCATAACATGATGATGTAAAAATGTGTATGTGTAAAAGTGTAGCAAGAAAAAAAAAGACAAACCTTACAAATTAATGTGCATACTTACAACTCAATGTAACATGACTTTACAAAATTAATGTGAATACTTACAAATTAATTCAATGAACCATTTGGGTCTACTCTACTCTTTATTGTGTCAAGTATTGCTTCATGGTCAGACTCACGCACCTTCCACAAGGACTTGTTCAAAGGTCTACCCCGATATTGTATCAAATGAACATTGAATGCCATGACAAGGTTCGAGTAATGAAGAATCTTTCGATGCGTGTCAAAGTCCTGAAACAACCAAACATTAACACTCTTATGTGGGTACCTTCTAAGCCATGTTCCAGTAATAACCACTGAGCTTGTAGAGTATTCAATGTTTTCTCCATCTATAACTGGGGCCTCCAATTTCTTTTTGGCCTCAACATAACGACACAAGTAATAATATGTTCCCTCTTCATTATCTTCATCTGCAATAACTACATATACATGCCCTACATTGGTATGTGTAGAAAATTAGATGAAATTAGTCAACATTACAAAAACACTACAAAGTAAGATGACATTAGTAATTTCAAAAACTATGCAAATAGATATATTACCTAGTTGAACTAGATCTGATATGTGGTTAAAGTCAACTGATGATTCCATCTATTTTAGTTCCAGTGCCCCGTCGGGGGTTAATACATGTCAAGTGGGCTAAGATAACTTAACTACCATTCGTCAACCCACTCCTTTGACTCACATTCATCCCAGGCTTGAATTGTACAGGAAGAACAAAAGCATGACATCTTTCACGTATGGATATTCCATGAACCTGCAATTGAGCTTTTGAAAGAGTGCATCTCACTTGATCATGTCAGTGTAGAACAGTCCTCATATGGTGCAATGTTAGTATCATCTATCAACCAAAAAAATCTATGAACTAAAGACTTACCTTCATTACCTAGACCCATGGAAGCACTACACCACTCGACGATCGATTTTGCATCTATCAACCTTGCATTGTCTTTATACTTTAACTCTTCTCGTGCTATGGCTCTTTTGATACATGCTCCTGCACCATCATGCTCCCCCTTTCCATACTCGGCCTCACAAAAGTTCCACATATGTTGAATGCCTATAAAATTATCCCTCCTGCTCAACCAATAGAAATTCTATGATTTCTTGAATTGTGACGCACAATTATCTAACCATATGATATGCTAACTGAATGATATGCCCCTTCTAGCCAAATCATTGTAGAAGACCCAAAAGAAACCTTGCACAAACTCTGTAGAATGTGTGTGATCATCACTGATATAGAAATGATACTCCCCTATGATCTTTCCGTCATCCTCTATACTATCATTCGCATGAATGAATGTGATGTGCACAAATATAGAAACCTATGTGGAGTTGTAATATTGTGATTGCACCTCACGTTGTAGCTGTAGACTATAGTTCTGTTGGTTTTTTCCCAAACTGGATGCTTATTCCCAGATTTCCCTACAAGGTAGCCATCAATGATCAATAGGATCTCTGGGCCAGGGTCCAACAGTGTAGGAGATAGACTCTATATTTTATCTCCTCTTCTTCTTCAGGCTCTACAAAACCTAGGGGGGTATTCCCTACTCAACATCCATGAGGATATACATACAAGGCTGGGATGCTGACAGAAAGCAGATAAGTCCTCCTGTAAGTAGACCAAAACTGTAAGATAAGAGCAAAGGGGCTAGCTTGGGCCTATTTGCAGTTGTAGACAGAGGACTGAGGATCCTAAAACTAATTCTAATGTCCTAAAGATTGTTTTAGATTTTGATTTTGATTTTAAGTTTGGATGCAAAGCTGGACATGGTTGTAACACAAACACAAAGCAAGATTGGTGCCTATCCAGGGCCTGGAGTCAGTAGACATACACCTGTGAATGATATGCATGAACAACTAAAACTAGATTTCAGGGGGACACATATGATACCTGCCTTACAGATATCTCCTAATACAGAGTGTTAAGCTATCTATACTTATGGCATCCCTACTACAGTATACCCTTCCCAATGTTTAATCTAAAAACAGTTTAATCTACCCCTTGAGCAGAAGTTAAAAGATCAGACATTCAACACAGGAATTCTATGTTCTAGAATCTTAGACATTCCTTGAATACCTAGACTCAGAAGAAAGATACATGCAAAATTGGAGACAGAATTAGCAAAACACATGCTAACATAGCATTTCTCATATAGAATTAACCATGAAATCAGTGGATTCATGCAAAAACGTACAACAAGAGATAGAATTAACAGGTTTTGCTGTATAGAGCAACCAAATCAGCTGTATTGTATTACAGAGCCAAATGTTCAACTTTCAACAACCTAAAATGAGTAACACTTCCTGCTTATAACAGCCAAAGAATCGTACTCAGCATTAATTACATGGCTTTGACAAAAAATTTGCCAGATATAAATCCTTCAAAGGAATGGCGCTCAAAATTTATTGCTGCAGAGAAAGAAACTAGGCAATGGTGGCCTCGAGCCCTGTGCCACCATCTGGAAGTCCTCATGCCAAAAATCAGGTACATGACTGTTCAACAACTCGCCCATGCCCCTGCTACAGTCACCATTGATGGCTCAACCACCCGCGGCCGCTTGAAAACTGTCGCAGCACTTCAAAAATGAAATTCCCACCAAAATGCATTCTATCACAGTTTCAAATTATATAGGGAGATTAGTCCCACATGCACGGTGAGGAGATCACTTTAGTAGTTTAAAAGCATAGTCACTTACATAATAGGTGTCAAGCGCTTTTGCCACACTCGACACACGCTCCTTCACCCAAAAGCCCATCGCCCAGACCCAGGCCATCGGCCAACTCCCAAATCCTCCTGCCAATCTATCAAGTCTCACCGACGACACCTCCCGAAAGCCTACAACTTCCATATCGGCCAAAGAAGAACCATCGGCCAACTCCACAAAACTCATCCCGACATCAATAGTCTAGCCGATGACCACAAACTACACTCTGCACCCCCGTCGGCGTGACTCCCTCCATCAGAGCATCCAAAAATCCTCTGGCTGACCTCAACAGTCTCGCCGACCGTTTCACTACATTCCCCTCATCGGCCAGAGACTGACCATCAGGCTAACTCTCCAGACTGCCACCGACAATACGAGTCTCCCCGATGGCCACCAAAACATACTTCGTCGACCAGACAACAACCGTCGGGCTAGCCCAAAATTCCCTCGCTGACATACTAAGTCATCCCGATGGTCCACTCCAAACACGCCCGTCACCAAGACATAGACCATTGATGTAACAGAAAAGATGCTCACTGACAACACAACTCACGCCGATGGACCTTGGCCTCCTCCTTCCATCGGTGTGACATACACCATCGGGCAAGTCAAAAACTCTTCAGCCAATCGCACAAAGTCACACCGATGCTCGTTCCAAATCCCTCCATCGGCGATATCAACACTATCGGCCAAACCCAAAGCTCCCCAGCCGATGGACCAAAGTCTCACCGATGAAGTCTCCACATTCCTCGCCTGTCAGTATGACCAAAGCCATCAGCGAACAACAAAATGCCTACACCGATAGAACTTGTCACCTTGATAGACACATCCTCCTTGGTCCCATTGGCCAAGCCCCCCATCGTCAGCACAACTCAAAACACTCACGCCGACAATACAACACACGCCAATAACATCCATTGGCCAAACACAAATGAAGCCTGCCGACGATGAATATCACACCGATGGCATTTCCATTGGCCAAACCAAACACATCGGAGGGAACAAAAAATAGCTCGCCGATGATGCCGATCACTCCGATGAACCAAAAACATAAAGCCCCGAACCTTTGAACCATGAACCGGTTCAAACGGATGGTTCAACCGAGAAGTTCAACGCCGAACGGAGCACTTCAAAAAGAACATTTACCAAACACAAACACAAATCCTTGAACCGTTGAACCATGAACCAAAAGGTTCAACGCAGTGGTTCAAAATGATGGTTCAATCATAATCTGAGCATTCAAAAAGAAGTTTCGCCGATAGAGAAAGTCACAGCGATGAACAAGGAAACTTAGGGCCCAAAAAGAAAAAACCCTCCAACATTTGCGCTCAGATCCAGACCAAAATTAGTGCCAACAAGTTCTCTGCAAAGTCGAAGACTGAAACAATGCTACCAACTGGAAATGTGTCCTTGCATAACTTGAATTGCAAGTCCAACCATCGATCTCTATGGGCATGTCTTGTATACTCATACACTATGCTGTCACAAAATATAGGCATAAACTGATACAATAGAATCTTTTCAATAACTAATTCACACCTCTTCCCTTCTTTACCATCTTTTGTATTGTATCCCACTATTTTATACTTGTTGAACTCTTCTAGTTTGTTTCCAACCGCAATTGTTATTTCCATATATTCACATATTGGCAAACGTTGCAAGCCATCGCAATGATGACATGTGTAGCATAATTTCTTGTAGAATATTTGACCTTCCTCTCTTTCACATAAAATTCTTGATATGAAGTCTCTTGAAGATGTTGGTGGGGCACGTATGCCACAACCCTACAAAACATTGTTACTGTGCAAATCTAAACATATAGAGCTATAAATATCAAAATGGTTAGAAAATTCAATATGTAATCTACAACAACAAGTAGTGCATGTGTGATTTATCTTGACATAGAAAGGTTTTAGCATTTCAAAATATCTTTAACAAATTTTAATTTGAGGATACTTTGCTAGAAATTTACCATAAAACTATGTTTGAGTCTTATCCAAAAAATGCTTTGGATGTGGTTCACGGTTCTGACTACCGATTCTCTTTCTTACCACATCCCTTTGATTTGGAGATACCCTTGTGTAACTCTTCCAAAATTCTTCAATTAGTGATCTCAATACTTCAACAATTGGTTTATCTTTTCATGGTAGTCTCCCTGAGAATGTCCATAATTCATTGGCATTAGTGTCCTCAATTCTTTGGCATCTTCTAACGGCTCTTGATAAAGTTTTCCTATTAATTCTTAATTCTTGACTCATCTTTCTAATGAGATGAGCTTTCCTCATTTGACTACTTATTATAGTTGATGTAATCACATGCCATTTTGCATTACTATCTTTTGTGCGTGAGGTGTTACCCACACTCTCATACGCACTCATTAGATTCTTGACAATAAATTTTTCACTTGAAGCCTCTGATGTTCTCAACCCAAGAATCTTCATGATAGACCTATACTTTATACTTCGCATCATTTCAAGGAATAGTTGACATCTTGTAGTCTCATTTAACTTTTCAAAGAACAATTTCCAAATCTTATGAGCATATCTTCTACAAGTGCGTTTTGGAATCTTACCTTCCATTGGCTGCAAAATATTCTCATCAATATCAATCAAATACTTTGGCTTTCTATGAAAAATTCTAGGTGGTGTTAAGTTAGGTAAATTCATCTCAACATTAGGAATTTCATCAACATTTAAATGAGATGGGCTAGATGGCATACCTTCGATCGAAGATGGGCTAGATGGCATACCTTCGATCGAAGATGGAATAGATGACATACCTTGAAGTTGAGGTGGGAACAATGGCGTACCTCCTTCATCACATGTGAGTGATGATGTACTCTCAACTTGAGATGTGGTAGATGGTGTCCCTACATGTTGACTTGTGGTAGAGGACGTGTCTCCAACTATGGTATTCAAATCTCTCATAGCATGAAATTTTTGCATTCATTCTCTTTTTGCCACCAATACCATATCTCTTTGTGATGGTTGCGGTTCCTCTTCAAATGGCATGTTTTCATTTATCGTGTCTAATTTCCTCTTCTCACAAAGCTCCCTCATAGCCATTGCTTTCTTTGCATTCTTAGCTTCTATCTCTTTCTGTGTTGGTTTAATTCTTGATCATTTCCTCAGCATGATAGAGAATTTGTCTGTAGCATTATTGTACAATGTTATTGCAGCAATACAAAGCATTATGGTACAAAGTTCACTTCAGTCCTAGATGAGGATAAGGTCAAAGGAGAGTAAGAATTGTATTTTAACTTGTTAATGGGTAAGTGCAAAAAGTTGGGTGGCCAAAAAGTGGCCAAATTTTTTTCAAAAAAAATTAATACATAACGCAAGCACGTTATAATGCAAGCGCGTTATAATGCAAGCGCATTATAACGCAAGCGCGTTATAACGCACTCGCGTTATAACGCGAGCGCATTATGACTAACTATAAATAAAAAAGAGCATTTGTGCTCATTTCATTTCTTTGTTTTCCTCTACACCCGCAGCCTGCAAACCCTAAGAAGCACGCTCGCATTTTAGAAAAGTTGATTCAACACCAAAATCTTACCAATTCATCGCCAAAATGCCACCATGACGTCGAGCAAGCCAAAGGAGTGAGTTTTATTTATTTTTTTGTTTGAATTTATTTCTAAATAGGTAGGTTTGAGTTGATTTTTTATGTAAATTTTGTTAATTGTCAAGAAATGTTAATGCACCTCCTCCTCCTCCTCCTCAAGATCCACAAAATCTTGAAGAGGAAATACCTGCCGAACAACAAACTCCTCCATCCATTCCTCGACATGCCCCTGGAACACAAGAAAATGTAATGGGGCAAATTGAAAACAAGAAAAAAGAAATTGAAGACATAATTGCAAGGTTGAAAGATCCTTCCACTTCAACCTTGCATAGGTCCATGCTTGCTCAATCTCTTGAATCTATGTTATCAAATGTAGATTCAATTAGCAAGAAAATATCTAGTTGGATGGATAAGAGGAGAGAGTTTAGAGACTATTATGCAAACAAGCTGTCATATGAAGATGTAAAAAAATTACAAATTACAAAATTAGACTTGTGTTCCATTTTCACAAACCTACAAACAAATCAACTTCCACCCATTACATGCAAGAGGTTCCCTATCTATTGGTGCAACAACCAAGCGATAAGGGATAATTTTTGGCAGAGGTGGTGGATGGTTTTTGACCATCCTCCATGCAATAATAATGAGGTCCCACAATATTTTTTGAGGAAACTCTACTGCGAGTTTGTCCTCAATAAAGTGCCAAACTATTTTGATATGCAAGACTTCTAGGGTGGAGGTGGGGGGTCAGCACAAGATAGACCAGGGGCACGTGTTGACCCATAGTGGGCAGTGAGACGAGTAATCAATAGACTAGCCCATGAGCATGTTTCTATCCCTTCCATTGTGAAGGAGAGTGTTGAGGTCAATACACTTCAGTCCATTAGTGCCTTGACCTAGAGCATCATAGAGCATGCCATTCCTACAGCATAGAGTGGGTTGGGAGATAGTGCGAGGAGTAGGGTCCCACCCCATGCTTGTTAGACTTGTGGGTCAACTTGTGGTTATGACCCCATGGATAGTCAGGATGCAGGTGCACAGGCTACATCTGCAGCTGAGCAGATGGTGATGACAGATACCCTCCTAAGTGAGACTTTCAGCCTTAATACTCAAGTAAATATTAGCAAGTTTATTGAATTTAATTTATTAAATTTTATTTTTGAAATGCAAGATTAACTAATTTAGTTTGATGATTTTAATGAAATTTCAAGGTCATAGTGTTGATGCAGTTTTTAGTGGTTCTCCACCTGCATATTACACTACATCATCTACTATCGGGGTATGTAACTAATAAACAATTATAAATATTACATGTGAATAGCATCATTATATGAATGGTATTCTAATATCTGATTTTGGATGTTGAATAGGTTAATATTGGAGATTTCACGGCAACACCTGCCAGTGGTGGTGGACTTCAAGGCTTCACGAAGGTAATAAAATAAATAGTTTAATTAATGAATTGTACTTACTAGATTTTTGTATGTGACTTGTGTGCTTTATTGTGTGTACTTCCATGTTTAAATGAATGTGTGTTTATGTTAGGAGCCATGATTTGCATCACTATTATAGTTTTCGTAATTGAATAATGTTATTTTATTTCCAGATGATGCAGGCTGTGAAGACACCTCCCAGTGTTCATAGGGCAATGGAGCATGGTGTGACCTCTATGATTCATAGCTCCATAGCATTGACAGGGGTATGAGGTAGATTAGTAAATTTCAATTTACATTCATTGTTATTTGTTTATTTTTGAAAAATTAAAAGATTATTGATTTAAAGTTTAATTTCTATCTGGATGGTTTCTATAGGACATGACAACACCATGGCCTATTCCTGCTACTGAGGCAAGTGAGGAGACAGATTATATGGTAGCGGTAAGTGATTATTTTGTTAAATGCTTCATTTTTTATAACATGTAATTTCTATATATTAATGTCTAGACTTTTTTTTTGTAATAGCTAAAGATGCAGGAAGAACTAAATAGGAGGAGCAACCCTCGGGTTTGTAGTAGACCACCCACATACGTGTCTCCATCCCCTAGAAGATCAATGGTTTCCCATGATCTATTCTCTTCACCAGCCAGAGGGGAATAACTTTTTATTGTGTTCCTTTGTTGTATGCCTATATGGCATTTGTGGACATATATTTTGTATTGCATATAGTTGACATTGTATGCCTATATGGCATTCTTGTAATCCTATATGGCTATTTTGTATATATGTTATACTTATATCGACAGATATTGATGTATGCCTATATGGATATTTGGTTAATACAAATCTTTTTTATTGATGGCGTCCATACTTGCATTATAAATCCACGTTTGAATGGATATTTGTAGATGGCTACTTCAAAGTGAAGTCTAAACTTAGTGAAAATTTGCATATATGGATATTTGCATTTTTGCCTTGATGTAAAGTGAAGTCTAAACTTAGTAAAAATTATGCCTAGAAAGATATCACCTTGGATATGCACCTAGAGTCATTCTAGATCATCCATTTGCGCCTAAGGGTCAATATAACATAATATAACTTAGGAAGACTTTGAAAATCATCAAAAGAAGCCTAGGCGCCTTTTCTTGTTTCCACCATCCATTTTGGGCACCTAGAGGAAAATGAACTTCAAATCACTTCCAACTATAGCGCCTAGTGTTAGAACCTTCAAAATGACTAAATCTTACCAAAGGAAGTCTAGGCGTCTATTGTCACTTGGATCATCATGAATGAGCGCCTAAATGGAAGGAGAATAAGCATCTTGTATGGAGGTGCACTTTTGTGTCTAAATAACCTCATTTTGGTACCTTGAAGGAAGATGTTCTAAATCCTAAGATATAGCGCCTAAGTGTAAAATGGTCTCCTATAGGTTTGAACAAGTGATTGAAACCATCAAATTGCCAAGAAATGAGCTAAGTATACTAAGGTGCCTTTTCTTGTCTAAACTATCCATTTTGGTGCCTAGGAGGAAGGAGATTCAACATCATGAATCAAGGTGCCCTTTGCCATCAAAACAACCTCACATTGGCACCATGGAGGAAATCAACTTAAAACTACAAGTCTTGGAGTTTTTTCATGTTTTGATGATGTCTTTTGAGAACAATTATAATGATTGAAGGATGAGGTGGGTAAAAAGTCTTCATCTATCTTAGGCACCCATTCAATATTTAGTTTTTTCACATACCTTAATCTACGCCTTGACTTGGAGGAGTTAGTTTATGCTTTAAAATGAATTCTATGTGTTTATATGATTCGATAATTGTCAATAATTTAATATGCTAGTACAATGTAGCTCAGACTGTTTCGACATGTTTGGGTGCAAAACAGGACCATGCCTAGCCTAAACATACCCATCCCTTTGCAACTTTACATCTCTTTGCAACTTTACACTACCTCCTTCTGATGATTTTTGGGGCAGCAGAAAACCTTTCACCACAGGAAAATGCCTCAAAGATATAAAAATTGAGAGAGGTTATTGTAGAGGCACTCTACATGATTGTGTTGCCTTAGATAGAATGTTTCTAAGTGACATGGTTTTTGAGTAACATCTCGTCAAAGATTGCTACCTTTTTGCACTTTGGACTCTTCAGGGATATCGTCAATACAATGTAGCTCAGACTATTCTGACATGTTTGGGTGAAAAAAAGGACCATGCCTAGTATAAATGTACCTATCCAGATGCATTGGAATAGTTAGTTTGGTTGCATCAAAAGTAGGATGAAAGTTACACCCCTTTGCAACTTTACACTGCCTCCTTCTGATGATTTTTGGGGCAGCAAAAAATCTTTCACCATGGGCAAATGCCTCAGAGATATAAAAACCTGAGAGAAGTTATTATAGAGGCACTCCACATCATCATTTTTCCTCAGACAGAATGTTTCTAAGAGACATGGTTTTCGAGTAACATCTCGTCAAAAATTATTGTCTTTTTGTACTTTGGACTCTTCAGGGATATTGTCAGTACAATGTAGCTCAGATTGTTTCGACATGTTTGGGTGAAAAATAGGACCATGCCTAGCGTAAATGTACCCATCTAGACTCATTGAAATAGTCATTTTGGTCGCATCAGGAGAAGAATGAAAGTTACACCCCTTTGCAACTTTACACTACCTCCTTCTGATGATTTTTGGGGCAGCAGAAAATCTTTCACCATGGGCAAATGCCTTAGAGATATAAAAAACTGAGAGAGGTCATTATAGAGGCACTCTACATGATCGTGTTTCCTTAGATAGAATGTTTCTAAGTGACACAATTTTTGACTAACATCTTGTCAAAAATTGTTGCCGTTTTGCACTTTGGACTCTTCAGGGATATCATCGGTACAATGTAGCTCAAACTGTTTCGACATGTTTGGGTAAAAAATAGGACCATGCCTAGTGTAAATGTACCCATTTGGATGCATTGGAACAATCAGTTTGGTCACATCAGGAGCAGGACAAAAGTTACACCCCTTTGCAACTTTATACTACCTCCTTCTGATGATTTTTGGGGCAGCAGAAAATCTTTCACCACGGGCAAATGTCTCAGAGATATAAAAAACTAAGAGAGGTTATTGTAGAGACACTCTACATGATTGTGTTCCCTTAGAAGGAATGTTTCTAAGTGACACAGTTTTTGAGTAACATCTCGTCAAAGATTGCTGTCTTTTTGCACTTTGGACTCTTTAGGGATATTGTCGGTACAATGTAGCTCGGACTGTTTTGACATGTTTGGGTGAAAAATAGAACCATGCCTAACCTAAATTTACCCATCCAGACATGTTGGAACTGTCATTTTGGTTGCATCAAGAGCAGGACACCCAAAATGTAAAAGTTGTTTTGTGCAACTTGACAACATTGACACTTTTTTGTAACAGGACTCAAAGACTCAAACTGACCCCAAGTGACTCAAAGTGACTTAAAAATAAATGAAATGGTCTTAGAAGACCTTATTACATACAATTGACTCAATCAAAACAAAATTTCTTTTTTTGACCCCTCTTGGAGGCATGACAACTTAGGTGCCCCTGCACCATTAGTGCAACTGAAGTCGATAAAGTTTTCTTATTAAGAAAAAGCTCTTCCCTTAGCTTCAAGAAATATAAATATTCTATACTAACAAGGTGAACCATGTGAAGGTGGAATCTCATGTGGCCTCACCTAATACCTAAGACACATGTAGTCTAGTAGACGCAGGACACCTAATACACCTATTTTCTAGTCTCTATCTACCTAGTTGATATATCGTATATACCTAAGACACAATTTGGTGCAGAAGCACCAAGAAGACTAAGGTCTTGAATTCTCTTGTTTCTGTTGTTCATTTTGTTTTGTGGATTCAATAAGGTCTTGGAGGCCATTCTCATGTTGTAATAAGGGCTATAATGCCATGTTTGTAATAAGCCATCATACAATCATACATCGTATAGGAGGTAGTCATAAAGTCTTAAGGGGCAGTCATGTAAAACATCATGTTGTAAGCCTTGCAAAGGCTTGTCAAAGTGTTAGAAAGGCATGTCAAGTCTTGTCAAAGGTTTAATACAATTGTCAAGTGTTTTGAAGGCTTCACTAAGCCTAAACAAGTCGCTGCAGTCCTAATTAGGACAGTTGCAACAATGGCAAGTAGTTGTTGTTTTGAAACTGACAGGACAGTTCGATGGTGGAAGAATAGTTATACACCCTCCATCGAACCCAACTGCCTCTCAATCCATTATATATACTTGCTAAGACTTTGGACTTGGAGAATAAGTCTTGGAGAAGTCTTTTGGAGGAGAAACAGTAATAAAAACTCAGAAATTCTGCATTTTCTGTATAATTCCGCTGTAGCAGTCCGTACCTTGTTTCTGTATGGACATGTTGTAAAGGACTATGGTGGTGGCATGAAACTAGAGTGAGTTGACATTCATTCCTGAAAACAATTTAAGAAACCCTTCTCTATGGTTTTAGTAAGAACCATGCTTTTTTTTACCATTCCACTGATTTGATTCACTTTTGATTAGTGGAATGGGTTGTAGTAGGTCTTTTCTAGTATGCTATGATGAGGTTTTGGTACGAAATCTAAGGAGAAGAAGTTTTCTTTGAGGAAACCTAACAAAACCATGTGTTAGGTGATGTTTAGAGACATAGAGAAGGAACCATAGAGGCATTTTTGGGAACAACAAATTGTAGAAGGACAAAGCCCACAAAATTCATAGTTTTGGCATGAATACTAAGTGCTCAAGTCATTGGTTGAGTTTTGTGTGTGAATTTAAGGGGGGTCTCTTTGTATTTTAGGCCTAATTGGGGCTCTAGGTTATTGAGAGGAGTTATAGGTTAGGGTATATCATCCAAAACAACCTATACCTAGTTTTGGATATGTGATAAGGAGTCCAAATGGGTATCTATTGATTGTCTAAGTTCTTTGTTTGAAGATCTGTATCAAAAGTTATTAGGATTGTTCTCCTTTTTTAGGGCTACAAGCCATTTCTTAGGTTTGTAAAGGAAGTGTTAATCCTGAGTTTGGTTTGCCTTTGGCAATGATTGGAGTGGGTCCCATAGCATCTGAAATCACCTTTTCCTTGAAGAATTCAGAGCCTCTAAATGTTGTTCCCACTTTTGTATAATGATCATGAGATTTGGGCTTTAGAGCATAAGGAAACCTTGTCTAGTTTGCCATCCTCCAACTATCCCATTGCCTCTACATCACAATTAGAGATGCCGATTATCTAGTTAGAAACCAAGACACCTAGAGACACCTATATTTTATACATTACCTAGATTTTATACATTATTCTCAGGATCAACTTCATCCATCACTTAGGTGTAACCCCATGAAGCATAACATGATGTAAAAATGTGTATATGTGTAAAAGTGTAGCAGGGAAAAAAAAAGACAAACCTTACAAATTAATGTGCATACTTACAACTCAATGTAACATGACTTTACAAAATCAATGTGAATACTTACAAATTAATCCAATGAACCATACAGGTCTGCTCTACTCTTTATTGTGTCAAGTATTGCTTCATGGTTAGACTCACGCACCTTCCACAAGATTTTATTCAAAGGTCTACCCTGATACCGTATCAAATGAACATTGGATGCCACGACAAGGTTTGAGTAATGAAGAATCTTCTAATGCATGTTAAAGTCCTGAAACAGCCAAACATTAACACTATTATGTGAGTACCTTCTAAGCCATGTTCCAGTAATAACCACTGAGCCTGTAGGGTATTTGATGTTTTCTCCATCTGTAACTAGGATCTCGAATTTCTTTTTGGCCTCAACACAACAACATAAGTAATAATATGTTCCCTCTTCATTATCTTCATCTACAATAATTGCATATATGTGCCCTACATTGATATGTGTAGCAAATTAGATAAAATTAGTCAACATTACAAAAACACTACAAAGTAAGATGACACTAGGAATTTCAAAAACTATGCAAATAGATATATTACTTGGTTGAACTAGATCTGATATGTGGTCAAAGTCAACTGATGATTCCATCTTTGTTAGTTCCAGTGTCGTCAGAGGTTGATACGTGTCAAGTGGGCTAAGATAACTTAACTACCATTCATCAACCCACTCCTTTGACTCGCACTCATCCCAGGCTTGAATTGTACAGGAAGAACAAAAGCATGACATCTTTCACGTATAGATACTCCATGAACCTATAATTGAGCTTCTAAAAGAGTGCATCTCATTTGATCCTGTCAGTGTACAATAGTCCTCATATGGTGCAATCTTAGTATCATCTATCAACCAAAAAAATCTATGAACTAAAGACTTACCTTCATTACCTGGACCCATGGAAGCATTACACCACTCGACAATCAATTTTGCATCTGTCAACTTTGTATTGTCTTTATACTTTAACTCTTCTGGTGCTATGGCTCTTTTGATACATGCTCCTGCACCATCATGCTCCCCTTTCCATGCCCGACCTCACAAAAGTTTTACATATGTTGAATACCTATAAAACTATGCCTCCTCTTCAGCCAATAGAAATTTTGTGAGTTCTTGAATTCTGACACACAGTTATCCAACCATATGATATGCTGACTGAAAAATATTGCCCTTCTAGCCAATTCATTGTAGAACACCTGAAAGCAACCTTGCACAAACTCTGTAGAATGTGTGTGATCATCATTAATAAAGAAATTATACTCCTTTATGATCTTTCTGTCATCCTCTATACTATCATTCACATGAATGAATTGGATGTGCACAAATATAGAAACCTGTGTGGAGTTGTAATATTGTGATTGCACCTCACGCTGTGGCTGTAGACTGTAGTTCTCTGCAAAGTCGATGACTGAAACAATGCTACCAACCGAAAATGTGTCCTTGCATAACTTGAATTACAAGTCCAACCATCGAGCTCTATGGGCATGTCTTGCATACTCATACACTATGTTGTCACGAAATATAGGCATAAACTGATACACTAGAATCTTTTCAATAACTAATTCACACCTCTTTGCTTCTTTACCATCTTTTGTATTGTATGCCACTATTTTATACTTTCCAAACTCTACTAGTTTGTTTCCAACCGCATATGTTCTTTCCATATGTTCACATATTGGCAAATGATGTAAGCCACCGCAACGATGACATGTGCCATCCAAGCATAATTTCTTGTAGAATATTTGACCTTCCTCTCTTTCACATAAAATTCTTGATATGAAGTCTCTTGAAGATGTTGGTGGGGTACGTATGGCACAACCCTTCAAAACATTGTTAGTATGCATATCTAAACATATAGACCTATAAACATCAAAATGGTCAGAAAATTCAATATGTAATCTACAACAACAAGTAGTGTGTGTGTGATTTATCTTGACATAGAAAGGTTTTAGCATTTCAAAATATCTTTGACAAATTTTAATTTGAGGATACTTCTGTAGAAATTTACCATAAAATTATGTTTGAGTCTTATCCAAAAAATGCGTTAGATGTGGCTCACGATTCTAACTACTGATTCTCTTTCTTACCACATCCCTTTGATTCAGAGATACCCTTGTGTAATTCTTCCAAAAGTCTTCAATTAGTGATCTCAATGCTTCAACAACTGGTTTATCTTTTCATGGTAGTCTCCCCGAGAATGCCCATAATTCATTTGCATTAGTGTCATCAATTCTTTGGCATCTTCCAATGGCTCTTGATAAAGTTTTCCTATTAATTATCAATTCTTGACTCATCTTTCTAATGAGATGAGCTTTCCTCGTTTGACTACATACTATAGTCAATGTAATCACACGTTGTGTTACATTACTATCTTTTATGTGTGACGTGTTACCCATACTCTCATACGCACTCGTTAGATTCTTGACAATAGATTTTTCACTTGAAGCCTCTGATGTTCTCAACCCAAGAATCTTCATGATGGACCTATACTTTATACTTCGCATCATTTCAAGGAATAGTTGACATCTTGCAGTCTCATTTAACTTTTCAAAGAACAATCTCTAAATCTTATGAGCATATCTTCTACAAGTGCGTTTTGGAATCTTACCTTCCATTGGCTGCAAAATATTCTCATCAATATCAATCAAATACTTTAGCTTTCTATGCAAAATTCTAGGTGGTGTTAAGTTACATAAATTCATCTCAACATTAGGAATTTCATCAATACTTAAATGAGATGGGCTATATGGCATACCTTCGATCAAAGATGGAATAGATGACATACCTTGAGGTTGAGGTGGGAACGATGGCATACCTCCTTCATCACATGTGAGTGATGATGTACTCTCAACTTGAGATGTGGTAAATGGTATCCCTACATGTTGACTTGCACTAGAGGACGTGTCTCCAACTATGGTATTTAAATCTCTCGTAGCACAAAGTTTTTGCATTCATTCTCTTTGTGCCGCCAATACCATATCTCTTTGTGATGGTTGCGGTTCCTCTTCAATTGGCATGTCTTCATTTATCATGTCCAATTTCCTCTTCTCATGAAGTTCCCTCATAGCCATTGCTTTCTTTGCATTCTTAGCTTCTATCTCTTCCTGTGTTGGTTTAATTCTTGATCATTTCCTCGGCATGACGGAGAATTTGTCTGTAGTATGATAAAGAGACCAATATTAGTTCCTAAGAAATGAATCCATAAAAATAACTAAAATATATGTCATTCAACCCTTCATAATAAATGTACATACAATCATCACGTAAAAGAGTAAATGTCACTCAACCAAAATAGGTACAAAGCATACAAAACAAATTATTGCAGCCATGAAAAGAGTACATGGGACTTCATGCTTGAAAAGGTTGAGGCAAACCCAATTTAACATTTTTTTGTTAGTAGGGCTACTAGGATTTGGAATTGAGAAGGTGTTTTGTTGGTACTAGGGATACTAGGATTTGGGTGGCTTGTAAAAGAATAGACAACAAATGTTGTGTCATGTGCATGTAAAAATCATCATGAATAGGTGCATAAGGAATGTCCTAGCCCAAGATATGTGCATACAAATCATCATGTCATGTGCATACTTGTATGATGGCACCTATTCATTTGTATTTTAACTTGTTAATATGACAAGATAATAGTGGGATTGTATTTGTATTATATTGTAAGGATTTATTCTTGTATAGTTTGACATCATGGTATGTTAAGGTCTATTTATTACACATAATTATTAAAGAACCCAAGTGTAGAAAATATACATGGCATCATGTGAGATTGTAGGATGCTTTCTTGATTGGGAATGTGTCTATTTTAAACATGTATGATAAATCCCGATAAAGTAATTCAAATAGAATTAAGTAAAATGTAAAGAACATGCATGTAAACACTTGACATACCTAAAAAATAGAGATTCGAATGGAGAGAGTACCCAATTATGTAGTGTTTTTTTTTCTTGCATCAAACTCCTCAACAATTTGAGTTTTTCACCAATTGCTTCCTTTTCAATGTTAAATTAAATAACACTCAACTATAATTACTAACAACAATACTATTAACCAATCTATATTGTTAAATTCCTAAAATTGAATCACAATTAACATTGCAACACTACAAAAATTGAAACTTGAATAGATATATATCAAACTTGGTGTGAAAACTATGTTATTTCCTCCTTCTCAAGTTGGCAAAGTAGAAAAAGTGGTGGAAAGATCATGCAAAGGTGGTAGAATATGTAAAATGTGCACGTGAACTTCCCAACAGCATGAAAGCACTTCTTTTTTGTCAGAGCACGTGCATAATCAGCATGAAAATAGAGCATGTGGGCCTGGATCATAGAGGTCAACACTTTTTTACCATTTCTATAGAAGGAAAAAATGCAAGTGCATTATAACACGCACACGATATAACGCGCTCGCATTTTGTCCTACTATAGATTGACCCATAAATATTTGTGCCTATCTCACCTTCGATAGCACCTTAACAATATCTCACCTCTAGTTCCATTAGCTCATGTTCTATATTTCACTTATCTCTCCCCCTCACCTCTCTAACTCTCTACCTCTCCCCTCTCTATGGCTCTAAGTCACTCCTTGTCTACCTCAACCCTAAACCTTATCCCTAAACCCTAATCCCTCAACCCTCAACCCTAATCCCTCAACCCTCAACTCTAATCCCTCATCCCTAAACCCTAAATGTCATCCCTATTCCTACACCCTCAACAGGCTCAATACTATAACTTAAACCCTAATCCCTTATCCCTAAACCCTACAACCCTATCCCTAATCATTATACCCTCGACACTCTACTTTAACCCTAATCCCTCAACCCTCAACCCTCAATGTCAAACATTAATCCCTCAACCCTTAACTCTGATCCCTCGACCCTCAACCCTATCCCTAAACCCTCAACCCTAAAACCTCAACCCTCAACACTCAACGTCAAACCCTAATCCCTCAACCCTTAACTCTAATCCCTCAACCCTAAACCCTATCACTAAACGCTAAACACTATCTCTATTCCTAAACCCTCAATGGGCTCGATACTATACCTTAAACCCTAATCCATTATCCCTAAACCCTCCAAGCCTATCCCTAATCCTTATACCCTCGACACTCTAATTTAACCCTAATCCCTTGACCCTCAACCCTATACCTAAACCCTCAAACCTTAACCCTCAACCCTCAACGTCAAACCCTAATCCCTTGACCCTTAACTCTAATCCCTCGACCCTCAACCCTATCCCTAAACCCTAAAGCCTAAAGCCTCAACCCTCAACCCTCAACGTCAAATCCTAATCCCTCAACCCTTCACTATAATCCCTCATCCCTAAACCCTCAACACTATACCTTAAACCCTAATCCCTCAACCCTCAACCCTAAACCTTATCCCTAAACCCTCAACCCTAATCCCTCAACCCTTAACTCTAATCCCTCATCCCTAAACCCTAAATGCTATCCCTATTCCTAAACCCTCAATGGGCTCGATACTATACCTTAAACCCTAATCCCTTATCCGTAAACCCTCCAACCCTATCCCTAATCCTTATGCCCTCGACACTCTACTTTAACACTAATCCCTTGACCCTCAACCCTCGAACCACAATGTACTCAACCCTTAACTCTGATCCCTCGACCCTCAAACCTATCCCTAAACCCTCAACTCTTAACTCTAATCCCTCAACCCTAAAACCTATCCCTAAACCTTCAATACTATACCTTAAACCCTAATCCCTCAACCCTAATACATCAACCCTTAACCCTAATCCCTCATCCCTAAACCCTAAATACTATGCCTATTCCTAAACTCTCAATGGGATCGATACTATCCCTCAACCCTTAACCCTTAAAAATTGAACCCTAAAACCTATCCCTAAACCCTTGACACTCGACGCTATATCTTAAACCCTAATCCCTTAACCCTCATCCCTAAAGCCTCAACCCTAAATCCTTAAACCATCAACCCTAAACCCTATCCCTAATCCCTCTACCCTCAACACTCTACTTTCACCCTAATCCCTTAACCATCAACCCTATCCCTAAACCCTCAACGCTCAACCCTCAACTCTCAACATTAAACCCTAATTCATCAACCCTAAACCCTAATCCCTCAAACCTAAACCCTATCCATAAACCATCAACCCTCAACACTATACCTTAAACCCTAATCCCTATCCCTCAACCCTTAACCCTTGAAACTTAAACCCTATCCCTACACCTTCAATACTCGACACTATATCTTAAGCATTAAACCGTCATCCCTAAAGCCTCAACCCTCAATCCTTAAACCTTCAACCGTAAACCCTATCCCTAATCCCTCTACCCTCGACACTCTAACCCTAACCTTGACATTAAATGCTAATCCGCCAACCCTAAACCCTCAACCCTTAACACTATACCTTAAACTCTAATCCATCAACCCTAAAACCTAATCCCTCAACCCTCAACCCTCAACCCTAAACACTATCAATAAACCCTCAACCATCGACACTATACATTAAACCCTAACCCCTCAACCCTCAACCCTAATCCCTCATCCCTAAACCCTCATCCCTAACCCCTAAACACTATACCTATTCCTAAACCCTCAACCCTTGACACTATACCTTAAACCCTAATCCCTTATCCCTAAACCCTAAATCCTATCCCTCAACCCTCAACCCTTAAAACTTAAACCCTAAAACCTATCCATAAACCCTCAATGCTCAACACTATATCTTAAACCCCGATCCCTTAACCCTCAGCCCTAAAGCCTCAACCCTCAATCATTAAATCTTCAACCCTAAGCCCTATCCCTAATCCCTCTACCCTCAACACTCTACTTTAACTCTAATCCCTTGACCATCAACCCTATCCCTAAACCCTCAACCCTCAACCCTCAACTCTCAACAATAAACCCTAATCCGTCAACCGTAAACCCTAATCCATCAACCCTAAACCCTAATCCTAAACCCTCAACCCTCAACAATATTCCTTAAACCCTAATCCATCAACCCTAAACCATGATCCCTTAACCCTAAACCTTATCCCTAAACCCTCAACACTCAACACTATTCCTTAAACCCTATTCCCTTAACTCTAAACCCTAATCCCTCAACCCTAAACCCTAAACCCTATCCTTAAACACTCAACCCTCAGCAAGTTATTGTTGGCAAGAGACACTATATGGATTCATGGTTGTTGTCATTGATGGCAACAAAGGTCATCCCACATATCCGCAAGACATGATATGTCTCTACCGGAAGTCAGAATAAAGAATGTTGTGATCCGGTGAAGAAGAACAGAGCATGTGGCAAGGTCTGACAGATTGGTCCGGACCTCTCAGAGGAAGTGTCTTGGTGCAGTGCGGATTTGGGGAAGTCAAGAGGACTACCTTGAGTGGTATATTCCAAGGATTTAGCCTCCGGTGATGGACAAGGAAAAAGATATGAATGGTTGAGTACCGGATTCCTGAGAGACAGTGAAAACAGAGGAAGAACTGACTGGCAGAGTATCAGACTGCTTTCCGGATGGGTTACTATTGATGATAGAGGTTGTGAAGGCATGAATCATGTTTGGCCAACATGATTAATGATATCTACAAGTATATGCTTGATCCGCATTGCTTGGTGAGGAAGGATTCAGCCGACAGAATGAAAGTTTATAAGAAACTAGACTGTTCCGGATGCCGACTAGAAAGGTGATGAAATTACTTGTGCGGATATATATAGAGGATGGATTTAGTTGTGAAGGTGAGTTGTTGTTGAGATATATGCGAATAAGTCCAGATAAAGAGCAGAGGTAGCAAAAAGGATCCGGTATGTGAAAGATAGCAGAATAAAGAACAGAGGAAAGATGAAGTGCAGCAGATCAGTGTACTGAGCTTAACCGGAACTGAACTCCAGCATATGCAGATGCTTCCAATCAGTTCAAGACTGTGATTCTCATCACTTTGTAGACAGTGTGTCTTCTTGTAGGCAGTGGGCCTCTTGTGAGTAGTGTGCTCGGGCAGTGAGCCCTAATTGGCAAGTGCCATTTTTGTAATTTCCTATTCTTCTAACAGAGAATAATTCTTGGGTTAATCACCCCGTGGTTTTCTCCCTTAACAGGGTTTCCACGTCAAAAATACTGTGTCATGTGTTTCTTATTTCATGATTAATGTTTTTGTGTTTGATTTTATGCTGCATCAATTAAAAGGAAAGTTCAATAAGGGAAATAATTAGGATAACTGATTCACCCCCCCCCCCTCTCAGTTATCAACAATTGGTATCAGAGCCAAGTTCCTCCTAATAGAGCCTAACAGCTTGAGGAAGATCTGGGATTTCAAATGGATGCATATGGTTTAAGGGAGCAACTCAAGACTGCTCTTGAGGATCTTGAACAGTCGAATTCTGAAGTTAGTGAATTAAAGGAAAGACTCAAACAGGCTGATGAATTCATGAGAGAATTAAAAGACAAATTAAGTCTCTCTATGAAAAAGAGAAAGGAGCTGCTTCAACAGTTGGCAAGACAAAGTGAAGAAAGCAATACAAATGAAGAATTGACTGAGCAAACCAAGTTATGTGAAAAGTTATCAAAAGAAGTCATTATGTTAAGACATGAAATGGAATCAGGAACTATAAAGTTTACTCAAGAGATTGAAGAAAAAAGAAAGGCTGAAGACAATCTAAGACAATCTCTCAAAGAAAAATCAGAAGAATGCCACCAGATGGACAGGATTATCAGACATCTTGAATCTGATCTTGAAGATGCCAAAGATAATGAAGGAAAACTTGAGGATCAAATTGCCTCTCTCAAAAGAGACCTTCAAACAGCAAATGAATATAAAGAGAAATTCAAGATAAGTTCTGCTCAACTTGAAGTTCTTCTTGGAAGTCAAAAGAGGACAGATGACAAGTATGGTTTGGGATATGAGAAAGGAGAAAGCTCCGGATCCAGTCAGAAGAATCTTGGATCAGAAAATCCAAGAAGCAGGCCTAGAAGACCTCCGGTAAGACAGCCAAATGCTCAAAGATATCCATCCTTCAATGGATACTGCCACAGCTGCAACCACTTTGGTCACAAAGCTAATCAGTGCAGAATGAGAATGAATCAGATTAATTCATCCTTCTCCGGACAGTGCTTCAACTGCAAAAGGTATAGACACAAATCCCATGAATGCAGAAGTATGCAAGTAAACAAATCATTCAAAGGTAGATGCTTCACATGCAATAGAGTAGGTCATATGGCTAATCAATGCAGATCAAGAGGATATCAGTCAAATATGCAAAGAAATGTTATTTGCCAAATCTGCAATAGGTCCGGTCATAATGCTAAAGTTTGCAGAAACAAGAATCAGGACAAAAGAGGTCCGGTGTATAATCAGAATCAAGACAAGGGTAAACAAAAGATGAATGCGGATGAGGTTAGGAATCAGATGAGCAAGATTTGGGTGAAGAAAAGTTCAGAGAATGTAGAGGTTGGATCCGCACCAGACTCTGGTGCTGATATTTCTTCCGGAAATTAATAAGTGAGCTCAGGCTCAGGGGGAGACTCAAAGAAAATCTTGTTCCCCCAGCCAAACAAGTGGTGCCGGATGTGGCACAAGATGCGGATCAAAGGGTTTGTAGATATGAGTCTTGAGATACTTCAGTCAAGTTTTCAGAGGTCCGCATGGAGTTATGAAGAAGCTATGATCGATCAAATAAGACCTGTTCAGGGAGATGCTCCGGTATGATAAAGAATTGCAAAAAGGTCCGGAAAGATCCGGAAATGCACTATCTTGTTCTGCGGATTGGACAGAGTGTTTGGGATGTTCTTGTAGTATGTTACCTCGATTTATTCATGATTGAAAGATCCGGATGATATCCACAGATTAGGACTAATCCGGGATACTCCAAGCTATCCAGACAAGGCAAACCGGAATGATGTAGGTGAAGCATTTATTGCAGACAGATATTAGGGTTCGCGGAGCAATTTAAGGGATTTCTCAAAGGACATTTGCTCATTCTACACTCGAGAAGAAGCGAAAAGTGGAGCTCTGCAACAAGGTTCATCAAAGCACACCAAGGATCTCCTGCCGAAGCTATTGCATAAAGAAATCAATCCAACCATTCCGTGCAAACCGAAGGCGCATAAGGTATTCTCCGTTCTTCATTACCTCACTGCAAATCTTTGAAGAATGGCTACTCCAAACATAGTTAAGATCTCTGATAGACCTCGCCCCTCATTCAAGAAACATCCCTACAAATCATTGGAGGTAGACCCACTAGGAGCCTTCTCTAGTGTTCCCCACGGAGTTTTACACACCGAAGACATTAGGGTTTACATACATGCAAACATTGAGGAATTTGGGGAATTCAAATTAAGAGACCTCTATCACAAGCAGCTGATTGACAATGCTTTTGAGCTTAAACCAGAGTATAAGGATATTCAGAAGAAACAATTTGAGCAATTTATTCATTTCCCCTATTTTGAAGAGGATGAATGGGTCCGGTATGTACTGAGCAGAATGCATGACAACTTTCTATGGCTAGATAGACCCTGCAAGATCACAAAAGAGGCAATTAGAGCAGTAACTGGCCTATACTCTTCCGGAGGAGTACCTATCCTCAAATCTGTCAAGAACAACATTGTAACTGAGGCCACCGGATCAAAATTTGACAAAAGGGCAATGACCATTGAAGACATCTCCGATCCGGATATCAAATATGCATCAATGATAATAGGATACAAGATCTACCACTCCAGCAGGGAGAATACTGTATCCGGAACTGCAGTATACACTGCCTATGAGATGCTAAGAAAGAATGCAGAGTATGATCTCTGCGAACTACTGCTAAGCCAATTAATGGAAAATATACAGAAAATCAAGAAGGATAAGAAGAATTCCTTTAAGTATGGTACTCTGATTGTATGTCTATTCTTCTACTTCATGAATGAGCTACCCGGAACAAGTGGATGGGTATGGCAAAATGACAAACCTGTTGCAGTCCAGATAAGAGACTATTTGCATGGACTTGGGGATGCAAAAGCGAGAAATACAGCTCTATGGGGATACTTCAAAAACTTTCAGAGCATGATGCAAGCAAGAGAGAGAATTCCACAGTCTCTCATTGAGAAATACAAGGACTCAGTGTGCTTTATGGTTGACACTGATCAGTGCCTAATGGAGGCAGTGGAGCCAAGGACTGTCTGGATCATGCCCATGGGGTATGAAGTTGATGAACAGATAGTGGAGCTGCATGTTCAACACATGCTAAGTCAGCCCAAAGATCCTAAGGCAGAAAGGTTTGGAACCTTTGAGGAGCTGAGTGTAAAAATACATGTAGAACTCAGGGAACCTGAGATTAAAAGAAAGGTAAGAAAAGAAGTAGAGCACATTGCTCAAGGGCTAGGTATCTCAAAGGAGGCACTTGATGCCAGCCGGGAAAAGAGGAGGAAGGCCGAGGAAGAAGAGAAAAGCAAAGAAAGTGCTCCGGTTGAAACTCCCACCCGGACCAGATCATCAAAGAGACCTGCACCTTCCACAACCAAAAGTTCAAAATCGGAAGTCCAGGCATCCGGTAAGAGATCCAAGACAAAAGCCACAAGGGCTTATGGAAGCCAAAAGGATGAAGAGGAAACAGAATCAGATGAGGGAGTAAGAGAAGTAAAGAAACAGAAGAAGAAAGGATCCGGTAAGCCCTCCACAGGCCAAGACAAGGATGAAATGGCAGAGGTAACTGTTGAAAAGCCCACTCTGTCACTAGAGAGCATAATCAAGTCGGTCACGGTGGATGGAAACCTTCAACCAATGACTGAATCATATGATGACTTCAGTGAGGCCGACCAAAAGACTCTGCAGGAGGCCACAGTAAAATATCTTAACATATATAATAAGGCTTTCATTGAAATAATATCTCTTATTCCCAAAAGCCTAGAAAAGGAAATGGAAGTAAGAAAGAATAATGCTCATGCTAAAGATCTTGAGATCCGGGAGCAGATAGCTATTCAGCTATATCCTCAAATTGATCCCAAGACCATGAACATTATCTTCAAAGACTGCAAAGATGAGTTTAGAAGCAAAGCCAGGATGAATCAACTCATGCTTGGCGAGACTGACAAAGTGGCCCAAGAAACAGAAGAGATCCTCCGGAAGGCCTTCAAAAGGTTCAATCTTCCGGTTGTAGAGGATTTAGGTACAGAAACAGCTGAGGACTTGGGACCCTCTGCTCCAGAAGAAGTGGCTCATGAACAAACTAGCATCTCTCCTCCGGTTTCCCCTACAGTCTCCGGATCCAAAGAAGAAGAGCAATTACAGGAGAAGGAAGCAATGGTGAAAGATAAAGAGGTTGACAGTTCTAAGACTGCAGAAGAAAAGAAACATCTGTCTCCGGCAAGAGACACTGCACAAACTGTTCAACAATTTTTGAGTAAAGAAACTTTAGAGATTGATGAACCGGAGCTTCTAAAAGGCCCATTTGATTTTGACTCTCTCTCTCCGGTACAAACAATGAAGATAGCTTCATTTGCAAATGCCAAGGCAAATGAAAAGCTCCTGAAGTCTCATATGGAAGACTGTGAGTTGATAGAGGCTGCTTCCGGAGTACTTGTGAAGATCATGCCATCAATCCAGATAGATCCGACAGCCTCCTCTTCCGGTAATCTAAAAACCTTAGTCAGCAGTGTTGATACACATTTTGATTCTTTAGAAAAATCAGCTGAAGAAAAGGTCCGGAAGGAATTTTTGGATAAAAGATTTTCAGAGATATTAGAATTAATCTCTAAAGATAGGAAGATTGTAAGCATTGGAATAAAGAGCTTAGAGAATGCTCTTAAGGATGGCGGTGACATCTATAAATTTTGTATATCCTGGTCAAAGGCAACAGCAGCATTTGACAAGAAAATAAAAGAGGAACAGGATAAGCTACAAAGCTTATCTCAAAGTTTTGATCCTCTCTCTTCCTCTATAATAAATCAAGAATGTCAGACCATTGCAGTCTTGAATGAAATAAAAAATCTTGAGAAGGAAAGGAAGAACATCACTAACCGGATGGGAGAACTTAGAAGGATTATAATCCCTAAGTTGGAAACCATGCATGAGGCCATCAGTGATGCTCAGACCACCGCCCAAACAAAAGACCGACAGATCTCAAGCGGGCAAAAGCGTTTGCATTTTTGCTAAGTGGTCACATTTCAATTTTGGATAGAATGAAGCAAAGTTGGGCTACAGAAATGATCCAATTGCAGACATCCTTTGCAGACATTCTTCAATATATGTGAGTATGTAAATATGCGGCTAAGTATAAGAAATTTTTGAAAATTTTGATATGCGGACCCTACCCTTTGCCATTGATGTCAAAGGGGGAGTGAGGAGCAGTGAAAAATGAGAAATCCAACTAAGGGGGAGTTCCGGAAATTGTATATAAAGACAGAGCATCAGCAAAGGGGGAGCACAGTGAAAACACTTAGTCATTTTTCACTAAGTGTTGCCATCAATGCCAAAGGGGGAGATTGTTGGCAAGAGACACTATATGGATTCATGGTTGTTGTCATTGATGGCAACAAAGGTCATCCCACATATCCGCAAGACATGATATGTCTCTACCGGAAGTCAGAATAAAGAATGTTGTGATCCGGTGAAGAAGAACAGAGCATGTGGCAAGGTCCGACAGATTGGTCCGGACCTCTCAGAGGAAGTGTCTTGGTGCAGTGCGGATTTGGGGAAGTCAAGAGGACTACCTTGAGTGGTATATTCCAAGGATTTAGCCTCCGGTGATGGACAAGGAAAAAGATATGAATGGTTGAGTACCGGATTCCTGAGAGACAGTGAAAACAGAGGAAGAACTGACTGGCAGAGTATCAGACTGCTTTCCGGATGGGTTACTATTGATGACAGAGGTTGTGAAGGCATGAATCATGTTTGGCCGACATGATTAATGATATCTACAAGTATATGCTTGATCCGCATTGCTTGGTGAGGAAGGATTCAGCCGACAGAATGAAAGTTTATAAGAAACTAGACTGTTCCGGATGCCGACTAGAAAGGTGATGAAATTACTTGTGCGGATATATATAGAGGATGGATTTAGTTGTGAAGGTGAGTTGTTGTTGAGATATATGCGAATAAGTCCAGATAAAGAGCAGAGGTAGCAAAAAGGATCCGGTATGTGAAAGATAGCAGAATAAAGAACAGAGGAAAGATGAAGTGCAGCAGATCAGTGTACTGAGCTTAACCGGAACTGAACTCCAGCATATGCAGATGCTTCCAATCAGTTCAAGACTGTGATTCTCATCACTTTGTAGATAGTGTGTCTTCTTGTAGGCAGTGGGCCTCTTGTGAGCAGTGTGCTCGGGCAGTGAGCCCTAATTGGCAAGTGCCATTTTTGTAATTTCCTATTCTTCTAACAGAGAATAATTCTTGGGTTAATCACCCCGTGGTTTTCTCCCTTAACAGGGTTTCCACGTCAAAAATACTGTGTCATGTGTTTCTTATTTCATGATTAATGTTTTTGTGTTTGGTTTTATGCTGCATCAATTAAAAGGAAAGTTCAATAAGGGAAATAATTAGGATAACTGATTCACCCCCCCTCTCAGTTATCAACAGTTATACCTTAAACCTTAATCCCTCAACCCTCAACCCTAATCCCTCATCCCTAAACCCTAAATGTTATCCCTATTCCTAAACCCTCAACCCAAGACACTATACCTTAAACCCTAATCCCTTACCCCTAAACCTTAAAACCTATCCCTCAACCCTTAACCCTTAAACCTTAAACCCTAAAACTTATCCCTAAACCCTTAACCCTATACCCTCAACAATATACTTAAGCCCTAATACCTCAATCATCAACCCTATACCTTAAACCTAAAGCCTACACCCTCAAACCCTCATCCCTAGACCATATAACCTCACCCTTATATCCTAAACCTTGAATATTGTGCCTCAACCCTATACTTAAATTAAACCTATACCATACGTGCTCTCAACCCAAGTCACCCTATGCCTTATATACCCTCAATCCATATCGTAAACCCTAAACCCTAATCCCTGTGCCTTACACACTTAATCTTATACACTCAACAACCTGAATATTAACCCTCGACCCTCTACCCTCTACCTATTACTTAAGCCCTAATCCCTCAACCCTCAACCCTCAAAACTATACAGGCTCAGATCCTTATATACACTAAACCCAAAACACTTACATACATACATGCATACATACAAACATACATGCATACAAAGATGCATACATACAATCATGCATACATGTACATACATACAAGCAAGCATACATGTACATGCATACATACCTACAAGAATAGATATAAACATCCATGAAACATACTTATGAAAATTGAACATATCTCATTCAAAGGACTGGCAAACATGCAAAGAAGCACAACATAATGCTCTCACATTATAACGTGCTCATGTTATGTTGTGCTTTGGGAATCCCAAGCCTTGGTCTTAGGATTTGCTTTGGATTTCCAACCTAAAGGCTTGGAGTGCCTTTTCAACATCCACAGACGTGTTTTTGCAGATTCTTCAAGATTTCACATAATTTTGATCGTGCTAACCCTCAGATTTGCATGTGTTTCAAGGTTAAACAAATCAAACACGTGGGTAATGTTAGGCTTTCTCTTAGCTATTTAACGATGTAATTTTTTTCACATTTTGACAATGTTAAGCCTTTCATCTTTAATTTATTTTGTTTGTGTGTCTGGTTTTGGGCAAAAACCACTATTTGGTCTTTTTTCATTGTAAATTAACCATTCATTGAAATTTAAAAAAAATTACATATTTAGAAACTAGAATCCATTCTACACATTAAAAAAAATAAAAAATTATTTTCAATTATTTTTCAAAATTTATAGGGGTAGCACGGCCAAAATTCTGTTTTCTAGGATGTGTCCACTTTGAAAATTAGTAAAAAATTATCAAAAAAATTGGCCATAAACTACATGTTGTTAGCTAATTTCTCACCAAAGCGATTTTAAAAATACCAAAAAAAAGTTAACCTTTTGAGGGAGCCACAAAACATGCTATGTTATGTTTTTTTGACAGAAACAACACCAATTTTTGTGGCTCCCTCTTTTGAATTCTTTAATCTATACCATTTTCAAAAAAAATTAGTAGTTTAGAAAGTAGACTCAGAGCACTACGAACATTGTTTTGGTTGCATCTCCAAATTTTGAGTGTAACTACGCTCAATTTCTCATCCAAGGCCAGCATTTCCTGATTTCAAAAAAAAAAAAGTGGCCACTTAAGACCCCTTTTTGGCCCCCCATCTTCTTGCACTTACCCTAATATGACAAGATAATAGTGGGATTGTATTTTTATTATGTTGTAAGTATTTATTCTTGTATACTTTGACATCATGGTATGTTAAGGTCTGTTTATTACACATAATTATTAAAGAGCCCAAGTGTAGAAAATATACATGGCATCATGTGAGATTGTAGGTTGCTTTCTTGATTGGGAATGTGTCTATTTTAATTAATGTTGACCTTTGAGATATCTTTTATTATGCATACCATAAACTAATTTAAAACATAGTCTATTATATAAACACAAGATATGTATACATAGTCTTTTATTATGCATATTGGATACAAGTCATATAAACATGTATGATAAACCGTAATAAAGTAATTCAAATAGAATTAAGGAAAATGTAAAGAACGTGCATGTAAAGACTTGACATACCTAAAAAATGGAGATTCGAATGCAGAGAGTACCCAATTATGTAGTGTTTTTTTCTTCTTGCATCAAACTCCTCAACAATTTGAGTTTTTCACCACTTGCTTCCTTTTCAATGTTAAATTGAATAACACTCAAATATAATTAGTAACAACAATACTATTAACCAATCTATAATGTTAAATTCCTAAAATTGAATCACAATTAACATTGCAACACTACAAAAATTGAAACTTGAATAGATATATATCAAATTTGATGTGAAAACTATGTTATTTCCTCCTTCTCAAGTTGGCAAAGCAAAAAAGGTGGTAGAAAGATAATGCAAAAGTGGTAGAATGTGTAAAATGTTCATGTGAACTTCCCAATAAGATAAAAGCACAAGTCTTTTTTATCAAGACATGCACATAATCAGCATGAAAATAGAGCATGTGGGCTTGGATCATAGGGGTCCAGGCTTTTTTACTATTTCTATAGCAAGACAAAATGCGAACGCGTTATAACGCGCTCACATTTTGTCCTGCTATAGATTGATCCATAAATATTTGTGTCTATCTCACCTTCAATAGCACCTTTCCAATATCTCACCTCTAGTTCCATTAGCTCATGTTCTATCTCTCACCTCTCTATATCTCACTTATCTCTCCCCCTCACCTCTCTACCTCTCCCCTCTCTATGTCTCTCAGTCGCTCCTTGTCTACCTCTCCTTCCATCCTTAGCCATCTAGGTCTCACTTAATCCTAAACCCTAAAGCCTCAACCCTCAACCCTTAAACCTTAAATCCTAAACCCTAAACGCTATCCCTATTCCTAAACCCTCAACGACCTCGATACTATACCTTAAACCCTAATCCCTCAACCCTTAACCCTAAACCATATCCATAAACCCTAATCCATCAACCCTTAACCCTAATCCCTCAACCTTCAACCCTAATCCCTCATCCCTAAAACCTAAATGTTATCCCTATTCCTAAACCCTCAACGGCTTGATACTGTACCTTAAACCCTAATCCCTCAACCCTTAACTCTAATCCCTCAACCCTCAACCCTATCCCTAAACCCTCAACCCTAAAACCTCAACCCTTAACCCTCAACGTCAAATCCTAATCCCTCAACCCTTAACTCTAATCCCTCAACCCTAAACCCTATCCCTAAACCCTCAACACTATACCTTAAACCCTAATCCCTCAACCCTAAACCCTAAACCCTATCCCTAAACCCTAATCCCTCAACCCTCAACCCTAATCCCTCATCACTAAACCCTAAATGTTGTCCCTAATCCTAAACCCTCAATGGGCTTGATACTATACCATAAACCCTAATCCCTTATCCCTAAACCCTCCAACCCTATCCCTAATCCTTTTACCCTCGACACTCTACTTTAACCCTCAACCCTTAACATCAAACCCTATACTTTATACTTAAACCTTAAAACCTATCCCTACACCCTTGACACTCGACACTATATCTTAAGCCCTAATCCCTTAACCCTCATCCCTAAAGCCTCAACCCTAAATCCTTAAACCTTCAACCTTCAACCCTATCCCTAATCCCTCTACCCTCGACACTCTACTTTAACCCTAATCCCTCGACCCTCAACCCTATCCCTAAACATCAACCCTCAACCCTAAACATCAAACCCTAATCCCTCAACCCTTAACTCTAATCCCTCGACCCTCAACCCTATCCCTAAAACCTCAACCCTCAACCCTCAACGTGAAACCCTAATCCCTCAACCCTTAACTCTAATCCCTCAACCCTAAACCCTATCCCTAAACCCTCAACACTATGCCTTAGACCCTAATCCCTCAACCCTCAACCCTAATCCCTTAACCCTAAACCCTAAATGCTATCCCTAATCCTAAACCCTCAATGGGCTCGATACTATACCTTAAACCCTAATCCCTTATCCCTAATCCTTATACCCTCGACTCTCTACTTTAACCCTAATCCCTTGACCCTCAACCCTATCCCTAAACCCTCAACCCTCGAACCTCAACCCTCAACCCTCAACGTCAAACTCTATACTTTATACTTAAACCCTAAAACCTATCCCTACACCCTTGACACTTGACACTATATTTTAAACCCTAATCCCTTAACCCTCATCCCTAAAGCCTCAACCCTAAATACTCAAACCTTCAACCTTGAACCATATCCCTAATCCCTCTACCCTATACACTCTACTTTGACCCTAATCCCTCGACCCTCAACCCTATCCCTAAACCCTCAAACCTCAACCCTCAACCCTCAATGTCAAATCCTAATCCCTCAACCCTTAACTCTCATCCCTCTACCCTCAACCCTAAAACCTCAACCCTCAACACTCAACCCTCAACGTCAAACCCTAATCCCTCAACCCTTAACTCTAATCCCTCAACCCTCAACCCTATCCCTATACCCTCAACACTATACCTTAAACCCTAATTCCTCAACCCTAAACCCTAAACCCTAATCCCTCAACCCTCAACCCTAATCCCTCATCCCTAAACCCTAAATGCTATCCCTAATGCTAAACCCTCAACAAGCTCGATACTATATCTTAAACCCTAATCCCTTATCTCTAAACCCTCCAACCCTATCCCTAATCCTTATACCCTCGACACTCTACTTTAACCCTAATCCCTATGTCCTCAACCTTATCCCTAAACCCTCAACCCTCAACATCAAACCCTATACTTTATACTTAAACCCTAAAACCTATCCCTACACCCTCGACACTTTACACTATATCTTAAACCCTAATCCCTTAACTCTCATCCCTAAAGCCTCAACCCTAAATCCTTAAACCTTCAAACTTCAACCCTATCCCTAATCCCTCTACCCTTGACACTCTACTTTGACCCTAATCCCTTGACCCTCAACCCTATCCCTAAACCCTCAACCCTCGAACCTCAACCCTCAACCCTCAATGTCAAATCCTAATCCCTCAACCCTTAACTCTAATCCCTCGACCCTCAACCCTATCCCTAAACCCTCAATGTCAAACCCTAATCCCTCTGGTGGTGTTCACCTAGGGTTAGGGTTTTGAATTCAGGTTTGCAAGTTCTTGTGTGTATTCTTTCAAACCCTTAGTGCCTTGGTTTAATTGTTTCCCGATCTGCATGCAGTGTTTTACCCTTTTTTTCTGTCACACATGGGAAAAATTTTAAGTTTTGTATGTGCAAATGCAAGTTGTATGTTATTGGGCTTGTGAAATCTCAGTCGACCTCCAAAAAATGATAAAGAATTGAGTTATATGCATTTTAGATGCATATTGGGTTGCATATGCAAAGGGGGAATCTATCGCAGATCCCTAGAATATTCGCTGCTTGTATATCAGATTTGCAAGTATATTTGGTTTGTATGTTTAGACATACAATGGCTAGATACATTACGAGCATATTCCAGGAAAGATTCCTTGTTTGTATGTGAAAGGGTGAATGTATGTTCGGACATACAAAGGTCATATACAAGGAAAAATATACAAGGCAACAGGATATATAATTGGTGGGGCCCGCAGACATACAAGAGCGATTGTATATGCATTTGAATATGCAAGGAAGGCGATATACAATCTGGACGCGATGGAGTTTTCAAGCTTCTTCATAAATATTTAAGGTCCGTGGGTTGTACAAAGTGCTTGTATATGCCGATATACAAGCCAATGTGCATTGAAAAGGATACAAGCCAGACTTCAACAGGAGGTTCATTCTGATGCATAATGATTTAAAGTCCGAAGATTGTATGTATGTGTGTGTTGTATATCGTGGATATACAAAGGAGAAAGATACATGCCAGACCCAATTCAAATTCCAATTTGCTCTATAACTGTTTGGGGTCCGCTTTGTATGATGAATAGTTGTATGTATATGCTCTCACATATACAAATATTTGAAAAGGAAAAATGCGAGTGATTGTATATGCATTTGAATATGCATGTACAACGGTGAAAATGGCAAAATGAAGATGGTGAAAAGTCAGCAGCAGGAGCATGGAGTGCCTACGTGGCATGTAATCGTTGGCTCTTAGCTTTTCTACAGGTTTTCAGGCCATTAGATCTCAGCGATGGAATCAAAATCAACGGTCAGGTTTTAAAGTTGCAGAGTTGGTCTTCCTCACTTCCTCAGACTTGTTTTGAGTGGGAAAATTTTGAATGTGTTCATTGCTGCATCCCGCGGGTAGCTAAATCAATAATGGTGGAATGCAGAGGCGCGATGGATTGAGTGACGGACCAACTACCAGCTTTATGAGGAATGTCCCCAAACGGCGGCACAGGGCTCGAGTCCATTCCTTCTGCCTGCTGCATTAATGTTTTGAGCCCCATTTTGTGGTAGACAGTATCTAGCAGATTTTTGATTTTTGCTTTGCAATTAATATTGAGTACACACTCTTGCTATATAAGAAGACTGTGTTACTCATTTTGTTGGTGTTGAAAACTGGACAACTTTTTTTGGTGCTGTAATCGGATACAATCTTATTGGTGGCTCTGTTCTGGGTACTTTGTGAGTTTATGAGTTGTATTTTGAATGTCTTATATACAGAATTTATCAATTTCATGTTGATTTAAATGAGTAATGCTTTATAGCATGTATTTTGTTATTTGTCTCCAAATTGAATGTGTTCTTCTGAATCTAAATATCTAAGAGATATTAGTGATTCTAGGATATGGGTTTTCTATGTTGAATGCTTAGTCTTTTACTTTTGCTCAAGGAGTAGATTAAATGTTTTGGGTTAAGTGTTGAGAAGAATATATTGCAATAAGGATGTTTGTAAGCAGAAATAACTAAATACTTTATCTTGGGTATTGTCTGTAAGGCAGACATTACATAATCCCCTTGAAATTTGATTGTTGTTTTAGGTCTGTGATAAACATTCACATATATATATATATCTATTGACTCCGTGCCCTGGATAGGCACCGATCTGGTCTTGTATCTTGGTTGCAACCCAAAGTCTTAGTTTTGCATCCAAATATAACATCAAACTCAAACTTCAAATACAAACCTTTAGGACATTAGAAGTAGTTTTTAGGACCAAAATCCTCTGTCTCACAAATGAATATAGGCTCAAAGCTAGCCCCTTTGCACTTATTCCACAGTTTTGCTCTGCATAAGAGAGGATTTATCTACTTTGTGTCAACATCCAACTAAGTTCATGTGCATATGTTATAGATGTTGAATAGGGAATACCCCCCTTGGTTCTGCAGAGCCTAAAGAAGAAGAGGAGATATTTATAGAGTCTATCTCCTATACTATTGGCCCCTAGCCCAGGAATCCTGTTGATCAATGATGGCTATTTTGTAGCGATTACTAGGAATAAGCATCCAGTCTGGGAAAATAACCAACAGATTTGGCGACTCTGCTGGGGATTAATTTGTGTAAGATCCCTGGTCTAAAAGAAATTAATTCCTAATTATAGGTGGCGACTTTGAACCAATCTCCCAACTAGTAAAGTAAAAATTTGCATGCAAGGGAGAAGATCCCTACGTAATTCTCTGTCTGAAGAATTACCCAGAAAAATGATGTACAAGAAAAAGGGGACTGTTCAAGCCAGTCAGGAGGGTTCTCCCAGAAGTAATGATAATATTCAAGATAATCTAGGATCTTCAGAGTGGACAATACCTTATTTTTCAAACACTGAGGCTGAAATTCAGACCATATATGAAAGATGGTAGGGTGTTAATTTGAGAATAAGGTCAGAGGTTTTTCAAGAACACCCTTTCTTGGATCCCAGTGATAGATTTGAAGAGGTTGAGTCTCCAAGGGATGAAGATAATGATGACCAAAATGGAATGGGACCATCCTCCTCTATGCCCAAAGAGGAACAATTAGCTGAAGAAATCAAGAGCTTAAGGGTAGAATTAGAATATCTGCAGGTAGTAAAAATTAGAGATGACATGAGACAGAAGGTGCAAGCTCTGAGAGTTGCTCAAAATGATTCAGTTCCCACCCTTGAAAATGCAAATATGGAGAAATCATCAAAGAAATGAAGTCTAGGATCAGCATAATGATCAGAGATAGAATGCAAATAATGCTAGAATACCATTAAATAATATAAGAAATTAGAATACAAACAGAAATGCCAATGCTAATCAATTTGGTAGATAGCCTATGTAGCTAAATAGATTCAGGCAGTTAGTTTTTGATGGTATTCCTAGTTACCCCAATCTTATTGACAAACATGTGAGGCCACAGGTGCCAAAAATTTTAGGAAATAATACTGTGTCAGGGGAAGACCATTTAAAAGATTTTCAGAATATCATGGACAACTTTGAGGTTGAGCATGAGGATGTTTTCATGAAATTATTTATGAAATCCTTAGTTGATGAAGCCAGAGAATGGTACAAGGGTCTGCCTGACAGGAGTATTTCATCATGGGAGGATTTCAGGAGAATATTCAAAGAACAATATGGTGACAAAACTAATCCTAGTTTCTTCATTAATGAATTCACTGGCATTACCAAAGAATCAAATGAACAGGTTGTTGATTTCAATGCTAGATTCACTAAAGTATTGAACAAGTTGCCACATCACCTGAGGCCTAATGAACCTATGTGCATAGTGTTGTACATAAATGTTTTTGATGCCAAAACTATTTATGGATTAAGAGATAAGGGTCCTCACAGCCTCAGAGATGCTTTCAAAATTGCAACAAATATTGAAAATAATAGAAAAGCGTCCAGTAAGACAAACAAAAGAGATGATGTAAAAATTCTGCAAAATCCAAATATTAAATCTCAAAGTGTTCAAGGCAATGCATCTTCTTCTGAGGATAAATTAGATAAATTGACAACTATTGTCAAGGACCTGAGCTATAGAATGGCTAAAAATGAAAAGGAGTTGGTCCTGACAGACAGGTTTACCAAAGGCAAGAAAGAAGACCATCATTACATGACATGCCATATAACACTAATTGGCATAATGGTAAACCCATTCTCCCACACAGCAACACAAATCAAAGGACTCAAAATGCTAAGGAAACACCTGACCCTTTGAAGAAAACAGTTAATATGGTTGATGACACCTCATGGTGTATAATATACCAAATGCCTCACTCACAGTCACAATGTATGATTGCTTAGTCTCTATATAACAATGTCGTTGCCTGTGATGAGTGCAATGAGCCGCATTGCATGGAGAATGATAATGTCAATATGCTATCTACAAATAGGGAGTATCCTTTTCCTGATGTTGATGCAAGCACAAATAATGAGATTCATGTCTACCGGCAGTTTCCCTGTGATGAAGATGATGAAGACAACTATGCCTATGCTCAAGATTCACACAATTTTTTGAATAACCTGAGGAGACCTTCTGATGAGGAGATTCAAGCCTTCACAACTGTAGCAGTGGCTCAAGTCAAAAGCAATTACAATCTCATGGGCAAATCTCAGGTAAGTAACTCACACCAACCAAAGAATACTTTTGCGAGCCAGCCAGTGCATAGTCATAAAGGGACTAAACCACAAAAGAAACAGTGGAGCAATAACAAGCAAAATTTTAAGAAAAAAATAGGTCATGATCCCCAAGGTCCAGAAAATAGAGTTCCCCAGGTTGAGGATCAAAACAAAAAATTTCAGAACAAAGATGACAGTCAGAGAGCCACAAGAATTAAAGTTAGATCATCTCAGGATAAAAATAAAACTATGGATCAGGCTACAACTGTTATACAAAGTTATGCTCCATTTGACATAACTCAGGTCTTGTCTCAGGTGAAGATCTCTGTTCCATTGTTGGAGCTGATGAAAGTTGAGGAGTTCATAAATAAAACATTGTCCCTGATTTCACAAGTACCCTGTCAATCTAATCAAAGCGTTGAGACTCAAGGTAGGAAACAAGCTATCTGTATTGATGAAGATGAAACTCCTGAAGTATATTTGGGGGTGACCATGACAAAATTCCCTTCACAGGTTGAGCCACTTTATGTCTCCCTTGTCATAAATGGAAAGGTGATTAAGAATTGTATGCTTGACTCAGGAGCATCAACGAATATCATGCCTTTGGCTATTATGTAGTAAGCTGGGTTAAAGATAGATAAGGCATGCGGTAAATGCTATGCCATGGATGCTAGGGAAGTACCTATCATTGGAATTATGAAAGATGTAGATTTTAGATTGGTAGCATATCCTGAAAGACCTACAAAATGAATATAACAGTTGTTGATATCAAGCCACAGTATGGCATGTTGTTGTCAAGAAGGTGGGCAGCATTGATTGGTGGGAGTATGCAATTAGACATGTCATATGCTATGATCCCAATGAATGGTAAGGATGTCAAACTAATCAGAGAAGAAAGATCATCAGAAACAGTTGAAGATCAAGAGTCAGAGGAGCATGTATGTTTTGTGGACACTGATTATGAAAATTTTAGAGTTGTCTCAGATGAAAAAGGAGGTGAAGGGAGAGACATGTGCATTCAAGAGTCTAATCAACATGGTCTTTAGACCATGTATTTTGATGGAGCTTGTTCAAAGGAAGGCTCTGGTGCTGGAATTGTGTTTCTGTCTCCAGCTGGTAAGCTTCTAAAATTCTCATTCTTATTGAAGTTTGCCTGTACGAATAATATTGTAGAATATGAAGCTCTATTATTAGGGTTGAATGTTGCTTTGAAGCATGGGATCAAGATGCTCAAAGTATTTGGGGATTCAGAGTTAGTTGTGTCCCAAGTCAAAGATAAGTATGCATCAAAGAATAAAAGGTTGAAACAGTATAAGCATGATGTTTGGGATACAATTGAATTGCTTGATGCTTTTTCAATAAACTAGATAGAGAGGTCAAAAAATGTCAAGGTAGATTTTCTAGCTAATGTAGCTATAAGGCCAGACGATATTACTCTATCAGATGTAACAAATGTTGAAGTAAAGCTTAGACCTGCAATGCCAGATATATATACAGCTGGCAGGTATTTGATGATGACAAAGATTTGCTGAAATTTCTACATTGCATTGATGAGTATGAGAACCAGGAAATAGATTTTTAGAACTTTGTAGAAGTTGTAGATGGGAAAGAAACTCTCCTAAGGAAGGAGGTAATTCAACTCAAGACAAATCAAATCCCTAGAGGGTTGGTTGTTTTAGAGAGAGCTTTTGACAATAGGGACCAATTTGTTACAAAGGCATTTCCAACAAACAAGAATGATTTAGAAGAAATAAACTTGGGAACATCTCATGCTCCCAAAAGGGTATACATTGGCAAACAGCTCAAGCCACATATCAGAACTATATTGGTTGCATTACTAAGAAATTATAAGCATGTCTTTGCCTGGTCATATGAGGACCTAAAAGCTTATAGAGAGGATTTATTCCAGCATGAAATCCCTTTGAAGCCCAAAGCTAAACCATTTAGACAAAAACAAAGACCTATTAACCCAACTTTAGCTCCTAAAATGCAAGCAGAACTTATGAAGCTTAGGCAAGCTGGAATAATTATGCCCATTAGACATTCAACTTGGGTGTCCAACCTTGTCCCAATCAAAAAGAAAAATGGTGACATAAGACTTTGTGTGGACTTTAGAAATCTGAATGTATCTTCCTTGAAGGACAATTATCCATTGCCTAACATGGAAGCTATGTTGCAAAAGGTGACTGGCTGTGAGCTTTTATCCATGATGGATGGATTTTTAGGGTACAATCAAGTGAAGGTGAAAGAATCTGAACAGTTCAAAACTACTTTCACCACCCCATGGGGAACCTATGTATATGTGAGAATGCCATTTGGACTAACAAATGCAGGTGCCACATTTCAGAGGGCTATGGATGTTGCTTTTGCAGGATTAATTGACTCAATTTTGGCTGTGTATCAGGATGATTTGACAGCTTATTCAAAAAAGGAGGATCAACATTGCATGCACTTGGAACAAATTTTTATTAGAGCATTGGAGTATGGCATCTCACTCAACCCAAAGAAATGTGCTTTTGGGATAGTGGAAGTAAAATTGCTTGGTCACATTGTTTCCAAGGATGGAGTCAAGATTGATCCTAAAAGGGTGGCTGCAATTGACAAAATTTAGATCCCTAGAATAGTGAAAGGTGTTCAGTCTTTCTTTGGACAAATTAATTTTTTTAGGAGATTTGTTCCTAATTTTGCAGAGACCACAAAAGATATTTCCAAGATGTTGAGGAAAGGTGCAATTATCAAATGGGAAGATGAAGCAACTAAATCATTTCAGAATATCAAAGAGCCTATAAAAATGGCTCCTGTGCTAAAATCTCCTAATTTTTCTAAGCCATTTTAGTTGTTCTCGTTTGCTTCTTTCCATACTATTGCTACTTGCTTACTACAGAAAAATGCAAATGGTTTTAAACAGCCTATAGCTTTCTTTAGTAGGTCATTGCAGGCTGTTGAATTGAAGTATGACATCATGGAAAAGCAGGCATATGCACTGGTTAGAGCAGTCAAAAGCTTCAGGCCATATTTGGTAGGTTCTCAGATAGTTGCATATGTGCCTCATGCAGTAGCAAGGATATCTTTACTCAGCAGGAAGTAACTGGAAGAAGATGCAAATGGATAAACAAGTTGCAAGAGTTCAACATTGAAATACAGATCACAAAATTGGTGAGAGGACAAGGTTTGGTAAAATTGATGACACAGTCAAATCTAAAGGCATGCCAAGTGAATGTAGTACATAATGAAGTTGTAAATATGTCAAAATCTGAATGGTATAAGGACATAGTACATTATTTGTAGAATTTGAACTGTCCTTCCCATCTCAGTGATAATCAAAAGAGGACTTTGAAGCTACATGCTATTAAATACATCATTGTTCAAGGAGAATTGTATTGGAAGAATCTTGATGGTGTCCTACTTAGATGAGTGGATGAAAACTAGGCTACAGATATTTTAAATGACATGCACAGGGGAGTGTGTGGTGGACACTATGCTGCCCAGACTATAGCCCACAAAATTCTTAGAGCAGGCTACTGGTGGCCAACTCTCTTCTCGGATGCACAAAGAATGATACGAAAATGTGATCCTTGCCAAAGGTTCTCAGGAAAGCTAAAATATGAAGGTGCATTTCCCCTTAGGACCATAACTATAGAAGCTCCATTTTAGCAATGGGGAATTGATTTTATAGGGGAAATCTCAAAAAAATCAAGTGGAGGACATAGTTGGATTTTGGTTGCTACGGATTACTTCACTAAATGGATTGAGGCCATTCCAACTAAAAAAGCTACAACAAAAGTGGTGATGGATTTCCTTCTAGAAAATATTATTATTATCAGATTTGGAGTACCAGCCAAAGTGGTCACAGATAATGCAATTTGCTTCAGGTCTGGTGAATTTGTTGATTTTTGCAACAACTATGGAATAAATTTGTTACGTGCATCACCATATCATCCACATGGAAATGGTCAAGCAGAGTCAAGCAATAAAAGCCTCATGAAAATCGTCAAAAGGATGGTAGGTAAAAACAAAAGAGCTTGGGATTCAAAGCTGAAAATGGCATTATGGGCTAACAAAGTAACAGTGAAGAAAGCAACTAGAAGGTCGCCTTTTGAATTAGTATATGGTAATGCAGCTAGATTGCCTGTGAACAACCTCCTACCAATTTATAAATTCATACAAGAAAATGAGGAGGAGATTAAGGACTCAATGACTAAAAAAATAAATCAACTAGTTGCACTGGATGAAATGAGGAGGGAGGCATAGAAAACAAACATCAAAAGGCAGCAAAAGGTAAAATATCTATTTGATAAAAGGGCTACAGAAAGAAAGTTTTAGATAGGTAATTTAGTCCTTGTATAGAATGCAAGAAACCAGGACAAGGGCAAGCACGGTAAATTTGAGCCCTTATGGGTAGGCCCATACCAAATTAGTGACACTCATGGAGAAGATTCTGATTTTCTCCAGGTCCTAAATGGTGAATTATTGGAATTGCCTGTGCACGGTCAATTCCTAAAACCCTACTTCTCATAGATGAATATCTTCGGTGCACAATGTGGATTAGATGTAAATTGTTTGTACATGCCTTGTACAGTCAGTCATGTTTTGTGTTTTGTCTGGTCTGCCCCGAAGTTGCTTGGTTCTTGCTGCAGTCTTGTGTCTGCACATCCCCAGTCAGAGCCACTGGTGGTGTTCACCTAGGGTTAGGGTTTTGAATTCAGGTTTACAAGTTCCTGTGTATATTCCTTCAAACCCTTAGTGCCTTGGTTTAATTGTTTCCTGATCTGCATGCAGTGTTTTACCCTTTTTTTTCTGTCGCACATGGGAAAAATGTTAAGTTTTGTATGTGCAAATGCAAGTTGTATGTTATTGGGCTTGTGAAATCTCAGTCGGCCTCCAAAAAATGATAAAGAATTGAGTTATATGCATTTTAGATGCATATTGGGTTGCATATGCAAAGGAGGAATCTATCGCAGATCCCCAGAATATTCGCTACTTGTATATCAGGTTTGCAAGTATATTTGGTTTGTATGTTCAGACATACAATGGTTAGATACATTGCGAGCATATTCTAGGAAAGATTCCTTGTTTGTATGTGAAAGGGTGAATGTATGTTCGGACATACAAAGGTCATATACAAGGAAAAATATACAAGGCAGCAGGATATACAATTGGTGGGGCTCGCGGACATACAAGAGCGATTGTATATGCATTTGAATATGCAAGGAAGGTGATATACAATCCAGACGCGATGGAGTTTTCAAGCTGCTTCATAAATATTTAAGGTCCATGGGTTGTACAAAGTGCTTGTATATGTCGATATACAAGCTGATGTGCATTGAAAAGGATACAAGCCGGACTTCAACAGGAGGTTCATTCTGATGCATAATGATTTAAAGTCTACGGATTGTATGTATGTGTGTTTTGTATATCGCGGATATACAAAGGAGAAAGATACATGCCAGACCTGATTCAAAATTCCAATTTGCTTTATAACAGTTTGGGGTCCGCTTTGTATGATGAATAGTTGTATGTATATGCTCTCGCATATACAAATATTTGAAAAGAAAAAAAGTGAGTGATTGTATATGCATTTGAATATGCATGTACAATGGTGAAAATGGCAAAATGAAGATGGTGAAAAGTCAGCGATAGGAGCATGGAGTGCCTACATGGCACGTAATCATTGGCTCTCAGCTTTTCTATAGGTTTTCAGGTTGTTAGATCTCAGTGATGGAATTAAAATCAACGGTCATGTTTTAAAGTTGCGGAGTTGATCTTCCTCACTTCCTCAGACTTGTTTTGAGCGGGAAAATTTTGAATGTGTTCATTGCTGCATCCCGCAGGTAGCTGAATCATTAATGGAGGAATGCAGAGGTGCGATGGATTGAGTGACGAACCAACTACCCATTTTATGAGGAATGTCCCCAAACAGTAGCACGGGGCTCGAGTCCAACTCCTCTTCGCCATTCCTTCTGCCTGCTGCATTAATGTTTTGAGTGCCATTTTGTGGTGCACGGTATCTAGCAGATTTTTATTTTTTCTTAGTAATTAATGCTGAGTACACACTCTTGCTGTATAAGCAGACTATGTTACTCATTTTGTTGTTGTTGAAAACTAGACAACTTTTTTTGGTGTTGTAATCGGATACAATCTTATTGGTGGCTCTATTATGGGTACTTTGTGAGTTTATGAGTTGTATGTTGAATGTCTTATATATAAAATTTATCAATTTCATGTTGATTTAAATGAGTAATGCTTTATAGCATGTAGTTTGTTATTTGTCTCCAAATTGAATGTGTTCTTCTTCTAAATCTGAATATCTAAGAGATATTAGTGATTCTAGGATATGGGTTTTCTATGTTGAATCTTAGTCTTTTACTTCTACTCAAGGAGTAGATTAAATGTTTTGGGTTAAGTGTTGAGAAGAATATATTGCAATAAAGATGTTTGTAAGCATAAATAACTAAATACTTTATCTTGGGTATTGTCTGTAAGGCAGACATTACATAATCCCCTTGAAATTTGATTGTTGTTTTAGGTCTATGATAAACATTCACATATATATATCTATTGACTCCAAGCCTTGGATAGGCACTGATCTGGTCTTGTATCTTGGTTGCAACCCAAAGTATTAGTTTTGTATCCAAATATAACATCAAACTCAAACTTCAAATACAAACCTCTAGGACATTAGAAGTAGTTTTTAGGACCCAAATCCTCTATCTCACAACTAAATATAGGCCCAAAGCTAGCCCCTTTGCACTTATTCCATAGTTTTGGTCTACATAAGAGAGGATTTATCTACTTTGTGTCAACATCCAACTAAGTTCATGTGCATATGTTATAGATGTTGAATAGGGAATACCCCCCTTGGTTCTGCAGAGCCTAAAGAAGAAGAGGAGATATTTATAGAGTCTATCTCATGTACTATTGGCCCCTGGCCCGGGAATCATGTTGATCAATGATGGCTATTTTGTAGGGATTATTGGGAATAAGCATCCAGTCTAGGAAAATAACCAACACCCTCAACCCTTAACTCTAATCCCTCAACCCTAAACCCTATCCCTAAACCCTCAACACTATACCTTAAACCCTAATCCCTCAACCCTAAACCCTAAACCCTATCCCTAAACCCTAATCCCTCAAGCTTCAACCCTAATCCCTCAACCCTCAACCCTAAACCCTCATCCCTTAACCCTAAATGTTATCCCTAATCCTAAACCCTCAATGGGCTCGATACTATACCTTAAACCCTAATCCCTTATCCCTAAACCCTCCAACCCTATCCCTAATCCTTATACCCTCGATACTCTACTTTAACCCTAATCCCTTGACCCTCAACCCTGTGCCTAAACCTTCAACCCTCAAACCTCAACCCTCAACCCTCAACGTCAAACCCTATACTTTATACTTAAACCCTAAAACTATCCCTACACCCTCGACACTGGACACTATATCTTAAACCCTAATCCCTTAACCCTCATCCCTAAAGCCTCAACCCTAACTCCTTAAACCTTCAACCCTATCCCTAATACCTCTACCCTTGACACTCTACTTTAACCCTAATCCCTCGACCCTCAACCCTATCCCTAAACCCTCAACCCTCGAACCTCAACCCTTGAACCTCAACCCTCAATGTCAAACCCTAATCCCTCAACCCTTAACTCTAATCCCTCAACCCTCAACCCTATCCCTAAACCGTCAACCCTAAAACGTCAACCCTCAACCCTCAACGTCAAACTCTAATCCCTCAACCCTTAACTCTAATCCCACAACCCTAAACCCTATCCCTAAACCCTTAACACTATACCTTAAACCCTAATCCCTCAACCCTAAACCCTATCCCTAAACCGTAATCCCTCAACCCTCAACCCTAATTCCTCATCCCTAAACCCTAAATGCTATCCCTAATCATAAACCCTCAATAGGCTTGATACTATACCTTAAACCCTAATCCCTTATCCCTAAACCCTCTAACCCTATCCCTAATCCTTATACCCTCAACACTCTACTTTAACCCTAATCCCTCAACCCCTATCCCTAAACCCTCAACCCTTGAACCTCAAACCTCAATGTCAAACTCTATACTTTATAATTAAACCCTAAAACCTATCCCTACACCCTCAACACTCAACACTATATCTTAAACCCTAATCCCTTAACCCTCATCCCTAAAGCCTCAACCCTAAATCATTAAACCTTAAACATTCAACACTATCACTAATCCCTCTACCCTCGACACTCTACTTTAACCCTAATCCCTTCACCCTCAACCCTATCCATAAACCCTCAACCCTCAAACCTCAACCCTCAACCCTCAATGTCAAACCCTGATCCCTCAACCCTTAACTCTAATCCCTCGACCCTCAACCCTATCCCTAAACCCTCAACTCTAAAACCTCAAACCTCAACCCTCAACATCAAACCCTAATCCCTCAACCTTAACTCTAATCCCTCAACCCTAAACCCTCAACACTATACCTTAAACCCTAATTCATTAACCCTAAACCCTAAACCTTATCCCTAAACCCTAATACCTCAACCCTCAACCCTCAACCCTATACCCTCATCCCTAAACCGTAAATGCTATCCATATTCCTAAACCCTCAATAGGCTTGATACTATACCTTAAACCCTAATCCCTTATCCCTAAACCCTCCAACCCTATCCCTAATCCTTATACCCTCGACACTCTACTTTAACCCTAATCCCTCAACCCTCAACCCTATCCCTAAACCCTTAACCCTCGAACCTCAACTCTCAACATCAAATCCTAATCCCTCAACCCTTAACTCTAATCCCTCGACCCTCAACCCTATCCCTAAACCCTCAACCCTAAAACCTCAACCCTTAACCTTCAACGTCAAACCCTAATCCCTCAACCCTTAACTCTAATCCATCAACCCTAAACCCTATCCCTAAACCTTCAACACTATACCTTAAACCCTAATCCCTCAACCCTAAACCTTAATCCCTCAACCCTCAACCCTAATCCCTCAACCCTCAACCCTAAACGCTATCCCTATTCCTAAACCCTCAATAGGCTCGATACTAACCCTCAACCCTTAACCCTTAAAACTTGAACCCTAAAACCTATCCCTACACCCTCGACACTCAACACTATATCTTAAACCCTAATCCCTTAACCCTCATCCCTAAAGCCTCAACCCTAAATCCTTAAACCTTCAACCTTCAACCCTATCCCTAATCCCTCTACCCTTGACACTCTACTTTAACCCTAATCCCTTGACCATCAACCCTATCCCTAAACCCTTAACCCTCAACCCTCAACTCTCAACATTAAACCCTAATCCATCAACCCTAAACCCTAATCCCTCAAACCTAAACCCTATCCCGAAACCCTCAACACTATACCTTAAACCCTAATCCCTATCCTTCAACCCTTAACCCTTAAAACTTAAACCCTATCCCCACACCCTCAACACTCGATACTATATCTTAAGGCTTAAACCCTCATCCCTAAAGCCTCAACCCTCAATCCTTAAACCTTCAACCCTAAACCCTATCCCTAATCCCTCTACCCTCGACACTCTTACCCTAACCCCTTGACCATCAACCCTATCCCTAAACTCTCAACCCTCAACTCTCAACATTAAACACTAATCCGTCAACCCTAAACCCTAATCCCTCAAACCTAAACCCTATCCCTAAACCCTCAACCATCAACACTATACATTAAACCATAATCCCTATCCCTCAACCCTTAACCCTTAAAACTTAAACCCTATCCCTACACCCTCAACACTCAACACTATATCTTAAGCCTTAAACCCTCATCCCTAAAGCCTCAACCTTCAATCCTTAAACCTTCAACCCTAAACCTTATTCCTAATCCCTCTACCCTCGACACTCTAACCCTAACCCCTTGACCATCAACCCTATCCCTAGACCCTCAACCCTCAACTCTCAACATTAAACCCTAATACGTCAATCCTAAACCCTAATCCCTCAAACCTAAACCCTATCCCTCAACCCTCAACACTATACCTTAAACCCTAATCCCTATCCCTCAACCCTTAACCCTTAAAACTTAAACCCTATCCCTACACCCTCAAACACAACACTATAACTTAAGACTTAAACACTCATCCCTAAAGCCTCAAGCCTCAATCCTTAAACCTTCAACCCTAAACCCTATCCCTAATCCCTCTACCCTCGACACTCTAACCCTAACCCCTTGACCATCAACCCTATCGGATCAGTGCAAGAAGTTGGGTCCACTTTTTGGCCAAAAAGTGGAAGTGTTTTCCCTGATTTTTAGAATTTGTCACATTTGACCTAAACATTTGTGGCACTTAAAGATTGAATCTAAAAAAAAGTTAGTAATATGAAATGTAGTACTCGGAGTCTAGTTTCCAAATATGTAATTTATTTTAATTCCCAGATGATACAAATTTATTTTCAATAGGCATTTCTTAAAACCACTATTTAAAAGTCACTTTTTTTTACCATACCATGCACGTGTACAGACAACATAATTTGACCTAAATAAAAATATTTTTCTAAACCCTTTTGGGGAAATATGTGTAGTATAGTGAAGTTTTATGAGGATAATTTTTTATAATTTTTTTCCAAAAAAAAAATTATTATTTTTTATTAGCCCTAATTGTTGTTTTCAAAAACCCTCATGTACAGCCAACATAATTTGAGCAAAACTAATCATAAAATGAAAAAAAAAATCATTGTGTAAAGAATGATGTGTAGATTGATTACATATAAAAAAAATTTCAAAAAAGTTTAAAAATTAAAAGTTATTAAAAAAATACAAACACCTGTCATTTCAAATTTTTGGACTAGTTTGCTCATAAATTAAATAATAAATAGAAAAACAAGTCCAATAAAAAAAATTACATATTTGAAAACTAGACACTGTCATCTGTAATGGGTTTTAATTTCATAAAAATATTTAGAAAAAAATGTCGTCAACCATATAGGTAAACTCAGTATTTTCTCTTATTCTGTACTTAGAAAAAACTTGCAGGTCCAAGGCAAAGGGTTGGATTACCATGCCTTTCCCAAGCCTAAACTTTTAGGAATGGGTACCCATTCCTTTTGTATGGGAAAAAAAGTGCGCAGGCTTTTTTTTCAAATTCAAATATCTTTATAAAAACGGGTACCCATTCCTAAACGGGTACCCATTTCTAAGTGGGTACCCGTTTAGGCTTAAGTACCTATTTCTACTAGGATGTTTGTTTTGCCCGTGACTTCCCCTCTATGTGGACCCAACTTCTTGCACTTACCCTATCCCTAAACCCTCAACCCTCAATCCTCAACCCTCAACCCTCAACACTATACCTTAAACCCTAATCCAGCAACCCTAAAACCTAATCCCTCAACCCTCAACCCTAAACCCTATCACTAAACCTTCAACCCTCGACACTATACCTTAAACCCTAATCCCTCAACCCTAATCCCTCATCCCTAAACCTTAAACGATATCCCTATTCCTAAACTCTCAACCCTCGACACTATACCTTAAACCCTAATCCCTTATCCCTAAACCCTAAACCCTATCCCTCAACCCTTAACCCTTAAAATTTAAACCCTAAAACCTATCCCTAAACCCTTGATGCTCAACACTATATCTTAAACCCCAATCCCTTAACCCTCAGCCCTAAAGCCTCAACCCTCAATCGTTAAACCTTCAACCCTAAACCCTATCCCTATTCCCTCTACCCTCAACACTCTAATTTAACCCTAATCCCTTGACCATCAACCCTATCCCTAAACCCTCAACCCTCAACATTAAACCTTAATCTATCAACCCTAAACCCTAATCCCTCAACCCTAAACCCTATTCCTAAACCCTCAACCCTTAACACTATTTCTTAAACCCTAATCCATCAACCCTAAACCCTAAACCCTATCCCTAAACCCTCAACCCTTAACACTATTCCTTAAACCCTAATCCCTCAACTCTAAACCCTAATCCCTAAACCCTAAACCCTAAACCCTATCCCTAAACACTCAACCCTCAGCAAGTTATACCTTAAACCTTAATCCCTCAACCCTCAAACCTAATCCATCATCCCTAAACCCTAAATGATATCCCTATTCCTAAACCCTCAACCCAAGACCCTATACTTTAAACCCTAATCCCTTACCCCTAAACCTTAAACCCTATCCCTCAACCCTTAACCCTTAAACCGTAAACCCTAAAACCAATCCCTAAACCCTCAACCCTATACCCTCGACAATATACTTAAGCCCTAATCCCTCAATCATCAACCCTATACATTAAACCCTGAAGCCTACACCCTCAAACCCTCATCCCTAGACCATATAACCTCACCCTTATATCCTAAACCTCGAATATTATGCCTTAACCCTATACTTAAATTAAACCTAAACCATACGTGCTCTCAACCCAAGTCACCCTATGCCTTATATACCCTCAATCCATATCGTAAATCATAAACCCAATATCCTAAACCCTAATCCCCACGCCTTAGACAATTAATCTTATACACTCAACAACCTGAATATTAACCCTCAACCCCCAAAACTATATAGGCTCAGGTCCTTATATACACTAAACCCAAAACACTTACATACATACATACAAACATGCATACATGTACATACATACAAGCATGAATACGTGTACATACATACAAGCATGCATACATATACAAGCATACATACCTAAAAGCATAGATATAAACATCCATGAAACATACTTATGAAACTTGAACATAACTCATTCAAAGGAAGACATAACATGAGCATGTTATAACACACTCGAGTTATGTCGAACTGGGAAAACACCGGCAAACATGCAAAAAGGAAAAAAGCACAACATAATGCGCTCGCGTTATATTGTGCTTTTGGAATCCCAAGCCTTAGGCTTGGGATTTGCTTTGGATTTCCAACCCCAAGGCTTGGAGAGCCTTTTCAACATCTACAGACGTGTTTTTGCAAATTCTACAAGATTTCACATAATTTTGTTCATGCTAACCCTCAGATTTGCACGTGTTTCAAGATCAAACAAATCAAACACCTGGGTAATGTTAGTCTTTCTCTTAGCTATTTAATGATGTAATTTTTTTCACATTTTGACAATGTTAAGCCTTTCATCTTTAATTTCTTTTGTTTGTGTGTCTAGCTTTGGGCAAAAACCACTGTTTAGTCTTTTTTTCATTGTAAATTAACCATTCATTTAAATTTCAATAAAAATACATATTTAGAAACTAGACTTTGTTGTACACATATTAAAAAAAAATGATTTTCAATTAGTTTTCAAAATTTATAGGGGTAGTGAAAGGAAAATTGTAGGATCAAAGTACTAATCAAACATGCAAAGTAGATAAACAACACAAGAGAGATATTACCAAATTTGAAAGATGCACCAGAGACCAACACCAAGATTTTGAAGGGGGAAAAGAAAAGAAAAACCCTCGTGAATATGCAAGTGGCAGGAAGCCAAAACAGAGATGTAAGAATCTTCTCAATGAAGAAGAATAAGAAGAAGAAGATATCCGTGAAGAGGATATGTCAAGAAAGAGAGAAAAACCACCTCTTAAATAGAGGTGAAGAATGGACTTATATGTAACTCCAATATGCCACCTTGCATAAGGTGTGTGCCACATGTTTCCTCTTAAGGAGGAATCTACCAAAATAGATTTATTCCTGTAGGAGGAATAAAATAGGTGTTACCCGACATGTGGGGATAAAACACCAAAAATCAATAAATACAAAAATTATAAGATAATCTTCACAAAGTAAAGATTAAATTCTAATACCCCCCCTTAAGCTTTACTTGGGGAGATTTACATGAAACCCATCAATGGGATGATTACAACATGGCATAAAAGCCTTACAATGAATAAGAATATATAATTTAAGAAAGAAGCTAGAAGAGAAGTTTAGATGCAGCTTGATGTAGAGACAAGTCTTGAAGTCTTCAAGGAATTGAGTGAACCAAGGTGCTTGTATAGATGCCATTGAACAATCTGAACATTGAGCTCCTTTAGAGCCAAGAGAAGAGGAATGAAGGTTCAAGTGTTGTTAAGATATTGAACTTGTTTCATCAAAGAAACCATAACCACAAATAGAATTCCCATCATTGGGATCATCACTGAAACTTAAATTAGTAATATATAAGGAGATATAAATTGTAAATTGCAAAACAAAAGTTTGCGGATAAAATGAATCCAAATTTGAGTCATAAAGCCATGAAGGGAAAGGTTAGCTTAGATAACATAAAAGTGAAAGTAGATAACCTTAAGTCTTGAATTGTAGCACAAATCATGGCTTATAGCCCAAATTATAAAATGCCAACATATAGGCATATCAATAAAAGTTCTAGGTTGCTTCTCACTACTTCATTTGTTGAATTGTAAAGGGAACTTATATCAATTTTAATTATAATGGATTTTGAAAATTAGTCCTAAGATCATAGTGCCATCATTTGAAAATTCAATAATACGGACTTTGAAAAATAGTCCTATAGATGGTTATAAAAACCATAATGCCTTTATAAAATATCAGAGGACTTTTAAAAATAGTCCTAAAGATGGTATAACAACCATATTGACTTCAATAGAAGTATAGGAATATGATCTCCAACGATCAGTTCATCATAAAAAGTAAGTGCATACCATCAAAGTGGATGAAAATATTTTCCATGGGGCCAAAAAAGCACTCCAATGAGACCTTAGGGGCACCCTATGCAACATTATTGCAAATGCGTCTTGCACATAAAAAATAACTCCATTGAGACTAGATGAAGCATTGGACTTCACAAAAAAAATGTATAGATGGGATAAAACCATCAAGAAGGCAGAAGCTTCATTGAGCTTTTAATATCTCAGATAAATGAGGCACAACATATTAGATTCCCTTTATCAAAACAACATAATTGTAGTTGAGAATGAAACACTAGACTTGATTTAAATATTGTTAAAAAACTAGACTTAGGTAGAGAAATGATAAAAGTCAGAAATTAAAAGAAATGTTATTAACAAGAACCTAGTATTAGGTCAGAAATGACGAGTATAAAATACTCAAAATAAGACAATATCCCGACTACATGAATATCCTCTATTAAATATAGAAGACATGTTCTATGTTATTGGGTTGATCAGGTCCAATAACAAAGTACATGTTAAAACTATAGGAAAAATATTCAAAAACTTTGAGAATTGTGCCTATAATTTTGCTTTAAATTAGCATTTGGCTTTTTTGAAACAAACACTAGTCCATCTTACAATAATTTGACATCTTAGGATCAACATACTGTATAAAATTAAAATCGACAAAAAAATACCTTTAATGAAAAAAAAACGCCTAATTACTATAAACAAAAGGCAAAAAAAAATTGAAAAAAAAAAATTATTCAACTATTTAGTTTCATTAGAGCATTTTCTTTTAAATTTTAAAAAGTTTTTTTTTTTTTTAAATGCGCCTGGTAAACTTTTTAACGTGACCGGCGACGCTGGTGCGACACGCCCTCCGGCTCCACGCGAATGCTTTTGCCCAGAGCAATGAACCAGTGAAGCCACAACTGGGGGACCTCATCCCCTAGGTAGAACACTTCAAACCCGCGAGCTCATTGGCCCAACAAAGGCGTAAAGCCTTGCGAGCTCGTTGGCCCAGCGGGGGTTTGAACTCTGGTGGCCGCCACTACAACCGAGCGACTTAACCACCGAACCATGCCATCATCGACAAATTTTAAAAAGTTAATAGAAAAGGGCATAAAAAAAAAAAAAATTAAAAGTAAATAGGAAAGGCAAAAAAATTTTAAAAGGCCTAAATTAAATGAATCAAATATAAATTTTTAAAACTTAAATTCTAATTAAAAGACTTTATAAGAGTTATTAAAAAAGAATTATAATAAAAAAAACTAATAATATAATAACTTTAAAAAATTACAGATTATGAGATCCTTAATAATATAGGGGAGAGGACCAGTAGTTGTGCACCCTAACTTCACGCCTCATAAAATCATACGTGGCAATTTCAAATCACTCCAAAAATTTTACAGTAGCTTACTTGGCAATGTCCTTGCTTATAACTAAGGTTTCAGGGCCACATCAGCATACTTTTTGTTGAGGTGTCAAATAGTTCCCCCAAAAAAAAGGTGTACCAATAGGTGTGCATTAAGACCTCCTTTGATGGTGCATTGATTTGGCATTACATGATTAGTTGCTTTTTAAATCTAAAGTTCAATTATTAGTACTTATAGTAACACTAACAACCTTAAAGTCACAACTACTAGTACTAAACTTCAAAATATATTGGGCCTTAAAGTCACACTACTATCTCAACCATTGGAACTATCTCACTTATTGGGTCTTTTCCCCTAAATGGGTTAAAAAAAATTTAACCTAGACTTTTTTAAAACTAGACTTTTTTTAAAAAGGAAACTTTCTTAAAAGAAAAAAGAAAGCTTGATTTTTTTTGCATTAAAGGCAACGAACATAGGTTTAGTGTATTTTTGTTTAAAGTTTGAAGTTTTTTGATGCAGGAAAAAAAGAAACGACCGTGCAGATTAAAGTTTTTTTTTGATGATTCGTGAAGGGAGAGCGGGCGATGAGATAAGCGAGAACTTCTTGTCCCGACACCAGGCAATATGTTTCTAGGGCCAATTTCATGACTTTTTCCTCCCTCCTACTAGCTACTCCAAACAACAAGGTATCATCTACAAACTGATGATGAGTAACTGCCTCCATGTCCGGTGCAACTGATATGCCTTGCCATCTACCCAACCTTGCTTCGTCCTTGATGTATCTTCCAAGTGCTTTAGCCATGACAACAAATAAAGAAGGAGACAGTGGATCCCCCTACCTCAACCCATTCTTCGAGTCAAAGAATCCTTTTGGACTGCCATTGACAAGCACCAAGAATCTCAGAGTTTCAATACAACTTTTGATCCATATTATCCATTCTTCACACAAACCAAACTTCCCTAGAACCTCCAGCAAGAACCCTCTATTAACTTGGTCATAAGCTTTCCTAATATCCATCTTGACTAGCATCCTTTCTACTCGACTCCTTTTAATTGTGTGCATTGCCTCATGGGCAATGATGATGCCTTCTGCGATAGATCTCCCATGTGTAAACCCACTTTGTTCCTCTGAGATAAGGATGAGAAGGAGAAGTTTGAATTTGTTTTCCATTGCTTTGAAAATAATTTTGAACATTGTATTGCAAAGAGATATGGATCTAAAATCATCCATAGTTTCTAACTTACTCCTCTTTGGTATTAGTGCAATGAAGGTAGTGTTGATTGCTTTCAACATGGTCTTATTCTAACGAGCTTCTTCAACTACCAAAGTGAATTCTGCACCATGTTCCAAAAATGTTGGAAGAAAAATGTCTAGAACCCATTCAGCCCCGAGGCCTTATCAAGGGCTAGCTGAAAGGCAACTTTTTTTACTTCTTCTGAAAAGGGTTTATTTAGCTCTATATTTTGTGCCTGGTCTATTAAACAAGGGATTCTTTCTAGCACCTTCATTTTGAGGTCCCCATTGGTAATGTCTTCTTTATTTAACAATTCCTTGAAATATTCTGAAGCCACTTCCCTCGCTTCTATTGAATCTGAGATAGTCTCACCTCATTTGTTCTTAATTGAGGAGATTATGTTGACACTTTGTTTGACCTTTGTTGTATTGTGGAAAAATTCGGTGTTTCTATCTCCCACTTTGAGCCACGTCTTCCTAGACTTATGATGCCAAAAGATCACTTCCCTGGCTAAGAGTTCTTCATGTTGTTGTTTCAGGGCCTTTTCTTTGATAAATCTATCTTCATCCATCCCCACCTTCAAAATTTTATCATTGAGATCCTCCAACTCTTTCTCTATTTCTAACTTTGCACCAAAAATGTCCTTGAAATGAATTATGTTCCAATCTTTCAATTTCAGTTTAACATAGGTCAGCTTCTTCCATAGTCTAAACAACCTTGAACATCTCTCTCTTGGCACCGTGCTCCACCACTCTTTTATTCTATCCTCAATGCTAGAATCTCTCAGCCACATCTTCTCAAACTTAAAGGAGCATCCCATTAGTTTCAAATCCTTGAGGTAGTTAAGTTGGACAGGGAAGTTGTCTGACCCTAAGAAAGTGGAAATGGTGGATTCAAAGTTCATATCCTAGTTTCCCCTCACTAGGAAATGATCCAACCTCTTTACTATATTGGTGAACCCCTGACATATGTTTGTCCAAGTGTAAAAGCCATTCTTGGGAATAATATCCATCAGAAAATTGTCATTTATGAAGTCCTAGAAGTCTCTCTGTATTTGATTCAAGGCACTGATTCCCCCCCTCTTTTCACTCCCATCCTTGGTGGCATTGAAATCACCCTCCAAGATAATTTTTTCCTCCCCCAATTCTTCTAGGATTGTTGTAATCTGGTGCCAAACCATTCTTTTCTGAACTATCTTGGTAGGACCATACATGTTTATGATGATAAAGCTACCTCCTGAGGTAAGAAATTTGCATCTTCCTGTCTGCCAATGATCTGTATGTTGGATTTCTTCCACTTCCAAACTGTAAGGGTTCCATATCAAACCCAACCCACCAGCCACTCCTCTATATTGGACAAAAAGCCCCTTCCGTTGCTTCCATCTTTGCAAATTAGTCTTTGATATTCAACATCAGAGAGCTTGGTTTCTTGCAAAAAAACCAAATCTGGTTTGCTCAAATCCAGTTGGTGCATTGATGCTCTCATCTCCATAATCACGTCATTTATACTACAATAATCAATTCTGGAAGACTCATCTCTCTATCCGTTCTTTGTTTTTCTTTGTCTCTAAAAGGTTTTGGAGGAGATTTTTCCACTTTGATTTTCTGCTTCCATCTCCCAGAGTCTGACCCTCTCTCTATTTCACTGGGAAAATCCTTCTTTAGGCCAATTCTCAGGCAAATCCTCGCATACATGCCAAAATCCCTAATTAACAATTTGTCATTTGCCTTAATAAAATTCCCCAAATTTTCTCCAATCTTCTTCAGAATGTTAATCTCCCAATACTCTGTTGGCAAATTATATAACCTAATCCATGCTGGAACAAGCAAAACTTCGTGCTGAAGCGGATTGAAATTGGGCTCCCAGTTTTTCACATAGAAACCTTTTCCATCCATCATGTGCGGGCCACCTTCAAAGAATTTCGATTTAATCTCCGGCTCAAACATCTCAACTAAGAAAAACCCTTTCGAGAGGGATTTTATCCCTGCATTCTCATCCCAATTTTGTTTTACCCAGTTTAACACTTTAGCCCTAGCCGACCATTCCCCCACCCAATACAATGATCCTACCCTAGCTTTCAAGAGCTCCACCATAGAATTCAACTCCGAGCAATTCAGATTAAGGGAAATGCATTTGGCCTGAGGGAGAGAACTTATCAGGATTGTGTTTGATCCAAACAATACTTTGCTACCTCTGGGCTTCCACTCCCATGATCCCTTCGAATTATCTTCATAGGATCTATTAAAGTTTCCATCTGCATTTCTTCTCCATATATTCCTATTATTATGCCATCCCCGATCTCCATCCCTGCCTTTCCTCTCAATAACGGCAAACCAACCTCTGTTCCCATTCCTCCTCCTGTCGAAATTGTTGAAAAACTTCTTTTTTCCCCCATCCCGAGTCTGCAAAAGTTCAGTTCAAGGCCATTTTATTTAAAATTCTTGAGATATTTTAAAATTAATAATATTGTTCATATATAATTTTGTTTTACATTCATTGTATATATTAATTATAAAATTATTATTCTAAATATCAATAGAATAATATAATTAATAATATATTAGGGATTTTATAATTTTTATACAAAGTTACACTAAATATATTTATTGTTTTTAGAACAGATTAAATATTAAAAAATAATATATAATATTAATTTTATAGTATTAAGTATTATTTTTAAGTAGATTTCAAATATTTAAATTATTTTATTTGTGTAAATATTTTAGAGTTAAAATTAAAAATTATATTAAGAATAATGTTAAAAAAGAACAACCTCACCAATAAACTACTCACCTTTAGTTTCATATTAATATTTGAAGGTAAGTGATGCAATCAACCATTGACATGTGTTTAAATTTAATCTCATATATACACTTTGAAACCTATAACATGTAATTAATATTATAATAAATTGTTTTCTTTTTGCTATATTTTTTATGCCTCATTATATGGCATAAAGCCATTGGGGAGTGGAAAGGAAGGAACTAAGATCACTTGTCCATATATAGTATTTATGCAATCCAATAATTTCTTTCCACATGGCAAATTTCAATTTTATTTATATACTGACCTTAATAAGATGAAACCAAACATGTTGATCCCTCACATTAATTTAAATTTGGAAAATATCACAACCAATGGAGTTTGCATTAAATATTAAAGGCTTCATTTTATTATTATTTTTAAATATATTTTATTATTTTTAAATTGACTTTTTAATTTATTATTAAAATTCAATTTTCTCCTTTCTTTTATTTTCTTTCTTTTGTTTTCTTTTACAAATATTTATTTTATTTCACTTGAAATACATTTGTTTTACTTTTTCAATTTTGAACAATATGGAATATTTATGCATTGAAATCTTACCATATGGATTATTTATGCCTCAAAGAATATTAAGAAAAAAAATGGGATTTAAGTATACTATGAAGTCTATCACCCAATGTTAGAAAAGGAACACAATAATGTATGTCCTGTAAGTGCACATGCTAGAGCTTCAGTAAAATGTTTTACTTGTTATTCATCTATCTTCGTTCTAAATTTTTCCTCCTCCAAAACATAACTCACCTATCTTCGTTCTACATTTTTCCTCCTCTAAAACATAACTCACCTAAAAATAGTAGCTTTCTTCTCAAAAGGTATAGTTACTTCTCCAACTACATCTCCACCGAATAAATCTAGTGGTACTTTTCACATTAGGTAGCCTCTATTTTTATCTCTTACACTAGGCTTGTTGATACTCTTTAATTATTATTAGGAATGTTGATTGTACTACAATTTTTTTGTAGCAACATTTTATAAATTTCTATTTTAATTTAGATCAAGGGAGCATATTATACTTTTACCAACATTTTATAAATTTCTATGTTGATTTGATTAAGGGGAGCATATGACACTTAGTTTTTCTTTAGATTTTGTTCAATTTGATTATTTTTCTGAAGTAAATGTTTACTTCAAATTTGAAGGAAAGAGCTTCTCATATTATTTTTATTTTGGTGGATTTTTTTTGTAAAATACAAGTTTTTTAATGAGCAAACATACTAGAAATCATTTATGGGAGATTAAGAATCACTACATAGAAATGTATTTTATTTAAAAAATACATCTATATTAAAAACTAACTATGAAAGACTAAAAGTCATAACTTAGAATTCCACATTAAATATCCTTATGAAGATTTGAATTTAAGTCTCTAGGATAAAAACCCAACATTTTATTCAATTAAACCCAATCACTTAAACTATATTTTTTTTAATTCAAATTGTAAAAACTTTAATATTATAAAGTAGAGAAAATAATTATATTACATTTCATACCATTACTTTGTTATTCAAACAAACCTAAATAAAGATACATGAAAACCTACAAATTCTATTGTAGTTACCAAATAAATAAATGATATTATAGACATTGGAAACTTCATAATAAAATTGGAAATTATCCAACATTTCTGTCAAACAAAAGATAATAAAAAACAAGGCCTACCAAGGACTGCACAAAGAACAAGTGCAAAGCAATTGTATAAAACAGCATTTCTGTTATGTCTATTTGTTCTATGGCTGGGTCAGTTTCATTGTCAAGGGCTCTCACAGGGCGGTTGTATACAGGCAAGGAGGATATACAATTCAAGCAAGAATAATAGATCTCTACACTGATATAACGGTACCCAATAATCAGTCCAAGTATGTAATAGCATCAATACAACTAAAATCCAAAAATAAACTCACATTAAACCTACACTGATATAACTTTACTCAATAATCAGTCCAAGTATGTTTTCTTCTATTTTCTGTGACAACTACAAGCAATGAAATTCATAGTCAATTTGCTTTTAAAATATAATAATATATATCAAGATTTTTAAACAAACACAATTGGCATAGGCAAATGAGAATTGTTTTGTTATTAAGTCCACACTTCAAGCACAACTAAAATTGAAATAATTGTGCAGACATTAACTATGAAATTATCTACAAGCAATAGAATTTTTTATATGACAGTATACATCAAGTTTATTAAAAAGTTATGACTGCCAAAACACTTAGGATTACAATTTTGTTGCAAGGTTTAAATACTGTATCAAATTGCTCTTCAAAGAGCCATTAAAATACTACATAGTCAAAAATGTTTGAACACAGCGTTGAATGACTTTCTGAAACACTCTTTTACAAATCGATAATAGCAAGCCATGAAGGAGGCCTCAAAATGAAGCTAAATGCTACCAAACCCCCAAACTTGAAACATTATCCACAATAAAAACTATTTTGAAAGGAAATGTGATTGAACACAAAAACTTTGTAAGGAGGCTATACCATGGGGCATGTTTAACCAGTTCAGAACTATCTGTCTTGCAATGGAGTTGGGTTTTTTTTGAGGGCTATGCTTGTATGCTCCACCTGCAGCAAGAAAATAAGCATAAAGCCAAACAATTGCAACAACATTGATGACAGCAAAGCGCTCAAAAATAGGAATGGAGAATTACATCAACAGTGAGATGCTCAAGTCTGACGTCTCCAATCAGGAGATCAAATTCTTGTCTGAGGGAAGCCCCTTTGTTCAAGAACAATTCCCTGAGGAGGTGAATAAGCTTCTAATTGGCTTCCTCAATCAACCGTTGCAGTGCTAAAAGGAGTACAAGATTTAACACATAGGAATATAAGGACCCGAACTTTTATTGTCTTCTGAATGGGAACCAGGGGAACTTCTATTACAATAAAAAACGTTGATGTGGAGGATGTCTTTTCTTTGGATCATAGAAATGGTATCATAAAGAATTTAAATGGGTATTTATTGTTAAATTTGAAGTTCAAATCTTCTTTTTATCATATTAAGCTGGGCCTAAATTTGACAGTCAACTTTTTTTTAATGACTTTTTAGACAGTTATCTATTCAATGGTGCTTTTAAAATACTATGACATATCTTAATATAAGTAAATTATATAAAAACATATAAAAGGATAATCCTATAAATTTTAACAGTTTGCCCAAAATCTCTCCTTTCATATGATACGGTTCATTTAAAATTTTGAGTGTATTTTTTTTTTTAATATGACTAAATACAACTATACAACTCTCAAATTTAAGCCTTGATATTAAGGGTATCCTATAGAATTTAAATGGGTATTTATTGTTGCAATAAATTATTGAATTTTAAATAAATATTTTTATTTGAAATTCAAAATAATTTTGAGACAAGCTGCCAGGAACTCCAGTCCTGTCTTAACAGTGTATATTTTATTAAAACTAAATGTTTGATTTTGTTGACTAGAACCAATCTTTGCCAAAAAGTTGTAGAAATACCAATTAAGAAACAACTTATTGATCAATGCAGAATGGAGAGAGAGAATATGAACAAAGCCTTCATTAAGTTAATATTTGCTAACCTCAAAAATCAATTGTGTTGTAACAAAAGCTTCTGTCAGCTAAAATGATTAAAGCTTTCAGTTCAAATGAATTTGTCAAGTTCTTTCAGCTTGTTGAAAACATCACATGCATGATGGACGGAACAACTATTTGAGCAATATTGTAATGTGGCATTACGAAATTGGAATCATATTTATCTCCAATAGTAAAAGTCTTCTATCATCACAAACATACACAATGTTCTTGTATAAATCATTTGTGATAATATGTGACACAAGTTATAAGCAATTGTAATGTGGTATTACGAAATTGGAATCATATTTATCTCCAATAGTAAAAGTCTTCTATCATCACAAACATACACAATGTTCTTGTATAAATCATTTGTGATAATATGTAACACAAGTTATAAGCAAAGGTTTGTGCTTCAGGGCTCACTATGTCTATTTTCCAAAGCTTTTTAACACATCTAAACTTTATTCCAAGGATCAAATCTACAAAAACTAAAGAGCGATTTAGAACATACATCATCATCAAAGAATTTGCATGTCTCACAAAAGTACTTCCCCATACAGACACCATAATTAACACAGTTTTGTTGAACCTATACCCATGGAAATTGCAGAATCAGTTATAACCCATAATACATGGATCAACAGAATTTAGCACAGAGTGAACATCAGACTTTGGTGGGTTCCCTCCATAGCCACCAATGAAATTTACCATCACAGAATTGGACAAGACAAGTATAGTGAGAGAAGTCCTATTGTTTATGTCCTTGGCCACATTGCTTGCTGTCAACAGATTATTGAATGTCTGAAACTCTGGGTACCCGTCCAAAAACCTTGTAATATTAAAACCAGATGCTGCAACAACAGACGCTGAAACCCAAAGGCACATAAAACACAGGCACCAAAAGTAGCCCAAATGCAGATGCACCCTCATTCTACTACTTCTTCTTCTGAAATTCCTAATACCCACAAGCATGCAATCAATCTGACTACTTGCAGATCCAGAATATTGCACAGAAAATATCTATATCTCCACTCTCGTTAGTTTCAATTAACTAAAATTGTAGTAAAACCCAATAAGTTCTAGTTCAACACAGTGTAGTGCAATGTAGCATCTTTTGGTACACAAAAACAACAAAAGATTGCTGCATGGTTTCCAACCTTTCTCTCAAATGGATGTCTCGTGCCTGAGAAATCCGTATTGAATCAGATCTTTAATGCTGTAACTTCTTCATTCTTCTCCCTCTTCATCGTTCTGGCAGCTGCAACTACCAAGGGTACCCCCAATTTATATGTCCCACTCCACCAATGACCAGACAGCCATTGTGGACTGCGGTAATTCTTCACACAGGACAACTACAAGCTGCCAATGAGGTATACGAGTGTATCAAAATATATCTGGTTAAGTACCGTATTATAAGTCCTAATCAGTGGATGAAAATCTTGTTTACCTCTGCAATTCCAACGGTCGTGACAAGATTTGATCATTAGATTTGTTTTACTTGCTCTATTTACCATGGGGTGTGACCTCACAATGTCCCTCCTCCTAATTGTAATGAATGGCCCAAGCTCCTAACATGGAATTTATATGGAAAAATCGTTCCTCTTATTTGGAGCCTATCCATTGCCTAGGAGGGCCCTACTCTTAATCATAACAATATAATTCTTTACAATCATAATCTCAAAGTTGGTAAAATGGCCAACTTTGTTTAGATGATCTACTTCAAAGCTCAACCAAGAACACTAATTAACGCTGGAAGGAAACCCTACTGGTGTGAATATTTCACTATAAATTAAAAAGTATTACAAACCTGCTCTGGAGTCTCTAGAAAGAGAGAGCAAACAGTCAAAAATCACTGCCCATAAAATTCATTCAAGAAGTATATATTTCGATCACAGTTAACCTGGCATGGAATCCACAGAAAAAGCAATTGCATGAATCTGTCGTGATAATGATCCTCAACTTTCAAAAGGAACTTCTTGATAATTACAGATTAAATCTTACAAGCCATTATCAGATTCCAATTTGTTTTCCATCGTCCCCAACAGGTCCCTCTTTTGAGGATCATCATTCACTGAACAAACAATGAGTCTATGAATACAACATCGACTCCTCATTGAACAATATGATGAAACATTTTTGTTAAAGTAATATCTTGTATTTCCCTCTATGAAAACTATTCTAGAAGAATATCTGACTAAACCATAGCAGAGGTTTAACTTCAAATTCAACTGCAGAAAAGTAAAACAAATCCTGCATCGTAAATGAAATTTTAATCATGGGAAAAAAAATATAAATTGAGCATACAGTGTTGAACAAGATTATAACCCAAAAAGCATTATGCCAATGAAGGCTAGCTAAATTCATCATTTTGCATTATGTTCTATTTTTGGCCATTCTACTCAAAGATCAACACTTATGTAGCTAGATACTGATGTAGCAGGATTCTCTTAGGAAACCACAAAGAAAAGAACATCGATGTTTAGATTCTATTGAAAAATTTAGAATAGGTTTGCAAAATGATTGATATTGTTAAAACACATTAAGCTGATCGAGGTTGTCTCTTGAATTGAAAGGAACAAGACACCGAGTTTGAACTACATAGAGACAATTGTAATCAGCAGTTGAAGGGAAAATGCAACGAGTATAAGGAATCTCAATAGGGGAGAAATGGCACAAGGGTTAATGAGAACAAAATCCCTTAAAACTTATTCAGATATGTTAAATGCTTATTTGTTTGGGGATCTCAATCAAACTTTGAGAACTTTATTAAAAAAATACCAATGCCAATTTTGTACCAAGAAACGTAAATTGAGCAAAGCGGACATTTTCATTCAACGGACGATTGAATAAAACAAAAAGCGAGTTCAATTCTAAAAGGCTGGGTATTGGACAAATTATCGATACATTTAAATATGAAAGAGGGCAAATTAACCAAAATCATAGCTAGTTTTCAAAAAGTTTGAGAATGGACTTAAAGAAAAATCAGGAATGATATATCAAAAACTAGATGAAGTCCACATCAGTTTCTAAAAGCTCTCTAATCGAACAGAACTGAGCTAGACTCCAAACTTGTCCTTCCAATAAAAAGCTAGGCTATTTTATATACGCTTTAGTTTAGGTCAATGACTAAATGTCCAACGAAAACGGAAGTAGCAAGAACTAGGCATGGGAATTGGTGAAATTCAGGCCCACATTACCTTAAACAGAAGAACAGAAGACAATAGCCGCCATTATATGCCAGAAAAGGCTTGTTCACAGAGATTAAAATAGGCATTTGAATAAGACATTGAGATGCTGAGGGAGAAGGGCAATCATAATTTAGGAGGGCGGTGAAAACATTTCGTTATTAACAATGGGCAGCGAAATAAACATTGATTTACACTGAAATTAAATCATTGGTAGATCAGAACATTACAATTTGACTTCACCGAAAAACAGATAGCCCAGGCTCAAAATCAATGAATGGGAAAATAAGTATAAAAGCTCAAAAGTGAGGCTTACATAGATTTAACTTGTTGCGGTACAGCGTTCAATCCCTGGGCACGCTCATATTTCATTTGAGAATCTTATTCTGCACGCAGTGCTGTATCTATAGGAGGAGGCTTTAGAGCTCCAATTTTTTTTTTTTTAATAAGAAAAGGGACGAACCCCAGACTAGATATATATGAATATAATCAATAGGATTACAAAAAAACTAGGGGGATCAATATTTCCACACCCCTGTAGCGGTCACAAAAAGGAAAGACCGCCACCGAACCAGCACCAAAAAGAACCCAGGATGATAACCTCCATACACCCGCTACTAACAGCATAAAACAAGGAAAAACAGTAAAACTAAAAACTAGGAACCACCCACCACGGAAGAGAGCAAAACACTAAACTTCATCATCACCAGCCACTACGCCCAGAACCCCACTTTCAATAGCTGCCATTTCGTCATCTTCGTTCTGGCCAAGGGGGTCCTCCATGTCCGAGGCATTCTTAGCATCATCAAGAATCCTTCGGTGGCGAGGGGCCAGGTCTGCACCATGAAATCTCAGGAAACGGATTGCTATGAACAAGTCTTTGTACTTCAACCTCACCAACTTTGGAACTAAGTGAGCATGGCCCCTAAGGGCTCTCTCCAATAAACACATGCACCCACAACGCAGGCCATGCTGCATTTTCTCGTAAATGCACTCATAGGACCTCCTGGTTCTTAGCTTGTGAACGGGGAATAGACTGCCAACCCAAGCATCTCCAACCATTAGATCATAATTTGCCACCGCAACGTTCCACCTTTCCACAAAGAAGAGTCGTCGGTTTATAAAGCCCATTGCTATGGGAAGAATGAAATGTGGGTCTTGCACGATGTCCACAAGATTTGAAAGAAAAACTGATGCCACTTCCGACCCTTTAATTTCTCTGTCTAGAGATCCTTGTAGCCATTTGTGGTTGCAGACAATCTGGACTGCAAATTGAGCCAAAGTGTAATCCAATTGGAAAACACTATTGAGCTCTAGAGCCAAAGTGTAATCCAATTGGAAAACACTATTGAGCTCTATAATATCCACGCTGCCTCTAATGGTCGGCTCCCATGGGAGGGGAGGGAAGTAGATTCTGTAATTAGCAGCCTCCCCCTCCATGCTTATAGGACCAGATAAATAACAAGAGTGGCGCCGAAAGGAGTTCAAGTTAGACACATACAACAAAGGAAGTTGAAGGTGGTGAGAAAGGAGACGAGGGCCAATAAATAGAAAAAACCAGCGCCTATCCATTAAAGACTGCATTAAAATTGCACAAACGGGGGAAGAAATGATGCCATCCTTCATATTTAAGGAGCCAAGCACACAAATGGGCTAGAGAACCAAGGAGTACGGGTGACGCCGAAAACAAATCCCCAGGTGAGAATGACAGCAAGGGACAAGTAAAGGAGACGTTTGGCATGCCTTACAAGGGGTGAAATGAGGTGGCAGGCAAAACAACCGATCAGTGCAGGGTACGAGGAGGTAGGTGGAGGGAAAAGGAGATCTAAGGAAGATCTAACATACAGAGATAATAAAGGTTTCAATAAATGTCATCTCTAGCCGTTTGAGCAGGGAGTGGAGATGGTGAGGTGTCACTAAGGCTCGAGCTTGAGCACGTGGCCGCTTGAGTGCAAGAGGGGTACTTCTTGTCCTGTCCTAAGCCACCCGCCTGCCTCATCCCTAGCAGGCCTGATCCTGCAGGGATCTTAGAGACAGGTCTGAAACGTTTCCTTTCGTTAACATCTAGGAGAAGAAGAAAGGCCAGTTGTTGATGATTGCAATATACAGCCTTCTAGCCCTCCTTCTAGCGCCAGAAAACTGTTGATGATTGCGATATACAGCCTTCTAGCCCTCCTTCCAGCGCCAGAAAACTGTTGATGACTGTTTTGATGCAATCATAACAATAAGTTAAAATTCACATATAATGAACTGAAACTATACTTGAAAGATAAGAAGGAATCATTTGAGATTCAACTAATCCCAAGTCTACAATGGTTCGGTTGGTCAAGTTCAGTTGGTCAATGTGAAGCTGTAATGTTCAAGGGGCCTTACGTAGTTTAGGTTTGTTTTGTGGTTTACTGGACTAAGAATATGCAAAAAGGTCATAGATTTCAACAAGTATTCTATTTATTTGCATACAAGTGTTACCGGGCTGCAAGTTTCAGAGGGTTTTCTTGGATTTTTTTGCAGCCTTCTTCTTTATCTATTTATGAAAACTATCTACTTATAGCTCTGTTATGCATGCTTCTTCAAATTTGAGACAATTTCCTTTGGATTTCATACGTTTTCAGCTAAATATTTCAGATGGGTTGGAAAAAGTTAGAAAGATCTAATCTATACCTCATTTAATCTACCAAAGGATCTAATTGTTTCTGTTATGCACTATGTAAATACCACAGTAATTTGATCAAATCCACAGTAAAAACCCTAAATGTAAGTTCTGAGCATTTTCACAAACATACATTTAAAATTGCAAGCTCTCAAAGAAGATATTTCAAAACACAAAGAAGGGCAGGAGAACACTCAGAAGATAGATGCAGAACTCCAGATTCTATTGTATTAGAAACGAATAGTCATACATGATTTACAATGTAGGAATGACTCTTAGTTTCATTGATCATACTATAGAGAACTTACAAGCTTTACAGATACAGTAAGGCAGCCAGACATTCCACGCGCACCTTACTGCAGACAAACAGGCGACCTCCTTCTTCTACTCCTAAACTATGCTAAGCTAACTGTATGCTTCTAAAAAAACTGTTGTAACCCTTGTTGCTTTCCTAAAATCCCTGTTGTAAAGTATTACAGTGTAGAGAGGCACAATATAAAGACATTCTGATTGTCCTCACTACAGCAAAAACCTAACTGAACCCCTGGTTCAAACCCCTGGTTACAGCAATAAATGCAGGTGAACCAGCTCTCAAAAATATCTCTGAGCAGTGTCAAATCTGGGCGAAATATTGCCCCTTCTAAGAAGTTCCGGCAGCTGGGTAATAACTTATGTTTGTCTATTGCAGAAATACCTTTAGCTGCAACCTTGTTCTTTACTTGAATGGCCTTGACTTTTCGCATTTCATCCTTATCTTCTTGCTCCTGAGATCAGATCTTCTTCCTCCATGAGGTCACTGTGTTGACTTTCCAGCTACTTCCTCAACTGCAAGCCTGCAAGACAAGACAAGCAATAAGTTTCACATTTATCACATAAGCAGCAGGAAATTAAAATAAGCGTTTAAACCCAGGTGATTGCGCAAGATTGTGGAAATCAGATCAGAATACTCCTCAAAACGCATCCAAAATGCGCTCAGACTGCTCAAAATCATCGGGTCAACCATCGCTGACCGGGAAAATGCCTCAGGCGCCAAAAAAACACTTTAAAATTCCACCGCTTCATTTCCCGCCCATCGGCATGACTACTGCTATCGGCGTGTCAAAAAAACATGTTAGCCGACATTCACTTCATCATCATGATATTCCGGAAATATGATGCACTCCCTCCTGAAGGTCCAGATGACGTCATCATGATATTTCGCTTCTGCATATTGGAGAAAAGAACAACATCATCATCATCATCATGTTGAAGAAGAATAGGAGGATATGAATATAATCATGCTGCTGAGGAAAGGAAGATGATGGTGACATCATCATGATATTCGGGCTTCATTGAAATGCTAAGGATGACGTCATCATCATGTTCGGTTAAAATCAGGGGATAATTGTGATATCGGGTCACCTAAGGAGCATGATCAGGATGATATGAATGTAATATGACCCTTTTTGCGGCCAAGGCAACCCTCTCGAAAGATCAGGATGATGATGATGATCAGGATATTTGCAGCTTTTGTCGAACTTAGAATAAGACGTCATCATCATATTTGTGAACCGGATCGTGCTTTGGAAAATATCCTGCCGAAGGGAAAATGTGATGATGATGATCATCAGGATATTTACTTCTTCGTTTACCAGATCGAGATGACGTCATCATGATATCCGGGGCCTTCGTTAAATTTAGAACATGACGTCATCATGATATTTCGTCAACCGGATCATGTTTTGGGAAATATCCTGTTGAAGGAAAATGTGATGCTGATGAGGATCATCAGGATATTTTCAAAAAAGGTCTTACTTCATCGGCAGGAGGACTTCACGAAATGTCGGGTGAACAATCAAGATCATGATGATCTTGACAACAGGATAGGATAAAATATGATGATGATGATCCTCATCGATTTATCATGATGACGTAATCATCATATTTCATTTTCGGAGCACAAGGATGAGTTGAGGTCATCATGATATTTGCGCTAGGGTGATATTGTAAAATATGATCATGCTGTTGAGGAATGCAATATCGACTTCTTCTGAATAGATAGGGTGATCATCATGATATTTCGCTAACTGGAGATCAGGAGGATATGAAGATGATGATCCTCTTCGTCAAATTATGATGATGATGTCTCCATCACTTAGCGAATTTCAGCAAATGACCCTCGTGAAAGATCAGGATGATATGAAGTCGTCGTCATCATACTTCGAACTTCAGCAAATATCATGATGATGACCCTCCGAAGGATTATAACACGCGCACGCAAATATGCCGAAGGTGGATTTTTCTAAGTCTGGGTGATCAGCATGATATTATAAGATCAGGTAATGTTGAAATATCATGATGATGCTCGCGATACAAAAGACCACTCGACAGGGGAAACTTACCTTGACTTAAAGTTGATGTCATCATGATATTTGAACCTCAGGATATTATCGGGGGGGGGGGGGGGGGGGGGGGGGTTCAAATATGATGATGATGATGTTCATGCAGCAAAACCGAGTTTATAATATGACCCTCCTAAAATCATGATGCTGACGATGCGCCTAAGGCCATTTGACAGGTAAAGGGCACTACCACCTAAGATTAACGTCTGGATATTGCGACTGCATGATTTTTATCGGGTGATAGACCAAGATCATGATGATCTTGACAACATGACTTAGGATAAAAAAAATGATGATCCTCCTGCGAATATCAGGTTTGACCAAAACTTTGACCGTGCATAACTTTCACATATGGACGAATTTTCAAGTGAAGTAAAAGGCAAACCTGCATGGAATTTCAAGCTCTTTCTAAATATGAGGTCACAGAAACAAAATATGAACTTTGACAAACTGACCTCATATTTATGACCAACCTGATCCAATATCATGATGATGATGCACCTGACCTTCATTTTTACCAAACCGCCAAAAAGCAGAAAAACACAAGCAGAAGCAAAAAGCAAAACATCAGCAGGGGTCCCCATTTTGCTAAGGAGCATAATGGGGCGTGTTGTGAACATCACAACACCAGTGTCTAACAATAGCAAAGATTTGAGACCTTCCAGACCATCTTGGAGGATAGAATCAAAGAGAACCGACTTTTCATTCTAATCAAGGGCAAATTTCGCTAGCCAGTCTACCACCTTGTTACCTTCTCTATAGCAATGGGAGATTACAAACAAATAAAAAAAATAGAATATCCCTAGCTTGATCTAGGATATAGTTGATCGACCAATTCTCTGCTTTCCCTGACTGTAAGGCCGAACCACTAGCAATGAGTCCCCCTCGATTGAGATATTCTTAAAACCATGTGCTTGGGCTAGTTGTAGAGCATTGAGAAGAGCTAGAGCTTCATCTTTGTTATTTGTTCCATCTGGAAGCTTGGCAGCTTTTGCTACTAGGAGTTTTCCCTTATAGTCCCCAATTACAAATCCCACACCTGAAGGCCCTGGGTTTCCTCTGCATGCTCCATCAAAGTTCACCTTTACCAGGGGGAGAGGGGGGTATCCATTTTATCATGGCTCTATCTATTTTAGCACTGGAAGTTTGTGGGAACGCATTAACTGGACGGTTCTAGAGACCATCCCAGTTTTTGGACATGAGGACATCCCATTTAGACCATATAGAATCCTTAGAGTGTGAATGTCTTAATTTAGCCAGGATTAATTCGACAACAGTAGAGACCATCTCATTGTAAACCTGAGAAATAGACCTCTCGGAGCTTCTAAAAATTTGAAAGTTTATCTCCTTCAAGAGGGTCCACATAATGACTGAAGGGCAAACAACCCATAAGTCATGATAGTAATCATCTTTATTAAGAATAGGCTAGCTTCTCAGCCAATCCTTCAGTGTGCCTGGAATTGGGGATGACCAATTTAGCAAGTGCATAATGTGCTTCCAACATTGTTGACTGAAATTGCATCAGATGAGGAGATGATCTACAGACTCAAACTCTTCTTAGCAGAGGACACATTTAAAGTTTGAACCTAATGAGAGATTTTCAATTCTGTCACTCGTGAGTATCCTATTGTTCAGAGCTAGCCAAGTGAAGGTGCCTGCTTTTGGGAGGATAGGCTCCGCCCAACATAGAGTAGTGGGCCATTCTACTCTAATTCTTGCAAATAGAAATTGATATCCCAAATGAACATTATAACATCCTGAGCCATCACCCGTCCAAATGAGTTCATCTTCTTGGGGGGAGAACAGAATGCGTTCCTCTAAAATCTTTCTGAGAGCTAATTTTTTCTTTGGAGGAAAGTTATAGTTGTCAAAACTTTTCCAATGTATTGTCATGGGAACTAATCTTGTGTCAACTATGAAATAGGAGCACACCTTTTCTCCCCATAATCTTTTGAGATATGTTGCTGCTTCATTGAAATTGCCAGCCGAGGAGATTTTTGGTCCCCCATTCCATTGGTCATCCCAGAAAGAAGCTTTTTTCCCATCATGTATGACCCAAGAAAGCTTGGGAAGAATTACCTAACGCTTTTGACAATAAAGTTACATATTGACGAGCCTTTTGGAAGGTTTAAAATAGTAAAACTTCTTTCAGGAGCTTTGCAATCCAAATACTTTTTTTGCAGAAGTTTGACCCATTTGGTTTGAGGATGTTTATACATCTTCCATGCTAATTTTTCTCCCAAGGCCATATTTTGCAATTCCAAGTTAATGACACCTGCACCTCCTTGGGGTTTTGGGGAACAAATCTTTTCCCAAGAAATTAAGTGAATTTTCCTCAACTTTGTTGTGCCTTGCCATAGTAATTTTTTACAAACCTTGCTTATGTCAGCTAGTATACCCTTTGGAGTCTGAAGAGAAGACATCATGTAAATTGGGACTGCTGTGAGGACTGCTTTTAGCAGTGTAAGTCTGCCCGCCAAAGACAACCAACCACTTTTCCAATCTTGTAATTTGTTGAGCAAATTATCAATAACACCTTTCCATAGCAATTTTGTGTGATGACCGTTGAAAAGAGGAACCCCTAGGTATTTACCTGGCAAAGATTCCAACTTGAAGTTGAAAAAGTTCAGGATATATGGCTGCTGATCCTGTGGGGTGTTGAACAAATAGATTTTGGACTTCAATGAATTGATAATTTGCCCAGAGGCCTCACAGTACCATGACATCACCCTTTTGATAGTTGAAGCTTCTTTCTTTGTAGCTTTTCCAAAAAGGATTGTGTCGTCTGCAAAGAGGGCATGGGTGAAAGGATCTTTGAAGGCCTTAACTTTTATTCCTTTCTAGATTCTATTGCTTCTCACCTGATTAATTAGCTAAGTAAGAGCTTTAGTCATCATAATGAAGAGGTAAGAAGATAAGGGATCACCCTGTCTCAAACCCCTTGAAGTTTGAAAAGAAGGGGATTCTCTGCCATTGATTAAAACTGAGCAGCTAACACCTTTAAGTCCAGGGAAAATCCATTTCAACCAGTGCTCAGAAAAGCCCAATGAAGATAAAATAGGAAATAGGAAATCCCATTCCACTCTGTCATAAGCCTTGGACATATCCAATTTTAAAACCATACTAGGTAGAGAGGATCTGTTAACTGAATGAAGCACTTTGTGTGTAATAATTGCACCTTCTGATGTTCCTTTACCAGGCACAAAACATCCCTGCTCTTTTGATACAATTTGAGGAAGTATAGAAGCTAGTCTCAAAGCTGCAGCCTTGGAGATAACTTTGTAAATAAAATTACAGAGCGAAATTGGTATGAACTCCTGAAAAGAAGATAGCGCATAAACATTAGGGATCAAAACCAAATTGGTGTGGTTAAACTCTTTAAGCACATTTCCGAACTTCCTTGATTCTTCTACTACCAAGAAAACATTGCGGCCCACAAAGTCCTAGCATTTTTGAAAGAAGGTACCGGTCTAGTCGTCCAGTCCTAGAGCTTTATCTCCATTTAAAGAGAAGACCACTGCTTTAACCTCTTCTAGTGTAAATTCCTTGAGAAGCTTCCGATTGTTATCTTCTAAAACTTTCTTTGGCAGGTTGAAATTGCTGAAATCCTTCCTGGGGTGGTGATTTTGGGTTGAAAGAAGACGACTAAAGAAAGAGCTTGCTTCTTTTTTAATCTCGTCTAGGTTCTAAATAAAAGAGCCATCTTCCTTCTTAATGCAGTGGATCAAAGAGCTCTGTCTCCGGGATTTAGTTGAAAAATGAAAAAAGGAAGTGTTTCTGTCACCCTCCTTTAACCAAGATTCTCTAGACTTTTGTCTAGAAAGTTTCCTCTCTCAAAAGGACCTCGTCTAATTGAGAGCGGAGGAGTTTTTCTTTTCGAAAGGAGACTTGATTCATGCCTCCTTGAATTATCTCTTCTTCAATGGAGGACAGATCTCTTAGAATTCTTTTTTTTTCAGAGAAAATATTTTTGAAGTGAGACATATTCCATTCTAAGATCTTTCCCTTGATAAAATCTAATTTTTTTGCTAGCTGGAACATTCTAAAGCCATGAATAAAAGGTGTTGACTGCCACCATACCTGGACATTAGGGATAAAGTCAAGATCCCTAAACCACATCTCTTGGAACTTGAATTTTTTCCACGTACCTTTTTGTTTTCCTCCAAGGGATAGGCTTACCGGGAAGTGGTCTAACCCTGTCCATGGGAGTATAGTAGAAGAAAAGCTTAGGTTCCCCATGATGCACTGTGGAGACAAGAGGAACATGTCCAGCCTTTCTTCTATTCAGAAGCCATCCTCTCTTTTGTTCAACCATGTTGAAACCCCATGAGAAGGTCTACAATCCTGTAAGCAATTGGTACTCACAAAAGCTCTAAAATCTGTCATCGAAAAAGATTGTCCCTGTAAACCACCCTATTTTTCAGACATGTCCAGAATCACATTAAAGTCTCCACCCATAATTACAACCTCATTTCTTAACATATGAAGAAGCTTTGTCAAGTGTGTCCAAAGGTGCGACTTCTGGGATGCCCCTAAAGGACCATAAACATTCATAACCCACAAATCTTTCCTGAAGAGGTCTCCTAGAAATTTCCCAAGAATCCAGTGGTCTCTATTTCCTATTACCTCTATCTTGGGGAGGCTTTTTTTCAATAAAATGGCTAATCCCTCAGAAGATCCATTAGCAAAGTGTATTTTCGTTTCCCATTCCTTCCATTTGTGAAAGTAGAAAAGGCCAGCATCCAGTTCTAGCTTAGTTTCTTGCAGCAACACAATATCTGCTCTCGCCCCATCAAGTTGCGACTTGATGAGGTGCCTTTTGTTAGGGGCATTTAAGCCCCTAACATTCCAAGTAAGGAACTTCATTGCTCCTGAGGGGAGCTCTCCACTCCCCTCTTTTTGGATGTTTTGGGTGAACCTTTTTCCATATTTTCTAAAAGGGCAAAAAGATCCATGCCCTTCTTCTGTCGTAAGCTCCTCCTTGAAGGTGTGTTCTTAGCATGTTTACCCACCATAGGAGTCTGGTGGATACCTACTGAGGTCGAATCAAGCACATCATCATCCTCTTGTAGGACTTCATCTGCCATCTCCTCAAACATGACATTGGTGACCGTTGTAAGGACTTTCTCATATGAGTCTTCCAGTTTGATATCTGAGCTTTCTGATCCTTCCCCACTATCCCCATGATTCTCATGAACTCTAACAGAAGAGCCCTCTTCTAGATGGGTGATGTTCAAATCACACACAGATTCTTCTTGAAAAAGCTCCTAGAAAGCTTATTCTTTCCTATCAAAAGTATTTTGGATTTCTGTGAGCTCTATTTCTTGTTGCACTAGACACTCCATAGCCCTTTCCAAAATTTGAAGGGAAAAGTCTTCATCCTGAAGGGCAATAGAAGTTGGATTTTTCGTTCTGGTCATTTCTACCCCTTGAAAATTGTTCAAATCTTGGCTTAAGACTTGAATATCCTCTATATTTCTTAGACCCCCCTAGAATAACACTCATGAGCTTACTCCAGGTCCTCTGGGATCTCTATGTACACTTCCTGTTCCCTTAAACCTTCTGAACTTTGGATATTGACTTTTTTGGGCATTTCTTTGTCCATTCTCATGAGAATTCTTAGTCTTACATCTAAAGCCCAGCTTTGTTCCTTGTTTAAGACTATATCTTGGCAGTCCCCCATTGAATCGCCTATTAATTTCAAAATCTCAAAGGTCCTATATTCGACTGGTAGGTTTGAAACTTGAACCCATATCGGTAAAAAGGGAATTCTCTCACAAGCTGGGGAGAAGTTAGCTTTCTAAGGTTGATAATAAACAAAGTTGTCCCCATACTTCCACAGAATATTCTCTAAAATTTTAGCCCTCTGCATTTGGTCAAAACAGATACAAGCATAAAACCCATTTCCCAGATAGTCTATTTCTTCCATCTGACCCCAAGAAACTTTGACCCATGATAAGAAATCATCAGAAGAAAAATGGATACTTACAACTTTGTCGATAAAAGCCCTACTTTTAAGAATATCTTGTCTATCCTTTAGGGCTTCATCTGGGAGTGAAACCTGAACCACCACCGACTTTCTCCTCGTGACCTCCGAGATTTTTGGTCTAAAATAAGTTTTTCTTTCAGTCTGGTTCACTACCTTTTGAAGAGAAGAATCCTTTCTAAAAGGTTTCTGACTATTAAACCTCCTCCCTCTTTGAGATTGCCTTCTTTTATTTTGGGCTTTTTGTGGATCAAACTACGACTGCTTGTTGTAAGTATTTTATGACCATGTGTCCCTTCCTTCTCTAAAAGCAGTGCCTTGTGAAGGGAGAGGTGTTCTCCTATTCACAAAGGTTTCTTCTGAAAAGCTAACTCTCTTTTCTGAGTAAGCGTTACCCGTATGAAATTTTAAAGTTGGCCACACAGGAGTTTAGATTCTTGTTCCCCTATGATTCAAATCACTGGATCCAGGACTATGGTCCCTTCTGTTTGAAATCTTTCTGTAAGTGGACATGGTGCCTTGTTAAACTTGACCTTCATTCAACCTGTGTGTTCATCCTAAGGAAAAAATAGGAGACTCGATTCTATGATCCGAAGACTCGTCACCTCTAGAGCTCCAATTCTTTTTCTTTGTAAATTGAAATAGGGGTTTTGACTAGGGTATGATTGATGACTCACCAGTTCTACCACTCAGTCGCCCATGGCCAATCTAAAATAACATAGAACACTCTCAGGCAAGAGAAAAGAAAACAAGATGCAGAATTGATTGAATTAAATTTGTGGGTATTCTATAAAAATTAAAAAGAAAAATGAATAACCAAGGACTTACAAGGTCCATGCACTCCACCATGATTACTGCTCTGCAACCATCCTCCTTCCTCTGCCTCTCATCCATCAATACTCCTCTACTTCAAAATTAAAAAAAATTATACCCTCCCTCCAACAAAAATAGTCACGTCAAACAAATAAACATTTTTCTGCCACATTTTAGGAAACAGAGCAAGCTGGGGACACTTGTTTTGGACAAACCCTTGCACCTATCTACAAAATACCTTTCAGTGCACACACACAGAAACCATGCACAACAACACCACAAATGCAATGTATTTTTTTTCTATTCTCCTCGGAATAAAATAATAGGGTTAAAATAATCCTCCAACCAGAAAATGCCATAAATAAGAAGAAAATCTATTAAAAAAACCAAACTTTAGGAATTGCTTTAATAATTTCCCAGTGCACAAGCCTCCAAGCAAACAAATGCAGTTTTTGTTAGATGAAAACAATAGTCCTCTACTGAGGCAGGGACTAAGTTTTTGTTAGATGAAAACAATAGTCCTCTACTGAGGCAGGGACTAACAATACATATGGTTTATATCACTCCAGAAAACTATTACATTGATGATTCCCTCAGTATAATTAGACAGAAATAGACTATCTGGGAAATGGGTTTTATGCCTTTATCTGTTCTGACCAAATGCAGAGGGTTAAAATTTTAGAGAAAATTCTGTGGAAGTATGGGGACAACTTTATTTATTAACAACCTTGGAAAGCTAACTTCTCCCCAACTTGTGAGAGATTTCCCTTTTTACCGATGTGGGTTCCGAATATAGGACCTTCAAGATTTTGAAATTAATAGGTGATTCAATGGGGGACTGCCAAGATATAGTCTTAAACAAGGAACAAAGCTGGGCTTCAGATGTAAGACTAAGAATTCTCATGAGAATGGACAAAGAAATGCCCAAAAAAGTCAATATCCAAAGTTCAGAAGGTTTATGGGAAAAGGAAGTGTACTTAGAGATCCCAGAGGACCTGAAGCAAGCTCATGAGCGTTATTCTAGGGGGGATCCAAGAAATATAGAGGATATTCAAGTCTTAAGCCAAGATTTGAACAATTCTCAAGGGGTAGAAATGACCAGAACAAAAAATTCAACTTCTATTGCCCTTCAGGATGAAGACTTTTCCCTTCAAATTCTAGAAAGGGCTATGGAGTGTCCAATGCAGCAAGAAATAGAGCTCACAGAAATCCAAAATACTCCTGATAGGAAAGAACAAGCTTTCTAGGAGCTTTTTCAAGAAGAATCTGTGTGTGATTTGAACATCGCCCATCCAGAAGAGGGCTCTTATGTTAAAGTTCATGAGAATCATGGTGATAGCGGGGAAGGATCGAAAAGCTCATATATCAAACTGCAAGACCTATATGAGGAAGTCCTTACAAAGGTCACCAATGTCATGTTTGAGGAGATGGCAAATGAAGTCCTACAAGAGGATGATGATGTGCTTGATTTGACCTCAGTAGGTATCCACCAGACTCCTATGGTGGGTAAACATGCTAAGAACACACCTTCAAGGAGGAGCTTAAGACAGAAGAAGGGTAAGGATCTTTCTGCCCTTTCAGAAAATATGGAAAAAGGTTCGCCCAAAACATCCAAAAAGAGGACTGGAGAGCCCCCCTCAGGAGCAATGAAGTTCCTTACTTGGAATGTTTGAAATCTTTCTGTAAGTGGACATGGCGCCTTATTAAACTTGACCTTCATTCAACCTGTGTGTTCATCCTAAGAAGAAAACAGGAGACTCATTCTATGATCCGAAGACTCGTCACCTCTAGAGCTTCAATTTTTTTGCTTTGTAAATTGAAACATGGGTTTTGACCAAGGTACGCTTGATGACTCACTGGTTCTACCACTCAGTCGCCCACGGCCGATCTAAAATAACATAGAACACTCTCGGGCAAGAGAAAAGAAAGCAAGATGCAGAATTGATTGAATTAAATTTGTGGGTATTCTATAAAAATTAAAAAGAAAAATGAATAACCAAGGACTTACAAGGTCCAGGCACTCCACCATGATTACTGCTCTTCAACCATCCTCCTTCCTCTGCCTCTCATCCATCAATACTCCTCTACTTCAAAATAAAAAAAATTGTACCCTTCCTCCAATAGAAATAGTCACGTCAAACAAATAAACATGTTTCTGCCACGTTTTAGGAAACAGAGCAAGCTGGCGACACTTGTTTTGGACGAACCCTTGTACCTATCTGCAAAATACCTTTCAGTCCACACACACGGAAACCATGCACAACAACACCACAAATGCAATGTATTTTTTTTCTATTCTCCTCATAATAAAATAATAGGGCTAAAATAATCCTCCAACCAGAAAATGCCATAAATAAGAAGAAAATCTATTAAAAAACCAAACTTTAGGAATTGCTTTAATAATTTCCCAATGCACAAGCCTCCAAGCAAACAAATGCAGTTTTTGTTAGATGAAAACAATAGTCCTCTACTGAGGCAGGGACTAAGTTTTTGTTAGATGAAAACAATAGTCCTCTACTGAGGCAGGGACTAACAAGACATATGGTTTATATCACTCCAAAAAACTATTACATTGATGATTCCCTCAGTATAATTAGACAGAAATAGACTATCTGGGAAATGGGTTTTATGCCTTTATATGTTCTGACCAAATGCAGAGGGTTAAAATTTTAGAGAAAATTATGTGGAAGTATGGGGACAACTTTGTTTATTGACAACCTTGGAAAGCTAACTTCTCCCCAGCTTGTGAGAGAATTCCCTTTTTACCGATGTGGGTTCCGAATATAGGACCTTCAAGATTTTGAAATTAATAGGTGATTCAATGGGGGACTGCCAAGATATAGTCTTAAACAAGGAACAAAGCTGGGCTTCAGATGTAAGACTAAGAATTCTCATGAGAATGGACAAAGAAATGCCCAAAAAAGTCAATATCTAGAGTTCAAAAGGTTTATGGGAACAGGAAGTGTACTTAGAGATCCCAGAGGACCTGAAGCAAGCTCATGAGCGTTATTCTAGGGGGGATCCAAGAAATATAGAGGATATTCAAGTCTTAAGCCAAGATCTGAACAATTCTCAAGGGGCAGAAATGACCAGAATGGAAAATCCGACTTCTATTGCCCTTTAAGATGAAGACTTTTCCCTTCAAATTCCGGAAAGGGCTATGGAGTGTCCAGTGTAGCAAGAAATAGAGCTCACAGAAATCCAAAATACTTTTGATAGGAAAGAACAAGCTTTCTAGGAGCTTTTTCAAGAAGAATCTGTACGTGATTTGAACATCGCCCATCCAAAAGAGGGCTCTTCTATTAAAGTTCATGAGAATCATGGGGATAGTGGGGAAGGATCGGAAAGCTCATATATCAAACTGCAAGACCTATATGAGGAAGTCCTTACAAAGGTCACCAATGTCATGTTTGAGGAGATGGCAGATGAAGTCCTACAAGAGGATGATGATGTGCTTGATTCGACCTCAGCAGGTATCCACCAGACTCCTATGGTGGGTAAACATGCTAAGAACACACCTTCAAGGAGGAGCTTAAGATAGAAGAAGGGTAAGGATCTTTCTGCCCTTTCAGAAAATATGGAAAAAGGTTCACCCAAAACTTCCAAAAAGAGGAGTGGAGAGCTCCCCTCAGGAGCAATGAACTTCCTTACTTGGAATGTTTGAAATCTTTCTGTAAGTGGACATGGTGCCTTGTTAAACTTGACCTTCATTCAACCTGTGTGTTCATCCTAAGGAGAAAACAGGAGACTCATTCTATGATCCGAAGACTCGTCACTTCTAGAGCTCCAATTTTTTTGCTTTGTAAATTGAAACAGGGGTTTTGACCGGGGTACGCTTGATGACTCACTGGTTCTACCACTCAGTCGCACACGGCGGATCTAAAATAACATAGAACACTCTCAGGCAAGAGAAAAGAAAGCAAGATTCAGAATTGATTGAATTAAATTTATGGGTATTCTATAAAAATTAAAAAGAAAAATGAATAACCAAGGGCTTACAAGGTCCAGGCACTCCACCATGATTACTGCTCTGCAACCATCCTCCTTCCTCTGCCTCTCATCCATCAATACTCCTCTACTTCAAAATTAAAAATAAATTGTACCCTCCCTCCAACAAAACAGTCACGTCAAACAAATAAACATTTTTCTGTCACGTTTTAGGAAACAGAGCAAGATGGGGACACTTGTTTTGGACGAACCCTTGGGAACGGCTTAAACACCCAGTGTGATGTGAATCCCGGCAGACAAGGCAAGTGGAACCCACACTACGGTCAACAGTCTTCCGTTTAATTTCACTTTCCATTACTTTTGGAAAGAGCAGCTCTTCTCCATTCAAACAGCATGTATATGTCATATCATATGCCCATACACATCGTGAAATAAAATCCATAAACATATAGCATGGCAATGTGCCCTGTGAGTACGGCTGTTTCTTCTCGAAGTTTAAACGATTTTGATTAACACAATAAAAGCGCCAATTTTTTTAAACCAATAGTTTGGCTGCATTATTGTTTTAGATTAAAAACAATATTTTCACTATATTAATAAACTATTTTACAATTTAAAATAGTTTATTAATGTAGTGAAACTATTGATTTTAATATAGACCTTTTAAAAAAATTATAGTTTACAAATAAGAGTTTATTTTAATGTTTTAATTTTTTTTTTCATTTTTTTATAATAAAAATTAGAATAAATATTTGGATCATTTATAATGTTAGGATATTGTGTAGTTTTAGCATGATTTTGAAATGAAAATGTTTTTTATAGTTTGTTTTGGATATTTATGTGGTGTAATAATATGTGATGGAAAAAAGATTTATTAGACTCAATAGTGTTGATTAAAATAAGACTTTGTCACATAATCTAGTTTATTTTTTACATCACAGTTCATCCTACCATATGATTAATTATCTCTACAACCTTTCTATAATATGTGTGTTATGTTTTTATAAATTACATCAACAAATTATTTACTCATATTTTAAGTAAATCAACTGTATATCAATAATGTCAAAGTTTTATAATTGAATAATTTTAATAAATTATTTAATCCATATTTTAAGTGCATCACTATATCTACAATTTTAATAAATTACTTAATATATATTTTAACTATATAACTATTATATTTATTGTGGAAATAGATTATTTCAATAGCTCTATATGTTAAAATTAGGTACTATATATTTTAACTACATAACTATTATATTTATTGTGGGAATAGATTATTTCAATAGTTCTATATGTTATATGTTATGTTTATTTAATGCATAACTTTTCTAATTACTTTATATAACTTATTAAGTATATATAATAAGAGATTTATTTAAAAAATTATAACAGAAACAAAAATGGCAAGAATACAAAATAATAGTATGTAGTCAATTTTTCTATATAAATATTTAATATTAAAATCTATATAAACTAGTAGAACAAATAGATAAGTAAATAGATGAAAAAGAGACACAAACATATTTTATTTATGTAAGAGTTATTTTATTTTACTTTAAAATTATTTTATTCACAACATACATGGACACATAAATTTTAATTATTTAGCAATTGTTTTATTTTATTTGAAAGAACTATTTTTTTGGTTAATACTGTAAATTTTACTTTTAAAAAGCTCTTTCGTTATTTTGTTAATTGTTTTGTTTTTTAACTTTGAAAATTGTAGTAAATCTTACATATTTTCATTGTAGGTATTAATATATATTTTTTAGAATTTTGATTATTGTAATATATATAAATTTGAAATTAAATTATGTATTATATTATAAATATTATGATAATAATACATTCATTTTATTATATATTTAAACAAATAAATATTGTAATATTTAACTCAGAAAAAAATAAATAAATTAGTGTAAATTTTAGATTTTGGAAATGTGTTTTGCAAGATGATTATTGAGAAAATGAATATTGTTTTTTGAATGTTGGTCCAAAAAATAGTAGGTGAAAACAAACACACACACACACACACACACACAATATTTTTTTTTTACTTTTTTAATTCATTCATTATTTTTTGTCTTTCCAATGCTATGATTCCTGAAGTAAAATGTAGCTTTCAACCTACACATATTTAATTCATGATTTGTAAGATGTCTTTCAAATTTATAACCTTCTTAGGTGATTCATATTTTTTTAATTTTTTAAATGTTGAGACCCATCCAATAACAAAGAGAATATCATGTAATTGAATGTTGGTGAAGAGAATTGTAGCTTGGAAAACACAATGTGTATTTCAACTTGTAGGCATTTAATTCATGATTTGTAGGATGTCTTTCACATTTATAACCATTTTAGTGAATTCATAATTGTTTTTGAAATGTTGGGATCCAAAAATTATTAAAGTGAGTATTATGTAATTGAATCACCATTGAGAAGAAAATTATAGGTTGAAAAACATAATTTGGAAGACATCTTGCAAATTCAAAAAATATTTATGAATCATTCAAATTTAAAAATTACAGGTTGAAAAACACAATTACACAATATTCATTTTCTCAATGTATGAATCATTCAAATTGGGAAAATGAATATTGTTGTAATATAATAATGAAAACATATGAAAGACATTTGAAATTTTATTGTATTTGAAATTTTGGGATTCATACATTGGGAAAATTGAATATTTTGTAATTTGAAAACTATAGGTTGAGAAACACAACTTGAAATACATATTTGTTTAACTTGCAATAGATTACTAATAAAATAGACAAGTACAATTAGTGGCTAAGAGGGCCACTCCATCAAAATATACAGTCTATAATATGTTTCTTCATAATACAGCTATTACAAATTAATACTATTGGTGTATATTAAGCTTTCTTAGGAGCACATATTTAGGAGTCTATGTTTAGCCTTGAGCTAGGCATGCCTAGATTAGCTTTGTCTAAGTTAAGTGGTTGTTTTTTCTATTCTTGGAGCAACACTATTTTTAGTGATCTTTTCCTATTATTGGCTCAACAATTCTTAGTCAATTATGCCCTATATGTACTATATCTTGTAAGCTAATTCAATATCCCATATTTTTCATTCCAGTTGTCCATTGTTTGCAATACCTATTTTCTTACAGGTTAAACGTGCTCCTATTCATCTCAAGTGGCTTGAATCGGTACTTGCATTCATTCAATGTTCTTGGTTCCTACATGGTATCAGAGCAGGATTGTGTGGAAGTTTGTTTGAATTTTGTGAGATCATCATAGTGTTGTTGAAGGAAAAAATTCAAGGATGTTGAGGGGTCCCTCCTCTATTGCTCCTCGCAGTGATTGAAGGTGTCTAGAGATGTTTTAGCAAATTAGAAATGTGCTTTTTTAAGTGTTTTGTTCTTAAATTTGGAGGAACTTTTTTAAGATTAGAAGTATATTTTCTCTCTAAATTAAACACTTTTTTCTAAAGTTTGGAGGATCTTTTCTTTCTCATGGAGGTGGTTTTTTTTTTGGACTAAGATAATTGTCGCCTACACCCTCTTATTTTGGAGGTACTTTTTGGAAATTATTAGTGCCAAAATATAGAAAATTCTTGTAAAAGGCAACTTTAGAGTGCCAAAATTGAAGTGACTTTGTAAAAAGGCTAAGTATTAGGGTATGATTTTAATCAACCTACTTAGACCTAACACATCGCATGATAAAATATCAAATCCAAGGGAGAATCCAATTTTAAATCAAGGGTGGTATCCTTTGTGTTGTGTCTTGTACACTTTTGCACTTTCTTCCATATTTTCAGTTTGGGGAATTACATAGTATTTTGTAATCAATGAACTAAGTTAAAGTTCTGAATTTGGGGAGTACATAATGGATTCTGGTACCTATTTCCATCCTTCTATAGTTAGGCTAACCTCAAATAACTATTTGTCTTGGAAACAAGGGATAAAGAATCACTATCTTGAACAAGATGTATTGCACTATCTCCTTGGACTCATTCCTAAGCCAAGTGACTATAAATAAAATAATAAATGGTTTAACAAAAAAGACATGGTTTATGGACTAATAGGTCTTATTATTTATGCGGATATTTTACATAATATAGAGTACAGTGAACTTGCCCTTTCATTGCTTGGACCGTCATTTGATAGTTGTATGGAGATCTTGATTCTTCATCTGAAAGTGATGTTTCTATGGATAACTAGGCTCTTGTGGATGATATTGAGACTTCTATTTCCCCTTCTTGTATGGACACATCCTCATGGGATGACTAGTCTATTTGATTGACATATATTGATACGATATCTACATTGGAGGACATTCCATATCCTACAGTACCTATTGCTACTTTAAAGTCCAATGTTGCTTCTTTGAGAGCTTCCAGTGATTCTACAGTGTAACCCACAATACCTTACCATAAGTGTTGCATGTAAACACACAAAGTACAAACATTACATAAAATATATATGGTTAAAATACACACTACTCAATGATCTATAGATATATTGATAAAGTGTTATCCTACACAATGTAATAAAATGGGGATACTTGCATAAATGGCATGTCACACACAAGTAGTAAGTAGACAAGATTGACAACAAGAATGATAAACCTTCCACAAAAATATTTTTTGTCATGTGATGGAAACACCTATTTCAAATATTTGTTGATGGCAATAAACAACTTGGGGCTTATGGAACTCATTTAATCTATGAGTACATATTGAATATGCTTCAACTTCTAACGTGTGGCAAATCAATATGCTTCAACTCCTCCTAAGTTATCTACTTTTATGGCAAATCAAGAAGGTGACAATGCTTATCCCTATCATGATGAATATAATCTCAAACAAGAGCCACACCCACCGCCAATCCTAGATTATAAATTCCTTTGGGAAGGGTCAGAGGAAATAGGGAGAGTTCCCCTTATTAGCTGGCAAACATCATGCAAGGAAAAGAATGAGGGTGGTCTTGGGCTCAGGAGACTAAAATTACATAATTGTGCATTGGGAGCTAAGTTAATCTAGAAGATGTATGAGGATCCCTCTTCTCATTGGTGTTGATTACTGCAATGCAAGTATCTTGACAATGTAGACCCCTGTTGAATTCTAACTACTTCAAATCCTCCTAGGGGCTCACACATTTGGAACTTCCTGATTCAGTATTGACCCATTATCATGAATCATCTATCCTAGACCATCAATAATTATTGTTTGGTTTCCTTTTGGAAGGTTTCATGGAATGAATTTCCCCCATTGGTAGAAGATCAGAGACTTCATAATATTATGGAGATCCTCACCAATACATGGGGATCACAGGTATTTGATTATCTTATCCCCTTGTGAATGGTTCCCCCATGTGGAGATGGAAAGACCTTGATGTAATTCTGATTCTAGAGAACTAAAAACTTGTATTAAAGCAGACCCTTGCATCAAGAGACATCTTTATGAACCAGAAAGAGGATTTGCATTGTCTAGACAGGGGTGAAATCTAGTACATATGCAGTCAAGCCAGAATGTAAAATTCAAAAAGCTCTTATATCCAAGGTGATTGGTCGTCAGAGCTTTGCTAAAGCCAATGGTGTCTCCCTAAAGTAGGTGCATTTTCTTGGATTGCCTTACACAAAAGAATCCTAACAAGGGACTGACTAAAAACCATGTAGGCATTTTGGGTCCCTCTAGATGTATACTCTGCATAAATGAAGAAGAAAGTGTGAATCATCTACTATTGAATTGTGAATTTTCTAGTAAATGTTGGGAATGGTTTCTCAATAGTCTCAAATGGTCTGGTGCTCTATCTAATGACATTCTGGATCTTTTCAGTAGTTGGCCCAAATTGAGAAACTCTCTTTGGGAAGGAATCTGGACTACTGACCCATCTTTAATCATATGACACCTATGGAGAGAACGCAACAGTAGAATTTTCAAAGATATAGAGTGTTGGTGCTCATTTTGACCTGGAGGCTGAGCTTGCTTGTTGGAGGGTTTCTTCTTTCAAACCCTAAGTGTTCTTGTCCATCGCCAAGACTATTGCCTATCGGCAAAGGATATTATGGTTCCGTCGACGGTGTTGGTCATGCCGATGGGGGTATCTCAAGTGTTCATCGGCGAGACTTGTTTTATCGGCCAGTATGTTTTGTGGTTCGCCAATAGAGGAAGTCACCCCGATCAGGAGTGCCATCGAGGTGACTTGGTGCATCGGCGTAGGTTTGAAGTGTTGCTCCGATGGTGTTGGTCACACCAACGGAGGCAATAGGTGGAAGTGTCATCGGCATGAGTTGAGCAGTCAGCGAAGGATTCATGGGCTTGGCCGATGGTGTTGATCTCGCCGATGGGAGCGAGGAGTTTGGCCGTCGGGGGGTCGTCGGTATGTGTCTGGCCGATGAGAACTTGGAGGATGTCTATCGAAGTGAGGAGTATTGTCGGCCTAAGGGTTTTTTGTGGTGCCGATGGTGTGTGTCTCGCCGATGGAGGTGGGAAGCGAAGGACCATCGACGAGACTGATGTGATCGGCGAAGGTTTTGAAGGGTCCTCCGATGGAGTATTCTCTGGCTGACAGGGGATTACGATAGGTGATCGGCCAGACCACTGTGGTCGGCAGGAGATCTGTGCGGTGGGCCGATAATGTATGTCATGGCGATGGGCTGTGGGCGAACGGTCGTGTGTCGAGCGCGGCAAAACGCTCGACACTTGGTATGTATGCGACTATGCTTTTAAAGCGCCGAAGTTGTCTCCACACCATGCATATGGGACTAATCCCCTTGCATTATTTTTGAACCCGCGGTAGAACGTGTTTTGGCGGGAAACTTCTTTTTGACTGCAGCGACGGTTTTCAAGCAACCGCGGGTGGTTGAGGCCCTTAATGGCGACTGTAGCAGGAGTATGGGCGATGGTACAAGCGATCAGGCTGCCTGATTGAGAATGAAGACTTCTAGATAGTGGCGCGTGGCTCGAGGCCCCCCTTTGTCTGCTGCATTAACATTTTCTGAGCGCCATTCCTTTCGAGGACTGTATCTGGCAGATTTTTGTCATAAGCCATGTAATTAATTGCTGTGGTACACTCTCTGGCTATTATAAGCAAACTGTGTTACCATTTTAGAGGTTGTTGAAAGTTGAACATTTTGGCTCTATAACACAATACAGTTCATTTTGGTTGCTCTGCACAGCTAAACCTGTGAGTTTATGTATCTCTTGTTGTACGTTTTGGCATGAATCCACTGATTTCATGGTTAATCTTGTATGAATAATGCTATGTTTGCATGTGTTTTGTTAATTCTGTCTCCAGTATTGCATGTATCTTTCTTTTGAGTCTGGATATTTAAGCAATATTTGAGACTCTAGAACATGGAATTCCTGTGTTGAATGTATGATCTCTTAACTTCTGCTCAAGGGGTAGATTAAACTGTTTTCAGGTTGAACATTGGGAAGGGTATACTGCAGTAGGGATGCCATAAGTAGAGATAACTTAACACTCTGTATTGGGAGATATCTGTAAGGCAGGTATCACATATATCCCCCTGAAATCCAGTTTTAGCCGTTCATGCTGATCATTCACAGGTGTATGTCTATTGACTCCAGGCCCTGTATAGGCACCAATCTTGCTTTGTGTTTGTGTTACAACCATGTCCAGCTTTGCATCCAAACTCAAAATCATAATCAAACTCTAAAACAACCATTAGGACATTAGAATTAGTTTTAGGATCCTCAGTCCTCTATCTACAACTGCAAATAGGCCCAAAGCTAGCCCCTTTGCTCTTATCTTTCAGTTTTGGTCTACTTACAGGAGGACTTATCTGCTTTCTGACAGCATCCCAATCCTTGTATGCGTATCTCATGGATGTTGAGTAGGGAATACCCCCCTAGGTCTTGCAGAGCCTGAAGAAGAAGAGGAGATAAAATATAGAGTCTATCTCCTACACTGTTGGCCCCTAGCCCAGAGATCCTGTTGATCACTAATGGCTACCTTGTAGGGAAATCTGGGAACAAGCATCCAGTCTAGGAAAAAACCAACATAGAGCAACTGATTCAAAGTGTTATAACGAAAATTGAGGAAAGTATTTACAAAATAGTCATGTCCAAACAAAGTATTTAGGGAAATGCTTTTGACATAATAGTTGCTCTTAAGAGTGAGGACATCAAACATGCAATATCTCTTTTCAAGGATGGTGTTACCCGTGATAACATGGAAACTTTCTCCTTCTATGTCGTGCATGTGGCACCTCCTCTCTCTCCCAAGCAAATCGAAAGGATCACCAAATTTATAGCTAGAGTGAGGTTTATATTGCATAAACTCCCCAAGTAACATAATGTCACCCTCATGGCCAATGTATTGTCACCCTTGTGGCCTGTGTATTTATCATTTTTATTAATGTCAAAGGGAGTTATCCCCAAGGTAGCGTAATTTTTAAAAAAATTAGTAATCACTATTCATGGAGATGATGGGACCACATCAAACCCTAGATAGAGAATATGATGGCTTGGTGTTGTGAGGGGGGGAAAATGTGGTTTAATCAAATTAATGAAAACAATAAAACCCAAACACCAATGGAAGTTGAAAGCAAAGAAGAATAAAACCGAAACAAGCAATAATACTTACAAACTCCTTTACCTATCATTTTCTATTGTTTTCCTATCTTTCTTTGATCTTGATTGTGAAGCCCTCAGAAGCTTTCCTTGCTTGCTTGCTTGTTGAAGATGACAAAGGAAGAATGGCTTTTGATATGTGTTTGTGTTGAATGTGAGCTTCAACACATGATCATGGAGGACACTTGAAAATAGAATGAAGAAGAGAATGAGAGAAATTTTGGTATAGTGATTGTGCAAGATGAAGTTCCTCCCCCAATGGCTTAGAAGAGGATTTTATTTATAGATTTTCTGAAAAGGCAATGGAGGGTGAGGATCAAAAGATGAGATCAATGGCTCTCATTTTTTGTGAATCTTTAATTCCTAATGAATGAATTAAAAATTCTTTATTTGAGAAGAGTGGATTATGACAATTGAATTAAGAATTCAATAGTGGAGAATAGTGGGAATCAATTGAATTAAATATTCAATTGGTGAAGGCTAGTCGGGAACATTGAATTAAATATTCAATTGGTGAAGGCTAGTGGGGAACAATTGAATTAAATATTCAATTGGTGAAGGCTAGTGGGGAACAATTGAATTAAATATTCAATTGGTGAAGGCCAGTGGGGAACAATTGAATTAAATATTCAATTTGGTGGAGGATAATTGAATTAAAGATTTATTTTGGATAATAGGGGATATTAGCTAATTAAATATTAAGAATATTTAATTATATGTGCAACATGGTGAGGTGGATTGAGATGAGGTGGATTGATGAAGTGGATTTTGTGAGGTGGATTTTAGGACTTAGGACATTAGAAGGATTTTTGGGATTTTAATTGGATGATGTGAGATTATTAGACATTTAGAAGAATTTAGGGAATTTAATTAAATAAAATAATTGTATTTAATTATGGGATAATGAACCAATCAAATAAACTTTTGAATATTTATTTAATTGATAGAAGAAAATACGAATTACGATACATATTCAAATATTTACTTAATTCGACCTGAGCCAATTTTAGGTGTATACATTTTGCCCCTCTTTGAAGCAATGTGTTTTATCACGTTTCAAAGAATAAATAGTCTGATAATGATACATGCCCCAGTTTGCCCCTGGTATAGGTTATGACAATAAGATGCCCCCCCAGAAGATTGGACGGGGAGAAGGCAAACGACGTGAGATGGACAATCTCACGATGAGATATGAGACAAAATGGTTGGATGCAGAAGAAAGAGGCGAATGATATACGATGCAAGATAAAATGATAACACACACAAGCAAGTAAGCAAGTATGCACAAATGATACAGGAACAAAGAAGGTATTGCCCCTGTCAAGCGGTAAACCCAGGATATAGATTGATGATGTCTGGTTTCAAGAATGAAGTATGTCGTATAATACTCCGGGTCTGGTTTCGACAATACAACATCCTGTCTAAGATATTTGATATGATAACGATATATGACAGTGTTGTCATGGCGGGGAGTGATGTATCCCTAGAGCAACATGAAGGATAGTTATGATTGATTGATATGGTTTACGACCGGACAAGGATCAAGACCACTGATTGTGATCGGATCATTTGACAAGATTGACTTGACTTGATTGGCATGGATTAAGGATAGACTTGCAATTGGATACGGTATAGATATGGAAATGGATATGAACTACAATTGGATATGGTATGGATATGGATATTTGTCACTTTGATATAGCAAGTATTTTGAAGCGCTTTCATCATTGGGCTTTATTATGTTGTAAGAAAATACAAGCATCTAGGTATAATTAAACCGAGATGACTTGAGTATTACTTACATGGATTTTGATTGAGCAAGTTAATACAAGCATCTAGTCAAAGTTGAATCTAGATGACCTGAGTATTTCTTGCATTTTAACAGACAAGGATTACCCCTTTTCATGTTTAGACCTTGGAGTCCTCGATGATCTTTTTGCCGATCACGTCGTTAGACATAAGTCATCACATTACTACAGTTTAATCCACAAGCAGTAGACAAAAGAAAAATTATGTCCCCATCATAGCATCTCTAGCTATTGGCATCCTTGAGTAGCATAGGAAGACATAATTGACGAAAATTCAAGACCTTGTAAGTTAACCTGTTGACAAAACATTCTTGCATTAGATGTGTTTTTTGCCATAATTGAGATAGAATTATTTTGAGTGTTTCGGTATGGTGCTCTGCTTTGTTTTTGTTTTGGATAGGTTGATGTTATGCGTCGAGAACCTTGTTCTAGGTGTCTAGCGAAGGTATCGCAATCCTCTATTCGTATCCCCTTTCAAAACGATGGTATTCAAGAATCCAAATCCACAACTAGGTTGAGGAGTTGCCCCTAGTTTAGACCAGGATTGACTTATTATGGGTGAGATGACCACCAATGTGGAGAGACAGACCCTAAGGGACTGACCTAGTGCCTCGGGGGCTCATTGCTAAATGGCCTTGCCTACGTGACAACGCAGAGGCAACGTAGTTCAGGGTGAACCTTGATGGACCTAAGACCTAGGTGATGGTGGATCTGTAGAAGTGGTATGGACTTAGATAGATAGAAAGGCCAGATATGGGATTGACGGGACAGCGGAGCCTCGGGGGTGCATTGATAATAGCCTTGCCTACGTGATAGCTTAGAGGTGACGTAGTTCGGGGCTTGGACCATGGATGGACTAGAGGATACACGACAAGATATGAGCTGGACAGGGAAGAGCCTCGGGGGCGCATTGAAAATGGCCTTGCCTACGTTATAACTCAGAGGCGACGTAATTCGACAAGAACCCTAATGGACCTAAGATATGGATCGGATGAGACACGGTATGGATCAGATATGGAACAGATAATACTACTAACCAGCAAGCACCACGGATAGGTAGATGTATGGGTGAATGGAACAAGTAGGTAGAAGGAACCAAGGATGTGATCTCCAAGGACTATGTCGTATAGGAATAACGTGCCCCATTACAGGTAGAGTACTTAGGATTTTTCATGACAATGCGAATGACGATAGGAGGATGAGAGGATAATGAAGGATTTGCATGGTGTGGAGGGATAAGGTATGTCAAGAGACATCTAGAACATTTGTCAACATTGTGCCCCCAATCTTTATCAAGACCAAAGAATAGGGGAAGGGAAGTTTGGATGGATGGACGGGACATGATAGGTATGTAATGGATAGAGGATAGGATAGGAAATGGTACGAAAGGAAATTTGTAGGAGAAGAGTGATATGCCGATGAGACAAGGTGCCCCCAAGTGTAGGTGACATAGAAGATCAACTTTACACATGATGTCTGTTTGCCAGGTATTCATCATGGTACTTATCCAAGGCGCCTGTTTGCCTGTTTTCACCATTGGATGAAGGGGTTTTTTCTTTACTCTTTTTTTTTTTTTCTTTTTTTGGAATATTTAGATAGGAGAAGGTGGATATGGATAAGAAGAGACTCAAGTATCTAGTTCCTCGAAAGGTGACAGTCCCACTAAATGGATGTTGTCGCATGGACCATGTTCAGTGTTCTCACAGATATTGGTAGGTGATCATATGAAAGTGAGATATGAGTATGTAGATAGAAAATTATGGAAGGTGCAATAGTGGATGATGATGTGGAATACCGAAGGACTTATCCAAAGATGGAAGGAAGGTTTATGCAAAAGCATGGACCATGCGCCTAGGATGAGGAAGATGTGTAGGATAGTAGTGGAAGGAAGGGGAGATGGAGGGATATGAAAATGTTGTGGAATGGAAGGGAATCATGACCAACGGTTGCACATATCGTGATAAACATTGAAGCTAGTGATGGGAAAGTAGTGTAAGAAGCAACAGAGACTTTTGCTTGTGGATGAATGACGTAGGCATGCAGGGATCCACATAGACTGAGTATTGTCTTGATTTGTGTTCGTCATGTGAGATGAAAGAATTTGAGACTTATGGATGGAATGGGAGAAAGTAGATGGTTGAGATTCTTGAGAGGTGGATGCCTCATGTATCTTGAGGGATTTTTTCTTAGGCACCCAAACCCTTTTTCTTTTAGATAGTACCTGTGAAGGTATGGGTTTGGGTGTAGGCAGCTTTTGTGTAGCTTTTGGAGTAATCCTTTGTTGCCTGGGACCCACACCTGTTTCAATTTGGCATTGAGGTGTATGGGTGTATGCAGCTTTTGATATGGATACTTCTTTGATTCTTGGCGTTTATATCCTAGGTCATGAGGACTCTTAGGATTTTTGACTTTATAGATAGAGGCATCCACATATTTGTCATTAAATCCCTGTGGGATGGTAGAAGGGAGGTTGGTGAAAGCTCTTTGTTTAGACAATATGTGCATTTGTTGGCCATGATTGAGATATTTAGAGGATTTATAGATGGATGGATAGGGTGTTGGAAGAAGTGGTGGTAAAAGGCATGAAGGGGTGTTAGGCGTTAGAAGTAGTGGAGGTAGATTGGATGGTGGGATACTAGGAGTTGGAAGTAGTGGAGGGAGATTGGATGGTGGAAGGTGTATAGTCACATGCTTTTAGGATGTGTATGATAAGGGAGGTGGGATGGCAACATATGTTTTGGGGATATGATAGGGTTTGTGATGGAAAGTGGTAGACTTAGGAGAAGTGGAGGAAGTACCAACATCTTGAGTTTTCTCACCTTAGGGAATGTATCCAAGGTCGTATGAAGGTGGAGGAATGTTGACATGGATAGGTTCCAAGATACCTTGTTCATGAAGGCCTAAGCCTTTACCTTGATAGTTCATATTCTGGAGTATGCGGTGGACAACAAGATTATGTATAGGTGCACTAGCAGCGAGTTCCTTATGAGATGAGGAAGGCAAGATAGTGCATAATGGTTGTTGGTGTTCTAAGAAAGAACATTCATGCATGAAGGTAGTAAGACCAAGGATATATGGTGGAGGCTTTGTAGCATGGTCAATAACAGATGGTGAAGGATCATTACTGGTTCAATCTTCTACGCTTGCTTGGGAGGCAAGTGTCTCATCAAGGGAAGTGGAAGTTGTTGGATCACAGATGTGACTAGGTGGAATATGGATAGGAGTAATGGAGGTTTCTTGCTCATGGATGGGTATGGGATCAAGTTGTTTAAGGACATCCTCTTCATAGGGCATATCTTGATCATAGATCAGGTAAAGGTTATGGATGGGTTGGAATTGGATTTCCTTCTCATGTATAGTTGTGAGGATATGGATAGGATCAAGTGGCTCCTGGAGAGGTTCATTATTATGGATATCATCTTGATCATAGAAAAGCCATTGGATCTCTAGCTCATGCATAGGATCAAGTTGCTCATGGATAGCTTCGTCATCAACGGTAGTATCTTGATTAGGGAAAAGATATAGGTTATGCCTGGTGGGAAATTGGATCTCTTGCTCATGTATAGGTATAGGATCATTGAAGAGATAAAGGTTATTCAGGGGTCGGCTAGGAATGTTGTGATCTTGGTTTAGACAAGGGGTTAATGTTTCCACATGCTCTAAAGTGTGCTCTTGACATAACTCGTGGGTTGTTTGAATTGAAGTGGATAGATCTTGGATAGCTTCTTGGTGGACAATATGGATGTTTGATGGACCTTGACTTTGGTTCATGGTAGGAGGTTCTTTGATAAGCTCAAGGGGTTGCGGATGACATGAAGGGGTTGTAGGAGTTGACAAGACATTGAAAGAATCTTTAGGTCAACGACCGGACTTTGGGGACATGGTTGACGCTCAGCTAGTAGTCCTTGGATCACATCCTTCATAGGTGTATGGGTAGATGAATGAGGTAATGGATGAGTGGATTATGCTTTCTCCCTAGCTTTTCTTGTGTTGTAAAAATCTAGAAAATATTTTTCCCACCACTCATCTGATTCTTTTTTGGTGTGCCATTTAGAATTTGGGGAACTAGATGGTGGTGTTGGTGTAGGACTGGTATGCTTTGGGATATGTGTCTTAGAAGATATCGAAGGAGGACTAGGAGCCAAAGTGGTATATGATTTCCAACTTGAGGTGGTGCTTGCTTTGTCATGAGTATGGGAAAAAGATATATGATTTTGGGGTGAGGCATAGCTAGTACTGGCACATTCAGCTTGCAAGCTTGTCAATTCTTGTTGTAAGACGTCGATTTGTTGAGAAATCGCTATACAATCTTGGGGTGAGGGATCTAAGTTTATTTGCAATTGTAGATATTGGAGTTTTTGATCAATGTATTCCCATTGGTTTGCCATTGACACAAGACTGGAAAAGCTTACTAGTTTTGGATGCGCAGCAGTAAATGCCCTGTAACAGAGTGCAAATGCGCCAGAAGTTAGGTCAAATGCACTAGAAGTCAGTTCAAATGCGCAACACTGGCAGAAATTTATTTTACTCATTGCTTAAGGTTTTCACCCCAAGCACAATTTATTTTAAGTCACTTGGTAGGGCTTGGCTTTAGCCTGTGACCACGCAGGGTCATTCCCACTTGGGCAAGCGTGCATCCAAGGGCAGGCCCCCTAAAGGTTTGACAAATAGAATGACAAGTATGGCACTTTGATCACCCAGTTAAGGGGAGAGCATAAGCCTATTGTCATTCGCAAGCATAGAAAATACTTGTTAATCCAACCTGGTTAAAAATAGAAAAACTAAATGAGTGAATCTACTTGTGCACTCACACGATTGTTAACTTAGAAGTGATTTAGACATAGCAATGTTCTTTTTCCCGATTGTTAACTTGGAAGTGATTAAGACATAGCAATGTTCATTTTCCCATTTGTAAAGATAGCAGTGATCTAACTAGGAAAATAATCAACAATGCAAAGATAGCAAATGGGTCTAATTACTTTCTTCCTAGTTATGAGCTATGTGGAAGTTGTATGCGATGCACTTGGTTACTTTTCCCTTAATTAGTCTAAATGAACTAGACAAAGCAGCTAAATGATCTAATCCAGCCACTAGTCCTGCAAAAATGATCGTTAGCTCAAACACACAAAATCAGAAACCCTAAAGACAAAAAGCAAAATTAAAAGCGCCGCACTGTAGTCTGAATGCACAGAAACAGAGATTACATGCGGTGTTTTACAAAAGTGCTAAGACAAGTGTCAAAAGCACTATAACAAGAGATATATGCGCTATTTTAACAGATGCGTCGAATCAAAGGACATATGCGCAGAAAGAAACAATCAGTCTACAGAAATTTGTGTTTTCTAACCCTAGTTTGTTAAGATTTAGACAAAAATGTATGTAGATGATCTCTTAGCTCAAATCTAACCTCACCATTGCGTCTAGGGGGGCATTTCCATAAATTTTGACTACAAATTTGCCTAGATTTCATGAAAAATAGAGCGTTTGGTGAAGAAAACAACTTTCTTAAAATTCACTACAAAAACATATGCGCCATTTCAGAGGTAATATGCACCATTTTAGAGGTCATATGCACAATTTCAGAGGTCATATGTGTCGTTTCAGTGTATATCCGTCGTTTCAGAGTGTATATGCGTCGTTTCAGAGCGTATGCGCCGTTTCGGAGTGTATATGTGCCATTTCAGAGTGTATGCATCATTTCAAAGTGTATATGCACCGTTTTAGAGCGTATGCACCATTTTGGAGTGTATATGCACCATTTGACAGAACATATGTACAAAAAGGTGGGATAAATGCGCAACTTCGACAAATGCGCAATTATACAGAGTATATGCGCAAAAAGATGGGGTAAATGTGCAACTTAGATAGATGCGCAATTATACAGAGTATATGCACAAAAAGATGGGGTAAATGCGCAACTTAGACAGATGCGCAATTATACTGAGTATATGTGCAAATTGAACTCAGGTGCCGAAGTCAAGATCAGATGCGCAACTTCAGAGGTTGGATACGCAACTGCGGAGGTCAGATGCGCAACTGCAGAGGTCAGATGTGCCAAATTATCATATGTGCAACTTCAGAGATTAGATGTGCAACTGCAGAGGTCGAATGCGCCGGAAGACCAGATGCGCCAACTCAGAAGGTAAATGTGTCGTTTGGGAGGTTGTATGCGCAAGAAGACTGTCAGAGACCCGTTCGTCACCTGTACGGACCTGTCACTTAAAAACACTTAGTTTTTTATTAGTAAAGGGGCAAGTGCCCCACGGTGGGTGCCAAAATGTGAGGGGGAGAAAATGTGGTTTAATCAAATTAATGAAAACAATAAAACCCAAACACCAATGGAAATTGAAAGAAAAGAAGAATAAAACTGAAACAAGCAAGAATACTTACAAACTCCTTTACCTATTATTTTCCATTGTTTGCCTATCTTTCTTTGATCTTGATTGTGAAGCCCTCAGAAGCTTTCCTTGCTTGCTTGCTTGTTGAAGATGACAAAGGAAGAATGGCTTTTGATATGTGTTTGTGTTGAATGTGATCTTCAACACATGATCATGGAGGACACTTGAAAATAGAATGAAGAAGAGAATGAGAGAAATTTTGGTATAGTGATTGTGCAAGATGAAGTTCCTCCCCCAATGGCTTAGAAGAGGATTTTATTTATAGATTTTCTGAAAAGACAATGGAGGGTGAGGATCAAAAGATGAGATCAATGGCTCTCATTTTTTGTGAATCTTTAATTCCTAATGGATGAATTAAAAATTCTTTATTTGAGAAGAGTGGATTATGACAATTGAATTAAGAATTCAATAGTGGAGAATAGTGGGAATCAATTGAATTAAATATTCAATTGGTGAAGGCTAGTGGGGAACATTGAATTAAATATTCAATTGGTGAAGGCCAGTGGGGAACAATTGAATTAAATATTCAATTGGTGAAGGCCAGTGGGGAACAATTGAATTAAATATTCAATTTGGTGGAGGATAATTGAATTAAAGATTTATTTTGGATAATAGGGGATATTAGCTAATTAAATATTAAGAATATTTAATTATATGTGCAACATGGTGAGGTGGATTGAGATGAGGTGGATTTTGTGAGGTGGATTTTAGGACTTAGGACATTAGAAGGATTTTTGGGATTTTAATTGGATGATGTGGGATTATTAAACATTTAGAAGAATTTAGGGAATTTAATTAAATAAAATAATTTTATTTAATTATGGGATAATGAACTAATCAAATGAACTTTTGAATATTTATTTAATTGATAGAAGAAAATACGAATTAAGATAAATATTCAAATATTTACTTAATTCGACCTGAGCCAATTTTAGGTGTATACAGGTGTAATTACCCCTAAAGGATGCTTTAAAATCAATTTTGATAGAGCATCTAGGGGAAACACTAGCATCTCAAGAGCTCGTTGTATAATTAGGGATCATGAAGGGAAGATGGTTGGAGTAGCCTTGAAAAAACTAGGAACTGACAACAAAGTATAAGCATAGGTATTTCTCTTAGGCCTTTGGATTTGCAAACAATATGGAGTTAAACAAGTGCATATTGAGAATGATTCCATGGTCATTATAACTTCTATTAGAAAGAAAGGTTCCCTAAAATAGAAAATAAACAATATTCTAAGGCAATGTTGGCCCTTCCTTGAATCCTTATCAACATTCACAATAAAGCATGTTTTAGGGAGATCAATAGTGATTCAAATTCACTAGTCAACTTGGTAATAGACATGGAAGGAGATTGTATCATGGAAAATTCACCACATATGTGGAAAAAACTAGTTCCAAACATATTTAATATTAAATGCCCCTTGCACAACTTGTGAGGCCCCACCATTAGAAGATGGTGAAGCTATTATAGACACAAGCAAAGCCAATCTAAGGCATCCTTCCATGGTATAATTCTAGGCATACAAATCATGATGTTTAGATATGCAGTCACATCCTACATTCAAATTATAAATTCTTCCAATTCATTCCATTCTTGGTGGCCTTGGAGTAAATACAAGATGAATACAACAGTGATTACATTTTTTGAAGGAGATTACTAATCATACGTTGAGGAAGGTCTTCAAAGTGAACATGATAATCATGATACATGCTATCAGAATGACCCTCAAAGATGAATTGTTCCTTTCAATGACTCATAAATATAGGGTAAATATCAATGCATCTTCCATATTTGTTATTGTTTTTGATGTGGGTGAAGCCAAGGAAACTATGTGGGTAGTTTTGAAGTATTCAATTAGGCTTCTCTAGTGACAACGACTATAATCCATCCTAGATGATGTTGTGATAGGCTATGGCTTTCATCCCAACATAGGAGTATGGCCAATGCTTAACGTTGTACCTACAAGACCACGAATACCTTTTATAGATAAGTAAAAACCATATAGAATCTACAATTAATAGTGAATGTAGGAGAAATATATATATTAAGGGTATTTTTAAATATAAAGACAAAAAATATATTAAAACAACTAATTACAAAGTGAATTTGTCAATCTTAAAAAAATTGTAGTACACCAACTCTAAAAAATAAAGATCAATTTCCTTAAAGATTGTACATGCTCTAGAAATAATGTTTGTCATTATGTTAAAAAATTGGACCAACAAGGAAACCAATTAAAAAAGTAATGATAAAGTTAGCCATAGGGAAATCAAGAATCCAAAGAAGCTTGTAGTCAAGCATTTAGAAATCACTAAAGTTTCTACTCAAATTCTAAAGAGGACAATGCTAATTATTTTGAGAATGACAAGCTTCATGTCATACTAATTGAAAGTTGATTTAATATTATTAATTTAAATAATTATTTTGTAACTTAATTGATATGTAAATAATAATGCTAAAGCATTCTACAATAGAACTTTATGTAAAAACCAATAATTTTAAAAAATTATTAAAATATAAATAAATGTATATATTAATTATAAATATGAAAAATAATTTAATATAAAAAGACACACTGACAAATTAATTAATTAACTTTATATATATATATATATATATATATATATATATATATATATATATATATATATATATATAATTTAAAGCAAACTTGAAATTTAAACGTTTCTAATTTTTTTAATAATAGTTGCATATAAATATAAATAAAATAAAATTAAAGCAATTGCATACATATAAATTAAATTAAATTAAAGAAGGTAAAAAAATTAAAGAAGTTGAAGCTTCTTTAATTTCCATTTAAAGAAAAAAAATAAAACCAACTTTTCCTTACAATCACATTAAAAATCATAAAAATGATTTTTAAAATTATTATTTATATATAGAAATAGTATCTTATTTTTTCTATTATAAAAAAATATTTTTTAAGTAAAAAAAAAAGCCAAATCTAAAAAGTATTATAAAAAAATAAGTTGAACTTCTTTAATTTTATTTTATTTTACAATACTTTTAAAAAAAAAAAAAATTCTTTTAAAAAATATTTATTTATAATAGAAAAAAGCAAGATACTATTTCAATATATAAATAATAATAATTTTAAAAATCGTTTTTATGATTTAAATAATGTGATGTTAAAGAAGAGTTGTTTTTTGTTTTTTTGCCTGTAAAAATTAAAATATTTTTTTAATAATATGATTTTTAATGTGATCAGTAACAAAGATTTGTTTTTGTTTTTTTTCTGTGAATATTAAAATATTTTTTTTAACACAATGATAAATTTAAAAAATCTTTATTTTTTAAAAAGATAAATCTTTAAAAAAAACTTTATTGAAGTAATAGAGTCAAAATTTTAAAGTCTAAAAAAAATGATGTCATGGTTATGTAATTTTTTCCAATTTCATAAAGTGTTTAGAAAGGACTTGAAGATTTCCCTTTCTCCTTGCCATTGTTGATTACAGATTGAATAAAGTAAGAAAATTTGACTTACAAAATATAAGGCTTCTGCTTCCTATATGTGATGACATATCTGATGACATTCTCCAGGGATTTTTTGAGAATGGCTCTCATCTGTTCTTTTACCAGGTTACTAATGTTGCCATATAAACTAATTGTTTTTCTCATGAACTTAAATGGTCTTCTGCATTTATCTCATAGATCTTGACAACCAACTTATTCCTTTCTCTTTCAATAAACTTTGTGTCAAGACTTGAAACGAATAGGAAGAGGTATCATACCCTCGAAACTCAGTCATCTTGAAGGCTTTTTCCTTGGTGTGTTCATCCTCGATTATGAATCTAAACACTGGTTTCTGCAGAGAAGCACCGTCAGCTACTAGAGAACGACTTGCAATTAGAATTAACAGAAAAAGGAATAGAGAAAAAAGTTCACCTTCATTCTCTGAGAGGCGACGGAGATTTGCAAGACGCTTAAGGGAAGAATGTCTGGCAAATTTTGTGTACAATGTGCATGTAGGGGATTGAAAATAAATAGGCGAAAAGAGGGAACATGCAATGGTCACATGGATAGACATTGCCATTCTAACCGTATGAGCGTAAACATCATACTTTTAGTTTAATCTACATCTGTTATAAATAAACATCAAATAATTCAATGACAAGTTTAAGTGATATATTCTAAATCTTATTCCTGTTAAATAATAAAACGCATACCTGTTAAATATTTCATACGCAGCAAAGACCTAAAACCAGACAGGGGTTCACTTCCACCATATCCAAATTCCTGCTCTATCTTGGCATCATCAGAAGATCTAGTGGTGCTGAAGCCAGAGTAGGCACTACTGCCGTGGATGAAGCCATCGTAGGTGTAGAAGTTCTTTCCAGCACAGAAGTTGCCTACACTGCTGAGAATGGCATCAACAAGACAGCAATATGGGAGAGAAGCCCATTTATGAATTGATTGGGCGGCAAATTGACAAAAAAAAGGGATGCCAATGGGAGGGAACTGTAAAAGGAAACGGAAAAGACAGACGTTAAAAGTCAAAGTGCCACCGCAGCAGAGACTAACAACTCACCGGCTGTTTACGCTCAGCGAACCCTTGCACCTATCTGCAAAATACCTTTCAGTCCGCACACACGGAAACCATGCACAACAAACCACAAATGCAATGTAATTTTTTTCTATTCTCCTAGGAATAAAATAATAGGGCTAAAATAATCCTCGAATCAGAAAATGCCATAAATGAGAAGAAAATCTATTAAAAAAACCAAACTTTAGGAATTGCTTTAATAATTTCCCAATGCACAAGCCTCCAAGCAAACAAATGCAGTTTTTGTTAGATGAAAACAATAGTCCTCTGCTGAGAGGGACTAACAAGAAATATGGTTTATATCACTCCAGAAAACTATTACATTGATGATTCCCTCGGTATAATTAGACAGACTAGCTAACAGCAATTATTCTTTTGATTACCTGAGGGTCGTTGGGTAAACACGTAACCTATATTTGTTGGAAAATTTATCTCCATTCAACATCATATTAGGTTAATTTGAAGGATCTGACATAATAATGGAAACTAAACTAACACTTAAATAAGTAATAAGATTTATTCATTAAAATGAAGTTGATTAATAGAAAAATGCATGACAAAACGTGAGCCTAACTCTGTTGGCCAGCTCAATGAAGTGAAACAATATGCTGTGGAAAGATGGCATATACAGATATATAAGTGGCATGCCTATTTTGTAACTTGTATTCATATTTCTGCAAACCTTTACACAGCAGCACCGTACGTGTCTTTATAAATGCTGATTTATTGCAGTATAAATGATGTATGTAACAAGTTGATCAAGTTAGTTAACAAAGATTTTTAAAGCAGCTCGATGCCATTGGAATGTTTTCTTTTCATTTCTTCTCCACTGATGATCTAATTAAAAACAGAGGGTAAACCTTTTTCGTTTTCTTTTCTATTAGATTAGAGTTATTTTAAACATATTTTAAACATAGTGTAGCATACAAAATATCTTTGTATTATATTAACAAATGATGTAATTTTATTTTTTTATTTTTTGGACACTATTCTATTATAATGATGGGTTAGCCCAGAGCCTAAATTTGATGGTCAGACCTTCCCTGTCAAGCTAATGTTTTGTGATGATTATTTATTTAGAGTTGTTTTTTAAATGTGAAAGCATATTTTATTTTAAAAAGGTATTTGGAAAATCAAATATATATTTTACTATGGTTTTATACAATTTTGTGTGGTCTTTCTAAAAAATATTATGTGAAACAATCTTCCCCAAATTGTAATTGTATTTTACCATTTATCAAAGCATACAGTGTCTTTAACAACATCAATATGTTTTCTTCTTTGACATTAATTATTGTGACCTTGATTTTCCTTTTGACATCAATGATAATATTTTCCAACAATTTTAACCATGACTTAAAATATAACTCATTACAATAGAATATAATAATATTAAATTAAAAAAAAATTATAAATAAAATATCTATATTTATTAAAAATAATTTAAACATGTATAATATTTATCTAATTTTTAAATTGTATTTCCTTTTTAAAATGATTTAAAATAGTCACAAATATAAGATATCATAAAGGTATACTAAAATCTTTACTTTACTTCGATATCATTAATGTTCATACATATATAAAAGATTAAAAAATAACTCTTAACTAAATAAGTATGATCTTTTCTTCTCAAAATCTTCACTGAGTTGTATTATTTTCTATTTACAAAACAAGTTCAATTATTACAATACTATAAAGGCAGGTACTTGCCACTAAGTGACACTTATTTTATAAATGATCCATTTATAGTGGATAGTTATGATATTTTATATAAAGCAAAAAAATATTTATTACACTTGTTAATGAATGTAGTTATGATTTTTAATATACCATTCATAAGTTCTGAGGGTCTAATGTTGACAAACATTTGGTCATTTTTTTATTTACATGTAGAATAATTACTAACAATATATGATATAAATGTATTGCAAGACTAAATCATGTACTCAGGAATACTATATCAACAATATCCATATCAAAAAATTATTAGATAGATTAATTAACAATGTACTTCCCCTCCTCACAGACACACTATTGCCCAAAAACAGACAACATGGCTGAGATTATCAACAAAAAGGTGGTCCCTACTTCATCTTTATCTGAGGTGCCTTCACCTTCAACCTCAAGTAAGCTCCAAATTTTCTTGCTCGGTCAATTTAAAGAATTCGTATAGAGAGCTACCACAGAAGAATTGAGTAAAAAAATATTATCGATGTTTTGGACTATTCGTTGTATTTAATCATCGGCATGAATGATTTTATTCAATAGATAAATTTGTAGCCTGCATTTTGCAGGTTACCATTTACCTTCAGCTTTTCACCTCTAAACTGTAGCCCTAGATTTTTGCCCTAATTTTTTTTCATATCATCTACATTGTTTATTGATAAGGATGATTAATTTTAACATCGATGTTGTTTAGATTAGGTAGAAGCCATTAAAGTGAACAATGCAATTCACTTATATCCTTATCAACAAGTTTAACATTACAATTATGTGTATTATTTTACATAATGAGGCTAATGAACATCCAAGTTGTTCTGCTTAAACAATAGATCCAGCCTGCTTTAAGAGCTGGGAGGTTCTAGGTTGTGTAAATTGTAGTTCTATTATTATAGGTTTTATTACTTGTGTTGTTTGTATTTCTTGTAAGTTCGAATTTTTCTAAATCTAAAATTTGTACTTTTTAGCTTATTTGCTGGGTCAAAATTTCTGTATTACATAGGAATTTGAATTTATAAAAAATATTGGGCTGGGTGAATTCTCTTTGTGAAGATTGCTTAATGGTATGATCAAGTGGTATCTCTTCAATACAATATTATTATTAACTGTGTAGTTATTAGTACACTGAGTAGCCATTTTTGCTATAAATTGGTTATCATATATATTAATAGGGCTGTTATTGTTGTAAAATTGAAATAGCCTTAGAGTCACAAAAGCTGAAAGAAGAAACATTGAAGGGTCCTGAGGCAAGCTCTTATCATAGGATTCTCAGGTAAATTGTCAACTAATATGTTTGACCAAACTTTCCTGATTTGACAGAGCAAAAGTTGCAATTTGTGCATTGATGGTCCCTCAATAAGTGGAGTTCTATGCATGTTGAAGCATAAGGTGGTAATTTTTTCTCCTTTAAGTTTCACAGGACGCCTGTGAGTTATAAATCTGATTTTTTAATACTGGGGTAAAAGCTGGAACTACCTATCTATTTTTAGGTGTAGCAGAATGGTATCAAAGTGATTGTTTTAGGGATCTGTGGGTTTGTTGAGATCAATGGAGAGTGTCTTAAAAAGAAGGATGTTGTCAGCATTAGAGGAGGAGATGAACTTGCTTTCATCTGTCTGAGTCACCACACTTATGTATCCTTTATGATATGCTTAATGATAGTTGGCCGTAGAATTTTCTCTAGTTCAATCTTCATGTTTTCATATTTTCCTTAATGACTTTTCAATGCAGATTTTTTAGCTCCTCGCAAATGATTATGATATGCTTATTGATAGTTGGCCATAGAATTTTCTCTAGTTCAATCTTCATGTTTTCATATTTTCCTTAATGACTTTTCAATGCAGATTTTTCAGCTCCTCACAAATGAAGACATCTCAGCCCTTGTATTGCCTACTTTAGTAGGAAAGACAGGAATCAGGTGGTAGCAGGTAAGGCAGAAGAAAAAATTGTAGGTGGAGCAGAATTATTTAAAGCTTTAGCAACTATATTGGGCCCCTTGTAAGGACCTATATCGAGTTCTTTGCCATCCTTATTGTTGTTACCAAGGCTTCCCAATGACAAGACACCTCATCCTTCTTTCAATAACCGTGACCAAGGAAGCAATACATCCCATGTTAGAATAAGTCAAACAGAATACAGCTGTGCACGTATGTGTCATAGAGTCTTAGTTAGAAACAATAACCAACTGTAGATCTATCTCTCAGATCCAGTTAACTGTCAAGAGTCATTCACTTATCCGTCTTCATGTGTGTGTTGTCAAACTTATTACAGTTTGTTGTCAATCTATTTAGCAGACATTTAGGAATGATAGTTGTTCAATCTGTTGTATAAATATTCTTCTCTTGTTCAATAAAGTTAAGTAGTGAGTTCCGTTGTTTCATCAAGTTTATGTCTGCTATTCCATTTTTGTTTTGCTGTTATATTATTTTGTTATGTTGGCAATAAGGGAGAGTTTACATCGAGTTTCCTTTGAGCAGCAATTGTGTAAACTCCATTTGGTGTTGTTGGTGCTCAAGTTCAGATTGTTGTGCATGTTCCTGTTGGGAAATTGCCAACGCAGGAACTAGAGAGATTGAGGGTGTTCCATGGTGCACCTGAGCTTCACATGTGGAGTCTGATGTCAAATGTGTAGACTGCTACTATTAAGGCTGCCTCTATTGAGAGGAGGAGGAGCATGGATTAGTCAGAGTGTTGTGGTTGCACTCGCATCTGCTGTTGAGGTTGCAAAGAGGTAGTGTTGTGCCTTAGTGTGCTCTTGAAAAGTGTTGATTGTGATAGTGTCCAAGGTGACTAAGAAGTGCTGGCCTCAAGGTGTAAGAAATTGGTAAAAATTTCTCTTTGTTGATTTGTTTTTAAAATATGGCAAATCTTACAGATACTTATCTAACTGAATCAAATAAGTAAGATGGTTCCAATTATGTTAATTGGAAGTTCAAGATGCAGACTTTAATGGAAGGTTACAATGTTTGGAGTATTGTAACTGGTACTGAGGCTAAACCAACAGCAGTACCTGATACTATTAAAGATTGGGAGAAAAGAGAATCCAAAGCTAAGATTCTCTTGCGTATGTCAGTAAAGGATTCAGTGATCCCTCATATTAGAGATATCTCTACCTCTAAAGATACATGGACAGCATTGAAAGGTTTGTATGAGATTACAACTACAAACAGAATTTTGTTTTTAAAGAGCAAATTGCTTTCTATTAATATGGAAGTAAATGAAAATATTATTGATTATTTATCCAAAATTAAGGAGTTAAGGGATAAATTACTGATATTGGTGAAAAAGTCTCTAATACTGATCTAGTAACAGTTACTTTGAATGGAATGGTTAGTGATTATCATGTCTTTATTACTAGCTTGGCTGCAAGGGAAAAGCCACCTTCTTTTGAGAGTTTGGCAGGTATCCTCCTACAAGACGAAGAGAGGAAGAAGCACATGAACAACAGAATTTAGAGTGCTGATTCAGCTTTGATGGCCAAAGACAAGATGCCATTCAAAGCAAAGCAATGGTCAAAGAACAAAGGAGGAGGTAAATTTGAGAACAAAAGGTATCAAGAAGGAGCATCATCCAAATCAAATGTAAAGAAAAATAGAAGTTGTAATTATTGTGGCAAACTTGGTCATTATGCTTATGAATGTTGGAAAAAGAAGAATAATGATTCCAAAAACAACAAATATGAGGGTAATTTTGTGAAGGGTGAGGATGAAATAAGTGATAACCTTCATGATTTAAAGTTGTTTATGTCTGATGTTGCTCTTTCAGCTAAAACAAATGAGTCTAATAACCGGTTTATAGATTCGGGGGCATCTATTCATATGTCATGTCATAGAAATTGGTTTACAAATTTTCATGAGAAAAATGATGGTAGTAAGATCTATTTAGGAGATAATAGGTCTCATGATGTAAAAGGATGTGGTGATATAAGTGTGCAACTACCTAATGGTTATGTAAAGCAACTTTCTAATGTTATGTATGTCCCAGGAATTAAGAAAAATTTGATTTCAGTTTCAACTATTACTGATCAAGGTCTTAAGGTTGAGTTCTTGAAAACATGTTGCCAAGTAAAGGATATGAAAGATAATTGTAATGTGATTGCTGAAGGTATTAGAACAGGAAGCTTGTATAAACTTGATGTGAAAGTGGACAGCCATCAAGCATTGGCTTCTACATGTGTACCCACAGAAGAGCTATGGCATAAAAGTTATCATCATTTAAATCTTCAGGATCTTATTACTCTACAAAGAAAAGAGATGGTGCAAGGTCTTCCAGTATTAAAGGATGATCAAATTAGTTGTGATGGTTGTGCATTGGGTAAACAACATAGAAATGAATTTGCAAAAAGGTCTAATCAAAGGCAAAGGGATATTCTTGAATTAGTACATTCAGATGTGTGTGGTCCCATGCAAACTCAATCACTTGGGGGAGCTTCTTACTTTCTTATATTTATTGATGATTGCACAAGATATACTTGGGTGTATTTATTAAGAAATAAGAGTGAAGTGTTTGAATATTTCAAAGAGTTTAAAAGTATGGTGGAAAAACAAACATCTCATGATATTAAGATTCTTAGATCAGATCAAGGGGGGGAATATATTTCAGAAAATTTTGTGAACTATTGTAAAACTAATGGTATTCTTAAGCAAAACACAGTTGCCTATAGTCCAGAACAAAATGGTGTTGCTAAAAGGAAAAATAGGACAATTGTTGAGTGTGCTAGGAGTATGCTAAAAGAAAATAACCTCCCTAACAATTTGTGGGTTGAAGTAGTTAGTACAGCTGTTTATTTGTTGAATAGAAGACCTACAAAGTATCTAGCAAATAAAACTCCTTATGAAGCTCTTAATGGTGCTAAACCTATTGTTAATCATTTGAGAATTTTTGGAAGTAAGGCATTTTGTCATATTCCAAAAGAGAATAGAAGAAAACTTGATGCAAAGTCTATAAAATGTATTTTTATTGGTTATTGTGTTGATCATAAGGCTCACAAGGTGTATGATCCATCTACTCACAGGGTGTTTGCTTGTAGAGATGTTATATTTCATGAATTTGCTGGTGATGTTCAAGAGGAAGAAAAGAAGGATAAAACTACATCATGGAAACTACTTGAAGAAGATAATGGAAGTTCAGATATTGGTGATTAGCAAACCCATGATCAAAGTGGAAATGAAGTAAGGCAAGGTGAAGCTACTCATATCAGCAATGAAGCATTAAGAAGATCAACAAGGCAAGTAAAGGCACCAATCAGGTATAATGACTATGCTCTAATGGCTCAAGTAATGAGTGTAGATGAACCTCAAAATTTTGAAGAAGCTAAGGATCATAAGGAATGGATGAATGCAATGCAAGAAGAATATGATTCAATTATGAATAATGGTACTTGGGAATTGGTTGAATTACCTACAAATATAATTCCTATAGGTTCTAAATGGTTATTCAAGACTAAGTTTAAAGCTGATGGTACTAATGATAAATTCAAAGCTAGATTAGTTGCAAAAGGATATACACAAAAGGAAGGAATAGATTATGAAGATACTTTTGCACCTGTTGCTAAAATGAATACTATTAGACTTATGATTGCACTTGCTACTAAGTTTAATTGGGATCTTCATCAAATGGATGTTAAGTCACCATTTTTAAATGGTGATCTAAAGGAGGAAATTTATCTTGTTCAACTTGAAGGCTTTGTAAAGAAGGGAAAATAACATTTGGTATGCAGGTTAAAGAAAGCATTATATGGTCTCAAACAAGCACTAAGATCTTGGTATGAGAAAATTGATAAATTCTTCTTTCAACAAGGGTTTATCAAGAGTAAAAATGATCCAAATTTGTACATAAAGAATGATGAACATGGGAATTTTGTTTTGATTTCATTGTATGTGGATGACTTAATCATAATAGGAAGTGCTATAAGTTTGATTGATGAAATCAAAGAAGATTTATCACAGGCATTTGAAATGAAGGATCTTGGCAAAATGCATTATTGTTTAGGAATTGAAGAATGGAGACAAGATGGTAAGACTTTGATTACTCAAAGTAAGTATGTAAAGAAGATGATCCAAAGGTTTAATATGCAAGATTGTAAAGCAGCATGTACTCCATTAGAACAAAATTTCAAGTTCTCTTATGATAATGTTACTTCAGAAGTCAATGGGACTTTGTATAGACAAATGGTGGGAAGTTTGAACTACTTGACCACTACAAGACCAAATATTTCATATTATGTTAGCATACTTAGCCAATTCATGGCTAATCCTCTTGAGACTCATTGGATAGCAGCAAAGAAAGTCATTCGATACCTACAGGGTACCGTAAACTTTGGCATTGAATATACTAACCATTTGAATGTTGAGTTGATAGGCTATTCAGATTTTGATTGGGCAGGTGATCCAAATGATCGTAAGTCAACAACTGGTTATGCATTTAGCATAGGATCAGGTGTTGTTTCTCGGAGCAACAAAAAGCAACCAACTTTTTCTCTCATCTACTAAAGCTGAGTACAAAGCATTGTGCAGTGCTACCTGTGAAGTAGTTTGGCTAAGGAGAATTCTTGAAGATATGGGACAAAAGCAAGGAGGACCAACTCCAATCAAGTGTGACTATCAAAGTACAATCAAGCTTGCAAACAATCATGTTTATCATGCAAGATCAAAGCATATAGAAACTCAACATCATTTTGTAAGAGAGAAAATTCATTCTCAAGAGATAAAGCTGCATTATTGTAACACCAATGACAATGTGGTTGATATATTCACTAAGTCATCGGGCAAAATAAAATTTGTAACATGTAGAAATCTGTTAGGAGTCTATCAAAATTATGTTTTCCTTAAGGGGGAGTGTTAGAATAAGTCAAACAGAATACAGCTGTGCACGTATGTGTCATAGAGTCTTAGTTAGAAACAATAACTAACTGTAGATCTGTCTCTCAGATCCAGTTAACTGTCAAGAGTCATTCACTTATCCGTCTTCATGTGTGTGTTGTCAAACTTATTACAGTTTGTTGTCAATATATTTAGAAGACATTTAGAAATGATAGTTGTTCAATCTGTTGTATAAATATTCTTCTCTTGTTCAATAAAGTTAAGCAGTGAGTTCCGTTGTTTCATCAAGTTTATGTCTGCTATTCCATTTTTGTTCTGCTGTTATATTATTTTGTTATCCCAGTCACAGACTGCTTGTAATATGTTAGATGAGTCTACCTCAGATACAGAAGAGATTGAGCTTGAGGCTGCATTGGAGCCTAGGGTTCCACCTGTGCTTAGTGTGTTGTGATGTAGAAGAAAACCTCATAAGAATGGCTACATGCACAACGAAATATATGGTAAGTTACTTATACAAGTTTGTGAAGAGAGAAAAGAATCTATAATAGGTATTGACCCATCTGTAGCACATGCTAAATGCCAAACTTTGAAGGAATATTTAAGAAAAGGAATCGTTGATGGAAGAGAGACTCGTGTCATTTGAAGATTTTTTTTATTGAGGTATGAAATTGTTAGAAAATAAGGTTTAGATAGTTAATTGGGTGGAAAGTTATTCTGGTAAGTAGTTTGTAAATGGGAAAATAATGATTTTTTAAAGCCAATCATATGGAATGTAATAAGCAACGGTTGAACACAATAAAATTTCAATTTATTTTTGTTATCACTATGAGAAAATAATGATTTTTTAAAGCCAATCGTATGGAATGTAATAAGCAACGGTTGAACACAATAAAATTTCAATTTATTTTTGTTATCGCTTGCAATGTATATCTTTAATATTGATTTTCAATTTTACTCTACCAAAATCAACACTGGTATCAGAGCAGCTTGTGATCTTAGGCCTGCCTTTCAAGCTTGGCAGTAAGTTTAGTCAGAGGCATGAGCAAACATATTAGGCATCCTACTATGTTGGGCATGGTAATGAAATTAGCATGAGGAAGTGAGGTTTGGAGATGTTATTTCCTTCAACAAAGTAAGTCACGTGGATGATGCTATTTTGAACGCCTTCTCTCTGTATTGCATTAAAGGGAACACACATTCTCTATCAAATAATTGCTGTTGTTTTTTTTTATCATTTTCAACCTGCCAAACAATTTTAAAATCATGGTACATTTTTCTTGAAGATTTTTAAAAGTGCTTTATGTTTTTGGTGAAGAATTTGTGTTTTGCTATCCCTATAGATTTGGATGTTGTTGTCTTTGAAAGAGTTTTATTTACATGTATGTCAAGCACAAAAATCTGGAGGAAGCTTGTGAGTGTTTGACTATATGAAAGAACAAGACAAAATCTCTGAAAATGTTATTATTATAGAAGACATAAGTCTCCTCTCAACAAAGTCTCACACTCTCAATAAAATGTGGAAGCATAGACAAAGCATGTGAAGGAAGAATCCCTAAGGCACTAATAGATGAGGTGCATTCTGGTAAGAAATACAGGCGTGTTAACTAGGTTGCAGTTGTTTTCATTATCAAGTCTTTGCAATTGTCGTACATTACCCTAAAACTCCAATATGACGGTTTGTGAAGTCTGAGAGCCCACATAGAAGTCCACATTGTGGATGGATGTATTGGATTCTCTTGAGGATAGAAATTTTGGAGAAATTTTTTAGGAAGGTTTATGGTGATGATACACTAATATACTATATGGTTTATTAACTTTAAAACAACTGCAGTTCTATTTTAAATATTAGTGTTTCACCCGCCGCCCTAATTCTTTGTTTGAAGTTTGGATATTTAATAGTCTTTGACTATATTGAAAATGATGAAAGTGAAATAAGTTTGAAGAGTTGGTTATAAGACAACGCATAATGAATGTGAAGGTTTAAGGTTTCAAATCCTATAAATGCATAATGCATGTTTGTTTTGTACAAATTTATATGGACGTTTGTTGTGGAAATGGTGAAATAAGGGATTTTTGAAGTTTAAGGCGCTAATCTGGAGAAATAGGGAGGACATTGTAAAAGGTGCATTATGGGCAGAAACTGACACCTTTAAATATGATAATGCTTAGTTTCATTATGTCACCAAATGTTTGTGTTCCTAAAGCTATCTATGTTATGAGGTTGGAGGCATCAAAGGTAAGAGGATCTTCATCATTTGAGCTAGCTTCTCACTCAAAGATGATGCATTGTATGAGAAGTGTATGTTTCATCTTTAGTCCCTTCAGGAGTATGAGAGGGCATGAGATGATTTATTGGTTTGTGGATAGTTGAATCCACAAACTCAATGAGTTGTTGTTGGTTTGTGGATAGTTGAATCCACAAACTTGATGAGTTGTTGTTGGTCTATGTATAATTGAATCCACAAACTGGCTATGGATAATTGAGTGTTAGTTGGTGATTTTTTGTGAATAATGGAGTGTGATTCAATCAGAACATTTGCCCAAACATGAGAAGTTTTGGTTGATGCTGATGCAAAGTTGAACATTTTTCTAGACAAAGTGAGTTTGAGTTGATGCAGAGTTGGTTGATCAGTAAATAGGAGGAGTTTAGGTTGATGCAGTATCTCATTTGGTTTTCTTTTTTTAATGTAAACCTTAAGGAGGGTTGTTAGAAAATAAGGTTTACATATAATAAGTTAATTGTTAGGTAGTTAGTTGGGTGGGAAGTTATTCCCGTAGGCAGTTTGTAACAAGGAAAATAATGGCTTTTTAAAGCCAATCATATGGAATGTAATAAGCAACGGTTGAACATAATAAAATTTAAGGTTTATTTTTGTTATCATTTGCGATGTAAATCTTTAATATTGATTTTTAGTTTTATTACTTTACCAAAATCAATAGAAATTGCATCTTTTGTAAGACCTACTTTTATTTTACCTTCCTGTTTGATTGCCATGGTTTCTATTATTACCTTCACTGGTTATGGATTTTATATGTTCTAATAATAAGAAAGTAGATTTATAGATAACATTAGTACTTCATTTTAAATTTTTATCTTCTTGTTAATGGTTTTGTAACAATATGTTGTTATATTTCAGCTTCTATAAATAAAAATCACACAGGATTTTTTAGCTCTGCAATTTTCCCGCTCAAACAAGCTTTGAACTTGCTCTCGTCATGGTTGTTGTAAGCCCAAGGGGGGCCCTGGCCCCCCCCGCCCCCGTTGGGCCCTCTGGTGGAATCTGTTGTTGGTATTGTCTCGGGCAGTACTACTGAGCGGGATTCCCCAGCCTTGGGAACGAACCCCAGGCTTAGAAAAAGGTGAAGAAGAACATGTGGAGGAAGACCATCCCAAACCTATGTTATCAGAGACGGAGAATGGTATTGACCTCCAAATACCGGATCACATGATGGAGAAAATCATTTCTTCCATGGAACTCTCACTGGTGGGTAAATTTTAGGCCCTAAGACCTAACATAGACATGGTTAGGAGATGGATTGCATCAAGATGGAAGGTGAAAGGTAGTGTCTCCACCAATGCTATGGCGAGGGGCCTCTTCCTCTTCAAATTTATTGCTAAAGAGGACCCATTGGCTATCTTAGCAGGTGGTCCCGAGCTTTATGGCAAACATAACCTATGCCTAGGATGATGGAAACTTTTTTTTGATGCGGCTCTAGAGCTAAACAGGTCAGCGTCGGTCTGGGTCAGACTGTCTAGCCTCCCACTAGAATACTAGGACAAGGAAATCATCGCGTGAATCGAAAATTCATTTGGAAAGTTCATTGCATTGGATGGAACCACCAAGCACAAAACAAGGTTAGTATACACTCATTTTTGTACTAGTGTAGACATCAATAAAACCATCCCTAACTAGAATTAACATAAAATCAAAGTATGGAAGCTGGGAACAACCCTTGGCATATGAGAACGCTACCACGTTCTACCAGAACTGCTCAATGAAAGGCCATTTGATAAATGAGTGTAAATTCTAGAGGAACAAAAAACCTAAGGAAACAAGGGAAGAAGAGACGAGTGTTGAGGAATACCCATTTAAGGGGGACTTACTCAACATCATCAAGTCCCTAAAAAACCCTAAACAATAGGCTGGTACTCAAGAGAAAGGCTCTCCAATTGTTGTTTAGCCGAGTTCAGACCACGGCCAAGCCAAGACTGTTAACTCAGAGGAGACAGAAGAAGGAGAGATCAGAGGCTAGGAGAAGGAAAATGGCTATTTAGTTGTGGATCAGCCGAGTTCAGACCATGGCCAAGCCGAGACTGTGGGCTCAAATGAGATAGAAAAAGGAGAAACTAGAGGCCAAAGCTCCAAAGAGAAGGAAAAAGCCATACCTCTTGAGGAGAACTCTGGGGTCATACTGGCTAACTTAGAGCATTCCAAGGAGTCAAAGAACCCAGAAAGTTCAAATGCCTCACCCCCTACCAGAGTGTTATCATCTGGCATTGGCCCCAGCTCCACATGGACCAACCAAGATGGTTGGGTGACCCCCAAAAAGGAGGGTAAAGGGAATCAGAAAAAATTTGCAGATGTGGGTACAGATGGGAAGGCAGGCAGACCCTCACATAGAGAAACAAGAAATAGGGAGGCCAACAAGGAAATTGCTATAGGAAGACAAAGCACCCTAGAGGCCATCTTCAGACGGGGTAAGAAATGAGAGTTCTCTCCTAGAATGTGAGGGGTCTCAATAGCCCCCAAAAGCAGTTCATGGTGAAGAACTGCATATATGAAAAGAAGGTTGACATAATCCTTCTCCAAGAAGTTAAGATGAATGAAGAAAACTTTAAAAATTTTGCCAATAAAGTCTGGCCTATGGTTGACTACCTAATCAACCCCTCTACCGGGGCCTCGAGAGGCCTTGTCACTATGTGGAACAAGAACATTCTCAATGGCACCTATTGCTCTCATAACAAAAATAGTTTGGAAGTGAAGTTCGTTGTTAATAAGGAGGAATGGAAAATTATAAATATATATGCCCCTAATACCAAAAGTGCTAGAAAGAACCTCTAGGAAAACCTTGTCCCTAGAATCAATATGGAGAAAAGGATGAAATGGATGCTGGCAAGTGATTTCAATACACCTTTATTCCCCTCTGAAAAGTCGGGGGGCATCACTGACTACTCTGATAGCATGGTTGATCTAGCTGACTTCCTTAATTAGACTGGACTGATGGACATTGAGGTTAATAACCAGCTCTTCTCCTGGACTAATAGAAGAAGGGGAGATTAGTTGATTCAAGTAAAACTAGACAGATTCTTGGTCTCTCCCAATTGGGACATTGTTCAACACTCTACTCTGACAACCCTTCCCCACACTATTTCAGATCACAATGCTCTCCTCTACTCCTAGAGAGAAGGCATCTCAAAAGGACCTTTCCCATTCAAATATGAAATCATGTGGGCCTCTCACCCTAACTTCAGAGATTGCATCAATGATTGGTGGAGCATCACGGTTCATGGATCTCCTATGTTCAAACCTATTCAAAAGCTCATCCATGTTAAGCAGAAAGTCAAAGGGTGGAATAGGTTCTATTTTGGCAATACAATGAACTATAGTCCAATCAAATCTATGTTAGTCTCTCAGAAATCCAAGGGAACATGGCCAAGGGAGACAAAGTGAGACTAACCTCAATAAGGAAAAGGATTTCCAATAGGAGCTAAGAGAAATCATGAAAAAGGAAGAGATCTTCTGGAAAAAGAAGTCTAGGGTGCAATGGCTGATCGAGAGTGATCAAAACACTACGTTTTTTCATTAGTCTACCATGAAACATAGGAAAAGTAATAGAATTTCCAAGCTCCTTGATGAGAACAACAGGGAAGTCAACTTTGAGGTTGATTTGGGGATTCTGGCCTCCAACTACTTCAGGAACTTTAAGGAACACTACTGACTAGACTATAGTGGAGGATCTGTTGGACTGCATCCCTTCCATTCTCATTGCTGAAGATAATATTAGCATGTTGGCTCCCATTAGTGAGGAAGAAGTCAGGGTTGTTGTGTTCTCTATGGGGGTATTCAAAGCCCAGGGCCTAGATGGATTCCCCCCGGCCTTCTTCTAGGACTTCTTGGATATCGTTGCCTTTGATGTCACTGTTGTTGTCAGGGACTTCTTCAAGACAGCCAAGATTCTCGAGCAAATCAATTCCACTTTCATAGCCCTTATTCCTAAGAAGAACTCCCCTAAGAAAATGGTTGATTTCTGCCCTATCAGCCTCTACAACACCATCTACAAGATTTTCACGAGAGTATTGGTCCTTAAACTCCAACCTTTGCTTGGCAACCTTATCTCTAAGTGTTAGAAAGGTTTTGTTCTTGGCAGACAGATTGTTGAAATGGCCATATCCATGCACGAAATTATTCATTCGATGGATAGAAGTAACACCCCCAACATGGCTCTCAAGTTGGACATTTCTAAGGCTTATGACAAAATTTCTTGGAACTTCCTCTTTCTGGTTCTCAGGAAATTCGGCTTCCAGGATAAAATGATAACCTTGATACAAGAATGTGTCACTACAGTTAAATATTTGGTTCTCATCAATGGTTCTCCCCAAGGTTTCTTTAATGTGGGGAGAGATATCAGACACGGGGATCCCCTCTTGCCCTACTTGTTCATCATTATGGTGGAGATCATGGGTAGGAACATTCTCTCCTGATTGGATAGACAAGACCTAAAGGGGATCAAAACTGCGTCAATGGTGAGGCCCTCAACCGTCCAACAATTCGTTGATGACACTATGCTTTTTGGTGCAGCTTCAGTCATGGAAGCAAGAAGATGGAAAAAATTGTTGAGCTCTTATGCTAATGCCTTTGGATAGTGTATAAATTATGAAAAGAGTAATGTGTTCTTCTTTAACGCTGATCTGGTTCTTCAGGAGAAGGTTAAGAAAATTCTAAACTGCAATCAGGCCAACCTCCCAGTGACCTACCTCGGTCTTCCCTTCATGGTTAAGGAAGTGACCCCTAATTTTTGGAACTCTGTCCTTGAGAGAATTCAAAGGAAGATGGAAGGTTGGAAAGGGAAACTCCTAAGCCAAGCTGGTAAACACCAACTCCTAAAGGCCTCTTTGCAAGGCATTCCCACCTATTACCTTACCATTTTCAAAATGCCCAGGTACATAGTAGAGAAATTTGAAAAAATTCAGAGAACATTTTTTATGGACAAGAGTTGAGGAGAAGAAGAGAATGTCTCTCATCAGATGGGAGAAAATTTGCCTTCCCAAGCTCCAAGGGGGATTGGGGATAAGAAACATTCAAGTGATGACTAAAGACTTGTTGGCCAAGATTGGATGGAATTTCCTCAAGGAAGACAAGGACTAGGTTTAGATAATGAGAGCCAAGTACCTCCATAATGGGCAAAAGATTGAGTTAATTGAAAGGGACAGCCTTCCTAAAGGCTCTATCATCTGGAACAAAATGACCAAATCTAGAAGAACGTTGTCCCAAGGCATCAAGTGGAAACTAAGAAAAGGAGACAAAAATCAGGTTCTGGGAACATAATTGGCTCCATGAGACTCCAATGTCCAACCAGGAAAACAACAACATTAAAGATAGAGCGGTCACTTTTTTTGGGAAGTTTGTCAATGACTACATCTTGGGGTAGAACCAGGGGTAGCGGGAATGGAAGAACATCATTGATTGCTCAGGAGGTAGCCAAATTGAGAAACAAGGATGTTTGTCCTTACACTTGGAATTGAGGAACCACCAAATCCCTTTATTCCCTAGGGAGGATGAAATGTTATGAGCCCAAAACCAAAAGGGGGCCTTCTCGGTCAAATCATCTTACAATATGCTAACTAAGGGAGGTCAGGATAGCGGCTTGTGGAAGAAATTTTGGAATAAAAACCTAACCCTTAAGATCAATTTTTTTGTGGGCAGCCACTCACCATAGATAATCTCAATAGGAGAGGATTTCAACTAGTCAACAAATGTGATCTCTATCAGAAAGAGGAAGAAACTATACAGCATATATCCTCTTCCATTGTGACTTCACCAAGGAGGTCTGGGGAAGGACCTTGACTCTCATCAGCATAGATTGGGTGCAAAATGAAAACCTAACGGAATTCATACACAATTGGAGCTCCCCATTTTCTCACCCAAGGATCAGAGAACTTTGGAGGCAAATCCCCCCTCACTTGGGCTGGAGTATCTAGAAAGAAATAAACAACAGAATTTTCAGGGAAACAGTGAAGTATGCCAAGGAAGTTTTCTTCTCCTTCTATAGAATGGTCTCATAAAACACTTCCATTTGTACCTTGAAATCCCATAAGGAACCCCCCACTTAGATGGAAATCTAGATTGCCAAGAACTGGGATCTGACAATTGACATAACCATCTTTGACAACTCTAAGCAACTTGCCAGACAAAACATCATCTAGAGACCTCCCCCAAAGGACTAGGCCAAAGTCAACTTCAACGGAGCTTAGAAAAAGACCACTGGAGTGGCTAGTGCAGGTGGTGTCATAAGAAGTGATCAAGGGAAGTTTATTTCTACTTATGCTAGAGGCATTGGCACCCAATCCAACAATATGGCGGAAGGGTTAGCTCTTTTATGGGGTCTAAAATTGGCTGTCACTGGGTCTGGATAAGTTACAGATTGAGAGAGATTCAAAAATAATAATTGATGCTACCTTAGGAAAAACTGATAAAGATATCATTGAAGACATCAAGTGCTTACTGATTGGGTTCACATAGAAGGAGATAGGACATATCTACCATGAAGACAACAAAGTGGCCAATGGTATGGCCATCCTGGGTCAGTACTTGAGTGACTAGAGATGTTGGAGACAAATTGAATATCTCCCCAATCAAATTTAAAAACTCCTATGCACGGAGCAGGACTCTATACCTAAGTTTCCATGAGTTTAAATATTTCTAAGTCTAATTTGCAAGCTAAGGATTACCTTAGGTACTATAGGAAAAATGATTATTATATGAGGAAAGATACTAAAAGATCTAGTGATGGTATGGAATACTGACATATAAGCTTTGAGAAAAGTATTAAGTGCAAAGGGATGATGTGCCACAAAAGCAACATGATGATGGGGAGGAACCAAGGGGTTAATCGCATGGTCGATCACGTGCCTAGTGACTGGCTTATAACTCCTAATATATGTAACATCCAACTCAGGGATAGTAATTATTTGATGGGTTAGTTTGCTAACTTGCATGAGGTGAAGTTATGGAATAATGTCTTGTCGAATGGGAGAGGTGTCAAGTTCATCATGAATTTGCATACCTTCAACTATCTGCAGGATCATATTAACAACAAATTTATTTTTTGTTGCAGAGTGCTCTCAAGTCATCTGAAATTGCCAAGGGTGGTGAAGAGAACTGCTTGCAAAGAATCTCATTCCTGTCAAAAAATTTCTCTAAGAGGGGTTGCTTTCTGTAAATGGGGGGAATAGGACCCGAACAGAACCTGAATCCTTTAAGGAATGTAGAAACAATGAGACGCTTTGGCACATATTCCAGGAGTGCAGGGTGGCACAATTTTTGGAATGCCTTCAAGGGTATGATGAAAACTTATCCATTCAGTTTGTGCGATCATGGAATAACAGACAAGTTCAAGTGGGATTTGTTGGGTTTGAAGTTACTGAAGAAGTTATTGGGATGGCTAATGGGATGACTACGGATGCTGTGAAACATAAAAAGACCAGCAAGGTCTCTGACCTAGAAAGTATGGCCATATTTTTTAAGAAAGCTGAAGTTTTGCATAGTTTGCATGGAGGGTTCAATAGGCAGTGGCTACCAAAACCCTGGGACGATGTGTGCTACATGATTATCAAATACTTCATGCTTGAAGGTAGGTTCCACCGGTTCTTCCACTACCATTTTGCGTTACTGAATCACTTTAGGTGCAGCAAATACATCATCTTTCCTTTTTTCTTGCTTTCTTCTCTAGAAACTTCTGTTGATACTATCATAGAACAACACAAGAATGACCCTGAGAAGCCTCCCATACCGCTTCACCAGGGGTTAATTTACAGGCTCTACAAATTTCACCTTGCCCTCTTCCCACTGAAGAAAGTCCTTGCTACTCAGGTTGAAAGCCCCGCTACCTCACCTAAAACCAAACTGAAATCCACCCCTAGCAATCGCTTGATTCTCACAGAAGTAACCCCTGAGCGCTATACCCGATCTCACAAAACTGCCAAATCGTCTTCCAAGAAGAAAACCCCTTTGCTGGCTTGCCTTGAGGAAGTTCCGAATGCGGCCAGCCCTAATACCAAAAGGAAGCTGACTGTTAGTGATGTGAAAGGTGATACTCCCCTCAAGAAGGGTAAGGTGGGCAAAGATGGGGGTAGCACCTCATTGAATTTTGAGGATAACCCTAGAATGGAAATCCATAATCTGGAGGAAGAGGATGGCAACTCTGTGGAAAGTGGAGATAGTAGTGATATCAAGAGGAACGAGGAGTATATTTCTCCTCAGAGTAAGGGGAGGGTCTAGTCTACCAGGAGATCGACTAGATTGGCTGTCGAACCCACCCTAGTGTGCAAGAAGCAGGGTTACATTGTTGAGAGGGAAGAGGCTGAGAAGAAACTAGATGGAGAAACTAAGGCTATGTTTTAGGAGGACATTGTGGTTCTTGAGATCATGGACGAAGGACCCAACAACTTCCCTAAATTTAATGTTGAGATTTCAAAGATGGACAGCTCATAGAAAACCATGCAGGAAACTGACAAAAACAAAAAGGGTAAAAAGACTATCAGTGAAGGCAAAGAATCGGAGGACATCAACACCAGAATGACAGTGGTGGAGAAAAATTTTACGACCTTAGCCAGGTTTACTGTGAAAGTCATGCACAAGTCTGCAACCACCTTGGCTATGCTACAAGATATTGAACTCACCAGGCATGGGCTGAAGGACAAAGAACTCAAGGAGTACGAGGACATGTACCAATTCCTCACTGAGGATTGGGAGCAGCTCTTCAACTAGCCCGGGGGGATTTTTTGTGTTTTCTTTGCATCTGTGTTCTGTTTATCGATTGTTTTTCTGATTTCTTTGGTCCTGGACTTTGGTTCCTTTTTGCTATGTTGGTCTTTTTTAGTTAACTCAGCGTAATGCCCTTGTGGATATTATGTAATGGGTTTGGTGCCCTTGGTTTGTCGCTTATTATATGAAAAACAATATGTTGTTGGGTCATCCCACAATAATGGGTTACACTTTTTGGCCAAACTTGACATTGAAATCAATATTTTGAACTAAATCTTCACTTTATGACACCTATAGCCGCTAAACCATTAGGAATTTGAAGATGATGTGAACTAGTGATTTGTGAGATTTTGTTTTTAGATTCTAAATTTTTTTTTTTAATTTGGAGTTAAATTGTAAAAAAAATTATGTCTCCTTTGATAACTAGTTTTTAATAGTAAACAACATTTTTTTAAAGTGATGTTTATTCTATGGCACATAACTTTTTTCCACAAAGGATAAAATTCTGATTCTTTTGAATATAGATTGGTAACACCAATATATAGGGCATGCATTTGGTTTTATAATGTTTTGTTGATTTTTTTTTAATTAAGTTTTGAAGTCAAACCAATTATAATTTAGACATAGGCGTATTCCGTAAAACATAACTTTTTCTGTATGTATCGAAATTCAATTTTTATTTTTTGTTGAAACAAGGATATCAGTACCTAGGGCATAGGTATTTTTCAAAAAAAAATTTCACTAATTTACTAATTTTCCATGTGTGTAGAACAAAGAACTTGATGTTCCGTAAAAACCTACATTCACAAGAAATAAAAAATAAATATAATAATCAAATTAAATATATTTAAAATTATACTTTTTGAGAAGCTTATAATAAGGACTACATACTTACAAAACATAAATTTTAAATGAATTCATTTGATCCCTCAAAAGATAAATCAAAAGTGGTTTTTTATCAGCATTTTGATAGGTGTAGAGGAGACTCCATTATAGGTATGGTTTAAAACTAGCGGGATTCTATCCAAGGGGGTTTGATCAAACCCTCTTCAATTAAAATCCTTTAAATAGAACCTTTCAAGGCTTAAATCATTATATTTTCTAAAAATATGTGATTTCAGCAAAAATCAGGATGTCCCAAAAAGTGTAACCCATTATTGTGGCAGCACCCTGCTATGAAAGTTTATTGAAGTGATCCTCTATAGTATGCTTTGTCATTTTTCCATTTATGCTTAAAATTAAAAGCATTTACATTATTTTCTCTATGACAATACTTGTACTTCGAGAAGCAATTATAAAATTATAAAAATAAACCTGATTTGAAAGGCTCTTTATATTTTTGTTTAAGTTTTATGCTTGTTTTCAATGGTTTCTTTAATTCTTTGGGCAGAAGGGCTCTTTGTTTAACATTTATTTACTCTTCTTATTTCCATTTAGTTGTGTATATTCTAAATCCCATACTACTAGCATGGTACTCATGAGGCTTCACTTTTCTATAGTCTTTTGATTGAGGATCTTTCATTTCTAATTAATTATAATGGTTTTAATCACAGCGTCATGGTTAATCACAGATTCATTGAAAAAGAATAAGTTTTATTTTAGTTTGTGAGTGTTTTAGAATGTTTTCCTTTTCACAAATACTCCCCACTATGTTGATAAATGCTATTACATAGTTAATATAGGTTATCTTGGAATTAATGGCATTATGTAGTAGTTGAAAGGAAGCTAAGTGCACTTTCTTAAAACCCTTGAACAATTACAGATTCAAACTTAGATGTACATTCAAAAAGTATAAAGCGGATTAACAATAAAACCATAGCACATAAATTACGTGGGGAAAACCTTCTAGATAAAAATCCCCACACACCAAAAGCACAATACTTTGTATTATCAGTAACAAAAATTACAATACAATAATAAAACTAAGCTTCTCTTGGTGTCCTCAAACTACAATAAGAATCTAGGATAATTTCGGTAGCGTAATGGTACTTCAACAAAATGATCTACATCTCCAATATACAAGTGCTCAATATATAGGAGCTTACAATGCATTAATTATACACTTTCTAAATCCAACGTCCAAGATTGAAGATGCATTATGGAAGGTGCCAAAAACACTGAACATGCAAAATGGTAATATTCCAAGTGTCAACACATGCAAACATGCAACTGCCAATTGTTACCAAACCTGCACATGCAAAACTACACCTGCCAAAATATAACTGCACCTCCAAAACAGGCATCCTTATCATAAGTGCCAACATGCATAACTCCACCTTTAATAGAAACTTCCAAACTTGACCCCTCCTTGGAAATAGAAACTGCACGTTGTAACTTACAGGTTGAGACACACTAATCCCAACATTCTTCCACTTGTCGAAGACCTGTCAAGAATCATCAGTAATCAACTGCTAAGGGCCCCAAGGCCCATGGAAACGGCACACCATTTGAACTTCTCTATGCTCACTAGCTTCATCAATGCATTTGCAACATTTCTCAAAGTGTCAGCCTTCTCTAATATCAGCTTTTTCATCTTCTACCATATCACGAACAAAATGAAACTAAACATCAATGTGCTTCATTTTGACATGGAAAGTGGGATTCTTTGCTAATCAAATGGCACTCTAACTATCGCAACAGATAGTAATCTATCCTACATCAAAACCAATATCTGAATATAACCTTTTAATCCAAATGGCTTCCTTGTAAACATGAGCAACTGCCATGTACTTTGCTTCTATCATGGACAAAGTGACTACAACATGTTGCTTACTCATCCAACTTATAGCACCAACATACATCGTGAACACATCCATTGGTGGATCTTTTGTTGTCAATGTCACCTGCCCAATCTGAATCCACATATCCATAAATACTTACAGAATGTTGAGATCCAATAGGATAACCATGATAGCATAGGGAATACTCAAAAGTACCCCACAGGTATCTAAACACTCTCTTTACTGCATCCCAATGTACCCATCCAAGATTAGCCATATACCGACTAAGGATTCCCACTTCTTGGCAATGTTTGACCTCGTACAAACCATCTCATACATCGAATTGCCAACAACACTTGCATATGGTATTCTAGTCATGTCCTCCATCTTAGTTGGATATTTTGGACAATCCTCCACATAAGGCTTTGTTCCATGCATCATCGAAACAACTAATTGCCTGCAAGCTGCCATGTTAACTCTTTCCAACACTAAATTCACATACTTTCTCTAGCTTAACCAATTCTTTCTGCTATCTATATCTCTTCTTATCTCCATCCCTAGAATATACCTTGTTGCACCTAGATCTTTCATCTTGAACTATGCTGATAGCTAAGACTTCAAATCTAAAATCAAACTCTTACCATTCCAAAAATAACAGCATATCATCTACGTACAATGCAATTATGAGAATGGGACCATTATTAGATTTGTAATATACACAATGGTTAGATTTAGATCTCAGAAATCCCAAAGATAAAATAGGTGTCATATTTCTAGTACCACATTCTAGGAGACTGCTTAAGACCATACAAAGACTTGTTCAACTTGCAAACTAGATTTTCTTTACCTTTTACCATGAAATGATCTAGCTTTGACATATAGATCTCTTCCTCCAAATCACCATGAAGGAACGTTGTCATCACATCCATGTGTCCCACTTCTAGATCATATGTTACTGCAAGTGATAATAGGAACCGAATAGATGTCAGCTTTACAACAAGAGAGAATATCTCACCATAGTCAATTCCCTCCACTTGACAATGCCCCTTCACAACTAATTGTGCCTTGTGCTATTCAACACTGCCATCAGGATCACATTTCTTCTTGAACACCCATTTACATCCAATAGGTTTCCATCCTTTAGGAAAAGGTACCAAATCCCTATTCATAGTAAGGAATACTAAGAGGGGGGTGAATCAGTATTCCACAAAACCACTTCTTAACAAGTTTATTAATCCAATCTCCAAAATTAATAATATGAAAGTAGAATAAACATAGGAATAGCAGCCATAAAGACACAACACATGAACACCAGGATTTTTATGTGGAAAACCCAAAAAGGGAATAACCACAGTGAGTGTTAGCTCACAATATATTAATATAGCACAATACCGGATTACAAGAAGGCTCACTGCTTTAGGGCTCACAACCCAAAGAAATGCTCACTACAAGAAAGGCTCACTACCAAAATAGGCTCACTGCCTAGGGAAAGAAACAAGAAGGAAGAATGGCTCACTGCCAATTTGAACTACTCAGATTGCATCTACACATGCATGGTTGTAGCTCCAATGAAGCACAAAAATATTGTCTCAAAACTCTTCATCTCTAACCGCTCTGTTTCACTGCTCTGAGCTTTTATATAGGAGCGAGATCTCTCTTCTTCTGCTCTTATTACTTCCACACAATCACTTTACTTCACATGTCGCACATACATATATTCACATTTGCATCACACACACATCAAACACTGAATTTGATCTCTTATATATATCTGCAACACTTAAAATCTTCATATTAGGTCGGCCTAATAAAGTGAAGCATGCACTCATACCTTAAGTAGCTTGTCGGCCAAATTCCTTTACCAAAACTCCCAGTGGACTCAAACAACACTTGAATTACAATCACATATGTCGGTTTCAACTATTGAACAACTTAGGATTAAGTTCTAAACAATAGAACTTACCGCATACAATTCAAACTTATTATGTCGACCTCTAACTCAGATTGCCACTTATTCAGTTCATCTGTCATACTACATATTTTACTATGGACCACAGGACTTGCTCAAAATCATGTCAGAGACTCCTCAAACATCACAAATCATGCCTTTAGAACCGCCAAACAAAATATCCTTTAGTGGTAAAATGTGGACCATCAGAACTAAGACTCTGTCACAGTCAAACTCTATCAAATAATGTAGCGATACTTAGCAGCTTATAACTATCTTTCTAGTGGACTTAAGAACCTACAAATCTAGATTTAGACACTTCATACAAGTGTTTACAACACCTCAAAACCGTATATCAAGATATACAACATGTTGAGAAATTCTTCACTCCATTTCAAAGTTTCATGGTTTTATGGTTTTATGGTTTTATGGTACAAGGAGGAAACTTGGTCTGTGTTAATTCCAAGCCACAACACTCTTCAAGGAACAAAGCACGGAAGGGGCATCAATGTTGAATGATAGATCTTCACTTCATTTGAGTGGATTGACCTATCATGAGAGGGTCTCATCTGTCAAGTATTTAAGATACGCGGGCCTTCATAAAATTCTTCATCACAACACATAATGGAGACTCTACTAGCCTAAAATGGTGCAAGCATAAAAATATGAAGTTTTGGCCTATAATTTCAAACTCAGAGAACCCCAAAGCTCATTACAAAGACACCAATTATGTAGAGCTGTGGCTTCCATTGACAAAGTCACAGAACAGTGGCACTGCTATTAAAAGCCCAATCTAATATGAAATCATGACATTGGTTTTTAGTTCAAATGCATCAAAGTATCAAACTCCAAGCACTTGGCCTATATCAAGGTGTGCAACACTATATTTGTGGCTCAACATGAATGAATGTAGTCCAAAGTATATGAAATCAAGGTAAGCCTCAGCATAAGTCTCCAAGGCTATATCATTAGGTAATGCACAAGAGCATTCAGGAATAGCACGCAAACATTATGATAATGGTGCGGCATCATAAGTAAATATGGTTTGGTCTTAACAATGCAACGCAACCATGAAGATATGGAGTATGGCCTTTCAATCAGAAATAAGCCACTTAAGAGAAATCTAACATATTGTTTCAAATAAAATGCATGACTCTATAGGGATGGTGCACACCATATTTTAGAGACCAAAATCAAGCTAATACTGGCACTATTATTAAAGCATCACTCAGCATTCACATCGAAGGAAGAACAGAGGTGCCACTACAGAAAGAAATCAGCCTGCAACAAAGATTCGGTTCAGCCACCATTTGAAGGAAGGCGCCACAGACTAGGGAGTCATATGAGTCTTGGCACATTGATGCAGGAGCATCCATGGTCAATGGCAATCTTACTGTTACCTAAATTTCACTACATCTCATTCAGGTAGAGCTTTGATTCAAAGTTTAAAAGGTACATTTTATCTAATCCTTATTACATTACATTCAAGTGCATAAATGAAATAATTTAAAAAATTATGATTATCAAATTACTGCATTTATCCAAGTGCATGTAATGTAAGAAAGATTTATACAAATATTTTCTGAACAAATAAATAATCTTTATTGAATGTAAAATGTACATTATCGCACACAAGCTGTGAGATTAACTTTCTTATTCAATGAAATTGAAGAAAACAATTTATACATGGATAAGTAAATGAAAGAAAGTGCATGTAAGGATGGAGGCCAGTCCTTGCCTAAGAACGACTAGTTCTGGTTCAGGTGTGTTGTACTATTGCCCTAAGTTGTCTTTGTCCTTCCTAGTTCATGTCATCTCTAGTTCCTACATCTGGCAAAAGAGTGATGTTAGAGTAATATTCTAAGCAATGAATGGTCCCTAACCTAACATGAACAAGTACCTATGCATGTATAAACTGATCCTCAAATTCATTAAACAGGAAATGTATACTTTGGATGCCCTAGAAAACAAGCAAGTCATTTAACACATCCAGAGTATGCATTTATTTTCTAACAAGTTTGCTTCATGCGCAGATACAGGTGTCATTTAACACTCATTTCATCTGATTAAAGCATGTGGAGTAAAATGCGGCTCCCACAAGGGTTGAGCCTGGCATGTTTCCCTCTTATGCTTTTAAGAGGGATAAGAGTGTCACTCATTTCATGTGTTGGCTTTGAACAGGTACTCATCACCCATGACAGTGAGTTGGTAAGTCACTGTCATGAATGGCTAATAATTGCTCAGTGAAATTACAATGGTCTTGGGTAACAGTCACTAGAAGACAGTGATGCATGTATTAGAGTAAGTGAAAAGCAGTCATGCATGAAGATGCCTCCACATTTGTGAAACTTTCCTGTTTATAGTATCATGTATGGAAGACCATGTCAGGACTAAGAGATCTTCATGGGTACATTTTTTATCATGATGAAATAGGCAAATAAGTGCCTGCAAATTGTATGAGAAAAGTAAATTGTCATGATAGAGGACAATAGGTGAAGATTCTGTCAGAAATATGCATGCTAGAGATCTGAAAAGTAAACAAAGATGACTGCTACAAATAAAGAATAGCATCAGTAGAGACGGTCATAAACAACCACCAAATATGTAGAATAGTATGCAGAGGCTTGCACAAGGAGACTATAATGGTGAAGGAACTAGGATGCATGGTGACAATGGTGGTCAAAAGACATAATCACTATCAGCAATAGGGTCATGGAAGGGTAATCACAAAGGTTTGAAGCAATAGTGAATTACTTAGGGCAGACTTAAGAAGGCAAAGACCATTGAACAATGACAGGGTTGGTAGGAGAAATGAATGAATGTAGCAAATGAGCATGATCATTATAAACTCTGTCAAACTCTCCTAGAGAAGATAGAGACCTATAGAGGCTTAGCATTCAGAGGCAAGGACACTATCCAGTACAAGATGAGCAAAGATAGCTATGAGATTTAAAACAAATCTTATAGATTCCTCATAATCTTATTTGTTTTTTGTAAATTGTTAAAGAATCTTTGAGACAATAGAGCATTGGTGATAAAGTTGTCACCAATGCATGACAGTCTAAGGCATGTCTAGAGGAAACTCTGTTGAGAAGATAATAAAACCATAATGGAAAGAGTTGTTATGACTCTCACAGTCATACCAAAAGTCCAAGATCTTGTCATAAGTCTTCTAGTTAATCAAGAGCATGCCAAGCCTTTACAAGCCCACTATAGTTGCTATAGGAATGATCAAAGAGATAATAGTTGTAATGGTAAATGAAAGGTCATTATAAGGTATTAAAACAAATCTTATAGATTCCTCATAATCTTATTTGTGTTTTGTAAATTGTTAAAGAATCTTTGAGACAATAGAGCATTGGTGATAAAGTTGTCACCAATGCATGACAGTCTAAGGCATGTCTAGAGGCAACTCTGTTGAGAAGATAATAAAACCATAATGGAAAGAGCTGTTATGACTCTCACAGTCATACCAAAAGTCCAAGATCTTGTCATAAGTCTTCTAGTTAATCAAGAGCATGCCAAGCCTTTACAAGCCCACTATAGTTGCTACAGGAATGATCAAAGAGATAATGGCTGTAATGGTAAATGAAAGGTCATTATAAGGTATTAATGAGTAAGCAAGAATGAATACCATACAATGCAATAGGGGCCAATCATCAGCATGACTATCACTGTCTACCCTACTAGGAGGCATTAAATGTAAAGGAACTCAAAGAGATCATGAGAAGCAATGAATCATGATGATGGAGTCATTGTGACTGACACATAGTAAGGATAGGATAGATTACAGTCAACAATCATGGGGCAGTCTCATATAGAAGGCAAATATCATGAAGGTTGCAATGATTCCTAGGCCTATCAAAGGGGCTGAGAAGATGACAGTGAGTTTAAACCTTTTTTTAGTCATCAACTTAAGATACATTGATCTAAAAGAGCAAGTAAAAGAATGTATATCTCTTCCATGGGTATGAAATGATGATAGGAAATAGAGACTGAGTTTGGAAGGCATCTAGAAGACCTCATAAAGTAAAGTTCATCTTATGCCCCTACAATTTCATCCATACCAACTGACTATAAAGTTTGAAAACCTTTATATGGAGTGTGGATGAGTTGAATAGTGTTGTGACAAGTGAATTTATAGAGGATTTGAAAGGTAGAGTCAATGGACTAAAATTAATAGAAATAAATGGTAAAGGATTTACTACTGCAGGACAGGATTTGCATGCAACGAGTAAAGAAGAGGTCAACTTCATGACAAAGCTCTTGAACAAGCTTTCAAGAGGTCTACTACAATCACAAGAGACTGTCATACAAAATGGAACTTTATGCAGGTTAAAAATAGTCATGAGGTGACTATTCTAAAATAGAAAGAATAATTACTACTAGATGATTGTTATATAACAGTGGATAGATACAGCCACTAGAAAGTAGTCTTGGAGCAATAGTCCGAAGAAGATTCTATAGGTAAGGACATAAAAGGAAACAAAGAAAATGCTTGCTCTATAAGGCTAGAAAATATGAATGTCAACCTCCTAAAATCTTGAAAAGACAGTGTGTAGGCTTATTCTGCATGAATATATGTTAGGGTTTAGTGAGAGTTCATCTATGCCCTACTTAAACTCAAAGGTTCTCATGGAGGGACTATGCCAAAGGAGAGGATAGTTCAGTTCAAAGGAGACTGTCAGAGGGCAATGAGTTTAAAAGGGGCATGAAAAGGAAAATAGTCATCAATGAAATTCTTATAGTTATCCTTGGATGCTAAAAGAAGAAAATCCTGAAGCATGAATGCTATAGTCTTCATGAAGTTACAAGAAGATCAAAATATACAGGGGTCTACTAGGCAAGAGGAGCACACTAAAGGTTTAGCAGAAAATAGTCCTTAGAGCAGTCATCCTAGACAGTCGTCATAACAGCATACAACAAGCATGATGTAGAGAGGGAGCAGTCTAGCATGGAGTAAAAGTAGCCTTGAACAAGCATAACAGTGCAATAGTCATGAAGGAAATCAACCTTTGACTATCATGAAGGAGTCAACAAACAAATAGCAATCATCAACCTTAAAGTCTGCACCATTGTTAGAGATTTATAAAGAAAGACAGTCATATAGCTATGAAAGACTGTCATGAGCATACAACATATACAGAAAATTCACATATAGAAGAATGTTTTTCAAACAAAAATGATAGATCTCGCTAGTTTCTGTAGCTTATACCTGAAAAAAGATAGCCATATCTACATGAAATTTTAGCCTTTCTCATCATGGCCTTGACAGAGATATATAGAGAACATCATTTGCAGTAAGAAGAAATGACAAATTTCATTATTTTATGTAGCTTATGCCTTGAAAATACATTCATTTGTGTATAAAATGAAATCTTCTATCTTAGACATGAAGGAATGCAAAGAGATTCATCAGATACAGTGAGTAAAAACTACAGAAAATAATGAAAATTGCCTTTTTCGTTCCAAAAAGATGAAATACTCATGCTTACCTTTAGAATCTGGAGCAGAAAAAGTCAAAAATGCCAGTGAAATAGCAGGAAAATGGCTACAGAACTCCAAGTTTCAAACCCTCATGTCGGCAATTCAAAATGCAGAGCAAGAAATGCAAAATGTGTAAAGTGCAAAATGAGGGCGAAAAATGCCTTTTTGGCATTTAGGGTTTCAAAACCCTAAGAACCCATGGGATCTTTTGTCTCTATTTTAAATTTTATTTCCTTGTATCATTTGAGTCGTGGTCAAGACTTTAAAAATGCAATGCCTAGGTAGTGCCACAAGTGGTCGAATACAGGTTAAGACTTTGAAGTCTTTATTTCCCTTAGTATTAAGCAGAACACTCAGTACCTTTTTGTTTTTATTTATTCTTCTTTGCATATGTTATATAATGTAAAACAATAACCTCAAAATGATGACCTTATAAATCTTTTGAGATTTATTGTTACCTTTTAATGCAAATGAGAGTATGATGGAGTGTTAAGGGATTTTATTGTTTTTGAGAGAATATGGTTGAGTTGTGAAGATGTGGCATACACATGCCAAGGATATAGCATCTTGTTTTACTTTGGAGGAGAGAAGGTTTGACTAGGTCTTGAGGGCAGTTAGCAATTGGTTTGTTTGGAGAGGGTATCTAGGAGTGTTTTGTTACTCTTAGAGTCCTTTTTGGACTCGTTTTCATGACTCTTCATGTTTGAGTAAGTCCTGATAGACGTTTTCTTGCATTTTGGACTCTTTTGGATGAGATCTAGTGGCTAGATTTTAGGCTTTATTGAAGCATCCGACCCCAATCAGTTTAAGATTCCTTCTATTGTGGAACCACTTGGATAGTGGTGGATATAGTCACTTTTGTGACTCTTTTGTACTCAGTTCTTACATGTAGATTAGAGAGACTTGTGATTTTCATCCTTGCTCAAATTTTGACAGTTTGTAACTCATTCATTTTTGGACATGGAATACAGTGGATACCTTGGTTATTTCTGGTGATGAAAACTCTTGCCTTTCTTTTGTTAGTGCAGTCTTGTGTGTGTTGAATGATTGATCAAGTTATTTGTGAAATTATCTTAGTTTCCTTGTAACTTTGTCTCATATATAGTACCTTTGCTGCAAGTAGTAAACTAATGCAGGTTACTAATTGTGTTGGTAAATGCATTTAACTTGTTAATTGTGAAGTTCTTTTCCTTTCACAAGTTATTGTATCCTTAAACCTTTTAGTGAAATATTTATCCAAAAGCATCCATAATAGATTGTGCAAAATTAGTTTCTATCAGTTTGAGCTAAGTGTAAACAAGCTTGAATTTCATCATCTTTGTCAATTCGGTGTATCACCCCTTTGCTTTAAGTTTTCATTTTAGTTTTTTGAGTTTCATCCTTCCATTTTCTCTGCAAAAAATCATTAGTTTAGGTGATTACCAACTAGGAAGCTGACCTTTCCGAAGGTTGACCTTTGTTTTTAAAGATACCCACAGCTTTAGAGGTCTTCCCATGTTTCAATAGATTGTTAAACTTCATGTTTAACAGGGTGTAAATTTCACTGATAACACTTACATCACCAAAATATTTCAATTTTTGTTTGTTTGTTTTCAATAAGGTTTATGGGCTTGGGAAATAATATTTTAATTTGCAACAAATATAATTTTCCTTGGGCATATTGATAAATGTAATTTTTGTGGAAAAATGCCCCGGTAATTTATAAATGCCTCAAATAATGGAGAATATCTTTTCTAGGCAAAGGCATTAAATTCTATTTTAGTGGGGGCTGATTTTTGTCATAAGTGGGGTTGATTCTGTCATAAGTGGGGCTGCCAAGAATCATGGAATTAATGGCACTTATTATTGTAACTGTCATAGTGTAAGGAATCTTGTAAGTGGTCTTTATGGCCTAGGTTGGTGGACCTAACTCCCAGAATTTTATTTTATTAAATTCCAAAATTTGTAACTCCAAGAGGGGGGTTGTAATTATGAGAACCGGCCTCAGTAAAATAAGAATAACTTTCTCATATCTTATTAAAATTAATAAATTTAAAATGTTCTGGAAAGATGGGAAGGAGAAGCATGAAACTTAGAAACCGTTTAAGAAAATTCTAAAAAATGAGGGCGTGATTAAAGGAATAAGTGACGGGTTTTTATTGGAGCTGGGAGAAGAAAATTGAGGAGAGACCCAAATGTTGGGGAAGGAGTCTAGAGGTGGAGAAATATATTTGTTGCAGGTGTTGGATGTGTAATTATCAAAAGCTCACAAGCTTCCTTATTTTGTAATGCATTTTTAGATTTGAATAATAGATTGTGTGCAGATTCCTCTTCATATCTTTGTTGTAATATTTTATTTTCAGTTCTCTTGCATAGGCTTGTTTAAGTGTTGTGTTGCAGATTTGAATGGATTAATATCTCATTATTGCATCAATTGGTAGATTAGTATCCCTCTACCAAATTATTTCTCCTCTTTGACCATGGATGCTCAATAAACATTAAATTAAAATATTATTTCCCAAGCCCATAAACCTTATTGAAAACAAACAAACAGAAATTAAAATATTTTTGGTGATGTAAGATTGCCATTGACCATGGATGCTCTTGCATCAGACTCCCGGCCAAAAGAAAATCCAATCCCTCTTGGATGGAGGGTAGTAACTAGTCTTAATCCTTTGAATGCTCCTCCTCCATGTCCTTTATGCTCTGCCTCTTGTCCTCTTTGAAACAACATCAATTGTGTTACCTTTTCATTCATTCTTGTTCATATTTTTTAATCCTTCCCTGAGAAAATAGTCAATTTACCATTTTCCTTCTATTGGTCAATATGTTTACTCCTTAAGTTAGCTCTTTGTTATTAAAGATCATTTGCCTGTTGTCTTATGTATAAAATACTTTGTAGTCTTGAACCCTCAAACTTGAACTTTTTTTAAAAATTCAATGGTCCATGAGTTCAAAGGTTCAACGTTCAATGTTTTTTGGAAGGCCGCTTACCCTTGGTCTCTCGTGCAACACGAATTGTATCTTTGAACCTCCCAATTGAACCTCATATCAGAGTTCAAAGGTTCAAAGGTTCAAAAGTTCAATGGTTCGTCATAAAATGTTCTATAATATGCATGCTTATGTGTTCAGCCTCGTTTATTCCCTAAAACCTTCCTTGAGTCAAAATTTGTAGAAGATAAAATGAGCCAATGGGAATTGAACTTGAACCCCTGTACCTTTTTCTTGGTTCATGTACAAAGGTTCATTGTGTGAAAATGTATGAAGGTGAGAAATTGAAATAAAAAAAATCGATCGAAGGGAAATATATTCGGAACACCATATGAAGTGAAAAAGTTTTAACTTATGGAGGTTAAGGGTAATGATTACACATCAAGGTCATGTGCGGGAATTACTTGCAATTAATGCATGTGTCAGAATTTACGTCTTATCAAGTAAATTCAGCACGAATTAATCGATTTAGTAATTATTCAACCAGATTTTATGCCTTTTATCAAAGAAGGAACTGACAAATTTTTAGCAGCAAAACATATAGGGTGATACGAAAGAGAAATGGTGTTGGAGGTAGAGGATTTTCTTGCCTAGTTTGACAATGAATTCAGATCTGTTAAAGGTGAGTTTCAACTTTCTTATAGATGTTGCCATTTATTTGTTAGGAAGAAGAATTATTTTGAGTTTCTGATACGGTAAAAGTAGTTCAAGCATTCTTTGTTCTATTTTTCCAAGCTATAGTCATGAAGGTTGTCTATCTAGGTTATGAACATGGTTCTAGCCTTGTTTGTTCTCTACCTGAATATGGGGATACCTTTTTAGCTCAGTATGATTTAGAAGATTTTAAGGAAAGAGACAAAAATCCTACGTCAGCCCCTATGATGAAAAGGATTGTAAAAAGTGGTTTAATTGAAGCTGTAGCGTTTCCTACGGTGGTGCAATGCCCTGAGTTAGTCCTTGAATGTATGAGTAAATATGACCCTCAAGGTAGATGTATTAGAGCTGCCAATGGAGATGTGTTATTGCTTGTTAATAGACAAACCTTAATGGTTGTAATGAAGATTCTACCCAAGGAGACATACTCAGATCTTGATATTACCTCTTCTTATAGTTATTTTTCATTAAAAAAGGCAAATTACAAGAGTGTAATTGCAAGGAATTGGCTATTAAAATTCCAAAAGGGAGGTTTGAGGCTGCCCAAATCATTAATAAGGGAACATATGATAGCAGAGGTAAAAGATATCATGGTGTTGTTACATAGATTAAAGGGTAGTTCTCAAGCGTTTTATTGGGAAGATTGGATGTATTCTTTATTCAAGTGATTCTTCAGGGAGAACAATACCTAGATTTGGGCAGAAATCATAGCAAAATGTTTACATCAAGGTTTGAATAACTATCTAGGAAATAAAAAAATTTATGTCTTCATATCTCTTCTACTGCCTGGCATCTACAAGGGAGTGGGGAGGGTTGCCTCATACATCTTTATTTGAAGATAGCAAAATTTATGATTATTACCCTCATTTACAAATGCTGAAGTGTTATGAAAATTATAGAAGGGTTAATGATGTTTTCACTGGCAAGATGGTTTATGAATTAACAGGCAATGTTAATAAAAGGATGTCTAATGAAGCCATGTAGTTAATCAACATTTATGACAGCTACTTCATTCAATTTACCAAATTCACTTACATCAGGGTCAGAGGTTTCGAAGGTGAACCCGTCAAACTGTCCAGATATGTCTTCGACCATTTTGTATTAATTGAAGTTTGTAGGTAGTTAGCTCATATTGATAAGAAATTTTTAGTGAAAAGAGAATCAGGTATATCCTTCCTTGTTGAGCTTGGTCACTATTCATGTCAATCAGTTTCTGATGCTTTAAATCTAGAGGTGGATTTAGAGAAATTTAATTTTCAGTATTATAAGGCCAGACTTAAGTTTGATAGAAAGGGATTTGCCAGAGACAATTTGGATTTTGGAGAGGGATTTTCACATATTCCCCAAATAGAAGATTACTGGGAAGATTGCCCAGATGAATTTGAAGTTAGAAAAAGGCTTTGGTGCAGATTTTCCCTGGGGCAAATAGTCACCCTTAACCTAAAAATGAATATTACTGGTATAACAGATGATGAGGAACAGGTGACTGATTCTCAGTTTGAACAAGTAAAACAGCTGCCTATTCCTAAAGTTGATTGGAATAGAGATGAAGAGGATCAGATGGAAGTCAAAACCCTCCCTGTAATAAGAAGAACTAAAAAGTGGTTAAGAAAACAGAGATTGGGAAAAGTTCAAATCGAGGATTCTCAACAGTATGCACCTATTGATGAATCACAGTCTCCTGTAAGCTCTTCTAATCGACTTATTAATATTTGTGATGCAGGTATTTCAAAGTCAAAAGTTAAAAAGGGGTCTGCCATCAAAAAGTCTAAGAAAACCCTTGTGACCAGTCTGCCGACTCGCACCACCAGGTCAAGAATTAAGAGAAGAAAGAAGAAGGAAATTTTAGAAAGAATAGTTGTGGACCTAAATACTGAAGAGGATTCAGATGAAATGATGACTAATCAAGGGCTTGGTTCACCAATAGAAGAAAAAACCAATACTGATCAACAGGTAGAGGTCGCTTTGGACTCTACCAATTTGATGATATTGCCCAATGCACCTTCTGTACAGCTTGCCCCTGATAAAGAGATTCCAGTCACTACACCTAAATGGTTGGAGAATTCAATCAACGATAAGAGAAAAATAGTTCCATTTTCTTTACCACTAGAAGATGTGGTTAGTAAATGTCTAGGAAAGGCTCCAAAGTCTAAAAAGTTGAAAACTACTTCCAAGGATGACATTGATCCCAATATAGGGAGTTGGAGTGCAGAAATAGCTTGACCAATAACTGATGAAGAAGTTCAGAACCCTACAGTTCAAGATTTTACAGTAGAAAAAATAGACCTGGGAATTGTATCGCAAGCTGCAAACATGCACCATCTTGAGGCGTCTACTAAAAAGATAGTAAGTAGAACATGGAAGGATGAAAAAGATAAGAGGGATTTGAAGCAAGCATTACAATCCATGGCAGAATACATTGATGCCATTCACAATCCAGATCCTCAACCTGTCTCTCAATTACCTCTATATTTTGATCCAAAGTCTCCAATTAATCAAAAAATGCTTGATCAGATACACAGAAACAAAATGGTGACTAAAGTATTCGATGACTGGCTAAATGGTATCATCCAAAAGGGTACCAAATATATTAATGATTTGAAAAGTATATATGATGAAACCATGGCTACTGTTGAAGATTTAAAAGTACAAAATGCCTCGTGGAAAAAGGATGAAGTGAAATAGATGGGTGTAATAAATCAGATGATTGAAATTTAGAAGTATGGAGTGACAAAGTTTCTATCAGAAAAGAACGTAGCAAACCTGAATGACAATATGCTATATGTAAGCAGAAGGAACATTGAATGGAGAAACTCTATGTCAAAACAATGTCGAATAGAGTTTACAAAGCTGATTAAGGAGATAACTAAATTTACCTAATCTCTACACCATGATTTGGAATGTATTGATGTAAAGTATTTGAAAAAGGATGGTGAGCCAGAAAAGGATGTTGATACCGTTATACAATCCTTCAAAGAAAAAGTCAGCTTTGTGAAAGAAAATGATAATCTGATAATTGATGATTTCTCCCAAATATCAAAAGTGGAATCGCTACTTCACCTTTGCATCGATGCACTACCAAAACATGCAGAAAAAGTAGCTATCATTCGAAAAGAGAAGGATGTTTGGAAGGCACGAGTTAAACATATTGGCATCCCTAACTTCCCAATGATTCAAGAGTTTGTTTTTGCGTACAAGGAATGGAAGATGCAACGTGTCACTTCGGCAGAATAGGACAAATCTGGGGACTCCAACATGTTGTCCTAGTTATGATCATGCTCACATAATCTTTTATTCAGTTATTTAGTTCAGAATTATGTTTGAAAACTCTATCTTTTTAATTAGTTTCAAAAACTAAATCCCGTTAAGGGTCAAAGTTTGTTTAACTCTGGGTTTAAAGAACCGTTATAATGGCAAGCTATATATATGTTGGGTTAGAAACATAGTAAAGGAAGAAAAAGATATAAAAATAGAAAAATTTTGCTGAACTTTATGTTTTACAAGACATGTGACATTTGTCTCAATGTATTTTCATCTGTGACTGAAAGGAAGAAATGATTGCTACAGACTTAAATCTGTGTGTTTAAGTGTATGAAATCAAGTTTCTGTGCGAGCTCTTCTTTTTATGTGGTAATTATTATTTTGATGGAAGACTCATCATATATATTTTGTTATTCATTGGTTCACAAGAATTCATATATATATATATATATATATATATATATATATATATATATATATATATATATATATATATATATATATATATATATATATATATATATATATATATATATATATATATATATATATATTTGATTACTGTTGAAGATAGAATCTATGTGTTCTATCATTGAATGATTTTGTATAAAGAAAAGGATATCGCATTCATGACATAGTGATGTATGAATGTTAGTTTACCTTAAATACTTTCTGGTTAAAAGTGTATTCAAATGTTAGAATAGTCCAAATTCATTGAAGATTTAAAAGGGAGTTGTACCTTAATTTAGAGGGGAATTACCTATGACAGTTCACCCAATTGTTGTTTAATTATTTGCTCTGAAAAAGAAAAGGTTATAAAGTCAGAATAAAATATTATTAGATCAAGACAAATCTGTTAACCAACAGTTTTTGGCGACTCTACTGGGGAATCGAAACAATTGTTATAATTAGTCACCCTAATATGAGGCAAAAATGGTGCTTCCTCATGAAAATATAATTCCTGTCTTTCAACCTATTCTTGGCTTTCAAGACGAACAGGAAGACATAATCAGTCAGTTAAATACTCTTGCATGGTGCACTCACCAAAACATTGGTGATTATAGAAGAGAAAGTCAAGTATTAGAAAGAGAAGAAGAATTGGTTGATAGCTTAAGATTGTTGTTATTAAGGCAAAGAAGGAGGCAAGCTGAAAACGCAGTTAGAAATCAATACTCTGAAATCCCAAGAGGTCAAGAACAACCCAGGAACTAACAATTGGTTACCCAGTTACAATTTAACAAGCTGGAGTTTAGAAGATATACAAGATCTTTAAGGAGAGAAGGAGTTGAAGATTTTACTTTTCAAACGCTGCAAAAACTAAATTTTCCCTATATTCCTACTCCTGTTAGAAGAGCCAGAAGTAGACCTTCTAGCCCTCCTAAACCCTTAGCATCCTCCGTTTGTCAAGCCTTAACTCTCTCTAGCACAGTCATCCCTTCTGCTATAAACTTTTTACCAATGGCTCAGCCTTGGGGAGCAACTATAGGTCCTCTGAACCTAGGGGCCAATATGAATCCTCTACCTAAAAATGCAAGAGAAAACTTACCCAAGTTTAATGGAGATGGAAAACAATCACCAGAAGAACATCTGAATGCCTTTGCCATAACCTGTGGTATATTGGGTCACCTACCTAACTCTTCAATTTCAAACTGGAATGATATGAAAGATGCATTTGAGAATAGGTTCAAAAGCACAGAAGATGAACATTCTCTTCTTTCTCAGTTAACTCAGCTCAAGAAAGAAATACATGAAATGATGAGAGAATTTATAGCCAAATTCAATAAAATTGTGCACAAAATCCCAACTGCTAAAAGACCAACCCTAGCGAATCAGAAATGTTTCTTTATCAACTCTATGCCTCTTGATATTAGTTTTCACCTTAGAAGAGGTGGCTTTGCTGATCTAGCAAATGCACAAACAATGGCAGTTGAATTAGAAGATGATCTTATTATGACTATAAAATGGAAAAAAGAACTTCAGATACCTAACGTCCAACCCTCATCCTCTACAGATCCTATGGTTCAAAGATTAGTTAATGATATGATTACTCTAAAAAGACAAATGCCTAAGGTTAGTACTTCTTTCCAACGACCATATCAAGATATCAGCAAAAGAAATTTCAATCAACATGCGAATGCAAGTAAGGCATTGCAACTTCCACCAGGGCAAACAAGGTTAACAATTGAAGCTCCCCCTAGAAAAGGGAATATGTGTGCCTTTCATTTGACTACTGATCACAATGGGAATACCTATCCAGAGATGGTTAGATATGTCCAAATGGCTGCTACTAAAGATATGTTGGGAGAAATTACCGAAGAAGAAAGGAACTCTGGGAAACCTGGCAACTCTGAAATACACTTCCTAAAATATGAATCAGATTTAGAAAGAGGTGGTGAAATATCGGTTACCCTTGAGGATCCTTCATGTGCTATGCTTACCAGAAGTCAAAAGAATCCAAAATTTCCAAGCATTCAACCTTCTCAAGGAGTACCTGTCAAAGGTAAGGAACCTCTCCCTAGAACCCCAGACACTAGGTTCAAAGGTTCAAGAGGTTCAATTGTTACGAAGGTCTGATCATGCTACTTCTTTTGATATTATAGAATTTTGTAAGTCTTCAAGAATTCAAATATCTCCTGCTAAATATCTTAAGTTAAATCCAAAAGAGCTTGATAAGTTAGTGAAATATGTTAAAGGTGATCATCCACAAATTGAACCCGATAGTCAACAAACTATTAATGCTGAGTCCTCAATTGCTCAATTATTTGCTTCTCCACCTGAATCACCTACATACACACCCGAAATAGCCATTAATGCATCTAATGATATATCCAATATAGTTGATGTAAAACCCAACCCATTTTATATCTCCTTATTTATAAATGGTCATAAACTCAATAATTGTATTATAGACTCAAGTGCTTCTGATAATATTATGCCCTCCATTGTAGCTAAAGCCCTGGGCCTATCCCTTACCAAAACATTTGGCAGATGTTATTCTATGGATGGTAAACAAATTCCTTTACTTGGACAGATTAAAGATGCACAAGTTGCCCTTGCAACCTACCCTGATAAAAGATTGAAGTTGACTATCTTGGTAGCAGACATCCCTGCCAGTTTATTGTAAGTTTATTGTATTCCCTTCTAATGATCCCAAAGCTCAGATACTATTTGAAGAATGTGAATTTGGTAATTATTGTTTCTTCTCTGAAAATGTGAAAGAAGGACCCATTTTGAAACCAACTTGTTCAAATGATTTATGGATAATGGAATTTGATGGTAGTTGTGCCACCATCGGCTCTGGAGCAGGAGTAGTTCTGATCTCTCATGAAGGTGAACAATTTCCTTATTCTTTTAAGTTAGAATTTAAGAATACTAATAACACTGCAGAGTATGAGGCTCTATTACTTGGATTAAATGAAGCCAAAGGGAAAGGTATAAAGATGCTCAGAGTAAAATGAGATGCAGAACTAATTGTTAAATAGGTGAGGGGCATTTTTACTATTAAGAATGAAACATTAAGACATTACAAGAACAGAGTTTGGGATGAAATAGAATATTTTGATGCTTTCTCTATCGAAGCCATTCCAAGAGATCAAAACACACGGGCGGATTCTCTAGCAGTATCAGCTTCTCTTCTTCTTCCTCACCCCAATTTCAAAGAGAATTCATATAGAATAGAGATGATATACCATCCTAATGTCCCAGATAATGCTAAATACTGGCAAGTTTTTGAGAATGGCCAACAAATTAGAAATTTTTTGGAGAGTGTTGAGATGTTCTTGGGGACTTATTTTGAAGGGTCCGAAGCAGAATGTAAAGAATTTAGTCCTGATCTAGGAATCAACTCAAATGATGGGGTAATTCAATTAAAAGGAAACAAAATTCCTAGAGGTCTGGTTTCTCTTAAACATTTGTTTAGTCAACGAGATGAATATATCAAGGGAAAACATGCTCAGACTCCTAACAAATTGGGAGATTGTAAAAAAATAAACATTGGAAGTAAAACTAATCCTAAATGGGTTTCTATTGGTAGATGTTGCTCAGCAGAGGAGAGATCTAAGCTAATCAATATGTTAACTAAATATAAAGATGTCTTTGTTTGGTGTTGGTGGTGCTCACCTAGGGTTAGGATTTTGAATTGAGTTTGCAAGCCTATATTTTTAATTTTTCAAACCCTTGATGCCTTAGGTTAAGTTTTTCCTGGGCCTTTTGCATCCTATTTTCTATTATGTGATTGACCTCCTGTAGCGGGTTCCCAGTTGTTTAAGTTTCATCTTCATGCCTTAGTGCTCATTGGTTGACCGGCCCCTATGCATTGCTTTACTGCCTCTTCCCTTCGCACCTGATAAAAAATACTAAGTTTCAAGATCACTCTATGCAACGATGAACATTGTTGTACGCATATGTCTTTGTATATACAAGGTTGTTTGTATATACATGCAGGTCAAATATGCATTGGTAGGTCAAAATCTCAATCGGCCTTCAAAAATGGAACAAATCAGTTGTATGCATTTCTGAATGCATATCGGGCTTGAAAAGGTGCATATACATTCAAGAATCTTTTGTAAATTCTTGGAATATTCCCTAAATGTATATCAGGTCTGCATGTATATTTATGTTGTATGTTCAAACATACAACAGCTACATACATTAGAAAATATGCAAGGAAAGAATGTGCAAAGGGCCGATATACATGTGATGGGGCCCGTAGAGATAAAAGTGGCTTTGTATGTTCGACAGTATACAAAGCGGCAGAGATACATTGGGTGGGGCTCGTTTATATACAAGGCGGAATGTATATGCAATATACATTCGGGCACATGCATTGAAAAGGTGCAAGTAAAGGCGAGATACAATGGCAGGGGCCCACCACTTGTATAAAGAGATTGTATGTTTGGACATACAATGGAAACATGCATTGCCAAGATGCAAGGTAGAATGTATGTTGGCGGCGACATACAAAGAGGAATGTACATGGCGGGACCCGAATACATTTTCAATTTGTTCTATAACAATTTGAGGTCCGCCTTGTATGTTAAATAGTTGTATGTATATGCATTGGCATATACAAAGGATTTTAAAGGAAAAAGAAGGCAATTATATATGCATTTGGATATGCATATACAAGGCGAAAGAAGGCAAAATAAGTGGCGGAGAAGTCAGCGATAGAAGTGTATGGTGCTGACGTGGCACAATATCATTGGTTGGTGACTTTTCAAGGTGTTTTGAGGCCGCAGATTTTAGTGATGGAGGGAAAATCGACGGCTATGATTCAAATGCTCAAACAGGGGTGATTTCCTTTACGTCTGCAACTATTTTGAGTATGAAAACTCCAGAGATACGCTACTGCAATTTTCAAGAGGAGTTGCGGGTAGCTGGGCTATTAATGATGAAATCACAGAGGTATGGGTTGATGATTGACGGCAACCTACCAGATTTGTAAGGAAAACCTTCAGATGGCTGCACACATCCCGATTCTACCTGCTCCTTCCTCCTCCCCTACATTCTACATTGATTGATTTGGGCGCCATTCTTGGTGCATTGTATTTGGGAAAAATTTTGAATTGCCATGTAATTAATTTGTTGGGTGCACAGTCCTGCTATAAAAGGCAGACTGTGTCACTCATTTTGGTTGTTGAAAACTGGATAAATTTTGGTGTTGTAATAAGATACAACTTTGTTGGTGGCTCTGTTTTGGGTGTCTTGTGAGTTTATGAATCTCATGTTGTATGTTTTATGCATAAATTAACTGGTTTCATGTTGTTTGATCATTTGTCTCCAAGTTGTGGGCATATTTTCTTTTGAATCAGAATAGCTAAGGGTTATTTAAGATTCAGGAATATAGGTTTTCTGTAGTGAATGTTTAATCTCCTACCTTTGTTCAAGGAACAAATTAAATGTTTCAGGTTAATCATTGAGAAAATATGTTGCAACAGGGATACCATCAAGTATAAATGACTAAGCACTTGATTTTTGGGAAGTATCTGTAAGGCAAACACTAAAAATCCCCTTGAAATCTAGTCATCGATTTATGTTTATGATAACCATTCACATGTGTATGTCTATTGACTCCGAGCCCTCAAATAGGCACCAATCCAGTCTTGTATTGAGGTTACAACTAAGGTCCTAGTTTTGCATCCAAATACCAAAAATCAAACTCAAACTTCAAATACAACCTTTTAGGACATTAGGAGTAGTTTTAGGATCAAGATCCTTTGTCTCACAACTGAACTTAGGCCCAAATCTAGCCCCTTTGCACTTATTCCACAGTTTTGGTCTGGATAAGAGAGGACTTACCTGCTTTGTATTAACATCCCAGTCAGTTCACAGGCATATTTCATGGATGTTGAATAGGGAATACCCCCCTTGGTTTTGCAGAGCCTAAAGAAGAAGAGGAGATATTTATAGAGTCTATATCCTGTACTATTGGCCCCTGGCCCAGGAATCCTATTGATCAATGATGGCTACCTTGTAGGGATAACTGGGAAGAAGCATCCAGTTTGGGAAAAATCCAATAGATTTGGCGACTCCGCTGGGGAATGCTTTGTGTAAGAACCCTGGTTTTAAAAGAAAATATTTCCTAGTTATAGGTGGCGACTCTGAACAAATCTCCCAACCGGTAAAGTAAATTTTTTTATTCAAGGGAGAAGATCCCTGCATAATCCTTTGTTTGAAGAGTTACCTAGCAAAATGATGTACAGGAAAAAAGGGACTGTTCAAGCCGATCAAGACAGTTCCCCTAGCCCCAGAAAAAATGATAATATTCAAGATAATCCTAGGTCTTCAGAGCAGCAAGCACCCTATTTTTCAAATGCAGAGGCTCAAATTCAAGATCTATTTGAAAGACAACAGGGTGATGGTTTGAGAATGAGGTTAGAAGTGTTTTAGGAATGCCCTTTCTTGGATCCCAGTGACAGATTTGAAGAGGCCGAGTCTCCAAAGGATGATGATGATGACTAGAATGGAATGAGACCATCCACTTCTATGCCAAGAGATGAAGAATTAGTAGAAGAGATTAAAAGCCTAAGGGTTGAATTAGAATATCTACAGGCAATGAAGATTAGAGATGACATGAGGCAAAAAGTACAAGCTATGAGAATTGCTCAGCATGATTCAGTTCCTACCCTTGACAATGCAAATGTGTTGAGAAATCAGCTAAGAAATGAAGTTCAGGATCAGCATAATGATCAGAGACAGAATATAAACAATGTTAGGGTACCACTACATAATATGAGAAATCAGAATGCTAATAGGAATACAAATGCAAATCAGTTTGGTAGACAGTCTATGCAGCTAGACAGATTCAGGTAGTTAGTTTTTTATGGCATTCCTGGTTACCCTAATCCCATTGACAAGCATGTAAGGCTGCAAGTACCAAAGTTTTTAGGAAACAATACTGTGTCAGGAGAGGATCATTTAAAGGCATTTCAGAACATCAAAGAGGCTATAAAGATGGCTCCTGTGTTGAAATCTCCTGATTTCTCTAAGCCACTTTAGTTCTCATTTTCTTCTTTTCACACTGTTGCTACATGTTTATTGCAGAAAAATGAAGAAGGTTTTGAGTAGCCTATTGCTTTCTTTAGCAGGTCATTGCAGGCTGCTGAATTGAAGTATGATATTATGGAAAAGCAGGCATATTTATTGGTTAGAGCAGTGAAGAGCTTCAGGCCATACTTAGTAGGCTCTCAAATAGTTGCATATGTGCCCCATGCAGTTGTTAAAGATATTTTCACTCAGCAAGAAGTGACTGGAAGAAGATGCAGATGGACAAACAAGTTGTAGTTCAACATTGAAATTCAAATCACAAAATTGGTAAGAGGACAAGGTTTGGCTAAAATGATGACACAATCAAATCTAGAGGCATGCCAAGTAAATGTAGTGCAGAATGAGGTTATAAATATGTCAGAATCTGAATGGTACAAAGACATTATGTATTATTTGCAGAATTTAAAATGTCCTTCCCATTTCAGTGATAGTCAAAAGAGGACTTTAAAATTACATGCTATCAAATATATCATTGTTCAAGGAGAATTGTATTGGAAAAATCCTGATGGTGTACTACTCAGGTGTGTAGATGAAAATCAGGCTAAGGATATTCTAAGTGACATGCACAAAGGAGTATGTGGTGGACACTATACAGCCCAGACGATAGCTCACAAAATTCTTAGAGTAGGCTATTGGTGGCCAACTCTTTTCTTAGACACAAAAGATGGTAAGAAAGTGTGATCCATGTCAAAGGTTCTCAGGAAAGCTAAAGTATGAGGGTGCATTACCACTTAGGATTGTAACTATGGAGGCTCCATTCCAGCAATGGGGAATTGATTTTATAGGGGAAATCTCAGAAAAATCAAGTGGAGGACATAGTTGGATTTTGGTTGCTACTGACTACTTTACTAAATGGATTGAAGTCATTCCAACTAAAAAAGCTACAAGCAAGGTGGTGATGGATTTCATTTTAGAAAATATTATTATCAAATTTGGAGTGCCAGTCAAAGTGGTTACAGACAATGCTATGTGCTTCAGATTTGGTGAGTTTGTTGATTTTTGCAACAATTATGAAATTAATTTGTCATATGCATCACCATATCATCCACAGGGAAATGGTCAAGCATAGTCAAGTAACAAAAGCGTCATGAAAATCATCAAAAGGATGGTAGATAAAAACAAAAGGGCTTGGGATTCAAAGCTGAAAATGGCATTATGGGCTGATAGAGTAACAGTAAAGAAAGCGATTGAAAAGTCACCTTTTGAGCTAGTATATGGTACAGTAGCTAAGTTATCTGTGAATAATCTCTTGCCAGTCTATAAATTCATACAAGAATATGATGAAGAGATTGAATATTCAATGAGGGAAAGGATAAATCAACTGATTGCATTGGATGAAATCAGAAGAGAATCACAAAAAATAAACATCAAGAAACAGCAAAAGGTAAAATATCTGTTTGATAAGAGGGCTACAAAAAGGAAGTTCCAGATAAATGATTTGGTTCTTGTTTGGAATGCAAAGAACTAGGATAAGGGCAAACATGGTAAATTTGGGCCCTTGTGGATGGGCCCATATCAAATTAGCAATACTCACGGAGAAGATTCCTACTTTCTCCAGGCCCTAAATGATGAACTATTGGAATTGCCTGTGCACAGTCAGTTCTTAAAACCCTACTTCTCATAAATGGATATCTTATGTGCACATTGTAAATTAGGTATAAATAGTTTGTACATGCCTTGTATAGTCGGTCATGTTTTGAGTTTTGCGTTTTGTTTGGTCTGCCCCAGAGTGGTCTAGTTCTCGTTGCAGTCTTGTGCCTGCACGTCCCCAGTCGGAGCCAATGGTGGTGCTCACCTAGGGTTAGGGTTCTGAATCGAGTTTGCAAGCCTATATTTTTAATTTTTCAAACCCTTGATGCCTTAGGTTAAGTTTTTCCTAGGCCTTTTGCATCATATTTTCTATTTTGTGATTGACCTCCTGTAGCGGGTTCCCAGTTGTTTAAGTTTCATCTTCATGCCTTAGTGCTCATTGGTTGACCGGCCCCTATGCATTTCTTTATTGCCTCTTCCCGTCGTACCTTATAAAAAATACTAAGTTTCAAGATCACTCTATGCAGCGGTGAACATTGTTGTATGCATGTCTTTGTATATACAAGGCTGTTTGTATATACATGGAGGTCAAATATGCATTAGCGGGTCAAAATCTCAATCGGCCTTCAAAAATGGAATAAATTAGTTGTATGCATTTCTGAATGCATATCGGGCTTGAAAAGGTGCATATACATTCAGGAATCTTTCGCATATTCCAGGAATATTCCCTGAATGTATATCGGGTCTGCATGTATATTTGTGTTGTATGTTCAAACATACAATGGCTACATACATTAGAAAATATGCAAGGAAAGAATGTGCAAAGGGCCGATATACATGTGATGGGGCCCGCAGAGATACAAGTGGCTTTGTATGTTCGGTAGTATACAAAGCGGTAGAGATACATTGGGTAGGGCCCATGTATATACAAGGTGGAATGTATATGCAATATACATTTGGGTGCGTGCATTGAAAAGGTGCAATTAAAGGGAGATACAATGGCAGGGGCCCACCACTTGTATAAAGAGATTATATGTTCAGACATACAATGGAAACACAAATTGCCAAGATGCAAGGCAGAATGTATGTTGGCGGCGACATACAAAGACGAATGTACATGGCGGGACCCGAATGCATTTTCAATTTGTTCTATAACAATTTGAGGTCCGCCTTGTATATTAAACAGTTGTATGTATATGCATTGGCATATACAAAGGATTTTAAAGGAAAAATTAGGCAGTTGTATATGCATTTGGATATGCATATACAAGGTGAAAGAAGGCAAAATAAGTGGCAGAGAAGTCAGCGATAGAAGTGTATGGTGCCAACGTGGCACAATATCATTGGTTGGTGACTTTTCAAGGTGTTTTGAGGCCGCAAATTTTGGCAATGGAGGGAAAATCGACGGCTATGATTCAAATTCTCAAACAGGGGCAATTTCCTTTGCATCTTTTGAGCAGGAAAACTCTAGAGATACGCTGCTGCAACTTTCAAGAGGAGCTACGGGTAGCTGGGCTATTAATGATGAAATCATAGAGGTATGGGTCAATGATTGACAGCAACCTACCAGATTTGTAAGGAAAATCTTCAGACGGCTGCACACATCCCAATTCTACCTGCTCCTTCCTCCTCCTTTGTGTTCTGCATTGATTGATTTGGGTGCCATTCTTGGTGCATTGTATCTGGCAGAAATTTTGAATTGCCATGTAATTAATTTGCTAGGTGCACAGTCCTGCTATAAAAGGCAAACTGTGTCACTCATTTTGGTTGTTGAAAACTGGACAAATTTTGGTGTTGTAATAAGATACAACTTCATTAGTGGCTATGTTTTGGGTGTCTTGTGAGTTTATGAATCTCATGTTGTATGTTTTATGCATAAATTAACTGGTTTCATGTTGTTTTATATGAGAAATGCTCTGTTGCATGTGTTTGATCATTTGTCTCCAAGTTGTGGGCATATTTTCTTTTGAATCAGAATAGCTAAGGGTTATTTAAGATTCAAGAATATAGGTTTTCTATATTGAATGTTTAATCTCCTACCTTTGTTTAAGGAACAAATTAAATATTTCTGTTAATCATTGAGAAAGTATGTTGCAACAGGGATACCATCAAGTATAAATGACTAAGCACTTGATTTTTGGGAAGTATCTGTAAGGCAGACACTAAAAATCCCCTAGAAATCCAGTCATCGATATATGTTTATGATAACCATTCACATGTGTATGTCTATTGACTCCGAGCCCTCAGATAGGCACCGATCCAATCTTGTATTGAGGTTACAACCAAAGTCCTAGTTTTGCATCCAAATACCAATAATCAAACTCAAACTTCAAATACAACCTTTTAGGACATTAGGAGTAGTTTTAGGATCAAGATCCTCTGTCTCACAACTGAACATAGGCCCAAAGCTAGCCCCTTTGCACTTATTCCACAGTTTTGGTCTGCATAAGAGAGGATCTATCTGCTTTGTATTAACATCCCAGTCAGTTCACAGGCATATTTCATGGATGTTGAATAGGGAATACCCCCTTGGTTCTGCAGAGCCTAAAGAAGAAGAGGAGATATTTATAGAGTCTATCTCCTATATTGTTGGCCCCTGGCCCGGGAATCTTGTTGATCAATGATGGCTACCTTGTAGGGATAACTGGGAAGAAGCATCCAGTTTGGGAAAAATCCAATAGGTGCTATGATGACATAAAGGATTTCAGAGGTGGTCAATTCCAACATCATATTTCTTTGAAATCAAATGCAACTCCATTCAGGCAGAAATTAAGAAAATACAATCTAAAAGTTGCAAAGGCCATTTACAAGGAGGTAGACAAAATGTTGAAGGCTAGGATTATCTACCCAATTCATCATTCCACTTGGGTAGCAAACATTGTTCCAGTACGCAAAAAAAAATAGAGAAATAAGGATTTGTGTTGATTTTAGGAACTTAAATCAGGCTAGTTTAAAAGATAATTATGCCTTACCCATGATGGACCATATTTTACAAAAAGTTGCTGGATCAGAGATGATGTCCATGTTAGACGAGTTCTCCGGTTACAATCAAATAAGTGTGGCTGAAGAAGATCAACATAAGACCACCTTCACTACACATGGGGAACTTTTGCTTATAGCCATATGCCCTTTGGTTTAATCAATGTAGGTGCAACTTTTCAGTGGGTAATGAATTCATCTTTTAAAGACCTCAAAGATAAAATTATTGTCATTTATCTTGATGATTTGACTGTCTTCTCTAAAAAGAGAGAAAATCATCTGAAAGACCTTGAGGCTGCTTTGTAAAGGTGCCAGAATCATGGAATATCTCTTAATCCCAAAAAGTCAATATTTTGTGTAGCAGAAGGTAAGTTACTAGGACATTTGGTTTTGAAAGACGAAATCAAGATCGATCCAGAGAGAGTTAAAGCAATACAACAATTAAGTCTCCCCTCGAATAGGACTGGAGTTAAATCTTTCTTTGGACAAATCAACTTCCTCAGAAGGTTCATTCATGATTTTGCTAAAATTACAAAACACATTGTAGGAATGATGAGTGAAAAACAAGCATTCAAGTGGAATGAAACTGCTAAGAAAGCTTTCAAAAATGTTAAGGAAGCAATTGCACAGGCACCTACTTTGATAAATCCTAATTTCCAAAAATATTTTATCATTTATTGTTATGCTTCAGAACATACTATGTCTTGTATTTTATTGCAAAAAAATAAATTAAACATGGAAGCTCCAATAGCCTTCATGAGTGTTCCTCTCAAGAAACATGAACTCAAATATTCCTTAACGGAGAAACAAGCTTTTGCTGTGGTGAAATTTGTCAAACAGTTCAGGTACTATATACTTCATTCTCATTCAATCGTATTTGTTCCTAGCTCAGCTGTAAAAAGCATTCTGACTCAATAGGATGTTGGGATGAATAATAGAGCAACATGGGTTGCTAAGATTCAAGAGTGTGACTTAGAGATCAGGCCAACTAAATTATTTAGAGGCCAAGGCTTGTGCAGATTGATTGCTGAGAATAAGGAAGAAAAAGAAGAGGAATGCCCCATCGTCATATTGGTAAGTTTACAAGATCCATGGTTCGTAGATGTGGCACATTATCTTACTTATGGGGATTGTCCTAGTCACTTATCTCTGAAAGAGAAATGGAACCTGATATTGAAAGTAGCGAACTATGTTATTTGGGGTGATGTCCTGTATAAAAAGGGATTGGATGGAACTTTTCTGAGATGCGTAGACAAGGAACAATAGAGTAATCTTTTAGAGGTCTTCCATAATGAAGCCTGTGGTGGACACTTCTCTTCAGTTACAGCCTTTAAAATTCTTAGGAATTGTTATTATTGGCCTGGCATGTTCAAAGATGCATACAGATGGGTGGCTAATTGCGGAAAATGCAAAATGTTTGTAGGAAGACCACAACTTGCAGTATTACCTTTGAGGCCAATCATTATTGAAGAACCTTTCAAACAGTGGGGTTTAGACTTCATAGGGCCTCTTTCACCTTCTTCAAGTGTTGGACATACACACATTCTAACAACTACTAACTATTTTACAAAGTGGGTAGAGGCAATCCCTATGAAAAGAACTACTTCTGATGTTGTATGTAATTTTCTCAGAGAAAATATACTGGTCCGTTTCGGTGTTCCTCAAAAACTTGTGGCAGACAATGCTACTAGTTTTTCTTCGATTGAACTTACTTCCTTTTGTTATGATCATAGTATCTCTCTCTCTCTCACTCGTTAGACTATTACCCTCAAGGGAATGGTCCAATTGAATCCAGTAACAAGAATCTGATAGCCATCATGAGAAAATTGGTGAGTGACAATCCCAAAAATTGGCATAAAAAGTTGTATGAAGCACTCTGGGCTGATAGGGTAACCCCAAAAAGAGCAATAGGGATGGCACCTTTTGAGCTAGTTTATGGAATAGGAGCTCAATTGTCATTACCCCTTGAATTATCTGTAGCCATATTACAAAAGGTCATTAAAGATCAGTATTTCTAGGATTCTTTGGAAAAGAGGGTTATGTATCTGACAAAAATAAAGGAAGAAAGGAATGAACGGGTCGATCAAATTACTGCTCATCAAGCTAGGGTTAAGAAGATTTTTTATCAAAAAACCAAGCCCAGAAAATTCATGGAAGGAGATGAAGTGCTTTTATGGGATAAAAGGAGGGAACCTAAAGGAGCTCATGGCAAGTTCAATTCACTTTGGAAGGGACCATTCAAAATTCATCAGGTACTGGGTCCTAATTCTTTCAAATTAAAGTATCCTGATGGATTTGTTCTACCCCTGTCCTATAATGGACAGGATCTCAAGTTGTATCAATTATAAAATAGGTGTCCCCTATTTTGTACATAGTTGTTTCTTTGTTGTTGTGTGTTGTCTATTTGTTTGTCAGTTTTGGTTTACCTTGGTTCTTTCCTTGACCCCTGTTCTCAGTTTGTGTGAAACCAAAGATTCTGAGTTCTCTGCATTTTGTCATAAAATGCAATCCCCAACCAGAGCCAATGTTACCTTTTCATTCATCCTTGTTCATATTTTTTTAAACCTTCCATGAGCAAACAATCAATTTACCATTTTCCTTCTATTGGTCAATATGTTTACTCCTTAAGTTGGCTCCTTGTTATTAAAGATCATTTGCCTGTTGTCTTATGTACAAAATAATTTGTAGTCTTGAACCCTCGAACTTGAACCCTTTTTTAAAATTCAATGGTCCATGAGTTCAAAGGTTCAACGTTCAATGTTTTTCAGAAGGTTGCTTACCCTTGGTCTCTCATGCAACACAATTTGTATCTTTGAACCTCCCAATTGAACCTCATATCGAAGTTCAAAGGTTCAAAGGTTCAAAAGTTCAATGGTTCATCATAAAATGATCCGTAATAAGCATGCCAATGTGTTCAGCCTTATTTATTCCCTAAAACCTTCTTTGAGTCAAAATTTGTAGAAGATGAAATGAGCCAATGGGAATTGAATTTGAACCCCTATACTTTTTTTTTGGTTCATGTACAAAGGTTCATTGTGTGAAAAAGTATGAAGGCGAGAAATTGAAATAAAAAAAATCGATCAAAGGGAAATATATTCGGAACACCATATGAAGTGAAAAAATTTTAACTTATGGAGGTTAAGGGTAATAATTACACATCAAGGTCATGTGCGGGAATTACTTGTAATTAATGCATGTGTCAGAATTTACATCTTATCAAGTAAATTCAGCACGAATTAATCGATTTAGTAATTATTTGACCAAATTTTATGCCTTTTATCAAAGAAGGAATTGGCCAATTTTTAGCAATAAAACATACAGGGTGATACGAAAGAGAAACGACGCCAGAGGTAAAGGATTTTCTTGCCCAATTTGACAGTGAATTCAGATCTGTTAAAGGTGAGTTTTGAATTTCTCATAATTGTTGCTGTTTATTTGTTGGGAAGAAGAATTATTTTGAGTTTCTAATACTGTAAAAGCAGTTCAAGCATTTTCTATTTTGTTTTTCCAAGCTATAGTCATGAAGGCTGCCTATCTGGGTTCTGAACATGGTTCTAGCCTTGTTTGTTCTCTACCCGAATATGGGGATACCGTTTTAGCTTAGTATGATTTAGAAGATTTTAAGGAAAGAGACAAAAATCCTACGTCAGCCCCTATGATGAAAAGGATTGTAGAAAGTGGTTTAATTGAAGCCGCAGCTTTCCCTATGGCGGTGCAATGCCCTGAGTTAGTACTTGAATGTATGAGTAAATATGACCCTTAAGGTAGATGTATTAGAGCTGCAAATGGAGATGTGTTATTGCCTATTAATAGACAAACCTTAATGGTTGTAATGAAGATTCCACCAAAGGAGCCATACTCAGATCTTGATATTACCTCTTCTTATAGTTATTTTTCATTAAAAAAGGCAAATTACAAGAGTGTAATTGCAAGGAATTGGTTGTTAAAATTCCAAAAGGGAGGTTCGAGGCTGCCCAAATCATTAACAAGGGAACATATGATAGCAGAGGTAAAAGATATCATGGTGTTGTTACATAGACTAAAGGGTATTTCTCAAGCATTCTATTGGGAAGATTGAATGTATTTCTTTATTCAAGTAATTCTTCAGGGAGAACAATACCTAGATTGGGCGGAAATCATAGCAGAATGTTTACATCAGGGTTTGAGTAACTATCTGGGAAAAAAAATTTATATGTCTTCATATCTCTTCTACTGCCTGGCATCTACAAGGGAGTGGGGAGGGTTGCCTCATACATCTTTAGTTGAAGATACCAAAATTTATGTTTATTACCCTCATTTACAGATGCTGAAGTGTTATGAAAATTATAGAAGGGTTAATGATGTTTTCACTGGCAAGATGGTTTATGAATTAACAGGCAATAGTAATAAAAGGATGTCTAATGAAGCCATGTAGTTAATCAGCATTTATGGCAGCTACTTCATTCAATTTCCCAAATTCACTTACATTAGGGTCAGAGGTTTTGAAGGTGAACCCGTCAAACTGTCCAGATATGTCTTCGATCATTTTGTATTAATTGAAGTTTGTAGGCAGTTAGCTCATATTGATAAGAAATTTTCAGCGAAAAGAGAATCGAGTATATCCTTCCCTATTGAGCTTGGTCACTATTCATGTCAATTAGTTTCTGATGCTTTAAATTTGGAGGTGGGTTTAGAGAAATTTAATTTTCTATATTATAAGGCCAGACTTAAGTTTGATAGCAAGGGTTTTGTCAGAGACAATTTGGATTTTGGAGAGAGATTTTCACATATTCCCAAAATAGAAGATTACTGAGAAGATTGCCCAGATGAATTTGAAGTTAGAAAAAGGCTTTGATGCAGATTTTCCCTGGGGCAAATAGTCACCCTTAACCTGAAAATGAATATTATTGGTATAACAGATGATGAGGAACATGTGATTGATTTTCAGTTTGAACAAATAAAATAGCTGCCTATTCCTGAAGTGGATTGGAATAGAGATGAAGAGGATCGGATGGAAGTCAAAACCCTCCCTGTAATAAGAAGAACTGAAAAGTGGTTAAGAAAATAGAGATTGGGAAAAGTTCAAACTGAGGATTCTCAACAATATGCACCCATTGATGAATCACAGTCTCATGTAAGCTCTTCTAATCAACTTATTAATATTTGTGATGCATGTATTTCAAAGTCAAAAGTTAAAAAGGGGTCTATCATCAAAAAGTCTAAGAAAACCCTTGTGACCAGTCTGCCGACTCGCACCACCAGGTCAAGAATTAAGAGCAGAAAGAAGAAGGAAATTTTAGAAAGAATAGTTGTGGACCTAAATACCGAAGAGGATTCAGATGAAATGATGAGTAATCAAGAGCCTGGTTCACCAATAGCAGAAGAAACCAATATCAACCAGCAGGTAGAGGTCGCTTTGGACTCTACCAATTTGATGATATTGCCCAATGCACCTTTTGTACAGCTTGCCCCTGATAAAGAGATTCCAGTCACTACGCCTAAATGGTTGGAGAATTCAATCAATGATAAGAGAAAAATATATCCATTTTCTTTACCACTAGAAGATATGGTTAGTAAATGTTTGGGAAAGGCTCCAAAGTCTAAAAAGTTGAAAACTACTTCTAGGGTTGACATTGATCCCAATACAGGGAACTGGAGTGGGGAAATAGCTTGACCAATAACTGATGAAGAAGTTCAGGACCCTACAGTTCAAGATTTTATAGTAGAAAAATAGACCTTGGAATTGCATGCGAGCTACAGACGTGCACCATCTCGAGGCGTCTACTAAAAAGATAGTAAGGCGCACATGGAAGGATGAAAAAGATAAGAGGGAACTGAAGCAAGCATTACAATCGATGGCAGAATACATTGATGCCATTCACAATCCAAATCCTCAGCCTGTCTCTCAATTACCTCTGTCTTTTGATCCAAAGTCTCCAGTTAATCAAAAAATGCTTGATCAGATACATAGAAACAAAATGGTGACTAAAGTATTCGATGACTGGCTAGATGGTATCATCCAAAAGGGTACCAAATATATTAATGATTTAAAAAGTATATATGATGAAACCATGGCTATTGTTGAAGATTTAAAAGTACAAAATGCCTCGTGGTAAAAGGATGAAGTGAAATGGATTAGTGTAATAAATCAAATGATTGAAATTTAGAAGTATGGAGTGACAAAGTTTCTATCAGAAAAGAACGTAGCAAACCTCAATGACAATATGCTATATGTAAGCAGAAGGAACATTGAATGGAGAAACTCTGTATCAAAACAAGATCGAATAGAGTTTACAAAGTTGATTAAGGAGATAATTGAATTTACCCAATCTCTGCACCATGATTTGGAATGTATTGATGTAAAGTATTTGAAAAAAGATGGTGAGCCAGAAAAGGATGTTAATATAGTTATACAATCCTTCAAAGAAAAAGTCATCTTTGTGAAAGAAAATGATAATCTAATAATTGATGATTTCTCCCGAATATCAAAAGTGGAATCGCTACTTCACCTTTGCATCGATGCACTCCCAGAACATGCAGAAAAAGTAGCTAGCATTCGAAAAGAGAAGGATGTTTGGAAGTCACGAGTTAAACATATTGGCATCCTTAACTTCCCAATGATTCAAGAGTTTGTTGTTGTGTATAAGGAATGGAAGACGCAACATGTCACTTTAGTAGAACATGACAAATCTGGGGACTCCAATGTGTTGTCCCAATTATGATCATGCTCACATAATCTTTTATTCAGTTATTTATTTTAGAATTATGTTTGAAAACTCTTTAAAATCAATTTCAAAAACTAAATCCCGTTAAGGGTCAAAGTTTGTTTAACTCTGGGTTTAAAGAATAGTTATAATGGAAAGTTATTTATATGTTGGGTTAGAAACATAGTAAAGGAAGAAAAAGATATAAAAATAGAAATTTTTTGCTAAACTTTACGTTTTACAAGACATGTGATGTTTGTCTCAATGTATTTTCATCTGTGAATGAAAGGAAGAAATGATTGCTACAGACTTAAATCTATGTGTTTAAGTGTATGAAATCGAGTTTCTGTGTGATCTCTTCTTTTTATGTGGTAATTATTCTTTTGCTGGAAGACTCATCATATATATTTTGTTATTCATTGGTTCACAAGAATTCAGAGAGATATATATATATATATATATATATATATATATATATTTGAGTAGTGTTGAAGATAGAATCTGTGCATTCTATCACTGAATGATTTCATATAAAGAAAAGGATATCGCATTCATGACATAGTGATGTATGAATGTTAGTTTGCCTTAAATACTTTCTGGTTAAAAGTGTATTCAAATGTTAGAATAGTCCAAATTCATTGAAGATTTAAATGGAAGTTGTACCTTAATTCAGAGGGGAATTATCTATGATAGTTCGCCCAATTATTGTTTAATTTATTTGCTCTAAAAAAGAAAAGGTTATAGAGTCAGAATAAAATATTATTAGATCAAGACAAATATGTTAACCAACAAATTGGCATTAGAGCTCAGAAGGTCTGGGAGAGAGAGTTTGGTTTTGTGTTTGTGTGTTTGTGCAGGTTGAAGGAAGAACCTGGATGCCAGGAGACTAGGTAGTGAAGAAAAGAGGAAACCTAGGTGAGGTGTCACAAAGACAAGAGGAAGCAAGGTTAAAGGGACTTGCTTGAAGAGAAGATGGATTTTTTGAAAAGGTACATGCAGGCTGAGGGTTCAAAAAAGAACCAAGAAGAAAAAGAGAGGGAGAGGAAAGAGGAAAAGATGAGGTAAATAGAGGTTGAGAAAGAGATAAGAGAACTAAGGAAAGCTATGGAAGAGATGGAAAAAGATATGGAAAGAATAGTTCAGCAGTTGCAAAGTTGGCACTTATGAGTGAAGAGGAAGGTTACATGGCCCATCAAGAAAATTGTCCAAAGAAGAAGAAGACAAGCAAGGACAACAGCATTAGACAAAGAGCGAAAGCAATCTCAGATAAAGGAAGAGGTAAGCAATGAAGTGGTGAGTACATCTTTGACATCAAGCACTAAAGAAGACAAAGTAGACATGGTGGTGGATGAGCCTTCGTTTCATTTTCAATCTCAAGAGCAAGTTGAACAAGTAGAAGGGCATATTACTGTTAATGTTGTTGATAAAGTTGATGTTGATAATAAAGTTGTTGATAAGGTTGTTGTTACAGAGTTGCAGACCAAGTTCTTGCAGTTGGATGTTGTTATATTGCAAGGATCACCAAAGGAGTGTGAGAAGCAAAGTAAAGAATACATTGTTGGTACTGACCAAGGTGTTTTGATGAATGAAGTTGTCATTATTTAGGTGCAGGTATCCAAAGTAGCGGATAAGTAGAAGTTGTTTCCATTTGACAGACCTAAGAACCTTTAAAAGAAGTTGGAAAAACCTAAAGTGAAAATGAAGACCAATTGGAGTTGTTTCAAAGAGGACAAGAGGCAAAGCATAGAGGACACCAAGGAGGAGCATTCAAAGGATGAAGACCAGTTACTACCCTCCATCCAAGAGGGCTTGGATTTTCTTTTGGCTAGGAGTCTGATGCAAGAGCATCCATGGTCAATGGCAATCTTACATCACCAAAAATATTTTAATTTACGTTTGTTTGTTTTCAATAAGGTTTATGGGCTTGGGAAATAATATTTTAATTTGCAACAAATATAATTTTTCTTAGGCATATTGGTAAATTTATTTTTTGTGGAAAAATGCCCTGGTAATTTATAAATGCCTGAAATAATGGAGAATATTTTTCCTAGGCAAAGGCATTAAATTCTATTTTAGTGGGGGTTGATTTTTGTCATAAGTGGGGTTGATTCTGTCATAAGTGGGGCTGCCAAGAATCATGGAATTAATAGCACTTATTATTGTAACCATCATAATGTAAGGAATCTTGTAAGTGGTCTTTATGGCTTAGGTTGGTGGACCTAACTACCAAAATTTTATTTTATTAAATTCCAAAATTTGTAACTCCAAGAGGGGGGTCATAATTATGAGACCCAGTCTCGATAAAATGAGCATAACTTTCTCATATCTTATCGAAATTAAGTGATTTAAAATGTTCTGGAAAGATGGCAAGGGGAAGCACAAAACTTAGAAACTGTTTTAGAAAATTCCTAAAAATGAGGGCACAGTGAAAGGAATAAGTGACGAATTTTTATTGGAGCTAGGAGAAGAAAATTGAGAGACCCAGATGTTGGGGAAGGAGTCTAGAAGTGGAGAAAATTATTTGTTGTAGGTGTTGGATGTGTAATTATCAAAATCTCACAAGCTTCCTTGTTTTGTAATGCATTTTCAGATTTAAATAAAAGATTGTGTGCAGATTCCTCTTCATATCTTTGTTTTAATATTTTATTTTCAGCCCTCTTGCATAAGCTTGTTTAAGTGTTGTGTTGCAGATTTGAATGGATTAGTATCTCATTGTTGCATCAATTGGTAGATTAGTATCCCTCTACATCACACATCATAAACTAAGACGCCACAAAAGGAGAACAATGGCCTCATTCCATTCATGGTGAGATAGGAACAAGCGCTCAGCCAAAGATAAAGTCATAGTTTCTATTCAAAAGTTCACGTAGACATTAGAGATTTTGGTGCAGCTACTCTAAAAAGAGAAGACTTCAACACCATACGGGAGTTCCAACATAAGCAAGGGCTTGGCTATCTATAGAGGTGTGGCCTCTTAAGGATATAATGCAATTCAGAGTAAGGTACGACCTCATTCTTTGTAACAAAAACCAACTTTAAAGATGCATAGTGAATGAAGACATAGCACTGGTTTTCTAGGCCATAAGCATGGCGTTTAAATGAGGTCTTATCATTCAAGGCACAAGAAGATCAAAATGATGGTAGGCCATTGCAGAAATATAATGTGAAAGCATTAAAATGGGGTCATGTAAAACAACCTCATATAATCTCTATGCAATAAAGGCGGTAGCAATGATGAACTACAGGAGCCCTATGATGCAATTTCAATCAATGGCTCCCAGAGGCAATAGAAAATAAGCACCAGAGAGTGCCACTTGTTGCTCCCGCGGGGGTCATCCCATAATAATAGGTTAGACTTTTTGGCCAAACTTAACATTGAAATCAACATTTTGAACTAAATCAAGTCACTTTCTGACACCTATAGCCACTAAACCGTTAGGAATTTGAAGATGAAGCAAACTAGTGATTTGTGAGATTTTGTTTGTAGATTCTAAATTTTTTTAAAAAAAATTTGGAGTTAAATTGTAAAAAAATTTGTGTCTCCTTTGATAACTAGTTTTTAATAGTAAACAACATTTTTTTAAAGTGATGTGTATTCTGTAGCACATAAGTTTTTTTTCTACAAAGGATAAGATTCTAATTCTTTTGAATTTAGATTCGTAACACCGATATATAGGGCATGCATTTGGTTTTATAATGTTTTGTTGAATATTTTTTTTAATTAAGTTTTGAAGTCAAACCAATTATAATTTAAACATAAGTGTATTCTGTAAAACATAATTTTTTATGTATGTATCAAAATTCAATTTTTTTATTTTGTTGAAACAAGGACATCAATACCTAGGGCATAGATTTTTTTAGAATTTTTTTTCACTAATTTACTAGTTTTCCATGTGTAGAATAGAGAACTTGATGTTCGGTGAAAAAACTACATTCGCAAGAAATAAAAAATAAATATAATAATCAAATTAAATATATTTAAAATTATATGTTTTGGGAAGCTTATAATAAGGACTACATACTTACAAAACATAAATTTTAAATGAATTCATTTGATCCCTCAAAAGTGTTTTTTTATCAGCATTTTGATAGGTGTAGAGGAGACTCCATTATAGGTATGGTTTAAAACTAGAGGGGTTTTGTCCAAGAGGGTTTGAATCTAAGGGGGTTTGATCAAACCCTCTTCAATTAAAATCCTTTAAATGGAATCTTTCAAGGATTAAATCATTATATTTTCTAAAAATAAGTGATTTCGGCAAAAATCAGGATGTCCCAGAAAGTGTAACCCATTATTGTGGCAGCACCCACGGATGTTTGCAAAGCTCCAAGGAAAGTCTTTCCTCAAAGAAGTACCTAAGCACCACGTGGCATGAGCGGGCGAAGGATAATTGTTTATTTTTGTTTTCATAAAACTCATAAATTGAGTTAGGAATCACATGAATCTTATGCTGGATCATTATTTTAATGTTGAGTCATTGTTTATAAAGGACAGAGGTGGGCCTAAGATAAAGCTAAATGTTTTATTAAATAAGAGTTATTTCATTTTATAAAGCTACAGGTGAGTAAAAGAGGATAAATAAGATCCTTTTAAATATAAATGAAGGTGGGTTCCCCGAGGCAAATAAAGCCAAGCTTTATTATATAGAAGACTCATTATGTTGGGTGAATATTTTGTCGTTAACTCGCTAACTGCAAAATGGGTATATCAGCCACAGCTATGATGAGACAAAGTCTCTCCTCTCAGCAAGGGGAGGTTCCCTCTAATTACTTAACTTTTGCAAATCAAACAACTTGTGAAATTTATGTACACTAAAAACTATGTTTGTGGTGGTTCCATCTCATCTCATTCTCTTTTTTCAGAATAGATGTTAATACTTCAAACTCTTTATAAATGACTTCCAATTATCACCAAAACACAAAAACACAAAGTTTTCTGTTACCTTACTTGCTACTTGTAAACAGAACTATTTGAAGTAGAATGCAGCCCAAAGTCTTCACTCTTCTTCAAGATGGTAAAAGTAAATCAAATATAACAACTTGCAGCACAAAGTCTCTAAACTATTGTATTCTTACAAACATGAACATGTAACCCACAATTGATTTGATAACGCAAAGTTTATTAGAATCAAATTAAGAGCGCTCTTCAATCACTTGAAACAAACTCCACACTTCAATTATTATCAAATAAGATTATGATAGCAAGACGTAAGAACAATACTATCACAACACAAATAATCCCAAGACAAAGATTGGAATTGAACTTGCTTTCTTGTATTGATAAATATTTGATAATTGAATTTCACAAAAAGCACAAAGTCTTGATTTGCTTCTCAATTCGCCAGAGTTTTCTTGCAATAGACAAAAGATAGATATTTACAAAAGAGGCCCCCTTTATTTATAGGGAAAGGCCTTGAGAAAATCTAGGAAATCTACAACTAATTTGACTTATTCAACAAGAGAGTCCTATTTGACTTATGACTCCTCTTGTTTCACATGTAATTACATTTTGGAAAATTACATGTGTAGATGTCCAAAACAAAATTCCATTTACATAAAAACTAAGAAAAACAAGCTAAGGCACTAGCTTCCTCCATCTTTTTTCCTCAGGAAGTTCTGATACATGGTTTGGACAACTGACATCTCACATGCATCTGGTTTTGCTGTGTTTTTAGAGATGGTCCGAGCTCGAAGAATTGAATCTTTCACCACCTTCACTGCCTTTTCATGCTTGTCTAGATTATCCTTCAGATTCTCCAGAGTCGAATGTTGATCATACAGGTTGTCCATTGAGAGCATTGAGGGAGCTTCCTCTTCAAATTTCTTTTGTACCATTTCTTCAAAAGAACTTATCATTTCCTGTGCTGTGAGGAAACTGTGATCTTCCCTTGTCAAGGTGCAAGGGAGTTCTTCTAGCCGGTGTAGGAGTGTGACATCACTATCTTCGCTGGCTTCTCGAGCTTGGCACAGATCTTCAAGTAGACTCTTTATTGTGAAAATACAATAAGCTAGAGTCTCCTTGGTCTTGAGATATGATTCCCTGTTGGTGATGACCCCAATGGTGATCAGATTCTTAATCTTGATCTTCTTCATATCTATCCACTCTTCTAGGCTCTCTTCTTGATCTTGTAGCTCTTGTGAAAGCAGATCTACCAGATTGTCCAGCTCCGCTTTAGCTTTGTCCATTTTCTCTTTTCTTTCCACAGCGGTTTTCAACAGAACTCGTCCTTGAGCCAACAACCGCTCCACTACATCCCCCACTATCTTGCCTCTGGCTTGGGCTTTTTCAACTTTCTGTATTAGGGGATCTTCCACTGTCACTGCCATTGGTTCTACTATTTCTGATGACTTCACTATTTTTTGAAGGACAGCAGCCAGTTGTTCTGCTTTTGCTTTGTATTGCTCCTTCTCCCTCTTGGCTTCATCATACTTTTCAAGTAGGGTACTGGCAGTGGTCTGGAAATCTGCTTTGACACCCTCATGAGTCACTTTACCAAGTTCAACCCTTGAGATGACATAACTGCTCATGTCAAAAGTATCAACCGTGGCATCTTCAGGAGGTTTGGCAATTTCGGCATATCTGATTCCCTTTTCAATGACCAGCCTAGAAACAGTCTTAGGCTTCTTCTTTTGGTTCTTTGCTTTCACGGGAAACAGCTTTTCAATGTCAATCTCATCAGGTGAGATGGCTTGCTTCTTCCTCTTTGGAGTATAGGTAGATAGCCATGGAGGAAGTATAGATGCATCAACAGCGGGAGGGGGATCCACTACTTGCTTGGTTGGCTCCGTGTTTATACTCGTGATGGTGACAATTGGACTTGTGTTGGTAAACACAACACCCGTGTCAACAACCTTTTGTGAAGCATCAAGAAGGTTCTCCAAAACAGTTTGTTCCCCGATATCAAAAGATGGGGAAGATAAGCTTGGAATGGAACCAGAAGAATCAAAAATAGTTCCAAGACTAGCCCTCATGGATTGAGGAGTATTGTCAGAAGAAACAACAAAAATGGGAGAAAGAGGAACATTTGAAATTACTGGCAAACCATCAGAAACTGGAACATGAGGAGGAGGTGTAAGAACTTGTGCCTCGGAAGGAAGATCTTTCATAGGAGTCTGAGGGGAACCATCAAGTCGCTCTACCTCTGTATCTTCCTCATCACCTTGTTCAACTTCATCAGATACCTTCGTCTTAGACCTTTGAACATTTTGTTCTTCAGTCTCAACATCTTCAATTTCCATCTGATCATCATTGATGTCTTCAATATCTAACTTAGTGGCATCAGAAACCTCTGTGGTTTCCTTCTTCTTTCCTCCCTTGGATACAAATTTGATCTTTGGTTTGTGTACCTTGGAGGAAGAAGGGGTGCCACTCTTGTTCTTAGTTCGGTTCTCTACCTTCTTACCTGTTTGCTCATATGTTCCCTCTTCAGACCCTGTAAGGAACTCTTTCAACTTAATTCCCTTACTTTCCAACCACAGATTGGTGTTTGCCAGTATTGGTTGGAATCTTTTTCTGATAGATGTCTCCTCTTTGACTAACCATTTCAACTCTGGGAGAGGTGAAGCCTCAACATTCTCTGCCTCATATTTGTGATCTAGGACATCCCCATCATCCTCCATTCCATCTAGAATATCAGCTAGACCTAGTTCTTTAATTTGGCTCAAATGAAGCCTGCAGAAATCCAGTTTTCTGATCTCATTTTGGGTCCTGAGATCTGCCCATATGTCTTCGACCATTGGCTCATGGAAATTTGACTTCCTCTTGATTTTATCTTGAACCCTTCTGAAGTCAAAATGATTTCTTTTCTTGTAGGTCTTCATGGTGACCAACTGCAACTCGGAGTCGATTATCTTTGCTTTGTTGGTAGACTGAACTGAATACCTCCCAATTTCAATAGGAAACTTTATCCCTGACTTCTTAAGCTCCATTTGTTTGTTGTGTACCACAATCAGTTGTCTGCAAAGCTCCATAAGAACAATGCGATCACTGGGATACCGTGGCAGCATGTAAGGGTAACCAGGATAGTACCCTACCCGAAGATATGTGAAAGTGGGAAATTGTAAGAACAAACAACCAAAAGAATTTACAACCTGCCATGCTTCATCAGAAACTCTTTTTTGAACCAATTCACCATCCCACAAGCACATGAAAATTGAGAAGAATGCATCATTGACTCTTCTGAAATGATGAATTGACCCCTTCAGAGTGATTTGGGGGTAGTATTCATATACTGGGACCAATCTCCTGTCCCCTATTTGGGTTAAACCTGGAAAGTTCCTCATGCTTGCAGCAGCATAGACAAGATAAGAGGTCATGTAAAATTTGAAGGTAGTATTGACCCTTATCAGTTGCTCGTGCAAAGCATTGCTGATCTGTTCACCCCAGAATATCTTCTGATTACCCCGTAGAATCACCTTGATGTAAGTGTACATCCAGTCCTGGAATTTGGAAGCAGAAGGGAGTCCTCTAATGCGACTCAAGAGAGTAATCAAATCACACACTTCCTCCACAAAATCACTCCTGTGAAGGTCTTTTGGCCATCTAGTCAAATTTGCCCTAGGAATCTTTAACCATTTGTTGTTTATATGTCTCCTAGCAGATTCCACGTCGTTATCATAGTCTTGTTGACCCTGAGCAAAATCAATCTGCCCGACATTTTCAATTGGCGGACACATGAAGATTTTGTCCATGAATTCTACATCCAATCTCATGATAACATTTCCCTGTGAGTCCGTCATAGCTCTAGTGTCTCTATTGTAGTGGTTGGCCACTTGTAGAACAAATTCAGGATTACGTGCACTGACAGGAAATGATGCTACCAAATGGATACTGCTGTCAATGATTTTCTGCATATGCTTGGAGGGATTGGCTTGTTTAGTCCTATCTATGAACTCGGCCATATCTATGTGCCCAATTTTCATGTCTCTGATTTCATCAACATTTGACTATACTGCCGTTACCGGAAAGACACCCTGGTACTTGTACTTCATGACTCTGGACTTTGACGGAGATGATTCTGACATGAGCCCTGGAGAAAACTGTGAATTTGAACACCACCACGAACGCTGATTGAGAATTGCAAAAGGCCATGATCTCGCAGTTAGGGGAAAAATTGGATAAACTGGGTCAACTGCGTTTTGACGATCATGGATAGGAAAGCATGCGTTTAAAAGGGCTTGAGTTCGCAAACCAAGGCGAAGGCAAAAGCGGGCTTTTGGTTTTGAAAAATGAATTTTCCAGTGTTAGGGAAAATTTAGGAAAATGTGCTTGGGCAGGTGATTTGGCTGCCCTTGCAAGTTGGGAGAGATTTCATGTGTAAAGGCAGTTAAAAAGGTCGCTTCTCCATGTATTTTGGAAGTTTTTTGGTTAACATGTTCAAGCGGTCAAAATGACCGCTATTGCAGGTTGAAGGGGAAAATGCCAACAGATGTTTGGGCGGATGAAAACACCGCTCATGCAAGTAAGCGTTAATCTTCAAGGGTTTTGGTGTAGGGGCGGGGATTTCAACCGATTTGCATGTGGAAGGTTTACCATGCTGCGTGGGCGGCAGAAATTTCTGTCGATGCATATGATGCTAGGTTTAGTTTGAAGTGTTTGATCGGGCAAATCGACACCACGATGGGTAAGAGATTGCCGTGTATGGGAGGTGTAATTCGCCACCCATCCACGTTGGTAGTTCAGGAAGTATCAAAGGGTTTAAGCGGTAAATCCGCCGCTACAAGTGTTGAAACTTTTAGGGTATGAACTTGGGATTGTCAAAACGATGAACACCGACATTTTCAATATAAAACAAAAACAACAAACAAAAAATGCTCGAAACCAAATGATACAAACCCTAGTTTATCACAGGAAATAATCAACAAGAGAAAACAATGAAACCCTAACCTAGCATGAGGATAGTTAAAAATACAAAATGAAAGAAAGAAACTTGACACAAACAAAACACCCAAACCTACCAGAGAAAAAGGCGCCAAAGATAGATTCAGACTACAGAAATTTCCTCTCGGACTCTCCTCCGTGGCGTTGGTTCGAGCATAAACGATAAACAAACAAAAGGCAAAGCGAGTATTTAAAACTCAAAAACGAACGTTAAATAAATCGGCACGAGTGGCCATTAATGGCACTCCAGTCGAAAGATTTGAAGATCTTGTCAGAGCGGGTGTTTCAACCGCCCCTGCAAGTTCCACCGAATAAGGTATGTAAAGGCGGTGATTTCACCGCCGTGGCATAAAACACAAAGTTCAACATATGTAATAGCGGCTAAAAATGTTGCCCTCACATGTGAACAAGCTTCTAAACATGTAATAGCGGTTATAAATACCGCTCTTACATGTGAACAAAAAACAAAAATGGCTAAAACCTGAAAAATGACTAAAACTAACATTTTAACCAATTTGCAACTTGAACGTTCTTCGCAAATATCGAGAAACCGATTCAAGGGAATTTCGCAAACGAATTTAGAATGTCAAATGACTTCGCACGAGATCAAGGGAATCTTGTCTCGATTTGCGATCTTAGAGTGTAGATTCACGAAACGGACAAGTTTCATGGGGTTGTCTACAAAAACGAGCGTAGCTGATTTTGAGAACAACACATTATTATATGAAGACTCTCTTTTATGACTCTTAAAAGACTCATTTGACTCTCACCCTATATAGCCCTAAAAAGATAGAAAGCATCTCTTTACGCATTTCACGGGAAACCTTTTTTTACGACAATCGTAAGAAGAGATAAGCGGGAATAGAAATTCATGCAGGCAAACAATGGGGGCAAGGATATTTTCCAACCATGGAAGTTAAGTTATAGCCAGTTTAGTTGCCAGATACAGTTATCTGCCAGATTTTGGGGCATATTTTATGGGTTTCAGTTGCAAATATTTTTGAGGAAGTTGAGAAGATCTTCAAGGGATTCATTTTTCTGGGTTATAAATACATAGATCCAGGTCAGTCCCAAAGGGCCCCTAGAAGTTCCATGGAGTTCTACACACATCTGGACACATAGAGATTTGAGCAGCAGCAAATATATTTTTGCCTCAGTGGATGCTTTTCATAAAGAATGTAACATTTTATTTTGTGCATATTTGCCTCTGTATTTTGTTCTTCTTCAAACAATAAAGAGAAATACTAATTTGTGCATACTAAATCTATCTCTTGTTCTTGATTCTTATTTTTTATTTTTTTTTCCTCCGTTGAATCTGTTTATAAACTGGATTATTGATCATGCTGCAAGCTCTTTAATTTTTCCAGTTAATCTATTAGGATTTAACATTGTGCAACTGGGTTGGTTTGAAATCTGGCGTATCGCCATAGGATTATGTTTTATTTTATTGTATATGTAATCTAGTTTCTCTTTCCCTTTACCAAAACCCCATGAAAAAAGGAAGAGCTAGCTTCCATAAAATCTGGAGGTTGTTTTAAGAGTCCATCCCACATTCTTGAAGCTTCCCATGTTGGTGCTGAAACCCGCACAATTTTATACATCAATAGTTGTTGGCACATCCGGTGGGACTGAAATAAAAGACTTGGGTCTTTGTTTTCATTGAATCTTTGCCCAGTATTTTGTGGTTTTGGTGGAAAATCACAAAAATATCTGCTCATAGGAGCATGAATCTTCCACTTGGTGACTCTGTCGGTGAATCTTTCTCAGATCTTTTCTCCCACAGACCATGGTAACCCCAGGTATCTATGTGCATCTAAGTATTCCTGCAAGGGATCTACCTTTTGTGACTTGGGATTCAAGTCCTCTTGTCCTTCAGCAGTAGGGTCAAGTTCCTGACACAGTATGGAAGGCAATGCCTCATTTTCTTTGGGATGGATCTATCTGTCCTACAGATCATATTCAAAATGTGGAAAATTTATGTACCATTCACAATATCACTATTGAGAATCATGCTCTTCTGTTGCTTGCATCTTCCCTCAAAGGAAAAGCAAAAGAATGGTATAGAAGTTTGCAGCTCGATTCAATCACTAGATGGGATCAGCTAGGAGGACTCATCTACAATCAGTTCAAAGAGAGGATAGATGTTAGCTCACTTACCTAGAATCTCATCACCATCAAGAGACATCCTGCAGAGAGCATGTGTGACTTCAATTCAAGATTCGATAAGGTATGGAAGAAGTTCTCTATTGATATCAAGCCTCCTCTAGTATTTGCATTTCTTTATTATTTAAAGGCTTTAGACCCTGAAATATCTGTCATGATACAAGCCCTAGGAGGTGATACTCTACCCCAATCATATAATCTGGCTATTAGAGCTGTAAATAACCTCATAGAGGCTAGTAAATTGTCTCCTCTACCTTTAAAACCACTTATGCCTCATACAAATATTCCATCTCAGGCTCTTTCTTGTAGCCAAATGCATATAAGTTTTAGTCCACCCACCCTCCCTACTAATTTGCCGAATCATGAGGAGATGATGGAGGTAAAAGAACTTATAAAAACCCTCACCCCTAAGTTGTATGAGTTAAAATGTCAAAGCATATACAATGCTGATACAAATTTCATACCTCTAAGTCTGTATGAACAGAAATATGAATATAGTCAGAGGATGCCCAATTATCTTGAGAATTATGCTTTACAAACCTCTGTAGCTACAAACTAATCCATAGAAGCCATAGATCAAGTTCTTTGTCACTTTGACATTAAAGATACAATGGTTTTCGGCATGACAAAGTGCATCGGCTGCTCTGCTTTTGGTCATTCTGACTACCGATGAAAGATGCAGTTTTTCAGCGATGGTCTTAGGCCCTGCTCAGCGACCAATCAGGTGATGACACGTGGCAGGGGCATACATGCAAAAAAGGGTGATACAAAAGTAAAGGCACGCGATTGTATGTTGAAATTGTATCTTTACACATACATCTGCACATACAAGGCAAAACATACAAAGCAGTTTGCATGTGCAGACTGATATACAAGTGCAGTTTCACCACAACTTTGACTGCCCATATCTCCTCCATTCTGGTGATTTTCGGCATGCTTCAAAAGGCAAAAGTTCTTATTTTTGCCTCCTCTTTCATCTGGCAAACTTTGAGCAAAATATTCTCACTTTCAATTTTGGATCTGGAATTGCATGTTTTGGTGGTTGGACGTTTCAACGACCTTTTTTTGGGCAAGATCTAGATATTTGTTACATTCATTGTTGCACAAAGATATTCAGTAGCTTGCATTGATGACCAGAAATATCTCTTAAACCGCCATGTTTCAGATATTTCATATAGTCCTTGTTGAAGATAACCATTGAAGCTGCTCGCATTCAATGCCGAGAATATCTTTCACCCTTTCATTGTTTCAAATTGATGATTCAGCAGCTTGCATTGATGACCGGAAATATCTCTTAAACCGCCATGTTTCAGATATTTCATATATAACTTGTTGAAGATAACCATTGAAGCTGCTCACATTCAATGCCCAGAATATCTTCCACTGTTTCATTATTTCAGATCGATGATCTAGCAGCTTGCATTGAAGACTCAAAATATCTCCCACCTGCCCCTGTTCCAGATATTTTTATACCATAAATTCTTGCAGATGGACGTCCCTTCTGTCATAGATATTTTTTTGTTACAGCTCATGGAGTGAATTTTTTGTAACCGACTTAGGTCAGATTGAAATGCTATATAAGCATAAGGATGAGATGTAAATAGGGTTGGAAAATTTTAGCATTGAGGCTTTCTTTTTTCCAAATAGAGCTTTCTGCTACTATAACTATGCCTTCTTATTAAATATATGCAAGTTATTTTTTACCTCTTTCATTGATTTTGGTTTTAGTGTAAATCTACATGTGACTATCTGTGAACATCTTTGTTCCTCTCAATCATTGTGTTTCTTATCTTTGCTAGAATCAGTTGAATCTGTGTATGTCTACTTGCTATATCTGGTTATGTTGTGCATTTTCTCAGTACTGTGAGGGTTCTTCTATTCAACTCGGTGAATCACCCCTTTATTTTCAAGCTTTCTATTTCATCTTTCATTTTGAAAAAGTATTCCTTCTCCCTTTTCCTCTGCAAGTTCAGTAGATTTTAGGTGATAACCAGTTAAGGAAGCCAGCCTTCTTCGGAGGTCTGATCTCATTTTGCAAGGTCCCACACTTTGAGATCATTCCCATGTTTCTCCAGATTGCTGAAGTTTGACAACTGCAGCAAGGGTACAAATCTGAGAGACAATAGTTTTTGGCATGCCCGGTGGGACAAAAAAAATAATCAAATACTATTTTATTGCTGGTTTTGATGTGCAGCCAGTGATTTTCAGACTCGTAAGAGGTTAAAACCTGCATATCTGGCGACTCATACTGAGGAAGGACAAGTAGACCAGTGTTGTTACATTTTATAAGAAAAATTCAAACTCAGAGTTCAAGTTCATTTGATTACTTATAGCTGTCTCCACCTAGAAGGCAGGGTAGAGCTGTGGTAAGGACTCTAGTTTCCAAAATAATACAATCAACTCCACCAAGTTTTAGGCCAGCAGCACTTGTAGTACTTATACTGGCTCAAGCAAACCCACCTCTAGTTGTTCCAATGGCAAGAAATCAGCCATTTGTGGCTTTTGATGGGGCCAGCCCATTGAATTTGATAGTGCACGACAACATACCCATGGCAGCTTTGAAGAGTATGCCTTATTTCACTAGGGAGGATCAAACTACCCCAATAGAGCATATTAGAGACATAGTTTCTTTATGTGGAGTTCATCATGTCACCCAAGAAAATGTAGCTATCAGGCTGCTGGCTACCTCTTTTAAAAGAAAGGCATTACAATGATTCAGGAGTTTACCAGTGCAGACCATAGGAACCTGGGATGATCTGGGTGATAAATTAAACAAGCAATTTCAAGATAAGTCAGACAACTTGTCATTGGTTGAACAGATGACTACAATAAAAAGAGCTCCCCAGGAGTAAATGAGGGACTTCAACTTCCAGTTCTAGAAGACATGGGACAGAATTCCTACCATGGTAAGGCCTCCATCAAAATATGCTTTTCTGTATTTTTTGAAAGCTCTAAATAGTGATATTTCTGTGTTGATACAATCATTGGGAGGTACAAGTTTACCTGATGCATATGAAATAGCTATCAGATCAGAGCAGAAAACAACTTGATTCAAGCTGGGAAAATAGCACCTACACCACCAGTGCCTTTTTTCCTGAGATTCAAACTTCAATGCCTTTGTCAATCCCATCTTTTGCCCCTCTACCTGTTATAGCAGCATTGCCAAATACTGCCAATTTTGAAAATGCTGCTTCTAGCTCATCACAAGAATTAAGAGAGATAAAAAGCAACCAACAGAAAATAAAGAACATCCTGCAAACTTTTAGGAATGAGCTAGTAAACATCAAAAAGCAGCAGTCCTAGAACAGACAGCCTTATCAACAACCTAGCCAAGGGCAGAATTAGCCTTATCAAGGGCAGAGTCAACCATACCAGACCAACAGGCCTCCACATCAAGGCAATTACTAGGGTACCAGGCAGAATGTCAACCAGAGGCCTTTTCAGCCTTACAATCCGACACCCGTTAATGTAGTTAGGGACCTTGTCCCTATTCAGAATAATCTTGCAGCTGAATATGAATGGTGTTTTCCATGCAATCAACCACACAGTCAGGCAACCTGCTCAAATGGGGTGATAAATCAGGCTCTAATGGTACAAAATGTTGCAGTCTCACAGCCAAACACACCTAATGATGGGGCTATGCAATAGCAGGAACAACCTCAGAGTGATTATGTCTTCATAAATTGGCAGGAAGGTGAATTATGTGGCATGAACAAAGATGATGCCTCAGCTGCAGCAAATACAAGAGCCAAAAAGAGGGGCTATGAGGTAGATCAAGCAGCAAACAAAGGAAAAGGACCTGCTGACGCTTCTACATCCCAGATTCCCCATATTTTGCAAAGAAATACTCAAGCAACTACAAGGGAGCAGCCTCATTTGCAAGCTGATGTTGCTGCTACAAAGTCACACCAAAAGGTAAGCATCACTCCACCTTTCAATATCATTGAAAATATGAAGAGGATGAATGTGACAATATCTATGTGGGATTCCTTAGCAATCCCAGGTGAAAAGGACATGTTGCAATCTGCCTTGTCTAATTTAAAAATGTCAAATGATGCAACTGTTGACCCAACTAGGGTTGTCCTTACCAATTCATCCCAGGACAACAGCAAACAGCCAAACAAAAGTGTTAAACCTCTTCCATTTTATGTATCTTTAATAATTAGAGACAAGATAGTACATAACTGTATGGTGGATAGTGGTGCAAGAAGTTCTGTGATGCCAAAACAGATTGTAGACCCATTAGGATTGAAGTACCAACCCCTAGAGAAAGGTGTGCTTTAGTTAGATGGCACAGCTGTTAACACTGTAGGTGTGATAAAAGATCTAAATCTCACCTTGCACACTTGCCCAAATGTTTCCATTTCCCAGAAAGTATTCATCATAGACTTACCTCCTTATTTTTCCATGTGTTTGTCAAGAGAGTTCACAGCCAAGATAGGAGGGTATTTATCCTCGGACTGGTCCCACATTTTATTCAGGACCAGATATGGCACCAAGGTGACCCTAAAGTCTAAATTGCTTACCCAGTTTCACATAGAGCCTTATACACCAAGTGTTGTTAATGCAAAGTGCATTATTTCTGATGATCCTGAGCTTGTTGCTGCTCAAGAACTGTAAGCTAAAAGTATACCAGAGGTGCTGTTAAAGGAGTGGTCCTTGGAAAATGTTGTAGATGATACTGAAGGGCACATCCAAGAAACTGGTATGGGTGTTTACATACTGCATGAACCTAAAACAGAAATTCCAAACCTTGTAAAGAGTGCGGAACAGCAGATAGAGTAGTAAGAGGAAGTATGGAAAATGTACTTTGATGGCTCTAGGAACAGGAATGGATCTAGTGGTGGTGCAATGCTTGTGTCTCCACAAGGTGAAAGATATTATTCTGCTTTTCGTTTTGCTTTTTCATGTACAAATAACACTGCTGAGTATGAGGGATTGATCCAAGGTTTGCGGTGGGCAAGAAAGAGGAAAATTGGTTATTTGCAGGTGTTTGAGGATAGTGAACTTATTGTAAATTAGGTGAGGGGACTACATGCTACAAAGAATGATGTCCTGAAATTCTATAAACATAGGTTATGGGATATGATTGAAGAGTTTGATGCTTTCAATCTAATCTCCATTCCAAGAAATTAGAACTATTATGCTAATAGGTTAGCTATAATTGGGGCTCAGTTTGATATCCCCAGTGATATTCAAAGAGAAAAGGTGCAGCCTCATGTGAAAATAGTTGGTAGGCCTTCTATCCCTGACAATAACATTCATTGGTAGGTTTTTGAGAGTGATGAACAGATCCTGCATTTTCTGCTAGAAGAAGATGAGTTTTCTGTGGTGAATCAGGATAAACTCATACAACAATATGGAAATGATCAAATTGTTCAGTTAAGAACAAACAAGCTGCCCAAAGGTTTGGTAACCTTGGAATCTATTTTTAGCACTGATGATCAGCTAAAAAAGAGTAAAATCACCATGCAAGTCAAAGTGGAACATTATGAGGAGTTGGAAATTTTCAAGGGTAAGCTTCTCAAAATTAGTAAAATCTATTCACCTGAAGATAGGAAAACCTTCATTGCTCTGTGTCAAGAATTTGAAGATGTGTTTGCTTGGGATTATTCAGACCTAAAGGGGTTTGTCCCTCATATTGCCCAGCATACTATAGACTTAGAACCAGGTACAAAACCTGTGAGGCAGAAGCAAAGACCTTTAAATCCAAAGCTTGAGCCTCTAATGATTAAAGAATTAACCAAGTTGATTGAGGGAAAGATCATTTTCTTGATCAAGCATACTTCTTGGGTCTCCAACCTTGTCCCTGTGAGAAAAAAGAATGGAGAGATTAGGTTGTGTGTTGATTTTAGGGACCTTAATAGAGCCTCCCTGAAGGACCACTACCCGCTGCCTTAAATAGAGTAAATTCTACAAATAGTGGCTGGTTCTGAAAGATTCTCCTTTCTTGATGGATATTATGGCTATAATCAAGTGTTAGTCAAGGAGGAGGATCAATTTAAAACTGTTTTTACTATCAAATGGGGCACCATGGCTCACAAAAGGATGCCTTTTGGTCTGTCAAATGTTGGCTCTACTTTTCAGAGAGCTATGGATATGGCTTTTAAGGGTTTGCTGTATAAATTGGTACTTGTGTACCTTGATGATATTACAATTTTCTCTAAAGATGTAGCCGAACATTTATCCCACTTAAAGCAAGTATTCGAGAGATGCAAAGAGTTTGGGATATCTCTCAATCCCAAGAAATGCATTTTTGTTATGCATGAAGGAAAGCTTTTAGGACACATTGTGTCAAAAGAGGGAATTACCATTGATGCAGAAAGGGTAAGGGCTATTTTGGAGTTGCCTTTACCTAGTCACAAGAAAGGACTGCAAAGTTTTATTGGCAGAATTAATTTTTTGCGAAGATTTATACCTAATATTGCAAATCTATTGAAGCCCTTGACCTCTCTGCTAAAGAAAAATATAGTTTTCAGTTGGACAAAAGAGACCAAACTCAGCTTTGAGTCCATAAAAGAAGCGTTATTAGCTGCACCAACTCTAGTAAATCCTGATTTCTCAAAAGATTTTGTCTTGTATGCTTATGGCGGTCTAGATACAATCTCTATGATTCTGGTACAGCAGCAGAGTGACAGCTTTGAATAGCCAATCGCTTTCTATAGTCAAGGACTGGAAGAGTACGAGCAGAGGTATAGCTTCGTTGAAAAGCATGTCCTTGCAGTGGTAAGGAGCCTCAAGAAGTTTAGGCATCTTATTTCTAATAATAAGATACATTTGATGGTTGCTCGCCCTAGCATGAAAGAGTTCCTGTTAGGCAAAAATGTTAATGAGAAAAGGGCTAGTTGGATCACCAAAGTCATGGAATATGACGTAGATATCAAGATAACCAAGCTTGTCAGAGGTAGAGGACTCAGTGAACAACTTGCTACTAGTTCTGGAAATAAAACAGAAAAAGAGGAAGAGGTGCTTCTGATCATTGAAGATGCACATCAGGATGATACAGCAGCAGTGGGCACAAGTTGGGTTAATGACTCATTTTTTGCAAAATGGTCAATGTCCAGTAGGTCTAGATAGAACCAAAAGAAGATATTTTAGACTACAGTCCATTCCATATGTTTTAATAAATGGCATCCTTTTCAGAAAGGACTTTAATGGCGTGTTATTAAGATGCATTGATAATGATCAGACTGACAAGGTGCTACATGAGTTTCATGATGGAATAGCAAGGGGTCATTTTACCCCAAAGACTACTGCTTGGAAAATAATGAGAGATGGATATTACTGGCCCAGGTTATTTAAGGATGCCCATGCATGGGCTAGAAAATGTGTAAAATGTGTCATTTTTGCAAGCAAAGAAAGGTTGCCAGCTTTACCTCTACATCCAATTCAAGTAGAGCAACCCTTTATGAGATGGGGCATTGATTTCATAGGTCCCATTAACCCACCATCAAGTGCAGGCCACAGGTGGATACTTACAGCTACAGACTATTTCACAAGGTGGACTAAAGCAGTGGCTCTGAAGGAATCCAATGAGAATGTTGTTTTGAGCTTCTATGATGATTTGGTATCTAGATTTGGGGTGCCTGAATCAATTATCTCAGACAATGCTTTAGCCTTTGTTGGATTGAGCATAACTGACTAGGCTGTTAAGAATGGAATCGATTTGAGTACTTCATCAAATTATTACCCACAGGGTAATGGTTTGGCTGAATCTACCAATAAGAATCTCATAAGGATTATTAAAATATCAATGGAGGACAACCAGAGGACCTGGCACACTAATCTGAAATATGCCTTATGGGCAGATAGGATAACTCCCAAGAGGTCTATTGGAAACTCCCCATATATGTTAGTTTATGGGAAAGAGGTAAGATTGCTTATGTCTATGGAGCTGCCAGCACTAGATATCATGAACCAGCTGGAGATGTTTGAAGAAGAAGACCCCATGGCTGTCAAATATGCTCAACTTATGGAACTGGAAGAGAGCAGAGATAAAGCTATGAAAGCTATGGAGTATCATCAGCTTCAGACAAAAAGAGTTTTTAACAAGAGAGCCACTCCTAGAATTTTTAGGGAGGGTGATATGGTGCTCAAATGGGATGAGTTGAAAAGCAGGCCAGGAAAACACTCCAAGTTTGACAGCATGTGGACTGGCCCATTTATCATTACTGAATGCAAGGAGCACAATGCATTTCAGTTATCAAGCATGGATGGAGAAAATTTGCCTATCCTAGTCAATGGGATACACTTGAAGAAGTGTTTTGAGGTATGACTTACCTTGTAAAATAGTAGATTAGGTTTCTTGCTTTCAGTAAGTGCTGCAGCACAATAGTTTAGATCCCTTTTTGTTTTCCCTAAGTGATGTCTAGCACAGTTAGAGGGTTGCTTTCAGGTTTTGGTTATGTTTTGGTCTTCACTGCTAATATGTTGAGTTGCTAAGATCAGGATTGTTTGTCAAAGGTATAATTTTTAGTCTCTGTGTGACTCCATGCCTAATGGATACTTAAGGCCATTGGTCTAATTGTTTAGCAGGCAAACATCCCATAGAGGTCACCAAAATGTTGACCTATTTCCCTCTATCCAGAGTTAAATAGTTCACCTTGTGTTTTCCTTGAAAATCCTTTAGAAAATGGCCCTACAAGGCTTAAATCCTTCAAATTATTCATGTTGTGCCTTGCAAAAAATCCCAAAATTCTCACCTTGAGAATCTTTGCCAAAAACCAAAAAAACCCCAGAAAGCTTTTGTCCTCAAGTGTTTCCCATCACAGATAATTCTCAGTTTTATGTTTGGTCATTTTTATATGCATATGCATTGTATATTGTATCTTGGCCATATACAAAGGCAAATGTATATCGGGTCCTTTGTATATATTGTTGTATATATTTTAACATGCAAAAGGAAAAACATACAAGTGGAGGCACAAATCAAACATACAAAGACGTTTGTATCTGAATATGCAAAAGAAAAGATACATCGGCGACATGCAAAGGTGAATGTACATCGCCGACATATAGGTCGCAGGTACAAAAGAAAGATGCAAAGTCTACATACAAAGGCAAAGATACAAAGTGTAGATGCAAAGGAAATATGCAAGGATCAAGATACAATGTCAATTGTATATTGGGCGAGATACATTGAGTTCCGCATATACAAGGCAGCAAATAAATGAGATACATCGGCGACATACAAAGGCTTTTGTATATCAGCGACATACAAGGGCCATATACAAGGGAGAATGTATATAGGCAAATGTATATCGGGCACATACAAGGAAAAGATGCAAGGAGAAAGATACAAAGCCTAGGGCCCACCAAACGCACATACAACAGACCAGGTACAAGTTCAAATGCATGTTGGTATGCAAGGTTTGTATGCATGTTTTCCTTTGTATATTCCGCGTTGTATGTTCGCACATACAAAGGGTCATATACAAGGGCGATATACAAAGATTACATGTATATGCCGAAATGAAGTTTTACAATGTACAAGGATTGCATGTATGTTTTGCTTGTATGTTGCGATTGTACATGCGATATACAAAGGAAATGTGTAAAGGGATAGATACAACGACGAAAATCAAGGCGGACCCTACTGGAAGATCAAAAGTAGTTGATAGTCTCCTTAGTTCCGCAATTTGTATGTTTGCATGTATATGCAATATACAAAAGAAATATACATTGGTGATATGCAAGGCGGACCCGACTGGGAACTCAAATTTAGCGAATTCAGCGTTGGGGTCCGCGACTTGTATGTATGTTGCGATTGTATATGCAATATACAAGGGAAATATGCAATGGGAAGACATACAAGGTAGATCTGACTGGGGAATCAAATGCAGCAGATAGTCATTTTGGGGTCTGTGACTTGTATGTATATTTTGCTTGTATGTGCCGATATGTAAAAAAAGAGATACAAAGGCTAGACCCGATGTCAAATTCAAACTTGCTTCTTAATCTTTTGAGTTCCATATGGTATGTGTACTTGCGATTGTATATTTGCATATACAATCAGATATGCAAGGGATGATACAATGGTTTTCGGCATGACAAAGTGCATCGGCCACTCTACTTTTGGTCATTCCGACCGCTGATGAAAGATGCAGTTTTTCAGCGATGGTCTTAGGCCTTGCTCAGCGACCAATCAGGTGATGACACGTGGCAGGGGTATACATGCAAAAAAAGGTGATACAAAAGTAAAGGCCCACGATTGTATGTTGCAATTGTATCTTTACACATACATCTGCACATACAAGTCAAAACATACCAAGCAGTTTGCATGTACAGAGTGATATACAAGTGCAGTTTGACCACAACTTTGACCGCCCATATCTCCTTCATTTTGGCAATTTTTGGCATGCTTCAAAAGGCAAAAGTGCTTATTTTTGCCTCCTCTTTCATCTGGCGGACTTTGAGCAGAATATTCTCACTTTCAATTTTGGATCTGGAATTGCATGTTTTGGCGGCTAGACGTTTCAGCGACCTTTTTTTAGGCAAGATCTAGATATTTGTTGCATTCATTGCTGCACAAAGATGTTCAGTAGCTTGCATTGATGACTGGAAATATCTCTTAAACTGCCATGTTTTAGATATTTCATATATTCCTTATTGAAGATAACCATTGAAGTTCCTCGCATTCAATGTCCAAAATATCTTCCACCGTTTCATTGTTTCAGATCGATGATTCAGCAGCTTGCATTGATGACCAAAAATATCTCTTAAACCACCATGTTTTAGATATTTCACATATTCCTTGTTGAAGATAACCATTGAAGTTGCTCGCATTCAATGCCCAGAATATCTTCCACCATTTCATTGTTTTAGATCGATGATCTAGCAGCTTGCATTGAAGACTCAAAATATCTCCCACCTGCCCCTGTTCCAGATATTTTTACACCATAAATTCTTGCAGATGGACATCCCTTCTATCATAGATATTTTTCTATTACAGCTCATGGAGCGAAATTTTTGTAACCGACTTAGGTCAGATTGAAGTGCTATATAAGCATAAGGATGAGATGTAAATAGGGTTGGAAAGTTTTAGCATTGAGGCTTTCTATTTTCCAAACAGAGCTTTCTGCTACTGTAACTATGCCTTCTTATTGAATATATGCAAGTTATTTTTTACCTCTTTCATTGATTTTGGTTTTAGTGTAAATCTGCATGTGACTATCTGTGAACATCTTTGTTCCTCTCAATCATTGTGTTTCTTACCTCTACTAGAATCAGTTGAATCTGTGTATGTCTACTTGCTATATCTGGTTATGTTGTGCATTTTCTCAGTACTGTGAGGGTTCTTCTATTCAACTTGGTGAATCACCCCTTTATTTTCAAGCTTTCTGTTTCATCTTTCATTTTGAAAAACTATTCCTTCTTCCTTTTCCTCTGCAAGTTCAGTAGATTTTAGGTGATAACCAGTTAAGGAAGATGACATTCTCTGGAGGTCTGATCTCATTTCACAAGGTCCCACACTTTGAGATCATTCCCATGTTTCTCTAGATTGATGAAGTTTGACAACTGTAGCAAGGGTGCAAATCTGAGAGACAACAGCAGTTTCTCTGGTCCATTATCAGTTCATTGTGGATCCACTAGAGCATAATCATCCATACCGGTAGTTATTTTGCCACTCCTATGAATGGGCATGTCCCTATGTGTTCAATATGCCAGTAATTTAGTCTCAGTGCTTCAGAATAAGTTGCATCAGCAGCAACATTAGTTTTCAGTTTCAGTTGTTTTGTTTTCAATAAGTCACGGTTGCTGCTATAAGGATGAGAGTCAGTTCTGTGGTTCAGTTGTGTTAGTTTCAAAGGTCCCAGTCCTCATCAGTTGGTTTCAGTTGTGAAATGTGTTATGGTTTGGTAATATTTTAGCTTAAGATTCAATGCATTTTTCTGGGCGGCTTGTATCAGTCTAATACCACAATTGTCGGTTAGTCTTATGGATGTTTCAGTTTTGGCTTAATGGACTCTATGCCCAAAGGACAAGGGTTTGATTTGTAAAACCAAAGATTCTGGAGTTTGAGTAAGCAGTCTTACTTTCCTAGCCAGTCACCAAGAAATGTTGAGAAATTCTCCACTCCATTTCAAAGTTTCATGGTTTCATGGTTTTATGGTACAAGGAGGGAACTTCATCTATGTTAATTCCAAGGCACAACACTCTTCAAGGAACAAAGCACAGAAGGGGCATCAATGTTGAATGATATATCTTCACTGCATTTGAGTGGATCGACCTATCATGAGAGGCTCTCATGTGTCAAGTATTTAAGATACGTGGGCCTTCATAAAACTCTTCATCACAGCACATATAATGGAGACTCTTCCAGCCTAAAATAGTGCAATCCATGAAAATATAAAGTTTTGGCTTATAATTTCAAACTTAGAGAACCTCGAATCTCATTACAAAGACACCAATTATGTAGAGCTGTGGCTTCCATTGACAAAGTCACAGAACAGTGGCACTACTATTAAAAGCCCGAGCCAATATGAAATCATGACATTGTTTTTTAGTTCAAACGCATCAAAGTATCAAACTCCAAGCACTTTGCCTATATCAAGGTGTGCAACACTATATTTGTGGCTCAACATGAATGAATGCAGCCAAAAGTATATGAAATCAAGGTAAGCCTAAGCATAAGTCTCCAAGATTACATCATTAGGTAAGGCACAAGAGTATTCAAGAATGGTGCACAAACATTATGATAATGGTGCGGCATCATAAGTAAACATGGTTTGGTCTAAATAATGCAACGCAACCATGAAGATATGGAGTATGACCTTTCAATCAGAAACAAGCCACTTAAGAGAAATCCAACATATTATTTCAAATAAAATGCACAACTCTATAGGGATGGTGCACACCATATTTTAGAGACCAGAGTCAAGCTACTATTGGCACTATTATTAAAGCATCACTCAGCATTCACATTGAAGGAAAAATAGAGGTACCATTGCAGAAAGGAAGCGGCCTACAACAAAGATTCGGTTTAGCCATCATTTGAAGAATGGCACCATAGACTAAGGAGTCATATTAGTCCTGGCACATCATGAAGTAAGCTGCCACAAAAGGAGAACAATGGCCTCATTCCATTCATGGTGAGATAGGAACAAACGCTCATCCAAAGATAAAGTCATAATTTCTATTCAAAAGTTCACGTAGACATTAGAGATTTTGGTGCAGCTACTCTAAAAAGAGAAGACTTCAACACCATACGGGAGCTCCAACATAAGCAAGGGCTTGGCAATCTACAGAGGCGCGGCCTCTTAAGGATATAATGTAGTTCTGAGTAAGGTACGGCCTCATTCTTTGTAACAAAAACCAACATTAAAGATGCGCAGCAAGTGAAGACATAGCACTAGTTTTCTAGGCCATAAGCATGGTGTTTAAATGAGGTCTTATCATTCAAGGCACGGGAAGATCAAAATGATGCCAGGCCATTTCAGAAATATAATGTGAAAGCATTAAAATGGGGTCATGTAAAACAACCTCATATAATCTCTATGCAATAAAGGCAGCAGCAATGATGAACTATAGGAGTCCTACAATGCAGTTTCAATCAATGGCTCCAAGAGGCAATAGAAAATAAGCATCAGAGAGTGCCACTTATTGCTCCCACGAATGTTTTCAAAGCTCCAAGGAAAGTATTTCCTCAAAGAAGCGATTGAGAACCACGTGGCATGAGCAGGTGAAGGATAATTGTTTATTTTGTTTTCATAAAACTCAGAAATTGAGTTAGGAATCACATGAATCTTATGTTGGATCATTTTTTTAATGCTGAGTTATTGTTTATAAAGGACAGAGGTGGGCCTAAGATAAAGCTAAATTTTTATTAAATAAGAGTCATTTCATTTTATAAAGCTATAGGTGAGTAAAAGAGGATAAATAAGATCCTTTTAAATATAAATGAAGGTGGGTTCCCTGAGGCAAATAAAGCCAAGCTTTATTATATAGAAGACTCATTATTATATGAAGACTCTCTTTTATGACTCTTAAAAGACTCATTTGACTCTCACCGTATACAGCCCTAAAAAGATAAAAAGCATCTCTTTATGCATTTCACGGGAAACCTTTTGAAATCATGGAAAATCGACATGAAGGAAATGATAACAAATGCAAATCAAACGAATGCAAACCTCATATCGACTCACGATCCATTGATAGGGTTGAGAGTGCCGCTCCTGAAGCACTCTAGCTTTACCCAAAGAGATGAATGTTGATTGCTCAATTCTGCAGCATAACATGAAGATGAAGATGATAGATGATGGATGAAAAGATGGAAGATAGAAGATTGTAGAGAAATTTTGGCAAAGTAAGGATACTAGAAGAAGATTTTTTGTTCAAATGGTTCAAGAGAGGCTACCATTATAGAAAAGGCAAATTTAAATGGATGGATAGGATTGAAAGTTATGTTGGATGCTATGGAAGGTCAAGATCAATTAGGGTTGGATTGGGGTTTCCCACTCATAGAGGGATTGTAGTCACATGACAAGTGTGCAATGGAGAATAAAGGGAATCTAATTCAAATTTGAATTAGATTGACATGTGAAGGCATATTAAGTGGAAGATGGAGACATGCGACATGTGTCGCAATGTGATGAGAGGTGAGGGAATAATTCAAATTTTAAATTTGAATTATGTGAGACATGTGAATGGGGATTATTAACTAAACAAATGGGATTTATTTAGTTAATTGGAATGTGATCAAGTGGGATTAATTAAATAAAGTGGGTTTATTTAATTAATCAAGAAGGTGATTAAGATGGCATGAACTAGGACCTAGGGATAAATGGGATTAAGTGGGATAAGGTTAGATGAACTAGGATGAACTAAGTCCTAGGGGACATATACAAGTTCATGTCGACAATGTGTTGTGTAACTAGGACCTAGGGCAAAGACATAGAAGGTCATGTGTAAACAAGACCTAGACAATTTTCAGTGTCTACATTTGCCCCTCTTTGAGATGATGTTGTGAGATAATAAGATTTAAATCGAGTAACATCATTTCAAAGAAGTTAAGGAAACAGATAGAGGAAAAGGATAGGGTGATGATGCCCCATCTAGAGGATAGGCAGGTTGGACAAACACGGGTATGCTCTCGAAATGAAATGGATTGGTAAAGGAAGAAAGGTGAGAAAGTGGATAGAAGAAGGGATGGATGCATTATGCTGCAATGAAGGTGAGCAACCATGATGTTTGATATAGCACGAGACATTATGCACCAAGGTATAAGGACCAAGGTGACAATGTGTCTAGTGCCCCAGCATAATACAACCTTGTCTAGATACAAGATATGAATATTAGCTGGGTTGGAATCAGATACAAATGCAAGATAAAAATGATAACACAAGCAAGAAAGCAAGCATGCACAAATGATACAAACACAAAAAAGGTATTGCCCCTGTCAAGCTATAAACCAATGATTGATTATTTGATTGATTTGATGATAAATAGTGTTCTCATTGCGGGGAACGATATATCCCTAGATCAACACAAGGATGTGGGAATGATATATCTCATTGATGATGATGATGATTGATTGATTGGGTTTACAACGAGATTAGGATCAAGACCGTTGATTGTGATTGGATAATTTGACAAGATTGATTAACTTGATTGGTATGGATAAATGATGACTTGCATTTGGATCATTGCTTTGATTCTTTGGATAAGGATGAATGGAAGATTGGATTTGATGGAGATTGATTTGATGAAGTGATTGAAGAATTGATTGATGAAGTGAAGAAGATAGATTATAGAAGAATGATGAAAGAAGAAAGAGGAATATCATCTTGTGCCTAAATCTAGGCACTTCCTTCGTGCTCCAGATTGCCTACATACCTGTGTCCATGGAATCAAGGCACTTACGATAGAGATGAGATGTAGTTCTGATTTATGTTTTATTGATGGGATGATATGGATTGGATTGATCAAGTTATGGATTGATGGTGTTATTTGATTTTCTTTTGATGATGTGGATTAGATTGATATGATTTGTTTGATGGATTGATTGGGATTGATTGAAAGTTTGACTTGATTTGATGATTTGATGATGGTAGTGTTTTGAATTTGATGATGTGATGAAGTTGATGATTGGGATTGATTTGATTGGAAGAATTTGATTTCTATGATTTGATGTGGAATGGTTTTATTGCTTGGATTTTTATTGAATTTCTAATTTTTTTGGATTTTTTGACATATTTTGATTTTTTTGTCTTTTTTGGGAATATTTGATTTTTTTTGTATTTTGTATTTTTGCATTTTTGAACATCAATGGATTTACAATTTGAGGTAGCCTTTTATGCTAGATACCAATGACAAGGGAAAACCAAGTCTAGGTGCAAGAATTATGGAAGATGGATGGATAAAAGGATGGATGATAGCAAATAGGATGAAAGGCTCATGATAGATGGATGGGATGGGATGAAAAGGATAGGTTATGGAATGGAAAGCTCATGATAAATGGATGGATACAAGGATAAGCTATAGTGGATGGAGGGGAAGGCTCATAAGGGAGCTAGGATGTGATCTCCAAAGGACTATGTCGCATAGGAATAACATGCCCCATTCTAGGTAGTAGACTTAGGATTTTTTAGGACAATGCTTAAGGCAATGGAATGATAGGATGGATTGGATAAGATGGATAAATGGGTAATGACTAGAGGATACTGATAGGATGAGTTGGATGGGATGAGGTACATCAAGAGATATCCAAAACATGTTTCAACATTGTTGCCCCCATATCTTTATCAAGATCAAAAGAGGAAGGGAGGATAAATGGATGCAATGTGATAGGTATGTATATGGAAATGGTATGAAAATGGTATGATAGTTTGGAAAAGGATGAGACAAGGTGCCCCCAAGTGTAAGTGGCATAGAAGATCAACATACACATGACGCCTGTTTGCCAGGTTTTCATCATGGTACTTATCCAAGATGCTTGTTTGCCAGGTTTTCACCGTTGGACGAAGTGATTTATCTTTACTTTTTTTATTTTTTATTTTTTTTCTTTTTTGGATGAAAGAAGGTGGATATGGATGAGAGGGACTCAAGTGTCTAGTGCCATGAAAGGTGATAGTCCCATTGGAAAGGAATGTCGTCGCATGGACCATGTCAAATGTGCTCATCGATGTTGGTAGGGTGATTGCATGAAAGTGAGATGGATAAGGTAGATAGTGGATTATGATGTGGATTATGGAGGGATCAAAAGTGGATTATGATGTGGATTATGGAGGGAATGAAAGTGGATTATGATGTGGATTATAATGGACTTAAACAAAAGCATGGACCATAGGAAGGTGATGGGGGAGATATGTAGGATAATGAGTAAATGATGGAGTGATGGAGGTGTGAAAAGGAATCATGACCAACGGCTACGCACACCATGTTAAACATGGAAGCTTTTGATTGGATGGTGGCGTAGGAAGCAATGGTGTGTTGGCAAGACACATTGTGTGACTTCATGGGTGTTTTCATTGATGGAAACAAAGACCATCCCACACATCTGCTAGATATGGTGTGTCTATACCAGAAGTCAGATTGAAGAGTATTTTGGTCCAGTGACCAAGAACGAGCATGCAACAAGGTCCGACAATCAGGTCCGGATCTCTCAGAGGAAGTATCTCTATATAGTGCGGACTTGGGGAAGTCAAGAGGAGTACCTTGACTGATAGATTCTAGGGATTGAGCCTCCGGTGATGAAAGAGTGAAGAGATATGAGCACCTAAGTATTGGGTTCCTATTTGGTAGAGTAGACTGGGGAAGAACTGATCGACAGAGCATCAGACCTTAATCCGGATGAGATACTAATGGTAATCAAGGTTCTTAAGGTATCATTCATGATTGGCTGACATGATTGATGACCTCTATAACTATCTCTTTGATACGCATCACTTGGTAAGCAAGGATTTAGTTGACAGACCAGAGTTTGGGAAAATATTGACTATTCCAGATGCTGACTAGAAAGATGATGAAATCCTTGGTGCGGATATATATACCAGATGGATTTCGATGAGGTGTGTGTGGTGTATTGGGTAGTGCGAAGAAAAGCAGAGAACAGTGTGGAAATAGAGATAGAGTTTCGGTATGTGACAGAATAGCAGCACTAAGGCAGAGGAAGAATGAAGTGCAGTAGATTAGTATATTGAGCTCAACCAGAACTGAACCTAAGCACATGTGGATGCTTCTCATCAGTTCAAGTATCTGGTTTCCTTATATAAACTATTGTAGGCAATGAGCCTTTTGTGAGCAGTGTGCTCAGGTAGTGAGCCCTAATTGGCAAGTGTCATTTTGTACTATCTTATTCTTTTAATAGAGAATACAATCTTGGGTTAATCACCTCGTGGTTTTTTCCCTTAACAGGATTTTCCACATCAAAAATATTGTGTCATGTGTATTGAGTTTATTTCTGCTTCCATGGTTATGTATGCTGATATGATTTGATATTGCTTTAATTGTTAAAGAATAAAAGAAAGATAGATTATTAAGATAACTGATTCAACCCAAAAGAAAGATAGATTATTAAGATAACTAATTCAACCCCCCCCCCCAGTTATCAACAATTGGTATCAGAGCTAAGTTCCTCCAAACAAAGCCTAACAGCTTGAGGAAGATTTGAGAATCTCAATGGATATGTATGGTATGAAGGAACAACTTCAGTCTGCCCTAGATGATCTTGAGCAATCTCATTTTGAAGTCAATACCCTGAAGGAAAGAGTCAAACAAGCTGAGGACTTCATAAATGAACTCAGAGAAAAATTGAGTATCTCTACGAAAAAGAGAACGGAAGTACTTCAACAATTAGCAAATCAAAGTGAAGTCAATGATAATAATGAAGAATTAAATGAGAAAAACAAGTTATGTGAGAAGCTATCAAAAGAAGTCATTATGGTGAGACATGAAATGGAATCAAGAGTTATGAAATTTACCCAAGAAATTGAAGAGAAAAGAAAAATTGAAGATAATCTAAATCAATCTCTCAAGGAGAAGTCAGAAGAATGCCACAAAATGGATAGAATAATTAGGCATCTAGAATCTGATCTTGAAGATACTAGAGATAATGAAGAACAGCTTGAAAATCAGATAGATACTCTCAAAAGGGATCTCCAAACAGCAAATGAATACAAAGAGAAATTCAAGATAAGCTCTGCTCAACTTGAAGTTCTACTTGAAAGTCAAAAGAGGGTAGATGACAAGCATGGCTTGGGATATGAGAAAGGTGAAAGTTCTGGATCCGGTCAGAAGAACTTTGGATCAGGAAATCTAAGGAATAGGCCTAGAAGACCTCTGATAAGGCAACCAAATGCTCAAAGATATCCATCCTTCAATGGATACTGCCACAACTGTAATAACTTCGGTCATATAGCAAATCAGTGCAGAAAGAGAATAAATCAGACTAATTCAACCTTCTCTGGACAGTGTTTTAACTGCAAAAGGTATGGTCACAAATCTCATGAATGTAGAAATATGCAAATGAATAATTCATTCAATGGTAGATGCTTTGCATGCAATAGAATGGGACATATGGCTAATCAATGCAGATCAAGAGGATATCAGTCAAAAATCCAAAGAAATGTTGTTTGCCACAATTGCAATAGATCCGGTCATATTGCCAAATTCTACAGAAGCAAGAATCAGGATAAAAGGGGTCCGGTGCATCATAATCAAACTCAAGACAAAGGAAAAGGAAAAGTGAATGCGGATGAAGTTCAAAGGGAGATGAACAAGATTTGGGTAAAGAGAAGCACATAAAATGTTGCGGATCGATCCATACCAAAATCTGGTGCTGATATTCCTTTCGGAAACTAAATATTGAGCTCTGGCTCAGGGGGAGACACAAAGGAAAAACAATTTCCCCCAGCCAGTCATTTGGTGCCTAAAATTGGCACATGGTAAGTTGTGGATTAAAGGGTTCTCATAGAAATATCTAAAGAAGCCTTGGTAAAGATATGGAAGATCCGCAAAAAGATTTGAAGAGTCTAATCTTCCCAGATTGATCCGGTTTAACAGTCTTCCAGTAAAAGTAGGATTTTCACAGTTTGATCTGGTGTGATTTTAAATTGAAACATCTTGATCTGCAGATAAATGGGATGATCTGAGGAAAGGATAGTCATTGTAATTCATCTCTAACATCAACTCTAAGTGCATCTTAGAGATCCGGATAAGATTTTCTTTCTCAGAATAAAGAAAACAAGGCAACCGAAATGACTTAAGTTGCGCATTTATTGCAATGAGGAATTAGGGTTTGCACAGAAATATAAGGGTTGTCTTATTGAACATTTTCTCATTCTACATTTGAGAAGAAGAGAAAAGGAGCTCTGCAACAAAATTGCCTCAAAGATAAACCGCAGAGGTTGCTTCATCCAGCAATCTGATTCAGCTTATATTGTGAACCCTAGAAGCATAAAAGGTATTTTTTGCTCTTCAATATCTCATTCTGAATCCTTGAAAGATGGCTACTCCGAATGTGGTAAAGATCACTGATAGGCCACGCCCTAAATTCAAGAAACATCCCTATAAATCCCTAGAATTTGATCCCCTAGGCGCCTTTTCAAGCATTTCACATGGGGTTTTACATGTAGAAGATGTTAGGGCATATATTCATGCAAACATTGAGGATTTTGGGGAATCCAAGTTAATGGATATCTATCACAAATAGTTAATAGATGATTCTTTTGAACTCAAACCCCAGTACAAGGCTATCCGGGACAAACATTTCGGTCAGTGCATCTATTTCCCCTATTTTACAGAAGATAAGTGGGTCCAGTATGTTTTGAGCAGAGTGCATGATAACTTCATATGGTTGAATAGACCATTTAAGATCACAAAAGATGCTATTAAGGCAGTAACTGGTTTGCACTCATCCGGAGGGTTACTTGTTCTCAAATCCATCAAAAACCAAACTGTGAGGCCACCGAATCAAAATTTGACAAGAGAGCAATGACAATAGAAGACATCACTAATCCGGATGTCAAGTTTGCCTCCATGATAATTGGTTACAAGATATATCACTCCAGCAGGGAAAATTCAGTACCCAAAACTGCAATTTACACTGCTTATCAGATGTTAAAAGAGAATGCAGATTATGATCTTTGTGAGCTCCTTCTGAACCAACTTTTGGAAAATCTACAGAAAATAAAGAAGGATAAGAAGAATTCTTTCAATACGGTGGTTTGATACTCTGCCTATTCTTTTACTACATGAATGAGCTACCCGGATCCAATGGATGGGTATGGCAAAATAACAGACCGGTTGCAATTTAAATCAGAGATTATTTGCATGGGCTTGGTGATGCCAAGGCACAAAACACAGCACTGTGGGGTTACTTCAAGAACTTTTAGAATATGATGCAAACTAGAGAGAGAATCCCCCAATCTCTAGTTGAAAAGTATAAGGATACAATATGCTTTATGGTAGAAACTGATCAATGCCTAATGGAGGAAGTAGAGCCAAGGATTGTCTGGATCATGCCAATGGGGTATGAAGTAGATGAGAAAATTGTAGAGCTACATGTTCAACACATGCTAAGCCAACCCAAGGACCCTAAGGCAGAAAGGTTTGGAACCTTTCAAGAACTGAGTGTAAAAATTCATGTTGAACTAAGACAGCCCAAGATCAAGAGAAAAGTAAGAAGGGAAGTGGAAGAAGTCGCCAAAAAATATGGAATATCAAAGGAGGCACTTGATGCCAATAGAGAGAAGATGGAAAGGGCAGAGAAAGAGAAGGAAGAAGCAGAAAAAGAAAGTGCTCCGGTAGAAGCCCCCTCTCAGACCAGATCCTCTAAGAGCTCTGCACCTACCACTGCTAAGAGCTCAAAGGCATCAAAACCGGAAGCAAAATCATCTAGTAAAGGAGAAAAGAGAACAAAGACAGGCTACAAGATCATACACAAGCCTCAAAGATGATGAAGAGACTGAGACAGATGAGGAAGTAAAGAAAATGAAGAAAAAGAAGAAAACAACCGATGAACCCTCTACTGGTCAAGGCAAAGAAGAGAAAGCAGAGGAAGTTATTGAAAAACCTACTCTCCACATTGATGATATCATCAAATTAGTCACTGTGGATGGGAACTTGAAACCAATGGCTGAGTTCTATGATGAATACAATGAAGCTAACCAGAAGATCCTACAAGATGCAACAGTCAGGTATCTTAATATTTATAATAAGGCATTCATTGAAATTATATCCCTAATTCCCAAAATCTTTGAGAAGGAACTTGAGATAAGAAAGAACAATGCCATGGCAAAATACCTAGAAATTCGGGAGCAAATTGCTATCCAACTTTATCCTTCCATCACTCCCAAGCAAATAAACATGATCTTCAAAGATTGCAAGGATGAGTTTCGAAGCAAAGCCAGAATGAATAAGTTTATGCTTGGAGAGACTAATCAGGTGGCTAAAGAGACTGAAGAGATCCTCAGGAATGCTTATAAAAGATTCAATATTCCTATCATAGAGGACTTAAGTGATAAACCCTCTGCCATGGATGACAAAGGAGAATCTACTGAGACAATGGCAGAAGAGGCAAAGTAGACAAATGAAGAGAAAGCTATGGACTTAGATTCCTCTGTTTCGGAAGAGGAAGTTCATGGAGAAGCAGACATCTCTCTTCCGGATCCCCCTGCAGACTCTGAAATTGAAAGAAAAGAAGAGAGCATCAATCAAGGAGAAGTGAAGGGAAGAGAAGAAGGTCAAACTGAGAAGACCTCAAGTGACAATGCTGAGGTTGCAGAAGGGAAGAAAACTCTGTCTCCGACAAGAGACACTGCAGAAGCAGTCAAAGACTTCTTGACAAAAGAAATAATGGAATGGGATGAACCGGAGCTACTTCAAGGGCCATTCAATTTTGACTCTCTCTCTCCAGTCCAGACAATGAAGGTAGCATCTTTTGCTCAAGCCAAAGCAAAAGAAAAGCTTCTGAAGTCTCACATGGAAGATTGTGAGCTAATAGAGATTGCATCTGGTGTGCTAGAGAAAATCATGCCAACCTTCCAAAAGGATTCTTCTGCCTCCACATCTAGTAATCTAAAGTCTCTTGTTAACTCTGTTAATACATATTTTAACTCTTTAGAGAAAGCAGCAGAAGAGAAAGTCTGGAAAGAATTTTTGGATAAAAGATTCTCTAAAGTACAGGGGTACATAGCAAATGATAGGAGAAATCTGAATATTGGAATAAAGAGCTTAGAAAATGCTCTTAAAGATGGCAGAGATATATATAAATTTTGTCTATCCTGGTCTAAAGTGACAATGGATATTGAGAATTAAGTGAAAGAACAAGAGGGAAAACTTTCAAGTATATCTCAAAGTTTTGATCCTCTCTCCTCTTCCATAATGAATCAAGAGTGCCAAACTCTTGTAGCTATAAATGAAATAAAGAAGCTTGAGAAGGAGAAGAAAAATAGGATAAGCAGGCTAAGTGAACTAAGAGGGATTATTATCCCTAAGTTAGAGGCCATGCATGAGACCCTAATTGATGCTCAGACCACAGCCCGGACTAGTGATCTGACAGATCTAAAGAAGGCAAAAGTTTTTGCATTCCTGTTAAGTGGTCACATCTCAATTTTGGACAAAATGAAGCAGAGTTGGGTAACAAAACTTGTCCAGTTGAAGACAACTTTTGTAGATATACTTCAATATATGTAAGTATAGCACGTATATATACTTATGCAGCTAAGTATAGTTGGATTTTTGGGAATTTTTGGTGTGCAGATTCTACCCTTTGCCATTGATGTCAAAGGGGGAGTGAGTAGTAGTAAAAAATGTGGAATCTAGCTAAGGGGGAGCTCTGGAAAAGTGTACATTAGAACAGAGCATTAGCCAAGGGGGAGTGTAGTGTGACACTTAGTCATTTTTCACTAAGTGTTGTCATCAATGCCAAAGGGGGAGATTGTTGGCAAGAGACACTGTGTGGCTTCATGGGTGTTGTCATTGATGGCAATAAAGACCATCCCACACATCTGCTAGACATGGTGTGTCTATACCAGAAGTCAGATTGAAAAGTATTTTGGTCCGGTGACCAAGAACAGAGCATGCAGCAAGGTCTGACAATCAGGTCTGAATATCTCAAAGGAAGTATCTCTATATAGTGCAGACTTGGGGAAGTCAAGAGGAGTACCTTGACTGATAGATTCCAGGGATTGAGCCTCCGATGATGATAGAGTGAAGAGATATGAGCACCTAAGTATTGGGTTCCTGTTTGGCAAAGTAGACTGAGGAAGAACTGACCGGCAGAGCATCAGACCTTAATCCAGATGAGATATTGATGGTGATCAAGGTTCTTAAGGTATCATTTATGATTGGTCGACATGATTGATGACCTCTATAACTATCTCTTTGATACACATCACTTGGTAAGCAAGGATTCAGCCGACAAACCAGAGTTTGGGAAAATATTGACTATTCTGGATGCCGACTAGAAAGATGATGAAATCCTTGGTGCGGATATATATACCAAATGGATTTTGATGAGAAGGTGTGTGTGGTGTATTGGGTAGTGTGAATAAAAGTAGAGAACAATGTGGAAATAGAGATAGAGGTCCGGTATGTGACAGAATAGCAGCACTAAGGCAGAGGAAGAATGAAGTGCAGTAGATCAGTATATTGAGCTCAACCGGAACTAAACCTAAGCACATGTGGATGCTTCTCATCAGTTCAAGTATCTGGTTTCCTTCTATAAACTATTGTAGGCAATGAGCCTCTTGTGAACAATGTGCTCGGGCAGTGAGCCCTAATTGGCAAGTGCCATTTTATACTATCTTATTCTTTTAACAGAGAATACAATCTTGGGTTAATCACCCTGTGGTTTTTTCCCTTAACAGGGTTTCCCACGTCAAAAATATTGTGTCATGTGTATTGAGTTTATTTTTGCTTCCATGGTTATGTATGCTAATATGATTTGATATTGCTTTAATTGTTAAAGAAGAAAAGAAAGACAGATTATTAAGATAACTGATTCACCCTCCCCCCCCCTCTCAGTTATCAACATGGTGATGTTTGCTTAGGAGATGGATGTTTTAAGACTTTTGGAACCCACATGGACTTAATATTTTTCTATTTTTTGCTTTTCATGTGGGATGGAGAAATTTGAAACTTTGGAATGGAATGGCATTTTTGAATGGAAGAAGATGGTTGGGATTTTTGGCATGTGGATGCCTCATTTGATTTGCTTGATTTTTGCTTAGGTACCCATACCATTTTGCTTTTGGACTTTGCTTTTGGAGGTATGGGTTTGGATGGATTTTTTAATGTACCTTGCTTTGAATGTTTGGATTTATTTCCTAAGGGATTAAGACCCTTAGGATTTTTGGCTTTATGTAAGGAGGCATCCAAATGTTTATTTTTGAATCCCATGTGGCAGATGGAATGAGTGGAAGCCTTATGTTTATACAATGTGTGCGTTTGTTGGTCAGGATTAGGAATGTGAGGGAACTTATGGATGGTAGGTATGTTAGGTGTTGGAAGTGATGGTGGCAAAGTGGATGGAGGGATATTAGGAGTTGGAAGGAGTGGAGGTAAAGTGGATAGTGGAAGGTGAATGGTCACATGCTTTTGGCATTTGTAGGATGAGGGAGGTGGAATAGCAACGTATGTTTTAGGAATATGATGGGGTTTATGATGGAATGAAGTGGATTTAGGAAGTGTGGAGGAAGTACCAACATCGTTAGATTGTTGACCTTGGGGTGTGTATCCAAGGCCAAATGAGCGAGGAGGGACCTTGACATGGATTGGCTCCAAAATGCCTTGTTCATGTAGGCCTAAACCTTTGCCTTGGTAGTTCATGTTTTAGAGCATGTGATTGACTATAGGACTAGGTGTAGTTTGGAGACTAGACTTGAGTTGATGATTGGATGGAGAAGGTAAAGTGGATAATGGTTTCTGGTGTTCTAAGGAGGAACACTTATGAATGAATGTGGATAGACTAGTAGGATATGGTGGATTTGAAATGGGATCGATGGTGGATGTGAAAGGATCATTAGGATCTTGTTTATGTTCATTGGGATCCAAATTATTTGTTTGATCTTCTATGTTTGCTTTGGAGGCGCATGTCTCATCATGACAAGTGGAAGGTCTAGGATCATGGTTGGGTGGAGAGGTCTCTTTGCTTTGAATAAAGGCCATGAAACGGGGTGAATGCTCAAGTAAGTCAACAATACTTTCATTAGATGGAGCATGTAGGTCTTGGGTGTCTTGTTCATGAATAGTTGTGGGGGTATGACTAGGATCAAGTTGTTCATGGATAGGTTCTTCGTAGGTAACATCTTGATCATAGAAAAGGTACATGTTATGGATAGGGTAAATGGAAGTGATTTGATCTTGATTAGGACTAGGGCTTAATGTTTTCACATGATTAGGATTAAACTCTTGACATACCTCTTGACCTGCTTGAATGGAAGTGGAAGGCTCTTTAATAAGCTTGATAGCTCGTAGATCACATGATGGGGTTAGAAGACTAGACAAAGTGTTTAAAGACTCATGGGGGGGATCAAGAATAGGTGTTTGATGACATGGCAATGTTTTATTCCTTGCTAGTAGCCAATGGATCACATCCTTTGCAAGGATATGGGTGAATGGGCAATATAGGGGGTGGATGATAATAGTGGAAATTGAAGGCTTAGGATTAGGATTTGTTGGATGGATAATGGGATTAGGATTTGGGCTAGATGGAAAGATAATGGAATTAGAGGGATTGGTTTTATCCAAGACAATCTTACCACAATCTTCTATGTTCTTGGCCAATCTTTGAAATCGGACACAAGTGGATATGGTATGTCCCCTATACCTATGGTATGCACAATAATGGTTTTTATTATACCCTCTAGGTTTAATCATAAATGGAGAATATGCTTTGAGCGGGTATAGCTCAATCAAATTTGCTTGGACTAGTTTCTCTAAAAGTATCTCCATGGAATCTTTTAATGAAGGATTAGTGGAACATGGGGATGAAGGTGATGAAGATGATGAAGGGATTGATAAAGGTGTTGGGATGGGACTAGTTGGCTCATGTGTTGGCATATGATTGGATGGTGAAGGTGACTCAAAGGAGGCACTTTCTAGGTTGGTTTCTCCCTTGTCAAAGGAATTTAGGTCCTGCATAAGATGACTTGGACTTTCTTAATTTATGTACATAGGGCCATTTGGACTTGCTTGTTGTTCATGTAAGGACATTTGATTGCCATATAGATAGGTTTGGTGATGAGGTGGCATGATAGGATTTGTACGTGAAAGGTCTTGTGAGGTGGATTATTGTAGACATTGGTTGATGTTGGAGATTTGTTGAGAAAGCAGTTGCAATATGATGGCAATGGAGTTAGGATCATTGGATGGTAGGCTTATGGTAGTACTTGCATTTAGGGTGTTGCTAGGAATAGTGAGGGTGATTTGTGGTATGGATGTGGACGCATTAGTGTTTGGATTAAGTGCTTGTTGGACTTGTGATGGAATGTGGGAGCATTGATATTGGCCTAGGACTTGATGTTGTGGGAATTGTTGATGTTGTGGTGACACATGATCTTCTTCCTTTCTATATAACCAACTAAGTTGCCTAGGTTGGTTAAGCATTCGTTTGGTGCCATAAGGATCATTCTCATAGGTGTTGTTTAGAAATGCCATGTCCATGTTTACAAGTGATAGATGTGGAGAATTGATTAGATGAAGATTTGATAATGTGTAATGGCCAGAAATGATTAGGGTTTTACTTGGATGATGAGAACTATGGTGATGATGATTAGGATGTCAAAGATGACTAAGATGATGAGATTAGATGACTTGAAGGACTTAGGATGAATGATGGTGGAATTATTAGGGTAGGTGAATATGATGATTTAGGATAATGGTAAGGGTAATGTGGGATAACAAGGTGGGATGACTTGGATTGAGGTGATTAGGATGAAAGGATTGAGATGAAAGTGGTTTAAATGAGAAATGTAGGTGATGATGTGGAGTCATTGGGATCAAATTTCAAGACCTTAGGATGATTTGATTTGTTTTGTTTTTGATGGATGGCTCTCTATGCTTGAGATAGATTAATGATCTCAAGTAAGAGGGTTGATTGGATTGATTCTCTGTATTTAAGGTAGACTAATGACACTTAAGTAATACAAGGTTGATTAGATTGATTTAATTGGTTGACTTACTTAAGATAGACTAATGATCTCAAGAAAGTTTGGATAACGTTTGATGATGATCAACTAAGGTCTTGATTTTTGATTGGGTTGATTTGGATTTGGATTGGGATGAATGTAGTTGGGATATGATTTGGCTTGGAATGATTGGATAATGTGTAATGACTAGGATGATGTTGATAGGAGTGAGGATGAATGATGAAGATGTGACTAGGATGTGCTTAGGGATGATTCGGATTGAGGGTGATTTGACAAGAATGGAGATAATGATGATGTGTAATGATTAGAATGATGTTGATTGGATAATGATTTGGATAGAATGATGATGATTTGATGATGTAGAGTGACAAGGATATGATTAGGATTGATTTAGGATGACTTGGATGTGATTTAGAATGGAAAGAGTGTATGATTTGGATTGATTAGGATGATGACTAGGATGATTTAGGATGATGAAGTGGCTAAGAATGGGTGATTAGGATGAATGTAATTAGGTTTGAATATGTTGGAAGAATGAGTTGAATGACTTGTCTTTATGTGTTTGGTGTTTAGCTTGATTTGGCAATGTTCGATCAAATGATCACACATGTACAAACATGATTCACTCGTGCAAGACACATAAGCAATTTTGAATTTTGAAGTGGAAATGTATTGATGATTAAACAAGAACACGTGGAAGACACATCAACGAGCCCTATGACTAGTCAAGTGGGGTATGGCCAATTAGGTCTTAGGCTATGTTTACATAAGGTTGACTAAGGAATTGAAAGTGAAATCTTGCCACACAGCCGAGAGAAAGGGGTAACCCACCCTTCACCTTCACTTCCCAAAGGTATAAGTTCTTTGGGGCTTAGCCAAGAGTGACAAGATTCCAACTCCCAATCAGGGTGTCTTTCGATTCAACCTCGATTGAGGTCGTCCCTAGGGGTGATGAAATCCCCTAGCAGGCCTCCTAGGAAAGGGTAAACAAAAGCAAATCAAGTGAGGTGTTTTTGATCTCCAAGATCACCTTGTAGTGCAATGAGAGAGCATACACACGCACACCACACTCGCACTTGTAAATTGACCCTTACAAAATGAAATGTGTGTGAAAATTGAATGGATAAGAGGTATTTTTTATTCTCAAGATCGCACGAAGCGCATGAGAAGAGCATACACACCACTAATCGCATGCAACTTCACCAAGCAATGAAGACACTTGTTCTTGTTTAACCCAAAGTCAAGATGTGTGATTGAAGACAATGGTTAATTTTAGCCCAATTTTTTTGATGTGATTGCTAAAGCAATATTCATTTTAAGCCCAAATTGAAATGTGTGATGCAAACAAGATTGATTGATCAAATGAAAGAGATGAATCATGAAATAGATACACCTAATTATTTATCTATCCCAAGCTACTATAGATGTTGATGTTGATGTTGTTCTAGCCCCGTAAGATCACTTGCAAGTCACTAGAACGAAAACGGAGCAAGTAAACGTGCTAAGAGGATCGTTATGTGAAAAACATGAAATCTGATAAAACCTCATCCAAATGACCTGATACAGAAAAATGACTGTCATGAACAGATTCTAGATGAAATTCTATGCAATTTTAAAAAAGAATTTGCAAAAATTTGATTAAAAACGCAAAAGATATAAGCATTTGAAGTTCATGTGCAAGTTTGATGTTGCTGATAAAAAAATCCTTAAAAATGGTATAGTCACCTAGTAAAAGTTACACATCTATGAAGTTCGTCTCGTCAGATTTCCAACGAGTCCTTGTTTGCCCAATTTCGCCTCCGTATGACGAAGTTATGATGAAAAGAAAAAAAATGCCCTTCTAGGGCATATAGAGGACACAAGGAAAACTAGCAATTAACACTAACCATTAGCTGTTTACAGAACACTAGTCATATGCTAGTGGTTTGAGGTTGATAATTAAACTTGGCAATTTGGGGCTAGCAAAGCCCACGATCATCCATATGACTATGGGGAGGCCCAAAGCAAAAATAAAAAAAGAAACTGCAAATAAAAGGGGGTCGTTGGACAGCCCCTCTGCCCTTTCCTACCTTAACACCTGTGACCAAGGGCTTTACACAAACCACGAAGGATGGCAGCTATAACCAATAGTGCAGCAAACAAAATTATGTCATGGTTTGAGATCCAAGAGCGCGGATTAAAACTGACAGGATGGCTTATGCAAATGACTTAATGTTGGGGTTTGCCAATGGTCTGAGGGGACTTAAGATAGATGGCTACGACTTAAGACAGAGGTAGTTAGAGTTTGTGGTTTATGTAGAAAGCTGAAGCAATTAGGGTTTGGCTGTTACAGAGCCAACGGTGGTGACCAATCTATAAATGGTGGCGACTGGGAGCTAGGTGGCGATGGAGGATCTTCACCAAGGTGTCGATGGTGTATGATGAGCGGAGGTCGAAAGGCACCAGAGTTTATAGATATGGGAGGTCGAAACACCAGCGACTGAGAGGAGAAGGTGAGTGGCGCTGGGGTTGTATGCAGAGTGGCGGCAAGACTGATAAGAGGTGTTGACAAGGCAGAAACTGGGATTAATCCAGGTCCAAGGCAATAGGAGAGGCACTGGAAGTGGCCCTAGGGTGTTAGGGTTTTGAAGAAGCTAACAATGTTACAGGCCGAGTCGCAAGCAAAAGTCTGCAAAGCTTGTGTTAGGGTTTTAAAACCAGTTTGAGACAGGATATCCAACAGTCGACCAGAATCCCCACGATTGTACCTGCAACATAAAAAAAATGATCCCTGCAACCCAAAGACATTAAACTTGCAACTTCAAATATTAAGCCTGCACACAAACATCGACCAGGATCAGCAACCAACATGGGGTCTGTAGATTCCGTACGGTATGGATCCGTACTGTATGGATTTGTAGGTCCTAAAAAATTTCAATTTTTTTCAAAAAAACTCAGTCACTGAAACCTATCAAGTTTATAGTCAAAAAATTAGAAACAACGTCCTGATCACGATGGTGGGGTCAATTTTCATCAAAAAACTTGCAAATTTTGACAACCTAGGGTTAGAGAAAAGACAAAATTTTAACAACCAAATCTACAAAAAACTCACGATTAGATCCACCACCGGGCGTGCCAAATGAAATCATGGAAAATTGACATGAAGGAAATGATAACAAATGCAAATCAAACGAATGCAAACCTCATATCAACTCACGATCCATTGATAGGGCTGAGAGTGCCACACCCGAAGCACTCTAGCTTTACCCAAAGAGATGAATGTTGATTGCTTGATTATGCAGCATAACATGAAGATTATGACGATAGATGATGGATGAAAAGATGGAAGATAGAAGATTGTAGAGAAATTTCAGCAGAGTAAGGATACTAGAAGAAGATTTTTTTTCAAATGGTTCAAGAGAGGCTACCTTTATAGAAAAGGCAAATTCGAATGGATGGATAGGATTGAAAGTTATGTTGGATGCTATGGATGGTTAAGATCAATTAGGGTTGGATTAGGGTTTCCCACTCAAAGAGGGATTGTAGTCACATGACAAGTGTGCGATGGAGAATAAAGAGAATCTAATTCAAATTTGAATTAGATTGACATGTGAAGGCATATTAAGTGGAAGATGGAGTCATACGACATGTGTCACAATGTGATGAGAGGTGAGGAAATAATTCAAATTTTAAATTTGAATTATGTGAGACATGTGAAGGGGGATTATTAACTAAACAAATGGGATTTATTTAGTTAATTGGAATGTGATCAAGTGGGATTAATTAAATAAAGTGGGTTTATTTAATTAATCAAGAAGGTGATTAAGATGGGATGAACTAGGACCTAGGGATAAATGGGATTAAGTGGGATAAGGTTAGATGAACTAGGATGAACTAGGACCTAGGGGACATATACAAGTTCATGTCGACAATGTGTTGTGTAACTAGGACCTAGGGCAAAGACATAGAAGGTCATGTGTAAACAAGACCTAGACAATTTTCATTGTCTACACCTTTTTTACGATAGCTATAAGAAGAGATGAGCAAGAATAGAAATTCATGCAAGAAAACAATGGGGGCAAGGATATTTTTCCAGCCATGGAAGTTAAGCTACAGCCAGTTCAGTTCCCAGAAACATTTATCTGCTAGATTTTGGGGCAGATTTATGGGTTTCAGTTGCAGATATTTTTGAGGCAGTTGAGAAGATCTTCAAGGGATTCATTTTTTTGGTTATAAATACACAGATCCAGGTTAGTCCCAAAGGGCACCAAGAAGTTCCATGGAGTTCTACACACATATGGACACACATATATTTGAGCGGCAGCAGAGATATTTTTGCCTCAGTGGATGCTTTTCATAAAGAATGTAACATTTTATTTTGTGCATATTTACCTCTGTATTTTGTTCTTCTTCAAACAATAAAGAGAAATACTACTTTGTGCATACTGAATCTATCTCTTGTTCTTACTTCTTATTTTATGTTTCTTTTTCTCTGTTGAATCTGTTTATAAACTGGATTATTAATCATGTTGCAAGCTGTTTAATTTTTCTAGTTAATCTATTAGGGTTTGACACTGTGCAACTGGGTTGGTTTGAAATTTGGCATATCGCCATAGGATTAGGTTTTATTTTATTGTATCTGTAATCTTGTTTCTCTTTCCCTTTCCCAAAACCCCATGAAAAAAGGAAGAGTTAGCTTCCATAAAATCTGGAGGTTGTTTCAAGAGTCCATCCCACATTTTTGAAGCTTCGCATGTTGGTGTTGAAACCCACGCAATTTTATACAGATCAACACAACACAGGAGGAATGCGGACCACAACAAATGTGTGTTATGATTTAATTGGCATTGTATTATGTTCTATCAGACTTAAGCCATTTGAAAATATACTTCTGGAACTGATCAAAAGCTAAAACCTTGGATATAAGAACATCTGAGAGTTAGGAACATCATCCTAGAACCACAAAACTTGGTCTTCAACTGCGGACCAATGCCAATCCAAATACTATTTTTTTGTTGTTGCCTCTGTATACTGCTAACACTTAGCCAAAATGACTAAGTCTTCTTTATCGAACCAAAATCTATGTTCCAACCTTGTTCCTTTTCTTGTTTCCATCAATGACAACACTCAATTATTTAACATAGCAGTGTCTCTTGCCAACAATCTCCCCCTTTGGCATTGATGGCAACACTTAGTGAAAAATGCTTGACTTCCTTGACTGCTCCCCCTTTCTATATACACTCTATATTTCTTCTCCCCCTGAGATGTTTTCCCATTTTTCACCTATCTTCTTCTCCCCCTTTGACATCAATGACAAAGGTGGGTGTGCAAGCCAAAATGTGTCAAAAAAATTTCAAAGACCATCATATTCTGCCACATATATACAAGTACACATTTCTATCTTAATTTATAGTTTAAGGTAGAACATCATTATAGATAGTCTTTATCAAAGCTATCTCTCCATTCCATCTATTCCTTGCACTTTCTAGAGTATGGATGTGGCCATTTATCAAAAAGACTAACTTTTCTGCTTTCTGCACATCTGATGGTGTATCAATTGATGCTTGTGATTTCAAGGCTTCTTCTACCAAATTGGTCATAGAATCAATTTTTGGACTTATCAGCCACCTTAGCTGGCACAACCTATTTTTGACCTCCCCTTTTCTTCATCAGAGTGTTCAAATCATTGTGAATATTTGAAACATGTATTTCTTTGGTACTTATTGACTCAACTGCTAGATTATATGTCTTAGAAATATTTAGCAGTTTGAGTTCCAAGTCCTTGATTTTATTTTTTAATTCCCTTGTAACTTCTGGCCAAGATAAAAAAAATTTGTACAAGTCATAGGCTTCTTTTATGGCACTTTGTATACCTCTTATTCCATGGTCTAAAGAGATTTTATCATCGATGATTTTTAACTCAGCTAATCATTTCTCATCAAACTCTTTTCTGACCTTTGTTTCTGCAGATTTTTCAAAGGATTCAAAATGATTGTTTATTGATTTTATCCTATCTTTTAGTTGATCAGTTGATGATAATGATGTATCTTTCTAGTATTCAGGCATCAACTTTCCTAGTAAATCATATACTGTTGTAATGAGCTTATTGTCTTGCATGGGTGTTTTCATCATTTCTTCACGTGCCTTTGCTTGGACAAATGATACTAATTTAAATTTATGTTCCGGAGACAAGGAATTTAGATTTATTGGTTCTTGTAGAAACTTGGGTAGATCGAGGATTTGTGCACTTTGTTGCTTTTCAAAGGGTTTTGCAATAGTGTCTCTTGCCACTTTTTCTTCACCATGTGAAACTTTCTTTCTTTTCTTCTCTTCTGCTTCCTTCTCTATCTCTACTTCAATTGTGGCTTCTGTAATGGATGGGGTCTTTATTCTTTTTCTGGGACTAGATGTTGGTTTCTCCACTTCAGATCTCTTATCTTTCCTTTTAGGATTGCTTGATGTCCATTCTATCGGAGCACCTATGGACATTGATCCTCCTGATTTGGTTTTTGCCTTACTTGATTGTTCATCTAATGTTTTCTCTGACTCCTTGGGTTCCATAAACACTCTAGAAGATAATTCTAAGAATGTCCCAAATCTTCCCTCTTTGGGATCATTAGGTTTGGTTAGTAGTGCATCAGCTAATTCAGTCAAGACATCTTCTGCAACTTCATATCCTAGTGTAGGGACCCATACAGTTCTTGGTTCCATAGCTTGCATGAAGCACCTGCCTTTGTCCACCATGAATACAATATCCTTCTCATACATTATCACTACATTTTCAGGTATCCGGAACCTACATGACATTTTCTTTTGAAAGTCTTTGAAGTATTCCCATAAGATTTTGTTCTACTTATCTGCATTTCCCAAACTTTGTAAGTGATTTCTCATTTGAGTGGCTACAGGTATGTGATCAAGCTAGACAATATTTCCTAAACAAGGTAGCTCTCTTAGGAAGTAAAAGATTAAACACGTAATCAATGTTCCATATTTGAAAGGATGATTAGTTTCTTTTGTTCTTTTCAAGTTCTCCATTAGTTCACTCCGGAGCAATTCGTAAAGGTCATAATCTGTATCATTTTTTATCATGTACTATGTTGTGTATATAGCCGATGCAAACACAAAATTTTCCTTGTTGGAATAGTATATTTTGTATCCAACAATCATTTATGCAAATTTGACAGTCAAATTCTTAATATCATTTACTGTAAGGGGATTCTTATCAAATTTGGCTCCTATTAGCTACATTACCACATTGTTCTTCATTTTCTTCATGCCAGGAACCCTTCAAGAGGAGTTCATCCTGGTTATAACTTTGATAGCTTCTTTAGTTATCATATATGGTTCATCAAGCCATATAAATTCATCATGAATTCTACTTAGAATAAGCTTGACCCATGCATCATTCTGAATTGCAGGAAAATCCAACCAGGTGTCAAATTTCTTTTCTCCTAGAATTTTATACTCATCTTTTAGTACAATATCTACAGTAGTCAGTTCATCCAAATACAGTTTTCCTAACTTCAAGTGATCATATTCTTCTAGACTGATACGAATGTATGCTCTGATATCTTCCATATGCATAACCCCATGTGGAGTAATTGAGAATGCCCCTAACAGATCGTCTTCTAGTGATTTTCATCTAAGAATTGTTTCTTAAACTTGGGGCAAGGCATTTTCCCTATCTCTATGACGTGAGTAAACATTTTCCCAGAATAATTTATTTTTCACAGTAGGGTTTTTATGTTGTAAGTACATCTTTTATCGGATTAGGGTTTCTTTGATCTTGATCTTGACCTGAAATCCTTTGGAGAATGTTGTAGTCACTTTTGAATCTTGCTTTTGTTTGCCTTGGGTACTTTAGAACTTAGAATGCAAAGTGATTTTTCCTTCGGATACAAATTGTTTTATCCTTCGCATGCCAAAACCTAAGTCATTAATGTCGTCTTTCAAAAGCACCTTCCTGACAACCACAAACACTTTAGATTATTCTGCAAATCTCCACAATTCATCCTTTTCTTCTGGAAGTTCCTTCAAAAGATTTGTCATATGATTCTTTTCATCATATCTTCGTGCCAGATTCCAGCATTGGCTGATTGGCTAGGGGTTTTGAATTTTCAACACAGCTCCCCCTGAGCCATAGCACCCAATTTACTTCCTGGATGAAGTATCTGCACTAGATGCTGGTGCGGATCCATCCTTAACTTCAATTACTTCCTTTTTTATCCAGATCTTGTCCATCTCTTTCTAAGTTTCAGCCAGATCAACGTTTTCTTTTCCCATATCATTCCTCTACTTTGTTTTCCTTTCTTCAACATAGTAATTTCTCTTCACATTCTTGCTTCTGCAAACTCTTGCAACAAGTCCAAATTTGTTGCAATTGTAGCACACAATGTTTCCTTGTCCTTGATTGCTTCCTCTGAATGAATTCATCCTTGATCTGCATTAATTATCCATGTGTCCAAATCTATTGCATGCAAAATATCTTCCATTGAATGATTGAGTATTTTGGAAGCCATTTCTTATCAGATTTTTGCATTCATTTGATCTATGACCAATTGTCTTGCAATTGAAACATTGACCATAAAATGATGGAACATTCTGATTTATTCTACTCCTACACTGAGTAGCTTTATGTCCAAACTTTTTGTAATTAGAACAATAGCCATTGAAAGATGGGTACCTTTGAGCATTTAGCTATTTGACTGGAGATCTTCTAGGTCTTCCCTTTTGATTCCTGAACTGGTTGCCTTTGTTTTGCTTCAATTGAAAATTTCCTTGACCTGATCTTGAACTTTCTCCTTTCTCAAATCCTAAGCCTTGCTTATCATCTGAACTCTTTTGACTAGCAATCATCTCATCAAGTTTTGCAGAACTTATCTCGAACTTTTCTTCATAGCTCTTGGCTTTGTCCAAGTCTACTTTAGGCTCACAATTTCTTTTTCAAGTTTGACACAATCTTCTGACTTGCTTTTTACCATTATATTTAAATTTTCTTCTATTTTTTCTCTTTCCAAAATTTCCACTTCCAAATCATTCAGGGTTTCATTTGCTGATATCAATTGATCACTAACCTGTTTGTATTTTTTCTTTGAATTTCTTGACTTGTTCTTTTAACTTTGAAATACATTCATCAGCTTCTTGTAAGTTATCCTTCAGATCCCTGACTTCTAGTTCAGACTTTTCAAGATCAATAAGAGTTGCTTCCAGTTCCACATTGTTTGAGAAATTTTCAAATCTCCTAGACTAGTACACCACCTAAGCCTTCTCCTGAGGCGTCAGTAATGACTACAAATTGACCCTCTGGGTCGAGTACTTTCAAAATTGGTGTTAAAGTCAATTTTTCCTTTAGTAGGTCAAAGGCCTCCTGGCACTTATCTGACCATTCAAATTTCTTACCTTTTCTCTGCAAGGAAGTTATAGGATATGCAATTTTAGAGAAGTTTTTCATGGACTTCTTGTAATTACCAGCAAGGCCCATAAAACTTTAGACCTCATGAACATTTCTTGGTATCAGCCATTCCAAAAAAGAATTAATCTTAGCTGGGTCCAAAGTTATCCCCTTAGCTAATATTATGTGGCCCAAGTACTGTACTTCCTTTTGAAAGAAAGTACATTTGGAGAGCTTGCCATATTGTTTATGCTCTCTCAACCTCTGGAGAACAATTCTTAAATGTTGTACATGTTCTTTCTCATTCTTGGAATAGATTAGAATGTCATCAAGGAATACTAGGACAAACTTGTCCAAACAATCCCTGAACACACTATTCATAAGATTCATAAATGTTGCCGGTGCATTTGTCAATCCAAAAGGTAAGACAGTGAATCCATAATGTCCATACCTGGTTCTAAAGGTTGTCTTATGGATGTCTTCATCCTTCAACCTCATTGGTGATATCCAGACTGAAGATTAATCTTGGAAAACATAGTTGCTCCCCTCATCTGATCAAAAAGATCATCGATGCAAGGTAATGGGTATTTATTCTTAATGGTTGCTTTATTCAACATGCGGTAATCTCTACACAACTACAAAGTGCCATCTTTATTTTTCACAAAAATCACTGGGGCTCCCCATGATGACACACTGGGTCTAATCAACCCTTTTTCTAACCACTCATGTAATTGAGCTTTTAACTCCATTAGTTTTGAAGTGGGCATCCTATAGGGGGCTTTAGAAATAGGTTCTAATCCAAGAATTATATCAATGGCAAAATCAAAGGCTCTTTAAGGAGATAATTCCGGTAGTTCATCTGGAAATACATCCTCAAAATCTCTAAGGAAGGGATAATTGTCAAAATCTAATCTTTCCTGACCTATTGATTCATAAAACATTAAGTCATCTTGGAAATAAGTTTCCTCAGTCTCATTTAGTTTTTCCATTTTGACAGTGAAAAGTTGGCACCCTTTTCTTTGAGCTCTTTTCATTTGCAGAGAAGAAATTTATCTTAGCTTGACTTCCCTAGGTTTACCTTGGAGAAGGACTTTGTTTCCCAAATCATCTAGGCACTCTACTATTTTGGCATAACAATCCAGTTTGGCTCGATGTCTCCATAGACAATTTATCCCTAGGATAACATCATACGAGCCTAGTGGGCCTACATAAAGATTTACTTCTGTGGAAAAGCTTGGAAGCTCAACCCTAGCCTCAAACAGGCATTGTTCTACCTGAGCCTTAGTGTGATTTGCATATTCTGCAGACCATGTGTTTTCCATGAATCCAACTTTTCTAGGAATTTTATTGGCAATTTTAGGAGAAAAAAAGCATTTGGTAGCACTAGTATCAATCAAAACTGAAATGGGAACTCCAAATAAAATACATGTTGTCTCAACGGGAGTTATTTGGTATTCATCTTATCAGTTGTTCAAGGTTGCATGAATGCATTGCTAGAATGCCACTTGCTAAGAGGGTAGAGGGTTTCCTCTTGGTTGTGCTCCTTGTGTCTTGTTAGAACACTGGTTGGTGTAATGATCTTTGCCACAAGTATAGCACCCTCCCACTAGTCCTCACCTCTCTTGAGGTTTTCCAGAATTGTCTCCATTCTTCCTGGAGCGCTTATTTCCCTTTTTCTCTCCCTTAGATTCAGTTTGCTTATGTTTGGTCCCCTTATCATTTTTCTCAGAATAATCATATTTCTTCCCCTTTTTCTTAGAGGATTGTGAGGATTGAGACTAATTATATCTCTTTTGATTCCTTTCTCTATAAGTCGACATAGCCTTCAGTTTCTATTCCTATTTGATGGCCTTTTCATAGACTTGGTCCATTGTAGTAGGATTGTGAACATCAACCTCGCCCCCAACCTAAGCGTTCAACCCCATTATGAACTTCTGAATGCAGAATTTCTCATCCTGTTGGTACTGCAGCACATACTTCAGCAGTCGGGTGAATTTTTCCCAATATTCATTCACGAACATATCAGCATGTTTCAGACTTTGAAATTCTATAAGTTTTCGATCATAGAACAATTGAGGCAACCATCTTTGCCTAAAAATTTCTACAAACCTGTCCCATGTAAGGCTTGTAGACCTCAAGCCTGGTTCCATCCTTTTGTTCATCCACCGTGTGGATGCTTCACTTGCCAGTTGAAATGCTCCCCACACATCTTTAGTGACCTCATTATAGTTTCTAATTTTAAAATATTTTTCCATTTCTGTAAGCCATGCCTTTGCGGCATCTCCGCTTACGGATCCATCAAATTTACGAGGCATGACCTTCTTCATGTCTTGGGATAGTTCCAAAGCCACATGGCTCCTTCTATCCTCTTCTTTCCTAGCCTCAGAGTTATTCTCTCCATGCTCACTTTGGGTGGTGTCATTATGGCATCCCTCGCCATCACCCCCATCATAGGCATCCCGCTTGGGTCCTTGTCGGCCCATGACCTCTTGTTCGAGAGTTTCTACCCTTTTTCTTGTTTCTTTCAATAAAATTAGGATCTAGTCTAACTTAGATTTGGAGTGCCCTGAAGGATATCCTTCTTCCTGGCTATCTCACATCCTGGTTCTAATATGAACCTTGGTTGCAATCTACTTCTTCCTGAAGTTTGCAGATTAATCATGGATTAGTTTTTCCATGTCATTTAATTCATTCATTATACAAATCTATTCTCATTCATGTAATCTTTAACAAGAAAGCAAAGATTGTAAGAATTTGCCATTGCATTGTAGTTTTCATTGGATTACATATAATCCATCAAAATTACAAATTTTTTGTTTACACCTTGCTACTGCAAGTCATTTACAATTTAGGATAACTTCATGTATTCATTTCTCAATCTTGAGATTTATCATTTTAGTCTTAGGAGGTGAGGGTACATGCAAGTACTCCTTTACAATCTCCTTAGGTACATCATAATCCCTAGGATTATTTTCCACAGCTAGTGCTTTCGGTGCAAAGGGTTCTGTCGATGCATCAGTAGAGTTTGGGGTAGCCATCCTTATTTCTTTCCTTAACTCATGTTTGATGTGTTTCATGGCATCAGCGAAGGTTTCCTCATCAGTTAACCATGCTCCTACTAGGCAGCCAGTCTGTTCAAGTTCCTCATCCTTGAGGCTCTTGTTTTTTCCTTCCAGAACTTAAGGTAACGCCCTTTATCTATTATCTTCTTTCGGGGTGTTGTTCTTATCTTTATCATTCTTGAAAAGAACATCCAAACATTAGCATTCTTAATGTTTGGTAAAGTAATCATCAAGTAGTGAGCTCATAGGTCCATGTATTGAACCTAGTAGCTCTGATACCATATCTAACATCACTTTCCTTAATACTCAAGATTTAACATAAACATTCATCTTAATCAAGAGATTAGTTAACAATATGATTAACCAAATCAAAATTTAACAATAATGAATCATTATCATTTCATCAACTAGGCATGTTATTCTAATAGAATATAACAAAGCTTATAATACAATAATCATTACATATCCTTAGTGAGTAACCATCACTAATCATGTACAAGTTATGCCCAAGGCATCATGAATCAATTTATAAATTACATTTGACTGACAGGTCATTAAATGCAAAATACTATATCTAGAACAAATGTCATCGGTCTTCATAAGCCTCAGTTTGTCTCATGCTTGGGAAGGAGAGCATCATCCCGGTGCTTTTCCACCAACCATGGACCTGCAGTTCCCCACTCAACTTCCTAACTGGAAGTGGCCCTAGCCTTCATGGAAAGGTTAGATATTAGGAACCATTAGGTTGGCCATCTGAGTATCTAGTTTTGTGTCCTTCCTAATGTATCACAGTCACACAACTATAGATCCACTCTAACTATGTATGATACTACTAGACACACTAAGCCATCTACAGCATTATGGACCAAAAATGCATGCAAAGACAGATGCATTACTTTGGCCAAAGATTTACATACATATACATTGCACAATGAACATTGTCATATGTACACCATCCTGACTTGACTTATAAGATGTCATATCCTATGTAGTAAATTCAAATTGACCTTTCTCTCTAGGTCTAGTATAAGTGGGATCAATTCGATTCATCGTCCATGCTTTGACACTCGACTCCCATCATAAGTTGGTTACAACTAAATGGTTTACTTTTCTAACGAGGAACTTGTGGCTCCATGTCACCTTGTTCCACTTTCAATTCGTATCATAATCGACCATTTTTACCACCTTGGGTATTCTATGGTTTACAATTTCGATTTAAAATAACTTATAGATTAGAATCATAATTCTTGTTGCTCTAGGCATACCTTTCCTTAACAAATGGAATAGTTTCATAATGAATGATATCTCAAATTACTCTTATGAGCTTTTAGTGATAAACACTATCCCCATTTGTTTACTCATAAGTAAAGTAAAGGGTTTAAAAACTTGTGATCATAACCATATAGGTCTTAGTTATCAAAATAAAGCAATTTCCATACTAATAATTTAGCAAACATGCAAGTTGTCACATGTTAAAACTATGATTTTTAATGATCACACCACCTCCTTGATCTAGGATAGACAAGTACAGTCACGACTATTTAAATAACCCTCTTTATAGCCATAGTCAGGTTTTCATGCAAGTTGAATCAAGAATTCATTTGAGTTCTATAAGCACAGTTATGTTTAAGGCCATATCGGCCATCACCACAATCGTGGTGGCTATATTGGTTATAATGCAGACTGTAACAAAGTACTAAACATCATCATTCGGCACTTCTTATGTTGCGAGCACCTTGAACTTGAGTCTTGGCACTATTATTATACAAGACACGTCGTTATTCGATATGTAAATGTTGTAGTATATATGTGCTCATCCATAATGGCCTCGAGCCACAGTTATAGTATGGATTATAATGCATTAAGCTCGGCCTTCATGGCTTTGAGCTATAGATATAATATCGTAAACATTGCAATATAGCTTAGCTTTCATGGTCGTGAGCTTTAGTATAGGTAGGGATACAATGCATTGAAGCTCGACCTCCATGGCCTCGAGCAAAGTCACAGAAAGGAATATAATAAAGTATAGCTCATCCATAAGTCTCGAGCTTAGACACAGTGAAGATTATAGTGCAATACGGCCCAGCCGTAACGCCTTGAGCCTCTGAATCAAAAAGAAATGCTTTAAAGATTATACAAGCTCGGCCATAAGGCCTCGAGTCATTACCATATAGAATATATCAGAGATAAGGACACCACAGTAACAGTTATAAAAGCATGAACCCCATACGCTATGCATGCTATGGGAGCTCGATATAAAAGAAACTCATAACTGAAAATGTATATAAGGATAACATTCTCTACTCTACCTATGCACAGTCCTTCAAATCCGAAGGCATTCCCAATTTGACCTCCATTTGTCCTGCTCTGTATGTCTTTCCTTGCGCAGAGCTAAAACTCTCCCTTCTTTCCAAAACCAAAAGATCATAATGATAGTCTTTCCAAAAGACTAAAGGATTATTATTTTATCCTAATTCACATGCCTATTTTCATGGAAACTACCACCCTTTACCAAGGTGGCATGAGTGATTTCTCCCACTCGGCCAACTACCACGATCATGGCTCGCACAAGCATGACACCTACTAGTCTATGGTGAGCTCAAAGCTCCCATTAGTTATGATGTCAACTATATCAAAATAATAAACACAATAACATAGAAAAATATTAAATATCAAATTTATATAATTATATTATAATATTTTTACATGCATCCACTAGATGCATGTGAATACTAATATTAACAAAGATGTCATTTTTTGACATCACCTCCTTCATGGAGATAGAGCCATCATGCAAATTAGGAATCAAGCACCGCTCTCCCTTCTTCACTAAGGACTCGAAACTTAACAGACCAGACAATAATGGATTTATAATCTCAGTTCAAAAATATTTAGAGCAATAAGAAAATGCTCTGACAAAAAGCAAGACTAACTCTCAACTCATATTGACATTCCAAGAACATCGTTGGGTCGAGTCGATGCAACATTGTCGAAATGACTAAATCGACAAAAGGAAAATCAACTGGCCAAGAAGCATAATTTACGCCAACTTACATGGTTCAAAGGACAAAATGTCTGACACTCAGATGGCTACTGACCCCACTTCCCAACATCTAACTCCTCCTCCGGGATGATACTCTCCTTCCTTCTTCGAAGGATGTTACATTTTCCTGTTTAGACTCGGGACTACAAAACCATGATCAGTGCATCATTATCATATCCCATAATATAAATCAATTAATGTTCAAAACTAATTAACATCAGTCACTAACTTCATAATCAAGATCAAATCAGATATTTCCACAATATCAAATCAATTAAATATGATAAATCCTCTTGATTATCATGCAAAGTTAATGATTTAGTCTAATTGTAAGTTGGGGATGTAACAATAGATCCAAAATGAGTCAAGGCTATTGATCTCATTCCACAACCCAAATCAGTTAAAGGAATGCAGTCTTTTTTTGGGCAAATCAACTTTGTTAGGAAATTTATTCCTAATTTTGTCAAAAAGACTAAGGCCATTTCTAAAATGCTTAAGAAAGGGCAATATATTATATGGGAGAAAGAACAATCTGAAGCATTCAAGGATATTAAGGAAGCTATCAAGGAGGCACCTGTATTGATAAGTCCAAATTATTCTAAACCCCTTCAGTTGTTTTCATTTCCTTCCTTTTATACTATTGTTGTTCTACTTCAGAAGAATAAAGATGGATTTGAACAACCTATTGGGTTATTTAGCAAATATTTATAGGCTATTGAATTAAATTATTCTATAATGGAGAACCATGCGTATGCATTGTTAAGGACATAAAGAATTTTAGATCTTACTTCACAGGTGCTAAGATCATAGCATATGTACCACACACAGCTGTGAAGGATATCTTCATACAGTAGGAAGTTTCAGGTAGAAGGTGCATCTATGGATCAATTGGATCCAGGAATATGATATGGACATACAGATCACCAAACTGGTTAGAGAACAGGGTTTAGCTAAGTTGATGGCAAATTCCAATTTAGAGGCAGCTGAGATAAATGAGGTAAATGCTTCTCAATTTGTTGATGTATGTGCTTTGACAAATGACCCATGGTATAGGGTTATTATCTTTTATCTTGTCAATATGCATTACCCCCCAGGCATGAGTATAACTAAGCAAAGGACACTCAAACTCCAATCCCAAAGGTATGTCTTGATCCAAGGTATTTTAATGTGGAGAAATCATGGGGGACTGTTATTAAGGTGTTTAGATCAACAACAATCTGAGGAAGTTATTGATGAATATCACTAAGGAGTTTATGGTGGGCATTTTTATGCTAAAACCACAACACATAAGATCATTAAGGTAGGATTTTGGTGGCCTAGTCTCTTCAAAGATTTTGCAAAACAAATTAGAAAATGTGATGCCTGTCAAAAATTTGCAAGTAAGTTGAAGTTCCAAGGTACCCTTCCTCTTATGAATATTACCATTGAAGCACCATTTCAGCAATGGGGCATTGATTTCATAGGGGAGATACAAGAGAGATCAAGTAATGGGTATAGGTGGATATTGGTGGCAACTGATTATTTTACTAAGTGGGTTGAGGCTATTCCAACTCACAATGCCATGTCCAAAGTAGTGATTGAGTTCTTGTTGAATAATCTGATAACTAGATTTGGTGTGCCATCTAGAATTGTTGCAGACAATGCTATGTGTTTTAGATCTCAAGACATTGCAAACATGTGTTCCAAGTATGGGATAAGTTTGATTCATTCATCACCATATCATCCACAAAGTAATGGACAAGTTAAGTCTAGCAATAAGAGCCTCGTGAAAATTTTAAAGAGGACTTTAGATGAGAACAAGAAAAGGTGGGATGACAAGCTAAAATATGCAGTTTGGGCTAATAGGATCACCTATAAATGTGCTATAGGTAAGAGTCATTTTGAGTTAGTATATGGGAAAGAGGCCAAAATGCCAATGTCGCTGGAATTGCATGTGTATCAATTGTTGCAACAAATAGGAGAAGATGGAAATGATGCTATGGCATTAAGAATGCATGAGTTAACAGAGATGGATGAAGTCAGAAGGATGGCACATGACAAAAACCTACTAAGGCAGCAGAAGGTGGAACATTTGTTCAACAAAAGAACATTCAAAAGATGTTTTCAGACTGGTGATTTAGTTCTTCTCTGGAATGACAAATCAGAAGACAAGGGAAAACATGCTAAGTTTGAGCCACTATGGTTGGGCCCATATCAAATTGATAAAAAGCCAGAGTGGACACCTTTTATGTCAGAAACTTGGAAGGAGAAATGTTGGAGTTGTCTGTTCATGGGCAACATTTGAAACATTACTTCTCATAGGTAATGATTTTCCTTCAAATTTTGTGGTAAAACCTTGTTATATTTGGTATATTCTAACTTTGAGTAGTCTTGACCATTGCTAGTCTTAATGGTGTTTTGTTTTGTTTCCTGTGTCTCATTTTTTTATGTTTTGTGGTCTGTTCCAGAGATCTGGATTCTCGTTGTGCCATTGCTTGGCACACGTCCCCAACTAGAGCCAGTGTTGAGCCCTGAAAAATTAGTCTTTAAAATGCCTTGTTTTGCCCTCATGTCTCCTTCATATTCCCACTTGAACCTATAGCTTATAACCGATCAGAGACATATCTCATAGGTTTTCATATCTTTGCCATTTGAAATGCAAGGTGAAAAATCCAAAGAAATTAGCTAAGCCCTAAGTCTTATAGTCATCGTTATACTTTATCTTATAATCCTTTGTTGATTGTCTATCCTAGGTCGCCAGTTGTTTAAGTTACAACCTTGAGCCTTATATACCATGAAATTATCGGCCTTGAGTCCTAGTATTTACCTACTTTAGCCTGTAAATGTCATATCCTTTATAAAATCCTAAGTCGTAAGTCTTTGTGGGGTCCAAAAATGCCACATAGCAGGATTTCACAAGCCCGCACAACATCTAAGGTGACATCTTTTTCCTACCATGAGGCTGCAAAATGCAGACAATTGGCAAGGATGCACAGGCTTACAACCATAAGATCAAGGATTCAGAATCAAAAAAGCAAGTGCTTCCAGGTGTTGGGTGAAGAAGTGAGATGCAAGTGTGGAAGATCTAATGGTAGCACAAAGGCGCAGAGGAATAATTACAAAAGGGAAGATTCTCCACGTGGCCATGAGATTGTGACATGTGGTCAACTATCGAAGGAAGAAGAAAGGCTTGCGTAAGGAAGGACATGTGGATGGATTAGTGCACTTGCACATAGCCAAATGGAGATGGCCCACTTTCCAGTGTGCATTTGCAACATATGGTGACACGTGGCATGTTGGCGCCCCTCCTCAAGAACTTTGGTGGCCGTTGATCTTAAAAGCAAACTCATCTACGACTAAAATTTGAAGGAAGTCTCTCAGGCATCTCGAGGGCGAGAAGGTGCATGAATTTGGAAAAGGCATTCAGAGGTCAAATTTTGAAGGTTTTCAAAGCCGATAAAGCACAGAATCAAAGGGTTCAATTTTTTAAAGTATTGAAAAGTTTTGCTCAGGGATTTTTTATCTCACTTGCCATCAATGCAGATCGAATCTTCTCAGCTACTCCCTTTTGGATATTTGTTGCATCAACTGCTCGCATTGAAGAGGGGCAAAATACCCCCATCTGCCTGAGGATTCAGATACTTTCTACAGTTAATTCTTGCAGATCAATGTCCCTTTTGGCCGAGATGTTTTCTGACATGGCCCATAGGGGGCAATTCATTGTAACCGAATTAGGTCAATTTGAAAAATGCTATATATGCATGAATGTAAGATGTAAAAAAGGTTGGTCTTTTGGGCATTTTTCAGGCAGTCAAGTCTAGAGCTCTCTAGGGTTACAAATAGCAGAAAAGTTCCAGTTCTCTAGCAGTGAAGACACATGTTATGAAAGGTTTATCATATTGATTACAGCTATCAATGTATGAACTTCTCCTTCTTCTTATGTAATCTTTCAAGGAAATTTTAAATTTCTCTTTGGGTTTCCTCTTGCCACACTTTGTGGTACGACTATAACCATATATCAGATGAATGAATAGATTCTTAAAACATTACATGTTATGTGATGATCTCTTTATGGTTGTAGATGGTTGATTATATCTTGATGAAGGATTACTAAGTATATTCTCCATTGATTGTTGTTTTTCTTACATCTGAATATCCAGAAAGTGCATGTTTCATTTCTCTTGTTTTCTTCATTTTATTGAATTGTGGACTCCACAACCCAATATAATTTAGGCACCCGTTTGAAGGTTTCCATGATCACCCACACTCTTAAAAAATCAAAACAAACTTATAATGTGTGAAGAAAGTAATTAATTTGTATGTATTGCAAACAAGCATATCTGCACCTTCCATTGTCAATGGAAGTGCCCTTTTATCAGCTATATAGGGGTTATTAATGACAACTATTTGTTTTAGGTCCAGTGACAGTCTTTGGGGCCTAGAAGGTAGTTTGGGTTTGGTCGTCCTGTTATTTTTAGTCATTCATCTGGTTTAAACCTAATACCTGTTCAGGTATACCCCTTAGAATATCCCTCCTATGTTTAAGTTGAGCCTAAAGTGCAGAGGAATTAACCCACTCCTATAGGTTTCCCAAAATCACCTTGAACTTATTGATAAACCTCTTCCAGTCATCTAGAATGACTATCCCTAGACTAGGTGATTTAGGAATGTTTTAGGGTTTAGGGTTGTAGTTATTTTGGGAGTCAACAGTTTCTATGATGTTGTCGAGGTTTGTATGGTGTATGACATCTCTAACGGTCATGTAAAGGCAGAAAACCTTGCTTACACTCGCTCCTCAAATCCGTGGGAGATCTTCTTGTGACCTTCTTCAACAGTTGTTTCTTGTGATTCTGATGTGCCTAACATACCCACCCACAACTTCCACTTCACTCAAATCAAAGATATCTAGTCACTCGCTACTAATTCTTTGGTTGATGTTCTTGGTATTGTGGATACTATCTCAACCACATCGACCATTTGTAAGCGCAATGGGACACAAATAGCTAAACGTGTTGCTCACCTTGTTGACACTTCATGGTTTAGCATAGACATGACTCTTTGGGGAATCCATGTTGAGGTAGAGGGGAAGAAGCTGTATGATATGCACTCCCAAGAGGAGCCTCCTATTCTATTGGTTAGAGGTGGTCGTGTGGCATCATGGAATGGAAAGACAATAGACATTATACGGTCCATAGATCTCTCTTTTAATCCTGGCATCGAGGAGGCCACAATATCGAAGTCCTTGTAGGCCTCAAAGGGTTCATTGAATGCTTCATCATGTTTGACACAAGGAGGTGCTCGTTCTTGTGATCATGATAGTTGTGTCATCATCTTCAATGCTCGATTCATTGCTAGCTTTGAGAGGATCGAGTCTATGATTGTTTATGCCACTGTGACAAAACTATAGCTAGACAATTTTCTCTACCTTTCTTTCCCAATTGTTGTCGACAGAAAAAAAAAATGCAAGAAAAAGGTTATGCAACAAACAAATAGCCTTTGGCATTGCCCAAAATGTTCCAAATACCTCACTAATTATGACTACAACTATATGCTTAAACTTGAATTGCAAGACCATACAGGTGCCATCCACTGGGTTAATGCTTTTGACCAAACTAGGAATGTTTTGATGGGTGTCACTGCCATGGACTTGCAGTTGTTACTACCTAAACATGAAGTGGTTCAAGAGATCTTGAGGAATATCATGTCACATCAATTTGTGTTTAGGTTTTCTGTCAAACGTGAAACATATAATGATGAAGAGAGGGTTAGTGTTGTTGTGACTAGGGTTGAGCATATTTCCTGTGGATGAAAGTCACCGACTTTTGAATGAAATTTCAAAGTTGTCTCTGTTTGTATAGATCAAAGGCTTTAGTTTGTTTCTCTTGCCTTGTTCATGTGCCTTGGGTCATTGAATATAGTAATCTTTGAGACTCATTTTGAATTGCTCTTATTTCTATGCACTTTTGTTGTAGCTTTATGTTGAAGAGATGCCTTGTTCTATGCCAAGGCCACAATATTTTGATGCTAGGCCTACCCTTGGTCTACCTTGTAAATACGTATGTCAATTCTTCATGTATGCTATGGTGTTGAAAATTGTTGAAATCTTCTTGCAGATTGTCTTATATTACAATTTCTACTGTTCCTGTGCACATTGTGTTTTGTTGCTTAAATTGGTTGTGCCTTGTATTCGAAATCAATGATTGTGGTTTCAATGCATCTTGTTGCACAGTTGATATATTGGTTTGTACTTTGTTAGTGGTTGTTATGGTGGGTGCTCTCTATTGCTATACTCAATTGCATTATAGTTTTCCCTAGAGTTTGCTTGCATCTAAAGTTTGTTGCACTTTTCTTTCATGGTCTTCTTTCATGCCATTCCTTCTGCCTAATTTTTTTCCTACTCTTTCCTTAGGTTGTTTCTCTGATTCCCGAGTGTGCACAATGTTGCATCTAGTAGTGGCTCATTGACATAGTCTTGAAGGAATGAGTTGCGATTGCTACACTACATAGCACAAAAGTATGCTCTCAATAGAGTGCGGCATGAAAAGAGGAGGCTATCAATGCACAATGGAATTCTCACTAGCATCGATGGAGTTGATATTCAATCCAATATCCATACACCACCCTCTTCATTGCATATTGGGTCAAACTTCCCACCCCATGGTTCAACACACTACCCCCAGATGTTAGTACCGGATGGGGTGAATAGCAGACTTCCCCCACAAAATAGCTGTAGCCCAGTTCTTGCACTCTTGGATGTAGCCCAACAACCTTTTCGATAGAGGATAGATCGACTCTTGGTTATGCCTATCTTCTCAGTATGCATGGAATGTTATCCAGGCATCCAAATTCGTTAGTCACGCAATTCCAATGTTTTTTGTCATTGCCTCAGAAAAAAATGGAAATGTTTCTCCAAATGGAATAATATGGATCCTGGAAGCAACCACATTGTCTACAAGTGTTAACACAAGTAGAGTAGATGTTAATTACGTGGGTGAATCCAATCTTGCATGTGTTTCATGTGCGTGGTGGACAACTAAAATATAGTGGACACACGCTTAGCTTCCCACATGACATTACTGGTATTTCTACACACTTGCCAAGGCATATTGACTAGTTAGACATCATAGTTGTGAGAAAGTATAGCCAGAGCCAAGAAAGCTATGATTTTTATGTTAGTCGATCACGTGTCCTTGAAGCCTTGAAGTTTAAAATTGCTCATGATCAGTACTACAAATATGTCAAGCTTGATGAAACTACAATTTTGTCTTTACCAACAACCCCTACTGATATACCAAGCATGTTAGTGCACTCATTCGTTGATCTTCCAAGGCCAACCCTTGGCCCTAATTCCATTGTTGAGGAGGGGTCAAGTAATCTTCAAGAGGAGCCAAGGCAACACTCCTCTTTTGTGGCTATTCTCCCTCCTCAACGAAGGGAGATGGAGGAGGTTCATGATCTCCTGCATTTGGGACCTGATCGTACCATTAATGTTGTTGAGTGGCCATCTAGTTCAATGACACCAGTTAATGAGTACAACATAGAGGGCTTGTTTGCAATGGCCCTCCCAACACTTTACCCTATAGGTGTTGCGAGCTTTGGGTAGCCACAGTTGAGATAGGTGAAAATGAATGAATATGTTCTACACCTGATGAGATACCATGATAATAGGTTTGGACAACACCCTCATTTCCATTACTTTGTGTATAACTTGATTATGCGACATCAAAGCCAGTCCACTGCTTCAGTTTATGTCAAAAAAATTGGGAGGATAGCCTCCCGTATACTATTGGTGAGCTATGTTAATGCTTGCGTGACTTTCCTGATGACAAATTGCAGAGTACTTGATGTGATTTGGCTAATCCTTGTGTGGCACTCGCGCTTTTTGGACAAATTCTAGAGGAGAGCTTTCTGATATGAATCTTATACAAGTTGGTTGCCCTACTTTGTTCTTCACATTAAGAACAACTAATACAGAGTGGCCAAACTTGCATGTTATCATGCCTGGGTCACCCCCCCTTTATCTAATTCTTGCACAAAAATGGAGGGTGCAAAACATTATTCACAATCCACTTTTGATTGTAATGCACATGCATCACCGCTTCAATATCTTTTATGAGGAGGTGCTTGAGAAGCTTCTACGGGCAAAGGACTATTGCTATAGGTTAGTTGCTATATATAGCTGATCTTGTTTTACTTGTTTTGCTATTTTCCTATTTCCCTTTTCATTGCTCTCTCTTGTGGTAGGTATGAATGGCAACATAGAGGTTTTGCCCACATTCATGGCTTCCTTTGGCTTGAACATGCACCTACCATGGAGACAATTGATTGGAAGGACAAAAATATTGTCAAAGGTGTTGTGGATTACATAAATAGCTATGTGTCCACATAGAACCCATGTGGAATTGGGGAGAGATCATCAATGTTCCATCACTCCATTTTAGATGACCCTTGTTTGTTAGACACAGAGAATCTTGATAGTTGATTCTTCCATGGACTATGTTGAGCTAGTCAATCATGTTGAGCAACATACAAATTGCACCAAAGATACATGCTTATCTAAGAAAGGACCATCATTTTCGTGCCGCTACAAGGCTCCTTGGGATTTGCAACCTGTTTCGACAATGGTTATTTCAGAAGATGGCCATGTCAAGTATGTCCCTGCTCGTAATGATGATAGACTGAATATTCATAACCCTACCATGCTTTCCATTTGGCAACCGAATGTGGATTTCTAGTCTGTTCTATCTCACCATGTAGTCCTCATCTATATTGCGAAATACGCTGCAAAGTCTAAGCATTGCTCAGAGACCTACCATGATATGCTTTCTCATATCTCTGCTAATGTTGAATCTGATAGACCTACAACCATTGCTTTTTGCAAGTTCCTAACAGAAACTGTGGTTGACCCTAATATCAGTGCCTAGGAGTGTTGTCACTTATTGTTAAAATTGCCTCTGGTGGTGTGTAGTGGGCCCTTTGTTTCCTTGAATGTGAATAGGTAGCAATTGTGTCAGGCCAACCCTTCTAATGATGATAGCCTTGTCAATTCAACATTTATTTTTGCATACATGGCATGCCCAATAGCTTTGGAATCAATTACATTAATAGAGGCTGCAAAGAACTAGAAGTTTAGAGCTTCATGTAGAAACAATCAATGGGCTAGATACCATGTTCCTGCAATTGTACAAGTGAAACCTCACCTCACAAACATTCCTGCTAGCGGTTCTAAAGCTTTTGTTTCCTTCTGTTGGAGTGAGCTTCTTTTGTATACAAAATTCTGTTCCATTGAAGATGACATTGGCTCCTCTGCTGATGAGATTGTGGAGAGGTGGGAGCGCCTACAAGGGACTTACAATGTATGGCATGTTTCCTGTAGAAATCTAGATTGCTCATCTGGTTCTAATGATGAGGACCCCCTTGGTGAAGTAGATGCATTGAATGTGGATACAATTGAAGAGTGGCAACTTCTTTCTTCCCTATACCGGGCACTGATATTGGTTTTGATGAACTTGACTTGCTCGGTAGGCGTGACTTTGATATTTCCCATGATTGGAGTAGTTGTTCAATCCCTCGGAGCCTACAATTAGTTGTAGTTGATTTCATTGAAGCTAGTTGAGCATCCTACCATCCTGCAGATGCTACGAGAACAACCTGTCATCTTGGAGTAGGTAGTTTATCTATGGGGCAACGTGTTGTCTTTGATATTATTCTAACACATTTCCAAAGCGCTGGAAGCAAGGATCCACTTAGGATGATTATTCAAGGCATTGTCAGTACTGGAAAGTCATACTTAATTCATATATTGAAAGATGCATTCTCTTGTGTTCTGCCTTCATCCCAATCACCATTATTGTTGCTTTCTCCAACTAGTGTTGCGACATTCAATATCAATGCATCCACCATCCATGTCACCCTTCACATACCATTGAAAGAGATGAACCCGCTTGAAGGGCAAGCATTAGCAACATTTCAGGAGAGCATGTATTTTGTTCAATACATTTTGATTACTGAAATGATCTTCATTGGGCCAAGGCTCCTTTCTTGTATTGATAGGCATTTACGTGAAGCATTCCCCACGTGTAGCCAGATTCCCTTTGGTGGACGCTCCATTATCCTTGTTGGTGATTTGGGCCAGCTGCCTCTTATTAGAGACATTCCCTTATATGCATGTAACTCGTATGGTGCAGCATTGTGGCGCTCCTTTCAAACTGTTGTTGCATTGAATGATGTCTTCTGGCAAGAAGGTGGTGGCAAGGCACAGGTCCAGTTTCATCAGCTCCTAGCTAATCTTAGGAATGCAGATGCATGCTTGCTTGATTGGGAACTCCTGATGTCACTGACTGATACTTTCCTTGGCGTAGATGACCTTCCTTCATTTCGCTCCTCCATACATTTGTTTCCAACAAATGCCTTGGTTGCTTAACATAATAAGCATATGTTACAATCATTAGGGGTTCCCGTTGCACAGTGCAATGTTGAACAAGCAAGGGGGAGGTCTGTTACAACCCTTGAAGATGAGCAGTTGCCTTTTGTAATTCATTTGAGTGTTGGCCAAAAAGTTATGCTTACCTCAAAATTTGTGGGTGGCTATTGGACTTGTTAATGAGGCGCTGAGAACTGTTGTATCTATTGTCTACCCAAATGGTTGCAATCCTCTAGACTTGCCAAGCTTCGTTGTCGTTAGGTTTGACAACTATGCAGGACCTCCTTGGGATTCACGTGACACATGCCTTGTTCCTGTTGCTCTAGTGACTCATGGCTCTCAGAGACAAATCTCGCTCAGGATGGCATGGGCTTTGACCATCCACAAAGCCCAAGGACTTACTCTTGACAAGGTCATGATAGACATCGGTCCTACAGAATGTCAGGGTTTACTCTTCACTGTTGTCTCCCATATTCATCGTTTGCAATACATACGCATCTCACCTGCTTTCACCTTCTAGTGTTATGCTCGCATGCAAGACAATGCCTACGTTTCTCTCAGGAAAAGGGAGGAGTCATGCCTCAGGGCTCTTGAAGCCTTAGTTCCATAGCAGTCTTGTTTATTTATGCACTTGATAGTGCTCCACTGCATAACGTGTGTGTTGTATTTTTTGTCAACCCAAATAAATGACACTCGTGTAACTTTTCCATGTGCCTACTTTCCTAGCAACTGATTGTTTTAAAATTTGTGTTTTCCCTTTTGTATTTTTATTTTGGGTCTTGGTTAAATTATTTAAGGTTTATATATGTGCCCATCAATTTCCCAACTAAATTAACACATACAACACATTCTAAAATTGGAATACACATTGCATCTTGAAAAAGGAGAGGCACATCTCAAGGCACTTGAAGCCTTCGCTCCATACTGCTCGTCTATTTACGTGCTTCATTGTGCTCCATTCCCTAATCTTGTATATTATATTGCTTTCCTCATGTAAATTTAACAAAATTGTTGTGCATGGGAAAACCGCGTTTAAATTGTTGCTCTTCTCCTTAGAAGAAACGAACACTACTTGGAAATGACTATCGGCGTGCCCATTGCACATTTTGTGCGATTGCTAGTTTTAGAAATTGTAGTGCAGGGCAAAATCATTTTTCTATTATTAGTTTTCTCCTTTTAAAAAAGCGACAGTACTTAAAAATATCTATAGGCACACCCATTACACATTTTGTGGGATTGCTAGTTTATATACTTTAATCATCATCTTCAACTTCAATTTGCACTTGTCTCTCTCTAAAATGTGGAATCAGGCTTGGAATTTGGCGTTTACAGGGCCTTGCCTGTCATATAATTTTTTATGACCGTTTGGTCATTTAACTACCTTTCAATTGATGTTTTAAGAAAACTATAACTTGTCAAAAAATGTTGAGTGATTTTTTTGTATTGAAAGAATGTAGGTTGTACAAAAAGTAGTCTAAAGACTAAAAAGAGCAGCAATCAACAACACAGTCATAAACAAAACTTCAAACAACAAGACCTCTTCCTTTCGAGAAACTTCATAGTGATCAACTCAAATCAATTGTTTCAAGGGTTCACCTTGACATTCACAACTGTACTAATCTTCCCTCAGCTATGGAGGATTCTTAAAGTTGATCATTGGAATTTGACACTATCATGGTAAAGTAGTCAATGCACTGCCAGAAACAGGCCATCTCACTAAACCAAGATAAAAATAGGCCATAGAGTTGGAAACCAACAGCTGTATAGGAACAGGGTCTAAGTAAGACCATCAAAGAGCACCAAGCTGCTACACAACGTGAAATAATAGTACCATCAAGTTCAACCATGCATAAAAACCCCTATACATACAACATGATAAGGATGGAGAATTTGGATTTTAATTTTGTCAAGTTGGAAGTTAATCTTCAAATTCTTATTGGAGACTCTTCTTTAGGCCCCATGAAACTATATCCAAAACATTCTCAGGCTCCATTTGCCCACTCTAGAAGTATTGAATTGTTGCAACCATTGAAAATACTTGGCCTCCACTATAAGGCAGGTTTTAAAATAAGAAGGGATGGATGGTTTATTTTTATCTATTTTAAAATAAGATAGCAAAGCAATAAGTTTCACAAAATATTGGTCATACCTTAAGAGCAGCACATCCACTCAATAAACCAACTTGCCCTCCTTTTGAAGTCTAAGAGAACATTCAATCTTTGATTCGCCACACTATGCTTAGGACTTGACTTGTCCAGTTGTATCACTGCTGAGAACATTTCCAATTCAACTCTAATGTAGGCATCTTGGTGTGCTAATAGAAAGGTGACCTTGGCAAATTGAATGACAATGGAAGAAGTAGCATCAATTCTTTTTAATCCCTAACACTGTAATTGTAAATCAGCTCTTAATTACAACTCTTTTTAGTCTTTGTAATTATAATTTGCAAAGTTACACTTATTTCCATATATAATAAAAAATGAATAACATATTAACAAGTATAGACAAATCAAAGATTTGTTTCTAAATTGATTTTTAAAATTTATCGAAGATAAACATTCTAAAAAGATCATTTGCAATTATCTTTGAAAATATTCTAATTTAATTATATATTTTTATATAAATTTAAAAAATGTTCAAGATAAACATTGTAAAGAAAACATCATTTATATTTCTATAACAAATTATTATAAAATAATATATATTATAAATAAAAATATTATATTATATTAACCTATAATAAAATTTTAAGGTTTATGAATAATTTAAAGTGTTATGTAAAAATTTAACGAGTCAAATTATACCCTCTAATAAATTTTAAAGTTGTAAAATACATCAAATTCCAGCCCTGTGTTGAATGGTGAACAGTGTTTTTTTTTGGCCAGCCACTTTATTCCCCACAAAAACGGAAGAAAGTGGAGGAAGATGATAGGAAACTACAGCTCGTTTTCGTCTTCTGGCTTTACCTCTTAAAAAGCTGACAAATCAAGTGCAATGGTGATAAGTGTTTTGTCTTGTTTTTTGAAAATTGTACGCTGCTCAGTCGTGTCCGAGTACAGCAAAAGAAAAAGATGAGAAAGTGGGAAGAGCATCTTGATTTCCACAAAAAAACGGAAGAAATTGCGCACACCTTCAAATGAAATTGCGCAGCACCCACCTGGGTTAACTTTTCTTCGTTACCGTAGAAAATATTTGGACCATTTCTTCATTACCGTGTCATACTTTTTGTATTTCTTTAATTATTTTGATTGTTTATTTAAACCTCTTTACACCCAAAATTATAGAAAATTCTATGCAGTCTTTTGTAAAGTTAAGCACTTCTGACGAGGCAGAAACAACTTTTATCAATGCGTAGTCGTCTTCCACTTCCCTGATTGCCAATGCTGTTTCACTAATGGCGATGATGTCACTAATGCGATTTCTCATTTGACAATTCGAACTCCATGATTCTTATATATCACCATCAATAAATTACAAATAATGTACCTAAGTTGCATTGCAAGCTTTCCCTTTACTCTAGAGCATTCAGACAAGCGGGAGGAGGACAAGCATTGTAGTCTTGCACAGCAAGTTTCCTTCGACAGCTGTGATCATTCTAATGGTCGTCCTGTTCTGACGTCTGTACGGAGTTCGTCTTTCGGTGTAGTGTGACGTCCGGTGAAGAAAATTCGACGAACCGGTGAAAAAAATTAAGATTGTTTTTTACAATGTTAAAACGTTATTAGATGTATTTATTCCCAATTAACAAGAGGGCTTATAGAACACTTCATTACTAAGAGCATATATATCTATATATATATGTTATATGCGCTCGTTCTCTGCAAATACTGTCATGACACTTATAATTAAAGAGAGTCTGTGAAATATAGATTTCTTACGAGCAAGAAGATCAATTATACAGAATCTGCAACTGCAACAGTTGTCAAAACGCACCCAAACATGTCTGAGGATAACAACAAAAATGTGGTGCCTTCCTCTTCTTCTTCAGGTAAAATGCCCTCAATTTCAACTATTACTTTTCTTGATTTATTCAGCTGATTTTCTTAACAAACTAAGAAAAGAGACAATGGACAAGATATCTCCAGCTAACAACATAATTTTGAATTAAAAATCAGGCATAGCTCAGAGGGCATTTGAGAATTTTTGTCGTGTTTATTTGGTAAATAACTGTGGGTGTTTAGGGAATACAAATCAACACGTTACAAAAAAAACACCACAGTCTAACAGTCATAATAGCAGTTTTCATAAAAGAAAAACAGAGTTCCAAGCATTACCCAAACAAATGCAATCCCTTTATTCTTTTGTTCTCCCTTTTTATGTATTCATTCTTCTCTTAAGATACAGTCCTATCCAAAATTCCCTCTAACTACTACCCACTACAATATTAATAACAACCTATTCCTGAAACTTAATAGCATGACATTATGGTAAGATTGTAAGACAGTGGTCCCATCGAGGGTGGGCTACCATAATTTTGTCTTCAGAGAAAACATTGCCCTGTGAAACAACTGAATCTATGAGTTAGTTTTCTTTTTCTTTTAACAAAAAATTAACCTTCACATGCTTCTATATGGCATAAAATCTCCCAAAATTATCTGAGCCGGAGTTGCAATGTCTGGTACCAACTCTGCAACAAGCACAAACTTTCCTCCCCAAAAATAGCCAGCTCCATTTTTATTGCAGAGATTCTTTTTATTCTTTTAGGGCATCTGAAAATTTGCCAAGGGGCCACCTGCACATAAAAATAGGAGTGAAAACTCCCTCAACGGAACATGTCCTAAATCCCAATTTCTCAATTGATTTTGCACTTTTGTTTTAGATTATCAATTGTGGGACATGGGCAAACCCACAGGTTCCTAAGTTTTAGGCTGAGCTGAAATAGAGTGTAGTATCTTTTCTGAGAGTCAGTTGCATGTTAAATATTGAGTCAATTTTCATGACCCATCTTTCATGAGTAATGGTTCATGAAGATAGGTCAAGAAGAATGACTCAGTCTGCTGTGTGTTTGTATCAAGTCAATCTACATCATGTCATCACCCATCTTCAATGAAGATGGGCCACAAAGATTGACTGGATCCATCTGCTTCGAAGAAGATCAATATTTATTATTAAATGAAAATGTCCTCTGGGAACACCAGATGCATTAGAAATGTAAAAACGGTGTTATATCTTTTTTTGTGTCTTTTCCCTTGCTAACACTGCCCTTGTTGTAAAATTTAAATAACTTTAGAGTCAGAGAAACGAAAGCAACAAATATTGAAGGGTCCTTGGGGCAAGCTTCTGTCACAGGATTCTCAGGTAGATTATTGCCACTTAATTGCCTTGAAGACTAGTTACTACTTATTCCATCTATGGATTAATCTGTATTCTGTAAATGTGATCCTGAAATGGTGACGAATGATTTCAGAATCCAGATCTAGACCTATGTGACCCGAATTTCATGATTGGCCGAAGCAAAAGTTGCAGTTTGTGCATTGACGAACCCTCAATGAGTGGGGTTCTGTGCATGTTGAAGTATACAATGGTAATTTCTATATAATCTGTTCGGGAAGTATATTGGTTCTAATTGTAGTTGCTGATGAATTTTATGCTGAACTGCCTGGCTGTTTTTGGGTGCAGCATAAGGGTGCTGAAGTGCTTGTTCTAGGGAATGATGGTTCTGTTGAGCTCAATGGAGAGCGTCTTAAAAAGAAGGATGTTGTCAGTATTAAAGGAGGAGATGAATTTGTCTTCAGCTCTCTGGGTCATCACACTTATGTATCCTCTGTGTGCTACTTATTTACAGATGATCATAGAATGTTCTCAATGTTTCACATGTTTTCATAGATTGTTAAATTTAGTCTATGAGCATTTTTAAACCCTAACTGTAAAATACAGATCTTTAAACTGCTCACAGATGAAGACATTGCAGCCCCTCCATTACCTACTTCAGTTAGCCAGGCAGAAAATCAAATGGTTACAGGTAAGGCAGAAGAAAATCAGGTGGTTGGAGAGAAGGATGAATTATCTGAAACTTTAGAAACTATGTTGGACCCATTGCAAGAACCCCAGACTGGTGATTATGGTGAAGAAAGTGAAGAAGGAAGTGATACAGCCCAGGCGCAAACTATGAAGGAAGATTTAAAAAATGGAATGGTTGATGGTAGAGAGACTCGTGTGTCATTTGACAATTTTCCATATTACCTCAGGTATGAAGTTGCATCTTTTGTATAGAGGCTATTTTGCATTCCTTTTTGACTGCTGTGATTTACATTTTTAATTTGCATTAGTTATGGTTTTTATCTGGTCTGAAAATATCTACTAGAATTATAAAATGCAATAATAGTTCATTGTGATTTTCTCCTTGATGCCTTTGCAACAATATGTTCCTTGTAATGTTTTAACAAAAATGGGCCTCTATCCTATGCATTGTGAATGTTCTAGAGTGTTTTCCTTTTAACAAATGCTCCCCTCTATGTTGATATATGCTATTACATGGTTAAAATATGTTAGCTTGGAATTAATGGCATTATGTAGTAGTCACTGTGGATCAAATATTAATATCTCAGACAGATTTCTATTATTATAATAGATGAAATGCTTTATAAAGTCTTATCCTTTTCTTTCAAACTTGCATATATTCGTTTTGATCTATTAGAGGTTCTGATACCAATTATTTGTCATCTTATTCATATAAATTTAAACAGTACATGTGGTTTCAGACTAATTCTCTGTCATTTCAGTCTTTCTTTGCTAGTTTCATTTGAAGATTGATTAAAGTTTCATCTTTTGTCTACAGTAATAATACAAAAAGTCCTCTGATTGCATCAGCGTTCGTACATTTAAAACAGAACGAATTTACAAAATTTACAAAGGAGCTTCCCAACGCAAGCCCCAGAATATTGATGTCTGGTCCTCAAGGTCTGTTATCCCATCTTCTGTACAAGCCTGAATGGTTACATGGAACATGATTGTGATTAACAATGTTTTCAATCTGATTTAATCTATGTTTTATCATTTCCATAGGGTCTGAGATATATCAAGAAACATTGGTGAAGGCATTGGCAAATCATTTTGATGCAAAATTGCTTATATTTGATTGCAGTTCAATGCTGACGGTAAGCATTAGTTTATCAAACTCTGCAATATTTTATTGTCTCAATTTCATCACGGTGTCCAAGCTTTCATTTCAAATTGATATATAAGCATAAGGGTTAATTGGGTCGTTTCATTATGTGGTGGACCAAAATTCATCCGGATGTGCTATTTTCTATTTGTAAAGTGTGAAAAGTCATTGTGTTGGTATTCTCTTTTTCAAGGGGAACATGTTTCATCTTGACAACTCTGCAGTTGGATCCTCGAGTGCAGTATTCATTTTTTTTGTATTTCCACTCTTGGATGTGTTTGCACTTTGTAATGATGCTCTTTAGATTTACATGATAGAGCTCATCAATGAAGGATGGAGAACTAAGAGGGGACATAAGTTCATGCTCGAAATTGGGTAGCTTTTCAGTCAAAGCATGCCCTCTGCAAGACACTGCATCAAACTTGCACTCATCGAAGGAATATCACTTCAAGAGAGGTAGTTTCAACGCTTGATCATAACTTTAATTCAGATATTACAACTGAATCATTTTAGAAGCATGCACCGAGTATCAGAGATATTTTTGGTTCTTTCTTTTTTAATTTGTATTTATTCAGGTGATCGAGTGAAATTCATTATTACATCTCCAAAGTCAGGCCATCCGCCTTCTCAAGCTCCTTCGAGGTATGTTTTACAAATATTTCTGCATGCCAATTGTAACAGGTACTAATCCATAAGTGCTTTCTAGTTATGGTTGAGTTACATCATGATAACATTATTTGGCATGCTCATCATGAATATTTTCCATTGGTTAATAAGTGAAAGGTGGTGCTATACTTATGTGTAGAATGGTTACTCATTGTGTGTGACTCTGATCTGTCTTATTGTGGAGATTGTCATAAATTAAAAACTTACATATATATAAAAATATAATTATACACTTGTAAAACTGTATATATGGAAAATAATAGTTGACTCTGACCAATGTGAAGTGCTTTCATAAGAGAAGCATTTTCAGGTCACCTGTTTTGTTGAGTTTGATCCGAGTATTGCCAAATGTTGGAAAGCTCACGACATTTTTTTCTGACCAAATTTGGGGAGTTTGCTTGAATTTGAGCAAGCATTTAGTATGATCTAGGTGCATATATGGAAAATTTTAGAAGTGGGTTTGCTGTGTTTGGCATTTGGTAGTTTCTAAACAGGGGTGATGTTCTTGGTAGTAATGCCTCTGTCCTCAGCTTTTCTTATTTCTCAATGTTTTCAGGGGTCCATCTCATGGTGATCAAGGGGAAGTACTTCTGTCTTTGGAAAAGGAGGGTTCATCTAAACTTGGAGTACGTTTTGATAAGCCAATTGAAGGGGGTGTTGACTTCGGGGGACTCTGCAAAAAAAGTCGTGGTTTTCTTTGTAGTGGTAATACTTTGGCATCAAACGTGATATTAACTTGCAAATAATGATGCTCTTTAAATTTGTGCTTATTGAATGTGGTCATTGTGCTTTTGACAGCAAGTAACCTTCTATTAGATCACACTCTTGAAGAAAAAATGGACAAGCTAGTCCTCAGTGTACTTTTCCAGGTAGTCTTAACTGCTATTTATATTCAGTGAAATTCAATTCTGCAATTATCCTCTTTAAATTTTCGTAATTGATCTGCAACTCTTTTCCAGGTTGTGACTAGTGAGGCTAAGAATAGTCCTCTTATACTTTTCATGAAAGATGTTGAAAAGTCATTCATAGACAACTCATGCATCTACACCGCCTTGCAAAGAAAACTTGAAAACTTGGCCGAAAGTATTATTGTAATTGGCTCATACACAAAGATTGACAGTAGCAAGGAAAAGGTAATATAGTTCTTGCATATACTTAACCTATTTAGAAATGCTTGTTTGATTTTGCTTTTTATTTTGATGTCCATTGAGTTGTAGTGGTTTTTATGCAACAGTCATCTCTTGGATTTCGAGACTATGACGATTTCCCGTTTGGCTTGGGATCACCAGTAAGTTTATAATAGCCATTAAAAATATATGTATTATGTTATTTGTGAACAAATTATTTATTAGTGTTAATTTGCCAAGGTAAAAATATATTACATAAAGATGAGCAGAATCCCATTCAGTGTGCAACAAAATGCATGTTAATGCAAAGGAAGGACGCCTTCACTCTCTGGTCAATATGACACTAACATCGAGGGTTGTATATGCATTTGTTCTTACAATTAATCCCTCATGATCACTATGATGACTTTAATCCATAGAAAAGAGAAAATCCTAGAAGATTGCCATGAATACCTTGTGAAAAGCAAAACAAAATGACCAATATTGCCAACCCATTGTCCACACCGTAGTTTCAGAAGTTGTCAGGACTTGCACAAACTTGGCAAGTCTTGAGGTGGGTGAAGCGAACCGAGGTCCAGAGACTCGGGATCTGCATATCCAGCAAGTTTGGTCAGACTCATTCTATGCTAGCTTGCTGATCCCGGGGAGTCTCCTCACCTGCAAAACTTGGCCATAACTGGCAGGAGGAAAAAATAGAGAAAAAACAAAAATGATTAAACCTAAAACACGTAAAATGATCTTTAACACTTCAAAATGATATTCATTTCTTTTGCAAGCACAAGAATGGAGTAAAAAAGAGAATTGAAGATAAAAATACAATCTGTTGAAACAGCCCCTCGACCCAGCTGGGGTAACTTCCCCTAGACCCTCCACAAGGGGCACTACCCCTAGACCCCATTGGGGGTTGCCCCAAGTCTAGTTTTAAATAGCAAAAAATAAATCATTTTGGGCCATGCTGGATAAAAAGCAAGTTTTTTTTTAATTTTCTTTTGATTTTTTCCCATTTAAATCACAAGGAATTATATTTATACTTTTGGTTTGCCAAGTCAAACTCTATCCTAAGTAATGCTCCTATGGCTGTAACAACTTTTACAGACTTGTCTAAGATACAAGTGAAGGAACCAACATAGAGCTAGTGGGAGAGCATTAAGGAAAACCAAAATTGTCTTTTGTTCCTATATAACCAAATGAATTATGTCAGAACACCTGAACATTATTGACCATAATAATTCGCCATATTAGCTGATATTGAAATGGAGTCACACATAGATGTTTCATGAAATGGACGTCAATGTGTTTATAACTTCATAGTTGATGCTTAACATTTTTTCTTGTACTTTAGATTGTTGATTTTGTTAGGGTTGATATTTTGAAACTTTTGAGATTTTATGCAAAGTACATGTGAACTTGTTGGTACTCGAGGTGTAGGCGAATTTCCAAGGTTTGTTTCACTCTTGAGCTTGGTCATGAGGTAAGCTCAGGGGTATAACATTTGAACAATATGCAAGTTAAAAGGGAAAAAAATATCCAAGAAGATTATCATACTCCAAATTGATGTCTAGCTTGGCCATGACCTAAACAACCACCTTTACCTTTTACCTTTTCTAGGAAGCAAACCCGACATAGAATTGAAATCAAAATCTATTGTGTCATTGTCCAAAAGCTTATTATCACAAAGGAGCAACAAAGATATAGATGTACACAATTTCCATGATATGATTGATATGATTCAAGCCCTCATCTAAAGGATGTACCTATGCTTGGACTTCCAACATTAGGATTGTAACTGATGCTTCTGATTGAATGATTTCTACTATATGGAATTTTATAAACTTCTATCTACAACGACATTTACTATAGTTAACAAGCTATTTTAATCAAGCCAATTGGTAGTCAAGATTGTTTTTGCTGGCTAGGTCCCATTGCCATATGATTTACCTGCTAAGCCATATTATTGCAAGAATAATGCATACTTCTACTTAAAGATGGCTCTTTTTTTTTAATCCAAATGTGAAGATAAGCAAGAAATCTATAGGAGGGAGGATTTTTATTTCAGTTGCAAATACATTTAATCTTTCAGATTTTAAGATTTTCTTTTATTTTTCCATGAAATCACTTTGTAAGGAGTAGGTTATTTCTGTTTTTTCCTCACTTATTGCTGCAAATTTCTTTTGGACATGATTGAGTAAACAGGTGCCTTAAATTGATTTGATAATTGAGGGTGTCAGTTTTTTTTTTGAATGCTACAGTATGGGAGAAAATCTAAACCGAACACAGAGAAGCAGCTTTCTGAACTTTTTCCAAACAGAGTGATGGTGGAGATGCCTGAGGTACTGAAAATGTGTTAAAACATATTAGACACTTAAAATTATTTAAATATTTTAAAATGTATGATTGATAATTTTCCATTAATAAATGCAGGATGAAGTGCTTCTTGATAATTGGAAACGTCAGTTAGAACGGGATGCTGAAATTCTTAAAGTGAAGACAAATCTTCAACGTATTGAAACTGTGGGTTTCTGTTTCAGATACCATGGTTGACCTTTTTTGTTTTATTTCTTTCAGAAATATGAAATATCTTAACAGAAAATCTGCAAAGATTATTTTTTCATATTGAAATTAATCCACGTCTATGCATAAATATGGAAAATTTAATATGAAATAAAGAGCAATTGTTGTTTGTGTTACGCCCTTAATATGAAAATGGTGTGATGGCTATGCGATAGTACAAGCAAATAAAATCAAATTTGAGAAAAATTATCGTAGTTATGTTCCTTTTTCCTTTATCAATGTACAAGGTATGTGAGGTTGAGGCATCCATTCTTAACAATGTGATAGAATGTTCGTTTACAAATTCAAATGTATTATGAATAGAAAGAAACTGTTGCATCTCTTCTTTAATGTTTTTCCCGTTGCTTTTGTAGGTGCTTTCTCGTCATAACCTGGATTGTGATGGGATTGACACAATTTGCATAAAGGACCAAAATCTTACAAATAAATGTGAGTTAAAGTTGTTTGTTTCTGAAGGTTTTCTGCTTATATTGAAGGATTAGATCTAGATGTTTCAAAAGAGATCTGTGTATCACATTGATCACAATTACAAAGCTTTTATTCGGTTATGAAATTTCTGACACCATTGCATGTATTTATTTATTTTTTATGAGTAAGCCTGCTGCCAGTATGGCAGCAAATAAAATAAATATTTTAAGATAAAAACCATAGCAAGAGCTTTCCCATAAAGAATGGAAACCTAGGACCGCAACTGCAATCATGGGAGAGAGGAACTAGCATCTGATGGGCAATGGGTAGAGGGCCCACCACTCAATAAAATGTGCTTGTCTTGAGGGATCTGCATCCCAAACTCCTGCTTGTTTGTTTCTATTTTGCCAAACCATCCGCCTTGAGTCACTGCTAGGTCTGTCGCACCTGGAAGCACCCTTCTCTACCATTTAGAGAACATGAAGTTCTTTTTTTGATTTTGAATCCTTAGAGCTTCCATGAATAAGGGGCTTATGCTTGTAAATCCGGCCAGCAAGAAATGTTGTCTGAGATGATTACTTCTACAGTTTGGTTGCGTGCTCAATTTGCTAGTTGGTCTGCCAGTTGGTTCGCCTCTCTGAAACAGTGTGTGAGACATTTTGCAGTTTGTCCAAGGAAGCCCAGATGGCTGAAGCAATATTGCTTAGCTTCCAATTTTGTGATTTGGTGGGTTTTAATTGCATTTATACGGATTTGGGAGTCTCCCTCCACATCTAAATCGTGGATGCCCTTCTCTATATAGAGCTCCAACCCAGTCGAGAGGTCTAGAAACTCGGCCTCATTATTTGTGCCATTCGGCAATCTCTTCGAAACAACCCATAGAATGGTGTCATTATTGTTCCTAATAACACAACTTGCTCCCGAAGTTTTAAGGTTCCCCTTCGCAGCACTGTCAAAATTCAATTTTAGGCATCCAGAAGGAGGGGGATTCCATTTTACCAATCCCCTTTTTTTTATTTTGGAGCCATGTGGCCCACTTGCAGAGTATTCAGGAGAGGCCTTTAACAAATGCCATTTTTTCATGATTCTGTCGTCCCAGCGGGTGAAGGGTTTGGGACAGCTTTGGTGGCACCTTTGTCTTGCTGTCAAGATCTTGCAGAGTCCAATTTCGATCTTCTTTACCACTTCTTCCACGGTAGAGGACTTGTCCTGGAAGATCCTTAGATTCCTTTCACGTTAGATGTGCCATAGAACCATTGATAGATCCGCAATCCAAACACCCTCCCATAGAGAATTTTTGAGCCTCGGCAAAGAGAGTAACAAGGTCATTGGGCAAAGCTCCTTTCCAACCGTAGCAGTCAAGGAACCATGTCCAAACACTGAGAGTAAAAGGACACCTTAAAAGAAGGTGGTCAACATCCTCCACCTCCTCAAGACACATCACACACCTTGAAGGGTCGTTGATGCCAATTGATTTTAAATGCTCACTAGTGAGAATTCGTTTGTGTAAAGCAGTCCAAGAGAAAGCTCCCGCATTGCGTAGGCACCAAGAGCTCCAACAAAGCTCCGCCGGCCAATCCGAGCTTGCCCCGAGAAGATTCTAAAGTTTATAACCCAATTTGACTAATATCTCCTCGACTTGGCCCCAATCCAGATAACGAAATCATTGGCTCCGCCCATGAAGAACTTATGATTTTCCAATTCCTTTCTAAGAATTTCCTTTTCTTCAAGAGGGATGTCAACATTGTCCAATGGCTTCCATTTCCATTGGAAGCTGTCGTTAGCAAACGAGGAGCATAGGTAGCCACAGACTTGCAAGCCCCAAAGCTCAGAGAGTGCATTCCTGCAGTTAATGAGCCTCAAGTCATCGCTTAGAGGGGGATACCTGTTCCAAGAGTCGCTCCAAAAGAGGGCGAACCTACCATTGTTAATCTTCCATGAAATGTGATCCGTAATGAGGCTTCTACATTGGAGCATAAAGTTCCAAATATGAGAACTCCTTGGTGGGTTAGGATTTGTGAGGATTCTAATGGGATCACGGGAGTCCAGATACTTGTGCTACAGGATTCTACTCCACTCGTTGTTAGGACATTCATACATTCTCCAAATAAGCTTGCCTCCCAGCGCAACATTTTGCTTTTGAATTTTCCTGACTCCAACACCTCCATTGGCCTTCTCCCTACAAAATATATCCCAGCCAATCAGGGGGATCCTCCTAACCTTGTTCGAGCCTTCCCACAAAAACATTTTTAGGATCCCTTCGATCCAGTTGTTTGCCTTATTTGTTACTTGAAGACAAAAAAGGAGGAAGATGGGAATGGCAGACAATACGGCTTTGACCATGGTTATTTTCCTAGCCAGGGTCAGCCATTTCCCCTTCCACAATGAAGCTTTGGCCCTGCACTTCTCAATAGTTTCATTCCAAAGATTTGTTCTGACAACCCCTTTAAAGAGGGGGACCCCTAGGTTTTTCCATGTAGATCCGCAGCCTGGAATTCTAGCATAAATAGAATTCGACACTTAACAATTTTCTTAGTATTGAAAAAATAAATACTAAGATTTTTGTTTGTTGATTACCTGGCCAGAGGCATGGACATACCTCTCCAAAGTGTCCTTGATCACTTTGGCCTCCATGATCTAAAAAGCCCCATAGAGAATAGTATCATCTGTGAATTGTTGGTGGGTGATCGCAGGGAAGTTATCTACAACAAAAACTCCATTCCACTGACCTGAACTGGCCAAGTTCTTGATTGTTCTACCAAGGGCCTCAACAATAATAATGAACAAAAAGGGGGAGAGCGGGTCTCCTTGTCTAAGACCACAAGTAGGGGAGAAGAAACCAACTGGGCTGCCATTGATAAGGATGGAGTAGAGAACAAAGGACACAGCTGAAAATCCACTCAATCCAATTCCTACTGAATCTGAAAGCTTCCAAGATCTTCATGGTAAATCTCCAATTGACCCTATCATAGGCCTTACATCTAGTTTCAACACCACACAACTTTGATTAGTGGAGGTAATCGAGTGCACGGATTCATGTGCTACAATAATGCCATTAGTAATTGTTCTTCCTGGAGTGAATCCACTTTGCTCTTCCGAGATTAGCAGGGGAAGGAGTGGTTTGAGCCTATTGGTGATTACTTTGGTAATGATTTTATAGAGTGTATTGTAGAGTGAAATTGGCTTGAAGTCAAATAGAGTTTCAGGATCAATTTTTTTGGGAATCAGGGCAATAAGGGTGGAGTTGATGTCTTTGATGACGTACTTTGCCTTTCTTGAGTCTTCCACCAATGACCAAACATCATCCCCTAAGATGTGCCAAAATTTTTGGTAGAACCTAGTCGGGAACTTGTCATGGCCAAGGGATTTATCTGGTGACATCTGGAAGATCACCCGTGTAACTTCCTGCTTCGGTATTGGTGCTAACAGCATTTGATTGTCTTCATCGCTCACAATTTTGGGGATTAACCTTAGGAAGGAGATTGGTTTGAGCAGTTTGAAGCTTCCGTGGAAGCCAACAAGTTCTGGAAGAATTCCAGCATTTCCTTTTGAATGTCCGCCTTGTCAACCACGGTTAACCCCGCATCGTTTTTCAGAGAGGAGATCTTGTTCTGCATTCTTTGGCACTTTGTTGAGTTATGAAAAAAAAATCGTATTTAAATCCCCTTCTTTCAGCCAGGACTCCCTTGACTTTGACTTCTAGTAAATCTCTTTTCTCGCCAAAATCTCCTCATTCTTTCAAGAGCTCTTTCTCTGCTAGAGACACTTCCTCTGTAATCCCATGTTCCAATATTGGTGATGAAGTGACTCCTGTTCCCCCTCAATCCGCTGCTCCACAAAAATATTTTTGAATGACTCCATGTTCCATTTCCTTAGGTGGTGTTTAATTGCGATCAACTTTTTTGCAAACATGAACATCTTCGTTCCCTTTTGGATTTGGGCATTCTCCCACCATTCTTTCATCAGCCCTAGAAGGGCTTCGTTGTGCAGCCGCATATGCTCAAACTTGAACACACATTGATCTAGGGATCGGTCATCTGCAAAAGAGAATGAGACTTGCTAATGATTAGAGTCGGGACAAGGATTGATCATCGAGGTCAGGATAAAATTCGTATTGAGCCAACTTGGGCTGAGAAGGAAAAGATCAAGGTGTTCCGCTATGTTAGTAAAACCTTGTCTCTGGTTGGTCCATGTGTAGGTGCCACTTTTAGGTGCAACATCAACTAAACCCAAAGAGCTCACAAAGTCTTGGAAATTTGTTGTTTGCTCACCTAAAAGATACCTCCCTTCTTTTCTCCTTGAGCTAGAATTGTATTAAAGTCTCCTATCAAAAAGAGATCAAAGTTAGCTGATACCAGAAAAAGCCGAACATCCATCCAAACCTTTAGTGTATCCTCAGTCTAAGTTGGCCTATAGACATTTACCAAGGTTGCACCGAGACTGGTACTGGTACTAGTACGGGAGACTGGTACCAGTACCGGTACATCTGTTTTTGAAAAATAGGAGACGGGGGTACTTGGAGACACCATTTTTAAAAAAAATATAATTTAATAATTTTATTAATTTATTAATATGCTAACATAAAACTGAAAATATCATTACATTGAACTTTTAAAACAAGAGAACTGGTAAAGTTTAAGTTTATAGCTTACTTGTAACAATTTAATATAGCTTACTGTATATATATTACTTATAGGCTTATAGCTTGCTTGTAACAATTTAATATAGCTTAATATGTATATATTACTGTAGACACTAGTATTGAGGTTTGAAGTCCGTAGGAGTAAGAATCCACTGAGTTTGTGAGAAAATAGTGGAAAAAATGAAAGGTAGAGAAAGAAAAAAAAATGGAGACGCCTTTTTATTGACGCAGGGTACTTGGAGACGTGTGGGAGACTCAACCAGAAGTCTCCCTTTGCAGGGAGACGTACCCAAGAAGTCTCCGAGACGGGGAGACGAGTACCAGTCTCCGAGACGAGTACCAGGGGGTCGGAGACGGGTCTCCGTGCAACATAGACATTTACTAACCCGAGCTTCAAATTGGTTGAGTTGAAATTAACCCTCGCAACCATCCAATTACTTGCCTCCAAGCAGATGCATGCAGTTGGGTTGCCACATTACTCCAATACCAACCGAGGCCCCTGTAGATTGAATGAAGTGACTGTCCCAGCCATTACATTTCGCCATAAAGAATTTAGCTTCATCTAGGTTGAGTTTGGTTTCTTGCAATAACAACATATCAGATTTTAGAACTTCAAGTTGGCGCTTTATAAGGTGCCTCTTGTTAGGGGCATTTAAGCCCCTAACGTTCCAAGAAGAGATCTTCATTATCTCCCAAGGGAGGGGCTTCCTCCCTTGGTTCCAAAGAATTTGTTTAAGGAAGCTTGGCATTTTTGGCAGGCCTCCTCTCTTTTTTGTTTGTGAGTCCTCCTTCCTCCTTCCCTTCTTCTTTCTTGATTTCAAATTGGGCTTGGAGATCTTGGAAGCTAATTGGTTAATAATCGTTATGTCTGCTGTCCCAAATTCATTTTCTCCCTCCATATCCTTTGCTTCCCAATTCGAATCAAAAGAGGCTTGCCCATCTTCCCAACTCTGCTCCTCCAGATCAACAGGGTCAGCAGATTCAGGAATGACAATCACATTAGAGGTCTTCATCTCCTCCATTGGAGCCATTGCCATCGGGCCTTCCCGCACTGGTGCCACGAGTTGGGGCTTGTCAGCTTCCAGGTTACTCTCTTTTTTAGACTAGACTTTCTGTTGTGAAGACGGGCAATATTTGGTAGCATGATCTCTTCTTCCACAGTTCAGACAAAAACGATTTTTTCCATCAACTTCAAATGATTGGTGCCAAACACCAAAGCCCGTAGAGAGGGCAATGCTTCTTGGGATCGATCTTAAGGTTATAATTTTTAACCTTGCATATAGGTATGAATTGCTTTCCACGATTTCTTCGTCTATCTCCATTAGGGCACCAAGAGAGTTCCCTATTTTCTTCAGGCATTCAGTTGCCCAAAATTTCACAGGAAGACTGTAGAGCCTCAGCCAAACCGGTTCTTCTATTGGATCGCAATTCAGGGGATCAAAGTTAGGGTTCAACCTCTGAATAAAGAGGAAATAATTTCCTTCTGTCAAAACATCGAGGCGTAGTTTCTCTTCGCAATCTTCCTTATTGAGGAAAATGGCAATGAAGAAACTCTTTAGGAGGAACTTCAAGATGAAAGTGCCTTTCCAGCTATTTTTTGCCCATGATTCAATTTCTGCTCTTGATTTCTTCTTCCCTCTGAATCTGCAAATTATTGCATTCTCTTTCATCAATTGAATGTCCGCCTTCGCTTCAACAGATAGATCAATCTTCAAATCATGAGGAGCATCCGAGCGGAAATACCAGTGAGCTGCTCCTGCTTTTTTCGCGTGCGACCACCTTTGTGATCCATTCCATTGCATTTATTTTGCATTAGATAGTATGGTATCTATTATCATAGTTACATGTTGTTATAATTTTATTCCTTTAACAGTTATATAACTGTGATAGCCTAGGCTATATATTAGATAGATGATGCGTTTGACATATTGGAAATCCTAGCATGATACCCTAGGCTATATATTAAATAGATGATGCATTTGACATATTAGAAATCCTAGCATGATACAAATTCCATAAGCACATTTTCAATGTAATGCTTGCATTAGGTGTCTGTAAATATATTATTTCTAATCTCCCACATAAAATCAAAAGTGCATGTAATGTTTGGAGATGCAAGTCGGACTGCAGGTCTGAAAACCCATAAAGTTGTCCATCTTCCTTGACTTTATCATAATGTATCAGATACAGAGCGAGAAAACCAGTGTTTGTCCGAGTTTCTGGGACGGGGACAGCAAAAATTTTCCAAAATCTTGGGGACGGCAAGGGGATGGCTATATAATATATTTTAATAAAAATTAAAAATATATATAGGTTAAAATATTTAAATCTAAAAAGAGATACAGGTTGAGGTAACTTTTAGTAACAATAATTTTATATGATAGGCATCAGATTTCCATAGTCCATAATGAATGTAGATCAAAGCTTCAGGATTTAACTGTGTGTGAGTTTTTTTCCTCAACGTTTCGGATCATACTCAATGATCCATCATCAGGAGTAAGAGAAGAGAAAAGTGAGAAAATTCCCTCCCATGAAGGGTATCTATGATAGACATCAGATTTCCACAGTCCATAATGAATGTAGATCAAAGCTTCAGGATTTAACTCAATGATCCATCATCAGGGGGATCATTGAGTATGATCTGAAACATTGAGGAAAAAAACTTACACACAGTTAAATCCAGAAGCTTTGATCTACAATAATTTAATAGCAATTAGAATTTTAGTCACAATAAGAAATTTAGTAGCAATAAAAATTTAGCCACAACTATGAGTGTTAAGCTCTATAATTTGTATTGAAAGTAAGCTCCTAAAAATTAACATATATTTTTCCAAGATAACATAAAAGTTTTTTTATATATTGAAGAAGTAACAAATTAATAATACAGAGATTCAGATTATAGCAAAGCTCAGATATGAGCGGAACAAAAACACTAGAACCAAACAACAGCAGGAAGAGACAATACTCGGCAAACAACACTATAACAATGGCACTGTTAAAACAGGACATAACTGATTCAATCAAAACTAAGTTTGCATAGGTTTCAGAATGGATAGCTTCAAAAACCAACGATATTCCCTTCTCTCTATGCACTGTTCCGTGTATATCAGATTCCAAGCTTCAAATCACTTGCAAATCGCGTCGCAAAGCTTCCTCATTCCTTGTAGGGTTTCCAAGTCCAATGGCAGCGAGATTCACTATCACATTTAGGGTTTTTAGTTTTACTTTATCCCCAAATTGTTTTTTAGTTTTACTTTATTCACTGTCATGTTTAGGGTTTAAACTTTAAAGGAAATTATTTTTTCTTTACCCGAATTTTGGAGGACTGCAGGGCGTCCTTGGGATGCCATTCTGTCCCCAAATGGCGGGGCGTTCCCCATGTTGAGGGGGGCATCTCTGGGAAGTCCCCAAAATAGCAGAAAAATGAGGGACGGCAGTTGGGCATTCTGTCCCGACCCTGCGTCCCTGGGGCGTTCTGGCTGGTGGGAGTGGGAGAAAAACGGGGGGATGCCTCCCCAGTAACACTGGTTCAGAATTCTAAGATACTAAGGCTTATCCAAAAACTGATTGATAATACCAAAATTATGCCAACACAACTAAACTTGATTACATCCAATTGGACCTGAATCATATAGAGAATAAATATAACATCAGAACTACAAGAGCTAAAATAAGTGGAATATGTTGTCTTCATCCACACCCCTTTCTCTACACTGGTGCAATTTTTTCACCAAGGGAAAACAAGGAGCTTGTCCTCCATATGCCAAGCCTATAGCCGCAATACCCATTAACACCAATGTCATTGGAAAGGAGGTGCAGAAGCTTAGCAGAATATAGATCTAAAACCCACGACGACCCAGGTTTGTCAATAAAAAATCCAAAATTGATAGAGAGAACTTTAATGCTGAGTAACGGAAGTAACTATAAACAAATACTGAAATATAAGTCACTAAGGCGCAGGAGCAGGAACACATCAAGGACTCTAGGGGATGCAAAGTTCCGATTCACTGTCAAATTCTTTCTCCAAAAATGATCCTTTCTAGCTAAGCATTAGAAGGATTACCAAGTGGAACTCATCTTTAGCATTCACTTTTGTAGTGGGGCAATTTTGTTGGATAACAGAGGTTCCCTACATTGTTACTCAACTAGGCCGTTGGGAATCACAGAAGATTATCCCAGTATCTCCTTGTGGTTATGCTCTAACTTACGAAGCTTTCTGACAATAAAATTTGAAGAAGACTTCGTTTACTTTGTTTTGAGTGTGGAATTGGGTTAGCTTGTCTTTTGCCTGAAATCTGTAGTGTTACCATAGGCCACATTTTCTTTGATGATATTTATTACAACTGTTTGAACATTTCACCTTGTTGTATTCATCCCTGGATCAAAAAACTCTTGATCAACAGAATGGGTGGTGCTTCGTCAGACTGAAACTGTAAGGCTATGTGGTCACTGATACCAAATCATGGACACAGGGTCATTGATCCTGTACTTATATCCTGCTCGGTTATTATCTCCGGTCCCAACTTCACCTTGTGAATCATGTAGAGAAAAAGATGCCCAATAAATTTAGGAAAACCTATTCACCATAAAAAAAAAACTTCAATGTTGCAAAAATAACTGTTCTCCAATACAATAAAGAATCTCTCTTACTTCACCCTTAAGCATGTGGGCATATAAATAGGCACATGAAAATGGTTTTACACATTGCATGAATCATGCTAAACAGAAACATGAGTACTTTAAAACATGGACAAAAATTTAAAAAACCCAAAATAACATCTCAAACCCTAATACTGTTCTTTCTCCTTCAATCTACTGTTATTATTAAATCAAAATCACTGCTGCATATGAATAGATATACTCAGATCTACAATAGTCACTCAGAAATGAATATCAATGAAACCACTGTTATGCTGTATTGACATACACCGTCTAGTACAGTTATTTCAGTTCAGAAACTTATATTATAACAGCAGATACTATGCTCACCAAACTGCTATATCTTGAATTTAAACAACAGTACAGCAGTGCATGCGAAATCAGTAATAAGACTAATGATTTCCTGACCAGGATTACACGATTTCAGGCTAGGGCGATACAGATCTGGGTGACTCCCACAATGAATTTCAGCTTGACAGATATCTTCAGCCCTTTCGAACAAATCCTTGGGAAATCGCTGAACAGATAAGGGAGACGCGCCTTGCCTTAATCCCAACTCGCGATCTTACTCCTTGTGAGCTGATGAGATTCGTGGGCACTGATGAGGCGACTGGGAATAATCAATCCTGCTAGCTATTAACTTACAGAAATTAAAAATATTATTATTATTAAAATTATTAATATTTGTATTAAATATATAATAATATTATTTTATTAGTTTAAAAACACTCTTATTAAATTAAAATAATAGGATTAGGTCTCCAACGGAGGGGACATGACACACAATTTTTAATATTGCCTTCACAAATACTATTGGGTGGTTTAATTCTTATGAGAATTGGGTTATTAAACAAATAATATTTTAAAGTCATTTGTAAATTAAATTTAATAAAATATAAATTTGGGATTTAAAGACTAGTTAAATCAAGTAAAACCTATTTAGATTGTATATTTTATCATGTCGTGTGAAGATTAAGTAGAATGTATATTTTATGTATATTTTATCATGTATATTTTATCTTTTATATAATTTATAAATGTAGTGTATATTTTACCATGTATATTTTATCTTTTATATAATTTAGAGGTCACACAACTTATCACCCAATCCATCGACTCCCTACCAAAACCAAAACCCAGAAGAACTTTTTGCAAGAAGACCCATTTGACCCTATCATAGGCTTTTGCCATATCAAGCTTGATGAACATGGCTTTTTCCTTAGAATTCACCATGGAATGAATGACCTCAGTAGTTATCACGAGCCCATCAAGAATTTGTCTAGTTCTTCTGAAATCAACGAGTTGAGCCAAGGTTTAAGCCTTTCTGCAATCAATTTGGTAATAATTTTGTAGAGCACATTGCAGAGAGCAATGGGCCTAAATTGGTCCAGGCAATTAGCACCCTCCTTTTTAGGGATAAGAGCCAGAAAAGTAAAATTCAAGGCCCTTAACATTGGCTTATTTCCTTGTGACTCCTGCACCACCTCTAAAAGCTCAAACTTGATAATTCCCCAAAACTCCTGAAAGAATTCTATAGGAAAAACATCAAGGCCCAGAGCTTTATCTTTCTTCATTTGGAACACCACCATCTCCAATTCCCACAGCGAGATGGGAAGCATGAGGGCTGCATTCATCTCATTGGAAACTAGCAAAGGGATACAATCAAGAATACAAATTTCATCTTCTCTAGCAGGAGGAGAGTCTTCCGTAAATAGAGCTGAAAAGAACCGAGACGCCTTGCCAGAAATCTCACCTAGTGAGGAGAGCAGAGTTCCCTCCGGAGAAACAAGAGAGGTAATAAGATTACCATTCCTTCTAGCTCTAACTGAGTTGTGAAAGAATGCATTATTCTTATCGCCTTCTTGAAGCCACTCAATACGAGATTTTTGCTTCCAGAAAATCTCCTCCCGCAATTCCCATTCATTTAACGCCTTAGCTGCTATAGTCTCATCCCTACTCAAATCTTCAGTAAGACCTTGCTCCCGGATATGGCGGGTGATTGTGTCCAAACGAGCCTGTGGTGTAGATTGCCAAAGCACTGCTTATTCCATTTCTTGAGCCTGTATTTCACATACTGAAGTCTTTTGGCAAAAGAATGCATAGCCCTACCTTGAGCAGGCCTCTCTTGTGCCACCAATCACTCATTAAGTCGTGGAGAGATGGATCTCTCAACCACATGAGTTGAAACTTAAAAGAAGGGTTCCTCGGAGCACTAAAGGGAACTGCTGAAAATTTAATTGGCCAGTGGTTTGAACCCTTCCAATCTAGAATCTCTGAGGTGGTATTCCACCTATCCCCAATCCAATAACATGTGACTAAGAATCTGTCGAGGCGCTCAAAAATAGCACCTTCACCACATCTTCTGTTGTTCCAAGTGGTGATACCATTACTTGGCTTCACATCAATCAAATGCAAATGCTCAATGTTATCCTGGAGAAGATAAGCAAAAGGGTCAAGCCTAGAAGTGCCACCTCTTTTTTCTTCAAACAATTAACAACGTTGAAGTCACCTGCCACAATCCAAGGAAGTAGGGGAGCAAGTGACCGAACATACTGAACATGAGACCAAAGCTGTGATTTACCCAAGAGATCAAAAGGAGCATAAACATTAGTGAAAAGATAGATTTCACTAGAGCCTAAGCTAGAAGCAGTCACAGAAATAGAAGAGCGGCTCGAAATCCACCAGAAGGACAACCTTCCTCGGATTCCAAAGATAGGCTACACCACCAGAACTGCCACGCGCCCCTACACATTGACACAAACCACGCGTCCAGATACTGGGAGCTCTATTCAACAACCCATCCATAGTCAACTTAGTTTCCTAAAGAAAGACAATATCAGGAGAATGAGTACCAATCATTTCACGAATAGCCTTTTGTCTAGGGATGCTATTCATACCCCTTACATTCCATTAAATAACTATCATTTATGAGGCTGGAGAAATGAGAGTCAATGGTCTTCACCAACCTAGCATCCACAAGATTCTCCCCAATTAGCTTAACCTTCTCGTGGTCCTTCTTGCGACCCACCTTGGCTGGTTTCTTTGAGGGCCCCTTTTTAAGGGTCTTTGGCTGAAGACCCAAGGTACGCACGGATCCACTACCTTTACCCAAGTCTAAAGCCTCCTTCACCGGTGAAGGAACTAGATCGGCCAAATCACCCACATCTTTTTATAACTAAGGTCCCTTCTCAGGCAGGTCCAATCGACAGTCGGGGGGATGATTCTGTAGCTAGGGGACCCTCCTGCACAACCACCATAGGCAAATCCCGAGTATCCATGTCCCTGTCTTCCTGCAAGGTTGCTCCCACGAATCCAACCCCAGACTGCAACTCCACTGGGACTCCCTCCTCCTGAACTAAGTCCCCCAGAGCATCAAACTGATTAAAGACCCCTTCAATTTCCCTGTCCTTGAGGGTTCTCTTCAGACCTCTCCCCCTATTACGGGGCTTAACCAGAGTAAACCCCTCCTTATCAGCAGCCCCATCAACCAAACGAGCCTTCCCTTTATCCTTCTTAGGGCTAGAATCGGAGGAGACATTAGCTGCAGTCGATGTCGAAGAGAGCCGAGGGCATTTCCTCTGCAGATGCCCATACTCATGACAAAACCGACATCTAAAAGGAAGGGTTTTGTAGTCGAGCTACTGGATCCGAGAAGAGGATCCAAGACAAATTTCCATAAAGTCTGGCAAAGGGTTATTTAAATCAATTTCCACGCAAATATGGGCATAAGAAATTACCTTTCGATCAAGAGTTTGCTAAGCCGAGTCAAACGGCTTGCCAAGAAAAAGAGCAATCATATGAAGGATGTCGATCCTCCAAAACTCGAGTGGAAGTCTAGGAAGACGAACCCAAACAGGGACCTTTGTAGGGAACTCCTCCGTCAAGTTGAACCCTACACACCAAGGTTCCATGAAAAGTCCAACCTAATTGAAGAAATAAGGACCACCTTCAAAGGCCTTATTTTTGTCCGCCATGCATGAAAACACAACCAAGAAATAATTGTTCGCAGCCATCATTAACTCCATATCCCCTTTGGGGTTCCAAACCCTATGAGTCCAAGATTCCAATGCTGGCAAAGAAAGACAAAGACCCACAAACTTACAAATAAGAGCATGATTACTCAGTACTCCACATCCTTCGAGACCGAATCCGGCTAGATCATCAAAACAGGACACTCTTGACTTCTCTCCAGACAACCATTAACTTTTTTGAGTCTGGGTAATCCACTCCGAGACGCAGAGCCCGCACCAACCGACAGCTTCTCTAAGTGCTCCAAAGACGGATCCGTTCATGACCATGTCTTCGGAGATCTCCGAAGATGGGTTGATACCGCCTTTTTCCATCTCAAAACCCCAACCGGTAGAAGAGAAGAGCAAAAGCTCAAAAAAAGGGATCCACAATCCCAAAGCCCTCGAGCACAAGAAGTAGCAAATGAAGATCAGTTATCTTCACGTAGCAAGAGGAAACCCTCAACACAGCCGAGAGAGGGAAAAAAACAGTGACAACCTGAAGCAAAAACCCACCAAAGCCGCTCAGCTCAAATACCAGTTTGCCCTCACCCCAGGCACAAATAGCAACACCCCGCCCTAAAGCACACCAGCATAGAAGCAGAAAACAAAGGAGCGCGGCTAGGGTTTCCCCAAGCCCGCGCAGCAAAAAAAAAACAGCTACCGGCGCCATCAAAAACATATATCCTTCTAATTTTTAAAATTAATTATAGGTAAAAAAAAGACCTTTTTAATTTTTATTTCCTTTCTTTTGTTTTTTTTTATAATTAAAAGTTTTTAATATTCTTATATTAATTCTTGCCTTTACTTTCAAGCAAGAAGGATTGCTTGATTGTTTTTCCTTGTCAACCAATAATAAGTTATAAATTTTTACCTGACTTTTATTTTTATTTGATTTCCATTACTCTATAAATTTTTCATTATTTTAAAATTACTTAAACATATTTATATGCTTTAGCAACTTTGTTACCCCAATTTGTCATCTTATACCATATTGAGTAACAATTAACTTGACTTCAACTATGCCACCAAGCTTCCACTTGGAGATCAAGCTTCACCCTAACAATATTGAGTAACAATTAACTTGACCTCAACTATGCCACCAAGCTTCAACTTGGAGATCAAGCTTCACCCTAACAATTAAAATATTGTTTGGCCTAGTAAAACTGCCATACATTCAGCTCCTAACAATTTCATGTTAAGCCACCTTATGTCTTTGATCTCCAAGTGTTGTCAACCCTACTCAAGAATCACTTTGTGATAGCTCATCCTTCGATAACTAAACTACAAAGGCAACGATTTCATGTTAAGCCACCTTATATCTTCGATCTCCAAGTGTTGTCCGACTCAAGAATCACTTTGTGATAGCTCATCCTTTGATAACTAAACAATTGCTATTATTACAATACTACAAAGGCAGGCCACTATGTGGCACTTGTTTAAAACTTTGTAGCATTCAGTCATGACTCTCAAATTCATAATCATATGGATAATAATATTGCTGAGATATCTCTGATGTCTATTTGTGTTTCAGGTGCAGAGAATATTGTTGGATGGGCTTTGACCTACCATCTTACAAATGAAAAGCCCTCTACTAAGGATGGAAAACTAATTATCTCTAGTGAAAGGTAAGTATATTGTGTTTATTCTCTCCCAAATTTAGTAGAGGGAGGTAAATTTTCTTTGAGGATACAAATTATAATATATAAGGAAGCATGACCAAAGTTTTTTGATATAATCTTGTTATGCCAGTGTTCAATATGGGTTGAGCATATTACAAGAAACTAAAAAAAATGAGTCCACTGGCTCAAAGAAGTTACATAAGGTGAAGTTTAAAATTTGAATGCAATGCCATGCTCCTACTATAAAATAGTGATATATTTTACAATATTGTAATGCAAAATACAATGTCCTTTTTCAGGATGTTGCTACAGAGAACTCCCATGAAAAGAGGCTTCTAGACAATGTGATTCCACCAAGTGAAATTGGGGTGACCTTTGATGATGTTGGAGCCTTGGAAAATGTGAAGAATGCACTCAAAGAGTTAGTTATGATTCCATTACAAAGGCCTGAGCTATTTTGCAAAGGACAGCTAACAAAGGTTGGCTTCATTTCTCTTTCTATCAAATTAAAAAATGTGAAGAACCACATTACACCTCTATAATTAAAAAGTACATACATTCTATAGGTTTAATAAAAGAGTCCTTACGTTTTTAAAATATGTCAATTTTATGGAGTGTTTGAGATTACAACTAGTTATGTTCATCGGTTAATCTTAAATATCATCCACTTCAACAGTCAAAGGTCAATTTTGACCAGTAAAAATAAGACAAATATTTACCACTTTTTGTTGTGAATGAGGTGTAAAATTGCTATTGATTATTTGATCATTGAAGTGTATGATATTTAAGTAGAGTGTTATTCATCTAAGGAGATTGTTTCTTAACTAATGCTCTATTTTTTAATGCAATGAAAAAAAAATTGATGTCATGTTTGGTTGCAGCCCTGTAAAGGTATCCTGCTCTTTGGTCCTCCAGGCACCGGGAAAACAATGCTTGCTAAAGCCGTTGCAACAGAAGCTGGCGCAAATTTTTTAAATATTTCGATGTCAAGCGTTACATCAATGGTATAATTCTAATACGATCAATAATAGTTCACTTCTTTTTAATGTGGCTATTTTGAACTGGTACTTGATGTAGATTATTGTTTTATTGTTGCAGTGGTACGGTGAAAGTGAGAAGTTAATTAAAGCTATTTTCTCATTAGCAAGTAAAATTTCTCCATGTGTGATATTTATTGACGAGGTAAGTCTTTGCTCTTCAATGGTAGCTGAAACTATTTTTGTCTACTTTTCCATTCAAATTATTCAGATTGCATTTGGAGTTCAAATTATTCAGTTTGCAGGTTGATAGTCTGCTGGGAAGAAGGGGCAATTGTACAGAGCATGAGGCTTCGCGTAGGATAAAGAATGAGTTTATGACAAACTGGGATGGATTGCGCACTAAAGAAAAAGAGAGAGTACTAGTTCTTGCCGCCACTAATAGACCTTTTGATCTTGATGAAGCTGTCGTTAGAAGAATGCCTAGGAGGTGAGCATTTGATTTTCCATGATAATCTTTATAGTGTGACATTCCAATGAACAGTGACAAAATTCTGCAACATTGGAGGAATCACTATTAACAGGGTGATTTTCCTCTACATTTTTAAAGGAGCAACTCCCTTATATGATTGGGGTTTGTTGGAGTTTTTAGGGGAAAGTATGAAAGGAAGAAAAAAGAAAAAAATACTGAAAAGAAAGAAATTTGATTGCCAACATACCAAACACAATACAAATCTCCTGGAAATAGAAGTGAATAAGCAACAGAAGCACCAGGTCTTCCAAATTAAATTAATTAAACAGGAAAACAGATAAATAAGAACAATTAATTCCAAAAGGAAATAGAGCAATAATTCCTTTTGAATATTAAAATATCAGGAGCACAAAGTCTCCAGGCTTCCCCTTTACAAGCTTTTCTTTTTCTCTCCCCCAAGAAAATAAATTTCCTCCAAGAAGAAGAACCCCCCCTCATAGAATTATTCCCTTTTATAACATTTTACCTCATACAAGTAAACTAGTTTTAAAACTACTTGTAACTGCTTTTACCCACTCCCATTCTTTAAATGATTTTTCCACTTTTCCCTCCAGGGAAATTTCCAACCAAACAACAATAATCATCTCATACTTTTTACATTATTTAATTCTGAAAAGAATTAATTCACCAATATCACCTACCCAATACTAATTATTTTACCCCCTTAGTAAAATCAATTAATTCTTTTAAGAGAATTAATTCACCTTGAAAATATTAAAGTTACCTAAACATGTAGATTTATTTATAAAATAATATTTAATTCTTAAATAAATATATTAATGCAAGGTAATTTATAGTTTAATTACCTTTCTTGCAAAACAAAATAAAGAAGTTACCCAGTATTGTTAGAATTGAGAGGTAACAACTTGGATAGAAGTATTCATATTATATATTTCTTTCACAACTTATTCATATTATATATTTCTTTCACAAGTAATTTAATTTTCAATTTTGATATTAATTTTGGTTGCTTAAACCTTTTGTATAGTGCATATTTTTCATTTTATTTTGTTTAGAGGCCCAATAAGCCCTCTCTTTTTACTTACTGTAATAGCCACTAGATTTTTTCTTTCAAGTCCTATTAATGGATTATCCTTTGTGGTTGTTTTTGTGTACATTAATAGTAATATCAGTTTTACCATACTGGCCAGCCCTCTGTAATTATATTGATAGTTGTGCAACTGAGTTTGCTCGTCTATTCCCTGTGCAGGTTAATGGTAAACTTGCCAGATGCATCAAACAGAGCTAAAATCTTGAAGCTTATGCTTGCAAAAGAAGAACTGGCTCCAGATGTCGATTTGGATGCAATTGCCAATATGACTGAGGGATATTCTGGATCTGATCTTAAGGTAGTTTTGTTTAACTTATGGGTTTTTACAAATGTATGATAAGTATGTGTTCAAAATTGACTGGTCTTCTAATGCCAATGGGTTGTGTTGTAGAACTTATGCGTTACAGCTGCATATTGCCCAATCCGGCAACTTTTGGAAAAAGAACAGAAGGTATTTCTCTTTTGTTGCATGAACAAATTTTTATGAAGGGACAGAGGCTATGCTTGCTGGTTATTTTGCATGATGAGTTAAACATAATTGAAAGGTGCATATTACTCTTCAGAGGTTGTAAATGTTGTACTTGGATTCAAGTTGGATTACATTCATATTGTTATAAATTGCGAAACACAGCAAACTTCAGGCCATCATCATTTTGCCAATTTAGAAAGAGAATGTTTGAGAAAATTATGATCTAAATTTCTAGCAACTAGATTACCTAAAGTGTTACTGTTCAACATTTCCCTTTCCATTGATCTGGTCTAGAGGAGAGTGCACTAGACATTTGGTGAATTGTTGCATTCAATTTAGTGTGTTTGATTATATAATGCGGTCCAATTTTTTCCCCTGTTAGTTTACTATTAAATTCCCATGTCATCATTTTGTTTTTCACATATTTTATTATATTATAACCATTGAAAACTTTATCAGGAAAAAGCATTAGCAATAGCAGAGGGCAAGGAGCTGCCAGCTTTGAGTGGAAGTGCTGATGTTCGTCCTTTAAATATGGATGACATACGACATGCCCATAAACAGGTGAGATTTCAAAGAGTAGAGGGATTTTTGCTGAACAAACCAACCTTTCAACATGTCTCCATCATAAAAACAGTATCCTTATAGGCTCAGTTTTTTGCAGGTATGTGCTAGTGTTTCTTCAGACTCAACAACTATGACACAGCTTCATCTGTGGAACAAGCTTTATGGGGAGAAGATATGAGCCACATTTATCTTCTTGTTGCATTAGCATGTGTAACATTCATAAGATTTTAAACCCAGATTACACAACGTTCTCCCTGTTTGTTACATCATTAGCAGAACCTCTTCTTATTTTAAAATGCTCAGGATATCTGGCCCTGTTGGGTGAAATATTCTTCTGGCCCTCTGTTGGGTGAAATATTCTTCATTACCATTATATCATAATCCCATTTGGCTAAAATGTAGTATACTTATTTTCGAGTATTTAAATTGAATTCAAACTTTTATCTTTATATATCAATATGCATAGCTTGGTGACATAATTTCATTTAGTCTATTTTTTATAAATATATTCTAATTATTTTTTTAGTTAAAGTAATATATTAGAAAATATATTTATGGGTATTATTGATTGGTTGATAGGCATTTTGTAGTGTACTAGGAGAAATATTTTGTATGTTATGTTTTGTTTAGTTTGCTATATGTATAAATTTCAATTTTTCTAGTTGTATAATATAAATATTGAATACAAATCTTATGATGGGGTTTCTTGAATGTAAAGCTTGGAATGGGGCCATGTGTTACAACAAAAGATTTCTACAACTAAGGAATGGGGGGATGTTGTTAGAATATAGCATATTTGTAGAAGGAATGAACTTGCAAATTTGGGTTAGTGGATGTTTTTCAATAACAATAGTTGAAGTTATTGACAAAAATTTGTTGAGTGTTGCTATGGACATTAATGATGATAAAGTATTCAATTGCTTAAACAATTTCTCTGTGTGGGTTTGCTTTGTATTAGGCTCAAATCTTTTTGAGATTTCATTTAGAAATATAATTCAACTTTGAAATGGTGCATTATAATCAAATACTCATGAGATATAATTAAACTTTATTTTTTACCATGAGCCATTCTATAATAGGTTACAAATGGTTGTGCAATGATTGCATTATGATCAAATACTTTTTAGATTGTAATAACCACTCTTGGTTACTACTTTTTTTCAAATTCAATTCCATTACACCTTTAGTACCATTTTGATTGACCAAGCAACTTCTTTCCAGTTTAGAAGTGCTAGTTTCATAACCTTACCAAACCATAGCAATGTTAGTAGCTCTATGAATGAACTTGAAAAATTTGGTGAGTGGCAACCATTTGTTGGGTGCTACTATGAATATTAATGAAGATTAAGTATTCAATTGCCTTAAACAATTTGTATGTGTGGGTTTGCTTTGTATTAGGCTCAAATCTTTTTGTGATTTCATTTAGAAATATAATTAAACTTTGAAATGGTGCATTATAATCAAATGCTTTTGAGATATAATTAAAGTTTATTTTTTACCACGAGCCATTCTATAATAGGTTATAAATATTTGTGCAATGATTACATTATGATCAAATACTTTTTAGATTTTAATAACCACCTTTGGTTACTACCTTTTTTTAAAATCAATTTCATTACACCTTTAGTACCATCTTAATTGACCAAGTAACCTTTTTCCAATTTAGAAGTGCTAGTTTCATAACCTTATCAAACCATAGCAATGAATGTAGCTCTATGTCACAATCATACAATCTTGCACTACATAGGATAAAGTTATATATCCTTTATCAAGTTTTACCAAAAACTTTTGTAATAAAAAGGTATTTAGTACATATTTTCTTATTACATTCAAAGCAATAGGGGAAGATAGTACCAGATACTAGAAAATCTGATTGGTGGAGTTGAACTTCTTTTAGCCTTAACAAAAAAGTCTTTGGTGGTGATGTTTCCATGAGACTTCCTTTCACAAAATTGAAACTTTATTTACTCTATAATAAAACAATACTCATGAAGGATTATCCTTCAATCTTGCAATCACCTCAATCCTAATAGAGAAAACAACTAGATGTTTATTGAATTGCAAAATGGAGAATCAGATACAATAACTACCATGACTTCTATTGGCATGCAAGCTCTCCCTTTAGGATCATCTTAGGAGCAATCTCCTAAAAGATGATGTTTATTGGCATCTACATTTTGCATTTAGGTCTACTAGTCATAAAAGTAACACCTCTCCATTTTGCTACATAGTGTAGCTAAAAGAGAGGTTGCGGGAGGAACTATGAACAAATTGCAACTTGTGATTCCTTTATAGCTTCAAACCTTCAAATTTTGATATCTTAGTATTTAAGCACCCAATCCCCAGCTTGATTTGTGAGGAAGAGATGTATTTGGCTTGCGTAAATTGGCATTAAAGGCAAGACTCTCCCCTCTATCCTTCCATGACCACCAACCTTGTGTTAATCAAATTTAATTGTTAACTTTGCTATACATGGATGCCATACCATCCTATCTTCTTTAGATGCCTTATTTAATATTTGTCCCCCTTGACTTTTATTTTTAATTTGAAAGATATCTTTTAATTTATATTTATTTTAGCCAATGTAATGTCACTAGATTAAAATACCTTTAATTATTAATAATATATATTTTATATTTGCATTACAATTTAAATTAAATATTTGTGAAAGGGTTGCAACCAAGAAAGATAGAACATCAAAAGCCCAATAGAGCAAATGAGAGACAACTACAAGAACAAGCACCACCTGACTTTAAAATTAAAGTGGTATATTCTCCAATCAAATTGCAAATACTTGCATCATCTGGGACCTTTTTATTGACGAATTGATCAATATACCTATCCACAACAAGGTCGAAGGGGTGCCTTTGGGGAATGTGACAGAGATCTAATTAAACTTTATTTTTTGACCATGAGCCATCCTATGATAGGTTATACATATTCATGTGGAGATTTGCAAAGATACATTGGGACTAAAGTGTAAGATAGGGCTAGTTGGCTAAATGTTTGATTTTGATTTTATATTTAAAAGGATCAAAGATCACAACCGTGAGGATAACATTGCACCCATAGACATGACTTAGGTTAGATACCTAGGTTGGAATATGTCAAACAGGAATATATTATGGATAATGATTTGATTAATGATTATGGACTAGGATTGTGTGCATGTAAGCATAGGAATAAGTAATAAGCATAGGCATAGGTGCAAGCAAGGTTAGGCCCACATGGCCAACTATGCAAAAAAAAATGGGTCATTTGAAGCTATATAAATACATTAAGATATTGCCCCAAATAAACACAAAACTAACTAGGAAGTGTATCAAGGATACATGTTTTACTATGACAGTTTCTGTAATGTCCCCTATAGGAACAATACTAATTTTACACTAAATTATCAATTTCCAAGCAAACAAAGGTTTAGAGAGTACCTTGGTTTGATTTAATTTCTGCAAACAAGTTAGAAAACACTTACAATATTACATTAGCCTCATGAAATAAACACTTGAATACATAGAGTATATACTCGAATACACATAATCCACAAGGTATACACTTGAATGCACTTAAATACACATAAATCACAAGGAATGAATACATGTAAGTTGCATCAATACATGCAAGTATACCATTGAACAATTGGAAAGGGGATTCGATGCATCCCATATTACACCGTGGACCTGTCCACCATCCCAAGGTCACCAAGTATACACATGAATACACGAAATACTAAAGTATAAACAGCAGAGAAAGATCATATATAGCAATGTAACAAGTCTCAAGGACTATGTGGGTTCAACCATAAAGAGTGGGGGAGTGGAATGTGATGAGGTGTCTCAAGTTTCCTCTACCCTAGACCCAACGGCAAGACCTTATCCTCTGTTGGCCTCATGTGGTCCTTAACCGATGGTCCTTAACCATCATCGTGAGGTGGCGTACCTAGTGAGGGCTTTACATCGTTCCCCTCCATCACACCATCCTTTCCTCTTATGATTGAAGCTCCTTCTTTTATTTAATTCAACAATTGATTCAAGTGAGGATAGCTCGGGAGGCTACAATAGGGTGTCCTAGATCCTCCACCCTAGGCCCAACAACAAGACCTTATCCTCTGTTGGCCTCATGCGGTCCTTAATCGATGGTCCTTAACCATCATCATGAGGTGGCGTGCCTAGTGAGGGATCATTCACTATTCCCCCTCCTTGCAGTCCTGCCTCAACCTTCCTTGACCAATCATTGCCAAAATCAAATTATTATTATCCATAAGATCAATAGTATTGGCATCAGTTATCAATGCTTTTAATTGATATAATTATAAGTGCATTTGAACATATTTATTCATTTCTATAGTCATTAAATAAGAATAACTACAATTATTCAAAGGGGTAGGTTACATTACCATTCTACTGTTACCATTTAATTATGTATACTACTGTTGTTATATACATACCTGACAACCTTTATTGCTTGCTCTTGTTGTGTATTTTTCCAATACTAAATATTGCTTGCTTGATGCCTTTAATTGCTTTCCACTCTTCCTTCTTATACTCCTCAAAAGATATGATTTTGGCCAAGGGTTATGTCTTTTCTTATGCTTGTTGTCTCTTCAAAAGCATCCCTTCAAAACTCATTAACTACTGTCCCACATTACTAATAATTATACCTTCTATCCTAATCGTTCCCTTCCTAAGACTTGAGCACTCCCTCCTCGATATTATGATGATCGTTGCCTTTGAGGAGTCATTGCACCTTTTCATGTTTTCGTTGCTCATTAACTAATCATTCCTCCTCTGATTATGATCACTCCCTGTTTAAGGCTAACTACACCGTTTGGAAACTATACTTAATATACTATATTGACTATGCTTTCCTTATTATTTGTTGTTTGTCCTTTGGTTGCCAGTGTTTACTTGGTTACCGACGCTTATTGAAAAGGGTCGGCCATCCCAAAAGCATGGGATCGGCCCCCTTTAAAACATATTTAATTTTAATTCAACTTTATAATATAATATATAGTTGGCTTATAATATTTAATTTAAGTATATTTAATATGTAATATTTAATATATAATATTTTATTTAAATATACTTATTTTATAATATTTAATTTGTAATAAATATTTATGTATATAAAAATATATTCGATTTATATCATATTTAATTCAAATATATAAATAAATATATTTGATTTGTAAAACTAAGTGTATTCTATTTAAGCCAAATATATTTATTTTTATCTTATTTCAATTTATAATATATTCAATTCACGATTTATAATAGATCCAAGTGTCATTCATATCTTTAATTTGAATGAATAATACATAATCAATTCAATATAGGGACATGACAGCGCTCCCCACTCAAAATTGCTTGTCCTCAAGCAATCTTAGATTGGGATGATCAAGAGTTTCCCATGTTGTGTTCTCCATTTAACTCGAAAATGATTTCGTTTCTCAACTTCTTATCTGCATGTAGAAGAACGTACTTGGTTCTAGAATTAACTTTCCTTCATTTTTTTTATTGAAGTTCCTTCATTTCCTTCCCGTATTTTTTCATTGGATAGGACTTCTATATGGTGTACTTGACTTCCTTTTCCACATTTATGCCCTGGTTCCCATTTCTCATTGCATTTGTAACATAAGTTCTTCCTTTTAAGATTCCTTGCATTACATTTGTGACCGGGTCCCCATGGATCATTACATTTAAAACACCTTTCTTGGCCTTGTTCTTCTCTTTGCCTACATCTGTGACCAGGCTCCCATCTTTCCTAGCAATCGTAGCATAGTCCTTTGCTTCGAAGCTCTCCTTGGGTCTCTTGGGAAAGGAGTGGTTCTCTTTGTTTGCTCTTTCCATGGGAATATTTGTCTTTTGATGTTGTCTTTTGTGAGGATTTTCCTTCATTTGATTGAGCACGATCAAGCCTAGTGGCTTTAAGGATTGCCTCTTAGAGTGTGGAGGGATTAGGGTGCTTATTAAACCACGAGTAGCATCTGACAATCCTTCTATAAAAAGGTAGGTGAGTATTTCCTTAGATATTCCCAGGACCATGATTGCTAGTGTTTGGAATTCGGTAATATATTCCTCAGGGGTCCCTCTTTGCCTTATTCTGGTTAGCTCCTTGAAGTATTTTTGGGGATGGGTTTGGTCAAATCTCTCAATGAATCTTTTTTTGAAGACCTCATAAGACTTGATATTTTTGTGATCTTGGGTAATTTTGCCATGATGCCACCAGTCATGAGCCCCTCCTTCTTGATGTAGTGTGGCAAATGTAATGGTATCTTTTTCGGTCATGGGGTAAAGAGTTAGGTATGTTTCTAGTTTTTGTATCCATGCTTGGGCTATAATTTTTCCTGACCCATCAAAGTTAGGGATGGATAGTTTTCCTATTTTACTTCGTATATCTTTATTTGGGCGATTGTTTCTACCCCTATGATCATTCTTCATTGCTACCTCACAATATGCTGTGAAAGTGATTTTTTTCTAACTTCGGTTTCAAGCCTTGCATATTCTAGGGCAAGTTTGTGCACATTTTGATTGTTAATTCCTTCATTTTCCCCTAAAGGACTTTCTTCGCCCAAGAAATGGGGTCCCTCGGTACTTGAGTTTGATCCAACTGTAGTGTTATGATTACTATCAGATTGGCTAGGGGAGATTTCCCTTTCATGTCTTGTGTCAGGTCTAAGGTTGTTGTTTATGTTTTGAAGGGTTTGGATCATGGCTTGAGTTGTTTGTTCATTTTTTTCCATGAATGCCCTCAATTCCTGCTCCAAAGTCTTCTTTTTCTCTCTCTAGAGCCCTTAAAGTTCGTTGAGTTGGTTGCATCAACTATTATCCCTCATGTTGGCAGGATGATGCTCTGATACCACTTGTAATGTCCCCTATAGGAACAATACTAATTTTACCCTAAATTATCAATTTCCAAGCAAACAAAGGTTTAGAGAGTACCTTGGTTTGATTTAATTCCTGCAAACAAGTTAGAAAATACTTACATTATTACATTACCCTGATGAAATATACACTTGAATACATAGAGTATATACTTGAATACACATAATCCACAAGGTATACACTTGAATGCACTTAAAATACACATAAATCACAAGGAATGAATACATGTAAGTTGCATTAATACATATAAGTATACCATCAGACAATTGGAAAGGGGATTCGGTGCATCCCATACTACACCGTGGCCCTGTCCACCATCCCAAGGTCACCAAGTATACACATGAATACATGAAATACTAAAGTATAAACAACAAAGATCATATATAGCAATGTAACAAGTCTCAAGGACTATGTGGGTTCAACCATAAAGAGTGGGGGAGTGGAACGTGATGAGGTGTCCCAAGTTTCCTCTACCCTAGGCCCAACAGCAAGACCTTATCCTCTGTTGGCCTCATGTGGTCTTTAACCGATGGTCCTTAACCATCATCATGAGGTGGCATACCTAGTGAGGGCTTTACGACGTTCCCCTCCATCACACCATCCTTTCCTCTTATGATTTAAGATCCTCCTTTTATTTAATTCAACAATTGATTCAAGTGAGGATAGTTCGGGAGGCTGCAATAGGGTGTCCTAGATCCTCCACCCTAGGCCCAACAACAAGACCTTATCCTTTGTTGGCCTCATGTGGTTCTTAACCGATGGTCCTTAACCATCATCATGAGGTGGCGTGCCTAGTAAGGGATCATTCGCCATTCCCCCTCCTTGCAATCCTGCCTCAACCTTCCTTGACCAATCATTGCCAAAATTAAATTATTATTATCCATAAGATCAATAGTCTTGGCATCAATTATCAATGCTTTTAATTGATATAATTATAAGTGCATTTGAACATATTTATTCATTTCTATATTCATTAAATAAGAATAACTACAATTATTCAAAGGGGTAGGTTACATTACCATTCTGCGGTTACCTTTTTAATTATGTATAGCACTGTTGTTATATACATACCTGACTACCTTTATTGCTTGCTCTTACTGTGTATTTTTCCAATACTAAATATTGCTTTCCTGATGCCTTCAATTGCTTTCCACTCTTCCTTCTTATACTCCTCAAAAGATATGATTTTGGCCAAGGGTTATGTCTTTTCTTATGCTTGATATCTCTTCAAAAGCATCCCTTCAAAACTCATTTACTACTGTCCCACATTACTAATAATTATACCTTCTATCCTAATCGTTCCCTTCCTAAGACTTGAGCGCTCCCTCCTTGGTATTATGATGATCGTTGCCTTTGAAGAGTCGCTACACCTTTTCATGTTTTTGCTGCTCATTAACTAATCATTCCTCCTCTGATTATGATCATTGCCTGTTTAAGGCTGACTGCACCGTTTGGAAACTATACTTAATATACTATATTGACTATGATTTCCTTATTATTCGTTGTTTGTCCTTTGGTTGCTAGTGTTTTCTTGGTTGCCGGCGCTTATCTGAGAAGGGTCGGCCATCCCATAAGCATGGGAGCGGCCCCCTTTAAAACATATTTAATTTTAATTCAACTTTATAATATAATATATATTTGGCTTATAATATTTAATTTAAGTATATTTAATATGTAATATTTAATATATAATATTTTATTTAAATATACTTATTTTATAATATTTAATTTGTAATAAATATTTATGTATATAAAAATATATTCGATTTATATCATATTTAATTCAAATATATTTAAATATATTTGATTTGTAAAATTAAGTGTATTCTATTTAAGTCAAATATATTTATTTTTATCTTATTTTAATTTGTATATATTCAATTTATAATATATTTAATTCACGATTTATGATAGATCCAAGTGTCATTCATATCTTTAATTTCAATGAATAATACATAATCGATTCAATATAGGGACATGACATTTTCATATCATTAAAATCTTGTACAGAACACTTATTCAAAATCCTATTAAAAAAAATTTATGCTAAAATTACTTATATTTTCTTTCTTAGTGGAAAGTATACATATAAAAAACACACAATAATTTTTAAATATATTTTCAATAATTTAAAAGTTATTTTAAAGCTCCATATTCTATGGATTGATTATTGTTATAAAATTATTGTTCTACTAGTGACTTTCTTACCCTATTTTTTACTCCCATTTATTTTTCAAAATAAAAATTTCATCCAAACTATTAAAAATATTTATAACCTATTTACATGGCTAATGGAACACTTTGCTTTCATATTCAAATTAAAGCATGGAGAAAAGTACATATTCCTTCTCCAAAAATATGTATTTAAAAATAATTGCTGATTTTAAATATTAATGAACTATGAATTTTTTTTACTATTATAAATTTGAATTAATCCAAACTTTCAAGTAAAATGAACTATTTAATTTTTTATTATAATAATTTTAGAGTTTAAATAAATATTAAATCATTGATAATATGTAATCATGAATAACAAAAAATTAACTACATAATTATTAAGTCTTGGGCTGGGGTTGTTTTTGGTAAATAGTGTGTGGCTTCGCCCTTATACTTAGTGTCAATTAGGAAGAGTCAAGGCCTTTGTCTTAAGATTCTAGACTCCATTTTTTATAGAGTTAGCTCGTGGCTTGAGAACTCTCTTGTAGGGAGGCTTTTGGAGGTGAGGCCAACCATTGATGCTTTTAGGGTATGGGCAAAAAGAAAATAGTCTCATTGTAGCCATTTTGAGATTGCAACTATGGTGAAGGGTTTCTTTTTTATCTCTTTCTTAAGCCATGGAGACTATGTTCAAACTCTATTGAATTGAATGGCCTATGGTTTATAGGCAAGTCTGAAATTTTCATTAAAAAGTGGGCTCTGAGCTTTAATCATGAGAAGGAATACATTAACAAAGTTCCTATTTGGGGGAAACTTTCAATCTTGCCTTTGGAATATTGGGAGGAGGTCCTAAAAGGTATAACTTTTTAGTTGGTTAGCCCATAGCCTTTGGTTTGGTGACCATTTCTAAGAAATGTTTGTTGTTTTCCAGATTTTGGGTGTATCCATTTGCAGGTAAAGTGATTCCATGTTCTATTACCATGTCTTGCAAATTGGGTGATTGGATGCAACATATTGTTTATGAGGACTCTGTGGTAATGTGTCAAAATTGGCATATGGCTAGTCATTCCACCTCTGAGTGCTTGGTCAATAGGGAGTCACAAAAAATTGAGAAGAAAAAAAATCACATGGTGCTTGATCATCCTCAAGGTGATGTGGAGCCATTACAAGATATTGTTGTTCTGGGGGAAGACTCTTGTGAGTGGATCTTAGAATTAGAATTAGACGAGGATAGCAGTGAGGAGCTTTAGATTAAATATATTTGTAGACCTTCTTGCATGCTCCAACTCTTGCCCAATGGACCTTCTCCTAAGAGGGATAAAGAGAATAGAAGGATGCATGCAATCCATTTTAGTCACCCTAAGGTTTCTTCTTGTTGGTCTGAACATGGTTATTACCTATCCATTTTACCCCTTAGTGTGAACTAGGCACATTATCTAACTAGTCATTAGTTAGACCTATTCACACATGTTTTCACATGTTTACTTAGGATAAGTCTAGATAATTCTAGGTTGTCATGTGATCTTATCAACTAATTGGCATCTTATCCTCTAGTTGTCTCATGTTATAGGATTAAGACACTTGTCATATGACTATTTTATCCTACATTTCATCTTTTTCTTTATAAGCAAGGCATATCATGTACTTTGTAACAATATTTTTGCATTCATTGATAAAATAGAATTATTCTCTCATTTGATCTCTTTTGTGCTTTCATGAAGTCCTAGATCTTGGGTGGCTACCATCATAGCCAACTCTAACATGGCATCAGAGCTCTAGGAGGAATCACTTTGTGTTAGTCAATTTTTTGAGAGAACTTGAATGCAAATCATGGTTGATCTTGATAGTTGAGTATGCTCCTCTTGCATCAAATGATGACTTAGAGAATCAGAAAAATTTGATAGAAAAATAAAATTTGTGAGGGTTTCCTCTTTGTGGCCTTGTATTGCAGGTCCATTTTGGAGCATGTTGTTGCAAATTTGAGCCACCATTGTGTTTAGGGGGTTCAAGATAGTCAGTTTAGCCTTTTGATTTGTCCAAATCAGACATTAGAGGCCAGATCTACAAGGTTTCCAATTTGGGAGGTGGTTCCTTGATCCAGGAGGTAGCTACAATTTTGGAGCAGTTTGTGCAAAATCAAACCCTGCCATTGTGTCCAGAATGTCCAAAAACCTATAGATTGACTGTGAAATCAACCAAAACAGAGTAGTTGGCTAAAAAGGCAAAAAAAATGCCTCCTCAGCCTTATAGAATCTTCGTAGGGAATATTCTACATCTTCTTGCGTAGGTGAATCCAGGTTGTACAGTGGACGTTGGCAGAATCTGTCTATTATCCATTTTTATTCGTTGGTTTAAATTAAAGATTATGTGGATTGTTTGTTTTAAAAAAGATATTTATAACAGGTATAGAGTACAGGTCTGCAGACTTGCCCCTATATCATGTCAACAGGGGTGCCATAAGTGGCCTAGGTCCCCGATTGACCAATGACCACCAGCCACTGGCGAGGGAAAAGCCATTGGTTGGCACCGATGAGTTTGAAACCCTTGATTGACAGTCACCAGTGGGTTTAAAATCCTTGGTCGACCCCTATTACCACCCGACCAACAACATAAAACAATCGACAAAACCACCCAACAATCACCAATAATCCTCGATGATAGTTCAGATATTCTGGCATTTTCTCGCCCGAAATAACTTTTCGACATTGGTAAACGGTTTTTTAGCTCAGACAAGCAGTTTGGTGAAAATCTAACGGTGTTTCTTGGTGCTTGGAAGAATATTCAAGAAAGATTAAAGAATATTCCATCAGAAAACCCCTGGTTAGCCATTTCCCGCCAACATCCAACAATTTCATCCATCAGATCGGTGATTTTTCCAATTCCAGAGCGGTTTTGAAAATTTAATAGGTGATTTTTCGAGATTCTGACATAAATCAAATATTTTTCCGATTAGACAAATATTCCACTTGCCACTACTGACGTCAACAGTGACGTCACATGTCTTGGCCCCCTCTAGTCCTTCTATATGGCAAAGGAGGTTGTTTTTTTCCAAGGAGCATAACTTGGTCATACGGACTCGATTTTTCACAAATTAGATATCGACAGAAAGCTAGTTTCGTGCTCTTCACATTGATATTAGAGTTTTTTCCTGATTTTGTTGTTTAACACCTATTTTGTCTATTTGAAGTTTAGGTATCATTTTCAGCTTCTGAGCTCATAACTCTTTGCCACAATCTTCAATTTTCGTGATTCTTGTGGTGTTGGGAAGGTATTGAGAAGCTCCACACAGCCATCCATGCATTTTTTTCAGATTCAGCCCCAGGTTAATTTTATTCAGTTTGTAGTATATTGACATTCAGGTTCATAACTTGGACATCCTGACTCTTAAAGAAGTGAAATTTGCTTCAATGGGCTTCTATCGTCAGCACAAATCAAAATGTAGATGTTGTGGGAGAAACTAACATGAGAAAGAGATGTGTCCTCATTTCTCACATCATCTTTTTCAATTCCTCATTGAGATCTCTTCTCCTCTTGATGAGATTACATCACCATCACATGTTGCTACATCAAAGTACAGAGATGCTTCTTTGAGAGCTTCCAGTGATTCTTTGCAGTAGGATCACATCAGTCTTCCTGATCAACCTCATTGGGATTCCTATTGTGCAGACATTGCTTCATTGTTTGTGGAGTCTCACATTGATGATTTGGAGGACACATTTGAGGGGTCAACTCTCCTCTTTGATGACAATGTTGTCATCCCATCTTTGGTGTTTTCAAATGTAATTCATTATCCTTCCTCTCCTAGTATTCCTTCATTGATTGGGCATTGCATTCTTGATTTGGAGAAGACATCATTTTCTAGCATGAGGACATTTGAGTTGTATTATGAGGAACACATATTGATTTGGATTCTCTTTTCATCCATGTTTTGGGAGTTGCTTCTACATCAAGCATTGGATTTGTTTCTTCCTAAGGGGAAAAATGTTGTTTATAGGCATTGGATTGTATTTTGTTTTCAAGCATTTATTGTCTCACTCTTGCTCTCCTGTGGGGGGTATTTGATTGTATGTTTGTGATAGAAGTAGTCCTTGTGGGGTCATGCTGAGTCCTACTATCACTTCTTTTTCTTTCATGTTTTTCTCCCTTTTGGAAAGGGGTTTTTTTCCTACGAGTTTTTTTCCTTTTCTCCATTTATGAGAGAATTGTTCGTACATGGGTACCTAACATGGCCTTGTAGTCGGGACACATCCATCTTCATCCATCATCGCATTTTGTATTTGTCTACTTCTCCCTAAGTTGCACTTAAGGGGGTGTTGGTGTAAACATGGTTATTACCTATCCGGTTTACTCCTTGTAGTATGAACTAGGCACATTATCTAACTAGTCATTAGTTAGACCTATTCACACATTTTCACATGTTAAGTTTACTTAGGGTAAGTCTAGATAATTCTAGGTTGTCATGTGATCTTATCCTCACATGTGATCTTATCAACTAGTTGACATCTTATCCTCTAGTTGTCTCATGTTATAGGATTAAGACACTTGTCATATGACTACTTCATCCTACATCTCATCCTTGTCTTTATAGGCAAGGTATATCATGTACATTGTAACAATATTTTGGCATTCATGGATAGAATATAATTATTCTCTCATTTGATCTCTCTTGTGCTTTCATGAAGTCCTAGATCTTGGGTGGCTACCATCATAGCCAACTCTAACACTTCTAAGGTTAAGTTAGCTCATAAAGATGAGTGTCTAGCCAAGATGGAAAGTTGCTACAAAGTTAGAATGGAAGGAAATAATGGGAATTTTGGTATGACTAGGGAGTGTGTTCTTAAGGAATCCTCTGTTTCCAAAGAGGTTAATGATGGATTTTGTGGGAGGAGATATTCTAGAAGTAGTATTTGAGAATTGATTGACTTTAGAAAAGAGATGAGAATACCTCTTTCTTTAATAATTCAGTCAAAGATAGGAAAAGTGGTAATGTTATATCTTCTCTCTTCTTTGCTCAAGGAAATCAGTTCTATTCTCCTTCTAGGGCATAAGTAAGGAATCTATCTAACATTTATCTTCCCTCTTCCGAGAAAGTGGCCCTCCAACTTTGGAGGAGGAACACATTATTTTGGATTGCATCCTCACTAGTCTTTGAGGATACGAACAACTTGCTTATGGGGCCCATCTCTCTAAAGAGATTGAAGTGGTTGTGTCCTAGATGAAGAAAATAAAAACTCCTAGCCTAGATGGTTTTCCTATTGAAAATTTTCAAGAATTTTGGGACATTTTGAAACTTGACTTGTTGGATGTTGTTCATGAATCTTAGGCCAATAAGCATATGCTTAAACTAACCAATTCTACTTTTCTAGCCTTGATTCTTAAAAAAGAGGGGGCTAACTCTTTTAATTTCTTCCACCCTATTACTCTCTACAATGCCACCTATAATAAATATTATCATTAAACTCGTTGTTGATAGTTTGAAGTGGATCTTCCTTCTCTCATTTTTCTTGAGCATGGCGGGTTTGTGGAGGGGTTTCAGATCCTTGATGGTATCATTATTGCCTCAAAGGCCATTCACACTATATCTCGTTCTAGGGATAAAGCTATGTTTATCAAGATAGACTTGTCCAAGGCCCATGATATGGTCAGATAGTCTTTCCGCAAGAATATTTTATTAGCCTTTGGATTTTGCTCAGTGTGGATTGATTCGATCATGATCTGTGTGGCTTCTCCCTCATACATTGTTTTGATTAATTACATCATGTTCCCTCTTTTCTCTACTTCTAGGGGGATATGACAAGGTGAACCTCAATCTCATTTTCAATTTGTGGATAACATTTGGGTGTTGCTTTAAGATTCATAAAGCAACTAATTTCAAGAAAGCATTGTATATATATTCGAGTGCTTCTGGTCAACAAATTAATGAGGACAAGTCAAGTATCTTTTTTTAATACCCCATTGATCATCCAATAGAGAATCGCTCGTATTTTATGCTTTAAAATAGGACAACTTCCTTTGGAGTATCTTGGCATCCTCTTATCAATTGGTAACACCAAAAGAGATTAATGGAAGAGGATTCTTGATAGATTTAGAACGTAGGTTAGTCATTAGACCTTCATATGGTTGTCTTTTGCTAGTCAATTGACGCTCCTAAAATTTGTCCTATAGGCTCTTCTTATTTATAGGTTCCTAGTGTTATTTGCTCCTAAAAGCTTTCTCAAGGACTTTAACACTCTCTCTAGGAAGTTCTTATGGGTAGGGAATTTGAAATTCCAAAAATGGAGTCTAATAAGTTGGGATTAGATTTGTAGACTTAAGCAACATGGTGGACTAGGCCTTAGGTAGACTAATCTCAATAGCCAAGCCTTGGCTGTTAAACTTTATTGGTGATGGTGTAAGCATTTGGACTTGACTTGAGCTAGAATTCTTAACTTTAGATATTTAGGCAGAGTTTATGATATTTAGATTCAAAAAATGGATTTAATTGGGAAAGGTTCTATGATTTATAATACCATTAAGAAAGGGGCTTCAATTGTCAACGAAGGTCTCTTCTAGATTGCCAAAAATGGTAATAGGGCCCTTTCTTTAATAATGCTTGGGACCTCCACCCCCATCCTCTCCTCCTTTCCCCTTTCACATCCCTTGAGTGATGTCTTTAAGGCAGCAGGGTGGTCTAAGGTTTCTAATTTTAAGAGTACTCTCATGGTGGGGGAACCTTGGATCTATCATTGGAAGGATTCTAATAGTTGGCTTATAGGGGGAATTCATAAAGCTTGGGCTACCCTTTCTTCCATTCTTACAGATTGACCATGTTGCTCCCTAGAGGAAGTTGTTTTCACATGGTGCCATGATTATAAAGGGGCTTATGTGATGGCTCTTGGTTATCAGTCCTATTAGTATTCATTTATGTTTAGGGTTTTAGGCTTGAACATTTGCAGTTTTTCTCATTCAAACCCTAAAATTTCTGAGCCTTGGGGTCTTGTACCGTTCTGCTTATTGTGTGCTGGTTTTCTGTGGAGGCTTCCTGGTTATTAGGTTTCATCCTTGTGTTTTAATGTTCATGGTTTGATCATCCCAGTGCAATGTTTTATTGTCTTTTCCCATCGCACATGAAAAAGTGCCAAGTTTCTATGTATGCAAGTGATCAAATCTGTTAATAAGCTTGTGAAATCTCAATTGGCTTCCATAAATGATGAAAAATTTGAGTTATATGCATTCTAGATGTATATCGGGTTGCATATACATTGGGGGAATCTTCTGTAAGATTCTGGGAATATTCGCCATTTGTATATCGGCCTTGCTTGTATATCGGGCTTGTATGTAGAATATGCAAGCGAAACATACAAAGGAAAAGATACATTGCAGGAATATTTTGGAGAAGATTCCTTGTTTGTATGTGCAGGGGAATGTACATTGTAAAAAATATACAAAGGCCCATGACATGCAAAGTGAACAATGCAGTGGATATACAAATGGGTTTGTACATGTTCAGCATACAAGAGAGAATGTATTTCGCATATTCCGGGAAAGATTCCCTGTTTGAATGCAATGGGCACATGTATATTTGGTGATATACAATTGAAGATACAAGCAAGATATACAAGGGGCCTTGTATGTTCCGCAACATACAAAAGCAGAGGGTACATTTGATGGGGCCCGCCACTTGTTTAAAGAGATTGTATGTTCGAACATATAATGAAAGTGCATTCCAAAGATACAGGGCGGACCCGAAGTCATTTTCATTTTGTTCTAAATGTAGTGTGGCGTCCGCGGCTTGTACATTACATTTGTATATGTGATGTGCAAGGAAATATGCATAGGGAAGAGAAAATGGGTCAGGCCCACCACTTGTATATTTGCACTTGTATATGTGCCGATATGCAAATTCATGAGGATACAAGGCCCGGACTTGAAGGTTTTTCAAATCTGATGGATAGATGCAATGAAGTCTGCCTTGTATATGTTTTACGCTTGTATGTGTGTAGTATACAAAGTGATGGATGCAGGATGGAGATACAAGCCGGGCCCGAACTGAATTCCAATTTGTTCTATAACATTTGACGTCTGCCTTGTATGTTGTATATGCATTTGGGTTTGCATATACAAGGGCGATAAAGGTGAAATAAAAGGAGAAAGGGTCAGCGATATGAGGGTCAAGGTGCTTATGTGGCACGATATCATTGGCTGGCAGCTCTTCATACATGTTTTGGGACCGTTGATTTCGGCGATGGGTTTTTGATCAACGGTCGGGTTTTGAACCTTCTGCGGTGGTTTTTTCCTTGTGTCTGCGGCCATTTTTGAGCGGGAAAACTCCGTGGACACGCTGCTGTTGCGTCTTCAGGGGCTGCGGGTAGTTGAAGCTTTACAGGCAGATTGTGCAGGGAAGTATGGGTCATGTTGACAGGGCAACCACCGGATTGAAGATAAAAGTCCTTGAGCGGCGATGCAGATCCTGATTCCACCTGCTCATTCCTCTTTGTCTCTCTGTTGCATTAACTAATTTTGAGCGCCACTTCCAATGCATTGTATCTGGCAGAAATTTTGATCTGCCATGTAATTAATTTTTGCTGGGTACACAGTCTTGGTATAAAAGCCAAGCTGTGTCACTTAGTGTGGGGTTGAAAATTGGACAAATTTTGGTGCTGTAGGAGGATACAATCTCATCGGTGGCTCTGTTCTGGGTATTTTGTGAGTTTATGAGTTGTATGTAGAATGTCTTACACATAATCAATTAGTTTCATGTTGATTTAAATGAGTAATGCTTTATTGCATGTATTTTGTTATTTGTCTCCAAATTGAATGTGTTCCTTTTCTGAATCTAAATAGCTAAGGGGTGTTAGAGATTCTAGGATATGGTTTTCCCTTGTTGAATGCTTAGTCTTTTACTTCTGCTCAAGGAGTAGATTAAATGTTTTGGGTTAAGTGTTGAAAGGAATACATTGCAGTAAGGATGTTTGTAAGCAGAAATGACTAAATACTTTGTCTTGGGTATTGTCTGTAAGGCAGACATTGTAAACTTGCCTTGAAATTTGATTATTGTTTAAGTCTGTGATAAACACTCACATATATATATCTATTGCCTCTGAGCCCTGAGTAGGCACCGATCTGGTCTTGTATTTTTGTTGCAACCCAAAGTCCTAGTTTTGCATCCAAATATAAATCAAACTCAAACTTTAAACCAAACCTTTTAGGACATTAGAAGTAGTTTTAGGACCGAAATCCTCTGTCTACAACTGAAAATAGGCCTAAAGCTAGCCCCTTTGCACTTATCTCACAGTTTTGGTCTGCATAAGAGAGGATTTATCTACTTTGTGTCAACATCCCAGTCAATCCACAAGCATATCTCATGGATGTTGAATAGGGAACACCCCCTTGGTTCTGCAGAGCCTAAAGAAGAAGATGAGATATTTATAGAGCCTATCTCCTATACTGTTGGCCCCTGGCCCAGAAATCCTATTGATCAATGGTGGCTACCTTATAGGGATAATTGGGAACAAGCATCCAGTCTGGGAAAATTACCAACAAGTCCCTAGAGTTGAAGAATGGTGAAACTATAAATTTCCCTTGGTGGAACAAAATTTGGAACAATTTTAGTTATCCTAAACAAAATTTATTTATCTAGTTTCTCTATCATAACAAATGTCTCACCTAGCCTCCGGTTGCCCTCATTCTCGTCGCAAGGGTGCGACAACTTGGTGGAAGGATGCACTCACTGATCATTTGATTGTTTGCACCTCCCCGACAAATGGTTCTTCCCAGGGGTGAGCCTTCCCTGGAGGGCGATTCTTCACAGGAAAATGACCTTTCCCATAACTCTTTACTGGCAGCCCCTCTTGTGGAGCCTATGGTGACTAGGTCTGCTACTGCTGTTATTATGGAATATGCTCAATCCTCAATGTCTATTGGACCTTTAGCTCCTCTTTTGGTCTCGTCCGATGTGGGTAGGGAGACTTTTTTGTTGATCCTTGTTTCTTCTTCTGTGTTGCGGGCCTCTCGCTCAGCGTGTGATCTTTCCTTGGATGCGGTTCCTACTGAGGGTCCCCTCCTCTCGCCTCAATCTATGGATTTTGACTTTGAGTTTGATTGGATTCTAGTACAGAAAAATAAAAAAGACCCCCCAAATCTGTCGTTACTTTGCAATAGAGGGTTAAGGGAGTTAGATTTTTGCCCTCGGGATTGGGTGTTGCTTAGTTTGTTTTGTAGCTAGGCTGTTGTTTGTTTGCATTTTCTATACTACTTCTGTGTTGTGTCTGGTCTGTTTGAGGCTTGTTTTGTTCTTCCCTGGGGGCCTTTTTTGGATAGGGTTCAGCCCCTTGTTAGCTACTTATCATAATAAAAACCAAATGTCTGACCTAGGATAACATAAGAAATAGAGGATTTCAAGGCCCTTCAAAATGTGTTGTGTGGCACTAATGAAGAATGTGTTTCTCACTTTCTTCCAATGTCTCTTCTCCTTAGGTATTTGGGGTAGTGATGGCAATCTAGCATCAACCACTCATTCATGCTACTTGTTCATCTGAGTTTTGGGAAAGTTTGGGTCTGCCTCCTGCTTCAACTTCTTTTCTCATGGTCACCTGGGATCTTGGTCCCATTTTTATCTTATGTCAGATTTGTCTTTAGTGGAACCATCAACTTTTCTAGGGACACTATAGTCTCATTTTGCAAGTTTAACAAAAGGTCATGGATTTTATCAAAGAAACTATAGCAATTAAGTGTTCTTTGGATGAGATCTTATCTCCTTTTGGTTTTTAGCTTTTGAGACACCTTGAGCTTTATCCTTTTTCCGCTCCCTTAGTTCATTCCATAGCTCATTCCAACTTGGTCCTAAATGCTTCTAAAAAGGTGAATAGGGTCGATAAGTGGTCTCCCCCTTGTATGTTTCTTCAAAATTAGCGTTGGTGGCTCTTCTCATGGAAATTTAGGTGTTTTTAGGATTGGAGGGGTGGGTCATGCAAGAGATGAGACTATCCATTTCTTTTTCTCATTTTCTATGGGGGTCAACACAAATAATTAGATGGAAGCTCGAGCTATCCTCATGGCTCTTAAGAAAGCTTGTTAACTAGGCTGGAAATAGGTCATTTATGCAATAGACACCATGATCTTGGTTTTTCATTTGAATAGAGAAAGGACTTATGATCCCTCTATGAGGCTATAATCTTTATCTAATTAGATTCTTTCCTTTATGCCTAACTTTGAAGCTATCTCCTTTGTCCATATCCCTAAGGAATGGAATGTGGTTGCAAATTACCTTGCCAAATGGGCTTCTAATGGTAATCACAATTGGAATGTTTCTGAGTATGGATCTTTGTCTTGTAATAAATCCTCATAGCTTCTTCAACTTTTTAATAATGATCAAGATCGACCCTACTCATTTTTCCTTGTTACATGACTCAAGATTCTTGTTTCCTTCTTAAAATTCTCCTTCAAAGGCCATCTATTGGTATTATAGCTTGGCTATCGTTTCCATATCAGCTTAGATCTCCTCATTTCTAGCCAGTGGGATACAGAGGATTCATGTTTTCAAAGAGTATGATATCCATATGGTCTCTCCATGTTCTTCTTGGGAGTGGGATAGTGGAAAGCCTCCTTGGGTTTTCTCTCTTCTTGCCTTATTTATAGCTCTAGCCATTTGAAAATCTTTGTTGTAATATGTAACCGATCTTTCTTAATATAATTCTCTCCCCCCCACCTAAAAAAAAAACACAAAACCTAAACTAGTACACTTGTTAATGTTGCCATCTGTCCAACTTCCATTAATTAGTCTAGGTCTATATATATATATAACTTGGCTAGATTAACTCTTATAGAAAATCCCCTTTTCCATTACAAAACTATACGAAACTTAAAACACACTTACTTTAATACTTTTGTCAATAAACTACTATAAATTCAATTAAAATCAATAATCCAATCACATTTTTCTCCATCATAACTACTTATTTTCTTAACTTATACACTTTTTCATCTAATTATTTCCTTAAATACAAATGGAAGGGATCCATAAAAAATGTGCAACACAAAAGCACACATATAAACTACAAAATCTATTTAGATTAATTTATGCATAAATTGTATAGCAATAAAACTATGAAGAATATATATATACATCCTACAAAATAGGATGTGCAAAAATTTATTTCATTTGTATTTCAACTTTTGAAATACCGCCTCCCACATCTTCCCTCGCTTGCTCTCAGTCCGTTGTAGGAACCGTCGTTGCTAGAACTATCATTGCAGGAACAAAGCCACCTCCTGATGGTCTGCCACTCCAGCTCAGTTCGTCATCTGTAGGGTATGTGGGTGAATTGTCTAAGGGTGGGAACATGGTGGACTTTTCCCCTGGTGCTTACCACTCATCTTCTGGACCATGCGGCATCTTTTCCCCTGCCACAATCTTCATGGAGGTGGGGAAATCTCTTTTTGATGCTCGAGTGGATGCTTCCCCTGCATCCCTGACCATCCAGAACTGTGCAGGTTTTGTTGGCGCTCGCTCTTTTGTTGCTATAGCTGGGGTGAATGGGCGTTCAACTATGAGAGACAAGTTCCATTCTCGCCCCCTTCCTTGCTCCCACACTTCCCCTGTGGTGGTTTGTGGATAGGAAGTTTTTGAGAATGAAGAACATTTCAGTAAGCTTGCCTTAATTGGCTGATTTTATGTCTATGGCCATCCCTCCTTGATCTGAATAAGTGGATCTCTAAATCTTGGAGTCCTCTTGTTCAAGGTAATATTAACATTTTCCCCTATGCAAGGGGTTTTTTCATTGTTGCTTTTGATTCTGTGGAGGCTAGGTATATTGTGCTTGATGGTAGGGTGTGGTTATAGGGTGAGCATTCCCTTCTGCTCAAACCTTGGAATCCTGGGTTCAACCCCATTTCTGAAACACTTAATTTGAAGCATGATTGGGTTAGGTTACCCAATATGCCCCTAAGTTCTAGAAAATGTCTTGCTATGAGGAGATTGGCAACTCTATTGGTCACTTCCTTATGGTGGATAGATCAATGATTCTTATGAGCCTCTATATGTATGCTCGCATTCTTGTGGATATTGATATCTCCAAGCCTCTTCATGGAGATGTTGTCTTGATGGTGAGGGGTTGTCCTAGATCCTAGCTGCTAGACTATGAGGGTTTGCCATTTTGGTGTCGTCATTACTTCACGGTTGGACATTTGGCTTTGGATTGCCTTCACTCCTGTCATAAGGCATTGTCGTGGTGGTGGAATGCTCATTTGGAACATTTGACTATTACTGATCCAAAGGTTGGGTATGTTGAGTCGTCCTCGGTTGATTCCTCCTTTGCATACTCCTGTGGCTTTTAGCTCCCCACGGGGATGACTTCTCCTATTCAGGTTGAGCCTAAAGGTGTGTTGGCGGTCGTTTGTGTGCACACCAAGTTTCCTTCTTTGACTCTTGTTGTGGCTCCTTCTAACCATGACGTGGTTGCTTCTCCATCAGTTCCTATTGTTTCTCTAGCTCTACCTTCTTCTTTGCTTGAGGGTTCTACAATTGTGGCATTTGTTGAGGATCCCCTCCTCTCGCCTTGCTCTGAGGATTTTGACTCAGTTTTCTTGGACTGTGGTTCAGCATACAAAAAAAGGGCTTCCCAAATCTATGGCTGCTCTACACCCTAGGGCCAAGGCAGTTAGATTTTTTGGCCCTTGTTCAAGTGTTGTTTAGTTGGTTTTGCCTTTCAGCTTAGTGTTGTTGTGTTGTTAGTGTGTTGTTGTCAGCCTATTTGTGGCCTAATTTTTGGCTTTAGCTTTGCCCTCTAGGTTGGTTTGTAAAGGGATTTGGACCCTTGTTTCCAACTAACTTTATCGAAAACAATTTATTTCATTTGTATAAATACTCATGTATGTTTGAATAAATATATTCTATTGCATTCAAATACTTCTCTAATATGGTATTAGAGAAGGAAATAAATCTTATAGCTTCTTATTAAAATTCCAAGGGACAACTCTACTAGTTTTTGAGTGCCCTAATCGATGATAACCAAGTCTAAAAAAACTAGTTTCATTTAGGTTTAATTTTTAACTAGTTATTTTTGTGTGTTAGAGTAGCCTTTGCAACTACATATAATTATTTGTGCTTGTGTGAAAGGCATTTTGCAACAAATAAAACAATAACTATACAACAACATAATAAAGGTACAAAAGGTTGTTTGATAATGTAAAAGCACCTTGTGTAAGAGACTTGTTACTTCAACAAGAGGAAAGTCTGTCAATCAAAGTGTGCAACCTAACACATATATAGTAGTTAGCCCAACACATGATTGCATAGCAATAATCAACAACTAAGTTGTATCATAGGCATGCCTAATGGGACAATAAGAATATTTGAAGTTGACAAACACAAAAGTAGAGGATCAATCTGATTAGTTAAGCCAAGTTTAGAGGATGTCAAAGGACCAATAGAGGTTGGGGGAAAATCTAGTCTTGACTTCACTACTAGCTCAAATATTGGTTTATTGCTTTAGTAATAAACATAGTGCAAAAAAGACTACAAAGTTGAAGATGGTGATCATTAGTGCCCACGATGACAAAGAGTGTACTCCAACTACATATGAGATGATCAGTGAGGTGGTTTGCACCCACTAAGAAATTGTTGTAAGGATCTAGTCTCACTACTAGTGTTTTTTAACCATTCAATGAGGTTCAATCCATTAAGAGAAGCAATTAAGTTGAGGCTAAGTCCCACCTTGGGATGAGTGTAGTGAGGAGCACTCCCACTATTGTAGAGATATTTGTTAATAGATGTGTATGGACTATTGTGTTTGTCTTAGTTCATGTTAATTTGTTGCATTTTGATGAAATAATATGTTTGTCCTCATTCATCAATTGTATGTAAGAGAAGCATTGTTGTGGATAGTTGAGTATGTACCTATTTGCAAAGTCCTTATGAATGGTTAAGTGTACCTATTTGTAAAAGTCCTTATTAATGGTTAAGTGTGTCCCTATTCCTAAGAGGTGTGATTAGTGTGCCTCGAGTCACAAGTTGGTCGGTGTTGTCAATTGTAGTGTGTGTCCCAACATGCATTATGGTTATTCCTAGATGAATTATGAGTTTGTCCAAATTTATTGAATGGTTAGTTGTAAGTATGTTGAATTGTATGGTGTGTCCCAATTTGCATACAAAATTGTATTCTATCTAAATCTTACGACCACATGTAATAATAAGATTGATTATAGTAAATGATATTCATAATTTAAATATTTAACTTGGAGATCATTTAAAAATAGAAATCCAACTTTCAAAATTAATTCAAAATGAATATGTTGGTTGTGTAAATTATTGAAACCACTTACATAAAAAACAAAATATCTATATGTACATTTCATCAACTTTATACTTACAAAAACATTATAATGAATTTTCAAAACAACAAAGTTATTTATTATATAAATTTAGCCTAACCTAAATTTGTGCATAGACATATTTCTTCCATTAGATTTTCCTTTGGGAAAGGTCACTCTTAATTCTCAAGTGTATTATTGATTTGATATGATTTATTTTTTAAATTGTTTGTTTGGAATTTTATTGGGTGATATATTATTATAATTAAAAATCAATTAAATTTGAATGTGTTGTTTAAATTACCAATTCTTTAAATATATATTTATTTATTAAGAGTGGAATTTTGTAAGTTTTTATATAAGCTAAACATTTTTATTAATTAAATTATGATAAATTATCTTTATTAATTGTTTGATTGTAAATGACTATAATTTAAATTTGGTTCTTTTTGTATATAGTGCAATTTGTATGGAAAATTCGTGGGATACAAGAGGTTGTGTGATACTATGATTGTTATTAAGGTCATTTTTGGGTTCATATATATCTATTATATAACACTTAAATAGCCTTCAAACATCTCTTATATACCTAAATAAGCTATAAAAGGGATTTCATAAAGGAATAATTAAAATAATAGAAAGAGAGTTATTACGAGCGATTAAAAGTTATTATGAAAGGATATAAGGAAAAGGCATCATGAAAAGGCATAAAGAGGTTATATAAGGGAAAAGTGAGAGATAAGAGAATGAAATATATGTGTGAGAATAATAAAGTCTGTAAGATATATGGAAATAATATAACACATGGTTACGTGATATATGAAGAGAAGATGACATAGATGATAATGTGAGAATAAAGCATGAGGAATGAATTATAAAACACTGTATAAACCATTGAAGTATATTAATATATGATCTTATGTATATTGGTGTAAATAATTTGTTTAAATTTTGTCTATACTTATTACATATCTAAATTCTCCCTTTTTACTACATCACATTAGGGTTTATTATATCAAACATAGTATAAAATCTTGGACTCCAATCTAGGTTTTTCTATCAACACTAATCCTCTTTGAGATATATCACATAGAAAACATTTACAAGTAAACTGTGTCCTAATTGAAAATAATGCCTAATTATTTTGTGTTGTGATTATGTTCATGCTCTCCCTTGTTTTTATGATGGAAAAAGTAGAGATTTGTTGTGCTAACACATCCATTAGTGGCCACTAGGGCTAATTCTATCTACATTAGGAAGATGAGGCTTCAAAAAGATGGTCTCTCATGGTAACAAATGCCTTTTCCCCCCTTTCCAGTATCTAGGGAAATACATGTGGGGGAGTTGGTAGAGAAAGCAACCCATCTCTTTGCAAATTCCATTGGTTATCCTTGGCCAAGGTCACGGCATGGTTTTAGTAGAAGTGGCCTTCGATGGTGATATTATTTACTTTTATAAAAGGATCCTTTTTTATCTCTTTTCTTTTTGAGAAAAAGGAAGAGTTTGTGGCTTCAAGTGTGTGGTTAGTGAATGGAAGCCCATGGGTGGGTCAAAATTAGAAGCTTGGATGGTCAAGTATGGAGGATCACAATAGGAGAGGTAATTTTTGGATTTAGTTATATGGGTTGCCTTTTGAATTGGAGTCTTGCTTGTTTGGAGCGAATTGGGACAACCATGAATAGAATGGTGGAAATTGACTCTTTGTCCTTATATTACTCTCATCATGTTTATGAGAGGGCTAAGGTAGCTAGAAACCTAGATTTTCCTCTTCCAAATAAAATCAAGCTCTTCTTCCCTTCAAGGGCTTTACTTTAGGAGGAAGATTATGGGAGTTTCCTAATCTAGTGTTACGCATGTCATAAGGTGGGTCATCTTGAAAATTTCTATTATTTTTGTAGTTTCATCTTGGAAATCGAATCTTTATCCTTAGATAACTCACATCATGTTTATGAGAGAGCTAAGGTGGCTAGAAACCTAGATCCTCCTCTTCCAAATAAAATCAAGCCCTCCCCCCCTTCGGGGGATTTACTTTAGGAGGTATATTATGAGAATTTCTTATTCTAGTGCTATGCATGTCATAAGGTGGGTCATCTTGAAAATTTCTAATATTTTTGGAGCTCATCAAGCAATTTAGGTGGCAAGAAAATAGTCTTTAGAAGAAAGAGTGACTTTTGTTAGACTTAGGCATCATGACTACCTTTCATTGAATGAGGCACTTTCTCCCCACTAGAATCCTTCAATGCTATGATGTAACAAGGATTTAGGAGTTGTGGTCCTTCTTCCTCTTCTCCTCCTCCTCCTCTAGATAGTCTTTAGTCTCTTCACCTAACAAGGCTCATGGTTTTGGTGTGTGTTCCTCTAACTTGATGGTTTTGGGAGTTCATAGGGTATAAAACCCCTTCTCTTATGTTGCTAGTTGTATTATATAAGTTAGACTACCCATCTTCCCCTTTGGGGATAAATTTGGTTGAGAAAGGCTTGAAGGCTTATGGTTGATTGAAGTTCTTCTTAGAGTTGTGGTTGAGCATAAAAAAATTATGTTACATTTCTTAGAGGAGAAAGTGAGGGGAGTGATCTTCTCCACAAGGAGGATAATGCCCCTAGCCCTTATGGCTTTCAATCTACCTTTCTTATGTTTCTAGGACATTTTAGGTAAAGAACTTACAATTATGGTTAATGAATCTCTCAAATCTAGAATAGATTTGAAGGATTTCAAGAGTACCTTTATGGCTTTGATCCTATAGAAGCATAATTTGAGCTCTGTTAATTTTAGGTCCATGCTCTCTATAATACTATTAACAATGTAATATCAAAAGCTACTAGGAACAACTCAAACTTCTGGTTCCTCTTTTGGTCTCAAAAGAATGAGGGGGTTTTATAGAAGGATACTAGATACTAGATGGTATTATCCTAGCCCATGAAATTTTGCATTATCTCAAACAAAATAGGGGTCAAGGTATGGTGGTCAAGATCATTATTCCAAAGGCTTATGACAGATTAATTGAGGGTTTCCTAAAAAAGGTCTTGATTGCTTTTGGATTTGATTTGACTTGGATAAAATAGGTACTTAGTTTGGTCATCAGAGCTTTCTTATAAGTTGTTTTGGTTAATGGGAGTTAAACCAATTTCTTCTAGCATAAGTGGGGAATCTGTTAGTGAGACCCCCTCCCTCCTTGCTTATAAATCATTATGATGAAAGCAATGGGCCAATTTATTTTAGGGGCAAAAGAGAATGGTGAACTTTATAGAACCCATATCTCTCTTGACATGGGCACCTTGACACACCTACATTTTATTGATGATACCATCCGATTTGGTGAAGCACCTATTAGATTGGTATTGTAGCTTCCTAGTTCAACAATTTAATGTGGTCAAGTCTAAAATTTAATTTCTAAATGTTGATCCTAGCATTCAAGTTTGATTCAAAGAGAATTTGAATATTGTAGCTTCCTTTATCCTCTATAAATACTTGGTGTTTCCTATGTTTATGATTGCATCTAGATACAACATATGAATCGAGGTGATTGGCAAAATAAAGTCCAAATTAGCATCTTGGAAAGGGAAATGGCTTACTATAGCTAGACGATTATTGAGGATTAAGGTACTCTTATAGGCTATGCCAATTTATATGCTCTTTGTTCTCTCAATTCCAAAAAAAGTACTTTTAGAAATTCATTAATGTTGTCACACTTTCATTTAGCAAGGAACTTTAGAGGAGAATAAATTTCCTTTGGTAAGCTACTTCTAAGGTGTGCCATAGACTGGATTAAGGGGAGTGAATTTGAAAGATTTGGATCTTCACAATCAATCTTTGGGAGCTAAAATTGCTAAGTGGTGATTGGTGGAGGACCTCTACACCCCCTGGGTGTGTGTGATCCAAAATTAGGTCACGTAGAATTATCAAGTTATTGGATGGATGAGGTGGCAACTCGTTGGGATGGATGTGGCATGAGTTAGGTTAAGGACCATTTTGTTGAATCTTTGACTTATCTTACTCTAATTTTATTTATCTATTTGTTGTGATTATTTTGGTTGTTAAATGTGTTGATCACTTGTTTTAATTTGATCATTGAGAGTTTGTTTGTTGTTGATTTACAAAATGTTGATAATTTGTTATAGTTTTAATTCGATCAAATAGTTTCAAATTTCAATGTATGATGTGCAAAGTGTTGGTCACTTGTGGGAATTGGATTGAATTTTAAATGTAAACATTTTTTTAAATTTTCATGTATTTTAAATGTTTTTGATATTTTGAAAGATTTTTAACTACAAATAATGTGAAACTAGATTAATGTGTTCTTTTCTAGTTTTGATATTTTATGTGAACAAAACTAATTACTATTGATATGTTGAATCTAAATGAAATGAATATATTTTTGTGGTTTCCCTTGTTTCTTCTAACTAAATCTAATATGAAAACTATAATCTTTTTTTAGAAACAAAATTGATGAATGTGTCCCTTTATTTTCCTTCTCTTTTTAGCTTTGCAAAACAATAATCAAAGCTTTTCTTTTACAAAGGGAAATAAATCAACCATATAGAAACTTTCCTTTCCTTTTCCAAACAAGTGTAATGCGAAGAAAATTGAGACTTTTGTTTCGTTTTCATACAATTTCCGAAAATTAGACAGAAGATAAAGAGGGGAAGGCAATGTTGAATTATTTTTTCTTTTTGATTGATGATACAAACAATAGATGACAATAATTTCTAAATCCCTTTTATGTGTGAATATTCACCTTTTGGAAATATGTAGAGTACTAGTATAGATATGAAACGATTTCCTTTTATATTCTAAAGTTGAAAGTTTTTGAATTAATTTCCTTTGTAAGCTTTCAAGAAAAGAAATCAGAACTTTTCTAATAGTGAATATAATAGAGGCTTAGAAACAATGTATTGATGATTTTGCTAATCTAAAATTGTAACCTTTAAAACAAATTTAACACTACAATGAATCTAAGCTAATCTATCCTATAAATTGTTGTTTCTACACCTCTTTCAACTTACACAACAAACAAAACTAATCTAAAACTACAACTACTCAAAACAAATCTATACTGAATTCCATACGTAGGATTAGAGATATCAAAAGCATGGAGCAAGTTGGATATTGACAATATCCTTTGGAACTATCAACACTAAAATGCATATCCAAATAAAGATTTCAAATGCTATATTAAACCTTTAATCTACACTAAATGTGACCTCTGATAGACCATAGAAACTGAAAAATGCAAATGAATAATCAAAATGAAATTACCCAACTTTTCGATTTCAGTTGCACCATGAGGGTGGTTTTTCTTAAGATGATATGATTATGGTTGCTCAAACTAGCAAGATAACAATGCATAATGGATGATTTGATGAAATGGGTTCCCGAAGAGTCAATTTATAGACCTTTAAGAAGGACGATCAACGATGAGGATTTGATGAGATATCGATGGCTAGGATTAAGTTGGTTGGAAAGTTACGAGATCAATGGTGAAGGATACTTCAAATTTTTAATTGATTTTTGATATTTTTGGCAGATGGTTATGAAGTGGTTATAAGGTGAGTGGATGAAAATTAAAGAAATATTTACTTTCTTTAATTCATTTTACGTGAGAGGGACTTAATTAAGTGGGAAAGGGGATTTATGAATTTAGGAAAATGATTTATGGCTTAGGAAAAAAATATTAGGATTAGGGGAAAATTAGGGATGATTAGGGATAAATGATGGAATCAGGTCTTGAAATTAGAATAATGTAATAAATGGGGACAATCAAGGAATAATTGATCAAGATTAGGCTAATGGGGTCTCTTAGGTTCCAAAATAACTACAACCCAAAGCCCTAAAACATTTCACAATCACCTAGGCCAAGGGTGTCATCAAGGTGATTGAAAGAGGTTTATCAATAGGTTAAGGGCAATTTTGGCCAACTTACAGGATTGTGTAGGCTTCTCTACACTTCGAGCTCGACTAGGCTCTTGAGGGATATTCCAAGGCATATACCTTAACAGGGATTGAGTTCAAACCAGATGAACAACTAAAAACCAATGAACAACCAAGCCCAACTCGTTATCTTGATCCCAAAGCTGTTACTGAACCAGGAACAATTGGCTGTCATAAAACCCCTATATAGTTGATACAAACTGTGCTTGAGTATACATGCATAGGAGCGATGGTCTTTCCCCTAAACCACTGGTAAATGTTTGTTTTAAATGATATGAGATTGGTCTGTTGGAGCCAAGACCGGTGCCAATCCAACTAGACTACAGAGTCTCAGGTGACAAAAAAGTAAACAATGGCAAGGAAACAAAGAAAAATAATCTAACCATATGATATATCAAATTGCAAGTTTTGTGCTTCACAGATACTTAATTATCCAATATGAACTGCATAAATTCAAATGGAGAGAACAAATGATAATTACAAAGATTGTAATATATTTAAAATATTGTCACATTTTCAAATGTCCACTACAAACTTATTAGCAAATGTGATAAGAAGAAAACTCTAAATACATACAAACAAACATGGAGACATTATCTGCACAACCCCTACAACACACTATCTTTCATTTGTGTCACCACTTCATTACTTCTCTGTAACTAGACATGGCATGATTTGGAGCCCTAGAGACATTACTGAACTTGCACAACCTCCAGCCACCACCAAAGAACCAACCCTTCAAAATGATTTTCAATCTTCTATTTATATCGCTTGCAACTAGGATTTGATGGAAAAATGGGAGGAAAAACCCTAACAACTCCACCAATTGCATTAAAAACATCAAATTCAACCACCTACTTTGCATAATGACAACATGGAGAGTCGGTGGCACGTTTTCCCATGTTTCTGGGCCTCTGACAGGTCCCGAAGTCCTATTGAAACCAAAAGTAGTGAAAGTCAAAAATGAAAGTTTGACCTGAAACTGCACAAAATACATAGCCCTTTCCTCAAAAAATTATTTGAAATTCAATTTTTTGCACCTTCAAATTCGACTTGAAAATTCAGGGGGTCCGAAAATATTTTAAACTTTTTGATAGGTCACGGGGTCGCGGAGGAATGAGGAACTTTTGGAAAAAGTTTGAAAGTTTCAGCAAACCCCGAAGTCTCATAGGAACCTGGTGCAAAAGTTCCCGTGGGTCCTGAAATTCTACAGGAACAAAAGGGCAGAAAATGAAAAAGGAATTGACAGTATATACATACTTTATTAAACATTTCAATATAAGTTTGTATTTACCTTTCTTATACTTTAAGTTATATTTTATGTATATAGTGTCAGGATGTTTGAGAGTGGTTTCAAATCCATAAGAGTTAAAATGTAGAATATAGAATTTGGAGGATGCATCAGATTTCAGACTTAGCCAAATTTTTAGGGTTTCAAGGTTTTAGACTTAGCCAAAAACAGGGGTTCAACAAAATGCATTAGGGTAAAGGCACAGGGACCCCTTAGAATTTTTTTGAGAATTTGACAAGATTTTGCAAATACTTGGCTTGAAAATAGGAATCCCAACAAGGTCAATTTAGGGATTCAGTACTTGATTGCAGGTGAATTAGGTCCTGGGATATTTTTAGGTGTCTATAGGAACCTAGCTATACGATATCCTTTCTTCCTTCATCTTTCAAATCTGAATTTGATGGTGGAATGGGGCAACTCTATATGCTAGATTAAATGATGAAAAAGGAGCATTATTATTGTACAATATATTAGAATTGGAAACTTTGAAGTTTTGATTTGGTCACAAATTTACCTAGATGCTAGAGCAATTCTCAAAATAAATATGGACCCTTCTAATGATCCAATAATAGGTATATGTAGGAAAACATAACTAATGTTAGGTTTTTTAGATGGAAACCAGAGAATTCTAAAAACAATTGATTTAAGGACACAAATTGAGTTTTAACAATTGAGAATAAAAAAAGCCCACTCATGTAAAAGCTCACATGTTGGCTATAACATCACCCCATATAATACACAAATATCATAATAAATAAAGATATGAATTACAACAATGCTCTCATTAGATCATGATTTACATCAACACATGACCATCAATCATAATGATATCAAAGAAAGTATTTCTTATTTCACTGACTCCATACAAGTGATACACTATGAAATCAATAATTACATAATGCATCCCTGAAATGGTAATGTCATAATATCTTATCTCATCAACGATTACAGTAGTAATCCAATACAATAAGAATAACTCATATTCAATAATATAATAAGGCTAGACAAATTAGCCCACATCTTACTCTACCTAAGTAATTAATCTAGTTTTTTATCTCACCAAGGATCTTAAGAATTCACAAACACAAAGATGGACCCATCCTAGGGGCCATACTTATGCCTCGGGGGCTCATACGAAATGGTCTTGCCTACGTATCGAGATCAGAGGCTCCGTTGTTCATCAACACAACCTTTCATCCATACTTGTCTCTCAAGTAACAGATAAAATGTACTAAGTACACTAGATCTCAACTCATATTTAAATCTTAGTAGATCTATAAAATGTTACTATGTATACAACGACAATCAATGCCTATAGTTTAAGAATGTCCTATCATCTCACCATGATATCTTGACATTCACATAATGGATGAAAATTTTAGAAGGCAAGTCCTTAACTAACAATCAATCTTGTAAATGTAACTTAAATAATACATTTTTCTTGAGTACTAATGTTTACTGATTAGTCCCCAAGGATGATAACCAAAAACACATTTCTTTAACACATAATGACAATGTCATAATCATCTCCCGTTGGCATTCAAACAAAGGAATTTCCAATTACTAGTAATAGTAAAATCACCTAAAATAGGGTGCTATCCATTGCTTTTAAGCATATCAATCCTCTAAACATATAATGCCCATATCGTATGGATCCTTTATCAACCACCTCTTTGGTTTTCCCGATATAAAATATTGTCAACATGCTGCCACCCTAGATCAATTATCTACATAATCCACAAAGTATAACTCTACCAAGATGAGAAGTTAAATCATCCAATAAGTGGTCTTTAACCCATAGATGATTTAGTATTGTACGGCCAATGTCTGTGATGGCTCTAAGCATGTCCTTGATTTACAATTTTCCAATATAATAAGGTTTCATAATACTAACAAAGAGTATAATTATGCACATTTAATTTTGTGGTACTACCCACTCACCGAATTCCTATCCTACTTTGTCATAGGACTAGTTTATCTTCTTGTTCCCATGGAATCAAAATTTAAGATAGTTATGCAAGATTTCACACAAAATCTATGAGTTCACCACCTCTAACTTAGATTTAAAACCTATCCTCATCATTTGTTTAAGGGTAAAATAAACTTCCTTAAATTCTTTCCAAATACATAAGACAAAACATTGCAGTTCTTGCACGAATTAGTCATATCGATCATCCTTTAAGAAAACTCTGACATTCTCATAGTATCAATCTAAACAAATAAGGTCATAATGGTCAATGTATAATAGACATAAAAGGGTTTCATAACCCATAAATACAATTAAATCATATGGTCCCTAATCATGTTGCCATATGTTACCTTAGGAACTATGGATAATATATATATCCTAATCATGTTGCCATATGTTACCTTATCCCAATGATCAATTACTCTAAACTAGAGATAACACTCTTTCTTTGGTCACAAAAATAAGTAGGCTTATCCCTTGCTTAATGCCATGGAAGAATAGGAAAAAGAATTATTTCTCTGCCATTAGGGTGAAAGTTGGCAATTGCATTTGGTTTGATAAACATGCCCCTTGCATAAACTAAAGAAAATGATGTTGTTTGCCAGACTGTAACAAAATTATCACTAAGATTGTCACAAAAGAAATTCATTATGAGATTTGAACCTCTTCCACCATTTTAAACAGGGGCAATGTTCTTATGGAGATTATTGGTGATGTTTAAATGAAGCAATCTAAAAATTAGACTTGCATAAAATAATGAGCACCGTGTCAATTTCCCAATAATAATGAAGGGACATCCCTGAAGGGATAATTGAAAGTGGATTATTTTTTTCAAAGAAACATAAAGATGACTCTTGCTAAAGTTGGCGGCTGTGTGACAAAATGTAAAGCAAACAAAGAGGTAATTTGAAGTTTTTAAGCAAATGAATCTTTGTCAATGGGCTCGCAGCCTCTTCCACAGAGGCTCAGCCCTTTAAAAGGGCGCAACCATACCAATTTGGCCGCCCTGTCAAAATTTAAGACTTTTGTGGTTAAACAGAAATCAAACCCTTCTAACTTGGCCAATTAGGTCAACATACAGGCAAAAAGGGCACAATTGTGATCATATTTCACAACAATGTTTCGATATTGAATACCCTAGCCAATAATGCCCTGTTTTGGAGAAAATAATATGAAGATTCTATATGGAAATAACCATGAAAATTATTTGTTAGGAATGCTTACATCTCCAGTGCAGATTTTATCAATTTTTGTAGAGGAAATTTCCTCAGATGTTGTCATTGTAAGTGCCCTGGTATCCACGCGTGAAATACGTGGAAAAAGAGGGACACATAGATTGCATATGTTTTGTTTGATAGAATGCCCGTTGAGATGACTTCTCATGGAATGCAACGATTGTAGGAAATGCACAAAAATGGATTCGTTGAAAGGTCCTCAGAAATTTTAAGCAAAACCAGGCGAAAGACCAGATTCCACAACGTTTTCCAGAATCCCCTTTGCTTGTGCCCTAAAAAAAACGTAATAATGACCACCGTATTCCTTTAAGGCAGATTTGTATCAAAATTTTAAAGTTGGAAAAGCTCTTCTCCACACGGATACAAAATGTGGAAGCATAAAAACCACACACGTTATAAGAATTGCATTGGATTAAGAGGATGCATAGTAGGTGGCACAGTGGGGCCTACACTTTTAAACAATTCATTCATTAGGTAAACTAACAACTTAAGGGTAATGTTGTATATGAATGCTTCTGGATTATCTAGAAGTATTCATATACAACATCATGGACTATGGAAAATTAATGATTTACAACTTAAGGGTAAACTCACAAACTTGTTTTTGTTAGAAAATAAAGATTTTGCATAGAAAGAGGTTAAAACATTTGGCGTTTGACTTAGGTTGACTTTGAGGTGACATGTATGGGAGATTCTAACATGTTGACAAGGCATTTCCACCTTGGAATAAAAATTTGAAGGATATTAGCTGATAGGCTTTTATGTGTGAGCATTATAGTGCTCAAAAAATTGTCTCACATCTGAAAATTTTCTCACAGAGTTAATATGGTTAAACCCTCTTCACTTTAGGCTCTCCTAGGCCTAGGTGGGTACACTTTAATGGCTAAAGCATATTTTTATGTAACCTTCACAGTGGCAAATAGGTGTGAAGTAGTTGTAAGTTTTGAAAGTATTCCCAAGGCTAAGGTTTGCGATTCAAAAATGTAAATAAGGTTTTGAAATGTTGTTAAAATGACCAATGTTTTATCTATTTTGGGCAACAGAGTCAGGATGTGTGTGATAGACGTATCCTCCTTCTTAACTTAACTCAAATTATTTGGCACTTTTGAGATGTTTATACCTTGTATAAACGTGCAAAATTGTAGGTTATTTGTGCTCTTCTTACCCAATCCCAATGATATTTTCCCAGGGTATTGTGAACAACTGAAAGGAAATTTACTACTGAAAGGAAATTTACTTCTGGTAAGAAGGAAACCTAACCAAGACCGTTTGTTTAAAGGGGAACATAAACCACTTGTAAGGACTTCTTGCAGAAACCAATCAAGTAGAACACACAGAATTAGCAAATGTGATCACATAAATTAAGTATATCCTTGATATATTTATTTAAATAACAAGGGAGAACCATTTTGCAGACAGCGCAAATAACACATATGAGTGAATATTAACAAATAATTGAACACCAAAGGTTGGACACCAAATAAAATATTCCTTCTCCAATTGCTTCAAAAGATTTTATAATGTATAAAAAGTCTTCATTGTGATATTTTATTCTTAACCCTAATGCTTGCTTGTGCTGCTTGTTATTCGCCTAGCCGATTTTATTTCCCATTTATATCTGGTATCTTTTTAAGGTTGTGACCCTTCATCATCCTGTGTATCTCTTCATTTAATTAATTATTCCTTGTAGATAGAATAATTAATTAACTTGTCTCGGTATTCTTGTGAGAAAATAAAATAAAATATTTTAATCTTAATCCTTTTGTTGGCAAATTTCTCCATTATGTTCACCTATATGCATTTTTACATTTGTTTGACAAAAGTATACATTTTGGGTGAAAATAATTTCCCTTTCTTACTTCTTTGGTGAAAATCTGGTATCTTTTTAGGGTTGTGACCCTTCATCATCCTGTGTATCTCTTCATTTAATTAATTATTCGTTGTAGATAGAATAATTAATTAACTTGTCTCGGTATCCTTGTGAGAAAATAAAATGTAATACTTTAATCTTAATCCTTTTGCTGGCAAATTTCTCCATTATGTTCACCTATATGCATTTTTACGTTTGTTTGACAAAAGTATACATTTTGGGTGAAAATAATTTCCCTTCCTTACTTCTTTGGTGAAAATACTTTCATGGGTTATTATATACATTTTCACACCTTCTTAACTCTTCCGGAAAAATATTTCACTTTTGAAAAATATTCTCAATAATTGTTAACTTCATAACTCCTTCCATGAAAATGTGGAATTCACTTTTATCACACTTTATTAATTTATTTGCACCTTTTGCAAATATTTATTTTCCCTTTAATAATATTCATACTTCCTTTATTACTCCATCTGGTTTTCCAAGAGACCTTAAACACACTCATTCCGATTCTCTGATATTATTTTCTGGAAATAATATTTGTTTGTCATGTTTTCGAGGGCCCGCTTGATATATTTTTGATTTTAACTAATGTCTCATTATTAGATCAAAGGGACCTTTATTTATTCTGCCAGTGTGATTTGATCTTCCCCAATGATTTCTTCGAAATAGTCTACCTTACTCGGCACATCGTAGGGACTCCAGACATCATCCTACCGACTGCCCAATATAATCTTTAATATTCACTTTTCAATTTATTGAAATTAAATCTTTTACGGGAAAATAAACTTGTCATTGCTGATTAAAAAGTGTCCAATGAATTATTTATTTATTCCATTCGCCATATCGAAGAGACCCCTATTAGTGTCCGGCAGATATCCCGATGAAATTTTCAAATAAATGGTTTACTCTTCTCGGGATATCAGGGGAACTCAATAAAAATTTTGTTCCATAGGGTAAAGTCTTCTCCACAAAATATTTGATTTGTCATGCTATGTCATTTTAGGGCTTATTTTATCCTCCGCACCGTGATTTATTGAACAAGAACCATTGCCGTAGTTATGCGAGTAAGATCAATACTCGTGGTATATCCTGTAGTTCTCCTTTCATCGTCGCTTAAAGATCTGTCTGCTGGATTCTATGCCAATAATTTGGTTGAAAAGAATTAGTTTCTCTCCAAATTGTGCGCAAAACTTCCCCTGTGATTTCATCTTTGATTCTTCTGTTTTCCTCTTGCACAGGAGACGTTCTTATCTGCGGGTCCTTTGCCCTGTTTTCAGCAGACTCATAAAATTTCAAACTTCGCTGATATTGAAAAATCATAGTGTCATTTTCTACTTGTGATTTTAGAAGAGCCTGATGCAATTTCTAGATTTCATCATTGGCATTTTGCAACTGTTGAACACCTGTCATGACTTGCGTTCTGAGATTATGATTCCCATGATGTAACTTAAAAATTTCATCTTTGTAAATTTGTAAAATTCTTTTCATTATTTCCATGATCGGGAGTTGAGCATTCATGGTTTGCTTCAGTTTGGATAGATTGTCTCTCTAGCTTGTTCAACTTTATTTCCAAACTCTATATTTCTATGATAAGTTTCTTCTTTTCCTGAGTTTCAGACTGTAGCTTATGACTCAAGGCCTCTGCTTCTTCTACAATCAATGAGGAGTTTTCATCTCATGCATTGAATTGATCTGGGACTGCTCCAATATGTATTTGAAGTGAGAAAATGAAATGGGTAACAGTCAGAATCCGCTTTCTAGCATCTTAAGTAGTGATCAAAACTGGTCAAATGACCTCCAAAATTGCCTTGAAAAACTGGTCAAAACTTCTCTTGGAGCCATGAAAATGTACCAACATATTCAGTTATGATAGGGGAGTATGGTTGCAAAATGGTTTGTCATGAAGTTTTCGAGGTTAAAAGCAGTTAACAATCAAAGTAGCTCACTCAGCATTTTCTGCACCTGTTAAAACTCAACTGAAACCTGCCAACTTGCCTCTTTGGGAAAATATCAAATTTAATTTTGAGAAGCTGCCAGCGTGGAGATTAGTTCATTTAGGTGAAATGAACATGTGTGCAAAACGATTTTTCACCAATCATCTTCTTTCATGAAATATTAATGTCCAAAGTTGACCTTTCTGCAACTTTCTGGAAATGCAGATGTCAAAACTGTGTAAAACCCAATTACTTTTGGTTTTGAAAAAATATCAAACGATATGTTGGGGTCTTGAAAACTGACATGGGAGTAGATTATCATAAGGTGGATCTGAAACACCAATTGGTTTATTATGAATATTATCCAGCTACTAGATATTTTCCTTCAAAATTGACCCCCTAGGCAGATTTCACAATGTGCAGACAACAAACTTTACCAAAACCCTCCAACTTGGTACTTCAAAACCTTGTCAAAACTGATCGTAGGAAGCTGAAATTAGAGACGTATACTCACATATGATAGATGAGTATGCCTGCAAAGTGATTTTGCAGAGCAGGCTTAAAAATATGGCTCTCCAAAGTAGGCTCCTCGGACATGTTCTTCAGGTGTATTTCTGAGTATTGAAATTGATTTTTTCACATGAAAATCTTTTTTTTTTTGCGAAATTTGGTATGAAATTTTAGGTTCCAACAGGGTGCAAGTGCTAGTTTTATTGGTTTTCATGCCATGTAGGGTCATGGGATGTGCTATTAGATTGTCATTGAATTCGATGTATGCATGTTCATTTTTAGACACTTACATGGTGTCTTTGGTCTTATCCAAATATTTAGGGTAGGAGGAGCCTTGGAGTTTTTTAACTACAAAAAATCTTTCTAGTGGGTTTGCAATTTGGAATTTTATTACTTGTTGTAGAAAGGTGGCAACTTTGAAACTCACTTGAGATGTTGATAATGGTGAGTTAAGAATATAGAGCTTTTGAAAGAGATCGTGTGTTGCTTTTTATGGATCAACAAAAAAATCAACACGCAGTCTCTTCCAGAAGCTCTATATTCTTATATCATGGACTGTGGAAATATCATGCCTATAATGGTGAATTAGCTAGTTTTTGGATGGATTCTTGGGCTAATTATCTTTGTGAGATGGATGGTATGGAGGTGGCAAGGGGGTTTTTGGAATCAGAATGGGAGTCTAAAATGAGAGATTATTGGGATTGGTTGTATGTGGTTGTTGAAGATTGAAAGCATGGAAGAATTTCTTCCTATTTCCCATATTGGAAGAGCAAAAGTTGGTGTGAACAATATTATTTCAATGATTTCAATCCCTCAAGCCAAGCGAGATGCTTGGGTTGGGATGAGGGAGCTAATTGTTTCTGACATCTCAACTTCATAGTCCTAGAGCTATTTTCTCTTTCTAACATTTATGCTTGTGTTTTGCAGGATTGACAAGTTTCTCTAAATATTGATTAGCCTCCATAATTATGTTTGGTCTTGTCGTCCCCTCACGCAGTGAATTGACTCCACTTCCTTTATATGGCCTTGGTGTTTGATGAATTCCATATCCTTTATAGTTTTGTCTCTTATGGCTCACGACAATAGGGATCCCATTGGGGTGGTGCATCTTTGATTGTCATCTAAAATATGTCTTTGCTCTGCTCACTCCTTCCACTCTCTAAATGATCAAATGTGTTGGGGAAGGTCCATTGCTACCAACTTCATTATCAAGCTCGATGCCATGGTCCTTAAGGTGGGTGTCTACTTGATTTCCACTAGCATTAGTAGATGTGTATGAGGGAAGATCAACCATAATTAGGCTAGAACCGCCCTAATTAATGACTTCTTCTAATTAAGAAAATAAATATAGGGCAATCTAAGATAACATCTTGCAAAGGTAGCTTAGAAAGCAACTCGTGTTGTGATAGGAGAACAATATTCATGACCTAGGACATGCAAGCTATGATTTTAAAAAGCATATTACCATTCCATCCAACTTTCTACTACCACCAATATAATTTTTTTTAATGTATTTTCCAAACAAAGTTGACTCGCTTGACTTGCTTGTTAGTCTTAATCATTGAACTAGTTTTCCGTAAGTTAAGGCTTACACTTTGACAAAGTCTAACACACAAATAATGTTTCCATTTAAAAATATCACATCTATTTAAATAAAGTACAATAAACTATGCACTAAAGTTAGACAAATAAAAGTAAATTCAACTAGTAAGAAAGATACATAGGGAAAGGTCAAATAATAAAATGAGAAAATTAAGATGCGAAATGAATATTGAAAGAGGAGGTAATGACCATTAACCAGATTGGAAAAATAATACAAATAAAGGAAAAAAGAGGAGCTACAAAATAACAAGTGGGAGTGCAGCAAGTTGCAAAAAGACATGAAAGCAACATATGGGATAAGTAATGAGTAACCAATACAATAAAAAAGTGTAGAGAAAGATTAAATTAATGGGTTGGAGGAAAAAATGATTAAGAAGACTTATTGGAATATAAATGTGAAGGAAAACAAAGTGATAAATGTGTCAAAAGAAAGAAAAAAAAGAAGAAAAGTAGAAGAAACCCATAAAAAATGAGGAAAGAAGGACTGTTGACTAATGTTAAGGGGGAGAGAAAAATAACCAAATGGATTTGTTGAAAAGGCTTTATAAACTTTCAAGTAAATGCAATTGGTGGGTGTAAATCTGAATTCCTCAACCTTTGCCAGCACCCTCCCTACTTGTGTCAAAATGAGATCTTTGGAACAAGGTATGGACATCCATCAAAGCATGAAGGATATGGGAATTTTGTCAGATGTTGTAGCTGCAACTGCCCTAGGAGACTTGAATGCAAAATGTGGAAGCATAGACAAGGCACATGAGCTATTTGGCAGAACACCTCAAAGAGATGTCATCTCATAGAATGCAATGATTGCAGAATATGCACGAAATGGATTTGTTGAGGAATAAGAACATACATAGGATTACAAAACACATAGAATTATTAACATGTATATCAATACAAAGTTTTCAAACTATACAAGGTGATAAATGTACATAAGACACAAAGAGAAACAATCACTAAATGATTTGAAATTTGACTCAATAACATAGTTAAGTGTGCCTCACAAAGAGAAGGAAGAAGATTCTTAGAAGGGTGTAGTGTACTATAGGTGAATATAGAAGATATAGAAGAAATGTTTGTAATGAACTAAAACAACATCTCATTACTAGAGGTGGTAAGTGTTATAGTTATTGTAGAAATAGGAAGATAGTTATCAAGTTCATTAGGAAAACCCTAGATATTGTTAACCAAGTTATAAGATCGAGGTGCAACAAATGCCCCATGTAGAGAAATCAAGTGAAAATTAGAAATATTATAAGAAACAACAAATTAGGTTAATGTTAGTTGATTTAAAATTAGTTTTTATTAAAAATAGGTGTAGTAAATCTAGTCATAAAAATACATTAATCATCAATAGAATACAAAATAACAAAGAAAGGAAAAGAGATTTTTTGTCTTTCCAAGAGAGAGGGAAAGCATAAAAAACCTCCAAAATGTAAGGTGTTATAAGAGACAAGAAACTTGCAAGTGTTAGAAAATAAGAATGATATCAAATGCAAGTACAAGATACTATAGAGTATCCCAAGAAAGTAGTTTCCAATGGTATGTAGAAAGTTTTCATAATGATGAAGAAAAATTCTTAAAGAACCAAATACCTTGAAGAACAACAATGTTGATGCAAGATGTTGGGGTATAGGAGAAAGTTTCTAAAGCCTTGTGGGTTGCATACTCATCAAGAGCAACAAGATATATGTGGACTATTGGGGCTTGAAAAAATCATTATGAAAATAGTATCTTGGTATTTATTAGCACTTATAATTGACATATTTCTCATCTTTGAATGGTTTTTCAATTCTTCAAGGAGAAAAAGTTACATTTTATTGCTAAAAAGGGTGACTATGAAAGGACATCATTGATGTATATCGGTCATGTTATTGGAAATGGATCTAGGTGGGGATAGACCTTTACAAAGTGTAAATAAACATTAAACTAGTATGCTTAGTATGTTGAAGCCATTTGTAAAGGAAGTACACCAAGCATACGAAATTAACATATAAGAGGAATTAGGAACAAATAGTAACACCATGATAAAATGAGCATGTACATAAGGAATTTAAAAATATACCATGAATAAATAGGATGAAATTTACTTTTTATTTGGGTCAACATGAGAAAAGTAAGGACTATGTTAAATACCTCATATTGTCCCTAAGATGTCAAGAAGAGGAAAATGCAAAGAGTGATAGTGACAGAGAAGATGGAACATGGGAGGTAACATACAAATAGATGAAGTGGAAACACAAAGAAAATTAAAAATGTAATCAAATCATAAAACTTTAGAATTGTACATAACATACCTTTGTGTCATTCAATCCAACAAATTGTGTGGATCTGCTCTGCTCTTTATGGTGTCAAGTATTGCTTCATGGTCGGACTCACAAACTTTGCACAAGTTTTTATTCAACAGTCTACCCCCATATTCTATAAATTGAACATTTGATGCCAGGACAAGGTTAGAATAATGAATAATTTTCCTATGTATGTCAAAGTCCTTGAACAATCACACATCAGACTTCTTTATTGGATACCTTCTAAGCCATGTTCTAGTAACAACCACCGATCTTGTAGGGTACTCTATGTTTTCTCCATCTATGATAGGGGTTGTTGAATTTATTTTTGCCTCAACACAACGACACAAATAATAATATGTTCCTTCATCATTATCTTCATCCGCAATAACTGCATAAACATGCCTTGCATTAAATTACACAAAAAAGATTAATTCTTGATAAATGATAAAAAATACTATATCATAATCTATAATATATTAATATTCATTAGGTAATGCGTCTATATAACCTGGTTCAACTAGATCTAAAATATGGTCAAAGTTAATAGATGATTCCATGTGAATGAGTTGTAGTGCTCTTGGAAGTTGGTATGTCTGAAGTGGGCTTAAAGCTCTAGCACACCATTCATTGACCCATTCTTTTGACTCATAATCATTCCAAGAAAAATTATATAGGATGAACAAAAACACACCATCTACCTTGAATGAATAGTCCATGAAGCTGCATTCGAGCTTCTAAAAGAGTGGAACTCACTTGATCCTTTCACTATACAACAATCTTCGTATTTTGCAATGTTAGCTTCTTCTATCAACCAAAAAATCTATGAACTGAAGACTTACAAGTCTTCATTACCTATACCATTGTAGAGTTACACCATTCAATGATGGATGATGCATATGTCAACTTTGGACTGTCTTTGTACTTCAACTCTTCTTGTGTTAAGGATCTTTTAGTACACGATCCAACACCATCATGTTCCCCTTTTCCATGCTCAACATCAAATAAATTCCATATATGTTTAACACCACTGAATATATTCATCCTACTCAACCAATAAAACATCTGTGAATTCTTAAATTGTGATGTACAATTATCTAACCATATGATATGCTGACCAAACATGATGTTCTTGCTACTCAAATGACCATAGAATATCTGAAAGTAACCTTGCAAAAACTCTATAGAATGTGTGCAATCATCACTAATATAAAAATATACTCCCTCAATATCTTTATATCTTCCTCTATATTGTCAAGTGCATGAATGAATGCTATATGTATAAAAAAAATTAGTTGTATAATATAAATATTGAATACAAATCTTATGATGGGGCTTCTTGAATGTAAATTATGGAATGGGGGCATGTGTTACAACAAAAGATTTTTACAACTATGGAATGGGGGGATGTTGTTAGAATATAGCATATTTGTAGAAGGAATGAACTTGCAAAATTGGGTGAGTGGATGTTTTCCAAGAACAATAGTTGAAGTAGTTGACAAAAATTTGATTTGTTGAGTGTTACTATGAACATTAATGATGATAAAGTATTCAATTGCCTTAAACAATTTGTATGTATGGGTTTTCTTTGTATTAGGCTTAAATCTTTTTGAGATTTCATTTAGAAATATGATTAAACTTTGAAATGGTGTATTATAATCAAATACTTTTGAGATATAATTAAACTTTATTTTTTACCATGAGCCATTCTATAATAGGTTATAAATATTTGTGCAATGATTACATTATGATGAAATACTTTTTAGATTGTAATAACCATCCTTGGTTACTACCATTTTTTAAAATCAATTTCATTACACCTTTAGTACCATCTTACTTGACCAAGCAACTTTTTTCCAATTTAGAAGTGCTAGTTTCATAACCTTACCAAACGATAGCAATGATAGTAGCTCTATGCCACAACCATACAATCTTGCACTAAATAGGCTATTAAAGTTACATATCCTTTATCAAATTTTACCAAAAACTTTTGCAATAAAAAGGTATTTAGTACATATTTTCTTATTACATTCAAAGCAATAGGGGAAGATAGTACTAGATATTAGAAAATCTGATTGGTGGACTTGAACTTCTTGTAGCCTTAACAAAAATTTGTAACATGTCCAAAGTTCTACAAAATAAATTTTACTAAATTCAACCCAAAAGTAAATAGTTCTTCATACCAACAATATGAACAATAAATTTTTTTCTTTCTTTTAAAATGATATGATGCACATTTGAAACATATTTCAAACTTTACCATTTCATAATCAAATTACATTTCAACATTACAAGTATTGAAGATTTCTCATTTATAAAATTTCATAAGATGGATACAAAGTTACAAACAAATTTCAAAGAGCTAAACTGAAAGTAGAGATACAAATGGTTTCGATGTCCTTCAAATCCTAGCTGCCAACTACATGAGGAGAAGCATCACTCAAGCACTTTTCTGCCAACCACGGACTAACTGTGGTCCCCCACACATTTACCAAACTGGTAAACAACCCTACCCTTAGAAGAAGGGATCGGTATGGTAACCTCAAAGATTAGCCTATTCTGAGCATGATGTTGTGTCCTACATAACTAGAATTGTCATATTGTGGCTCCAACCTACAAGTATGATTATCCCTTCCTAGTATGTAAACCTGGATCACAATGAATTGACAGTGTAAACAGTGGCTACTTACACTACTTTGGCCAAAGTATTCATCACCCCTAATTCAAAATGGACGTCACACGTTCACCCATCTTCCTAACTCAATTTGGTATGACATCATTCTCTATACAAAGGTTACTCCCTTACCCATGGATCAACTAATCCTAGGATTAATCCCACTTAACAATTCCAAGTCTACTATGACACTTCTACCAAAGTAATACTGTTATGCAGAAAATGTCCCCTTTGGGGATTTTCCCTCCTAAGGTTTAGCTCCCGGGTCCTTTAGAATGCATTTAGAGCATCTTGCATGATTTTAATGACTCTCGATGAGAAAACCCTAAAGTTTCATGGCAAATGGGACTCAGGAGGTGTACTTGACATGATTCCTTCCTAAAATAGGAGGGAGGACTTGGGCACTCACGCCATAGTCCTACTCTATTTTAGGTCAGGACCTATTTTTGGGTGTCAGTTTATGACCATTGTTTAGGTCCTATGCCGACATCCTAAGTTTGAATTATGAAATTCTTAGCAGGAATGTTTGTAGTTACATATATAAGCATGATTAGTGATTCATTTACAAGCTAGATGGCAATTGTGAACTTGTGGCTTTATGTGAAAGTGATTCAAGACATTCATTGTGTGGTAGAGCAAAATTTTGTGTTGTTATTGTGTTTGTATTTGCAGATTTGGCATCCATCTCCTCATGGCATGAAGAGCATCTTCCTTCCATGAGATCTTCACTGCAAGGTGATATGAATTGTGTTTTCTATCATTTATCATTTAGATTTTACCTCTATCCCGCAGGGATACACACTCTTTATCTAACAACGGTGTTCGAAAGACTTGAATGTCTCTCTAGGGCTTGACTGAGGCCAACCTCTAAACACCACAACCCCCAACCCACTTTTCTATGATTGCAGGTTACAGGTTGTGAAAGCGAAAGAAATGGAGTTGCAAGAGAGCAGTGCAGACTGTCAGAATTGCAGATCAAAGAAGAAAATAGGGACCTGGACTCGGGCATCCGCTCATTAGTCCTCTGGATCTTGCAACAGTAAAATCTTTGGAACAACAGAACAGTGTTGCAAAAAAACTCCCAATTCTTGAAGAAAAATGAGGCACTAGACTAGGGCTCCTGGTCATTAGTCCCCAACTTTTCCGTACACCGAACTTTGAAATCTAGTATGTATTTGGTTGTCATTTGATGTCTCTGTGTGCGATCATTTTTTGTAATTTGTCCATTTGTTTACGAATTCATGAAATTAGGGTTTTTGAGCATAATTGGGCTTAATTAAACAACCAAATCACACAATTCCAATCTTCCCCTATATTCCAAGTGACAGAAGATTTGTAGTAGAGTTCTCTACTTGATTGAATGTCCTTGAATGTTTAGTGGTGAAAGGAGGATCAACACAAACCATTAAAATCAATCATCTTCATTTTTAACTTTAAACATTTTGGTGAACCCATGTTATTTTGAATTTTACACCTTGCTGAGTGTTGTACTTTAGATTTATGTTCATTTCATTCATTCATTTCATTGTTCATCTTATTTCATTTGAAAAATTATAAAAAAATTGAAAATTTTGAAAAAAATAGCATTTTTAGCTTGCATTTTCAAATAATTTGAATCAGTTGGCATTTAATTTAATAAAATTTATATCATTATCATCAAATCTGATTTAAAATATAGAAAATTTTCATTCATCATTCATTTACATTGCATTCTCGTGCTTAAATTGATAAAAATTGCTTGAAATTGTGCATTTTTCCATATAACCTAGTTTTGCATTAGCTAGGGTTTGTAGTCAAAATCTCATTTCAAATTTTAATACCCTTTTAAAACACTTATTAGGACTTATTTCTAACTTTAGTGTTGCATCATAGTGGCTTCCTTGCAAAATTTCATGTCTAGGGTTTGAAAACCTTGCTTTTTCACTAGATTTGGCCTTATCGTCTCTCTAGAATTGCATCGTAGGCATGTTGTGAAAGATTTTTTGCATTATTTGGCTGTTATTAGGGTTATAATTTTCTTCCCCTCCTCAAATTATTTACAACACCCTTTCTATTGGGTCTTTACATTGAAAATTTGTGAAAATTGCATATTTTAGGGTATTTTCACTAGGTTTTGACTTGTCATCACTCTAGTTTTGCATAAAAGATGTGTTGTGAAGAATATTATTGATTTATTGGACTGATATTAGATATATTACTTGCTACACTTCATTAATTTCTTTACAACACCCTTTTTTTCACTTATTTGCATTAGAAAAAGTTGAAAAATCAAGCATTTTAGGTCATTTTCACACATAGTTTTGCACTTGTCTCTTGCATAACTTTTGAAAAAATTTAAAAATCTAATTTCACATTGATTTGAAAACATATACACATGGATTCTAATCCCAACAATAACAATAGGTTCCATCCTAGGCCTTACATGAAAAGAAAGGTCCCCGAACCTGAAATTATGTTTACACCTCATGATAGAACAATCAGAGACACTGAAGGACCTCTTTATATCACTATGAAGATAATGGGAAATCCTATGGATGGAACCCTTTGATCCTAATTGCATGACTAATGTGGCAATGGAAGAGTTCCTCTATTCACATGGGTTGATACAAGGCTTTTATGACCCTTCAGACATGATGATTAAAACACATAAGGGAACCTTTATAAACACTTCTAGGAAGATATCCTTATTGGTTACTGTATTTGAAAAATCTGTAGAACAATTGTTTGATGTTGTCCCCATTTCTGACCTCTTTTCCGTAAAAATTGGGACATCCATGGTTAAAGACTATGAAAGTGGTCCATTCAACAATTCATAACTATGTAAAATTTTCTTTGAATGGACAAGTGCATACTATTCCATGCAATAGGTATAAACCTTTGGTTACAAGTCAACACTTTACCCTTGATTACTTTTGGGAATAATCTGAAGTGGAACCGGAGCCACAAACAGATTTTAACTTCTTGAGCTATAGAAACTACAAAACAAAATTGGTACATCAAGTGGCTGGACCTTCTATTCAAGAAACAACAAGAGACAAATAACCTGCATTTGAAGAACTTCCTAGATCGAAAGGAAAAGGACCCTATGCTGAGGTTCCTCCCCCACCATCCTTACAAGGATCGGGAGGTAGTCATTGAGAGCAAAACATTCCACCTAGACAAATGATATTTGATCCTAGTGCTTCCTCCTCTAAACACAAAAACCTATGGAAGAACAAAACACTATCGTACAAGAGATAAGTGGTAAAACAAGGAGAAATAGACAAGCAAGAGAAAGGAGGAGGAGACAACAAGCTTATGCCCAACAAATTGCAACTCAACAAGAAAACATCCCACCTAATATTAAATCAAACCAAGAAGACCTTAAGAATGGATAACTTGAAGACAAGAATAAGAGTTGGGCTATGGTATCTTATGTCCCACTTTCCTCTAACATTCAGGAGTGGGAAGATGATGATTTGCTCGATGACAACCCTTAGTTTGGTTGTCCCTATAGGTAAGTATTTCTAACCCTTTACCTCTTGTGTTGTGCTTCCCCTATGATGTGTTATGTGTTGTTTAGGCCTCTTGGGATGACCCTTGATTCTCTTGTAAGGTCAAGGATACTGGGAGACCGCCTCTATTGTGACCTTCTTCTATTTGTATCATCATTCTTCTACATTGCTTCTCCTCTATTTTTATTGTTGTGTGTTGTGTCCTACGGACATAGTGTTGCAGTTGGTGACTTGGGGGCACCCTCCTATGTGACTGTCCCTAAGGCACTTGTTTCTCCTCTCTTGATTTATTGTTTATCTTCCTCTAGTGTTTATGTCTAGCGGGTGGATGACCAAAAACATATTATACTGATACGGACCTAGTGTCCTTCACTGAGAAATCAAAAAATGGACCAAGTCCATACATGACAATAGGCTTGATATATTATCTAATGCTTGGCTAGTAGAATCACTCTGTGTGATCTTGATGTTGTCTTATCATACTAACAAACCATAACAATATTGCTGCTACGTGCACTTTGTTTATCTTTGAATCTCGCCTTGGTTACACTTAGTTTTGAGATTTCTGTGGTATAGCCCCACAGTCATACTTGGTCTCTAAATCTATAGTATATCCTCAGCTCTTTATGTGAATGATCATGTGCATTATATGGATGCTAACACTTTTCTTGTAGGAATGTGTTTGTAGGAACATTTGGTGATCGTACAGTACATGTCACCTCCGAGGGGCATGGGCTTTGCAAGAGCCCGTGTTCCCTTATGTTTTTTCTACCTACCTTAATGTGCTTGATATCGGTACAGGATATCAACCACCGTAAGGTGGGGGCATATATAAGGTAAGTTGTCTGATTTAGATGCTAGCAAAGTGTGTTTGAACATCTTGAAATTAGTTTTGTATACCTCATTTTCACCGTAAGGCATCTCCATGATGCAGGTGGGGTTGTATACTTTTGAGCTCATAACTCCTTTTCACCATAAGGCATCTCTGTGATGCAGGTGGGGTTGTATGCCATGCTTCCTTTTCACTGTAAGGCATCTTCGTGATGCAGGTGGGGTTACATTTTAAAAAGTCCTCTGAGTAGGCAGGGAGTAGATCTATGACTATCCTAACCCTTAAGCATGTCTTCGGTGATTGTTGTGGCAAAGCCCAATTATCAGTGTGTGCCTGTAATGTGCCTGAGATGGTGATGAACCTAGAAATAGGTACATTCCTTGCTTGTTTGTCATGTTTTCTTTGTGTCTTCTATGTGTGTGTGTGTATGGCGTGCTTGATTTGTATGACATGTTTGTTCTCAAGTGCAGTCTTAAAGACTAGTGGCAATGAGTCCCTCCTGCACTCTAAGATTTGTTTTGCATGTCTGTTGCCCCATATGCAATTTAAAGACCAGTGGCGATGAGTCCCTCCTACATTATGGGTGGTGTGTTTACTTTCCTTGCACTCGCATCTACATTTTATATATGAGAAAAAGAAAAAGAAAATAATCACTGTAATCATTGCATTCACTATATTTGTTAGGAATTGCATGCAAAAGATATCAATTAAATGCAAATAAAGATTAAATAGAGGAATGAAAATACACAAAAATAATAACAGCGAGAGATAATTTTTAACGTGGTTCATCCAAACTCAGGCTACATCCACCAACAGAGAGTCCAATATTATTATCCAGCAAATCAAACTAATAACAACTAGCAATCCTTGCAACTCAATACCGTTGCAAATGCTACAATATAATATCCATGGAAACCCTAACCCTTAGCCATTTTTATCAAGACTTATGTCAGTTACAAAATAGGGTTTTTTTATGTTGGCCAATAGAAAAATAACTCCCGATGCTTTTATAAAATAATAAAAGTTGTTTGAGGTTTCAGGGGCATTGCCCCTCAACCCTGCCTTATATCGCGACAGGGAGCATGCCAGGGCGCTACCCATGGACCTCGCAAGGGGCTCTGCCCGTGGACCCCGCAAGGGGTGCTACCCCTTGACCCTATCTTGGGGGCGCTACCCCCAAACCCCCATTAAATAATTTGGGGGGAAACTACGTCGATAAAAGTGGGAAAAATTTAACCTTTGATTTTGATTAGGCTCCATATAACAACAATCTCCCACTTAGAGACTGATCAGACTCCACAACATATCGTCTCCTACTTGGAGACTGGTCATAACACTGTTGACCCTATAACTCCCACTAGAAATAAACACCCTGGACCCTGTTGTTCTGATTTTATTGTTTTCAGTCTTGAAGACCAACCAAATCTGAAGAGGAGCTCAACTTCTCCCTTGTCACTACCTTCGTAGACATATCTGTTGGATTTTCATCTGTATATATCTTTTCCAGCCACAATTGTCCATCATCCAACACTGATCAGATGAAGTGATACCTTAGCTATATGTGTTTGGTCTTTGAATGCAAGGTAGAATTATTTGCAAGATGTATGACACTCTAACTATTTGTAAACAAATAACTGTTAGCCTGTTGTTTGCCCAATTCTTCCATGAAAGATTACAGCCAGATCATTTCCTTGCTTGCCACTGTTGCAGCTACATACTCTGCCTCTATGGTGGATAAAGCAACCACCTTTTGCAACCTGGAGATCCAACTCACCGCTGTCCCACCTATAGTAAAAACATAACATGTAGTACTCTACCTAGTATCAATATCTCCTGCCAAATCTGAGTCCACATAGCCTGCTAAATCAGTATTAGAGCCCCCAAAACATAAAAGTTTATTGAATGTACCTCTCAAATATATGAGAATCCATTTTTCTACATTCTAATGCTCCAATCTGGGATTACTCATATACCTTCTTACGAATCCTACAACATGTGCAATATCTGGTCTCGTGCATACCATGGCATACATTAAACTACCTATAGCTAAAGTATATGGTACCTTGGACATTTTTTCTTCCTCTTGTGTCTTGGGACACATTTCCTTAGTCAATTTCAAATGACTAGGCAAAGGTGTGCTGACAACTTTTGCATTCTCCATATGGAATCTCTGTAACACCTTTTCAACATAATCAGTTTGAGATAAAATCATTTTTCTATTCTTCCTATCTTTGCAAATTTTTATACCAAGGATTTGTTTTGCTGCCCCTAAATCCTTCATAGAAAATGATTATACTAACTATTATTTTAATTCTCGTATGTGATCCATGTTAGACCCTGCTACAAGCATGTCATCAATATATAAACATAAAATAATGTAGCTGTCATTATCCAACCTCTTAATATAAACACAATGGTTAGAATTACATCGGCTGTAGCCTTGCTCAACCATAAAAATATCAAATTTCAAATACCATTGTTGAGGTGCTTGTTTCAAGCCATTTCTTCAATCTGCACACCAATTTCTCCTTACCTTTGACCTCAAATCCCTGTGGTTGTTCCATATATATCTCCTCCTCCAAATCACCATGGAGAAAGGTAGTTTTCACATCTAGCTGTTCTAAATGCAAATCTTCAGTAGCCACAATACTTAAAATAGTACGAATATAAGTCATCTTAACAACTGGAGAAAAAATCCCATCAAAATCAATACCTTTTTTGTGCAAATCCTTTTACAACTAACCTGGCTTTAAATCTTTTCTTACCTTTGTCTTCCTCTTTCAACCTATAAACCCATTTGTTTGATAAAGTCTTTTTACCTGCAGGCAATTTACATAATTTCCAAGTCTAATTTTTCAACAAGGAGTCCATTTCTTCTTTCATTGCAAGCTCCCACTGAACCGTTGTATCCACCTACATAGCTTCATCATACCCTTCTAGTTCACCAACATCTGTTAACAAAATAGAATACAAAGAGGGAGAAAACCTTTCAGGAGGTCTACTTAACCTTATTGACCGTCTAACATTCACTGAAGTTTGTGGTATTTTTTGTTGTTGTTGCAGAGCATGAGGAACCACTAAAATATCACTATTTGGAGTATCGTCCAGCACCACATAATCATTTTCTTTCTTCTCATGTTGCTGCAACTAATCTTTGTACAACACCTTCTCATTGAATACAACATCTTGCTTCTCACAATTTTTAGATTTTTGACATCCCAAAGCCTATAACCAAATTCATCAATGCCATATCCAATGAAGACACACTTTTTTTATTTTGCATCTAGCTTGGTTTTATTTGTAGAATCTACATGTGTAAATGCTTCACATCCGAAGGTTTTGAGAAAAGAATAGCTCACCTTCTTACCTATCCATGCTTCCTCTGGAATACCACATCCCAAAGGAACTAAAGGACCTCTATTAATTAAATATACATTGGTATTGACAGCCTCTACCCACATGTTTAAAGGCAGCCCATCATGCAATCTCATGCTCTTTGCATGCTCCATTATTGTCCTATTCATGCGCTCAGCCACTCCATTTTCTTGTGGAGTCCCTAGAACCATTTTCTACCTACGAATTCTGTTAAAGGAACAATAATCTTTAAATTCTTTGCTGCAATACTCACCACCATTATTAGATCTGAGACATTTTAATCTTTTACCTATCTTATTCTCAACCAAGATTATCTATTTCTTAAATGTTTCAAATACATCAGATTTTTGCCTAAGGAAATAAATTCAAACCTTCCTAGTTGCATCATCTATGAATGTAACATAATATCGAGAGCCACCAAGAGAAGATACCCAAGCCGGTCCCCATACATCTGTATGCTCAAGCTCCAACTTTTCATCTTTCTTTTGCTTGCCATCCTTGAGAAAACTAACTCTCTTTTATTTTCCATACACACAACTTTCACAAAAATCCATATTAATACATTTCAGACCTGGTAAAACTTTCTTAGAATGAAGTACCTTCATACCTTTTTCACTTATATGCCCAAGTCTGTTATGCCACAGTGCTGTCTCAGAACCTGTAGCAACTATTTCAGTCTCTTTTTGTGAACCCGCAACAACTGTTCCTGAACCTATTTTTTTTTTTTCAGCAACAACTAAAGTAGAAGGAATAGTATGACCTGTACAAAGATATAAGGTGCCTACTTTCACACCTTTTACTACTATTAAGGCACCTCTTGAAACCTTCTAATTTTTATCATTAAAAGTAACTGTGCAACCTTCATCACCTAGCTGCCTTGCTGAAATTAAATTCTTACTTAGCCTTGGAATGTGCCTTACCTCTTGTAGTAGCCAATGATTCCCATTCTGCAACTTAATCTTAATTCTTCCATTTCCAACAATCTGACAGGGTTCATTATCTCCCAAATAAACTAGCCCAAAATCCCCTTAGACATAATCAAGAAAATAACTTCTATAGGGCACAACATGAAATGAGGCCCCTAAATCTAAAACCCATGAATCATCAGCATTATCTAGGGAAAGAATCAAAGCATCATCTTCAGATTTATTACTTACCACATTTGCCTGCTTATTGCCTTCTTTGTTGTCTCCTTAACTCTTCTGACACCAGCAATCTTTCTTTAGATGACTTGGTTTCCCACAGTACCAGCAATCTTTCTATCCTCCGGATTGGGACCTCTTGTCCTTTGATTTTCCTCATGACTTCCCATGACCTCTAGAACCTTTTCCTCTCTCCTTTGATCTGCCCCTACTTTCTACATTCAAAACACTTCTTGATGTGGACCCTCCTGAGCTTTTCCATCGCATTTCCTCACTAAGGATAACACCAACAACATAATCAAATTTCAAAGTATTTGAACTAGAAATAGAGTTACTTACAACCATTACCAATCTATTCTAGCTTTCTAACAAAGAATATAAAACCAAGAGAGCCCTCACCCCTTCATCGAATTTCACTTTTACAGAAGTTAACTGATTGGTAATTCTATTAAACTCATTTAAAGAATTTGTCATAGATCCACCTTCAATCATTTTTAGATTAAACAAACGCTTCATGAGAAATACCTTATTTGAGACTGAGGGTTTTTCATACAATTTAGCCAAATCTTTCATCAATTCATTTGTTGTCTTCACTTCTGTTATATTGAATGCCACAGATGGTGTCAGGTACAACTGAATGGTTCATAGTGCCTTTCTGTCTAGAAGTTCCCAATCATCATAAGTCATTGCTGCTAGTTTCTTGGCTATTCCTTCCAATGGCCTCCATAAATCCTTCTGATAGAGATAATCCTCCATCTGCATCTTCTATAATTGATAGTTTTGCTAATTGAATTTATCTACCTTCAATTTACCCTCGTCCACCATTGCTGCCACTTAACCATGAGACTCCCACTCAACCGTGAGACCTTCCTGCAAATGATAATCGAACACAACCCGATCTGATACCACTTGTTAGGAATTGCATGTAGAAGATATCAATTAAATGCAAATAAAGATTAAACATAAGAATAAAAATACACAGAAATAATAACAGTGAGAGACAATTTTTAACATGGTTAACCCAAACTCAGGCTACATGCACCAATAGAGAGTCCAATATTATTATCCAGCAAATCAAACCAATTACAACTAGCAATCCTTGCAACTCAACACTGCTGCAAATGCTACAATACAATATCCACAGAAACCCTAACCCTTAACCATTTTTATCAAGACTTATGTCAGTTACAAAATAGGATTTTTTTTTTATGTTGGCCAATAGAAAAATAACTCCCGCAAGGGGCACTGCCCCTTGACCCCGTCTTAGGGGCGCTGCCCCCAAAACTCCGTTAAATAATTTGGTGGGAAACTGTGTTAATAAAAGTGAGGAAAATTTAACCTCTGAGTCTGATTAGGTTCCATATAACAACAATATTCACTATGTTTTGCGTGTCTTCAATGTTGTATTCTTCATGTCTTGCATGATTGTAACTGTCTTCTCTATGTTTTGTGTGCCTGTTATTGTCTTCATTGTGATTGGTGTGTCTTCTCCGTACTTGGCGTGTTTGTTGACTGTACTTTAATGCATGTATTGGCCTTGTGTTTATACATAAATTAAAGTGGGGGCTAAATGTTATGTTAGAAAATGTCCCCTTAGGGGCTTTTCCCTCCTAAGATTTAGCTCTCGGGTCCTTTAGAATGCATTTAGAGCATCTTGCATGATTTTGATGACTCCCGATGAGAAAACCCTAAAGTTTTATGGCAAATAGGACTCAGGAGGTGTACTTGACATGATTCCTACCTAAAATAGAGGGGGAGGACTTGGGCACCCTAGTCTTGCCCTATTTTAGGTTAGGACCTATTTTTGGGTGTCAATTTATGACCATTGTTCAAGTCCTATGCTGACATCTTAAGTTTGAGTTACAGAATTCTTAGTGGGAATGTTTGTAGTTACATATATAAGCATGATTAGTGATTCATTTACAAACTATATGGCAATTGTGAACTTGTGGCTTTATGTGAAAGTGATTTTGAGGCATTCATTGTGTGGTAGAGCAAAATTTTGTGTTGTTATTGTGTTTGTATTTACAGATTTGGCATCCATCTCCTCATGGCATGAAGAGCATCTTCCTTCCATGAGATCTTCACTACAAGGTGATATCAATTATGTTTTTTTATCATTTATCATTTATATTTTGCCTCTATCCCGCAAGGATATGCACTCTTTATCTAACAAATGGTGTTTAGAAGACTTGAATGTCTCTCTAAGGCTTGACTAAGGCAAGCCTCTAAACAACACAACCCCCAACCCACTTTTATATGATTGTAGGTTACATGTTGTAAAAGCAAAAGAAGTGGATTTACAGGAGAGCAGTGCAGACTATCAGAATTGTAAATTAGAGAAGAAAACAAGGACCTAGACTCAGGCACCAGCTCATTAATACTCTGGATCTTGCAACAATAAAATCTCTGGAACAACAGAACATTGTTGCAGACAACATTCCTAGATCCTAAAGAAAACTGAGGCACTAGATTAGTGCTCCTGTTCATTAGTCCCCAACTTTTTTGCACACTGAACTTTGAAATTTGGTATGTATTTGGTTGTCATTTGATGTCTCTACGTACGATAATTTTCTGTAATTTGTTTGTTTGTTTACAAATTTACAAAATTAGGGTTTTGAGCATAATTAGGCATAATTGAACAACAAAATCACACAATTCTAATCTTCCCCTATGTTCCAAGTGATAGGAGATCTGTAGTAGAGTTCTCTACTCATTTGAATGTCCTTGAATGTTTAGTGGTGAAAGGAAGATCAACACAAACCATTAAAATCAATCCTCTTCATTTTTAACCCCAAACAAATACAAGTTGCAATACATAGTTTCCACAACTTAACCTTTCATAATGTAGCAATAACTATTCATACTTATCTTAATATAGTGCATAATTCTAATATAGATACTAATCTCTACTATGGAGATTATTCATACATTCAATACATAATATTTCCCATACTAGATATATACCTCTCACAGAACATACAAGAAAATATCCAATTCGATAAGAAAAGCAACCCAAACTTATTTCTAAACAAACAATCAAGGACATATAATCTTTTCAAACATAAAATGCACAATGGAGAAGAAATTAAAATGCCTGTTAATACTATGCTCCAATAGTTCAACTAGATTCCTTGCTCTTAATTCCTCAAGCTGGCTAAATATCTCCTCCAAGAACAACTCAATTCCCCTTCTTTACTTCTTACCATTTTCCCTCACAAACTCAAGGCCAAAATAACAATGCACACTCAAAACACTAGACCCAGAAAATTATAGTAGAACTTAAAGTAGTTCGATGGAAAATTGTGTACCAAATGAATGGAAAAGCTCCTCTATTTATACAAAAATTTGAGCATGCCAAGGCTAAAAAAAAGCTCCTACCACAACTCCCACTCAGAAATTTGACTTAGTAAAACGAATTCAAGGTGGCAGCAAAAATTATTGCACAAAGAACACATAAGTGGATAGCAAGAACCAAATTTAGAAATGCAAGGAAATAGATTGACCCATATTGGCCACCTTATGCTTGACTAATTCCTATAGGAATTCATAATGCAGATTCAAGACTTCAATTTGGTTTGTACTACTCAATCATGGTGCCACTCAAACACCACGCCTCCTATTTTCATGCTGACAGTTTGGAAAGAACAGATCAAAGCATTCATATGTTGGTTATCAATTACCAAGTGCCTTATGCAGCGCTGCCATATTTACATAATATTACACTTTATGTGCTTTAATCCCCAAGCAAGTATAAATGCATGCACTGCATTTCCAGTGCAATAGTCATAGGAATTATGTTGCGAAATAGTCACAGTAATATGCGCTATGTTTTCACATTAACATTGGTTATAAAGTTGTGCGCTATAAATCAATGCTTAAGAAACATATATATATATATATATCCTTATAAGCAATATTTAAAATATCATTTGATATAAGAATTCACATCTTCATATTTGCATATTCCATCAACTACATATGTTTACGTATATCGTAAACGATTATATAAATGAAAAAATATATATTAATATATATAAATACATATGTTCCCATTAACATCTATACATATATATACATACTATACACACACACATATATATACTATCGTTACTTGAAAATAACATAAAACTCATTAACCCATTGTAACGTTGAAAAATGTCCCCTTGGAGGCTTTTCCCTCATAAGGTTTAGCTCCCAGGTCTTTAGTGTACATTTAGGGCATCTTACATCATATTTTGACATCCTGATGGAATGAACCCTGGGTTTCATGTCAAATGGGACCTAGGGGGACCCCTTGAACATAACCCTGCCCAAAATAGGGAGGGAGGACTTGGGTGCCCGCGCCCTAGTCCTGCCCTATTTTGGGTCAGTCCCAAATTTTGAATGTCAGCTTGTGACCGTTAATTAGGTCCTATGCCGACATGACAAGTTTGCATTACGAAATTCTTGGTGGGAGTGTTTGTAGTTGCATATAAAAGCATGTTTAAGCATTCATTTGTAAACTAGATTCAACTAGATGATCATTAGATGATTACTAGCAAGCTATTGTGTTCTAAAGGTGATTCAAGGCTTTCATTGTATTGCAAGAGAAGATTTGTGTTGTCTATGTGTTTGTATTTGCAGATTTGAGCAATCATTTCCTCATGGAATGAAGAGCTTCTTCCTTCCATGAGATATTCACTACAAGGTGACATCAATTGTGTTTTTGAGTATTATCATTTGGTTTTTGCCTCTGCCTCCCAAGGGCACGCACTCTCTATCTGACAACGGTGTTCAGAAGACTTGAATGTCTCTACGAGGCTTGATTGAGGCAAGCCTCTAAACACCACAACCCCCTCCCAAAGTTTTCATGATTGCAGGTTACAGGTTGAGGATGCAAGAAAAGTGAAGTTGCGGGAGGGCATATCAGAGTGTCGGAATTGTAGATCAGAGAAGAAAATAACTCCCTAGACTAGGGTGCCCATTCATTAGTCCTCAAAGTTCCGTGACGGAAAAACCCTTGGTGCAGTAGGAACAGGTTGCAAATCTTAACAGAAATTAGGGCCTTAGACTTGGGCACCTGCTCATTAGTCCCTGACTTTTCCACCTCTGAATATCAAAAATAGGTGCACTTCTATTTGTCATTTTACATCTCTCTGTAGCAACACTCTGAATAATTTATCCATTTACTGTCGTATTTGCATAATTAGGGTTTTGAGGTATAGTTGAGCATAAGAGAACATAATTGACAATCAAATTGTAAAAATCTAATCTTCTCTACATATCATGGTGACCAAGGGTCTAATAGTGCATTGCCACTGGACCTTAAGTCCTTGAATGTAATTGGTGAAAGGAGGATAGACACACACAAATCATCTAATCAATCCTATCCAAAATTTTACCCATTACATTTTGGTGAACCCATGTTATTGGACTTGTTTGCACCTTGCTGAGTGTTTTTCTTTAGATTTGCATTAATTTTTATTCATTCATATAGTCACTCATCTTATTGCATTGGAAAACTTATAAAAAAATGAAAAATTAGAAAAATTAGAAAAAAATGCATTCTAGGGTTTGCATGTTGCATCAATTAATTTGAATTGCATCAAATTTATAATTTTTGCATTAGATATGAGTTACATTGCAGAAAATTACAAAAATTCAATAGCTTGCATTGCATTTTCACCATAAAATTGCTAGGGTTTTGTTAAAAATTGTGAATTTTACATATAACCTAGTCATTCCAAAATCTAGGGTTTGTAGGTAAAATCTTGTTTCAGATTTTTCTACTAATTTTAGAGACTCATTCAAATTTGCATTTGTCTGTAGTCTTGAATTTTAGTGCAAATTTGCATTTAGATTTCAAAAATTTGCATTTTTGCATAGAAAATTTCAACAAAAACTAGCATTTTTATTGATTTTTCACTAGATTTGCACTTGCATTTTGCATCTTAGGGCTTGGAAATCATTTTTAGATCTAAGAGAATTTAATTTAATCATACATCAGCTTGCAAAACATTCATATAGCATTTTACATCAAGATTTCAAACCTAGGACTTGAAAAACCTTGAATTTCACTAGATTTGGCCTTATCGACTCTCTAGATTTGCATTATAGGCATGTTGTAAAGAATATTTTCACATTAATTTTTTGTTATTAGGGTTATTATTTGCTTCCCCTCCTAAAATTATTTACAACACCTTATTATTGGCCTCTTGTATTGAAAATTTGGTGAAAAATTGCATATTTTTGCTATATTTGCCCTAAGGCTTGACCTAATTTGCACTCCAAGCGTGTTGTAAAAGATCTTATGATTATAGGTGACTGATATAATTGCTATTATTTTCTATACCTCATAAAATTCCTTACAACACCTCTTTCATTAGGTCTTGGGATTGAAAAACTGTGAAAAATTGCATATTTCAGAGCATTTTCATTAGGTTCTAACTTGTCATCTTAGATTTGCATCAAAAGTGTGTTGTAAAGGGTTTTAATGTTTCATATGATTAAAAATAGACATATCATTTTCTTCCCCTGATCAAAATCCTTACAACACCTTTTATTTCATTCATTTGCATTAAAAATGTACAAAAAAAAGCATTTTTAGGTCATTTTTGCATATAGTTTTGCACTTGTCTTTTACATACTTTTGAAAAGCTTATAATCTCACATTACTTTGAGCATATACACATGGCTTATAATCTCAACAATAACAATATGTTCCCTTCTAGGCCTAACATGAAGAGAAAGGTCCCTGACCCTGAAATTGTGTTTACACTTCATGATAGAACAATTAGAGACACTAAAGGACCTCTTTACATCACTGTGAAAATAATGGGAAACCCTGTGGATGGAACTCTCATTGATCCTAGTTGCATGACTTATGTAGCTACTGAAGAGTTCCTCTTTGCACATCAATTAATACAAGGATCTTATGACCCTTCAGACATGATGATTAAAACACATAAGGGAACCTTTATAAACACTTTTGGGAAGATATCATTGTTGGTAATTGTATTTGAAAAACATGTAGAACAATGGTTTGATGTTGTCCCTATTTCTAATCTCTTTCGCATTAAATTGGGAAACCCCTGGTTAAAATAAATGAAAGCTATCCCTTCAACAATTCATAATTGTCTAAAATTTCCTTTTGATGGACATATGATTACTATCCCTTGCAATAAGTATAAACCTTGGGTTGCAAGAAAACATTGCACACTGGATTACTTTTGAGACAAAACTAAAAATAAATCAGAGCCACGGACATACTTTAACTTCTTGAGCTATAGAAATTACAAAGTCAAACTGTTACATCTAATGGCCAGTCCCTCTATGCATGAAATAACAAAAGACAAGCAACCCTCATTTTAAGAGAACCCTAGACCGAAAGGACAAGGTACCTATGTTGAGGTTCCTCCCCTGCCATCCTTACAAGGATCAAGAGGTCATTGTCGACAACAAAATATTCCACCGAGACAAATGCGATTTGATCCTGGTGCTTTATCTTCCAAATTGCAAAAACCTGTGAAACAACAAAGCCCTATCTTACAAGAGATAAGTGGTAAGAGAAAATGAAATAAAAAAGTGAGAGAAAGAAGAAGAATAAGACAAGCTTATGCCATAAAGCTTGCATCTCAATAAGAAAACATTGATCCAAACAAAGATGACCCTAACAATGAACAAGCTTGGGCTATGGTACCTTATGTCCCACTTTCCTCTAACATTAAAGAGTGGGAGGATAACGATGATTTACTTGATGATGAGACTTAGCACAAAGATCCTATAGGTAAGTATCTCTAACTTTTTATCTCTCTCATGATGTGCTTCCCCCGTGATGTGTTATGTGTTGTTTAGGCCTCCTAGGATGAGCCCTAATTCTCTTCTAAGGTCTAGGATACCAGGAGACCACCTCCGTTGTGACCTTCTTCTATTTGTATCATCATTCTTCTATATTGCCTCTCTCTTTGATTTCATCATTGTGTATTGTGTCTTACGGACATAGTGTTGTGGTTGGTGAATTGGGGGCACCCTCCTACATGACTATCCCTAAGTCACTTGTTCTCTCCTCTCTTATTTACTATTTCCCTTCCTCTAGTGTTTCTATCTAAGGGGTGGATGACGAAAAACATTTATACTGATGCAAACCTAACATCCCTTTAGGAAGAAATAAAAAATTGGACTTAGTTTGTAATATGACGATGGGGTTGTAATAAATTATCTGACACTTGGCTAGTAGAAGCACTCGTGCTTTTTATGTAGTGATTTTGATGATGTTTTTATCTCACTTACAAACCTTAACAATACTGCTGCTCCATGCACTTTGTTTGTCTTTGAATCTCGCCTTGGTGGTACTTGGTTTGGAGATTTTCATGATATAGCCCCACGGTTATCCTCGATCTCTAAATTCATGGTATAACCTTGGCTCTTTGTGTGATTAATCATATGAATTGATGTTGTTGTTTATCATGATTATGTGGACACTAACATGTTTCTTGTAGGGATGTGTTTGTGGAAACATTTAGCAATCGTAAAGTACATGTCACCTCTGGGGGGCATGGGCTTTGTGGAAGTTTGTGTTCCTTTGTGTGTTTTCTTCCTACCTTAACGTGCTTGATATCAATGCATGATATCAACCACCTTAAGGTGGGGGCATGATGAGGAGCAACCAGCGGATACCAGAAATCAATGCCCTAATCTCTCACAGCCGATGAACTAACAAAGGAGCCCTCGTTTCAACTCCATCGGCCAAGTCTCGCGTCCCTGCTGATACTTTGACATCACCTTTGATCTCTGCTTGTCGGTGAACACTTGCATTCCTTGGCGATGCACCGACGAACCAACACTATGATACCTGTTAGGGTTTTCAACTCTCACGCAGCCTGAACTACACTCTATGCCTAGCACATCGAGATGCTGGGGCATGCTACTGTACACCTCGCGCCATCCAGATCCTCTGCATCGACGAACAATGAAACAACACAGGAATGAACGAAATATGATACAACGAAGCCATTCCACTGATTTCGATAGAAATCTTATCAGTGGAATGCTTCACATTGACATAATGCAAAAATGAGAAAATAAAGAAAGGAAAAGAGATCTACAGCTATGCAAAGTATTTATAGAGAACAGAAAAAAACTTGACGGAATAGAAAAACCTTTATTTCTCCTTAAGACAATGCACAATTACATTTATCAATCTGATTACAATGAAAAATGATATATCCATTTGGTTCAACCCTCTAGGTTTATAAACTCGCCCAGAGTAGTACCAACCTGACTCCAAGCGGCTGGGAGATTGATTCCAAGCGGCTGGGAGACAACCGTATTAAATAGCCTCCAACTTCCCAATTGCCTATGCTATTTTGGCAAATGCGACCTAAATACTTGGGACTTACAAACATAAATCAAAGTGCATTGGTCAAATAAACCTTATTACAACTCAAAACATGATTTCAAAGCAAAACATGACTTAAATGCCTCATGGAGGCCACAGTGGATTAGGTGCTCCTGCACCAAGGCATATATAAGGTAAGCTATCTGTTGTAGATGTTAGCATTGTGCTTGTCCTCAGGTGCAGTTTAAAGACTGGTGGCGATGAGTCCCTTCTACACTCTGAGTTTGTTTGCAAATCAATCAATCAATCAATCATCTTAAGCCCTCTGCAGAGGCGATGATGGTGTATTTCTCAGAGTAGATTGCATCATCCTGTCATTTTCAAAAGTCCTCATCAGGAGGTGAGGAGTGGTTCTGTGACTAACTCAACCCTTAAGCATGTCTTCGGTGATTGTTGTGGCGAAGCACAATTGTTGGTGTGTGCCTGTAATGTGCCTGAGATGGTGATGAGCCTAGAAATAGGAACACTCCATCGCTTGTCTGTCATGTTTTCTCCGTGTCTTCAAAGTGTGTGTGTTTGGTGTGCTCACTTTGTTTGGCGTGTCTATTTCCCCATATGCAGTCTAAAGATCAGCGCAATGAGTACTTCCTACATTTTGGGAGGTTTGGCGTGTCTTGCATGTGTGTTGCCCCATATATGCAGTTTAAAGACCAACACGATGAGTGCTTCCTGCATTATGGGAGGTGTGTTTACTTTCCTATACTAGCATTTGCATTTCATATATATGAGAAAAAGAAAAGAAAAGAAATCATTCTTATCTTCTATGCATTAACTATCTTCTATGCATTTAGTGTATTCACCATGTTTTGTGTGACTGTAACTATCTTCTAAGTGTTTTATGCACCTGTCATTGTCTTCAATGTGTCTGGCGTCTCTTCTCTATGCTTGGCATGTTTGTTGTGTTTGTTGACTGTACTTTAATGCATGTATTAGCCTCATGTTTATACATACATTAAAGTGGGGGCTAAATGTAACGTCAAAAAATGTCCCCTTGGGGGCTTTTCCCTCATAAGGTTTAGCTCCCAGGTCTTTAGTGTGCATTTAGGGCATCTTACATCATATTTTGACATCCCGATGGAATGAACCCTGGGTGTCATGTCAAATGGGACCTAGGGGGACCCCTTGAACATAACCCTGCCCAAAATAGGGAGGGAGGACTTGGGCACCCGCATCCTAGTCCTACCCTATTTTGGGTCAGTCCCAAATTTTGAATGTCGGCATGTGACCATTAATTAGGTCCTATGCAGACATGACAAGTTTGCATTACGAAATTCTTGGCGGGAGTGTTTGTAGTTGCATATAAAAGCATGTTTAGGCATTCATTTGTAAACTAGATTCAACTAGATGATTATTAGCAAGCTATTGTGTTCTAAAGGTGATTCAAGGCTTTCATTGTATTGCAAGAGTAGATTTGTGTTGTTTATGTGTTTGTATTTGCAGATTTGAGCAATCATCTCCTCATGGAATGAGGAACTTCTTCCTCCCATGAGATCTTCACTACAAGGTGACATCAATTATGTTTTTGAGCATTATCATTTGGTTTTTGCCTCTGCCTCCCAAGGGCACACACTCTCTATTTGACAACGGTGTAAGGAAGACTTGAATGTCTCTCTAGGGCTTGACTGAGGCAAGCCTCTAAACACCACAACCCCCTCCTAAAGTTTTCATGATTGCAGGTTACAGGTCGAGGATGCAGGAAAAGTGAAGTTGCGAGAGGGCTTGTCAGAGTGTCAAAATTACAGATCAGAGAAGAGATTAACTCCCTGGACTAGGGCACCCACTCATTAATCCTCAAAGTTGTGTGACAGAAAAACCCTTGGTGCAGCAGGAACAGGTTGCAGATCTTGTTTGCAGATCCCGACAGAAATCAGGGCCTTGGACTTGGGCGCCCACTCATTAGTCCCCGAACTTTTTGCCTCCAAACTTTGAAAATATATGCACTTCTATTTTTCATTTTTCATCTCTATGTAGCAACACTTTGAATAATTTGTCCATTTACTATCGTATTTGCATAATTAGGGTTTTGAGGTATAGTTGAGCATAAGAGAACATAATTGACAATCAAATCATAAAAATCCAATCTTTCCTACATCTCATAGTGGCCAAGGGTCTGATAGTGCATTGCCACTTGACCCTAAGTCTTTGAATGTAATTGGTGAAAGGAGGATATACACACACAAACCATCTAATCAATCCTATCCAAAATTTTACCCATTACACCCACATACCCACTGATGATGTATGTGTATGAAATCAACATATACACACATACATATAGATATCCCTTGTCTAATCAATACTCTTATGCCTACGAGCAATACATTCATGAGCATGCGTAGATACATCTACTTACATATACTCATGCACATATTTTCTCATATGTATGAGTTTATCGTGTACATGAATTTACATATGTGTATATATTCATTTCATGTTTATACCTTGTCGTTTGCAATTCCAAACTTTATCAAAGAAGACTTCAATCGACACTCAGACTAAATCACATTCCTCATTCAAAACACTAATAAAATCATATCCCAATAAGCATTCAAGATCATTACCATAGATTACTTACCTTTACCCACACAGATGCGACATAGTCTAGACCAAGTAGGATAGTGGTGTGTGCTTTCTCAATTTAGGCTTCTCTAAGGATTACCAGACCAAGTCCTTCTCCTAAGTGATACTTCTCCTCATTTGTAGAGGAGCAACCTGTTCCTGCATTCAGCTTACATCACCACAACAGTAGTTAGCTGATCACAATATAATCATATGCTTCATACAATTCATAACTAGAACCACTTATAATACATCACATTGCATCATTCAATTTTTCAATATATTCAATTCAATATTCACAAGACATATTAATGCAAAGATTCATAAACTATTCATTTATTCAAGCAAATTAACTAGTCAAGGTAAATAGTAAATAGTTAGAAACACACGGGGTGTAACATATTCCCCCCTTGTGAATCGTTGTCCCCGATGATTTTTAAGTATCAAGTATGACCATAACATAAATAAGACATAAAAAGTATCATATCACATAACACATTGTTCTTAAGAATTTTCAAAATTAAGAAAAAATTGCAGAAACTTCTACCTCATCTCAGCATAATCTTTCTAAGTGGCAGAATCTTCTGCATACTGATCCCATTGGACCTTGCATTGTAGAACCTCTCTATTACGCAAGTGAAGCTTACATGTTTCAAACACCTTGAGAGGCTTGATTGTTACCACTCTTGGGTCCTATACCTGTAAAGCATTTCAATCATTAACATGGTTATCCCTTGGAAAATACTTCTTAAGATATGAGACATGAAATATATTATGCATCCTGGCAAGAGCTAGTGGTAAAGAAATTTTGTACGCAATAGGATTGACTTCCTCAAGGACCTCAAATGGACCTACATAGCATAGAGCTAGTTTGGACGACTTTCTAAACTTTATAGAACTCTTATGGGATTTTACTATCAACAAAACCTTATCCCCAACAGAGAAATTCCTAGGAACCCGTTTGGCATCTGCATAGCTCTTCTATCTATCATTAGCTTCTGCTAGTCTTTGCTTGCTAATCTTGACTTTCTCTTCCATATCTGATAACATTTCTAGCCCAAGACTTATCCTATCTTCTAGCTTATCCCAGCTTATAGGAGTCTGATATTTTCTGCCATACAATGCTTCAAATGGAGCCATCTTTATTATAGAGTGATAGGAGTTATTGTATGCAAACTCAACCAAAGGTAGGTAATCCTCCCATTTGTATTGCTGATCCATGCATACATCATTAGAAGATCTTCTAACACTAGATTTACTCTTTCCATTTGCCCATATGTTTCTGGATGATAGGTTGAACTTATGTTTAGTTGAGTTCCAAGTGAAGAAAACAAGGTTTGCCAAAATCTAGAAGTTACATGAGCATCCCTATCAGAAATAATCTTTTCAAGAATTCCATGCAATCTAGAAACCTCTTGAATAAATTTTCGAGCTATTACAGGAGTTCCATTCATTAGATTACTTTGGATGAAATGCACCACTTTTGTAAGCTTCTCCACAACTACTAGAATGGCATTGTGCTTATTCCTTGACATTGGAAGACCTTGCACAAAATCCATGCTAATAACTTGCCACTTACTCTTTGGTACATCATGGGGATATAGTAAACTTGCAGGATGATGATGTTCTACCTTTACACTTTGATATTCTAAACAACTTGCCACAAATCTTGTGGCATCCCCTTTCATCCCCTCTACAAAATATAATAGCTTGACACCTGCTAACATCTTAGTAACACCTGGATGTCCCAACTATGGTGCATTATGTACTTCCTTCCATACCAAATTCTTTACCTCACCAGAATTAGGTACATAAATTCTTCCTTTATACCTCAATAACCCATTGGGTTCAAATTAAAAACCTTCATACCTTTAATCTTGCAAATTATCTGAGAGTGCTTGCTTGACTTGTTCATAGAACTCATCACCATTGGATCCTTGTAATACTTGACTTTTGAAGTAGGTTTGGATAGATACCATTGAAGATATATGCATTCTTCGACTTAAAGCACTAACAACTCTATTTTCTTTTCCCTTGATATAGTTAATGTTAAAATCATAGTCTGATATCAGTTCTAACCACTTCCTTTGCCTTACATTTAGATTGGGTTGAGTAAATAGATACTTCAAACCATGATGGTCTATTTTTAATTCAAAGGGGTTTCCCAACAGATAGTGTCTCCATATCTGTAATGTATGAACAACTGCTGCTAACTCCAAATCATGCGAAGCATAATTTTATTCATAAGGTTTTAGCTTTCTTGATTCGTAGGCTATGACTTGCCCTTCTTGCATTAACACGCCATCCAAACCTTCACCTGATGCATCCATGATAACAACAAAGTTACCATCTGGATCTGACACTTTCAATACTAGAGCTGTGGTCAACTTCTCTTTTAGGAGATCAAATGCCTTTTGACATTTTTCAAACCATTCAAACTTTTTCCCTTTCCTCTGCAAAGAAGTTATAGGAAAAGCTATTCTAGAAAAGTTTTCTACAAACTTACAATAATACCCAACCAAACACATAAAACTTCTAACTTCAAGAACATTCTTTGGCGCTGGCCACTCAAGCACTACTTTTATCTTAGTTGGATCAACTACAATTCCTTCTGCTAAAATCACATGACCTAGATACTATACTTCCTTTTGAAAGAATGTACACTTGGAAAGTTTTCCATACAACTTAATGCTCTCTTAACCATTGGAGTACCATTTCTAAGTGTTGAATATGCTCCTCTTCATTCTTGGAATAAATTAGAATATCATCTAAGAAGACTAACACAAATTTATCCAAATAGTCTCTAAACATGCTATTCATAAGGTTCATGAATGTTGTAGGTGCATTCGTTAACCCAAATGGTAAGACTATGAACTCATAATGGTTGTACCTTGTTCTGAAAGCAGTTTTGGAAATGTCTTCATCCTTGATCCTTAACTAGTGATAACTCAACCTTAGATCAATCTTTAAAAACACTATCACACCCCATATCTGATCAAAGAGATCATCGATACGTGGGAATGGGTACTTATTCTTTATCGTCACCTTGTTGAGCAACTGATAATCTATACATAAACATAGTGTCCCATCTTTCTTCTTTATGAAGATCACTAGTGGTCCCCAAGGTGAAACATTAGGTCTTATTAATCCCTTGGATAACAATTCTTCAAGTTGTGATTTTAACTCCATCAATTATGTTGTTGTCATCCTATATGGTACTTTGGATATAAGTTCTGACCTTGGAATTATGTCAATGGAGAAGTCAAACACTCTTTTGGGAGGCAATCCAGGTAGTTCTTCTGGAAACACATCTGTAAAATCTCTTAGGATAGGGTATTTCTCTATATCTATCTTTTCTACATCCTCAATCTCTCCATCCTCAACTTCTTGGAGATGTTGTAGTCTATAATATGCCACATCATCTTGATTGATAAACTCTTTGTATTCCTCAAGATTTTATATTTTAACTACAAAGAGTTGAAAACCCTTCTTCTTTGCTCTATGCATTTGCACAATTGATATTTGTTGCAGCCTAACTTCTCTAGGTGTCCCTTGCAAAGATACCTAGTTCCCAAGATCATCTAGGCATTCTACTATTTTAGCATGATAGTCAATCTTGGCTCTATGTCTCCATAACCAATTCATCCCTAAGATGACATCATAAGACCCTAAAGGGGCTATGTACAAATTAACTTCTGTAGAGAAACTAGGAAGTTCAACCCTTTCTTTGAATAAACATTAGTCCACCTTTGCTCTTGTCTCGTTTGCATATTCAACAAACCAAGACTTTTCCATTTCAATGGGTCAAGCCTCAGCTACGTCCCCACTGGTACTTCCTTCAAACTTAGGAGGTATAATTTTCCTCATGTCTCGAGATAGCTCCTTTGCCATTCTCCTCCTCTTGGTTCCTTCAGATCATGAGTGAGATTGAGATTGAGATTGTGACCTTTCATTCTCATGCTCACTAGCTTGTGTGTGGTCACGAGAATTCTTTCCTTCATTCTCACTATTAGGGACTTAATTAATAATAGGAATGTCTTTATTGATAGGTACTTCTTTTTCCACTCTATCTTTTCCTTTTCTTTTTGTTCCAAGTTTCCTACTCTCTTTCTTGTCTCGTCCAATATGGCTAAGATTCGGTCCACCTTAGCATCCATGTTTTCTGATCCTTGCCCTACTTCTTCACTTCCTCCAAGATTAATTCTTGTACGAACCATGCTTTTCAAGAAATTTTATACCTGAAAGTTTCCACTAAGATTAGATTCTACGAATGTTTACCTACCATTCTTAAAACATAGAATCATTTATTAATATTTAAAACATTTGCCATAAAAGAGTACATATACACAAGTTTTTGATAAAACACTTTCTTTTATTAATATCAAATAAGAATTTAAATATCCTTAGGTTTACATACAATGACTATTAAGATAGTCTAATGGAGAATATCCATCAGATTCTCTCTCAGATACATAATTGAGTGGAGTGTATCCCTCAAATTCTGGTTCACGATTATCATCCTATGGATAGTAACCCTCAGACTTATCCTCTGACACATAATTTTTGGGAACATACTCCTTTGAAACATTACTTGAGGAAATTACAATTACTTCCGCCAAAGGAAGGATATGAGGATCTCTAAACAACATGATGGGACTCACACTACACTCTGAGGGCCTATCCCTAAACAACGATAAGGATTCTAACTTGGTTGGAATGACAGAAGGTAGATGGTTGAAGTTGACAGCCTCTCTCATCTTTCTTTTCTCTTGACTAATTCGAGTGAGGGCATGCCTCAATGTCTCCGTGTCACTTAACCATATGTTGTTATCATCATTTGTTCCCTCAATGATATGAACAATGACCTCTCTTTCCTTCTTGGCCTTTAGGTAACTTTCATTCCCAATAACTGACTTCCTTGAAGTCATTTTGAGATGCACCTGTTACCAAATTATGCCTTGCAGCCAATTTGGTTAGGTTGTAACAAGCAATTTATGTTGCTGCTATGGAGAAGCAGACAGGCCAATAGAAAAGGAGAGGAAAATTTAGGTTCACAGGCTAGCCTAGAAGGCCTACTGTCCCAATAGAGGACCCTTGCAGGGATCACAATATCAAGATCATGTATCAACTCAATCAGAGCTTCTACATGAGCTAGATTGGGACCCCCAAGGTACTCCAGTAGGGCAGGAGGTATCATAGGTCTAACAGGTGAAGTTGAACCTAATCTAGTTATGATAGATCATGTTTCAGTTGTGATTCATTACAGATTAATCATTGCAGTTTTATGCATTACAGAAAAGTACATATAACTTTGTTAAATTTTCATGATTATAAACATTTATTACATGCAATAATGTTTAGTTTGTGCTATGCAATTGATTTACAAAGAGAAATTATACATAAGTCATTGCATGAGATGAAATAACTGTTATATTAAAAAAGATAAGTGTTTATATAATCCCACACAAGCTGTGGGAGTAACTATAGGTGATAAGATGCACAATAACGAGTACATTGCAAGAATAGAAAGCATATAAAAGCAAGATGGGACCCTTCATTTCTGAGTGAATGACGAATCCCATTGTCTGCATCAGCATCTCTAGTTGTCCTAGTGATAGCTCCGAGAGAAGACCTGCAGGAGGAGGATAAAAATGATGTTAGGGCTTAGGGTTTCATCTCTATTTCTATATACAATAATCCAAAATGTACTTGCTATTCTACATCTAATCAGCATAGTAGAGTAGATAAACTGAACATAAGATGTAGAGGAATGAAACAAGAAGAAGAAAATTAGATCAAACAATCAAGGAGAGGCTATCAACCTTCATATTTTCTCTAACTTGTTTGTTCAATGTGCAGATACAAGTATTTCATCATGAAGGAACATTCAAATTAATTGAGAAGGCATTCATCTCATCACAACACAACAACCACATTCATGAAGGTCCACAGTCATATGTGGTGAGGTAGATGTTGTAGCTTCCACTCTAAGTGAAAGGTCTGGTATTTGTTTGTCTAACCCATGAGACAAGAACTGATATTAGAAGAAGAAAGGACAATAAGATTGATACAAGAAGCAGTCATACATATGAACATTGCAAAACCCTACATTGCCTAGTTGGAAGTAGTCATCAGAGAAGCAACTATAACAAACATCTTGGAATTGATAAAAAGACAAAGGATAGTCTCAGAAATAATGGTCATAGTCCATCACAGAAGCATGATGACCCATCTTTGCTAAGCAAATAGAAAGGACTTTGAAGATATGCGTTAGTAATTTCAGTTATGAAGAGAAACTAGTAAGTTGCAGAGGTAGGCTATGTACTAAAAGAATAGTTCCATTCATAACATAGAGAGAAAGTATGAGTTCAATTTCAAGAACAAGACAATCTAGGGAAACCATCAGAAAGTCTGCACTTACAAATTTCATTTATTACAGACCTTATAAAGAAGTTATGATTAGGGACAGTCATTGAATAAGATAAAAAACTAACAGCCACAAAGTACTACAAGATAGTGAGCAAGGATGGTGAAAGATAAGAGGCCTCACAACATGCTAACTCAAAGGCTTTACAATATCATTGACCATCCATTGTAAAGTCATAGAATACAATAGACAGAGTGGAGTTAGTGTTTGTGTATAGGGAGTAGTCCTAAACAGTCCTAAGTGGTCTTTCAAAGATGCTTTTAGAGCCCTGTCAGTGATGTTAGTCATACACAGAATTGTCATGCACTGCACAGTGTTGTGAGATACAAAGAGTATTGACAAATGTATAAGGTGAAGATAGTGGATAGGGAACTATAGAGTCCAAAGAATGTCAAAAGCATGCTCCTGTAGAGTTGTGATGTATTTGAAGACAATTTGACCCTTTGCATCATTCCCAGTTCACTGTATAAAGTCACTAAGGGCTCCACAAAGAGTGAGGAACAATTGGTATGATCTCAATAAAGAAGTGCAGAGCATTGCATGAAGACAAAATGAACAATTTTGAGAGACTTAGACCATGATGACAACATGGTACACAATTGGCAGTCTAGTCTAGAAGAAGTATGAGGAACAATGAAACAAAACAATGTCAAGTGATAGGGCTTTATTTATCCAATGTTTTGTGCAGGGAAAGAGATAATGTTTTTGTTTTACTAGAGGCTTATAGTTCATACAATCAGTAATGAGCAAGAAAAAAATATGACAGTGAATGAAGGTAGAGACCTAGATAGAGGTTGATAGTCACAATAGCAAGCATGATAGAAAGGTTTGAAATGCCTAAAAGGCTATAGATACACCTACATACCTAAATAAAGGGTCACAGTAGCATGGACCACACAAAGATTGTGACAATCTAAAGAAGAAGCTTTCTGAAGGCAACATCTCTTTGATGTAAATCTAAATCGCTGGTCAATCATGAATATCAATCTTATGGATACTGATCAGGCCATTTTGAAGGTTTTCAAGTAAAGCTAATATACAGAAATAGGAAGCTCCCAAACAATAGAGGCACCATTCTTGCATTGGTGCAGTCTTTTAGAAGAGCACAAAAGATTTCCAATAACTATTCTAAACGATACCCGTGGTTTCCATGCAACCCTACTAGGGTTTTGGCCAGAGATAAAACAACATTATTTGTAGCAAGACAAGGAGTTTTCTTAGTTGTTGAAAACTGTATTATGATGAGAGGTAGATTTTCCTAAAAATGAAAAGCATTTGTTATCAACTCCATCAAAAGAAAACCCTAGAGTCAAAAGAATAAAAGAGCCACATGATAAGAGGAGTGAAACCCCAGAAGATTCATTATAATGAGGAATAGCAAATGAATGGGGTTTCATCACAATATGTCACAGAACTAGAGCCATAACAGAGCAATATACATAGAGTTCCATATAACCCTACTAGGATTTGTCAGAGTAAAGTTGAACAGAGCTATCAAAAGGTGCCATTTTCATAGTTTTTATCATAGAAGCAAAGTAAAGGAGCATAGATCTTCACAAGTTCAAAAGAATCTTTCACAAAACCCTAGTGAGGTTTAGACAACAGGAGCAATAGTAAGTTGCTAATGGTCCAGAAATACATTCATAATGCAGAAAATAAGGTTCTCATCAAGCCTTCAAAACACAAAACTAAGTTGCAACAATTTTCTTCATGATTTTCACCATTCTTGCATTCTTTTCATAGAACCAGAGCAGGAAAAAAAGAAGAGCACACAGAAATAGCAAATCTTTTCGTGTCTTTTCATAGTGAACAACAAATAGAGAGCATTTACAACATTTTTTATACAAATAAGCACAGGGAAATGGAGTTGTGACTTACAAAGAGCAAGTAAAGGAGCATTTTTGCTCAATATCTACAACAAGAGACCCTCCAAAAGCCTTCAAAGCAGCTATAGAAGAAGCCCAAACCCTTGCATGGTGGTGCACTCACAACAGAGAATTCAAAAGATGAAAAGATGAAATGATAATACTTTAGGGTTTCTTCAAGTGTTTTTTCTCAACACCAAAGCCCTAGCCATGTTTTGCTTTGTCTTTTTGACTTATTGTTTAAGGAAAAATCATTGCAAGTAAAATACCCTATGGTCTATGACTATCAAAGGTCAAGATGCATCATTCAATCTTTCAATATATTTCGATAGTGTAGATTTAAGTTTTCACTTATGGTTAATCACATAGGTGGTTTTTTCCCGTATCAGGTAGTTGTTCACCTGTCACATATTTCATGCCTTTAAAAGGCTTGTATACTATGTAATTTATCATCTTATACATCTCATTATATATTTTCATCTCTAGTGAAATAGCATTGTGCTTCTCTCGTTTGTGAAGATTTATTTTTAGGTTGTGCTCCTGGGAGGTGGTTGACACCAACATTGTATCAGAGCCTTCAACCTGCACCTTCTTCTGCCATTGAGAGTTTTCATCAGGATTTTGAGATCATTGATTTTATCGCAGTGCTCCTAGGCCAAGAGATATCTGGAGGATGTTATTGCTCCACTCTTTGGCAATGACACTGCAACATATCTAGGTTTTCTATCTCGTATATTCAATCTTAATACTGGATCATTATATTTTCTCAGCAGCAATAGAGATCTATATGTATTCCAGTGGTCGTGATTTTTCTGTTACAAAGGCATGAATTTCCTCTTTCGAGCCCGTGAATTGCCAAAGGCCGTGTGAAGTAGAGTTATCATTTTCCTGTTGAAGAAGGCCTAATTTTGTGAAGGAGGGCATGATTTCTCTATTTTTGTTTTATATGAAAAAAGGGAAATTTGTAATGGTAATGGTGGGTTTTTAGTTTGAATCCTCCTTTCTACAAAACATTCCAAGGGATTTTCAACCAAGTGCTTCTCCTATTGAGAGGAGAGTCATCTAGTAGATTGGGTTGCCACTTGATTTTCTACTGGGAAATTTAGAAGTTATCACACAATGTTGCTAATTAATGCTTTAATGCTCTTGAAACCCTAATTTAAGCAAAATAGTAAGTAAATCTACAAATTACGACAAATGCTACTGGAATTAGACAAAGGGCAGAGAACCTTAACTCACTATTTTTTGTAGTCCAAAAAATAGAAGTGTCGGGGACAATGGTGATGGCGCCGTAGTCCAAGGTACAATTTTTTTTGTGGATTCCCGATCTCCTTTCGACACTGATTTCTGTTGTCTCTTCAGTTTTCGGTGATCTGACAGTGGAGGACAATGGTGATGGTGCCCTAGTCCACTGAGGAAGATTCTTCTGGATGTTGGAAGCTTTGCAAACCCTGATGATCATTGTCTAGTTTATTTCTGTGACTTCGGATGCGGAGGACAAGGTTGATGGTGCCCTAGTCCAATCAGGCTCCTCCTTCAGGATCTGGAATCTTTGCAATGTCCTCCTACTCCCTGCAACTCCACTTCTTTTGCTTTCGTAACCTGTAACCCACAACCACAAGGAGTGTGGGAGGGGGTTGTGTTGTTTAAAGGCTTGCATCAGTCAAGCCCCGGAGAGACATTCAAGTCTTTCGAACATTGTTGTCAGAGAGAGTGTGTATCCTTGTGGGATAAATCCAAATGATAATGATAAATCACAATAGATGTCACCTTGATGATGAAGCTCTCATGGAAGGAAGATGCTCTTCAATGCCATGAGGAGATGCAATCCAACCTGCAAAAATAAACACAATAACAATGCTATACTCTGTGACACAATGATAATCACAAGCATGCCAATAGCTCACAATCATAAAACTTTCCAATGATCTCCTTGTTTGCAAATGATAACCTAAACATGCTTATTTATGCAACTACTAAGATTCATGCCAAGAATTTTGTATTTGAAACTTATGATCTCGGCCTGGAAACCAAATAACAATCACAAACCCGACATTTAAATTTAGGGCAGACCCAAAATAGGGCTGGACTAGGGCACTAGCGCCCTTGTCCACCCCCTGTCTTTATTCAAGGATCATCAAAATAGTCCCCCTTAGGTCCCATTTGTCACCAGACCCAAGGGTTTTCTCATCAGGAGTTTGAATTATCATGCAAGATGCTCTAAATGCAATCTAAAGACCCGAGAGCTAAGCCTTAATAGGAAAAAGCCCCCAAGGGTGCATTTTTCTGACATAACATTTAGCCCCCACTTTAATGTATGTATAAACGCAAGGCCAATACATGCATTAAAGTAAGGTCAACAAACACAGCAAACAGGCCAAGCATGGAGAAGACACGCCAAACACATTGAATACAATAGCAGGCACGCAAAACACAGAGAAGACAGTTACAATTACATAAAACATAGAGAATACAACATTGAAGACACGTAGAGCACAGAGAATACAATGAATGCAGTGATTATTTTCTTTTTGATTTTACTATATGAAATTCAAAATGCAAGTACAAGGAAAGTAAACAAACAAATCCCAAAAAGTGTAGAGGAGCTGTTCACTATCGGTCTTGCACTTTTTGAGAATAGGCATGCCAAATAAAATCCCCAGGTGTAGAGGAGCTATTCACCATTGGTCTTGCACCTTGAGAACAAATACGCCAAACAAATCCCAAAGTGCAGAGGAGCTCATTGCCACCGGTCTTGCACTTTGAGAACAAGCACGCCATACACACACACATGAAAGACACAAAGAAAACATGACATACAAGCAATGGAGTAAAACTATTGCTAGGTTCATCACCATCTCAGGCACATTACAGGCACACACTGATGATTGGGCTTCGCCACAATAATAGCTGAAAACATGCTTAAGGGTTGAGTTAGTCACAGAACCGCTCCCCGCCTCATGATGAGGACTTTTTGAAAATGACAGGATAATGCAATCTCTCTGAGAAATACACCATCCCTGCCTCACGATGAAGGCTTAAGATAAAAGGATATGCTTGATAACCTACCTCCATAGAGGGCTTAAATGATTGTGATTAATTTTTAGATTGTTCAAACACACTTTACTATCATCTAAAGCAGACAACTTACCTTATATATGCCCCCACCTTAAGGTGGTTGATATCGCGTACCAATATTAAGAACGTTAAGGTAGGAAGAAAACATGCAAGGGAAAATGAGCTCTCGCAAGGCCCATGCCTCCCAAAGGTGAAATGTATTTTACAATCGCCCAATGTTCTTACAAACACATCCCTGCAAGAAAAGTGTTAGTGTCCAAATAATCATGATAAACAACAATGCATATGATCAACTACATGAAAGAGCCAAGCAAAGCGATATTCATGATGAATAAAGTGCACAGAGCAGCAGTATTGTTAAAGTGTTGTTAGCAAGATAAGATAACATCGACATCAACATCAATATAGAGAAATCACATGGAGTGATTCCATTAGCCAAGCATCAGATAATATGTTACAACCCCATTGTCATATATGGACTAGGTCCATTTTTTGATTACTCGCTAAAGGGATACTAGGTCCGCATCAATATAATATGTTTTTCATCATCTGCTAGCTAGATGGAAACACTAGAGGAAGGTAAACAATAAATCAGAGAGGAGAACAAGTGCCTTAGGGACAGTCACGTAGGAGGTTGCCCCCAAATCACCAATCGCAATGCTATATCTGCAAGACACAACACACAACAATGAAATCAGAGGAGAGGCAATATAGAAGAATGATGATACAAATAGAAGGTCACAACAGAGGCGGTGTCCTAGTATCCTTGACCTTACAAGAGAATCAAGGGTCCTCCTAGGAGGCCTAACAACACACAACACAACACGGGGGAAGCACATCATGAGAGATAAAGGGTTGGAGATACTTACCTGTAGAGAGCTCCATGCTAGAAGTCATCATCGAGGAGGTCATCATCCTCTCAGCCCCAAATGCTAGATGAAAGTGGGGTGTAAGGTACCAAAGCCCAACTGTTGTTCTTGTTTTCAACTAGTTTATCTTTAAGCTCTTCTTGATTTGTTTTGATTATAGGTTGAATGTTCACTTATTCATTTGCGATCCGTCGGGCATAGGCTTATCTTCTCCTCCTTCTTTCTTTTGCTAGTCTATTTCTTCTTGTTTGATTGCTTATTTCATCATTGTTGTGTTTCTACCTAGTTTGCATAGTAGAGGAAGAAGCACCATGTTCAAATCTCATTGGTCTTGGTGGAATATTTTGTTATCGATGGAAGCCTCTCGATCCATGTAAGGATGATGAGGGAGGGACCTCAACATAAATGCCATCTCTCCATGGATGTGGTGAGTTATGGGACTTTTCCTTATCCACATTTCTCATGCCAAAAATTTCATCAAAGCCATAATAATCTTGATTTATGCTTGTTTCTTGTTCTTCTCTTATTGGTTGCAAAGAAGCCCTGGCCACTCAAGCTAGTTGTTTTTCTTTGTATTTTCTATATTCTATGAAAGTTATATCTCTTCATGGTTCAGGATCTATCTCAGGTTGCAGCCAAAAGTAATCAAGAATAAAGTTCTTGTCCTTAGCTGAAGGTTGATAATCATTACGACGGATAGTACGGATCTCTCCACGCAAAGGAAATTTTATACATTTGTGAATGGTAGAAGGAACAACATTCATAGCTTTAAGCCAAGGATGTCCAAGTTTTACATGGAAGAGGTTGGATAAGGGGATTATATAAAATGACTGATCCACAACTTTATCATAGACCGAGACCATTAGAGTTATCTTGTGAATTGGTTTCATTAAAGCTCCATTATGTGTTTTAATTCTCAAATCAAACGGTTCATAAGATTCTTTTACCATTTCATGTTTAAGGAGGAAATATTCCATGACCACATTTTTCATGTAATTAGGATCTATGAGTGTTCCATGCACGGGTTGTTCCATTATATTTACCGTGATATAAAGAGGCCCTTCAGTATTTACCATTTCTTTATCATGAGGTGTGAATGTTATTTCAAGCTCAAGGGCTCTTCTTTTTAAGTGAGGCCTAGGAAAAAAATTGGCATTATTATTATATTGAGAGGCCATTTGTAAGTTTTCAAAGGAGTGTTAAATCATATTTTCAATATCTTCCAAAACTTATGCAAAAGGCAAATGCAAAAGTGTTGTCGAATATGCTCTAAAATACTTGATTTTTCTCAACTTTTCTCAATGCAAGTGAATGAAAGAAGAGGTGTTGTGAAGATTTTAAAGAGGGATAGAAAATGATATGTCTAATAATAGTCCTCTAATGCAAGAATACCTTTCACAACACACTTTTGAAACAACTCTCGAAAGTCGATAAGTCAAAACCTAGTGAAAATAGGCCAAATATGCAATTTTTCACCAAATGTCAATGCAAAAGAGTAGGGCAACGGGTGTTGTAAGGAAAATGATGATGGGAAGAAAATTATAACAGTAATAATAGCCACCTAATGACAAAAAGTCTGTTACAGCACGCCTATAGTGCCACTCTAGATCAAACCCTAGTGCAAAGATAGCAAAAATATGCAAATTTTCCCAAAATTTCAATGCAAAAGCCCAAAAGAAAGGGTGTTGTAAGGAAATTGAGAAGGAGCAGTAGATAATAATGCTAATAAAAACCAATTAGTGCAGTAAAATCCCTTGCAACATGCTTGGAGTGCAAATCTAACAAGATGATAAGGCCAAATCTAGTGAAGAAATGCAAGTTTTCAAACCCTGCACATGAAATTTCACAAGGAGGCCACTATGATGCAACACTATAATTAGAGATCAGACCTAATGAGTGTTTTAACAAGGTAGTAAAATCTGAAACAAGATTTTGACTACAAACCTAGCTCATGCAAAACTAGGTTTTCATGAAAAATACAAAATTTCAAGCAATTTCTAACAAAATCAAGCATGCAAATGCAATGCAAATGAATTGTAAATAATGAATTTATGTATTTTGGATCAGATCTAATGCAAATAACATAAGTTAGTTTAAATTAGATGCCTATTAATTCAAATGCAAGTCTAATATGCCAATTTTTTTGAATTTTTTAAATTTTCAATTTTTTTGTACTTTTTCAAATGCAATATTGAGAATAATGAATTGAATGATGATGAATTTCAGATCTGATGCAAAAATTAGAGAATTAATTAAATATAATTGAATGAATGCAAACTATGTCAAAAATCAAACCCTAGAATGCAATTTTTTTCAATTTTTCCAAATATATCATTTTTTTGTAAATTTTTGAATGCAATAAAATGAATGAATGCAAATTTGCCAAACAACACTCAAAAGGTGCCAAAGAGTTTGAAAACACGGGTTCACCAAAATGTTTTATATGAAAAATGAGAAATTTGTAATGGTAATGGTGGGTTTTTAGTTTGAATCCTCCTTTCCACAAACATTCCAAGGGCTTTTCAACCGAGTGCTTCTCCTATCAAGAGGAGAGTCATCTATCAGATTGGGTTGCCACTTAGTTTTCTGTTGGGAAATTTAGAAGTTATCACACAATGTTTCTAATTAATTATTTAATGCTCTTGAAACCCTAATTTAAGAAAAATAGTAAGTAAATATGTAAATTATGACAAATGCTACTGGAATTAGACAAAGGGCAGAGAACCTTAACTCACTATTTTTTGCAGTCCAGAAAATGGAAATGTTGGGGACAATGGTGATGGTGCCCTAGTCCAAGGTACAAATTTTTTTGTGGATTCTTGATCTCCTTTCGGCACTGATTTCTATTGTCTCTTCAGTTTCTAGTGATCTGACAGTGGAGTACAATGGTGATGGTGCCCTAGTCCACTGAGGAAGATTCTTCCAGATGTCAGAAGCTCTAGTGCAAACCCTGATGATGACTATCCAGTTTATTTCTATGAATTCAGATGTGGATGACAAGGTTAATGGCGCCCTAGTCCAATCAGGCTACTCCTTCAGGATTTGGAATCTCCGCAGTGTCATCCTACTCCCTGCAACTCCACTTCTTATGCTTTCGCAACTTGTAACTTGTAATCACAAGGAGTGTGGGAGGGGGTTGTGGTGTTTAGAGGCTTGCCTCAATCAAACTCTGGAGAGACATTCAAGTCTTCTGAACACCGTTGTCAGAGAGAGCACATATCCTTGTGGGATAGAGGCAAAAATCCAAATGATAATGATGATAAAACACAATGGATGTCACCTTCATGATGAAGCTCTCATGGAAGGAAGATGCTCTTCAATGCCATGAGGAGAAGATGTAATCCAACCTAAAAAAAACACAATAGCAATGCTATGCTCTGAGACACAATGATAATCACAAGCATGCCAATAGCTCACAATCATAGAACTTTCCAATGATCTTCTAGTTTGCAAATGATAACCTAAACATGCTTATATATGCAAATACTAAGATTCCCACCAAGAATTTTGTTCAAGGATCACCAAAATAGTCCCCCTTAGGTCCCATCTATCACCAGACCCAAGGGTTTTCTCATCGGGAGTCTAAATTATCATGCAAGATGCTCTAAATGCAATCTAAAGACCTGGGAGGTAAACCTTAATAGGAAAAAGCCCCCAAGGGTGCATTTTTCTAACATAACAGTTTTGTGCCATGATTTTTTACTGTGAGGAGGTATTTCTAGAAGGGTTGTTTTTGGCATGATTCTTCTTGTATTAGAGCATGAATTTTGCAGTCTGATTGATCATTATAGAAGGTGCTCAAATTTGCTATTTGGTGGCACTTTTCTTCACTGAAGAACATGAAGCTTGGTATCAAACTTTATATTTTATAAAGTTCCAACAAAAATATTTCATTTTAGGGCTTATGTGCAACCAAAGTGTTGTGAGCCCCAAGTTTTTTTAAGTTGTTTTAGGAATATTTATCTCACATTGGCAACATGGGGTATCTTTTTGCTATCCCTCTTGGCAACAAAAGATGATTGTGTGCTCAATGGGGTTTTCTTGGTGTTAGCATGGAGATCAGACAAGTGGTCCCACCATTTTTTTGCACCAAATTAGATTTTATTCTTTTTTGGAAGTTTTTGAAAGCACTATCTTTGAATTTTTTGAAGAATTCAGTTAAAATGGTTTCTTTGGAGAAATGGAACTTTAGGCAATGGAGTGATTTTATTCTCACTCATCTTAGTGAGTAGAATCTATTGCCATATTTGTATAATGAAGTTCCTATTCCAGGAAGACCTTGTGGGTATATGTTTTGGAAAGGATATAGGGCTCAAGTCTTTAGAGTTATTTATGAGCATATAAATGATGATGACCTTTTGGATTCACTTGTTCATTTTGAGTGCCCTTATGCTCTTTGTCCACTTAAATTCGAGAATCATATGGAGATCATGATACTCCTCCATCTCTCGATGACCCTCTTTTTAATACCAATGTGCCTTATTATTCTTCAGAGAAGATAAACCATGCTTGTGATCCTTTGGAAATTTTTGAGACTTCAGATGAGGTTGTAGTTGCTTTAGAGGTTCTTGATTCTTTGTCAGAGATAGTTGATCCACCTTCATTAGGTACTTCCATCATTTCGAAGCAACAAGATTATCATTGTCTTCCCGATTGGGATTCGTATTTGTCAGACATTGGTTCATAGTTCATGGAATCTCACATTTCAAACTTAGAAGACACATTTGAGGGATTAATTTTCCTATTTGATGATAGTTGTGGTACAACTATTGTCACTCTATCTCTATCTTTGGAGAATGTTCAAAATTAATTTCTAGTTGTACCTTGTTTGTCACCTTCTATTGTGACTGGGCATGTTCCTGATTGGTTTGTGGCATCATTTTCTAAGGTCTTAGAGACACATGAGCAGATTTCAGAGATATTATCATCCTACATTTGGATTTTACTTGCTAATTCCTATCTAGAATGGGAAGTATTCCTACATTTGTACCTAGTTTTGTTTCTTCCAAAAGGAAGACAAGTTGTTTCTTGACATTGGATTGTGTTTTGTCTTCAAGAACTTACCATTTTTTGCAGGTGATTACACATTGTGGGGGGCTACATAGTCTCTCCCTTTCCCTCTTATGGGGGGGTCATTGATTGTATATACATGATGTATGTAGTCTCTCGGGGGTGTTATTGAGTCCTCCATCCATGCATCATTTTTGTTTTTCTTTTCTCTCTTTTGGAGGGGTTTTTTCCCACAGGGTTTTTCTCCTTTTCTTCATTTGTGAGAGATTTTTTTTTGCATTGTAAATGAGTACCTAACATGGTTGTGTAGCCAGGACCCATATTGCATCTTATTTATATTGAATAACAATCTCCCTAAGTTGCACTTAAGGGGGGGTGTTAGTGTAGAGTTAAGTTTTCACTTAGGGTTAATCATGTAGGTGGTTTTTTCCCATATCGGGTAGTTGTTCAATTGTCACATATTTCATCCCTTTAAAAGGCTTGTATACTATGTAATCTATCATATTATACATCTCATTATATATTTTCATCTTTGGTGAAATAGCATTGTGCTTCTCTCGTTTGTGAAGATTTATTTGTAGGTTGTGCTCCTGGGAGGTGGTTGACACCAGCATATTCAATTCAAGATTCACAATACATATTAATGCAAAGATTCATAAGCCATTCATGTATTCAAGTAAATTAACTAGTCAAAGTAAATAGTAAATAGTTAGAAACACACGGGGTGTAACAAAATTAGTCTTTGGTGGTGATGTTCCCATAAGACTTCCTTTCACAAAATTGAAACTTTATTTACTCAGTAATAAAATAATACTCAAGCCATGAAGGATTATCCTTCAATATTGCAATCACCTCAATCCTAATAGAGAAAAAACTAATAGTCCATTATGCCTAGATTTCAAGACGTTTATTAAATTGCAAAATGGAGAATCAAATACAATAACTACCATGACTACTATTGGCATGCAAGCTATCCCTTTAGGATCACCATAGGAGCAATCTCCTAAAATATGATGTTTATTGACATCTACATTTTGCATTTAGGTCTACTAGTCATAAAAGTAACACCTCTCCATTTTGCTACACACTGTAGCTAAAAGAGAGGTTGTAGGAGGAACTATGAACAAATTGCAACCCATGATTCCTTTATAGCTTCAAACCTTATTCTAATTTTGATATCTTAGTATTTAAGCCCCCAACTTTCCTACCAATGACTAAAAGTTTGCCTCCCCCAACCCCCCAACTTGATTTGTGAGGAAGAGATGTATTTGGCTTGCGTAAATTGGCATTGAAGGCGAGGCTCTCTCCTCTATCCTTCTATGACCACCAACCTTGTGTTAATCAAATTTAGTTGTTAAAGGTTGCCCATTATTTGCTATAGATGGATGCCATACCATCCTACCTTCTTCAGATGCCTTCTTTAATATTTGCCCCCCTTGACTTTATTTTTAATTTGAAAGATTCTTTTAATTTATATTTATTTTAGCCCGTGTAGATTTAAATACCTTTAATTATTAATAATATATATTTTATATTTGTATTACAATTTAAATTAGATATTTTTAAAAAAGGTAAAAAGGGGTTTTTGAAAGGGCCCCAACCCTTTTATAGACACCAAGAAAGATATAACATCAAAGCGCAATAGAGCAAATGAGAGACAACTACAAGGACAATCACCACTTGACTTTAATATTGAAGTGGTATGTTCTCCAATCAAATTGCAAATACTTGCATCATCTGGGACCTTATTATTGATGAATCGATCAATATACCTATCCACAACAAGGTAGAATGGGTGCCTTTGGGGAATGTGATAGAGATATAATTAAACTTTATTTTTTGACCATGAGCCATCCTATGATAGGCATACATATTCATGTGAAGATTTATTAACATACTTTGGGACTAAAGTGTAAGATTGTCTTAGTTGGCTAAATATTTGATTTTAATTTTTATATTTAAAAGGATCAAAGACCACAATTGTGAGGATAACATTACACCCATATACATGACTTAGGTTAGATACATAGGTTGGATCTATATCAAATAGGATTATATTATGGATAATGATTTGATTAATGATTATGGACTAGGATTGTGTGCATGTAAGCATAGGGATAAGTAATAAGTATAGGCCTAGGTGCAAGCAAGGTTAGGCCCACATTGCCAACTATGTAAAAAATGGGTCATTTGAAGCTAAATAAATACATTAAGATATTGCCCCAAATAAACACAAAACTAATTAAGAAGTGTATGAAGGATACATTTTCACTATGCTAATTTCATATCATTAAAATCATGTAAACAACACTTACTTCAAAATCATATTAAATTTTTTTAATGTTAAAATTACTTATATTTTCTTTCTTAGTGGAAAGTGTACATATAAAAACTACACAGTATTTTTTAAATATATTTTTAATAATTTAAAAGTTATTTTAAAGCTCCATATTCTATGGATTGATTATTGTTATAAAATTACTGTTCTACTAGATATTTGTAAAGTGACTTTCTTACCTTATTTTTTACTCCCATTTATTTTTCAAAATAAAAATTTCATCCAAACTATCAAAAATATTTATAACCTATTTACATGACCAGTAGAACACTTTGCTTTCATATTCAAATTAAAGGGAGAAAAATACATATTCCTTCTCCAAAAATATGTATTTAAAAATAATTGTTGATTTTAAATAATAATAAACTATTTTTTTTCACTATTATAAATTTGATTTAATCCAAACATTCAAGTAAAATGAACTATTTAACTTTGTATTACAATAACTTTAGAGTATAAATAAATATTAAATCAGTGATAATATGTAATCATAAATAACAAAAAATTAACTATATAATTATTAAGTCTTGGGCTGAGGTTGTTTTTGGTAAATAGTGTGTAGCTTCACCCTTATACACTAATCTATAACAATTTTCACATAAATAAATGGATGTTCGTTAAATTCATGCCAGAATAGTGATAAATATAATAGTAAAACTTAGATCTAAATCAATATTCATGCTAGAACAACACTTGTATGATAGAACATTGAGAAGTATATATAGAACAACTCAGATTTTGATCAACATTCATGTTGGAACAACAATTTATAAGAAGAATAACTCAGATTTGTTATGAAATTCATGCTGGAACAACAATTTATAGGAAGAACAACTCAGATTTGTTATGAAATTCATGCTAGAACAACATTTTATAGGAAGATTAGCTCAGATTTGTTATGAAATTCAAGCCAGAACAACAAAGTTTGCCAGAACAACGAAGTGTATGCTGGAACAACAATAAGAGATATCAAACAAAGCAAGTCTTTTGGGTTTTAAAAGAAGATATAAGAGGATAGCTTTAAAATACAAACTAACATTTCTTTCAACCAAAATTTTTCAATAAAAATCAAACATCTTCTTTTATACACAAATTTCTCCATAAAAACCAAACAAACCACCCAATCTTTGCTACAGGCAAAAGAATAGAACTTTAATTGCACAAAGAATGGAGAAGACAACCTGGAGATAGTCAGAGAAGCTGTTCAAACTGAGATGCCCTTGAGAATCCTAATTTTTCCTTTCTTTTTTATTTTCCTCCTCCTCTGTTTCATTTTTTCTTCCCTTATTACCTGTTTGTGTCCTTTGTTTGTCCTTTGTTTTATGCCTCTTTTTGCCCTATTTTTATCTCTCTTTTTTTCCTCGATTAGGGCACTTCTCTTTTGTTTTTATTTTTATTTCCCTTAGCTCATAGTTCCATATTTATGCAAGTCTCATTTAGTTTAGATTTTGTTTTTTTGTTTTTTTTAAATAAAATAAAATCCTACGCATGCTTTCCTTTATATATATATATATATATATATATATATATATTATTAAATAAAGATATTTTTAATAATTTGCAAATAATATTTGCACATTTAATTTTGAAATTAATATATTTATATATATATGAATACAATATAGTTTATTTAGTTTTGCAATAATATTTACTACTATTTTTTATATATATAAACAAAGATGGGCTTATTTAATTTAATGAATCAGGCATCAAAAATCATGCATATAAACATTTGGAAGAAAACCCACAGTCACATACATATGTATACCATGAAGAACATTAAACAAATAGTCATCAAAGCAAGAAATATGATTCTACGTGAGTGTGTGATAGGGCACCAGACAAAACCCATTCAATTGTTGACAAACGGCTAGGTCCCCTCTACCTGAAACATGTTCTTGCCTTTGAAAAAACCTACAACCAATCCCACTCATTTTCCATGGTCAACAAGTTAGTTCTATATAAACATAGCCGAAGCGATATAAAGTAACTAAATCATAAGCTCAATAGTGTATCATCATCAAATTTATTTAAAATCAAGCATCATCAAATAGAATTAAATAGTTTTCTATGCATTCACGTAAATGAAATCAATCCCTAAAAGTCTGAGATGTGACATATACTTGGTGCCAGTTGGGAAGAGTCAAGGCCTTTGTCTTAATATTCTAGACTCCATTTTTTATAGAGTTACCTCATGGCTTGAGAACTGTCTCGTAGGGAGGCTTTTGGAGGTGAGACCAACCATTAATGATTTTAGGGTATGGACCAAAAGAAAATGGTCTCATTGTAGCCATTTTGAGATTGCAGCTATGGTGAAGGGATTCTTTTTTATCTCTTTCTTGAGCCATGGAGATTGTGTTCAAACTCTATTAAATGGCCTATGGTTTATAGGCAAGTATAGATAATTCTAGGTTATCATGTGATCTTATCCCACACATGTGATCTTATCAACTAGTTGGCATCTTATCCTCTAGCTGTCTCATGTTATAGGATTAAGACACTTGTCATATGACTATTTCATCCTACATCTCATCCTTGTCTTTATAAACAAGGCATATCATGTACATTGTAACAATCCTTTTGCATTCGTTGATAGAATAAAATTATTCTCTCATTTGATCTCTCTTGTGCTTTCATGAAGTCCTAGATCTTAGGTGGCCATCATCATAGTCAACTCTAACATGGCATCAGATCTCTAGGAGGAATCACTTTGTGTTACTCAATTTTTTGAGAGATCTTTAATGCAAATTGTATACACCTAAAAATGGCTCGTGTCAAATTAAGTAAATATTTTAATATTTATCTTAATTTTTATTCTTCTATCAAGTAAATAAATATTGTAATTTATTCGATTGGTTCATTATCCCAAAATTAAATAAAAATCAATTTATTTAATTAAAATCTATAAATTCCTCTAATGTCTCATATATTTAATAATCTTACATTATTTAATTAATCCCAAATTCCTCTATTCCAAAATCCAAAATTCCATAATTCCACATCATCTCATCCATGTCATCTCTTCCACCTCACCTTTCCACCTCACCGTGTTGCACACATAATTAAATATCTTAATATTTAATTAGCTAATATTCCCTCACCCCCATGTCATATTTCTCCTCCAGTCAAATTAGTTAACTCATCAATCAAATCAGTTAACTAATTAGTCATTTGAGTTCATTGGTCAATCAATTCAGTCAACTCTCTAATTAATTCACTTAACTAGTTAGTCTATTTAGTTAACTCAATCTATTCCGTTAACTCCCATAGCTCATGAAAGAGACTGGGACACTTGTCCTCTTCTGATTTGCGCACATTCCCTCAAGCTTTTTCAACCGTACACATCACAGGTAATTCCTCTAGTCATGGATCTATTGACACTTGGATTTGGTCTCCCCTCAGCCTATATAAACAAGTTTCTCATACCCATGTTGCATCCAGTCTAAGCTTTAGCAATCTTACTCTATAGGAATCATACCAGCATGCCTTTGGCAAAGTTATCTCCATTTGCATTTACACAACCTCATTATCATAATCATCATCCAATCATGTCTCTGTCAATCCATCTCCATTAGTATTGCATTGTAGTGTGATCTCCATTGCATCATCCACCTACAGTCATTCTACTCTTGTCATCTTCAAAACAACAAGGAAGTACACACTTCTGAGAGCTCCATTACCACAAAGATCAAGCAGAGATAGGTGACAATGGAAGCATAAAGGTAAAATGGTCTTTGAAGGTATAATCTTTGTTTATTTGTATTTACATCAATTTCCATTGAGTTATTGGATACTTAGTTGTTTTAAACTATTATTCATCTTTTCCATTAAAATGGGGAAGCCTCGAAGATGAGAGAGATGACAAGGACATCCTACAATGGCTATATAAGGATGAAGATAGTCTATCCAAGCCACAAGACCATCAATCCACATTGTAAACCGAACAGTATGGTCAAGGATTCTCAATACTACAAAGAATGAGATATGAAGGTCATGGACCCATAGGATTGAGGAAAGAAGGTATTATCAAACCTATCCAACCTCCTTCATTAATAGCCCGAGACACTACAGGGATAGGTTACAAAGGAAAAGCAAAGACCAAGGGAAAAGACAAGCATAAAGGAAAGCAAATAGAAACATCTACTACTAACCTAGTAGAGCAGATTCACCAACTACAAGAATGGAGTGAGACAGACTCCAATGAGTATGAATGGGATAGTCTTTTTGAACTATCTTGTGATGAAAAAGATGTTGACGTGCTCTTTGATTATGACCCTATCCATGCAACTCATAAGGGACAAGGTTCAAGGTCTAGATCTCTAGAGTTCACTCTGCATAATAACAATAGTGAGATTCGTGAGGAAAGAATGATGTCACACTTGACAGATCATCTTGTGGAGAGTACCATCGCAATAATTGTCAATGCTTACCATAACCACACTAACTCCTCCATCTTGACCATCACTAGCCTCGAACTAGACTAATCCGATGACCCATTCCCACTATTACATCCTGAACTCATAGATTGGGATTTGCAAGACACTGCCCTTGAGCTAGATACTTTCCAGAATGATGAATCCATCATAGATTATATAGACCTTAGAGACCATATACCCCTAGGGGATCACAGAGCTGGATATGCCATAGAACTCAATGACGAGGCTTATTTTAGAGAGAGTGCCAAGCCTTTCAGTCATAAAAATGTAAAAATGAAAGATTGATCTAATGATGAAAACTGCTCTGCGGCAGTGTTAGATCGTGAAAATAGTAAAAATATAAAAGATGTATCCAATGGTGAAAACCTCTCTGAGGCACCGAAGTATGAAAGGCTTGAAACTCTTCCCAACCTCACACATCAGGAGAGGTCCTCAATCTTGATGGAACCAGTAGGACAGATTAATGTTGACACAGGTGAAAATCCAAGGATAATCCATATGGCAAAGTCTTTAACTACACAAGAGAAGCTAGAGTTCACCAAATTCTTCAAATGGAAGCAGATTAACTTTGCTCGGTCATATGTAGATATGCCAGGTTTAAATCCAAATCTTATAATGCATCACTTGTCACTAGCTCCAGGAGCTAAGCCAGTAAAACAAAAACTAAGGAAGATGCACCCGCATATCGCACTCATGGTAAAAGAAGAACTGAAGAAGCTGCTAGATGTTGGATTTATTAGACCAATAGACTATCCAGAATGGATTTCAAATATAGTACTTGTCTCCAAACTGGATGAAAGGGTTAGACTGTGTATGACTTCAGGGATCTGAACAAGGTTTATCCCAAAGATGACTTCCCTCTACCCAATATCAACATCATTGTAGATCTCATTGCAGGGCACACCATGTTGTCATTAATGGATGGGTTCTCTATCTATAACCAAATCAAAATTGTGCTAGAGGATCAACACAAGAATGCATTTACATGTCCATGGGGTACCTATTGTTGGTGCGTCATGCCATTCAGACTAAAAAATGCAGGGGCAACATATCAAAGAGCCATGATTACCATCTTTCATGACATGATGCACACCATCATGGAAGATTATGTGGACAACATTCTAGCCAAGTCAATTATCAGAGAAGAGCATCTACAAGTCTTGGATACAATCTTCATAAGATTAGAGCAATTTAATGTATGATTAAACCCAAAAAAGTGTGTTTTCAGGGTAACATCAGGTAAACTCCTTGGATATATTGTATCAGCTAATGGAATAGAGGTGGACCCAGCCAAGGTCAAAGCAATCATGGAAATGCCACCACCTAAGAATCTTAGTTAGTTACGGTCTCTATAAGGAAAGCTACAGTCCATCAGACGGTCATCTCTGAACTGGCAGATAAGTGCCATCCATTCACACATCTCCTAAACAAAAACATTCCTCTCAAATGGGATGACATGTGTGAACAAGATTTAATTCACTTGTCTTAATGCCACCAATCTGGGGCAAGCCATTGCTACTCTACATTTCAGCCACACCAATAGCTCTTGGAGCTCTTCTAGCACAATAGAACCACGAAGGAAAAGAACAAGCAATCTACTGCATTAGCTGAACACTAGTAGGCTACAAGATACAATATACACCAATTGAAAGAGCATGTCTCATTATTGTCTTTGATTCACAAAAATGGAGACATTATATGCTCTCACACTCCATCAAGCTAGTAGCTAAGATCGATCCATTGAAATACTTGCTCAACAAAGCTACCCTAACAGGTAGACTATCAAAATGGGTCATGATACTCAGTGAATTTGACATCGAGTATATAGATAGATGAGCAATAAAGGGGCAAGTTATTGTAGATCACCTGGCAGATGTAGCTTTAACAGATGACAACCCATTAAGCTTTGAATTTCCATATGAGTATATCTTTAACATAACAACAAAAACTTGGAAACTCTACTTTGATGGATCATATACTCAGCATGGGTCTGGAGTAGGTATCTTGTTGGTCACACCTAATGGAGACACAATTCCAGAGTCATACAGACTACTCTTTCCATGCACTAACAATGTGGCAGAGTACGAAGCCCTGGTCATTGGCATCAAGCTGGCAGTGGAATGGAAAATCACAGAACATCATGTGTATGGCGACTCACAACTGGTCATCAACCAAGTGAATGATGACTATCAAACAAAGGATGAGAAGTTAATACCATACAAACATATGGTAGACGATTTCAAAGAATACTTTGTTATGATCTCTTTTGAGCAGATACCAAGGCTAGAGAACAAAGCAACAAACGCCATGGAAACCATTGCATCTCTCCTTGATATCCTAAAAAACTAGTCACATTATGAGTTCTTAGTAGAGCCAGTATCCCATCTTGCATTTGACACCCCTAAATCCAACATCATTTGCCATATCGTAGGATCAGATTCTCCCTTATACGACAAAGTGTATACTTATCTGAAAGAGAACACCCTACCACAAGATCTATCTCGTAACCAAAAGAGAACCTTCATTCGTCAAGCCTCTCATTTTACCATAAGCGCCAACACCCTGTATTGATGAGGACTAGATGGTACTCTCTTGAGGTGTCTCGACAGTGAGGAATATCAAACTGCCCTAAGCGAAGTTCACAACAGTATATGCGGGACTTACTCTAGTGGTCCTACCCTGGCTAAGAAACTCATACGTATGGGATACTACTGGCCAACTATGGAAAAAGACTCCTATAATTTGTAAAGAAGTGCAAGAAATACCAAATCCATGGGAACCTAATACATGCACCAGCATAGGAGCTGCAACCTTTAATGACTCCTTGGCCTTTCTATCAATGGGGACTCGACTTAGTGGGCAAGATACACCCTCCATCATCTAGCAGCCATAAATTCATCATCACCACCACTGAGAACTTTACAAAGTGGATTGAAGTTGTACCCCTCACCAATGTCACAAGAAAAGAAATTGCTTCTTTCATCCTGAATTACATCATTTGCTGCTATGGCATCCATGTATCCATTATCACTGATAATAGAAGACCATTTAAAAACCAAGATGTCAAAGAGATATGTGACAAATTCCACATCCAACACCACTTTTCCACCCCATATTACCCCCAAGGAAATGGCCAGGTAGAGGCATCTAATAAAACTATCCTAAAAATCCTAAAGAAGACTATCAATGATGTCGACCGTGATTGGCACATCCAACTGAATCCCACTATGTGGACCTACTATACAAGCATCCACACACCCACAAGTGCAACGCCATACTCCCTAGTCTATGGCTCTAAAGCCATCTTGCCCATTGAAGTCAAGATGCCATCCTTGCGAGTATCATTAAAAGGCCTCATATCTGATGAAGAGTACAGGGTTTCCAGACTTCAAGAGTTAGAATTGCTAGAAGAAAGAAGACAACATGCCTTCAACCATCTAAAATCTTATCAACAAAGGATGTTTAGGAGTTACAACCATAGAGTCAAAACCTGGGTATTTCAAGTTGGTGACCTAGTCCTCAGAGAGAATCCTAGGAATCAGCAAGACAGAGAGAAGAAAGGCAAGTTTGAATCCAACTGGCTGGGTCCCTATGTCATCATTGCTACCTATGGATCTGGTGCTTACCAATTGGCCACATCAGAAGGTGAACTATTTGACGACCCCATCAACAGCATGCATCTTTGCAAGTTCTACACCTAGAAAACCCCAATGCAAGGGATCATATATCAAAAAAATATAAAAAACAAAAAAATAAAAAAATAAAAAAAAATAAAAAAATAAAATAAATAAAAAAATTAAAATAAATAAATAGAAAACAAAAAAAAATCATCCTTTGGTGAAAACTTGGTAAACAGGTGCCTTGGATAGATACCATGATGAAAACCTGGCAAACATGCATCATGGGCATTTTAAGTATCGTGCAAATAAAAGTAAGTTGTGAAAACCTAAAAATAGGTGCTATTTGTGATAAACCGCTTCCTCCATATGATGGGACCCTGTTTCTCATCCATATCTTCTTACCACAAGCATCCAAACACAATAGGATACCTACTATGTCTTGTTGTTAGCTCGTCCTTACGGCCTTCTCCCATTAGGCTATCAATCCAAACTTGCATCCAGCTTGTCATCTATCCTAAAACCAATCCATTGAACCATTGTCAAACTACGTTGCCTCTAAGCTATCACGTAGGCAAGGCCATCATTGATGAGCCCCTGAGGCTTCCCATCCATTCCATCCCTTGTCAACCATCCTTTTGTTCATCCAACTCCACCCATATCCCATCACCTAGGTCTTAGGTCCACAAAGTCCACACCCCGAACTATGTTGCCTCTACATCGTCACGTAGGCAAGGCCATCATCAATGAGCCCCAAGGCACTAGGTTAATCCCTTAGGGCCCGTCACGTTAAGTCTACCATAAGCTTGTCACTATGTTTCATCCGTAATAAACTAGAACCTCTACTTGACTAGAGGCAACTCCTCGACCTAGTTGGAGAATTGGATTCTTGAATGTCTAAAACCTCAGAGGATAACAATAAGGATAACAATACTATCTCTAGACAACATGCAACACTGCAAAACAAACCTTTTCAACAAAATGCTTGACGCAAGAACTAGACCTATAAACAAGACACAATGGACCTCAACCACCATGATGATTGTAACTGTTTTTGTTGCAAGAAAACATAACTATGGCAAGAAAATTTGTGCTTGTTAAAAAGGTTCAAAGTCATAGAGTCTTAATTTTTTTTATTATGTCTTTTTATGCTACTCAAGGATGTCAAAAACTAGAGGATCTATGATGGGGGCATAATTTTCTAATTTGTTTGCTATTTGTGGATCAATCTTTAGTAATGTGGTGACTTTGTCTAACAACATGATTGGCAAAAGATCAGTGAGGACGTTCTAGGTCTAAGCATGAAACAGGGCAATCCTTGTCTGTTGACACATGCAAGAAATACTTGGGTCATCTAGATTCAATTTTGACTAGATGCTTGTATTAACTTGCTATATCAAAATCCATGTAAGAGATACGCAGGTCATCTAGGTTCAATTATACCTAGATGCTTGTATTTTCTTACAACATTTAAAAAAAAGGCTCAATGATGAAACAAAGTGCTTCAAATACTTACATATACGAAGATGACAAACTCCACATCCATACATATCAAGTTACATATCATTCCATTATAAGCATTTTATCCTTATCCAAAATCCAAGTGTCTCACGATCTCAATTATCCATTTGTCAATTTGACCACTTTATTTCTTCTAAGTTATCCATTCATCCCAGTTATCAAGTCCATTTCCTCTAATTGATCTTTTATATTATGATTGAGTATACTTGGGACAACAAAAACATTTCATTTGCATTTCATAAATAGGTGTATCATCATATAGTATCATCACATAAAATACATTAATGATATGGGCATTAAGATCATGTTTGTATTGCGTATAATGTTGTCATTTAGATACATGAGTCAGCATAACATTGCATAAACCAAAAATCTCAAAAAAACATAGATATCACAATATTAGCATATTAGATCAACTGTTGTCACTTAGATGCATGAGTTACCATAACGTGTTATAAATCAAAAAAATCACATAAAAACATAGATTTCATTATGTTTGCATATCAACATCATCATCCATACATAATGCAATTAGCACATCATATGTTACATTTAGAATATCACCACAATAGGCATTAGGTCATCATAATCTATCTACATATAGGATCATAAACAAGCATATAAATCACCATAAAGCATCAGGTGACATAGATATCAAATGCATCATAGAGTTGCATAAAACATAATTAGCAGGATCACATATAGCCATAATCATAAAAAATCATCACATAGAAATGTCCATCCATAAATGCATATCACAATAGTCCATCGACCGCTAGATCATATATATATCATAAACATCAAAATAATAATGTCCAAGTGTACTGTGATATCAAATAACATAAAAGTACATATTGAAATGTCCATAATGGGGTGTATACAAAATCCCACTATCAAAATGATACATGTCTCAAGTAAACCACCTAAATGGCACTGCCTCCTGAAGGCACTGGCTACTGTGGCTACTGGGGCTACTGTGATTGACCATCTCCACCAGGACCTGAGGTACCTGCACTTGGTGTCCCCCTGTATGGTCCCATCACCCCTCCGCTCTCTATGAAAGTCTTGCGAGACCTACTACAATAGCTAGGTTGAAAATTTCCTGCTCACCGCTTTGGGGGCACGGCCTGCTCATATAACCCTCGCTAGTAGAATATCTCCTAGCTAGCCCTGACCATCTCTACCACTGTATGTCCTGTTGGCCCCTGTGCTACTGTTTGCTGAACCTGCTCAAGCAGCCCCTCAGCTCAAGTATACCGCTGGATAGTGGTATCCCTCTCCAGTCTAGCTGTCTATAACTCACCTTGTAGCTGGGTTATCTATCCATGCATCTGCCCTAACTACATCTGCATCTGTGCTAGTTGTGTCTGCTATTGAGCCACTTGGGCTCATAGGGCTACCACCTCCCCATCATCCTGTCCCTGAGCCTATGCTTTTCTAGGAGGTAGCATATGTCCAACCTGTGCCTGTACCTACTAGGCAAGATCTCTGTCAACCCGCTGTCGAACCCTCCAACACCACCTCCATCCCCATCACCTCCATCACCACCTTTGCCTCCATCCCCTAGATCCTATCAAACTACCGGTACACACGAGAAACAATGTGCCTCTCAAAAATATAGGGAGTCCTCCCTATCGGCCACCTAGTTTGAAAACAAAATGGTAGCTCTGATGCGTCATCATCCCATACCTTGCACTCTAGGTAGGGGTGCCAAATAACCTAATCCACATTGTCGAATGTACACCTCCAATACTCTAGCTTCCCCAGCTTGGGCTGGGAAAGACTCTCCTGGAACATATACGAATACAGCTAGTCTCTGCCTCAAGAAGCTATACCTATAGTTCAAGTGATAGCAATGTGGCACCAAGCCCATATATATAACAAAGACACTTCACAAGATAAACTAGTAGCTTTGTCATAGACAAACTGATGCAATTCATGATAGAGGTGTGCAAGAAGGCAAGGAACCCAAGCAAACCGAGTCCCCTCTGTAACAATCTGTTGCAGAGTCCTCCCCCATCCAACCACAAACCTGTGTGATCTCCTATCAGGGCACACTATCCCTCTGATCAACCCAGCAACCACCAATGGAAAAGGTTCATAGTAGATGAGCATGTTTGCCCATCTGATCTCTGTCACCTCAATGGTGTCATGGTCGAAAACCTTGCGGCACTCGTCTAGTCTAGCCCCTGTTTGAGACTCGTACTCAACATGCTCTCCATCTATCAGAATGCGTAGAATCTGATGGACATCCTCTGGTGTCACCATAATCTCCCTAGTAGGAAGATGAAATGTCCCATCCTCACTGTGATAAAGCTCTGACAATGAAGTCAACATACCGAGATTCACTCGAATCTCTGGCATGAAGCAAACATATGACAAACCCGCTGATCCCAGTACCAGACAGTCAATCTCAGTCAAATAAAGTCTCAACAACTGTGTAACTGAAAATTGCTCCTGTGACATGAGGACATCATTCGGTTCCTCCTGCAAGCAACCAAACGCGCGTTAACCAAACATAATTAGCTAAACTACAAATCTATCAATCAAGCATCAAATACTTAGCTATTTTATCAGGATATCTATCCTATCATCTCTCCTGAGATTCTATCAATCTCAGCGCTAAGTTATCAGTTGGTGAACATCAATTTCAATGCTAACTTTATCAAATTCCTAAGTATTTAGCTACCTCAAACAGATGCGCAGTTCTGCGAAGCGTATGCGCAGATTCAGGGTGAATGAGCAACATCCCCCTTTATTTGCGCAGGAGTATCCAAATGCCTAGTTTCTGGTGACATTTGTGCATCTTTAGAGCATTTGCACAGACTTGCGACAAATGCGTGGAAACCCTTTGTATATGCACAGGTCTATCCTTCAATTGCGAAAACCTTGCAAATGCGAAGATTCCTCCTGCATTTGCGCAGAATCAGAGCATTTGCACCAAATCATGAGGTAAATGCACAAAATCATTCCTGCTGCGCATTCAACTAAACTAAGTTTGACCTAGACTTTTGACTATAATAAATACACCTATGCTACAATTGAAAGCATACTTATCGACGAACTGTAGGTTGCTGGATGGTTGAACCGTCAGATCCTCTCGAAGCAGTGTAACTCAATCGAAACTTACTGCATTATCGCTGACTCTCCTTAGCACCTGAGCTCTGATCTCCTAAATGCTCTCCAACAAAGACAAGTGTGCAAATGACAAGGAATGTGACCCCACACTCCTATTTATAGTGCCTTGAACTCTAATTGGAGGTGTTTTAACCTTGAACATGCTGGGGCATATTTTTCCTCTACTTTTTCTCTGCCTCAACCAATTTCTTCACCCTAACCTGTCATCCAACCTATCTCATCGTGAGATCATCCATCGTCCTATCGTAGCTTTCTTCCTGTCTAATCTCCCAAAGGGGTAGCTTATCATCATTTAACCTGTGCTAGGGGCAAACTGGGGCATGTATCAAATCACAGAAAATTTGTATTTCTTTGAAGTAACGTGATAAAACACATTGCATCAAAGAGGGCCAAAATGTATACACCTAAAAATGGTTCATGTCGAATTAAGTAAATATTTTAATATTTATCTTAATTTTTATTCTTCTATCAATTAAATAAATATTCTAATTTATTTAATTGGTTCATTATCCCAAAATTAAATAAAAATCAATTTATTTAATTAAAATCTATAAATTCCTCTAATGTCTCATATAATTAAATAATCTTAAATTATTTAATTAATCCCAAATTCCTTTATTCCAAAGTCCAAAATTTCATAATTCCACATCATCTCATCCATGTCATCTCTTCCACCTCACCTTTCCACCTCACCATGTTGCACACATAATTAAATATTTTAATATTTAATTAGCTAATATTCCCTCACCCACATGTCCTATTTCTCCTCTAGTCAAATTAGTTAACTCATCAATCAAATCAGTTAACTAATTAGTCATTTGAGTTCACTAGTCAATCAATTCAGTCAACTCTCTAATCAATTCACTTAACCGGTTAGTCTATTCAGTTAACTCCTCAATCTATTCTGTTAATTCCCATAACTCATGAAAGAGACCAGGACACTTGTCCTCTTCCAATTCGTGCACATTCCCTCAATCTTTTTCAACCATACACATCACAGGTAATTCCTCTAGTCATGGATCTATTGACACTTGGATTTGGTCTCCCCTCAGCCTATATAGACAAGTTTCTCACACCCATTTTGTGTCCAGTCTAATCTTTAGCAATCTTACTCTACAAGAATCATACCAGTGTGCCTTTGACAAAGTTATATCCATTTGCATTTACACAACCTCATTATCATAATCATCATCCAATCACGTCTCCATCAATCCATCTCCATTAGTATTGCATTGTAGTGTGATCTCCATTGCATCATCCACCTACAGCCGTCTACTCTTGTCATCTTCAAAACAACAAGGAAGTACACACTTCTGAGAGCTCCATTACCACAAAGATGAAGAAGAGATAGGCGACAATGGAAGCATAGAGGTAAAATGGTCTTCAAAGGTATAATATTTGTTTATTTGTATTTACATCAATTTCCTTTAAGTTATTGGATACTTAGTTGTTTTAAACTATTATTCATCTTTTCCATTAACAAAAATCATGGTGGATCTTGATATTTGAGTATGCTCCTCTTGCATCGAATGATGACCTAGAGAATCAGAAAAAACTTGATTTAAAAACTAGATTTGTGAGGGTTTCCTCTTTGTGGCCTTGTATTACAGTCCATTTTGGAGCATGTTGTTGAAAATCTGAGCATACCATTTGGTTCAAGGGGTTCGAGATAGCCAGTTTATCCTTTTGATTTGTCCAAATCAGACATTGGAGACCAGATCTACAAGGTTTTCAATTTGGGACTTGTGGTTGCCTGATCTGAGAGGTAGCTGCAATTTTGGAGCAGTTTGGGAAAAATCAGACTTTGCTATTGCATATAGAATGTCGAAAAACTTATAGATCAATTGTCAAATTGACCAAATCGAAGCAGTTGTTTGAAAAGGCAAAAAAAATTGCCACCTTGGCCTTACAAAATCTTCGTAGGGAATATTTTGTGACATCTTCTTGCGTAGGCAAATCTGGGTTGTACAACGGGCGTCGATAGAATCCTTGTCTATTATTCATTGGGTATTTTTTTATACGCTGGTTTAAATTAAAGATTATGTAGATTGTTTGTTAAAAAAATATTTATAACAAGTATAGGGTATAGGTCTGCAGACTTGCCCCTGTACCCTGTCGATAGGGGCACCATAAGTGGCACGGGCCCCTGGTTGACCATGACCACTGGCAGGGGAAAAGCCACCAGACGATAGCCATCGTTGGATTTAAAACCCTAATTGACTAATATTACCACCCAGCCGACAACAAAAAATAACTGACGACTGTTCCAAAACCTCCTAGCAATCACCAAGAATCCTTAATGACGGTCCAGATATTTTGGCATATTCCTACCCGAAATAACTTTTCGACACCAATAAGCAATTTTTTGGCTCAGACAAGCAGTTTGGTGAAAATCTAATGGTGTTTTGTGGTCCCTAGAAGAATATTTCTGTAAGATTGAAGAATATTCCATTAGAAAACCCCAGGTTAGTTGTTTCCCACCAACATCTAGTGATTTCATCCTTCATATTGGTAGTTTTCCCGATTCTAGAGCGATTTTGAAATTTTAAGAAGCAATTTTCCAAGATTTCAACATAAATTGAATATTCTAGCGAGTAGGCAAATATTCCGCTTGGCACTACTAACGTCAACACTACGTTAGTAGTGACGTCACATGTCTTGGCTCCCTCTAGTCCTTCTACATGGCAAAGGAGGCTATTGTTTCTCTAGGAAGCATAACTTGGTCATATGGACTCAGTTTTCACAAATAAGATATCAATGAAAAGTTGGTTCCATGCTCTTTGTAGTGATGTCAGATTTTTATTTTATTTTATTGATTAACACATATTTTTTTTGTTTGAAGTCGAGGTATCATTTTTGCCTTCCAAGCTCATAACTCTTTGCCATAATCTCTGATTTTCATGATTCTTGCGACATTAGAAAGTTATTGAGGAGATCCACACAACCATCCATGCACTTTTTTTAGATTCAACTCCATGTTAATTTTATTTAGTTTATAGTATATTCATATTTTGGTTCATTATTTGGACATCCTGACACCTAGAGAAGTGAAATTTTCTTCAATAGGCTTCTATCATCAACACAAATCAAACTGCAGATATTGTGGGATTAATCAACATGAGAAAGAGATGTGTCCTCATTTCTCACATCATCTTTTTCAATTCCCCATTGATATCTCTTCTCCTCTTGATGAGATCACATCACCATCACATGTTGCTACATCAGAGTTCAGAGATGCTTCTTTGAGAGCTTCCAGTGATTCTTTGTAGCAGGATCACATCAGTCTTCTTGATCCACCTCATTGGGATTCCTATCTTGCAGACATTGCTTCTTTGTTTGTGGAGTCTCACATTGATGATTTGGAGGACACATTTGAGGGCTTAACTCTCATCTTTGATGACAATGTTGTCATTCCATCTTTGATGTTATTAGATGCAATTCATTATCCTTCCTCTCCTGGTATTCCTTCATTGACCGGGAATTACATTCATGATTTGGAGAAGACATCATTTTCCAACATGAGGACATTTGAGTTGTATTAGGAGGAACACATATTAATTTGGATTCCCTTTTCATCCATGTTTTGGGATTTGCTTCTACATCAACAATTGGATTTGTTTCTTCCTAAGGGGAGAAATGTTGTTTGTAGGCATTGGATTGTATTTTGTCTTCAGACATTTATTGTCTCACTCTTTCTCTCCTATGGGGGGTATTTTATTGTATATTTGTGATAGAAGTAGTCCTTGGGGGGTCATGTTGAGTCCTCCTACTATCACTTCTTCTTTCACTTTCATGTTTTTCTCCCTTTCGGAGAGGGGTTTTTCCTACATATTTTTCTCCTTTTCTCTGCTTGTGAGAGAATTATTTGTACATGGATACCTAACATGGCATTGTAGTCGGGACCCATCCATCTTCATCCAACACTGTATTTTGCATTTGTCTACTTCTCCCTAAGTTGCACTTAAGCGGGGTGTTGGTGTGAACATAGTTATTACCTATCAAGTTTACCCCTTGTAGTGTGAACTAGGAACATTATCTAACTAGTCATTAGTTAGACCTGTTCACACATGTTCATATGTTAAGTCTACTTAGGATATGTCTAGATAATTCTAGGTTGTCATGTGATCATAACCTACACATGTGATCTTATCAACTAGTTGACATCTTATCTTCTAATTATCTCATGTTATAGGATTAAAAACTTGTCATATGACTACTTCATTCTACATTCCACCCTTGTCTTTATAAGCAAGGCATATCATGTACATTGTAATAATCTTTTTGCGTTCATTGATAGAATAGAATTATTCTATCATTTAATCTCTTGTGCTTTCATGAAGTCCTAGATCTTGGGTGGCTATCATCATAGCCAACTCTAACACTTCTAAGGTTAAGTCAACTCATAAAGATTGGTGTCTAGCCAAGATGTAAAGTTGCTAGAAAGTTAGCATGGAAAGAAATAACATGAATTTTGGTATGACTAGGGAGTGTGTTCTTAAGAAATCCTATCTTTCCAAAGAGATTAATGATAGATTTTATGGGAGGAGATATTCTGGAAGTAGTATTTGAGATTTGATTGGCTTCAGAAGGGAGATGGAATACCTTTTTCTTTCATACTTCGGTCAAAGATAGGAAAAGTGGTGATGTTATATCTTCTCTGTTCTTCGCTAAAGGAAATCAACTATTCTCTTTCTAGGGCATAAGTAAGGAATCTAACATTTATCTTCCCTCTTCCTAGAAAGTGGCCCTCCAACTTTGGAGGAACACATTATTTTGGATTGCATCCTCCCTAGTCTCTGAGGATACGAACAACTTGCTTATGGGGTCCATCTCTCTTGAAGAGCTTGAAGTGGTGTTCTAGATGAAGAAAATAAAACTCCTAGAATAGATGGTTTTCCCATTAATTTTTTTCAAAATTTTTGGGACATTCTGAAACTTGACTTGTTGGAGGTTGTTCATGAATCTTAGGCTAATAAGCATATGCTTAAACCAATCAACTCTACTTTTCTAGCCTTGATTCTTAAAAGAGACAGGGCTAACTCTTTTGATTAGTTCCACCCTATTACTCTCTATAATGCCACCTATAATAAATATTATCATTAAACTCATTATTTTTAGTTTGAAGTGGATCTTGCCTTGTCTCATTTTGCTTAAGCATGGTGGGTTTGTGAAGAGGTTCTAGATCCTTGATGGTATCATTATTGTCTCAAAGACCATTCACTCTATGTCTCATTCTAGGGATAAATCTATGTTTATCAAGATAGATGTGTCTAGGGCCCATGATATGGTCAGATAGTCTTTCCTCAGGAATATTTTATTATCCTTTCAATTTTTCTTAGTGTGGATTGATTGGGTCATGAGTTGTGTGGCTTCTCCCTCCTACATTGTTTTGATTAATTACATCATGTTCCCTCTTTTCTTTACTTCTAGGGGGATATGAAAAGGTGGTCCTCTTTCTCATTACCTCTTCATCCTCATGAAGGAAGGTCTAGGTAGACATCTAAAATAGTAGAGAGCTAATGGTCGTGTCCAAGGTTGGACTTTAGCCTATGATCTTAACCCTTAATCTCATTTTCAATTTGTAGATAACATTACTTATTGGGTTTTGCTAAGATTCATGTTTCTAATATGGAAGCTCGATCTATCCTCATGGCTCTTAAGAAATCTTGTTAACTAGGCTGGAAATAGGTCATTTATGCAATAGACTCCATGATCTTGGTTTCTCATTTGAATAGAGAAATGACTTATGATCCCTCTAGGAGGCTATAATCTTTAGTTTATTAGGTTCTTTCCTTTATGCCTAACTTTGAAGCTATCTCCTTTGTCCATATCCCTAAGGAATGGAATGCGGTTGCATATTACCTTACCAAATGGGCTTCTAATGGTAATCACAATTGGAATGTTTCTGAGTATGGGTCTTTGTCTCCTAATAAATCATCATAGCTTCTTCAACTTTTTCATAATGATCAAGACCAACCCTACTCATTTTTCCTTATTACATGACTCAAGCTTCTTGTTTGCTTCTCTTTTCAAAATTCTCCTTCAAAGGGCATCTACTGGTATGATATCTTGGTTATCGTTTTCATATGAGCTTAGATCTCCTCCTTTCTAGCTAGGGGGATAAAGGGGATTCATGTTTTCAAAGAGTATGATATCCATATGATCTCTCCATGTTCTTTTTGGGAGTGGGATAGTGGAAAACCTCTTTGGGGTTTCTCTCATCTTGCCTTATTTATGGCTTTGGCCATTTGGAAATCCCTATGTTGCAATATGTAACTGATCTATCTTAATATAATTCTCTTCCCCCCCCCAAAAAAAACAAAACCTAAACAAGTACACTTGTTAATGTTACCATTGGTCCAACTCTCATTAATTAGTCTAGGTCAATATATATATATATATATATATATATATATATATATATATATATATATATATATATATATATATATGTACATATATATATATGTATATGTATATGTACATATATATATATGTACATATATATATATATGTATATGTATATGTACATATATATATATGTACACATATATATATGTACATATATATATGTGTACATATATATAGATGTACATATATATATATATATGTACATATATATTTATGTACATATATATAGATATATATATGTACATATACATGTATATATGTACATATACATATATATATGTACATATACATATATATATATGTATGTATACATATATAGATATATATGTATATATATGTATGTATATATGTATATGTATATATGTATATGTATATGTATATATATGTATGTATATATATGTATATGTATATATATATGTGTACATATATATATATGTGTGTGTGTGTGTGTATATATATATATGTGTGTGTGTGTATATATATATGTGTGTGTGTGTGTATATATATATATATATATACTGAAATTGGCTAGATTAACTCTTATAGAAAATCCTTTTTTCCATTACAAAACTATATGAAACTTAAAACACACTTACTTTAATACTTTTGTCAACAAACTACTATAAATTAAATTAAAAATCAATAATCCAATCACATTTTTCTCCATCATAACTACTTATTTTATTAATTTATACACTTTTTCATCTAATTATTTCCTTAAATACAAATGGAAGGGATCCATAACAAATGCGCAACACAAAAGCACACATTTAAACTACAAAATCTATTTAGATTGGTTTATGTGTATATTGTATAACTTGGAAAAACTATGAAGAGTATATAAATACATCCTACAAAATAGGATGTGAAACAATTTATTTCATTTGTACAAATACTCATGTATGTTTGAATAAATATATTCTATTGCATTCAAATATTTCTCTAATATGGTATTAGAGAAGGAAAGAAATCTTATGGCTTCTTATTAAAATTCCAAGGGACAACTTTACTAGTTTTTGAGTGCCCTAATTGATGATAACCAAGTCTACAAAAATCTAGTTTCATTTAGGTTTAATTTTTTAACTAGTTATTTTTGTGTGTGTTAGAGCAGCCTTTGTAACTACATATAATTATTTATGCTTGTGTGAAAGGCATTTTGCAACAAATAAAATAATAACTATACAACAACATAATAAAGCTATGAAAGGTTGTTTGATAATGTAAAATCGCCTTGTGTAAGAGACTTTTTACTTCAACAAGAGGAAAGTGTGTCAATCAGAGAGTGCAACCCAATAGATATAGAGTAGTAGTTAGCCCAACACATGATTGCATAGCATTAATCAACAACTAAGTTGTGTCATAGGCATGCCTAATGGGACAATAAGAATATTTTAAGTTGACAAACACAATAGTAGAAGATCAATCTGGTTGGTTAAGCCAAGTTTAGAAGATGTCAAAGGACCAATAAAGGTTGGGGAAAAATTTAGTCTTGACTTCACTACTAGCTCAAATATTGGTTTATTGCTTTAGTAATAAACATAGTGCAAAAAAGACTACAAAGTTGAAGATGGTGATCATTAGTGGCCATGATGACAAAGAGTGTACTCCAACTACATATGAGATGATCAATGAGGTGGTTTGCACCCACTAAGAAATTGTGGTAAGGATCTAGTCTCACTACTAGTGTTTTTTAACCATTCAATGAGGTCCAATCCATCAAAAGGAGCAATTAAGTTGAGGCTAAGTCCCACCTTGGGATGAGTGTAGTGAGGACCACTCCCACTATTGTAGAGATATTTATTAATAGATGTGTATGGACTATTGTGTTTGTCTTAGTTCATGCTAATTTGGTGCATTTTGGTGAAATAATATGTTTGTCCTCATTCATCAATTGTATGTAGGAAAAGCATTGTTGTGGATAGTTGAGTATGTAGGAGAAGCATAGTTGGAGTGTGTTATTGTGGATAGTTGAGTATGTACCTATTTGTAAATGTCCTTATGAATGGTTGAGTGTGTCCCTATTTCCAAGAGGTGTGATTAGTGTGCCTTGAGTCACAAGTTGGTTGGTGTTGTGAATTGTAGTGTGTTTCCCAACATGCATTATGGTTATTTCTAGATGAATTATGAGTTTGTCTAAATTTATTGAATGGTTAGTTGTAAGTATGTTGAATTGTATGGTGTGTCCCAATTTTCATACAAAATTGCATTCTCTCTAAATCTTACGACCACGTGTAATAATAAGATTGAATATAGTAAACAACATTCACAAGTTAAATATTTAACTTGTAGATCATTTAAAAATAGAAATCCAACTTTAAAAATAAATTCAACATGAATATGTTGGTTGTGTAAATTATTGAAACTACTTACATAAAAAATAAAATATCTATATGTATATTTCATCAAATTTATACTTACAAAAACATTATAAGAATTTTTTCAAAACATCAAAGTTATTTATTATATAAATTGAGCGTAACTAAATTTGTGCGTAGACATATTTATTCCATTAGATTTTCCTTTGGAAAAGTTCACTCTTAATTCTCAAGTGTATTATTGATTTAATATGATTTATTTTTTATTAAGCTAAGCAGCTAACTAGGGGTTGAACCCTTTACAAACAAGGCCCCTAGGGTAGAGCAAAACAAGCCACAAATGGGCCAAAAACAACAAAAATAGTATAGAAATAGCAGCCTAGTTGCAAACCAAAACAATGGATCTAACTAACACCTGATCTTGAGGGAAAAAATCTATCTCCCTTAGCCCTTGGTCATGAAGCAACGACAGACTTAGGGAGACCTTTCTTCTTTCTCTGAGCAACAATCCAAGAAAACTCAGAGTTAAAATCCTTAGAGTGAGGCGAGAGGATGGGTCCCTCAATAGACACCGCAACCAAAGAGTAATCTCATACCGAGTGAAAAGTTGATAGTGTAGAAGAAGAGTCGAGTATTGACGAAGTGGTAATCCTACTCACAGCAGATGGGGCCAAAAAGGGAGCCGAAGGCCCACCAGAGGGTCGAGCAGACACGTCATGATCAGCTACTATAGTCCTGGCTGCCATAGGCTCCATAATAGGAGCATGCAATAAGGAGTACTAGGAAAGATCATTCTCCTAAGAAGAATCACCCTCCAGGGAAGGATTGCCCTCTTGGGAGGAACTATCCATTTGGGAAGCATAAATAGTCAAGTGATCAGCCAGTGCATCCTTCCACCAAGTTGTTGCATCCTTGCGACAAGAATGAGGGCAACTAGAGGCTAAGTGACCAATAGAAAAACATCTCTTGCACCTAAAAAGGAGACTGTTGGATACTTGTCATGTTTAATGCAATATTGTGTAGGTGTCCTAGATCCATATAGATCTGAGAATTTTTATTTTTGTGACTTTTAGGATGCTAACACTTAGCGCAGATGTCCTCATGGTGTGCTATCAGCCAGGGTAGTGAGATTCATTTCCAAGTTCCAAATTCCTTTATCTCTCATCACTTCATTCTTGAGTTCTATTTTTCAATATTCTATTTATTGTAGTTAATTTTCTAGCATTGCAATCTCTTCTCTTCTTTCTTCTAAGCATCTAGTTTAGTTGCTTTTATCCTGTTGGCATATAAAGTGGTTATGTAGACATAGAGTAGGCTTGAAACATTAACCAAATAGAATTTGAGTGCATTGTTAGTTAACAACTCCATTAATTGATATGTTTGATTGAGTAGTAGTTTTTTTGACACTGCATTTTGGTGAACCTGACATTCTACACTTAAATGCTTTCTTTCTTGTTATGGTTCACCACTACATTTTGGTGAACTTGTCACTCTTACACCTTTAAACATATTATTAAACACACATTTTTCATTACATAGCACTATGTGTTGTGAATTTGAAACTTTGTTTATGAGCTTCACAACCCAATCTTCAAATTCATTATTTATTGTGCATCAGAGTTTAAGGCATCTTGCTATGGCATTTTCTGCAAATCCTATCACTGCTATTCGACCAGTACATGACTTCACACATTCTTCTTATGATACCACTAGCACTACTCTTCCTTCTATTTTTGTTCAAGTTAGTGTTCCTATGAATAGCTACCACGATGTGGAAGCAATTATTGATCATGACACTGCCCTAGGTTATGTCCCACCAAAAAGAATTTAGGATTTAGTTTGTCATTTGGTTGTTTACCAGAATTTTATGAGTCATGAGGACATACTTGAGGCTACAATCCCTTTGGTTGAAACTCTCTAGTGCATGTTAAATAGTCATAGTAAGGGTCTTGACTTCCTATGTGGCAATGAGGGGATTTGAATGGCCCACAACTTGTGCCACTTGCTCTAGTTGCTTCTGGTTCTTTCCGCTAGATGCTGCTAAAGATGGCTTGGGCTTTGAAAACCCATACATCATAAGGGATCATATTTAATAGAGTGTCAATAGACATTGAAGACATTTATCACTAGGTTTAGATGTTTTCCATGGTCTCATAGGTTTGACACTTGGTAGATTTGCACATCTCCCCAATGTTCAGCTTTTCGTGAAATGCAAAGATCCAAGACAATGCATATGTAGCCATGAAGAGAAGGGATGAGGTGACTTACTTAGGGTATTTTCCATCTTTCTTTAGGTATGCATTTAAGCTACTTGCATACCCCATCTCCTTGCTCTTTGTATTCTGTGCAATATATTCTTGCCAATAAAGAAAAATAGAATCTGCAATTATTCCCCCCCTTTTGCAACTTGTGTAGTAGTGCATGCAAGTGTTTATTGGTGTTCCCATTGCACATTAGGTGTAGTAATTCATGAGAAAATCCTTTCACTCAAATGACTCCACATATTTAAAAAAAATTATCTTGGTTAAATCTCATAAATAAGTGTTTCAAAAATAATTTTAAATATTTGCATCAATAATAATGTATACATGTATAAATTGGCTTGAATCTCAAAATAGACCACCACCATCCTTTTTATTTTTATAAATATGATTTATGTCACTTAGAGTAGGAGTGCCTAGTTTAATGTATAAATTGGCTTGACTCTTAAAATATACCACCACTATTATTTTCATTTCTATAAATATGATTTATGTCATTTAGAGTAGGAGTGCCTAGTTTCCTTTCAAATCTAGTTTAATGTTGCCTTTTTGTGCCGGAGATCTGAAAGTGATTGACACTTCTTTATAGAGATGCAAATGAAAAAATGATGAAGGGAAAAATGGAGACTAAAAATGGGAAAAAACGTGAATGGAAAATAAAAATGGTGGAAATCCGATGGAGGCTCAACCAACTGCTAATGAATGAAAAAATGAGATGGAAAATATAAATGGTAAAAATCTCCTAACGGTTGACTAGTCATCGGAGAAAAAAATCAACGAATGAAAAAGGATGGCCGGATCCATTTCAATCGTTGGCCATGGAAATAAAATGATTTTGACTGTCAATTTCTATAGTTAGGTCATCCACTTCAAATAGGGAATGCCTTTAGCGTAAATATATTCTCCTCTGAATGTAAGGACATTATTAATTAGTTTATAAATATACTAGCAATCGCACTTGATGTGCAATGGGTACACTGATAGATATTACTATTTAATTATTTTTGTTTAAAGAAACTTAGGTTTTATTACAAAAAATACCTAATACTATTTCATAGAAGGCATTAGTAAACTCTTGCTTTGCAATATTAAATGAAAATGTTTTACCATAAACTTAAAACATAACATAGCAAGGGAAAAGTGAATAGCAACTGCATCTAATTATGCCGTATATCATTCTTCCTACCTCATTCTAATAGGGAAATGAAATAGGAAGAATGGTACAAGTAACTTCTTTACAATCTTGATTGTACCTCAATCAAAATAAGTCAGTATCTTCTATAATAAATGGAACTCATAATTCCACACTACTCTATCCTGAGTATGTCTAATTTAATTCTATGAAAATAATTCCTTTACTTTCAAAATGGATGTATATTTATAAATGCATTTATGTATTTTACATATATCCATGTATAAATATATAAGTAAAAGCACACCATCTGCTAAATATTAATAATAGTTTTCAAATAAAAGTCATATCAATAACTTATTTCTCAGTTTGCACTATTTTGGTATGACCCGGTTCAATGATAATAGATTCTTTCTAAGAATCATGAAACTTCTCATATCTACAAGTACAAATATATAAAATTGAATCTCAAGAAAGAATAAACAATTATGTTTATCTTCAAGAATAGAATGAATCTCAGAATAACTTTAACAGAGCACCAAAAGATCAATTCAACATAATTGTGAAGTTCACAGTTATATTCACAGTGACTCTCATATGAATCAAACATTACCAGATAATAGTAATTGATAGAATAAGATTTATAACACCAAACAACCTATAGGTTATATTCAAATGAACTTCAATCCCTAAGTTCAAGACCCTAAAATGGCTGATAGAAATCTAAAGCCTAAGTTCAAATAGTATAAATAATGGAATCAAGAGGACACAAAAAATTCCTCCTGCTCAAAGGATAAAACAACGAATTTAGTGACAAAATTATACATAGTTATGACTCAAGGTTTACAACTATCGAGACACAATAGTTACAACAGTCAACCACAATGCCACATTATGGTATGTGATGAAATTCAACACATTTAAAGACACAAAACTTACTCAGTCGAGACCCAAATTCCTCACAGAATTCTACACAAACCGTATATAATATTAACCCTATGACAACAGTTTAATTCTACACAGTTGACAAACATTTTGGTCATAATGATAGGGATAAGGTTTAATACACTCCAATCTTAATAACAATAGAATGACTCTGAAAATACTAACACAGTCATGCCACAATAATAACACATTTTTCTATGAAGTAAACACCACAATTGAGCCACATAAATATCACTTTTGGCTATTAAAAAGATAGTATAGTCGTGCCATACAATAATAACACATTTCACTATGAAATGGATAACACAGTCAAACCATAAGGTCCTTAATGACTGGTTAAAATAAAACATAGTAGGTGCACAATATAATACATATTGACTAGGAAAGAACTAAATCTCAATTTGAGGCTCAAGACTTCTCATTGGCTGTGAAGAGTTTATCATACAGATGAGGTTCATAGTTTGCACAGTGATTCACAATTGATAACCCTTGGTTCAAGTCTATATATGACAACATTGGTTTATATACAAAACCCTTGATATATCTAAATAGAGAAATCAAATAAACATTTAAATCTCTTCTTTAAGATAAAGCATTCGTAGCCACGTCATTGCATTGGCATATAAACCTAATCAAATATATATATGATAAGAACATTGTGAAAACATACCAATACATAGATGGTTTTCCTTCAAATTTGCAAAGTCTTTGTCACTTTCCTGCTATTGCCTCCTCCTCATTTTCCCTGAGTTGTTCTCCTCCCACTATTCTACCTCTTCTCATTACTAGTTCCATTTCCATAACTAATTGAAATCTCTCCAAGTCACTGATTCTTGCCTCAATCCCTTCCACTATGCCCTCTCCTTTCTCCATGAACTGGAGTAATGTTCGCATTAAGGGAGATGCAATGGGATGTTATTCTCACTCCCCAACCATAGTACTTCTTGCAATAAATGCATTAAATGTATTCCAACAGCTCACTAACTCCACTTCATGGAGCTTAGTCAAGCTCAAAGATTTTAAAATTCAAATCTTTAAAAAATAAAAAAATATAAATACTATGATAATATATATAAATACATATCCATATATATCCTATTAAAATTTAAATATCAATACTTCTTCAAATAGAGATAAATCACTTGCAAGGTGAATTATATCATTTTTTTAATAATTCATATGTGATAAAATAATAGTTGAACCATTATGTAAAGGAAACTATCAAAGTCTCATTGACGCAACCTGAATGAGATCAACCACACTGACTTAAAGATTAACCAAAGCAATGGATCAACTATGACGTGGATGACACTACGCCAAAACAAGAAACTAACTACATCATCATACAATGACAATGCTACGATGCAAATTACTGACATACTACAACATCAAAAGGTATCCAAATATAAAGACAACGAAACAATACTTATATTTGTGTGAGTTCTCAAGGCATGTTGTCTCATCCATTTTACCTGATCCAATTCCCTCTATGGTGATACTCTCTCGTTGTTCGGGAGGGGAAAAACTATTTTCCTGCATCCACCTCATTAGCAATCACAGTAGTTAGTGCATTAACCACATTAAATGTATAACATGAAATAAACATTTTAACAACAATAATCATGAAGAAATCCCTTTATTTTCATTAGAAAATATATATCCATTTCTACGTATCATAAATCAAAGTAATTTTATCTCATCAAATTCATCTGCTAAACACAACATGATAATCATAATTCAAAATGCATAATCAAAGCATCTAACTAATAATTAATTAAAAATAACATAATTAAATTGTCAAAAAATGGGGTGTGACAAATACAAAGTGGCTGAACTTGCATGCTATCATCCCTGGGTCGTCCCCCCCTTGATCCAATTACTGCACAAAGATGGAGGGTCTAGAACATTATTCACAATCCACATTTAACTAGCTGCAATGTACATGCATCATCACTTTAATATCTTCCGTGAGGAGGTTCTTGAGAAGCTTCTTTGGGCTAAGGACTATTGGTATAGGTTAGCTGCTTCACACATCATCTTGTTTTGCTTGATTTGTTACTTTTTTAATTCCCTTTTGTTTGATTTCTCTTATGCTAGGTATGAATGGTAGCATAGAGGTTTTTGCCAAATTCATGGCTTCCTTTGGCTCGAACATGCACTTGCCATTGAGACAATTGATTGGAGGGACCAAAATGTTGTCAAAGGTGTTGTGGATTACATAAACATGTATGTCTCTACCTAGAACTCACATGGCATTGGGGAGAGAATGTCAATGTTGCATTGCTCCATTTTAGATGACCCTTGTTTGTTGAACACAGAGAGAATCTTAACAACAGATTCTTCCATGAACTATGTTGAGTTAGTTAATCATGTTGAATGACATACCAAGTGCACCAAGGATCCTTACTTTCATGTTGCTACAAGTCTCCTTGGGATTTTCAATCTATTTCAACAATGATTATTTTGGATGATGGCCATGTCAAGTAGGTCCTTGCTCATAATGATGGTAGATTGAATAATCATAATCCCATGCTTTCCATATGGCGAGTGAATGTGGATTGCTAACTTGTTCTGTCTCACCATGTAGTTCTCAACTATATTATGAAATACGCTGCAAAGCTTGAGCATCGTTCAGAGAGCTACCATGACATGCTTTCTTGTATCTCCAATAGTGTTGATTTTGATAAACATGTGGCAATTGCGTTTTGCAAGTTTCGGATAGAGACCGTGGTTGAGCATGATATTGGTCACTTATTGTTAAAATTCCCACTTGTGGTGTGTAGTAGGCCCTTTGTCTCCTTGAATGTGAATTTAGGAAACATTTGTGTCAGGTCAACCCTTCTAATGAAGATAGTGTTGGCACTTCAACATTTATTTTTGCATACATGACTCACCTAGTAACTTTGGAATCAGTCATTGATTGAGGCTGCAAAGAATTAGAAGTTTGAATATTCATGCACAAACAATAAATGGACGAGATGCCCTATCCCTGCAATAGTATAGGTGAAGGCTCACTTCACAAACATTCTTGCTAGGGGTTCTAAAGATTTTGTTTCCTTTTGCTAGAGTGAGCTTCTTTTGTATAAAGAATTTCGTTCCATTGTAGATGACATTGGCTCCTCCATAGGGAGAGGTTTGTTACAACACTCAAGGATGAGAAATTACCTTCCATGATTCTTTTGAGTGTTGGCCAAAAGGTTATGCTCACTTCAAATTTGTGGGTGGTTGCTAGACTTGTTAATTGGGTGTTGAGAACTATTGTAGCTATTGTCTACCCATGGTGGCAATCCTTTTACCTTACCAAGCTTTGTTGTGGTTAGGTTTGATAGCTATACAGGGCCTCCTTGGGATTCACGTGACCCGTGCCTTGTGCCTATTGCTTTAGTGACACGTGTTTCTCATTGACACCTCCCCCTCAGAATGGCATGGGCTTTGACCATACATAAACCCAAGGGCTTACACTTGACAAGGTCATGATAGACATTGGTCCTACAGAATGTCAAGGTTTACTCTTCATTGTTGTCTCTTGTGTTCGACGTCTGCAAGACATATGCATCACACCCACTTTCACCTTCCAATGGTATACTCATATGCAGGACAATGCCTATGTTTATCTCAAGAAAAGGAAGGAGGAACATCTCAAGGCTCTTAAAGCATTGGTTCCATAGTAGTCTAGTCTATTCATGTGCTTGATAGTGTTCCACTTCAAATCATGTGTTTTGTATTATTTTTCTCAACCCCAAAATTTCACCCTCATGTAAATTTTCACGTGACTACTTTCCCAACAATCGTTTGTTTTTGAATTTGTGTTTGTTCTTCTATATTTATAGTTTGATTAATTATTTAATTATTTAAGATTTATATCTATGCCCATCAATTTTTCAACTAAATTAACAAAAAAAAAATCTCGAATTGGAATACACATTGCATCTTGAAAAGGGAGGAGGCATGTCTTAAGGCTCTTGATGTCTTGGTTCCATAGTAGTATTGTCTATTTATGCTCTTCATATTGCTCTACTCCAAATCATGTATATCATATTATTTTTCTCACCCCCAAAATTGTACCTTGTGCATACATTCCCCAACAATCGTTTGTTTTAGAAATTGTAGTATAGGACAAAATTGCTTTTCTATTATTAATCTTCTCCTTCTAAAAAAGCAACACTACTTGAAAATATCTATTTGCATACCCATTACACATTTTGTGGGATTTCTAGTTACGCCAAAGGTGTTCCCTTTGGCAAGTGAAGACCTGATTTGGTAGATCGATGACTGACATTGTGCCAGAGGCATGCAAGACAATTGAATTGTCTTTCGCCGTTCGATGTTGTGGGTTTTTCATTTTCTCTATTTTTAATTTTCACCATTTCTCGTTCACGGACGTAAAAGTGGTAGGTTGCAATGTCCATGCACATGTGACCACTGGCAACGATGGTTCTATTTAAACGCGTCCTTTCAAACTATATTTTCGTGTTATTTTCAGCCAATGGAGAAGCCAACAGGGAAGAGGTTATTATTTGAATTGTAAAAAGCCCAAGGAAAGGAAAATATTGGCATTCTAATTCCTCATTCCTTGCAGAAGTCATGAAATATCATGAAATTGAACTAAATTTAAATTTAATAGTACCTTTTTTATTATCATAATGTAATATATGGTAAGATATATTATCTTATATTATATTATCGTAGATATCATATTATATTATCAAGGCAATATATAATATATCTTATACCATATAATACATATTACCTATTATATCTTAGGATTATTAAAAGGTATTATAGGTGGTAATAGCTACATTTTATATTTATATTACCTAGTACCTAGTACCTTATGATAAATATTACCTATTACCCTAAAATATATATGGTAAGATATTATATTTTATAATATAAAATGGTAAGATATTATATTTTACAATAGGATGGTAAGATAAAATCGTAAGGATTATGAGATCAATGTTAAGCATTACGAATGAATTTGATGGCCTAAATGTTAAGCGCTAAATTGGTAATCTTACATTGGTGTTGCAGGCTTTTGCCTCCGAAAGCTTAAGCCTTAATTTTAATGCTTAACATTTAAGCCATCAATTCTTTTGTCACGTTTTCCATGATGTGGATACATGTACATTTATTCATCATGACTTATTTCTTTAGTTGGTATTTGTAATACCCCGTCCTCAAATTTGAAAAGGCTAAGATAGTGAGGATTTAATAGTTGAATGATATTGCTAATATTATTTATTTTTTATAATTACTCCACTTAAGTTATAAAGTAACCTTATTTATTATTTAATATTTCCTCTAGTGTTTGATAATCAATAATATCATAAAACTTCTAATATGCCTCCAAAATTTAAAAATAAATTATAAAATGACCATATTTTAAATCTAAAATTTTGTTTCATGGATGTAGAAAGTAATTTAAAAAAAATATTTTATCAAAGTTAAGGGTTTAAGAGATCAATTTGTGGTCGAAAATAATAGTATAGAATGTTGTTATCTAGAATGTAGAAGGTGGGAAAGTGCATTTATTCCCTTAGAAAATGACAAAACATTGTTTTGTACTATAGAATTTTTCATGTCATTATATCATTCAAGATATTTATTTGGGGCTTTGTACACCAAAATTCTCTATTTTTAGTAAAGAAGGCTTGTTAAGCTTTTAAAAAATATGTATGCGTTGTTTAATTGTACACAACAATGCTTTAATGCACACATGAAATTATGGAAAAGGTATTTTATGCATAGTCACTATCGTTCCTCTCTAGAAATTCACACCAAATAGTCCACCTAAAATCTCCCTTTCAAGTCATAGTCTTCCTAAAATTATGATTGTATTTTACAACTAAAATGATCAAATTTGGCCATATAACCATCAAATTTAGGCCTTGTGAGGAGTTACACACCCTAATGTCATACCCTTTCATTTTTTAAATGGTAAGATAAATTTTTATTAAAAAACTTAAGACAATTTACATTAGAGAGAGTTCAGAATTATTGTTTGAAGTTCTAGACTTCAACCATACAATTACATTAACTATGTTTTTGTTGATTTACTCAAAAATACCGAAAAAAAAAGAAGTTAAACCAAAACATTTCCATGAAGTTATTTATTATGCTAATGGCTACTTTTAATATTTTTATGCATAGAGTCATGTATTACCATTAGGATTTTTTACTTTCTATCCATTTTATATAATTGTTTATAATGATCTTGTGGTTCATAGTAGTTATGGCATATAAGAATTTATGTTATGAATAGATGTGATATGTTAAATACACCTTTTATGTTAACTTGGCAACTCAAGAGTAACATCTCTCAGTATTTTTTTAGATAGATGATATTTAAATACATATAGGAGAAAGATGTTCAGTCTTAAAGCATTTCTATTGAATATATATTAAATAGTTATCAAATCAACAAAACCCTAGCTTGAATATCTTGCATAAATGCCTTCACAAAAATTGAAAAATGCCTTTGAAATCCTAGTGTTTGATCAGAAATCCTTTGGACAAATTGTTACCAGCCTTTGTGATGCCTTGGAAAAAATTGAAAGATTAATGAAAACCTGCTAGAAACTGTTGTGGCGCTACTATTCTTCAATAAAAAATTAGGAAAAAGAGATCAAATCATTCACCTTCACCATGGGTATCACCACAACTTGTCCCACTCAAAACACATTGCCTTCCTTGCAGCTCAATTTTAGAACACACACAAGGCACTCAAATAGGTCACCCCAACATTCCTCATCTATGACAAACTTTTGCCCCAAAATCAACTCCTCTTTTTCCTTTGTCGCACTCACCCCAAGTTCTCCCAACTCACTATAGACTTTGCACCTTCTTCACAATACATCCATGCACTTGGTACATTTCTAGCTCTATATTATTTCCTTGAAAGACATTCCTCCTCCTTGTTGAATAACTAGACCTCCCAAATGAACTTCATCTTTAGCATAGCCCTCTTTCAAACTTTGGCCTCCAATACAAAATATTGTCTCAAAATTTTGACATGGTCACCCAAAGCTTACATGTCCCTAGCATCATTTCTCTGAGCTCAACATGTCCTTGGCAATCTTCTTGCTTCCTGTGCTTCCTTGCTTTAGCACTTTGCATCCAATGTCTTTCACATGCCTTCACTTCAAGGATCCAGCTAAGTAATTCAAACATAGTTCTCCTAGGCTATCCAAGATAACCCTCCTTCAAATCATATCTGGAGTAACCAAGAAGCTTGATGAAATAGATATAAATGGAGACAAATAGATAGAGACAAATAGACATGTGAAGATGAAGAGAAAGAGAGATAGAGATATAGAGAGATAAAGAGGGAGAGAGAAAGAAGGAGAGATGGAGGAAGAGGGAAAATGTATCAATTTGATATAATTTGTTCATTATAGGATACCGTCTTCCTATTTTTAAGCCTATTTATTTAAAGGGACTCAATATCCTTTATTTTTTCTCTAGAACTAGAGAAGTTTCTTTACATCATTTGGCTATACACTCAATTATGTTGTATCTACAAAAAATTATAAAGAAAACAAGCTTATCCAATTGAGGTGGAAGATGTGCAGAATTTGACAAAAGAAAGATTTGATAAAATGATTAATTCAATTGGAGGTTTTGATATGACAATAGGTGGAAGCCCCTATGATAATCTCATAGGAAACAACAAGAATACAAGGGATGGACTAGAGGGGAAGCATTCCTCTATTCAGTATGTGACTAATTGTAAGCTTGGATGTTGCCAATTACAATCATAGGGTTTGATTAGTCATCATGCTAACCATGGTTTCCTTTTGCAAGGGTTGAATGAAAACCTAGAAAATATGTAGAAAATCAAATTTCATAAAAAAACACTTAGATTTAGAAAAGGATTACTATGAAATGTTGGAAAACTCAGAGATCATTTACATTTTCATAGTAAAGAAAACACAAATATGATAATAATATTATTGAGATCTTCGTGTCATTTTACATTGCAATACAATTGGCTTTATAAAGCCATTTATTTCTAGTATAACTTTAACCTACTAGAATATAACTTCCCACAAACTAACAATAGCTTTATTTAACTATTAATTAACATAAGTCACTATGGTGACTTTATTTTTAATGTAAACCTTAATATTCTAACATACCCCCCCTTAAGGTTTACATTACACAAACTAAACATATAACAAAACATGTTGATTACACAAAACAAAGAGAAGATTTTTCTTTGAAGAAACAAATTTTGAATTAGGTGGAACTCCATCAATCTGCCTCTTAACCCTCATAAAGGTGTAGTCAAGCCTAAATTCCTGAGTCTGGATTACTACCTCCCCGAACTCCTGAATCATAGATCCCCCAAATTATTGGACAACAATCCATGCTGAGCTCCACAAGGCTCCATCAAGTTGTCTCAAGACCTTTGTAAAGGTATAATTCCCTAGATCACAAACTTTCAAACTATCTGGGAAACAATGCATATTGAGTTCACCAAATTCCTTCCTCTCTTCAAAAACCAAACTTCACAATATATGCATTCTTTCAATTTTGTCAGCATAAAAAAGAAAGCATAAGAAAACACAAAAAAGTATGCTTCTTTTTCAAAGCACCAGCTCTGAGCAAGAAGCTGACTCGAGATGATGAAAAATCCTCCATCCTCTAGTACCTCCAACCTCCAATTCAATGTGCTTACACTTTATCCACTTGAGGTTGCACGTCAATCTCCAAAAGCACTATCATGTGTAGCATTCAAAACGTCAATAGAACTGACGTATGAGTCTCCCAAATTTTGATCAAGGATAGCATGGATGGCATTGAGAACACAAGCATAATGTGTGGCCATGTCTAAATTCTAAAAATAATGATGTCAATTTTGATCAATGATGGATCCATACACTAGTCAACCTTATACCTCCAAAAATAAAACACAACCTTAGTTTCCTTATCACTCCAATTCATACATTTTTATCTTTGAAACAATAATACTCCAAAACCCCAAATAAATGATTACATGTGTACAAAACCCACACAAAAACAATGGAATGATAAACCTTATAACTCCACACCGTTTTAATGTTTATTCAAAAATTCCTTATGATACTTATACCTCCTAGATGCATAAATAAATATCTACAAGTCTCAAACAGTAAGCCTTCAAGCTTCTTATTGCTCCAAATCCATATAGTGAATATACAAAAGTGTCTACAAGTTTTAAATAGTAAGCCTTCAAGCTTCTTATTGCTCCAAATCCATATAGTGTATACAAAAATTATTGTCAGACATAATCATGTTTCAAACACGACCTCTTTGTAATCACTACTCAAAACATTCACAAATCTCACCAACTCACCTATTTACCACGGTTAATTTTCACCAGCACGTTATTTTCCTTAACACATATCATGGCTTAACACAGACTTCTCAAGAAGATTTGTTTTCATGCCTTTCTATTACTTGGAAACTACACCTTACATGGTTGGTAAAAGGAGGCTCAAACAATAATTATTTAATAATAATAGCACCAACAACTACATACATTAATAAATCTAAAAATACAAATGAATGCAACCATACGCTTTCTCAAATTTCAGATACCCAACAAAATCAATGCTTGGCGACCTGTAATAACAAAGGAAAGTTCCTTAAACCACTCCTTTCATACACTACCAGTGTATACGTAGGTATATTTCTTCATTCGCCGTGATTTATGGCACCTTATACTGCATCATATTCATATCCAAGCTAAGTAAGTCATGATGTACATTGATGGTGACCAATATCCAATTGAATGCTGAGGCCCATAAGTTCAAACTACTATCTCAAATATTGCAAATATCTCAATTATTTTTGAGGACGATGGTTTCTTGTCGAAGAGGAGATGGAGGAAAAAAACATGCTACTTCTCTGCCAAGTTCATGCATTAGACATTGATATCCATCATGCACACTACTTTCTATTCTCCCTTCTCCTCCTCGTAGGTCATAGGCAGAGAAACTGTTTAAACTCTTGTACCATATGTTTAAAAACTCAGAGATCATTTACATTTTCACAATAAAGAAAACACAAATATGATAATAATATTATTGAGATCTTTGTGTCATTTTACATTGCAATACACTTGGCTTTATAAAGCCATTTATTTCTAGTATAACTAACCTACAGGAATATAACTTCCCACAAACTAACAATAGCTTTTTTAACTATTAATTAACATTTCAAGTGTATACTGCAAATGATTCTGAGTATCATTTCGTGTGTATCCTGCAAGTGTTTGTCGAAGTTGTATGTTGCAAATGTGCATTGAAAAGATACCTTGAGCTATATACTAAGGTTGACCGGCTGTATTAGTGACTTCGGGGAAAGTTACATTATTTTACCGGTTGTAGTAAGTCAAGTTTTGCATATACAAGGTTATCTCTTTGGTGTTTAGCGAAGGAAGTATTTAGATGGTTGAAAGTCTTGCCGATAGGCGAAAAAGAAAATCTCCATCAGTAAGAGATGATAGATTAGGAGGCAAGTTTGAAATTATGCCGTAAGTTTGTCACAGCGAAGAAGGAATCATGGACATTTCAGCTTGAAGTCTGTCTGCGGGTGGCAGCGTTTGCATTTTGGTAAATCTATGTAGGAAGTTTTACTTAAACCTAAATTTTTTGGCAGGAAGTTTTTAATGCTATGATATGGTAAGAATTTTGAGTCTTATGTTTGTTTAAATTGCTCTTTTTCCTATAAGATGCTTTTATTAATGTTTTAGAGGATTTTGTTTTGCACTCAGGTACTGCTCTTGTGGGAGGTTTGTTTGAGTGTAGGGATCTTTCCAGTTAACAGGTGATAGTTGGGGAGGCATTTGGCAGAAGAAGAGGCTCTTGATCTACAGGGTCTTGATGATGCAAATGGCAGGAGGATAATTAAAGTCTTTGTGTTTTGTAGACAGTTGACTCTATTAGTTGGTCAGTTTGTAATAGTGTTGTTTGCACAAAGTTTTATTCTTATAAGGCTTGGCTCATCCTTCTGAGTCAATTTTGTATTGTATTTTTTTTAAAGGGCTACAATCGGATGTTTTCTTTGCTGATTCTTTTCTGCCGGTATGCCTTATTAAATCTGGCATTTTGTAAATTTCATTTTATATTTAATATAATTTTAGTGGCTTTGCCACTTTTTCAAAAAAAAACATAAGTCACTATGGTGACTTTATTTTTAATGTAAACCTTCATATTCTAACATGAAACCCATCACAAATGTATGATGTTGAACAAAAATTTATGGATTCAAACTACTTTTCAGTTCCAAATAGAAAACATGGCATGTGCCTTAAAAATACATAGATCACAAGGTCTAACACTTGAAAGGGAAATAATCGACATTGGCAACATTGATTGTTAGGGGTTGACATTCATAGTTATATCAAGAGTGCACAACCTTGCAAGTCTTCACATATGCCCCAAATTCACATTCCCAAGATTTGTGCCCATGCAACAAAGCCCATACACATGCAAATACTTGATCAAAACAAAAAAAAAGAAAAAAAGTTTGTCATCTCTTAGAAATATGTCCCACTTATTTATTTCTCTTAGGAACTCAATTTTACAAAGTATGTATACTTTAAATTTATATGCAAAATAATGTTTGCTTTTTTCCGCAACTTGTCTAAGATTTACTTTGATATCAATAACTTATAATCTATGTAGATCATGTATATCTTGAATAGACAATTTACTTCTCCAAATATAAATCTATTGATGGTGCAAGATGATTAAAATGGACTTGGCCATATATAATTACTATATATATAGTACTGTTTAAATTTACCTAGGAATAAACGTGAGAGAGAGAGTTAAAAGAGATGAAGAAAATAGAGAGAGATTGTGGAGGATGAAGGATGAGAGGATACACCATTTGAAAAAAGCCAACAAGGTACCAATACTATGAAGAAGATTTGTTCCAAATGAAGCACCCATTGTTTAGGAGATTGAGCATGGGTATGCATGTCAACAAAAAGTTGTCTAGGAAGAGCAAGATCTTGCTTACCTACATATCTTGGTGTTAGAATGGTTTCATCTCTCTAGATTATGGAAGTGAGTATTTGTATGACAAATAGTAAGAGCACAAAAAACCCATATGGAGGGAATGCATGCACAAGAGACCACATTAAAAAACACATGAAAGGAGTGAACAAAAATCAATAATGGTTAGGCTAACATCAAGAGCACATGTCAAGGCCTTGATGAAATGATTAATTCAATTAGATGGCAAGCCTCTTTTTAACTAACAAAAGCTTTTCAAAAGTGAGATTTAACACAATGGGCTCCCATGACATAAAATGCATGTCATTTTTTAGGTCTCGAGATCATTCCCATATCATCTACAAATTCAAACAAATCAAAAGTTTTTCCCTTCAAATTAAATATTTTTAGATAGTTATGAATTCTCAATCTAAAATTATACCATGTCTAAATTTAATTTTATGTCATGGAATGCAAGGGGACCACATTAAAAAACACATGAAAGGAGTGAATGAAAATCAATAATGGTTAGGCCAACATCATGAGCACATGTCAAGGGCTTGATGAAATAATTAATTCAATTGGATGGCAGACCTCTTTTTGACTAACAAAAGTTTTTCCAAAGTGAGATTAAAAACAATGGGCTCCCATGAGGGTGATCCCACAAAAGTGGGTTACACTTTTTTTGTGAGGCCTACTTTTTCATTTCGTTATGTTTGACTACTTATTTTACTATTGGTGATACATTAAGACTTATGGGATTGTTTATCCTAAATTTCTAGATTATTAGACTTTATGTTGTATGTGGATTTGTTATGCTTAGCATGTTTACGATGTGTTTAGACGTGGCTATTGATTCACTGATGATGTTAGACATATGCTTTATATTATGATGTTATTGGGAAACTATTCATGTGATGTTAGTTAGAAAATTGTTATGTGATTCAATCTTGGGAATGGATGTTTGAAATGCAGAATTTAGAATCTAATTGTAATGTGACTTCCTTGATGCTTATATGAACATTTGATGTTATATGCGAGTGTATGTTTCAATTTTCTTCGGCTATTATATACATGTGGAATTAACATTTCATTTGAGTGCACAAGTGTTTCTAACGAAGCCACATAAATTTAGAGATTATCCCACACACGGTGTTGTTTTCCCTTGTGAAGCCGATCTAGTTGATCAACTATGTTGCATGATGAATTTTTGTAATGTTGTTGCATGTTGTTAGTCGGGTTAGGTCTACCCCTCTTTTATTTGAATTCTAATTGGTGTTGTAAGTATAGTGTCATTTGAATTTCATTTTTTTAGTTATAAATTTTTTAGACCCCTTTTCATGTGCTTTTACTCAACCCTTGGTGCTCAAAATGGGTTAAACTTGACCCTGGGTTGTACCCCTTGGGTCTAGGGACCTTTTGGGCTTGTGTAACTTTAGGTAAACTTCCATTTGGTCACTTTAACTTCACCTTGAAGTAAAGTGACGAAAATGGAAGCTTGGGAGGGAGAGGATGAGTGGGTCAAACACTCAACCTCTTCCTTTCCTCTTCCCTAGGTTGGGGAAGTCTCCAAGACCCCTTAATTGTGGAGGACTTTACTCCAAGTCTCTCCCACAATTGGTGAGGGTACCTTGGGGTTGTGTGGTCCTTCTTAGGAGGAAAGGATTGGGGCACATGTGGCACCCACTCCTTCTTAAGCTCCACCTTTTTCTCCCACATGTTTAGGAGATGACAAGTGGAGGGGAGAGAGACTTGGCGGGGTGGGTGAATGACATGTGTTACCACCCCATTTCAAGAGTCTTGCTTGTAGTTGGGAGGAGTGAGGAAGTGACATGTGTCACCTCCCCATTCCTCAAGGCTAATGAGAAGAGCCTATTTTAATCCCTCTTGGAGAGAGGGATGGGGTTGTTGAATATTTGGGCAATTTTATTGATTTTAATTATTTTGGGGAAAAAGTTGGAGGAAATTTGGTGGCTCAACTTGGAGAAGGAGTTAGAGGAGCTCTTCTCAACCATCTACCAAATTGGGCTTTTTAAGGTAGGTTTCAAGGCTATTGCCTTCCCTTATGCAATTTTATTTACTTGTGTAATGCTATGTGCGAGTCTCCATTTTTTAGTTTTTACTTGTTGTTGTGGGGAAAAATTGTATGGGAGTTGTAAGAGCCTCTCCTACTTGGGAGAAGATGCTCAACATGTGTGGGGTGGGGGAGTAGTGAACCTCCTTGGAGTTATTTCCTTGATTTTTTGGAGTTGTAACCTTGAGGGCAATATGTGAATATGTGCAATATGTGAAATGGCTTGAGAGCTAAATGGAAGTTTTGTGAAACTATGTTTAAAAGTGTTGGCTTGAGGCCTTGAGAGGTATTTGTATTGGGAAGTTTTAGGAGTGGCACTCTTCAGTTGAGTAATGTCCACTCCCCTACCCCATTGAACTCATCCTGAGTGAGTTCTTGTGTTGTGTTAGCCATGAGAGTAAGTTTGTGTTTGGTTGATGAATGCATTGTTGTGTTGTGGTTTGAGTTTCCTAGTGTGAGGATGACCTCCTAACTCAGGGGTGACTCATGAGTGAGTCAATGGTAGGGAGGAGAGCAAGTTGTTGTGCCTTCTTTCCCCTTTTTGTGTTATTGCAGGATATTGGGAGCTTTGTGAAGTTGAAGAAAATTATCATTGTTCTTGAGAGTTGTTATCTTATTTCTTTTTAGCTCTTGAGAGAGAGCATTGCCAAGTTAAGATCTTGTATCATTTGTTAGTATTCAAAAGAGGAGAACATTGTTCTCTCTCTCTTGTTGTAAAAGTATATTTTTACTTGTGTGTATAAGCTATTTACATTTGAAATAGAAATTTTAATTTTGCTGATTTCAATGCTTGTGAATAAAAATAAAAAAAAGTAATGAAAGGATGATATAGTCTTATTGCTATTTTATTGCATGTATATTTTTAAAATAAACAAATAGTAAAGTTGTTGTTATATTGTTGAGAGACAAAAATGAAAGTTTTACATTTTTCTTATGAAAAGGAAATTTAGTTGTTTGCTGATATATTTGAAGTATTTAACTAAATGTATTTGCTTTAAAAAAAAAAATACAATGAATAAGTTCTTTGATGCAATGATTATGGAAAATATGTTATTACAAAAAAGAATGTTCCCTTGCTTTAATATATATATATATATATATATATATATATATATATATATATATATATATATATATATATATATATATATATATATATATATATATTACTATTTGTTTATAAAAAGGAAATTCTGTGAGTTTATAGAATGGCACACAAAAATTGAAATTTAAATTATTTCAAGTATATTTATATAGAAAAAATATATATATATTTGTGTGTTTATATTTAATATAGTTGCATTTAGGTTCTTTTTAATATATTGTTAAATAAAAAAAAGGGAGACTATTTTATTTACAACAGTATATATATATATATATATATATATATATATATATATATATATTTCTTTTGTTATATTTTATTAGAAAATAAACTGTGATTTTAAATAAATAGTGTTTTGTTGTGTGTATATATATATTATATTAAATAAAACTTATTATAAAAAAATGTTGTGTAAACAAAAGAAAATATATTGAGAATACATTTTATACAGTCACAGTTTTTAGACAAAAAAATAAGTATGTGGTGGGGGGGTTCGAAACCCCCCTACCGTGGTTTGTTATACATGGGTCTCGGGAGTGGGCGGAGCCCCCATCCACACCCCACTATGTGGGATGTGGGTGGGGGCTCCGCCCCCTCCCCACACCCCCATCTCCCATTGCCCCCATGGATCTCCCCGTATCCGCTGCTGCATCCAAACCTCGACGCTGGTTCCTCCACCTCCCTGCAGCCCATTCCTCTTTCAACGCTACCCTCCACTGCCACAGACTCCCATGGCTCTCTCTACCATCGTTCCCTTCACCGACGCCGCCACTGCCCAACAACGCTACCACCACACACAATCTCGCCACTTTCTCTTCGCCCCCTCTGTGGGCAGTAAGCTCCTTAACACTGCAAATAAAAAAAATGCACATTTAAATTTTATATATATATATATATATATATATATATATATATATATATATATTCACTACTTGGGTGGCCATGTATGGCCTCCATTAAACCTGCAATACAAATCTAAAACAAAATGAGAGAAGTGAAAAAAAAAAAAGAGAGAGAGAGAAGAGAAGAGAAGAAAAACAAAAGGAAAAGAAAATGATGCTTTGAGAAAATAGGGTTAGGGTTCTTCTTGCCCTTAACAAAATTACTTTTTTAATAGAGTGGATTTAGGGCTTGCTTTTAAAAAATGCCCTTACTTTTAAAATTCCCACTCTTTTATTTATTTTTCCTCTCATTGTTTTAAATCTATTTTTAAAAATGGGGTTTTGTGATAATTATAAATTAGGTAATCTTGATTTCATTTGAGATTGTCCTATTTATTTGTTATTGGCATGATAATTTATATAGATTAGAATATGATTAGAGGGATTATATATTATATAGATTTTTTAAATTGAATTTTGAAAAGAGGATATTTATTGTTTTATTCAACTTTAAACCTATTTAATTATTGATATGTTTTGTTTTAGACAAAGGGGTTAATCCTTTAATTATAAAACTAGATTCGACGAGGTTAATATACAATTAGATTGTTATTAATCTAATATTTCTTTTTAATTATATCTAGAGCGATTTTATTAATTTAATAAAGACGTCATTCAAACCAACTTGGAAACCTAGCAAACTATTTAAAAGAAGTTAGTATAACATGTTTTCATGATCTGATCTACGAAGAAATTAGGAATAATATAAAGGATGCAGTGATAACTCTGATTGATAGAAAACGAGAAGAAGAACAAATTGATCGAGCTTTGTTGAAAAATGTTTTAAATTATAGAAAACGTGAAGAAGAACAAATTGATCGAGCTTTGTTGAAAAATGTACAATTAATTTATTTAACTGATTTACCAATTTAACTGATGTTACGTAGGTAATTTAACACCAAACCAGTAAATTTTTGATCAAAATTAGTTTTATTATAATAAACCCTAATCATGCTTGTGAGGCGTTATGCTGCCAGATTTTTTCAGAATTTAGGGTTTAGCTAAGTTAGTGAAATTTTAACCTTGTTTAGGACTATGTTATTGTTTGCCGATTATCAACAATAGATTCTTGTATTAAATTATATCTTTCTCATGCACTTGAATTTGGCTTTTGATTTTGACTTACGTCAAAATCCCATCATTCACATAGGTTAACTTAGGGTTTTGATCATTGATCCTAACCCTATTGGCGACATTAACCGCGTCGCATCGACCCCTAGTTGGCCTTCATTGTGAATGGTATGTGCAAGTGAACGCATTACCCTACATTCAACTGTCATGATTATGCCTTATGCATAACTCCACCGAGCGCGCTTACACGTGTGAGGGGGTTTCTAGGGAAGTGTGGTAAAATTTTTGATATTTCATGTCATGACCACATGACAAATGTGGACATGACACGTGTGATATGTGTAGTGACCGCATGCGAAATGTGGGTATGACATTTGGTATCAGAGCCCAAGTTTAAACACTGGGCTTATTTGGGCACGTTACTTTTTCTGCAACTTTGATTAATTAGTGCTTACCTTATTTTTGTAGGATGCCTCCCTGACGAATTCGGTGAGTGCAATCATGTCACACTGCATCCACCGAGGTGCATAGTGATTCCTCTACAGAGGGTCAGGTACCAACAACCTTATCAGATCAGCCAATACTACAGGCACCACTAGGACTTGATATAGGACCTTAGATTTTATAGACATTACAGGCCATGTTAGAGAGGCTACCACCAGTTATACTAGCGCTACGTGATGAGCCCCGCGTTGATCCACGAGAAGAGCCACGTGAGGAGCCGCGTACTGAGTCGCAAGCTGAGCCACGTGTAGAGCCTCACGTTGATCTGCAAGAGGTACCACGTGTGGAGCCATTTGTAGAGATACCAGATACTACAGTGGAGGAGGTAGGGTCAGCTTACAAAGCACGGAGTAGGAGTCCTTCGTGACATGTGAGACAAGATGAAACTGTGAGGGTTGAGCAAGTACATCATGGACCTTATGAGTATGGTATGGATGAGCCGGTCATAGGACATAGAGATAGAGGAGATCCCATTAGAGACCTACTTAGGCTTAATCCACCTACCTTCGCAGGAGCTACAGAGGGAGCCAAGGCTGAGGCTTAGCTCATCAGTCTAGATAGATGCTTTGCATTGCGACCTTATGGGAGTAACATGAAAGCATGTGTGGTAGTACACCTCCTGAGAGATGCAGCAGGTACTTGGTGGCGCACTGAGGAGTGCAAGTGCCGGTTATCATTAGACACACTCACATGGGACACATTCATAGAGCGCTTTAATGCGCGTTACTTATCAGACCATTATAGGTAGCACCAGATAGATGGGTTCCATAACTTACAGCAGAGAGGACTCACGGTTGCACAGTATGAGAGCTGATTTATTAAGCTTTCACGATATGTAGAGTATCTCCACGATAAGAAACTTCTGGTGCACAAATTCATCGGAGGTTTGAATCAGGGAATAGCAGGACTAGTGCGTATGGCAGACCCTTAGACTATGAGTGAGGCTGCCGAGAAGGCTTATATCGTAGAGGAGATTCAGGGACAAGGGCAGAATTCACGCTCGTAGTTTCAGGATCGTAGTCATCAGCAGCAGCAGAACTTTCGTAGACCACCAACACCACAGAGAGGAGGATTTAGTTCTCCATCATTACCTCCTAGGCCTCCACAGTAGCAGCAGCAACATCAGCAGAGGTCTAGACCACAGCAGAGGGCACAGGGAGGGCAGAATCATGGTTGGCAGCAGTAGGGCCTGCGTAGGGATCAGAGACAGTAGGGACCACCTACGGGACCCGTGAGGTCACAGCAGTCATATAAGGGTTCACAAGGGTCCACAGGACGGACTGGGAAGCAACAAGGTGTTAGGACTCAGTCAGGGCAGATACAGGCTAGGGGCCTATGTTATGTTTGTGGTGGAGCAGGACATCTAGCCAGAGAGTGCCCATAGGGCTTTATGGTAGGGGGACAACCCCATTTAGGAGGGTCAGAGCAGACTGTAGGGGATGTGGGCAAGTCCCACTGCATGTTTGTAGCGGTTGATGACCGCCAGGTTGACTATCAGGCATCCATGATTGAGACATCAGGTACGATCGGGGGTGCCTCCATTTCTATTCTTTTTGACTCTGGAGCTACCGATTCTTTTCTGTCTACATCGTTAGTGGAACATTGCAGGCTGGTGGCTTCTAGGTAGGACATTAGGTGGGAGGTTGAGTTGGCCTCTGGGGCCAGGATGTCAGTAGATACCTTGGTTCAAGATTGTGAGATTTCTTTGGGTTCCTTCACTACATCTTGTGACCTTAGAGTTATGCCATTAGGATCCTACGACGTGGTTTTGGGTATGGATTGGCTTGCGGCTCATAGAGCCAAGCTAGATTGTCACTGAAGGGCGATTAGCTGCTTAGATGATCATGGTGCATCAGTTGAGATAGTGGGCATTCAAAAGCCCACGACAGTTCGTATGATTTTCGCTCAGCAGCTTAAGCGCTGCATGCGGAAGGGATGTCAAATGTTCGCTATCATAGTTAGTGACAGATTAGAGGATGAGCCTGAGGCTTCATTGGATGATCACCCTATCTTGAGAGAGTTTTTTGATGTGTTTCCACCAGAATTACCAGGTATGCCTCCACGCAAAGGGGTAGATTTCCACATCGATCAGGTGCCAGGTGCAGAGCCAGTGTCTCGTGCACCCTACAGGATGACTACACATGAGCTCACAGAGCTCAAACTAAAGTTAGAGGAGTTACTTGAGAAGGGGCACATCTAACCTAGCGTTTCACCATGGGGTGCACTAGTTATCTTCATGAAGAAGGATGGGTCTCTTCGCTTATGCATGGACTATAGGCAGTTGAATAAGGTAATGGTGAAGAACCGTTACCCTCTGCCTAGGATTGATAATTTTTTTGACCAGATGCAGGGAGCCAGAGTGTTCTCAAAAATTGATCTAAAATCTAGGTATCACCAATTACACATCACAGAGGCAGATATTCATAAGAATACCTTCCAAACTAGATATGGCCACTACGAGTTCATAGTGGTACCCTTCGGTTTGACGAACGCCCATGCAATGTTCATGAGTCTCATGAACAGGGTGTTTTGCACTTACTTGGATCGGTTCGTGATCATCTTTCTCGATGATATTTTGATCTATTCATGGACCGAGGAGGAGCATGTGGATCATTTGCATCAGGTTTTGCAGTGCTTGCGAGAGTAGCAGCTTTATGGCAACTTGGCGAAGTGTGCCTTCTTCAGGACAGAGGTACAGTACTTAGGGCACATCCTATCAGGCAATGGCATCTCTATAGATACATCGAAGATCAGGGCTATCAAAGATTGGCTAGCACCCACTAGTGTGACAGAGGTTAGGAGTTTCATGGGATTAGTCGGTTACTACCGCATATTTGTAGAGGGCTTTTCCAAGATAGCGCACCCCATTACTTCCCTTCAGTGGAAAGGGAAGAGTTTCACTTGGACCAAGTAGTGCGAGAGGGCCTTTGGGGTCCTCAAGGAGCGTCTTATCAGCACTCCCATCTTAGCAGTTCTAGATCCTGTAGAGGATTTTATAGTTTGCACAGATGCATCACTTGAGGGTTTGGGAGCCGTGTTTATGCAGGGTGGTAGAATGATTGCATTTGAGTCGCGTAAGCTCAAGACACACGAGATAAACTACCCTACTCATGATTTAGAGCTCACAACAGTGGTACATGCTCTTGTTCATTGGAGACACTTTCTTTTGGGTCGTCGCTTTGAACTTCATTTGGATCACCATAGTTTGCAATACATATTCACACAGCCGAATTTGAATGCCCGCTAGTAGCGTTGGATGGAGTTTTTATGCAAGTATGACTTTGATGTCCACTACATCAAAGGGAAAGAGAATGTGGTCGCTGACACTTTGAGTCAGAGGTGCCACGAGATCCTGACCTTGACCTTAAGTGTGGACTTGAAAGAGCGCATCACACAACATCTACCTGAGGATGAGTGGTTTCTTGAGGTGCATAAGGAGATCCAGAAACAGAGGGCCCTTAAGGCTAAATTTGCAAGATATTCCCTTGAGTCAGATGGGTTGCTTAGACATCGATAGCGCATCTATGTACCCCATGTGGGTGACCTTCATGCAATGGTTCTTTCAAAGGCTCATAGAGCACCTTATGCAGTACACCCAGGGGTGAAGAAGATGCATGCCAACTTGCGACAGTTATACCATTGGGCAGGTATGAGACGAGATATTGCATAATATGTTGCTTGTTGCCTTGAGTGCCAGAGGGTCAAGGCCGAGAATCAGCATCCAGCTGGTCTTTTATACCCTCACGAGATACCTGAGTGAAAATGGGACACCATTTCCATGGATTTTATTGTTGGTCTTCCTATGTCATCACGCCGCCATGATGCCATCATGGTGACAATTGACAAGTTGACCAAGGTGGTGCATTTCTCACCTATACACACAATGTACAATGCACCATCTGTGGCGAGAGTATTCTTGGATCAGATTGTTAGATTACATGGGGTGCCTCACCGTATCATTTCTGACAGGGATTCAGTGTTCACTTTAGCCTTTTAGAGAGCCTTACAGCAGGTGTTGGGCACACAACTCAACTTCAATTCTTCTTATCATCTTGAGACCGATGCATAGATAGAGAGATTTAATCAGGTTCTTGAGGATATGCTCCATATGTATGTCATGGATCACCAGAGTAGATGGGAGGAGTATTTGTATCTAGTTGAGTTTTCCTACAACAATGGGTATCACAACTCATTGGGTATGCCTCCTTTTCAGGCCTTGTATGGTAGACCTTGCAGGACACCTTTGAGTTGGGACCGTATTGAGGACAAGGTTGCGATAGGGCCAAAGTTGGTTCAGGATATGGAGCAGCAGGTGACTTTGATTAGGCAACGAATTTAGGAGGCACAGGATCGATAGAAGAAATATGCTGATGCTAAGAGGGTAGATCGGAGCTTCTCAGTTGGGAACAGAGTATTCTTGAGAGTGCGACCACACAAGAGTCCAATCCGTTATGGAAAGGGCTCTAATCTCACACCTCATTTTGTTGGACCTTTTGAGATCTTGGAGCGAATAGGACCTGTAGCCTATCGTCTAGCCTTGCCACCTAGCCTATCGCATATCTACGATGTTTTTCATGTTTCTATTTTACGACATTACATATATGATTTATCTCATGTATTAAATTGGAGTGCTCTTTAGGTAGAGGTAGATGGTCAATTGGCTTTGGACCCAATTTGTATATTGGCTCGTCGAACACTGGGCCTTCGAGGTCGAGAGCTAGACCAGGTTAGGGTCCAGTGGGACATGTAAGATGAGGTCACGGCGACATGGGAGGACGCAGCGAGATTGAGGGATCTTTATCCTCACCTCTTTGATGACTTCTAGGAGGAAGTATAGTCTTAGGGGGGGAGGATGTGAGGCCTACTTTTTCATTTCCATATTTTTGACTACTTATTTTACTATTGGTGATACATTTAGACTTATGGTATTATTGATCCTAAATTTCTGGACTATTAGACTTTATGCTGTATGTGGATTTGTTATGCTTAGCATGTTTACGATGTGTTTAGACCTGGATATTGATTCACTGATGATGTTAGACATATGGTTTATATTATGATGTTATTGGGAAACTATTCATGTGATGTTAGTTAGAAAATTGTTATGTGATTCAATCTTGGGAATGGATGTTTGAAATGCAAAATTTAGAATCTAATTATAATGTGACTTCCTTGATGCTTATATGAACATGTGATGTTGTATGCGAGTGTATGTTTCAATTTTCTTCGGCTATTATATACATGTGGAATTAACATTTCATTTGAGTGCGCAGGTGTTTCTAACGAAGCCACAGAAATTCAGAGATCATCCCACACACAGTGTTGTTTTCCGTTGTGAAGCTGATCTAGTTCCAAGAGGAACCAAGATCAACTATGTTGCATGATGAATTTTTGTAATGTTGTTGCATGCTGTTAGTCGGGTTAAATCTACCCCTCTTTTATTTGAATTCTAATTGGTGTTGTAAGTATAGTGTCATTTGAATTTCATTTTTTTAGTTATAAATTTTTTAGACCCCTTTTCATGTGCTTTTACTCAACCCTTGGTGCTCAAACTAGGTTAAACTTGACCCTGAGTTGTACCCCTTGGGTCTAGGGACCTTTTGGGCTTGTGTAACCTTAGGTAAACTTCTATTTGGTCACTTTAACTTCACCCTGAAATAAAGTGACGAAAATGGAAGCTTGGGAGGGAGAGGATGAGTGGGTCAAACACTCAACCTCTTCCTTTCATCTTCCCTAGGTTGGGTAAGTCTCCAAGACCCCTTAATTGTGGAGGACTTTACTCCAAGTCTCTCCCACAATTGGTGAGGGTACCTTGGGGTTGTGTGGTCCTTCTTAGGAGGAAAGGATTGGGGCACATGTGGCACCCACTCCTTCTTAAGCTCCACCTTTCTCTCCCACATGTTTAAGAGAGGACAAGTGGAGGGGAGAGAGAATTGGTGGGGTGGGTGAATGACATGTGTCACCACCCCATTTCAAGAGTCTTGCTTGTAGTTGGGAGGAGGAATGAGGAGGTGACATGTGTCACCTCCCCCATTCCATGTCACCTCCCCATTCCTCAAGGCTCATGAGAGGAGCCTCTTTTAATCCCTCTTAGAGAGAGGGATGGGGTTGTTGAATTTTTGGGCAATTTTATTGATTTTAATTATTTTGAGGAAAAAGTTGGAGGAAATTTGGTGGCAACTTGGAGAAGGAGTTAGAGGAGCTCTTCTCAACCATCTACCAAATTGGGCTTTTCAAGGTAGGTTTCAAGGCTATTGTCTTCCCTTATGCAATTTTATTTACTTGTGTAATGCTATGTGTGAGTCTCCATTTTTTAGTTTTTACTTGTTGTTGTGGGGAAAAATTGTATGGGAGTTGTAAGAGCCTCTCCTACTTGGGAGAAGATGCTCAACATGTGTGGGGTGGGGGAGGAGTGAACCTCCTTGGGGTCATTTCCTTGATTTTGTGGAGTTGTAACTTTGAGGGTAATATGTGAATACGTGCAATATGTGAAATGGCTTGAGAGCCAAATGGAAGTTTTGTGAAACTATGTTTAAAAGTGTTGGCTTGAGGCCTTGAGAGGTATTTGTATTGGAAAGTTTTAGGAGTGACACTCTTGAGTTGAGTGATGTCCACTCCCCTACCCCATTGAACTCATCCTGAGTGAGTTCTTGTGTTGTGTTAGCCATGGGAGTAATTTTGTGTTTGGTTGATGAATGCATTGTTGTGTTGTGGTTTGAGTTTCCTAGTGTGAGGATGACCTCCTAGCTTGGGGGTGACTCATGAGTGAGTCAATGGTAGGGAGGAGACCAAGTTGTTGTGGCTTCTTTTCCCTTTTTGTGTTATTGCAGGATATTGGGAGCTTTGTGAAGTTGAAGAAAATTATCATTGTTCTTGAGAGTTGTTATCTTATTTCTTTTTAGCTCTTGAGAGAGAGCATGGCCAAGTTAGGATCTTGTATCATTTGTTAGTATTCAAAAGAGGAGAACATTGTTCTCTCTCTGTTGTAAAAGTATATTTTTACTTGTGTGTATAAGCCATTTACATTTGAAATAGAAATTTTAATTTTGCTGATTTCAATGCTTGTGAATAATAAAAAAAAAATAGAGTAAAGAAAGGATGATATATAGTCTTATTACCATTTTATTGCATGTATATTTTTAAAATAAACAAATAGGAAAGTTGTTGTTATATTCTTGAGAGACAAAAATGAAAGTTTTACATTTTTCTTATGAAAAGGAAATTTAGTTGTTTGCTGATATATTTGAAATATTTAACTAAATGTATTTGCTTTAAAAAAAAAATACAATGAATAAGATCTTTGATGGAATGATTATGGAAAATATGTTATTACAAAAAAGAATGTTCCCTTGCTTATATAACTTGATATATATATATATATATATATATATATATATATATATATATATATATATTTGTTTATAAAAAGGAAATTCTGTGAGTTTATAGAATGACACACAAAAATTGAAATTTAAATTATTTCAAGTATATATATATGTGTGTGTGTGTGTGTGTGTGTGTGTGTGTTTATATTTAATATATTTGCATTTAGGTTCTTTTTAATATACTGTTAAATAAAAAAAAAGGGAGACTATTGTATTTACAACAGTATATATATATATATTTGTTTTGTTATATTTTATTATAAAATAAACTGTGATTTTTAAATAAATAGTGTCTTGTTGTGTGTGTGTGTGTATATATATATATATATAATATTAAATAAAACTTATTATAAAAAAATGATGTGTAAACAAAAGAAAATAGACTGAGAATACATTTTATACAGTCACAGTTTTTAGGCAAAAAAAATAAGTATATGGTGGGGGGTTTGACCCCCCCCCACCGTGGTTTGTTATACATGGGAGTGGGGAGGGGGCGGAGCCCCCACCCACACCCCACTGTGTGGGATGTGGGTGGGGGCTCCACCCCCTCCCCACACCCCCATCTCCCATTGCCCCCGCGGATCTCCCCGTATCCACCGCCGTAGCCAAACCCTGACGCCAGTTCCTGCACCTCCCTGCGGCTCGTTCCTTTTTCAACACCGCCCTCCACTGCCATAGACTCTCACAGCTCTCTCTACCATCATTCCCTTTGCCGACGTCGCTGCTGCTGAGCAGCGCTACGACCACACACAGTCCCGCCACTTCTCTTCACCCCCGCTGTGGGCAGTAAGCTCCTTAACACTGCAAATAAGAAAAATGCACATTTAAATTATATATATTCACTACTTGGGTGGCCATGTATGGCCTCCATTAAACCTGCAATACAAATCTAAAACAAAATGAGAGAAGTGAAAAAAAAAAAAGAAAGAGAAGAGAGGAGAAGAAAAACAAAAGGAAAAGAAAATGATGCTTTGAGAAAATATGTAGTGCCCCTCACCTTGTCGTTTGTCAGACTGATGGTTTTTTCTAGTAGGATTGGACACTATGACACTCTATTGGGCGATGGACACTCTGTTTTATGATAACTGATAATGAATCTATGTTAGGATGATGCTTGACCACTGATACTTCATGTTATCACAGTTTGATGCACATATTAGATGTTATAAATTATTTTAATTCAGCTCCATGTGTTATTCGATCATGATTATGATGACATCTGTTGAAGTTTTAACTATTGACATTTTATGTTTTCACAAGTTGTATGGACATATTGGATTGTAAGAGGATTGAATGCTTTATGTTGTTGACTAGTAATCAGATACCTTGTTCAACATAGTTAATTGTTTATACATAAACGTGAATGGAACAGTGTTGTATTACTCGCTTTCGAGTACCCTACACCACTGCGATTTCCATTCACTATAGGACTGTATGTGGATATATATCTTGAATGTTTAACCATGCGTTGTTGCAGGAATGCAGGTACTAGGCATCGACTCCACCTGATTACAGGTCTGAGCGTGCCTTCGCCAATGGATTAGTTGGTTGGAGTTAACGTGAGGTCCCTAGTCAGTGTTGTCTGGTCGTCAGTTTACCCTTGTGGTTATTATTTGTTATTCGATCATGACTTGTTGTCAGGTAATTTTGTGCCTTGAAGTCTTATTAGGTTCGAAGGTGTCTAGATGTGTTAGGTATCGTTGTTCATTAAATAGAATCTTTTTACGAAAATTACAATGTTGATAATTAAATACATTTATAAAAGTCGATATTTGGGCACAATGTCGATAGTTGTTAATTATTAAATAAATTATTATTTTATTAGAAGTATAGTTGTTAAATAAAGTTTGTAAGAGGTTTTGTATTATTTAATATAATATTATTTATAATAAATATTTAAATAAATAAAATAGTTGTAAGTTATGATTTACAACTTAATTAATAAAATAAATTAAAATAAAGTTGTACAATTATGGATTGTTGTAATGTTATAACTTTATTAAATAAAATATGCTTGGTCGGCTATAAAGTCATTAAATGTAGTCGGGAATTATGTGTTTTCATTTAAAAAATGAAATACAATAAAATAAATAAAGAACTTCTTTGGGATCATTAAATTAAATAAGAATATTAGTAGAGGAGGGAGATGCACAGGATCACGTGCCGAGTCCCTTGGAAGAAGGAAGGGGTTGTGTTATAAAAGAAAAGGCTTGTTGAGGCAAGGGGCAGGGATGGCAGGTAGAAGAAGAGAGTAGAAGGCTGGGAAGAGAAGCGTGGAACTTCAGCAATAGAAACGGACTCGGCGATTCAATAATCAAAGCCAGGTTCCACTGAATGCATAATTCCTTTCCTCTGAATCTGAATCTGTGGCTGTTGATCGTTTCCTTGTTTCTAAATGGATTGTTTTGGTTGAATTTTTGCTTCAAGAGATATTTTAGTTTGCAATTAAGTTGTTTTCTGCATCCCTCCGATGTTTAATCTGAGGTATATATCTTAACATTTCCATTAAACGGGTTATCACTAGTCTTTATTACTGTTGCGGTAATGTTGTAGACCTAGTGCTCTTTTAGACTAGAAGGAATTGATTCCTTTGATTTTTCATACTCTCGAATCATGTTGAAGGAGTCATGTTTGTTATGCTATGAGATCTGGAATTTTAATCAGAAATTACCACTGTTTTCATCAGCTAAAAGATGACCATAACTCTGCATTTTCTGTGAAATCTTGTCTAATCAAGCATCATTTACTTTAAGAACTTGACAGAATCCTGCTATTCTTCATGCTACGATGTTGGTCTTTACCTGTTCCACATCTCCTCCGACGCAGACTGAAAGGGGCGCTGGCAAAGATTGTGATCTGGCTTTGTTTCACTTGTCAACCACCAAAACCTAGCGTCTAGGAGGAGAAAATATGGCTTTCCTGCCTATATACATATTAAATTCAGTCAAGCTATCCAGATTAAAGAGACTTAAATCTAGTGACTGAAAATTACCCTACTCACTACTCCAATTGTGCAAGCAGCAACTTGTTCAGGAAATTCCCTCTGATGCCTACAAACTACATAGCACAGGCTTGTTTGTCTCTTGTGGAAGCCTGAGCACATGGTGAATTGTACTGGATGATGCCCTCACACTCACACGGTATATACTGGATGCGCTCACACCCACACTCGCTTGGTCTTTCAAAGGGCTTCTCGACCTCGACCGGCTTAGGAAACTTGGGCTTCTCGACCGACTTAGGAACATTGGTCTTCTTGACCGGCTTAGCAAACTTGGGCTTAGGAACCTCAAGAGTTGGTAAAAGGGGCCTCAAGCTATAAGATAATACCGTCTGCCAAACAGTCCCCACAAAGATGGCGGGCAATACCCTTATTAAAAACAATATCGGTAACCATGAATAGTTTGGTGCCAGCAAAACAAATAGGCAGGTCAATTGAAAGATTCGATTTGCAACACAAGCCGAACAATACACTGTGATGATAGTTGTCATACTCAGGGAATATACAACGATCTCACAGTTGGTAATCATGATCAATCTGTGCAGACTCGATAGTTACCTCTGAAAACCTAGTAATAACAATATTATGTCTTTAGAATGCCCCATCTTAACAGGACAGCATTTTTTCATGCCAGCACCTCAATCTCAGTGTAATTTGGTCCTCTCTGATGTCAAATTCTCTGAGCTTAGGGCCAACTATATGTCTTGACATTACCTTTCTAATTTCACATATATTGAGTTTCGAGGGCGACGTCCAGGTTCGAATCTCTCACCACAGCGACATGCCTATACCAGAGGATGATAACAAATCCCATGATAAACGAGTTTGCAACAGCGCTAGAATTATTTTTCCCCGCTGATGGTCTGTATTTGGGTTTTCCTCTAAAATTGTCCTGCTTGTTGACATTTGAGTGAGGAGGTCGAGAATGGCCACGAAAGAAGAGAGGAATGAGAAAATTGTGTTGGAAGAGTGGAATACATCATCTGCCTCCAATCTCGTAGGACTGCTGGAGTAATTGTTGATAGCTCTGGAGGCTTTTCAATACATCGTGGAAGCAGTCGATCACTGCAAGTATGGAGGCAGTTTTTTGCTGCATTTTTACCTGAGGGTCTTCCAAACAGTGTAACTCCTGATTATGTACCTTTTGAGATATGGGACTCTCTTCAGGGCTTGTCAACTTACATTTGGTGCATGCTTTCTACATAAGCTCTTCCGGTGCAATTGGGGGTTGGAGAGCCAACAGCAACAGTTGTTGGTGCAACATTTCAATGGTTTCTACGAGACTTTACAGGCATGTTAGGTGGAATTTTGTTCACATTATATCAGGGTTCAAATCTTGATAGCAATGCAAAAATGTGGAGTGTAGTTGCAGACTTGATGAATGACCTGGGAATGCTCATGGATCTTGTTTCTCCTCTCTACCCTGCAAGTTTTGTAATAATACTGTGTTTAGGAAGCATTGCAAGATCGTTCACGGGAGTGGCAAGTGGAGCTACAAGAGCTGCTTTAACGCAACACTTTGCCCTGCAACAAAATGCAGCAGACATATCTGGTAAGGAAGGTAGCCAAGAAACAATGGCTACTATGCTGGGCATGCTGCTTGGGATGGTTCTTGCCTATTTTACAGCAGGACGTCCTAGGGCAATGTGGTCTTTTGTTGAATCTGTATATGAGTCGTGATAATTTCCTTCGAACTCTAAATATTTGTGTTCTGTGCATCTGTACAAGTCCCTGCATTCTAATCACATCGTTTAAGTGGGCTTCAAATGTGTTATATTCTCCACTTTCCTATTTAATCAGATTTACATTAGAGTCACTATACGGAGTTCTCTGAAGAATTTAGATGACAATCCACAGTGCGTATTATGGAATGTTCTCGAAGTCTTGGCAACAACAATCTGTTTTACAATAGCAGCCATCCATTCTCGGCAACAGCAGCAGAGTTCTGTTGAACAGTAGAAGCAGTTACTGCAAGCCCAAACCCTGAGGCTGTTTGATCTCCCTACAATATCAGTGGAGTCATCAGGTCAAACTGGACAATCAAATATTATTGACTGGCAGGAGAAGATCTATCAGAAGGTAAGATTTTTGCAATCTCCTATCTTCCCAGCTGTTGATCAATTTTCAATATTGCAGACACTTCATTTCTCTGGGGATAGAGTATAATCTAAAAGTATATACCAGTTTGCAAGATAAGTGAAAGGAATTATGATCGGTAGAATGATTTGTAATCTGATATGTGCAAATCATATCAGAACTAATGAAATTAGTATATCAAATAAGAAATAAAATCCAAAATGTGATTGTAAAATAGTATTTAACTGGTACAATGGACGTAAGAATTACAAATAAAATTAAAAGATAAAACCCTGATTGATATTTGTAACTCAGGAACAATAAAATATAGCTTGTAAGGCATGCAAGATGCTAATTATAGATCTAATCTAATTATGCAGCTCTTAAGCCATGTTATCAAATGATTAACTGTGAACAGAAGTCTTTCTTGCCTATTCTGCCAGTCCTTGGATAGTAGAAAGGGTAGACGAAGCTGAGGCAGATTCGGTGAGCATAAGAATAGGAGTTGTTCTCTGTTTAGGAGTTGTGGTTTTGATATTACTTGGAAACATTATTAAGGTGTTGGGATCTCAAAGAACATCCTTGGAACCTTCGTCAAACCTTTTGCCTTCGTTTTCTGTGACCATTGACTTTCGTGAAAATATTGTGATAGAAAGAAAATTGTTGAAGTGTTACCGCCAATTATATCAATTGCAAGTTTGAAGGAGTTAGATGGACGCTACCAGAAGTTATTAGACTAAACTAATATCATCCATTTCAATGGTTAAGCGGTCATTAATAATTTCACACCATCTCTGCGATCAGTGCTTTCAATTCAATAGGTTATTACACTTGAAACAGATATAGTAGAAGCTTTTACCAGAAAACTGTAATGCCTTCGGAACGAACATAGTTGATATATCTATCAAGTTTTGACGGAGTGAGGATGACCAGTCCCGATCTTCTTCTTAGACAGATTTAAATCATCTTTGATTAAAACATTTCAGAGACATCGTTATGACGAAGAAATCCAAGCATAGTAAACTGTTATCTGATTGAGGTCAAGAATATCTGAAGGACCGTATTAGGGTAGAACTTGGAGGAAAATGAAAACATTGATGTTCATTGTTGATGGTAGGACCTTTGTCCACGTTGTATTGCCGTATAGTTATAAGGTATTATTTTAGTACTTAATCCAACGTTGGAAAGGTAAGTTGATCAGGGTAAAATTTGTTATACTTGTGTTTTATAATCTATCTTTAGAAACAGATGTAGAATATTTAAATAATTTAATTGTAATGTATTAGTATAATTGTTGTATTTATTGTGAAATCAATTAATTTGATTTATAGAGATAATGTAATCCATTGTTGATTTCATTACAAAGTTATTTATGATGAGCCAAGAAGGAATTTTAGTGTTTAATTTCTGGAATCTGAATTGTACTGTGTGAGTTAAGTATTTCTATTGTCGTAAAGAGTCGAATTGAGAATGGTCAAACTCGAAATTCCAGAGGCTTAGTTTGTCGTAGTATTTGTGATGTTATAATGATTATGTGATTCAAATTTAATATGAAGTATAATGGAGTATTGACTAAGTTGATTATGTGTTTTGTGATATAATATTCTCTGGATGAGATATTTAACCAATTGTGACTATCTTGTATCCGTTTTATCGTAATTGTTGTTTGGAGAGACCTGGTATCTGTAAAAGTGTAAAATGTTGTAATGCTATAGGCGATGGATAACAAATGGTGTTATGATTCTGTTTGTAATGCAAGAGGTTTTATGCCTTGCAATGAACAAGTATGTGTATTGCTATAATGCCTTGTATGATGGTTAAGGTTTACTAGGTGTTAGGAAGGAGAGTGGCTTTCAACGTGGGGCCGGCGCCCAAAGTGGCAGTCAGGATAACCCGTTGAAAGTAGATTAATCAAGTGATAACCTAAAATGAACTAGGGGGTTAAGGGTAGATTTCACATTAAACAAGATTAATGGATTCCTCTCCCATGGCCTGTAGTGCTTGTATAGACTAAGGATGGGTAGAGAAGGCCTGGTTGGCATGATTGACTTCCTTGTCCTCATGAAAGGAAGGTCGATTCCGCATGTGTCACCCTATGGGGTCGGCGCCTAGTGAGAGGCTGTCAGGATAACCATAGATGGGGGCCGGCGCCTAGTGAGAGGCTGTCAGGATAACCCATGCTAGGACCGTGCGATGACACTCTCCCCACTACAACCTAGCATTCCTTGTTTGGTCTCTCCACTTATGTTATGTTTCGCCTCTGGAAGTTAAGTTGTGTTGTATTGTTATTGCCATGTGTTGTATTGGCATTTGGTCGTCCTTTGTTCTTGTTTGACTCTTGTCTGCCTGACTGTTATTGTTTGGGACCTCATGTTAACTCCTAGCTCAGGGGGTGGACCTTAGGGTTCCACATGGTCGGGTGGAAGAGCTAGTTTATCCATTGGTTATTCTTGTCAAAGCTCATGTACAAAAGAGATTTATTCCAGTTTTCAGACAATTGTACTTGTACCAGTTGATGAAGATGTATGTGTATAATCTTGTACCAGATTTGTGTAACAGAACATTCATTGAGTATGTAATTCTGATGTAGTCTGAAAATGGCAATGTAATGATGTCATGATGTACTTATGTGTAATAAAAGCATTTTAGTTATGTTTTGATCATGTAGATTGTATTATCTGACGGTATGTAATGAATATGAATCACTTAGTCAATTATGCATTGGATTTAGATCAATTACTGATGAATGTTAAATTATGTTAGTTGGTTTGTAAAGTAATGCAGCCTTGTATCCTTAGAGAATATGTCATAGTTAGTTATGTTAACATTAATTGTTATCTTAAACATTTTAAAAAAAAAAAAAGTTCCGGTTTCATGTAGCACAAATGTGTATTTCTTTGAGGTGTACAAGGCGGGCATTACAAAATAGGGTTAGGGTTCTTCTTGCCCTTAACAAAATTACTTTTTTAATAGAGTGGATTTAGGGCTTGCTTTTAAAAAATGCCCTTACTTTTAAAATTCCCACTCTTTTATTTATTTTTCCTCTCATTGTTTTAAATCTATTTTTAAAAATGGGGTTTTGTGATAATTATAAATTGGGTAATCTTGATTTCATTTGGGATTGTCCTATTTATTTGTTATTGGCATGATAATTTATATAGATTAGAATATGATTAGAGGGATTATATATTTTATAGATTTTTTAAATTGAATTTTGAAAAGAGGATGTTTATTGTTTTATTCAACTTTAAACCCATTTAATTATTGATATGTTTTGTTTTAGACAAAGGGGTTAATCCTTTAATTATAAAACTAGATTCGATGAGGTTAATATACAACTAGATTGTTATTAATCTAATATTCCTTTTTAATTATATCTAGAGCGATTTTATTAATTTAATAAAGACGTCGTTCAAACCAACTTGGAAATCTAGCAAACTATTTAAAAGAAGTTAGTATAACATGTTTCCGTGATCTGATCTACTAAGAAATTAGGAATAATGTAAAGGATGCAGTGATAACTCTAATTGATAGAAGAACAGAAGAAGAACAAATTGATCGAGCTTTGTTGAAAAATGTTTTAAATTATAGAAAACGTGAAGAAGAACAAATTGATTGAGCTTTGTTGAAAAATGTTTTAAATTATAGAAAACGTGAAGAAGAACAAATTCATCGAGCTTTGTTGAAAAATGCACAATTAATCTATTTAACTGATTTACCAATTTAACTGATGGTACATAGGTAATTTAACACCAAACTAGTAAACTTTCGATCAAAATTAGTTTTATTATAATAAACCCTAATCACGCCCGTGAGGCATTATGCTGTCGAATTTTTCTGGAATTTAGGGTTTAGCTAGGTTAGTGAAATTTTAACCTTGTTTAGGACTATGTTATTGTTTTTGCTAATTATCGACAATAGATTCTTGTATTAAATTATATCTTTCTCATGCACCTAAATTTGGCTTTTGAATTTGACTTATGTCAAAATCCCATCATTCACATAGGTTAACTTAAGGTTTCTATCGTTGATTCTAACCCTATTGGCGACAGTAACCGCGTCGCATCGACCCCCTAGTTGGCCTTCATTGCGAATGGTATGCGCAGGTGAACGTATTACCCCGCATTCAACTGTCATGATTACGCCTTATGCATAATGCCACCGAGCATGCTTATGCATGCGAGGGGGTTTCTAGGGAAGCGTGGTAAAATTTTTGATATTTCGTGTCATGACCACATGACAAATGTGGACATGACATGTGTGATGCGTGTCATGACCACATGGGAAATGTGGGCATGACATTTGTGGACGAAGAAAATTGAAGGTGCCAAAAAATCTTTAGTAGACACCTTTGTTCGAAGGTCCTCTCTATTAACGAAGGCATTGTTGGCCAATTCAAAAAGCATATAGTCAGAACCTTCGTTCAAAGGAGGTCTGCGAATGAAGGTGTTTGAGCACCAAATTAAAAAAAAATAAAATAATGCCTTCGCTTGAAGACTATCTTCGAGCGAAGGCATTATTTTATTGTTTTTTTATAAAAAGGGTTAAGACCCTCAAATGACAGTTTTTTTCTCATTTGAGAGATCGCAGCAGAACGAAGGTGACAGGGAACGACGTCCAAAGATGACAGGGAATGGCATCCATGAAGGTGATAGGGAACAGTGTCCACGAAGGCGAAGACCCCACATGATAGCATCTCCATACACGTCGAACACCAATCATAGTTGAATACGGCCCAAATCAGCATACACGTCGAGCAAACTCCCATATTCAGGTGCATAAATTTGCCGTGCCCTTTGCAATACTATATATATGCAATGCTTGCATGTTCACTCAAGAATACACCAGTTTCTTGTCGATAGGGGCTTCCATGCTTCCATTACAGTCAATTAAATAAAGAAAATTTCCTACTATGAAACCCTAGTTAATGAAATATAGAAAAATTTAACTAAACGCTAGAATTTGATGAATTCAGTTAAAGAACTAGAATAGTTTGGCAAACCCTAGTTTGCCAAACTAGGGTTTGTCAAATCCTAGTTTGGTAAAATAAACTAGGGTTTATCAAACCCTAGTTTGGCAAACTAGGGTTTGTCATTACAATCAATAAAATTGAGAAAAAAATCATAAAAAATAGAAATTTATCTTGATACAGTGAAAGAAGTATCAAACCCTAGTTTGCCAAACTAGGGTTTGTCAAACCCTAGTTTGGTAAACTAGGGTTTGTCATTACAATCAATAAAATTGAGAAAAAATTCATAAAAAATAGAAATTTTTCTTGATACAATGAAAGACCTATCAAATCCTAGTTTGTCAAACTAGGGTTTGTCATTACAATCAATTAAATTGAGAAAAAATTCATAAAAAATAGAAATTTTTCTTGATACAATGAAAGAACTATCAAACCCTAGTTTGCCAAACTAGGGTTTGACAAACCCTAGAGTTTCAAAAGAAATTAGGGTTTGTCAAATTAGGGTGAAAAGATGAATTTAGTTTCACCCTAATTTGACAAACCCTAAACTAGGGTTTGTCATTACAATTAAAAACTTATAGAGAAAAATTTCATAAAAAAATAGAAAATTTTCTTGAGACAATGAAAGAACTATCAAACCCTAGAGTTTCAAAAGAAATTAGGGTTTGTCAAATTAGGGTGAAAAGATGAATTTAGTTTCACCCTAATTTGACAAACCCTAGTTTGGCAAACTAGGACCGTTTATCTTTTGATCCTTGTTAGATCCTACTTCCCATTTGGCTTATACATATACTAAACCTACTAAATTCATCACACACATGGATATTCTAAGCGTAGAGGCATTGCATCGATACATAAAGTTCAAGAAATTATAGACAAATGGAAGATAAACATTACACATACTCATGAGCACCAAAATCCCTCACTTGATAAGATGAATCATGGAAAAGTTTAAGTCACATGAATGTCAAGATCCTAGTCTTGTTCACCATATGTAGACCTCAAGAAGCTCATTATTTGGATAGTGACACAAATTTTGTAGTTTACATGTGTAAATTTATGTATATAAATTTATGTATTTTTGTGATGTTTCTTGTACTGGATATGCTATAAATCATATTGAGTTACCATGGAAATATATGAATGTATAATTTCATAATTTTTCTATTGTAAACATAATTATGACAAAAATAGACAACTAAATAAATAAAAAAGGGTCTACGAAGGAGGGTTATGGCAATATATGTCTTTACAAATGATGTAGATAAGATACAAAAATTTCAAGTTAAACATTCATTAGAACTCCTTTTATAACCATGATCAAACAATAAATTTGATCCAAGAATAATTACTAAACTTGAACTTCTAGATTGTTAATCCTTCTTTTGAGAAGATAACAATGAAACATAATAACAAGCTACTTTAATTAAGATTATTCAATGCTAAGTCTTTGAATATTGTTAATATTTTCCTATTAAGCTATCTAATTTTCATGGTGAATGAAGACATTAAAGCTACCTTAGAACATTCCCTAAACTCAATGCTATTTTCTAAGGTCAATTTGCATTTGTTATTAACCAAGAATTACGAAGTGAAAAATTTTCGTTTCATTCTAAAATTTCCCAATTCAAAACTAGTGTGCTAGAAGGTTGGGTGGGTAAGTAGTATATTTTTATCCAAAAATTAGGATAAAGGTCTAGTTTTTGTGCAAGGAGATCTAGTTTTTATGTGAGATCTTAGTTGTCACATAACAAGATCTTAGTTCTCAGATAGTGAGATTTTATGCTTGTTTATATATTTTATTGTATTTTTAAGTGTTTAAATATCTACCATGTTTGGTCACACACGTGTCAAGTTGAGCATTGAAACCATTGTAAATGGTGGAATGTTTGATTAAAAGAGTGATAAATAGGTCTTAGCATAGTTAGATCCATTATTGGTAAAATTGTGTGAGGTCCTCCTAGTTTATAGACTAATTTTGATGTAACATTAGAGGAATCCTCCATAGGTGAGACCCCTATTAATTAGGGCTTTGAAGCCAACACCACAAGTAGCAAAGAATTGCCTATTAGTTGTCAATGGGGAATGTTGGAATATTTAATACATAGTTGACATAAATATGAACATTCTCAATTTATTCTTTGACCACTTATATCAAGTTGGGTATGAGAGGAAGTACAAATAACAATACATGCCAAGGTGCTTGAGTTTGTGGGAGGACTAACTAGGAAAATGAATTTTTTTCTATTCTTCTTTTTAGAGCTACATTTTCTAAGATTATATTAATTTGACAACACAAATCTGATGCAATGTGAGTGCATTCTATCATCTCATACTTTGGTATTCTACTAAATAGAAAATGGGGAAATACCGCACATGTGGTTCTTAACAAAGTTCAAAATCATAACTACAATTTTAAACTACAACAAGAAACAAAATATATTCAAAGGGTTAGGTTTGGACCACTAGAGAACAAGGACACGTCTATTCAAATAAGGTATAAATTGGATGTCAATTCTCTACACAAGATATGCCATTTAGACATTAGTTATGACATCAAGAACAATAGGTCAAAATAAGTCCAAAATTATTGGGGAAAAGTATTAGGGATGGACTTTTCACCATTACAGGAGTTTAAAAAATCAAAAATAAAATATCTACACTAAAATTATTTGAGACTCATACTAAATTTCCTAAATGTTCTCATTAAATTGTTGGAATTTTATTACATCTTTAGTATATAGTTAATAAATAAATATATTACAATTAAAGTCACCTTAGTGACTTGTTCTAGTATTTAAATAATTAAATGTTAGTAAATATTATTGTTAGTTTTGGGAGTTACTTTCCCATAAGTAGTTTTGGTAGTTAGTAAGGGAAAGCAAAGGCTTTTAAGACAATTTATTATAATGTAAAAATTAACAAGTTGGTAACATAATGGCAGTAGCTTTGCTACATTTTTTTATTACTGATAAAGGAAGGGACAACCATTAAAAATAATCACACTACAACTAGAAGCTTGGGCCACACCTACCTTAGATAGGCCATGCTCCCTCACAAGAAGTTGAACCTCCTTAAGATCTATTGTTGTAAATGTCTAGAAGTAGCCATGTATGCAAAATTTGGAAGTATAATGTTGTGTAGAGGAGAGGAGAAGACAAAATGGTGAGTGATTTATGGATCTATGCCAAGGTAGTTGTGATGGATGAACATCACCACATGTTTGGATGCCTTGAGCATCTCCATTCTAGCTAAGAAGCTCCTCAATGGCCAACGAGTGGTGGTTGTGCAATGTAAAGAGATCTGTTTGTTAGGTGGACTTGTTCGCCAGAAAATGACTTGTGCCTTCATTTTTTAAGAACGAGAATGAATACAAAGCCATCTCATGGCCCCATTCATTTTAGGGTACCTTCTAGAATTCTTTGGAGGACAATTATAGTCCTAGACTTGCTAAATTGAACTATGTGACTTGTTTGCTATTTTGGAATCCTTAGAACTTTATATGCATATTTTCTACAAAATAGAAGTGGTGGGGATGTGCCAACTAGATATAGTAGACCTAGGAGTCATGTTTTCTATACTTAACACATATGCTTTCTATAGATGTAGCAAGAAAATATAGACAAATTCATAGCATCCTTAATCACTCAAGGTCAAGAAAAATACTTTAATAAAAACATGTCTAATTTAGAGAATGTATAATCAATTAAAGTAATGTAATAGTCATATATTTCCATGGTAACTGGATATGTATAGTCATTGGTTGTATCCATGTTCTTAGTGTGTAATTTTCATTAGTTTATATCTTTAACTATTGAGTTACCTAGATGTGTAATGTATATGGAGTAGGAATGACTTAAATAGTTTATTGCACACATGGTATTCATTTTTATGACACTGATACATGTTCAACATTACACATGTATGTGTAGATTTGGAAAAGTTAAAATCTCTCTCTCTCTGCAAGTTGAAAAGGAAAAAAATCATCCATGCATTTTAGAAATGAAGTCTTCCCTCTTGTTCAACTATTTATTTAACGTGTTGGAATTGCATGAGGATCCAGCCATGTTTAACCAATTCTCTACAAGATGACTGATATGCCTCACCAACACCAGTAATAACTAGTGTCTAAGTTTGGAAGTTGTGGAACAATGTATCAAATGTACACACCTGTACATCAGAGAAGAAATGTGTGTTGATACAGGCGAGTGCAACACAACATCCCTATCTACTATGATGTAGGACATGTATGTTGATACATTTGTTCCACAGGACCCAAAGTAGACACTATCATGTTATGTTGTTGGTGTGACATATCAATCATACTTGTAGAGAATTGGTTCAACATGGCTGGATCCTAATGCACATGTATGTATGTATAGGAATAAGTAATTTATTTTTGCATGCACAAAATTTAGGTTGATATATATATATCATGGAACATGTGCCACCACCTCCTGGACCTTCTATATTTACACGCACAGATACTAAGATTCAGAAATTGACAGCTCTTCCTTCTGACCCCAACACAACAAGGGTTTATAGAGACACATGTCAATCAATTTTAACTACCTTGCAGCACATTAGACAGAGTCTAGGAGATACCTATGCTTATTTGGGTGATACTCTTGTTTCTATTTTTGCCCAGATGCGGTAAGAGGTTACTGGTGATGTTTCTCTTGCCTCTGTTCAGCTTAGTGTCTCAAAAGAGACTATCAAATCCCAATGTTTCCCATCTTATGATGGTAAGCCTAATGTGAGGGGCTGCCAAGTGACTAGATGTGTAGACCCTCTTATGGCCCCATTGATATATCCACGTTTTCTTGTTGCTCATGGTCGTTATCCCAATAACGATCAAATTCCTTTATATTTTAGACAACAGTTATATGCAAAGGTTCATATGGGCCTCAAGGTGAACTACTTGGATTTGCCAAAATATTTTGGTCAGGGGAGGGGCAGGGTTACTGGTAGAGATGCTTACCGTCGACCAGATTGACAGGCTCCAGTTTATAGGGCCTTGGTTGGGGAGAGGATGCCTGCTATCTTCATTGCTTCCCAAAGGGAAGCAATCGATAGTGTAGGTGATATTGCAGCAGCCACATCTATTATATCTTCTGATCGTGTGGGAAGATATTTGATGAGTCATCCTGGATGATCCAGACCATCAAATCATGCTACTGATCCTTATACTATCATGGGTGTCCTGGCTCCTATAGACATAGATGGTCTGACAGGAGACTATATGCTTCAGACTACAGCGAGTTATCTTTCTAAGGACCTATTGGAGTCATATGCTTTTATTGCATCAGAGCTTGGCATCCCTTACACGAGGTTAGAGGACATGTGGGTAGTGCTTGCCATTCATAGAGTGCGTCACGATCCTGTCAGGCTACAAGACCTTCTCATCAGGTGCCTGTGATTACTCCACATCCTGATCCACCCTAAGATCATTCAGCTGCTATAGAGGGAGATACACCTATCAGGCCTTGTGTTGAGCATCAGACATCCCAGCCCTCCCTAGATTCACTTGAGGTGCAGTTGCAAACGAGATTGGTGTCAAGTTTTATGGATATGATTCTTCATTCAGCCTCTTCGTTGCCAAGTCACCTAGTTAGTCCACTTCAGACTTCATTACTTGAGCTAGCCAAGGAGGCACCGGATACAATCATTGCAGTGGATCATCCTACAGCACCTGATATACAGGTAAGTACATGCGTATGTGCATGTGCATGCATGATTTAAACTTGAACTTAAATTAAAGTAAGTTAAATTACTTTGCTCTAGATAGATTCCTAATGTTGTATATTATATATATATATATATATATATATATATATATATATATATATATATATATTATGGGTTAGCTCAAGTTACACCTAATCTAGGGACGGACTGTGTACGTAGGCATGATTCAACTGATGGCAGTAATGTTAGTGGAAGGTGAGTTTTAAATTTTTAAATCATTATCGTACTTACATACATGTAAATGCATATAATTTGTACACTTTTATACATACATGTGTTGTACTATCTCCAGGGCTTAGCGCATCCATCAGATCAGGATGCTCAGTCAGACTCTGATCGCTCAACTCGCAGCCGACATGATGACCAAGCTATTGGTAGCACTTCGTAGACATGTGTTTCCCAAATATTTCTCTAGATCTTATATTTGTTTGAGCAGACATTTCTATAGATGTACATGTTTATGTATGGACATTTCTATCTATATACATTTGCATGTATGTGTGTTTGTGGACATTTATGACCTGGCATTTCTATCTACATGTGTGTTTGTGGGTCACATTTATGAGGACATTTCTATCTACATTTGTGTGTTTGTGGACATTTATGAGGACATTTCTATTTATGATTATTATGATTGTTTTTGTCATGAGAAGTTATTTAGACCTTATTTGTGTAATTCAGTAAGTGTAGAATATAGGTTTGAAAATGTAAATTTACAATTGCATTTGAATTATGATTCATTTATGGGTATAATTAAAAGTGAAAAACAAAAAAGTCTTGATATACATGAAACAAAACAATATTATGAATAGTTAAGACTTAGAAATGATTGCCTTGTATTAAAGACAAAACCATTCTCCCAAAAGAGTTCATTAGAAAAAATCTACCATGACATAAACAAATCTAAACACAATTATGTGGTGCTAATACTTTGCTTAAACCAAACTTGATGAACACTTATCATACAAATGAAAACATCAAATACAATTCCAAACATGAAATTTATTATAGTTTTACTTGATTATAAATATAATTGTTCACATAGCTTTTATTTGATGTGGGGATATGCAAGCCACAACAAAATAATGATGATTTCTCCTTCACATTCTACAAACTAGCAATTGGGTTATTTGAAAGGGTGTAATGGTTATGTTGACATGCACATTTGAATGCAAAATAGTTAGGTGTTTATGTAATTCAGTAGAATATAGATTTTAAAATTTGTAAATTTACAAACTCAATTACAATTACAAATTGTGATTCATTTATGGGTATAAAGAAAAGTGAAAAACACAAAATTCTTGATACATGTGAAACAAAAAAATATTATATAAATAAATGGACCTCCAAATAAAACAAAAGTTTATAAAAAAGTCTTGATATGTGAAACAAAACAATATTAAATCTACAAATACTATAGATTCTAAATCTACAATCTACATTAATTTAATGAATTTTGTTATTTACGACACATATTACCTAATTTTCTAAATGAATATGAGGAATAAAAAGAAGGGAAGGTACTGAGCTTATGATAAGAAACAAATGTGAAATGATAGAAGAGGAGCAATAAGTGGCACTCTAAATTGAAGAACTTCCAATTTTTTTTTTGAAATAAAATGGGAATCAATGTAATTTGTATTCACAGGTGCAATTAAAATTTGTTTGGAATTGTTGCATTGTTAAATTATTTTTGGGCCTATGTGCAGTCAAATACTATTAGTGATGTTTTTCAATTACATGACAATAAACAATGATTATTATACCATTAAATCTATTAATGATATAAACAAAAATTTAGTAGACATTATTGCCTTTAGAAGATCCTCTGATATTTAGCATATCAAGCATGAACAATTATAACTAGTATACAATTGAGATAACCTTACATAAAGTTGGCTAGTAGAAGACTAAACTTCTAAAGTTATGGTAGTTTGCACTTGAAACTAAAACAAGATTTTCAAGTACCTAATTCTTGCAATTCTCTAACTATCCACTTCATCATGAGGCATGTTCCTTGTGTCTAGGGATCTAAGATTCCAAGCTTGCCACAATCTTTAGGTTAGAGATAATGTGCCCATGTAGAGCTTGACATCCCTCTATCATATCGATGCATTCTTGAATAAGAAGATCTTAGGCATTCTCTACATGACTTCTAATAGAGAGATCATTTGTACAATAAGAACCGCCATGGTTGAAATTTAAAATTTGTTCAACAAAAGAACTATTAATTTAACTTGCATAGATTGTAAAATAATTAATACATGAACATACATCTAAATAGTTAATTTAGGTCTTCAAAACATAAAAAATTGTAAGTTCTTCATCCATATTTTTCATACCACATCAAGTGGTTCAGATCGCTCTTCAATCACATCTAATATTCTCTGATGATCTTCACTATGCAGTCTCCACTTATGACGTCCACGTGTGTTTGAAACTATATGAAGAGTTAAGCCGGTAGAAATTACTAGGTGGCTATACTGATATACCTTGTTATTAGGTTGATAATCAATAAAGTGAATCCCATGTTGAACAATCTTGACTTGTTTGAGATATGTCCCTTGCACTATAACTGAACCTGTGGGAAACAACATTCCACACCATAAGACATAACATTTTCAAGGCAAATGTAACCTACATGTACATCTATGAACATGTATAGCATGATCATTGCTTGGTAAGACATAACATAAATTATAGTATAAAAATTGAACACATTTTAAATCACTCTTGAGGTACTTGACATGTACATATGTAACAAATTGAAAATTATTTAAAAATATATTAAAATAAAGTTAAACCTCTGGGAAACACCATTCCATCACTTATTTCTGGATTTATTAGCTTTTGCCTCTCTTCCGTGCAATGCAATAAATAATAACTAACTTGTTCTATATTTCCAGCCTCTGCTATGACTACAAAAAATCTCCTGCACCAAAAATTTACATAAATTCCAAAATTTGTAACTTAAAATATATATATATATATACACATACCTTTTTTAATCAATCCTAAAATATGGTTATAATTAATTGAAATCAAAAGAATGTCGTCAAATCTTTCATCCTCATCTTCATTGTATGCATTGGTAACAACTAGTTGCACATTTTCTCATTCACTAACATATCTACGTTGCTGGTTATTACAATTCTCAAAATATCCCAACATGCACTCATAACAAAAACAAGAGTAATCCCTAGTGCGCAACATCCATGTAGGGTGATCTGTACTCATGACACAATGCAAAGATCTTGTTTTCTCTACCCTCTTACATCCATACATTGATCTTCTATCCACACCTACAAATTTATTATATATCAAGTACATTATCAATAAAATATATCTAAATAATTAAATTCAAACTAAAATAAACAAACTTGTGTGTACACATATATCATATACATGAATATATATATATATATATATTTAAAGTAAATCCATACATTAAATAATTTCAAACAATACATACCTGATATCTCCCAAAACACTCTATGTGGAATGTATCTATTTGTTCTTGAAGATGTGTCGGCCTCATTTGGTGCAAAGTGTAACTTACACCATTCAACTACATCATGTGCATCATTTATATGGCCTCCATCATAATTCATTTGATGTTTCCTTAGAGCATGTTTGATGCAAGCTCCTGTACCATCATGTTCACCCTTTCCATGCCCACTCTCAAAGAAACTCCAAACATGTGGTATATTATCATTTCGATGATCTACATAGTGCATAAAATGGCCTTGCTGATTTGAATTGTGACGCACATCCATCTGACCATACAAAATGCCTTTCAAAATTTACACCCCTGCTTGCCAAATATCTAAAAAACTTCTTAAAGCAATGTTGTACAAAACGTGTCATTCTCTTTATCATCACTAAAATAAAAGTGATATTCTTTCTTGATGAGTCGTGCTTGAAATGTACTATCAACACCATCCAAATCCAATTGTGCATGTCGATAACACACATGCACCGTGATAGTGATCTGCTCTAAAAAGTAATATTCTGATTGAATCTCTTTTTGATGTACAAAAGAGTAATTTTTTGCAAAGTTGACCACTGATAAAATTGTTCTAGGTGGGAAAGTATCTCTTAATGTGAAACTGTTGTGCTTGCTACTTAGAAAAAAAAGCATGATGTATGTATGGTTGAATCAATTTATGGAAATTTTCCATAAATGTTCCAATACGTATCTCCTCTTCTACATAATCTAACCTTGTGGTTCTTTCCCATGTTTTGTTTGAAACTTTACATACTTGTACCTCTTGCAATTTACCAACTTCATTGGGTCAATATCTTCATTTCTCAAAGGCATTTTAGCCAAATTTCCACATGTTTCACAAAGACCTTTTATGCAGTTTATTTGACCATTTCCATTATCATCTGATTTATCACATAAGATGGATGCTATGAACTAACTTGCTCGTTTAGGAGGTGCATTTTCAATACCATCACTGTCTTCACAAATCTTTCAAAACACCTGATAGTTTCAAAAACCTTGTTTGTTTTCACATAATATGGCCTTAACCTTTCAAACATTATTTGCCCAATCTTTATATTTGGATTTGAATTACAAAAGTTCACATACATCTCATGTTGTGTTATATCTAGCCAATGTTTTGTATGTAGTTCATAACTATTGGGTCTAATTCTGTGTTTGATAACATCTCTACTATTTGATGAAGCACAAGTATTATCATTCTAAAAGGTTCAGATCAAGTTTCTAACAACATCTTTAATCCTTTCAGATTGAGGAGCTCTACACATAATTGCCCAATTGCCTTCTGAGATACTATCATCCAATAATTTTCTCCTTTTCACATATTTTGTAACTCTCTTTCTACTGAAACCAAGCTGAGATGACAATTGTCTTTTTCTAGAATTTCTTTCACTTACAATACCTGTGAACATCGCTCTTCTTGTAATGAACTTATCCACAGATCAAGATTTTTTCCCGATGGAAGCCAAACCTTCTTTAACATTTTCGACAATATCTTTTTCTAGTTGTGAACCTTTCCCCTTTTTCAATGACAAATCGACACCCAACAATTGTAATGGCTCATGTAGCTCCTTACTAAGAAGTACAATTGATAACAATTGGGTTCAGCCAAGTGTATCAAGATTATCGAAATGAGCAATTATTTCCTTTGCAGTTTTATTCATTGACCTCCTATCAGTTTGTCTAGGTTGTCCAGCATAATGCTTCAATTTCTCAATTTCCATTTTAAGTAAATGATCTAAATTTCTATAAGAATTTTTTCTTTTCACCTCTTAAGCTAGATTAATGCTCATCCATACCAGTCAAAGGAAGCAATCCTAACCCCTCTCCAACATCCATTGTTTGCACTTGGGCCTCCTCTTGGTTAACATCAACTATGTGTTCTTCAACAACATTTGTTCCACTTTTTGTATCATAAATGAAGGAAATACATATTAAAATAAAAATAAAAATAAAAATATTTATTTTATAAATAAAACTTTCTAAATAATAAACATTTATTTTATTTTATTGATTTATACTCTTAAGTTCTACAATGTAGAAATTATTATGTTTTCTAAAAAATAATTTCATTCTTTAGGAAAAAGAAAATCTAAAAAGCATTCTAAAAATATTTTACCAAATCTTTTCTTTAAAATTTTCTTTTATTCCTTAATTTAGCATTAAAAATCATAAAAACACAAATAAAAAAGCAAAAAAAACATTCATGATAAAAATTTATTGGATAAAAAAAGCTAACAATTATTATAAAATATATTTTAGAGAAAGAAAACAAAAAAATAGTGATAAGAGTTTGTTTTAAAATTAGGAAGTGTGGCTTTTTAAATATAAAGTTTTTAGATTTAAAAAAAAAATTAAATAAAAATAAATAATCAAGAAAAGAAATAATCTAAAATAAAAAAGTGAACTTGATTTTTTTAATAAATTATAATAGAAATATATGTTATCACTTTAGAAAAAATGATGAAGTTGAGTTGGAGATAGGGAGAGGGATATGGAGAGTTAGAGAGGGACAGGAATAGCTACGAAGGCCATAGTGAGGGAGAGGTAGAAGTAAAGAGAGTGGGTAACTTGAGAGAGAGAGAGAGAGCGGTGGATAGAGAGAGAGGTATGTATTTATCTCTAGGTAGAGAGGTAGAGATTATAGTTACGAATGAGGAATGACTTAAACTAAATGACATCGGAGCTACATAAAATCAATGCATATATATTTAAGCATAAATCAAGTGACCTAGATTAAATGACATCCTGCTACATAAATCATCAATACATGTATATATTTAAACATAAATAAAATGACCTAGATTAAAAATAGAAAAGAAAATATATGCATACCTTGTTTTTGTTTATGATATTTTTCTGATCTTTCTTCATTCAATTTTGCTATAGTTTCTGCGGAATACTTTCATGTAGTCTTATTTTATCTTATCCTTTTGTTTCCCATCTCCTTCTTTGTAAAACATGACTTCAAATTTCTTCTCTCAAAGATTTCTCGGACTCCCTTGCATAAGAAAAATGCAAATTTATCTTGTTTGTAATTGATTTATAATGAAATAAAAAGCAATCCTATTTATATGCTATACGAATAATTAAAACATTAAAAACAAAGCATGTCGGAATGCCTTCGAATGAAGGCCAATAGTTAAGAAAAAAAAACTTAAATACAAGGTGCCTTTGAACGAAGGTGGTTGCTACGGGCTACAAGACGTCATGTCAACACCTTCATTCGAAGGAGGTATTTCTTCGAATGAACGACGTCACTTTCCTTCGTTCGTAGGGGTCTTCAAGCGAACACACTCACTTTGCACCTTTCTTGCTTCCCTTCCCCTTCCTTTTGCAAAATTTTGGCTTCCGAAGCCCAGTTGAAGGTCCAAATGGATCAAACCAAATTGGAGGATTGAAGTGCTCGAAATGAGATTTCCAACGAGTATAGTTTTGATATATTTTGATTTTATTATGATTTTTTTTTTAGATTTACTAAACATAGGTTATTCACTGAACATCAAGTTCTCTGTTCTACACACATGGAAAAATAGTAAATTAGTGAATTTGTTTTTTGAAAAATATGTATACACTAGGTATTGATGTCCTTGTTTCAATAAAAAAATAAAATTGAATTTCGATACATACGGAAAAAGTTATGTTCTATGGAATACGCGTATGTCTAAATTATAATTGGTTTGACTTCAAAACTAAATTAAAAAAAATATTCAAAAAAACATTATGAAACCAAATGCATTCACTAGATATCGGTGTTACCAATCTAAATTCGAAAGAATCATAATTTTATCCTTTGTAGAAAAAAAATTATGCATGATGGAATACACATCACTGTAAAAACATATTGTTTACTATTAAAAACTCGTTATCAAAGGAGATACAAAAAAATTTACAATTTAACTCCAATTTTTTTTAAAAAAATATTTTTAGAATCTACAGACAAAATCTCACAAATCACTAGTTCGCATCATCTTCAAATTCCTAATGGTTTAGTGGCTATAGGTGTCAGAAAGTGAAGATTTAGTTCAAAATGTTGATTTCAATGTCAAGTTTGGCAAAAAAGTATAACCCCATTATTGTGGAATGACCCTGACATAAAATGCATGTCATTTTTTAGGTCTTGAGATCATTCCATATCATCTGTAAATTCAAATAAAACATTTGTTTTCCCTTCAAATTAAATAGTTTTAGACAATTACGAATTCTTAATCTAAAATTATACCGTGTCTAAATTTAATTTTAATCTATTTGAGCTCCAAATTATGCAACTGTGTGAAATTATAAAAGCAACGATGGTCAATAAGTTTGATTGATCTTTGTATCATGTGCCATCACATGAGAGGATGCATGATGGTAGGCTAGATGGCAAATACACATGAAGTAGGTGGTGACCATGCTTATATTTCCAAGAGAATGTATATTCAATGTAGGTAGCAAGATGTCAAATATGAGGCTTGTGATATACTGTAAGCATACATGCTTCAAATAATATGCATAGGTCAAGACTAATGGAATGCAAAGGAACCCAGGTGTAGTGCATGAACAATTAAAAACGACATCTCTGCTACGAGTGAACTTTTTGCCAATAGGATCCCAAAGTCTGAAACCAAATTGCTCCTCACCATAACCAATAAACACGCACCATTTTGATTTAGGATCTAATTTTGTTCGCCGCTCGATTAATGAGATACACCGCTGTATTACAAGCCTCTACCCAAAGCTTTTTGTCTAATCTAGCATTAGAGAGCATACATCGAGCTCTCTCAAGAATTGTTCTGTTTAACCTTTTAGCTGCACCATTCTCCTAAAGAGTATAAGGAACTACCTTAATCCGATGAATACCATGATCTGCACAAAAAGTGTCAAATTCCGAAGAGCAAAACTCTCCCCCATTATTAGTTTTAAGACATTTGATTTTGTGCCCACTCTGATTTTCTACCATAGCTTTAAAAGTTTTAAATTTAGAAAACACTTTGGATTTTCTATGCATCATATAAATCCATACTTTGCGAGTGCAATCGTAAGAAATGTAACAAAAAAATTAGCACCTTCAATAGAGGTTACCTCAGTGGGGCCGAAAACATCGAAATGAACAAGCTCCAATGGTATGGATTTGCTGTCATGACCAGTCTTCAAGAAGCTGGTCCGAGTCTATTTGCCATAAAGGCAATACTCACATAACTCCAAATTAACCGATGTGAGGCCTGGTAGCTGATTCTGTTGAAGCATGACTTCAAGTCCTTTTTGGCTCATATGTCCGAGCCTCTTATGCCAATTTCTAAACCCCTGTCCACAATTGGCATGGCAGCTCCCACTTCACCATGACATTCTAACACAAAGATTACCCAATTTGTAGCCTTTTGCAAGTACTAATGCACCCTTGGTAACTTTCCAAGTATCTAAAGAAAACTTGACATCACACCCATGAGCATAAAGTTCGCTCACTGATATTAAATTTTGTTTTAATGTAGGAATATGCCTCATATATTTGAAGATCCATTTATTTCCATTTTTTAAAGACAAGATTATATCACCTCTTCCTATAATTTCACATTCTTTGTTATCTCCAAGAAACACTCTATTGAAGTTACCTTCTTGGTAGTTTGTGAAAGCACCCTAGCATGGAGAAGCATGAAAGGAAGTATTGGAATCGAGCACCCATGAATATGCAGTCATGTCACTTGTGGATAAAACTAAAACACCATCATCTACAACATTTACTTCATTATTGCTCACCTTATCTTGTGCCTTCTTGTAGTTCCAACAATTCTTTTTAGTGTGATCAGGTTTGCCACAAAACCAACAAGCCCCATTTCTACCCATGGACTTCGATCTTGGAGTAGATTTGGACCTTCTTCTGTTAGGGTTTATTCCTCTTTCTTGACCTCTTCCCCTGTTGACAGTGCTCACACAAGTTAAAGCATCACTGGATGTATAGGATTCTTGGTTTTTTCTCCTCATATCTTCGCTGAGAAGGGTGGATGCTATGTCATCCAAAACTAATTTACTTTTGGTTGCTACCGAAGTGCTCACAGCCATCACAACACCTTACCACCTGTTGGGTAAAGAACATAACAACAAGATTGCTTTGATCTCATCCTCCAATTTTATTCCCACTGATATCAATTGAGTGACTGAAGTGTTAAATTCATTTAAATGATTTGACATGATCCCATTTTCTTTCATCTTTAAATTATACAATTTTTTCATAATAAAGACTTTATTGGAAGCAAAAGCCATTTCATACATATCTAAAAGCTTATCCCATAGCTCCTTCGTTGTCTTCTCAGCTGAAATATTGAATAACACATTGCTAAACAATGAAATAAAAATAGTTGCCCTTGCTTTCATATCCATTTTCTCCCAATCTTAGTCCGACATTGAACCTTTTCCCTTGGTTTTTCCAAGCAATGCGAGTGAGAGATCTTGCTTAATTAGCAGCGATTCCATCTGCACTTTCCATAGCCTGAAATTCTGCCCTGCGAATTTCTCTATCTTCAAATTCTCCATTTTCTGGAATTGTCTTTCCGCCGGTTTCCAAGCAGCTTCACCACCGAGCTACTCCTCCCAGCTCTAATACCAGTTGTTGATAATTACTGCAGATAAAAACACAAACAAAAAGCAATAGACAAAACACAGATAAAAGACTGACACAGTTTTAACGTGATTCACCTTTTCAGGCTAGGCTTAAATTTGACTGTCAACCTTGCTTGTCAAGCAATTTTTTTATGACAGTTATCTATTCAATGGTGCTCATCAAAGACTATGACATGCTTTAGTATAAGTAAATCATATAAAAAACAAATATATATATATATATATATATATATATATATATATATCACCATAATCCTATATAAATTTTGACAGTTTGTCTAAAATCTCTCCTTTCATATGTTACAGAATTTTTAAAATTGCGATTGTATTTTACAGCAAAAATGTCAATTTAAACCCTGGGCTACATCCACAAATAAGTAGGGGATACTCTATATTATTCAAGCTGCACTCTATTACAGAACATGAAAAGTTCTAACTTCATCGTACAGCAATATAATATCTCTACCGATGTCCAAACAAAAGAATAGACTAAAAACAAGAGTCTCCGAGAGGAATCTCAAGAGACAACCATTACAAGAACCATCGGTTACAAAGAGACAGATGGACTTCATATTTCTAACAAACACTGCCCTTGTTGTAAATTTTAAATAGCTTTAGAGTCATAGAAATAGAAGCAACAAATATTGAAGGGTCCTTGGGGCAAGCTTCTGTCACAGGATTCTTAGGTAGATTATTGCCACTTCATTGCCTTGAAGACAAGTTACTCCTTATTTCCATCTATGGATTAGTCTGTATTCTGTAATATGATTCTGAAATGATGATGAATGATTTTAGAATCCAGATCTGGACCTATGTGACCCAAATTTCATGAATGGCCGAAGCAAAAGTTGTAGTTTGTGCATTGACGAACCCTCAATAAGTGGAGTTCTATGCATGTTGAAGTATACAATGGTAATTTCTATTATAATCTATTCAGGAAGTATATTGGTTCTACTTCTAATTGTAGTTGCTGATGAATTTTATGCTGAACTGCCTGCCTATTTTTGGGTGTAGCATAAGGGTGCTGAAGTGCATGTTCGAGGGAATGATGGTTCTGTTGAGCTCAATGGAAAACGTCTTAAGAAGAATGATGTTGTCAGTATTGAAGGAGGAGATGAATTTGTTATCATCTCTCTGGGTCATCACACTTATGTATCCTCTGTGTGCTACTTATTTACAGATGATCATATAATGTTCTCAATGTTTCACATGTTTTCATAGATTGTTAAATTTAGTCTATGAGCATTTTTAAACCCTAACTATAAAATACAGATCTTTAAACTACTGCTATTCCTAAAGTATAGCTAAAGGTTAGTGGTCCTTCTTTTAACATTGTTGATCATATGAAGAAATCCACTGTTAAAATGTTAATGTTGGATGCATTACACATTCCTAGGTAGAAAAATTTATTGCAAGATGTCTTAGCTAAGTTATCTTTGTCCAATGAGCCTCAAACAAGTCAGCCTCAGGTTGTGCTTACTAATGACACACAAAACAAGAATGAACAACCAAAACAAGTGGTTAAGCCACCTCCATTCTATGTAGCTCTCATTGTTGGCAATTATTTGGTCTATAACTATATGATTGACTCAGGAACTAGTAGCTCAATGATGCCAAAACAATTGGCGGATAAACTTGGTTTAGCTTATGAACCTGTTGCTAGGGGAGTTGTCCAATTAGATGGCATAGAAGTTTACACAATGGGAATGTTAAAAAACCTTGGTCTTACCTTACATGCATGCCCCAATTTTGTGATTCATCAGGACATCCATGTTATTAACCTACCACCACATTTTGCCATTTGTCTATCTAGAGACTTCACTGCAAAACTAGGAGGCTATCTATCTTCTGATTGGACTCATTTATTTTTCATAACAAGGTATGGCACCAAGGTCACCATATATCCCCAGCCCCATAAATGCAAATCTTGCCATAAATGATCAAGAAGATATACCTGATGTCTAAGACCCAAACACACCTATTGAAGGCATACCTGATGTAAATTTAGATCAATGGGCAATAGATAATCATGAGACAGATCCTTTTGATCAAATGGATGAAATAGGTCTTGGTGTTTATACGATTCAAGAGAAAGATGTTGTTCCAAACCTGTTAAAAGGTGAAAATTAGCAAAGTGAACAATCTGATAATGATATCTGGCAGCTTTATTTTGACGGTTCAAGAAGCAAAATTGGTGCTGGTGGAGGAGCTATTTTAGTTTCTCCCATAGGTGAAAGGTATTATTCATCTTTTCATTTTGCTTTCAGTTGTTCAAATAACTCAGCTGAGTATGAGGCACTGGTGCATGGATTGGAATGGGCTAGGAAAAGGAATATTAAGTGCCTTGAAGTGTTTGGGGATAGTGAATTAGTGGTAAAACAAGTAAGGAATATTGCTGCCACCAAAAATAATTTGTTGAAACTATACAAACACAGAGTTTGGGATATGATAGATGAATTTGATGCTTTTAATTTGGTGTCTATAACAAGAATTAGTAATAAACAAACTGATAAATTGGCTGCCATTGGTGTTGAGTATGATATTCCAATAGAAATGAAGAATGTTCATACTCCTCTTTATGTTAAAATTGTTGTTAGACCATGAGTGCCAGACAATAATACAAGCTGGTAGGTTTTTGAAAGTGATGAGCAAATAGTTAATTTTTTGATGGAAGAAGCTGAGTTTATTGCAGGAAATCAACAAAAATGGCTGCAGCAATATGATGACCAGATCTTGCAATTAAAGTCAAATAAGATGCCCAAAGGTTTGGTAACCTTAGAGTCAATTTTTAACACTGATGATCAGGTTAGAAGAGATAAAGCCAACTTATTTGTGAAAAAGGAACATTATGAGCCTATTGAAAAATTCAAAGACAAGCTACTTAAGCTTGGAAAAGTGTGCACAAAAGAGGAACAACAAACTTTTATTCAACTGTGTCAAGAATTCAGTTACATATTTTCTTGGGAGTATGGAGATCTAAAGGGTTTTAACCCTGAGTTATCTCAACACACTATTGAGCTGGAATCCAAGGCCAAACCAGTTATACAAAAATAGAGACTATTAAACCCAAAGCTAGAGGTTCTTATGAAGACTGAATTGAACAAGTTGATTGACGGTAACATTATATTTTCAATTAAGCATACATCTTGGGTTTCTAATTTGGTACATGTTAGAAAGAAAAATGGTGAGATTAGGTTATGTGTTGATTTTTGTGATCTAAATAGAGCCTCTCTCAAAGACCATTACCCGCTGCCCTTAATGGAGTAGATTCTACAGGTTGTTTTAGGATCAGAAAGGTTTTCTTTATTGGATGGTTATTCAGGATACAATCAGATTTTAGTGAAAGAGGAAGATCACTTCAAGACTACATTCACTACCAAATGGGGTACAATGGTTTACAGAAAAATTCCCTTTGGATTGTCCAATGCAGGGGCAACTTTTCAAAGAGCCATGGATATGGCATTCCAAGGCCTCATAAATAAATTTGTACTTGTTTATTTGGATGATGTTACTATTTTTCAAAGAAAGCTGACGAACATTTTGATCATCTTATGCAGATCTTTGAAAGGTGCGGGGAATTTGGGGTTTCACTCAACCCAAAGAAGAGCATTTTTTCTGTCCATGAGGGAAAGCTTTTGGGATACATAGTGTCAAAGGATAGAATAACCATAGATCCAGAAAGGATTTCAACAATCTTAGCATTACCTCTTTCAGCTCATAAGAAAGGCTTACAAAGCTTTCTTAGAAGAATCAATTTTGTAAGGAGGTTCATACCTAACATAGCATTATTACAGCCCCTTACATCCATGCTAAAAAAGAATATTCCTTTCAATTGGACCAAGGAAGGTAAGAAAAGTTTTGAAGAAATCAAAGAGGCACTTGTTGTAGCCCCAACACTCATTAATCCAAACTTTGATAAAGATTTTATCTTGTATGCATTTGGTAGTGTTGATACAATCTCAGCTATGCTCCATCAATAGAATGAGGAAGGATTGGAGCAGCCTGTGGCTTTCTTTAGCCAAATCCTTCATGATTATGAGGTGAAATATTCATTTGTTGAGAAACATGTATTGGCTGTAATAAGAAGCCTTAAAAAGTTTAAACACATGCTTTCTAACAATAGAATACAGCTGATGGTTGCCCATCCAACAATTAAAGAATTCTTGTTTAGCAAGGATCTCAATGGTAAAAGGGTAGGATGAATTACAAAAGTGATGGAATATGGCATTCATATCAAGGTCACCAAGCTGGTCCGAGGTAAGGGTTTGTGTGTGTTAGCACTTATTTTGACCTGGGGTTGATTTGTCATGATCAGGAGGTTTCTTCATCTGAAGCCTTCATCTTCTTGCCCAATTTTTCTAAGTGTTGGACCTCCTCAGCGTTTTTCAGCTGCAGCATCATATTTTTCTGAGGAGGAGGTCGTCATCATCATCTTGTCTTCGATGATGGTCTTCATCAGCATGTTCTTCGTCGACTTGTTTTTCTCATTGTCATCATCATATTTCAACTGTCGGGTGATGTTTGCTTATTATCCTGATGATACTGGTGAGCTACAGTGCACCCTCAGTTGCTTGCGGGGGTGATCTTTCAAGTATCTGGTGATCTTCCGAATATCACCTTGCTCAAGCATGATGATGATGTTGCCCCGATATCTTGAAGGGGTTATTCTCTAGGTTGTCGACCTGACTTGTTTTTTCCTAAGGGTCGTCATCATCATGATATTCCCAGTTATCATCCTGCTGCTTGCGGAGGTCATCATATTTTCTGCCTTCATGATATTTCGCCGGGGTGATATTTTATCATCGGGTGATCTTGGTTAATATCATCCTGATGATGTTGTTGAAGAGTTCTAAGTGCGACCCGATATTCACTAGGGTCATCATATTTTGAACGTCAGGATGATCTTAGTCAATATCATCCTGATGATGTTGTATCACTTCTTGTTCGTTGTTTTGACATCCTGATGATGCTGACGTCATCCTTATATATCAGGGTGATATTTGTTTCTCTGCCTATCTGCATCATGATTTTTCCGAAGGAAGGGGTGATATTTTCATATCACCCGGATATATGTTTGCTCGAGCATCATGATGATGTTGATATCAGGGAGATATCCGCCTGTTGGCTTCGCGCAGTATCTACTGGGGGTGGTCTTTTCAAGCATCATCATCATATTCAGTTATCGCCCCGATCTTACAGAGGAGCTACAGTGCATCCTGATGTTTGAACGTCAGGAGGATATTTCCAAATATCCGGTTGTCTTCCGAATATCATGATGATGTTAATATGATGATGACGTCATCAAGGTCCGCGGGGGTCATATTTCTAACAACTGATCATCTTGAAGAGACCTCCTGATATTTGCAAACATGATGATGACGTCATCCGGATATGAGGAGGTGCGCAGTAGGCAGATATGATGATGACGTCAGCAGTATATGATGATGACGTCATCAGGATGTTCATCGGCCAGACTTTTGTTATAAGCTCAGCAGGAGGATGTTCCTCCGATGGATCAGGTTGTGCCGATTATCATGAAGGGTATATTTCAAATATCATGATGACGTCAGGGTGATATTTCGAACAACAGGATATCATGCTGCTGGAGGATGATGATGATGAGGTCTATACTAGTGTCATCAGGAGCAAAAGCACCGACATGATATATGCTCATGACCTAGTATATAAAGTGTTATTGAGGTCATCGCGGGGTGCATGTGGGATATTGTTATCCTGCATTTTCAAACATCATGATGACGAATCTCGGCGGGAAATGCTTGCGATAGTCTGTTTGATGATCTTCCCAAGGCCGCGGGTTGGTGCGCCATTAATGGCGATTGTTGCAGAGGTATGGGCGATGGCGTGGATGGATCCTGTACCCGACTGAGGGTGTACATCAGCGGATAGTGGCGCAGGGCTCGAGAAATCTTCCTGTCTCCTCCCCTACCTGCTGCATTCAAGTTTGGGCGCCAATCTGGTTGTGTTTGAGCGCCATTTTCCTGATACTGTGTATCTGGCGGGATTTTTGGTCAACATTGCAATTAATTGCTGAGCACCTACCTGGCTGTTATAAGCACGTGGTCTTGCTCATTTGAAAGGTTGTTGAAAGTTGATGATTTTGGCTCTGTAATGCATAACAAGCTGATCTGGTTGCTCTGTACAGCTTACCTGTGAGTTTATGTATCTCTTGTTGTTTGTTTTTGGCATGAACCCACTGATTTCATGATTAAACTGATATGAGAAATGCTGTTTGGCATGTGTTGTGTTAATTCTGTCTCCAGTATTGCATGTATTCTTCTTCTGAATCTGGATGTTTGGTAATGTTTAGATTCTAGAGCATAGAATTCCTATGTTGACTGTCTGATCTTTTAACTTCTACTCAAGGGGTAGATTAAACTGTTTTCAGGTTGAACATTGGGAAGAGTATACTGCAGTAGGGATACCATAAGTAGAGATAACCTAACACTCTGTATTGGGAGATGCCTGTAAGGCAGGTATCACACATATCCCCTTGAAATCCAGTTTTAGTTGTTCATGCTGATCATTCACAGGTGTATGTCTACTGACTCCAGGCCCTGGATAGGCACCAATCATGCTTTGTTTTGTGTTATAACCATATCCAGCTTTGCATCCACACTTAAACTCCAAAGCAAAATCTAAAACCAACATTAGGACATTAGAGTTAGTTTTAGGAACCTCAGTCCTCTGTCTACAACTGCAAATAGGCCCAAAGCTAGCCCCTTTGCCCTTATCTTTCAGTTTTGGTCTACTTACAGGAGGACTCATCTGCTTTCTGTCAACATCCCAGCCTTGCATGCATATCCTCATGGATGTTGAGTAGGGAATACCCCCTAGGTCTTGCAGAGCCTGAAGAAGAAGAGGAGATAAAATATAGAGTCTATCTCCTATACTGTTGACCCCCTGGCCCAGAGATCCTGTTGATCACTGATGGCTACCTTGTAGGGAAATCTGGGAATAAGCATCCAGTCTGGGAAAAAGTCAACAGAAATTGGCGACTCTGCTGGGGAGTGAGAAGTAAAAGTGCTATCTGATCATCTCCAGTGATATATATGTGACCCATCTGAGTCAGCAACAGTAATCTACTCCGCTGGGGAACCTTGTGAAAGAACCCTGGTTTTCAGAAGAAAACAGTTCCTAGAAATAGGTGGCGACTCCGAAGTAATCTCCCAACCGGTCAAGGTAAATTTATATGCAGGGGAGAATATCCCAACAAAATCCTCTATTTGAAGAGTTACCATTAACAAAAAGAATGATGTATAGAAGAAAGGGAACTGTCTCAGTTAGTCATGAGAGCTCCCCCAGAAAAAGTGATGAGGTACAAGATAACCCTAGGCCATCAGGACAGCATGCTCCTTATTTTTCAAGTGCAGAAGCTGATATCCAAGGTGCATGTTAGAGGCAACAGGGTGGTAGTATGAGAATGAGGTCAGAGGTGTTCCAAGAACGCCCTTTTCTAGACCCAAGTGAAAGGTTTGAAGAGGCAGAATCCCTAAGGGATGATGAAGATGATGACCAGAATGGTATGAGACCATCTACCTCCAGACCTAAGGATGAACAATTGGCTGAAGAAATCAAAAGCCTAAGAGCAGAACTAGAATACCTACAAGCCATGAAAATCAGAGATGATATACAGCAGAAAGTGGAAGCCTTGAGAACTGCCCAAAATAATTCAGTTCCTACCTTAGAAAATGCAAATATGCAAAGACATCAGCAAAGATATGAAGTGCAACATCAGCATCATGAGGACAGACAATATGTGAATGATGCTAGGATACCACTAAACAATGCAGGAAACCAAAATGCAAACAGAAATGTTAATGTTAATCAGCCAAACAGACAGCCCATGCAGCTAGATAGATTCAGGCAGCTGGTGTTTGATGGTATTCCTGGGTATCCTAACCCCATTGACAAGCATCTGAGGCTGCAAGTGCCTAAGTTTTCAGGAAACAATACAGTGTCAGGAGAAGATCATCTAAAGGCCTTTCAAAATGTCATGGATAATTTTGAGGTTGAGCATGAGGATGTTTTCATGAAGTCATTCATGTAATCCTTAATAGATGAGGCAAGAGAATGGTACAGGAATCTGCCTGACCAGAGCATATCATCATGGGATGATTTTAAGAGGATGTTCAAGGAGCAATATGGTGATAAAACTGACCCTAGCTTCTTTGTAAATGAGTTCACCAGCATCACCAAAGGGTCAAATGAGCAGGTTGCAGACTTTAATGCAAGATTCACTAAAGTGTTGAACAAATTGCCACATCATATGAGGCCAAATGAACCAATGTGCATAATTTTGTACATCAATGCCTTTGATGCAAAGACTGCATATGGACTGAGAGATAAAGGTCCTCCCACTCTCAGGGATGCTTTCAGAATTGCAGTAAATATTGAAAACAATAGGAAAGCATCAGGCAAGACAAATAGAAGGGATGATGTAAAAATTCTGCAGAATCCAAATAAGCCTCAGAACACTCAAGGTAGTACATCTGCTCCTGAAGATAAGATAGACAAACTGGCAAATGTTGTTAAGGACCTGAGCTATAGATTAGCTAGAAGTGAAAAAGGGATGGGTCCTGATAGGCAAGTCTATCAAAGGCAGGAAAAGAGGCCATCATTACATGATATGCCTTATAACACCAATTGGCATGATGGTAAGCCTGTATTCCCATGTAACAACACAAATCAGAGGGCTCAACATGCCAAGGAAACTCCTGATCCCCTAAAGAAAACTATAAATATTGCTGATGATGCTCCATGGTGTATAATCTGTCAGATGCCACATTCACAGTCACAGTGCATGATTGCCCAATCTTTGTATGATAATGCTACATCTTGTAATGAATGCAATGAGCCACATCATGTGCAGGATGATGATGTTAACATGATGTCCATAGGCAATGGATACACTCTGTATGATGCTGATGAGAATACAGATCATCAGGTTCAGGTTTGCCAACAGTCCCCATATGATGAAGATGATGAGGATAATTATGTGTACGCTCAGAACTCACACAATTTTCTGAGTAGCTTACAACGACCTTCTGATGAGGAAATTAGAGCCTTCACAGCTGCAGCAGTTGCTCAGGTCAAGAGCAACTACAACCTCAGAGGTAAACATCAAGTTGGCAGCCCACATCAGCCAGAGGATATTTCTGCAGGTCAGCTGATGCATGGTCATAAAGGAACTGAACCACAAAAAAGGCAGTGGGTGAATAATAAACAGAACTTTAGATACAGAGCAGGTCCTGAATCTCAAGGACCAGAGAACAAAACCCCTCAGGCTGAAGATCAAAGTAGAGGTTCCCAAGACAAGAATGATGATCAGGGAACTATGAAAATGAAAACTAAATCAGCTCAGGATAAAAGCAAGATTGTGGAGCAAGCTACAACTGTTGTACAAAACTGTGCTCCATTTGATATAGCCCAGATCCTCTCTCAGGTAAAGGTCTCTGTTCCACTTATGGAACTCATGAAAGTGGAAGAGATCAAGAATAGGACAATATCCCTAATCTCAGGGGTACCTTTTCAAGCTAAGCAAAATGATCAGACCCAGGGTGAGAAATAGGTCATGTGCAATGAAGAAGATGAGACTCCTGAAGTCTATTTAGGAATGACCATGACAAAGTGTCCTTCACAGGTGGAACCATTTTATGTTTCCCTGGTTATAAATGGTAAAATAATTAGAAATTGTATGCTTGACTCTGGAGCATCCACAAATATCATGCCTTTGGCTATCATGCAGCAAACTGGATTAAAAATTGACAAGGCATGTGGAAAGTGTTATGCTATGGATGCCAGAGAGGTACCAGTTATTGGAATCATGAAGGATGTAGATTTCAAACTGGCAGCATTTCCTGAAAAGAAATATAAGATGAATATAACAGTGGTTGACATCAAGCCACAATATGGTATGTTGCTGTCAAGAAGATGGGCAGCACTAATTGGTGGAAGTATGCAGCTGGACCTATCATATGCCATGATTCCAATGAATGGCAGGGATGTCAGGCTAAGCAGAGAGCAAAGATCATCGGAGACAGTGGAAGACCAAGAAGCAAATGAACAGGTATGCTTTGTGGACACTGACTGTGATAACTTCAAGGTTGTCTCAGATGATGCAGAAGACAAAAAGAAAAATGCCTGTATTGAAGAGCTGGATCAGCAAGGGTTATGGACCATGTTTTTTGATGGAGCTTGTGCAAAAGAAGGCTCTGGAGCTGGAGTTGTTTTCCTGTCTCCAACTAGTAAGCTCCTCAAATTCTCTTTCTTGCTGAGGTTTGATTGCACAAACAATATTGCAGAATATGAGGCTTTACTCTTAGGCCTGAATATTGCTCTCAAACATGGGATTAAGATGTTAAGAGTATTTGGGGATTCTGAGCTGATTGTATCCCAAATCAGAAATAAGTATGCTGCAAAAAATAAAAGACTGAAGCAATACAAGCATGCTGTTTGGGATACCATTGAACTTTTTCATGCATTTTCAATTGGCTGGGTAGAAAGGTCAAAAAATGTTATGGCTGATTTCTTAGCTAATATTGCAATAAGGCCAGATGACATCACTCTGTCAGGTGTCACAGATGTAGAGGTTAAAATTAGGCCTGCCATACCAGAAAACATATGCAGTTGGCAAGTTTTTAATGATGATAGGGATTTGCTAAAATTTTTGCACTGCATAGATGAGTATGAGAATCAACAGATTGATTTCCAAGCTTTTGTAGAGACTGTAAATGGAAAAGAGACTCTTATGGGAAAAGAGATCATTCAGTTAAAGACTAACAAGATCCCTAGAGGGTTAGTGGCTTTGGAAAGAGCCTTTGACAGTAGAGACAAAATGGTCACAAAGACATCCCCCACAAATAAGGAGGATTTAGAAGAAATAAATTTGGGGACATCTCAGACCCCTCAGAAGGTATATATTGGCAAGCAGCTCAAACCACACATAAGAAGTATGCTGATTGCATTGCTAAAAAAGTATAAACATGTTTTTGCTTGGTCATATGAGGACCTAAAAGCTTATAGAGAAGACTTATTCCAGCATGAGATCCCATTGAAGCCTGAAGCTAAGCCATTTAGACAGAGGCAAAGGCCTATAAATCCTACCTTAGCTCCCAAGATGCAGGAAGAACTCAAAAGGCTCAGGGAAGCTGGAATAATTGTGCCAATCAGACATTCAACTTGGGTGTCTAACCTTGTCCCAGTCAGGAAAAAGAATGGTGATATTAGGCTTTGTGTGGATTTCAGGAATTTCAATGTATCCTCTTTGAAGGATAACTATCCACTGCCTAATATGGAGGCTATGTTGCAGAGAGTGACTGGTTGTGAACTCCTATCCATGATGGATGGATTTTCAGGATATAATCAGGTAAAGGTGAAGGAATCAAAACAGTATAAGACTGCCTTTACCACTCCATGGGGAACATATGTGTATGTTAGAATGCCATTTGGACTAACAAACGCAGGTGCTACATTTCAAAGAGCAATGGATGTTGCTTTTGCAGGGCTGATTGATTCAATCTTGGCTGTGTATCAGGATGACCTGACTGCCTACTCAAAGAAAGAGGAGCAGCATTGTATGCATCTAGAGCAGATCTTCATAAGAGCACTAGAATATGGTATTTCTTTAAACCCAAAGAAGTGTGCCTTTGGAGTAGTTGAAGGAAAACTTCTGGGACATATTGTTTCCAAGGATGGAGTCAGGATAGATCCAGAGAGAGTGGCAGCTATTGACAGGATTCAAATGCCAAAAACTGTGAAAGGAGTTCAGTCCTTCTTTGGACAAATAAATTTTGTTAGAAGATTTGTTCCTAACTTTGCAGAAACTACAAGGAACATCTCCAAGATGATGAAGAAGGATGCAACTGTCAACTGGGAAAAGGAAGCAGCAGAATCATTTCAGAATATCAAAGAGGCAATTAAGATGGCCCCTGTTCTTAAATCTCCTGATTTTTCTAGGCCATTCCAAGTGTTCTCATTTGCTTCCTTTCATACTGTAGCTGCATGTTTGTTACAGAAAAATGAAGATGGTTTTGAACAGCCCATCGCTTTTTTCAGTATGTCCCTGCAGGCCTCTGAGTTGAAATATGACATTATGGAAAAGCAGGCATATGCACTAGTTAGAGCCATCAAAAGTTTCAGACCATACCTGGTAGGGTCATATATCATTGCATATGTACCTCATGCTGCAGTCAAAGACATATTCACTCAGCAGGAGGTGACTGGAAGAAGGTGCAGATGGATAAACAAACTGCAGGAATTCAACATAGACATACAAGTTACTAAGTTGATAAGGGGACAAGGATTAGCCAAGATGATGGCACAATCAAACTTGGAAGCATGCCAAGTTAATGCAGTCCAAGATGAGAATGTAAGTGTATCAGGATCTGAATGGTACAAGGATATTGTCTATTATTTGCAAAATCTGAATTGTCCTTCCCATTTCAGTGATAATCAAAAGAGAACTCTAAAGCTACATGCAATCAGGTATGTTGTTGTTCAAGGTGAGCTGTACTGGAAAAATCCTGATGGTGTGCTGCTGGGATGTGTGGATAAGAACATGGCTAACAATATTTTGATTGACATGCATAAAGGATTGTGTGGTGGCCATTATACTGCCCAAACAACAGCTCATAAAATTCTCAGGGCAGGATATTGGTGGCCCACTCTTTTTTCAGATGCACAAAAGTTAGTAAGGAAGTGTGACCCTTGCCAGAGATTCTCAGGAAAGCTGAAATATAATGGTGCTTTGCCCCTCAGAACTGTACCTGTGGATGCTCCATTCCAGCAATGGGGAATTGACTTCATAGGGGAGATTGCAGACAAATCAAGTGGGGGACATAGTTGGATTTTGGTGGCAACTGACTACTTTACCAAATGGATTGAGGCCATACCAACTAAAAGAGCTACAAGTAAGGTGGTGACAGATTTCATACTAGAGAACATCATCATCAGGTTTGGAGTACCATTTAAGATTATCACTGATAATGCTATGTGCTTCAGATCAGGTGAGTTTGTTGATTTTTGCAACAGGTATGGGATCAACCTGTCATATACATCACCATATCACCCACAAGGAAATGGTCAAGCAGAATCAAGCAATAAGAGCATCATGAAAATTGTCAAGAGGATACTGGACAAGAACAAGAGAGCTTGGGACTCAAAGTTGAACTTAGCAGTATGGGCTGACAGAGTGACAGTGAAAAGGGCTATTGGGAAGTCACCTTTTGAGCTAGTATATGGTGCATCAGCTAGACTGCCCATAAACAATCTCCTACCGGTTTACAGATTCATTCAGGATAATGATGAGGAGATTGAAGATCCCATGACAGAAAGAGTGAATCAGCTGGTTGCATTGGATGAAGACAGAAGGAAAGCCCACCAGATCAATCTCAAAAGACAACAGGATATGAAATATCAGTTTGACAGGAGAGCTACAAAAAGGAAGTTTGAAGTCAATGATCTGGTGCTTATTTGGAATGCTAAAGATCAGGAAAAGGGTAAACATGGTAAATTTCAGCCCTTATGGATGGGCCCATATCAGGTTTGCAATACTCATGGGGAGGATTCTTATTTCCTCCAGGCCCTAGATGGTGAAATTCTGGAATTGCCTGTGCATGGCCAATTCCTTAAGTTCTACTTTGCATGAATATCTGGTTGCTGTGCACATTTGTAAAATATGTATGTAGTGTAAATGCCTTGTACAGCTCACGTTTTTTGCTTTTTGTCAGGTCTGCCCGGAGATCTGGTTCTCGCTACAGGTTTTCACCTGCACGTCCCCATTCGGAGCCACTGTTAGCACTTATTTTGACCTGGGGTTGATTTGTCATGATCAGGAGGTTTCTTCATCTGAAGCCTTCATCTTCTTGCCCAATTTTTCTAAGTGTTGGACCTCCTCAGCGTTTTTCAGCTGCAGCATCATATTTTTCTGAGGAGGAGGTCGTCATCATCATCTTGTCTTCGATGATGGTCTTCATCAGCATGTTCTTCGTCGACTTGTTTTTCTCATTGTCATCATCATATTTCAACTGTCGGGTGATGTTTGCTTATTATCCTGATGATACTGGTGAGCTACAGTGTGCCCTCAGTTGCTTGCGGGGGTGATCTTTCAAGTATCTGGTGATCTTCCGAATATCACCTTGCTCAAGCATGATGATGATGTTGCCCCGATATCTTGAAGGGGTTATTCTCTAGGTTGTCGACCTGACTTGTTTTTTCCTAAGGGTCGTCATCATCATGATATTCCCAGTTATCATCCTGCTGCTTGCGGAGGTCATCATATTTTCTGCCTTCATGATATTTCGCCGGGGTGATATTTTATCATCGGGTGATCTTGGTTAATATCATCCTGATGATGTTGTTGAAGAGTTCTAAGTGCGACCCGATATTCACTAGGGTCATCATATTTTGAACGTCAGGATGATCTTAGTCAATATCATCCTGATGATGTTGTATCACTTCTTGTTCGTTGTTTTGACATCCTGATGATGCTGACGTCATCCTTATATATCAGGGTGATATTTGTTTCTCTGCCTATCTGCATCATGATTTTTCCGAAGGAAGGGGTGATATTTTCATATCACCCGGATATATGTTTGCTCGAGCATCATGATGATGCTGATATCAGGGAGATATCCGCCTGTTGGCTTCGCGCAGTATCTACTGGGGGTGGTCTTTTCAAGCATCATCATCATATTCAGTTATCGCCCCGATCTTACAGAGGAGCTACAGTGCATCCTGATGTTTGAACGTCAGGAGGATATTTCCAAATATCCGGTTGTCTTCCGAATATCATGATGATGTTAATATGATGATGACGTCATCAAGGTCCGCGGGGGTCATATTTCTAACAACTGATCATCTTGAAGAGACCTCCTGATATTTGCAAACATGATGATGATGTCATCCGGATATGAGGAGGTGCGCAGTAGGCAGATATGATGATGACGTCAGCAGTATATGATGATGACGTCATCAGGATGTTCATCGGCCAGACTTTTGTTATAAGCTCAGCAGGAGGATGTTCCTCCGATGGATCAGGTTGTGCCGATTATCATGAAGGGTATATTTCAAATATCATGATGACGTCAGGGTGATATTTCGAACAACAGGATATCATGCTGCTGGAGGATGATGATGATGAGGTCTATACTAGTGTCATCAGGAGCAAAAGCACCGACATGATATATGCTCATGACCTAGTATATAAAGTGTTATTGAGGTCATCGCGGGGTGCATGTGGGATATTGTTATCCTGCATTTTCAAACATCATGATGACGAATCTCGGCGGGAAATGCTTGCGATAGTCTGTTTGATGATCTTCCCAAGGCCGCGGGTTGGTGCGCCATTAATGGCGATTGTTGCAGAGGTATGGGCGATGGCGTGGATGGATCCTGTACCCGACTGAGGGTGTACATCAGCGGATAGTGGCGCAGGGCTCGAGAAATCTTCCTGTCTCCTCCCCTACCTGCTGCATTCAAGTTTGGGCGCCAATCTGGTTGTGTTTGAGCGCCATTTTCCTGATACTGTGTATCTGGCGGGATTTTTGGTCAACATTGCAATTAATTGCTGAGCACCTACCTGGCTGTTATAAGCACGTGGTCTTGCTCATTTGAAAGGTTGTTGAAAGTTGATGATTTTGGCTCTGTAATGCATAACAAGCTGATCTGGTTGCTCTGTACAGCTTACCTGTGAGTTTATGTATCTCTTGTTGTTTGTTTTTGGCATGAACCCACTGATTTCATGATTAAACTGATATGAGAAATGCTGTTTGGCATGTGTTGTGTTAATTCTGTCTCCAGTATTGCATGTATTCTTCTTCTGAATCTGGATGTTTGGTAATGTTTAGATTCTAGAGCATAGAATTCCTATGTTGACTGTCTGATCTTTTAACTTCTACTCAAGGGGTAGATTAAACTGTTTTCAGGTTGAACATTGGGAAGAGTATACTGCAGTAGGGATACCATAAGTAGAGATAACCTAACACTCTGTATTGGGAGATGCCTGTAAGGCAGGTATCACACATATCCCCTTGAAATCCAGTTTTAGTTGTTCATGCTGATCATTCACAGGTGTATGTCTACTGACTCCAGGCCCTGGATAGGCACCAATCATGCTTTGTTTTGTGTTATAACCATATCCAGCTTTGCATCCACACTTAAACTCCAAAGCAAAATCTAAAACCAACATTAGGACATTAGAGTTAGTTTTAGGAACCTCAGTCCTCTGTCTACAACTGCAAATAGGCCCAAAGCTAGCCCCTTTGCCCTTATCTTTCAGTTTTGGTCTACTTACAGGAGGACTCATCTGCTTTCTGTCAACATCCCAGCCTTGCATGCATATCCTCATGGATGTTGAGTAGGGAATACCCCCTAGGTCTTGCAGAGCCTGAAGAAGAAGAGGAGATAAAATATAGAGTCTATCTCCTATACTGTTGACCCCCTGGCCCAGAGATCCTGTTGATCACTGATGGCTACCTTGTAGGGAAATCTGGGAATAAGCATCCAGTCTGGGAAAAAGTCAACAGAAATTGGCGACTCTGCTGGGGAGTGAGAAGTAAAAGTGCTATCTGATCATCTCCAGTGATATATATGTGACCCATCTGAGTCAGCAACAGTAATCTACTCCGCTGGGGAACCTTGTGAAAGAACCCTGGTTTTCAGAAGAAAACAGTTCCTAGAAATAGGTGGCGACTCCGAAGTAATCTCCCAACCGGTCAAGGTAAATTTATATGCAGGGGAGAATATCCCAACAAAATCCTCTATTTGAAGAGTTACCATTAACAAAAAGAATGATGTATAGAAGAAAGGGAACTGTCTCAGTTAGTCATGAGAGCTCCCCCAGAAAAAGTGATGAGGTACAAGATAACCCTAGGCCATCAGGACAGCATGCTCCTTATTTTTCAAGTGCAGAAGCTGATATCCAAGGTGCATGTTAGAGGCAACAGGGTGGTAGTATGAGAATGAGGTCAGAGGTGTTCCAAGAACGCCCTTTTCTAGACCCAAGTGAAAGGTTTGAAGAGGCAGAATCCCTAAGGGATGATGAAGATGATGACCAGAATGGTATGAGACCATCTACCTCCAGACCTAAGGATGAACAATTGGCTGAAGAAATCAAAAGCCTAAGAGCAGAACTAGAATACCTACAAGCCATGAAAATCAGAGATGATATACAGCAGAAAGTGGAAGCCTTGAGAACTGCCCAAAATAATTCAGTTCCTACCTTAGAAAATGCAAATATGCAAAGACATCAGCAAAGATATGAAGTGCAACATCAGCATCATGAGGACAGACAATATGTGAATGATGCTAGGATACCACTAAACAATGCAGGAAACCAAAATGCAAACAGAAATGTTAATGTTAATCAGCCAAACAGACAGCCCATGCAGCTAGATAGATTCAGGCAGCTGGTGTTTGATGGTATTCCTGGGTATCCTAACCCCATTGACAAGCATCTGAGGCTGCAAGTGCCTAAGTTTTCAGGAAACAATACAGTGTCAGGAGAAGATCATCTAAAGGCCTTTCAAAATGTCATGGATAATTTTGAGGTTGAGCATGAGGATGTTTTCATGAAGTCATTCATGTAATCCTTAATAGATGAGGCAAGAGAATGGTACAGGAATCTGCCTGACCAGAGCATATCATCATGGGATGATTTTAAGAGGATGTTCAAGGAGCAATATGGTGATAAAACTGACCCTAGCTTCTTTGTAAATGAGTTCACCAGCATCACCAAAGGGTCAAATGAGCAGGTTGCAGACTTTAATGCAAGATTCACTAAAGTGTTGAACAAATTGCCACATCATATGAGGCCAAATGAACCAATGTGCATAATTTTGTACATCAATGCCTTTGATGCAAAGACTGCATATGGACTGAGAGATAAAGGTCCTGCCACTCTCAGGGATGCTTTCAGAATTGCAGTAAATATTGAAAACAATAGGAAAGCATCAGGCAAGACAAATAGAAGGGATGATGTAAAAATTCTGCAGAATCCAAATAAGCCTCAGAACACTCAAGGTAGTACATCTGCTCCTGAAGATAAGATAGACAAACTGGCAAATGTTGTTAAGGACCTGAGCTATAGATTAGCTAGAAGTGAAAAAGGGATGGGTCCTGATAGGCAAGTCTATCAAAGGCAGGAAAAGAGGCCATCATTACATGATATGCCTTATAACACCAATTGGCATGATGGTAAGCCTGTATTCCCATGTAACAACACAAATCAGAGGGCTCAACATGCCAAGGAAACTCCTGATCCCCTAAAGAAAACTATAAATATTGCTGATGATGCTCCATGGTGTATAATCTGTCAGATGCCACATTCACAGTCACAGTGCATGATTGCCCAATCTTTGTATGATAATGCTACATCTTGTAATGAATGCAATGAGCCACATCATGTGCAGGATGATGATGTTAACATGATGTCCATAGGCAATGGATACACTCTGTATGATGCTGATGAGAATACAGATCATCAGGTTCAGGTTTGCCAACAGTCCCCATATGATGAAGATGATGAGGATAATTATGTGTACGCTCAGAACTCACACAATTTTCTGAGTAGCTTACAACGACCTTCTGATGAGGAAATTAGAGCCTTCACAGCTGCAGCAGTTGCTCAGGTCAAGAGCAACTACAACCTCAGAGGTAAACATCAAGTTGGCAGCCCACATCAGCCAGAGGATATTTCTGCAGGTCAGCTGATGCATGGTCATAAAGGAACTGAACCACAAAAAAGGCAGTGGGTGAATAATAAACAGAACTTTAGATACAGAGCAGGTCCTGAATCTCAAGGACCAGAGAACAAAACCCCTCAGGCTGAAGATCAAAGTAGAGGTTCCCAAGACAAGAATGATGATCAGGGAACTATGAAAATGAAAACTAAATCAGCTCAGGATAAAAGCAAGATTGTGGAGCAAGCTACAACTGTTGTACAAAACTGTGCTCCATTTGATATAGCCCAGATCCTCTCTCAGGTAAAGGTCTCTGTTCCACTTATGGAACTCATGAAAGTGGAAGAGATCAAGAATAGGACAATATCCCTAATCTCAGGGGTACCTTTTCAAGCTAAGCAAAATGATCAGACCCAGGGTGAGAAATAGGTCATGTGCAATGAAGAAGATGAGACTCCTGAAGTCTATTTAGGAATGACCATGACAAAGTGTCCTTCACAGGTGGAACCATTTTATGTTTCCCTGGTTATAAATGGTAAAATAATTAGAAATTGTATGCTTGACTCTGGAGCATCCACAAATATCATGCCTTTGGCTATCATGCAGCAAACTGGATTAAAAATTGACAAGGCATGTGGAAAGTGTTATGCTATGGATGCCAGAGAGGTACCAGTTATTGGAATCATGAAGGATGTAGATTTCAAACTGGCAGCATTTCCTGAAAAGAAATATAAGATGAATATAACAGTGGTTGACATCAAGCCACAATATGGTATGTTGCTGTCAAGAAGATGGGCAGCACTAATTGGTGGAAGTATGCAGCTGGACCTATCATATGCCATGATTCCAATGAATGGCAGGGATGTCAGGCTAAGCAGAGAGCAAAGATCATCGGAGACAGTGGAAGACCAAGAAGCAAATGAACAGGTATGCTTTGTGGACACTGACTGTGATAACTTCAAGGTTGTCTCAGATGATGCAGAAGACAAAAAGAAAAATGCCTGTATTGAAGAGCTGGATCAGCAAGGGTTATGGACCATGTTTTTTGATGGAGCTTGTGCAAAAGAAGGCTCTGGAGCTGGAGTTGTTTTCCTGTCTCCAACTAGTAAGCTCCTCAAATTCTCTTTCTTGCTGAGGTTTGATTGCACAAACAATATTGCAGAATATGAGGCTTTACTCTTAGGCCTGAATATTGCTCTCAAACATGGGATTAAGATGTTAAGAGTATTTGGGGATTCTGAGCTGATTGTATCCCAAATCAGAAATAAGTATGCTGCAAAAAATAAAAGACTGAAGCAATACAAGCATGCTGTTTGGGATACCATTGAACTTTTTCATGCATTTTCAATTGGCTGGGTAGAAAGGTCAAAAAATGTTATGGCTGATTTCTTAGCTAATATTGCAATAAGGCCAGATGACATCACTCTGTCAGGTGTCACAGATGTAGAGGTTAAAATTAGGCCTGCCATACCAGAAAACATATGCAGTTGGCAAGTTTTTAATGATGATAGGGATTTGCTAAAATTTTTGCACTGCATAGATGAGTATGAGAATCAACAGATTGATTTCCAAGCTTTTGTAGAGACTGTAAATGGAAAAGAGACTCTTATGGGAAAAGAGATCATTCAGTTAAAGACTAACAAGATCCCTAGAGGGTTAGTGGCTTTGGAAAGAGCCTTTGACAGTAGAGACAAAATGGTCACAAAGACATCCCCCACAAATAAGGAGGATTTAGAAGAAATAAATTTGGGGACATCTCAGACCCCTCAGAAGGTATATATTGGCAAGCAGCTCAAACCACACATAAGAAGTATGCTGATTGCATTGCTAAAAAAGTATAAACATGTTTTTGCTTGGTCATATGAGGACCTAAAAGCTTATAGAGAAGACTTATTCCAGCATGAGATCCCATTGAAGCCTGAAGCTAAGCCATTTAGACAGAGGCAAAGGCCTATAAATCCTACCTTAGCTCCCAAGATGCAGGAAGAACTCAAAAGGCTCAGGGAAGCTGGAATAATTGTGCCAATCAGACATTCAACTTGGGTGTCTAACCTTGTCCCAGTCAGGAAAAAGAATGGTGATATTAGGCTTTGTGTGGATTTCAGGAATTTCAATGTATCCTCTTTGAAGGATAACTATCCACTGCCTAATATGGAGGCTATGTTGCAGAGAGTGACTGGTTGTGAACTCCTATCCATGATGGATGGATTTTCAGGATATAATCAGGTAAAGGTGAAGGAATCAAAACAGTATAAGACTGCCTTTACCACTCCATGGGGAACATATGTGTATGTTAGAATGCCATTTGGACTAACAAACGCAGGTGCTACATTTCAAAGAGCAATGGATGTTGCTTTTGCAGGGCTGATTGATTCAATCTTGGCTGTGTATCAGGATGACCTGACTGCCTACTCAAAGAAAGAGGAGCAGCATTGTATGCATCTAGAGCAGATCTTCATAAGAGCACTAGAATATGGTATTTCTTTAAACCCAAAGAAGTGTGCCTTTGGAGTAGTTGAAGGAAAACTTCTGGGACATATTGTTTCCAAGGATGGAGTCAGGATAGATCCAGAGAGAGTGGCAGCTATTGACAGGATTCAAATGCCAAAAACTGTGAAAGGAGTTCAGTCCTTCTTTGGACAAATAAATTTTGTTAGAAGATTTGTTCCTAACTTTGCAGAAACTACAAGGAACATCTCCAAGATGATGAAGAAGGATGCAACTGTCAACTGGGAAAAGGAAGCAGCAGAATCATTTCAGAATATCAAAGAGGCAATTAAGATGGCCCCTGTTCTTAAATCTCCTGATTTTTCTAGGCCATTCCAAGTGTTCTCATTTGCTTCCTTTCATACTGTAGCTGCATGTTTGTTACAGAAAAATGAAGATGGTTTTGAACAGCCCATCGCTTTTTTCAGTATGTCCCTGCAGGCCTCTGAGTTGAAATATGACATTATGGAAAAGCAGGCATATGCACTAGTTAGAGCCATCAAAAGTTTCAGACCATACCTGGTAGGGTCATATATCATTGCATATGTACCTCATGCTGCAGTCAAAGACATATTCACTCAGCAGGAGGTGACTGGAAGAAGGTGCAGATGGATAAACAAACTGCAGGAATTCAACATAGACATACAAGTTACTAAGTTGATAAGGGGACAAGGATTAGCCAAGATGATGGCACAATCAAACTTGGAAGCATGCCAAGTTAATGCAGTCCAAGATGAGAATGTAAGTGTATCAGGATCTGAATGGTACAAGGATATTGTCTATTATTTGCAAAATCTGAATTGTCCTTCCCATTTCAGTGATAATCAAAAGAGAACTCTAAAGCTACATGCAATCAGGTATGTTGTTGTTCAAGGTGAGCTGTACTGGAAAAATCCTGATGGTGTGCTGCTGGGATGTGTGGATAAGAACATGGCTAACAATATTTTGATTGACATGCATAAAGGATTGTGTGGTGGCCATTATACTGCCCAAACAACAGCTCATAAAATTCTCAGGGCAGGATATTGGTGGCCCACTCTTTTTTCAGATGCACAAAAGTTAGTAAGGAAGTGTGACCCTTGCCAGAGATTCTCAGGAAAGCTGAAATATAATGGTGCTTTGCCCCTCAGAACTGTACCTGTGGATGCTCCATTCCAGCAATGGGGAATTGACTTCATAGGGGAGATTGCAGACAAATCAAGTGGGGGACATAGTTGGATTTTGGTGGCAACTGACTACTTTACCAAATGGATTGAGGCCATACCAACTAAAAGAGCTACAAGTAAGGTGGTGACAGATTTCATACTAGAGAACATCATCATCAGGTTTGGAGTACCATTTAAGATTATCACTGATAATGCTATGTGCTTCAGATCAGGTGAGTTTGTTGATTTTTGCAACAGGTATGGGATCAACCTGTCATATACATCACCATATCACCCACAAGGAAATGGTCAAGCAGAATCAAGCAATAAGAGCATCATGAAAATTGTCAAGAGGATACTGGACAAGAACAAGAGAGCTTGGGACTCAAAGTTGAACTTAGCAGTATGGGCTGACAGAGTGACAGTGAAAAGGGCTATTGGGAAGTCACCTTTTGAGCTAGTATATGGTGCATCAGCTAGACTGCCCATAAACAATCTCCTACCGGTTTACAGATTCATTCAGGATAATGATGAGGAGATTGAAGATCCCATGACAGAAAGAGTGAATCAGCTGGTTGCATTGGATGAAGACAGAAGGAAAGCCCACCAGATCAATCTCAAAAGACAACAGGATATGAAATATCAGTTTGACAGGAGAGCTACAAAAAGGAAGTTTGAAGTCAATGATCTGGTGCTTATTTGGAATGCTAAAGATCAGGAAAAGGGTAAACATGGTAAATTTCAGCCCTTATGGATGGGCCCATATCAGGTTTGCAATACTCATGGGGAGGATTCTTATTTCCTCCAGGCCCTAGATGGTGAAATTCTGGAATTGCCTGTGCATGGCCAATTCCTTAAGTTCTACTTTGCATGAATATCTGGTTGCTGTGCACATTTGTAAAATATGTATGTAGTGTAAATGCCTTGTACAGCTCACGTTTTTTGCTTTTTGTCAGGTCTGCCCGGAGATCTGGTTCTCGCTACAGGTTTTCACCTGCACGTCCCCATTCGGAGCCACTGTTAGCACTTATTTTGACCTGGGGTTGATTTGTCATGATCAGGAGGTTTCTTCATCTGAAGCCTTCATCTTCTTGCCCAATTTTTCTAAGTGTTGGACCTCCTCAGCGTTTTTCAGCTGCAGCATCATATTTTTCTGAGGAGGAGGTCGTCATCATCATCTTGTCTTCGATGATGGTCTTCATCAGCATGTTCTTCGTCGACTTGTTTTTCTCATTGTCATCATCATATTTCAACTGTCGGGTGATGTTTGCTTATTATCCTGATGATACTGGTGAGCTACAGTGTGCCCTCAGTTGCTTGCGGGGGTGATCTTTCAAGTATCTGGTGATCTTCCGAATATCACCTTGCTCAAGCATGATGATGATGTTGCCCCGATATCTTGAAGGGGTTATTCTCTAGGTTGTCGACCTGACTTGTTTTTTCCTAAGGGTCGTCATCATCATGATATTCCCAGTTATCATCCTGCTGCTTGCGGAGGTCATCATATTTTCTGCCTTCATGATATTTCGCCGGGGTGATATTTTATCATCGGGTGATCTTGGTTAATATCATCCTGATGATGTTGTTGAAGAGTTCTAAGTGCGACCCGATATTCACTAGGGTCATCATATTTTGAACGTCAGGATGATCTTAGTCAATATCATCCTGATGATGTTGTATCACTTCTTGTTCGTTGTTTTGACATCCTGATGATGCTGACGTCATCCTTATATATCAGGGTGATATTTGTTTCTCTGCCTATCTGCATCATGATTTTTCCGAAGGAAGGGGTGATATTTTCATATCACCCGGATATATGTTTGCTCGAGCATCATGATGATGCTGATATCAGGGAGATATCCGCCTGTTGGCTTCGCGCAGTATCTACTGGGGGTGGTCTTTTCAAGCATCATCATCATATTCAGTTATCGCCCCGATCTTACAGAGGAGCTACAGTGCATCCTGATGTTTGAACGTCAGGAGGATATTTCCAAATATCCGGTTGTCTTCCGAATATCATGATGATGTTAATATGATGATGACGTCATCAAGGTCCGCGGGGGTCATATTTCTAACAACTGATCATCTTGAAGAGACCTCCTGATATTTGCAAACATGATGATGATGTCATCCGGATATGAGGAGGTGCGCAGTAGGCAGATATGATGATGACGTCAGCAGTATATGATGATGACGTCATCAGGATGTTCATCGGCCAGACTTTTGTTATAAGCTCAGCAGGAGGATGTTCCTCCGATGGATCAGGTTGTGCCGATTATCATGAAGGGTATATTTCAAATATCATGATGACGTCAGGGTGATATTTCGAACAACAGGATATCATGCTGCTGGAGGATGATGATGATGAGGTCTATACTAGTGTCATCAGGAGCAAAAGCACCGACATGATATATGCTCATGACCTAGTATATAAAGTGTTATTGAGGTCATCGCGGGGTGCATGTGGGATATTGTTATCCTGCATTTTCAAACATCATGATGACGAATCTCGGCGGGAAATGCTTGCGATAGTCTGTTTGATGATCTTCCCAAGGCCGCGGGTTGGTGCGCCATTAATGGCGATTGTTGCAGAGGTATGGGCGATGGCGTGGATGGATCCTGTACCCGACTGAGGGTGTACATCAGCGGATAGTGGCGCAGGGCTCGAGAAATCTTCCTGTCTCCTCCCCTACCTGCTGCATTCAAGTTTGGGCGCCAATCTGGTTGTGTTTGAGCGCCATTTTCCTGATACTGTGTATCTGGCGGGATTTTTGGTCAACATTGCAATTAATTGCTGAGCACCTACCTGGCTGTTATAAGCACGTGGTCTTGCTCATTTGAAAGGTTGTTGAAAGTTGATGATTTTGGCTCTGTAATGCATAACAAGCTGATCTGGTTGCTCTGTACAGCTTACCTGTGAGTTTATGTATCTCTTGTTGTTTGTTTTTGGCATGAACCCACTGATTTCATGATTAAACTGATATGAGAAATGCTGTTTGGCATGTGTTGTGTTAATTCTGTCTCCAGTATTGCATGTATTCTTCTTCTGAATCTGGATGTTTGGTAATGTTTAGATTCTAGAGCATAGAATTCCTATGTTGACTGTCTGATCTTTTAACTTCTACTCAAGGGGTAGATTAAACTGTTTTCAGGTTGAACATTGGGAAGAGTATACTGCAGTAGGGATACCATAAGTAGAGATAACCTAACACTCTGTATTGGGAGATGCCTGTAAGGCAGGTATCACACATATCCCCTTGAAATCCAGTTTTAGTTGTTCATGCTGATCATTCACAGGTGTATGTCTACTGACTCCAGGCCCTGGATAGGCACCAATCATGCTTTGTTTTGTGTTATAACCATATCCAGCTTTGCATCCACACTTAAACTCCAAAGCAAAATCTAAAACCAACATTAGGACATTAGAGTTAGTTTTAGGAACCTCAGTCCTCTGTCTACAACTGCAAATAGGCCCAAAGCTAGCCCCTTTGCCCTTATCTTTCAGTTTTGGTCTACTTACAGGAGGACTCATCTGCTTTCTGTCAACATCCCAGCCTTGCATGCATATCCTCATGGATGTTGAGTAGGGAATACCCCCCTAGGTCTTGCAGAGCCTGAAGAAGAAGAGGAGATAAAATATAGAGTCTATCTCCTATACTGTTGACCCCCTGGCCCAGAGATCCTGTTGATCACTGATGGCTACCTTGTAGGGAAATCTGGGAATAAGCATCCAGTCTGGGAAAAAGTCAACAGTGTTAACAGCTTGCGGGAAATGATGAAAACAACACAAAACTTGTAGAAGAAACTGTGAGAGTGCTACAAAACCAGGAACAAGCTGTTGTTCCAATTCCATCTACAAGTTGGGTTCAACAAATGGTTCATTATCTGCATATTGGAGACTGTCCTGAAGGTTTGGATAGATCAAAAAGAAGGTATGGCAGGCTGCAGCCATCCCTTATGTTGTAATTGATGGAATTTCGTATAAAAGGGATTTTCATGGTGTTTTACTTAGATTGTAGAACCAAAATAAATTCAGAAAATTCTGGAAGAATTTCATGATGGGCCTTCTGGAGGCCACTTTGCACCAAGAACAATAGCGCTAAAGATTATGAGAGCTGGTTATTATTGGCCAAAATTATTTAAAGATGCACATGATTGGGTTAAAAAATGTAATAAATGTTCAGTGTTTGCATGAAAGAAGAAGCTTGCAGCCCTGCCCCTACATCCATTTCAAGTAGAGCAGCCATTTGGTAAGTGGGGATTGGATTTCATTGGTCCCATTAACCCACCTTCAAGTCAAGGACATAAATGGATACTAACTGCAATGGATTATTTCACAAAGTGGCCTGAAGTAGTTGCATTAAAGGAGGCAAATGAGACTTTTGTTTTGAACTTCTACCAAGACTTAGTTTCCAGGTTTGGCACTCCTGATTCAATCATTTCTAATAATGCTTTAGCATTCATTGGTTTGAAAATTTTTGATTGGTCTATAAAGAACAATATATTTTTGAATACTTCGTCTAACTACTACTCCCAAGATAATGGACAAGCTAAATCAACCAATAAAAACCTGATTAAGATAATCAAGAAAAAAGTTGATGATAATCAAAGATCTTGGCATGATAAATTGAAATTATCCCTTTGGGCTGATAGGATAACTCCAAAAAGAGCTACAGGTAATTCACCTTATGTTCTAACTTATGGGAAAGAAGCCGAATTGCCAATTTCAGTTGAGTAGCCAACTCTAAGTTATGTCAAAGAGCTTTAACTGTTAGAGGAACAACCTATGGAAGTTAGGCTTGCACAGCTAATGGAGCTAGAAGAAACTAGAAAAGAAGCACTAAGAAATATGGAGATACATCAAGCTCAAATGAAAAGAACATTTGACAAAAAGGCAGCTCCAAGAGTTTTCAAGGAAGGAGATCTAGTATTTAAATGGGATGAGCTTAAAAGCAAACCTGGTAAACACACCAAGTTTAATGCCATGTGGGATGGCCCATATATCATCATAGAATGCAAACAACATAATGCATTTCAGCTTGCAAAGTTAGATGGAGAGGTGATGCCAATCCCTATCAATGGGATTCACCTCAAACAATGTTATTAGAAGAGCAAGTTTGCTGCAAATAAGTGCTTTTAACACATTTTACTTTTGTTTTGTTTTGTTTTCCAAGAAGTGCACATGCACATTTTGCTAGCCTTGTCCTAAACAAGGTCAGATTAGTTTAATTTTAGTATTGTTTTGCTGCTGTATTTTTTTGTCAACTGAGTTGTAGAAGTTTTAAAGTTCAAAAGGCAAGAATGGACTCCATGCCCAATGGATCATTAAAGGCTACTGATCTATATGCTTAGCAGGCAAGCATTCAGTAGAAATTGCCAGAAATGTTACCACCTACAACTCAAATTGGCAGAGCTGAAATAGTTCATTACATTTGAGGTGAAGAATATTCTAACACATTCCTTCTATGCTTAGACCATGGCATATTTTTAAGTGTTTGAGAAAGGTTTGAATTTAGTTTTGTTGTTTAGAGTAAAGAGATAAAGAAAAGTACATATTGAACTCAAGACATTGCTTTCATTCAGTGCAGAAATGTTTCATTCATTTCATGTTTCATTCATTTTTCCAATAAAGTATACACAAAATTGCACACGTATTTTATTTGTATTCATTGGAAAGAAAAGAGTAATCAATGGTCCCACACAAGCCATGGGAGTAGCTTACCCAATGCAACATAATATATGCTATACATCTAAAGATAAAAGAAATGAACAGAGCACAAGGAAAGATGCATATCCATCATTGCCTGAGATAGTTTTGGTTTGATCTTCTTTGTCTTGCTCCTCCTCTCCTGATCTCCAAGTGAATTTGCATCATGGTAAACAATTGGTTAGAGCTACAGATATGAGTCTCCTATATGCCCTACCAACAGAAACACATCACATATCACGAAGCATTGGATCAATAAGAAAGAGAGCTAGAAAGATCAAATCATCACATGAGTGTTGTATTCATTGTTTTATCTAACTTGTTTGTGTAATGTGTAGGTACAGGTACAGTCATTATGCAAGACATTTCAGCATGTGGTAAAAAATGGGCTCCCACAAGGGTTAAGCCCAGCATGCTACTCCTTGATCTTAAGGGGGTATAAGATAAGCAAAGAGACTTTCAGATCAATAAATAAAAGCATATTCTGATTGGGAGTCAATGACAACACCAATGCAACATGAGATAGTCTCCAAGGCAGGACAGTCAAACATCCGAGCAATATCAGCTAAAGGACAGTCCCATCAAGAGTATCACAGCCAAAAAGGCATCATGGAACAACAATTAAATCAGGTATTTACCACTTTTTGTTGTGAATGAGATGTAAAGTTGCTATTAGATTTATTAAGCAGTCATAGGGACAAAAATCAGTCATTAAGGTGACTTTTTCATCAATCAGGAAGCATGTAATTAGCTAAAGGTCAGTCATATAATGAGAAACAACCCATATCTGTGTTTGATACCATGTCAACTATCTTGTATGCAAGAGAAATCATAAATATAGTGAATAGGACTGCCAGAGAGAGACTTACAATGCCATCATAATGGGATAGTCACCCTAATGAAAGAATATTCATCATAGAATTACCATATGCCTCTGCAAATGAAGATAAAATCATATGATCACTATATACAGTTATCATGTTAGGAATAGCCATATAGAGTGTAATAGCCATGCCAAATAGAAGAGAACAGGTCAACATGACATCATCAGTGTATAGGACAGCAATGAGTCCACAACCAATGAAGAAGAATAATGCAAAAGTCAATAGGGACAGTCATGTATGAACAACAGAGCATCATAGATCATGAACATCAAGATACATTGCATGATAGAGATCGGCTAGTTCAAATCAATCAAGAAGAGAGGCTAGTAGAACCAGTTGTTACTGAACTTGTAAGGCTTTCTTTGCTTAATGAATAATGATTAAAAGAATGACAAAGTGCTAGAATGTTATCCATTATGCTTGTGGACAGTTGCAAAGTCTGCATGAATGAACGGGAGAATCATAATTCTGAGTTGTATAAGGACAACTTCCATATCAATATCATCAAGAAAAGAACCATGGAATAGTTAGGGTACATCTATAGAGTGCAAGAAACACGTGCAGAATAAAAAAGAAATACCATTCACATCTATGCAAAGAGGGACAACCACCTGAGTGGATAGCATATAAAGAGTTCATGACAACATCCCCAGCATAATGGAACATGGTTTATAATGAATAGTATATGAGATACATAGAGCAGATACATAATGCAAACTCCAAATAACAAGGCATCAAGATCAAGATGTATGAAAAGAGTACAAGAGGTGCAGCTACAGTCATCAAGAGCAGCCCACAGTCATGTCCTCAATGCAAATGAAGATGAAAGAGATGTGAGTGCATTACAAGGACAATAAATCATGAAGAGAACTCATTATGCCCTCGGTGAAAGGTACACAAATACGCATGATATATTTTATGCTACAGGATGTGTGCAATGAAGGATAAGAATGCAACATGTTAAAAGGTACAGTCATAAGCATAGAGTTCATTGTTGCTTTTTATCAAACTATCACAGTCATTAATAGAGAGTATGAACTTCTAAATACATACACTATCATATGGAATAGCAGAGGATAGAAGTTTCATCATGGTCATTTAAAAAAACTTACCAGTGCACTATCTCAGAGAAGAAGAGTTTAGAAGACACAAACCAATGGTATCACTATCATTAATGAACAAGGCATCAAGATCAGGTAGTTGTCTAAGATGTAAAGGAACAACTTAATGTCAAGAATCGGCACATAAAGTATAGAAGAGACAATCACCATACATAGGCTATCATGTTGCTACAAAGAAGACAACCCTTGATAAATTGGAAAGATAGTCTAATATGCAAGAGAGTAGCAGAGACATATATTTTTATTTATCTACAAGAGATACAAGGAATAGCATATATTTTGAACTTATTTTATAACCTTCATCATAGAATGCAAAGTCTACAGTGTATATGTGAGTGCTTTGGAGCTGCAGAGATGTATATTCTCTTTTGTTTACCTATAGAAGATACAAATGAGGACTACATGTATTTTAAACCCACTCTATTGCCTTCATCACAAAATGGATAAGGCACATAGTGTATATGTAAATATGGAGCAGCAAACACCATAAAGTTATAGTCATTTCTTTTTATGCTGACTGTCTCTAAAGCCAATGAACAATACTGTGTGAAGGAGCTTAGGGAGTAAGTGAAACCCTAGTAGGGTTTGTAACAAACAAAAGAGAAGGCCTCTTTTCATCATATCATCATGATGAAAGCCTAAACCAACAAATATAGAAGGTAAGCAAAATGCTAAGGAACTGTGGTATTTTTTATGACAGAGAGGCAAAAAATGGAGTATATTGTTCACCAAACCCTACTAGGGTTTACATACAACGAATGAAGATTTTACCCTTGTATTTTCAACAGCTATACATATTTGTCATGTTGCAATCATGCCATAAGTGAAAAATCAAAGCATTTAAGGAAACATAATCTACAGTTTCTCTTTTCAAAGAGTTATTCATGAAACCCTCATAGTCATTGTGCCATGAAGGCCAAACAAGGAGAGAAGAGTATGCAGAGCAAGATATAATAAGCATAATGAAAAAACCAGTGGAGAAATTGTCTCTCTTCCCTTGATTCTTTGTATCAAAATAGAGCAAAAAATAGAGCAGACACAGAAGCAAAAGGAGGAGTTTTTCTTTCATCATATTACTATACAGAAACCAGAATAAAAGCAGCTATAGGAGCAGCCAAACAAGGAAGTTTCAACACCATTTTTTCTCAAGAAAATAAAGATATACAGAGGAGAGATTTACCTGAGCCATGTTGAGGATGAAAATAGCTCAGAAACAACAAGATAAACCTCAGCAATGCCTCCAAAAATAGTTTCAAACCCTTGCATGTTGGCAAGCACAGCAACCATGAGAAAGCAAAAGTGCAAAATAAGGATTTGAGGGTTCAAACCTTCTTTTTGGTCGAATGCCGATTGTGGGCTCTCCTTTATTTTTGAATTCTTTTATGTAATCACTATAATCCAAAATATGCTCATGGTCAAGACTTTGAATATCATCAAGCCTAGTGCTCAAGTGAAGGTAACTCATGAGGTGAAGGATGTGATTATTATTTCTTCAAAGTCAATGAAAATTTTAATGCAAAGGTAAGGGTAATGTATGTGATGGACATAGAATGTTTTGAATGAGACTTAAGGTAATGAAATGCAATATGCAAAAAGGGAGTCATAAGGATACAATGAGATATGTAACTAATGGTAAATGCATGATGACTGTTTTTTTTATCTATGCATAGAGGAGATCCTATGTGATGCATGATGGCATGGGAGATATAAGGGATTAAATCATGATTTCTATTTAATCATATCACACATATGGAAGGTATTTTTGACTTTTGCATGTATGGAGGAGTATTTTTTGACGACATCATCATAGGATGCATGAGTTAATTATGTAATTGTGATGTCCCAATATTAAGGCATTGTTTAAATTAAAGATTTAAACATCATGATAAATAATGTAATTGCTTTCTTGAAATATGATGTTTATAGTATCCCTTCCATAGTAAATTTGAATGATAGAGAAATGTATTTAATATTATCAATATATAATATTTAATAAATATTATTATATTTAATATAATATTATAAATATATATAAAACAAATATTTACAAGTATATAAATGTAGAACGATTAAGAATAAGGAAGACCAGTCATAAAGTCTGAGTCATAGAAAGGGATATGGTTAATAAGGTAAGACAAATCATAGACAAAAACAGTGCAGCAATAGATAGCAATTTGTGATGGTGTAAAGGCAACGATCTACATGTCAAGAAATAATGAATATCACAAGCCAATGGATGGCCGACTCCCATGAGAATGCACCACAGATAAGACAACAAAAGTCTTACATTTAAGACTATTAAGGCGGCGAATAGCAAGAGTAGCATAGTATGATGATAAGACATCGATCACTAACAAAAGGCAACGATATTAAACAATACGTAATAGTAAATTGGGTGCATCGAATGGTATAAAGGGGGAGCCAACAATAGAAATTATACAGTGATAAGCATAAGGCAGTGATCATCCTATTTAGTAATCTATTTGTTTATGCAACAGTTAGTATTTCTTAAAGAGTGTGCCTCATAAAAGACAAGGCAGTAATACTATTAAGGAGCGATCAAGCAAGGGTTGCAATTAGACTTTAAAGAGGCAGCCACATATATTAAGGGCTATGACTCTTTGAAAAGTCATCACCCTTTCAAAGGGATGTCTTCTATCATAGAAGTGTAAGGATATATATGGAGAGGTAAGGGGCAGTGAGAAAAATATAGAAAGAAATATATACATGGACGTTGAAGAATAAATATAATATTCAATCAAGAGGAAATGAAGACACAGATCTGTATTCAAGATATATAGGCAGAAATAAATATTTTATATGTAGCTGAGCATAACAACAATCAAGAAGGGAGATTATACCTCTGGTTTGAATATATATATATATATGTATATTTCTGATATACGGATCTGCACTTCAAGTACGAAAAGAAGAATAAATTATATACAACAGCAGGGACAATCAAGAAAGAACAAGTCTACAATAAATTAGCAAGGAAAGCATATGTCTGCAGCAAATCGATAAAAGGGAAGACATAATATACATTATTAATCTAAGATCTAATCTACAGGCATAAAGAGAGGAAAGCAACGAACTAGAAAGACGTACAATCGTAGGAAATAGCAGGTATATTAATAAGCATAAAATCTAATAACATAGTTGTAGTCAAAGAATCGATATCTCTTTCAAGTTACATTACTTATGTAGAATGGATAAATGTGAGCCAATAGAATATGAAATGCTAATACAACATAGATTATAAGGTTAGTATTTATTATGTATCAATGAATAATTATATTTAATGTATTTCAGATGTAAATAATATTGAACCTCATCATGGAGGAAAGGAAGGAGACGTAGTTAAGAGGGTATAAGGTTTCCATCTAAGTACGCCACCTTGGATGGATGTCAAAGCCCTACCATCAAGGCCAAGAGGGTCAAAGTCTCGCTCTTGGGCTTAGATAGGATAAACTGAGAACCCTGCTACAATCCCCATACCATTCCTACTATGATGAGTTATTAACTGTAAGGGGTAAGGCATGGATAGGGAAGCAAGACAAGCACTCTAATAAGTATGCCACTTTGGTGGATGTCAAAGTCCTGCCACCAAACCCAGGAGGGCCAAAGTTTTGCTCTTGGGCTTAGTATGGGTTAGCTGGGTCAAACCTATCATGTCCCTATCCCTATGCTCCAAAATGTGTTTGATAGTAATAGTAATATTAGAATTGGATTCTGACTTTAATATATGCTTAGCTAACACTAACAATGGAATTAGTTTAGATGTATAAATATATGCACTTGTGTTTTCTATATGATGATTACATGATTTATATTCAAGAGCATAATGAAGAAATAACTACTTGTAAGTCATCTCCCTAACCCTAATTTATTATAAATGTGATTGTAGTGTTTAATCTAGGGCAAATCTAGAAGGGAACATTACATGATAATTCCAAAACCAGGGGTATTTGAATTGTTAGGGTAAAATTAGTATTGTTCCAATAGGGGACATTATAGTAATGCAAAAGGGGAGTTATAAGGAGTTATTATTTAAAAACCTTTTGAAAATAATTACCCTCATTTTGCATGACTTAAAAACTGATAAACCCATGTAAACAAATAATAAAGTAATGCAATTATAAATTACTTTATTACTTGTCACAAAGTTGTAAAAGAAGTCAGAGATCGACAAAATTATACCAAATATTAAAGTAAATCATGTTGATTACTTTATTATTTGTTTACATTGTTTTTCCTCATTCCAAAATCATGCAAAATCAAGAGATGGAGTTAATTGAGGCTTTTTGAGATCTTTTGCATGATTTTTGGTCAAACTTGGAGGGTTTTGAGGTTCTACATGGTCAAACTAATAGAGAGGGGCAGTTTGGAGCTATTTTTGCTCCTTTTCCTGCAGTTATGACCCTATTTTTTAGGGATTTTTGTTCTTGCTCATGGATCAGTTTTAGAGGAGATATTTTTAGGGGTAGTTGACTACAGTTGACCTTTTTAGGTCTTTTTGAGAGCAGATTATATATTGGAGAAAAACTTATGGTTTTCTAGTTCTTGCCTTTTTGCTCTTTTGTGCATTGCAGAGAGAAGTGTTTGTAACTCAATTTTTGCATATTTATATAGTACAGGAGGTTACAGGTTATCTTTTTTTGCCATTTTTATGCAAGTATTCCTTTATTTTCAGTAGGATCAAGTATCTACCTTCCATTTGTGCTGTTTTATGAATGATTGGATGAGATTTTATTGTATTTTAGTATCAGGACCTTTAAATTCTTGTCTCATTTGTACTTGCATGCATTGAAAAGCAGTAAAAAATCACAGGTCTTAGGTTGTGCATTGGAATAGTCTTTTCTTTCATGCTGTGAGAACCTAGTTTTCCTCCAAAAAGAAAGTTATTCAAGCCTTCCTTAGAATCATTTTTGTGGTCATATTGCCAAATTGGTTTGTGTTGATATATACTCTGAAAATTATTGTGAATTAGAGTTGCATGTTTCTATCGATTAGTTGCATCACCACACATTTAGATCCAGTTTTAGTACTCTTATTAGGAAGTCTTTTTAAACCCTTTTTCCTACAAAGTCATTAGTTTATTAGAGAATCAGAAGGGAACCAACCCATAATCTGAAGGTCTACTTTCACCATAGGGTACCCACAACCTGAAAGTATTCCAATGTTACATAGGATTGCTGAGCTTTCCATCTTTGCATAATGGGTGCAATCCTGCATGATAATAGGAATATGTTCCAACAAAGGATCAGATTGCAAATATCTTCACAAAGGATCTTGCAAAGGACATTTTTGAGGATCTTTGACAGACGTTAGGGGTAATTGCCCCTCCTTGCAAGATGCAAAATGGTCTATCTGTCCAAGGGGAGTTCATGTCATATCTTTTTCCTGGATTGATGGTGACTGCCTCTCAAGGAGAGCAGGTACTGGTTGCTGACGATAGGGGGAGGTTGTTTGCTACAAGAAGTCATGCTCTAAGAAAGAATGTGCAGATAAGTGGTCACTGATGAGCAGGTAGTGGCTGCCCTTTGTCCTTCATGTCAAAGGTGGAGAGAAGCAGCGATGTGTTGCCATCAATGCCAAAGGGGGAGATTGTTACACATAGGGTTCCTAGGATTGTCATTGATGTCAACACTGTCACTAGGTTGTTCAAGACTATCACTAGGTTGTCAACACTATCATGATGATGTGATGGTGTTCAAGGTTGGATGTCATGTGTAGAGAAGAAGATACAATTCATGGTTGGATGTCATGTCCCATCCAACAAGAGAAGATAGAAGATATAGTTCATATTAAGATGAGAATTAGAAGCACAAAGATGATCAAATGTGTTGTTGGTGCTACTGATGGCCTGAAGTAATGAATATTCCAAGGTTCATGATGATTGGATTACCGGAAGAATGCCTTGTTGTTGACATTTGAAAGATAGTGTATCTCTGTGAAAGTGTTTTGTGCAGGTCAATGGAATGCGTTGCATTCCTCTGCATTTGCAGATATGGCCATGCGGTTTTGGAATTAAATTCAAGATGCAGTAAAGGTGATAATTGGACAAGTTTTCAGATCATTTGTCCTTGAACCACTATGAAAGTTATGCATGATAGAGTACCAGCATGTGTTTTGGCAGAGTGAGATAGTGTAGAAGGCCTATTGGAATGCTCTGCATTCCTCTAGAAATGAATGTTGCCCTTGCAGTTTTAAGGACATGTTTATGGATGTGTATTACATGCTTCCTTGTAGTTTCAAGGTTCTTGGTGGTCTACAGGTCAGTTTTCAAATGACAACATGTTGTAGTGTGTTTCAAATGACAGATTGTTCTCAGAGTTCATCATTGAAGATGTGCGACATAAATTCTTTGATGTGTAGAGGTAAAGGAGTGTTTGGAGATGTTGTATGAGTCCTGTAGACTCATCTAGAAAAGTTTCATGAAGATCTTTCTTGTTTCTAGTATCGCACAAGGTTTTCAAGTTGATGTGGTCGTTATGCTTCAAGTTTTCATATGTTTTGCTTAAGGTTGTCCTATTTCCAATTGAGCAGAGTATGCAGATGTAATTCCTTAGTGTTTGATGCTATGAAGGATATTTTGGACCTGGTTAAGCAAGTGTTGAAGTCTGCAAGGCATGGGTCTTCTGCTAGTGTAACATATGGTTTTACTTAGGACCTATCTTCTAGACATTTCCTGTTGTGTATTGTCTGGCCGACTTGTAAATGTATTTTTCATGTTATATCTGGCCGACAAGCAATGTAATCAATGTAATATCTTGTATAAATTGTAAATCAAGTTGAATGAGGTGAGGTGATTGCAAGTTGATTGATAAGGTTTGCAAGCAAGATAAGGAGCATAATGAATGCATTTTGATGTGCAACTGAGGGAGAAAGAGAAGAAGTTGTCAAGATGTCCTAATTCATCTTGAAGACATATTTGTGACAGTGATCAAGGATAAAGTGTGCCTAACTGATCAGATTATCATAAGAAAGATTGAAGAGGCAGAATTGCAATCATCAAAAGTGTGAGTTTCAATGTCAAATTTCAGACAGTAAAAGGACTGTCATACTGTAATCTTTTGTAAATGTGTTCCTCAATTCAGTGAGTAGAAGCTTCCTTGGGAGTGACTACAACAAAATCTTCATGGAGTAGAAGCTTCCTTGGGAGTGACCCTAAAACAAAGTGTTCAGGGAGTAGAAGCTTCCTTGGGAGTGACCCTAAAACAAAGTCTTCAAGGAGTAGAAGCTTCCTTGGGAGTGACCCTAAAACAAAGCTATCAAGGAGTAGTAGCTTCCCTAGGTGTAACCCTAAAACAAAGTTATTATTCTTGAGCTTCATATATTTTGAGTTAATCCTCACCGTAGTTTTTCCCTTCTAAGGTTTTCCACATATATCTAGTGTTATGTGTTAACGTGCATTGTGTTAATTTTTCATGTTTATGTTGATGTTGTAATGCTTAAGTTTTAATCTACTCCAGAGAAGTTAAGGTTTGTTTAGATACTGATTCACCCCCCTCTAAGTATCCTTGTGTGTCCAACAACTTGTTTGTTTAACATAGAGAGAATCTTAACGACAAATTCTTCCATGAACTATGTTGAGTTAGCCAATCATGTTGAATGACATACCAAGTGCACCAAAGATCCTTACTTTCATGCTGCTACAAGTCTCCTTGGGATTTTCATTCTGTTTCAACAATGGTTATTTTGGATGATGGCCATGTCAAGTATGTCCTTGCTCATAATGATGGTAGATTGAATAATCATAACCCCACCATGCTTTCCATATGAAGAGTGAATATGGATTGCCAACTTGTTATGTCTCGCCATATAGTCCTCAACTATATTATGAAATACGTTGCAAAGTTTGAGCATTATTTAGAGACCTACCATGTTATGCTTTCTTGTATCTCCACTATGATTTTGATAAACTTGTGGCAATTGCATTTTGCAAGTTCCTAACAGAGATTGTGGTTGACCATGATATCAATCACTTATTGTTAAAATTCCCACTTGTTGTGTGTAGTAGGCCCTTTGTCTCCTTGAATGTGAATAGGAAACATTTGTGTCAGGTCAACCCTTCTGATGAAGATAATGTTGGCACTTTAACATTTATTTTTGCATACATAGCCACCCAGTAACTTTGGAATCGGTGACATTGATTGAGGCTGCAAAGAACTGAAAGTTTGAATATTCATGCACAAACAATAAATGGATGAGATGCCCTATCCCTGCAATAGTACTGGTGAATACTCACTTCACAAACATTCTTGCTAGGGGTTCTGAAGATTTTGTTTCCTTCTCTTGGAGTGAGCTTCTTTTGTATAAAGAATTTTGTTCCATTGCAGATGACATTGGCTCCTCCATAGGGGAAGGTTTGTTACAACACTCAAGGATGAGAAATTACCTTCCATGATTCTTTTGAGTGTTGGCCCAAGGGTTATGCGAGCACTTCAAAATTGTGGGTGGTTGCTAGACTTGTTAATGGGGTGTTGGGAACTATTGTAGCTATTGTCTACCCAAATGGTGGCAATCCTCCTGCCTTACCAAGCTTTGTTGTGGTTAGGTTTGACAGCTATACAAGGCCTCCTTGGGATTCATGTGACCTGTGCCTTGTGCCTATTACTTCAATGACGCGTGCTTCTTGACGACACCTCCCCCTCAGAATGGCATGGGCTTTAATCATACATAAACCCAGGGGCTTACACTTGACAAGGTCATGATAGACATTGGTCCTACAGAATGTCAAGGTTTACTCTTCATTGTTGTCTCTCATGTTCGGCGTCTACAAGACATATGCATCTCACCCACTTTCACCTTCCAGTGGTATGCTCGCATGCAGGACAATGCCTACGTTTCTCTGAGGAAAAGGGAGGAGGCATGTCTCAAGGCTCTTGAAGCCTTGGTTCCATAATAGTCTAGTCTATTCATATGCTTGATAGTGCTCCACTTCAAATCGTGTGTTTTGTATTATTTTTTTTGGCCCCAAAATTTCACCCTGATGTAAATTTTCACGTGACTACTTTCCCAACAATTGTTTGTTTTTGAATTTGTGTTTGTTCTTCTATATTTATAGTTTGATTAATTATTTAATTATTTAAGGTTTATATCTATGCCCATCAAATTTTCAACTAAATTAACAAATAAAAAAAATCTCAAATTGGAATACACATTACATCTTGAAAAGGGAGGAGGCACGTCTCAAGGCTCTTGAAGCCTTGGTTCCATAGTAGTCTTGTCTATTTATGCTCTTCACAGTGCTCCACTCCAAATCATGTATATTGTATTATTTTTCTCACCCCCAAAATTGCACCATGTGGATACTTTCCTTAGCAATCGTTTGTTTTAGAAATTGTAGTGTAGGACAAAATCACTTTTCTATTATTAATCTTCTCCTTCTAAAAAAATGCTACTACTTGAAAATATCCATCCGCATACCCATTACACATTCCGTGCGATTGCTAGTTTATATACCTTTAATCATTATTTTCAACTTCAACACACACTTGTCTCTCTCTGAAATGTGGAATGGTGAACAACGACAACTTTATTCCACACAAAAATGGAAGAAAGTGGTGGAAGATGTGAGGAAATGACACCTCATTTTCGTCTTATGGCTTTATCTCTTAAAAAGTTGCCAAGACAAGTGCAATGGTGATAAATGTTTTGTTTTATTTTTTGAAAGGCCTACGCTGCTCAGTCGTGTTCTCGTACAACAAAAGAAAAAGATGGGAAAGTGGGAACTAGAAATTATGTAAGAGAAAAAAGAAAAAAAGATATAGATGTCACAAAATGAGTAATGTATCATAGATTTGATCCTTTCCACACTTGATAGGTGCTAGTCATCATTATAGAGCAAATGACTACTCTGAATGAAGACTTTCTATTGCAACATACCACAAAAGCATTGGCACTAGAACCCATTTTGTGTGCACTATAATCACTAATCTCAAAATTATGAGAAAATTCTATATTTCAAAATTTATGATGTACAATCTTTTTTTACTTTCACCCACTCTATACAATTAGGATGGCTTTAAATATAGAAAGCACTTTAATTTTCTATATTTTTGGGATCCCAAATATTCCAATATTGTTCCAAGAAAAATATTTCTTTCAATGGATAAAATCAATTTGTATTATCCTCAATATCAAAGATAAGAGTAGAATTCAAAATGATTAAACTAAACTTACATAATATACACCAATAAGAGCAAGTCCAAAAAAGCTAAACCCTATTAACTAAGTGCCTATAAAAATTTAAGAATCAAGACATCCCACTCAATCCAAAGTAATAATAATATAACTTGAGATCCATGAAAAGCTAGTTTGACTCCAAACAAAAACACCTTACAAACATCATTATACATCTTAACAACTTTTAGAATCCTAACCCATAAATAACAATCACTCTTATCAACACAATAATCTATTCAATTGATTGTATTTTACAATGGCCATGTCGCTGTTAGTGGAGGTTTTTTATTTTCCTTAGGGATATTTCTTTTTCCTACACATTATTAAGCCTGCTTAGGTTTATTATAAGTGGTTAATATGAGGACACGTGGCGAAATACATCAGCGACATGTGTAACTCTCTTCCACACATGGGTAGTTGAGTTACACATCCTTTTTTGGTTTTATGTGCCACCTCTCATAACCACTATTTTGTCCTTACCTAAGTAGGTTATGGGGTAGTTAGAGTTCTCACACTCTTTTGGCTTTTTGTGCCACCTCTCATAACCACTATTTTGTCCTTACCTAAGTAGGTTATGGGGTAGTTAGAGTTCTCACACTCTTTTGTCTTTTTGTGCCACCTCTCATAACCACTATTTTGTCTTTACCTAAGTAGGTTATGGGGTAGTTAGAGTTCTCACACTCTTTTGTCTTTATGTGCCACCCCTTAATAACTCTTTTTTTGTTTTCATGTAAGGAGGTTATGCCACATGTTTTGGCATTTACCAAGTAGGTAAAATCTCCCACCTTTTATGGGATATGGGAGTTATTACACCTCTTGGATGTATATGCCATTTTTGGCTATATATACAATACTCTCCTCTCACCGTAGCAAGTTCATAAGCTTGAATATCAGTTCAGTGATAGCTTGGTGAGAGTATTGAAAGTCTTCTCAAAATTATCTTTCTTTGTCTCTATTTTTCTCTTATTTCAGATATCTCTTCATTCTGCTATTTTGATCTTCGATCATCTGTTGAATGGAGGCGCATATGATCTATGACCGACATCAGATCCTGGCTCGGTTCTCGTTTCTCGCAGAATCTAACAGTCGCCATCAAATTTAGGCTTTGAGTTCGACAACCTACATATAAATTTGACAAACTACTATAAATGTCCACTTCATAGTTGTAAGCTTTATTGCAAATAATAGTAATAAAAAAATAATTATTTGTAAAAAAATTCCAAATATATTTTCTATTCTTCCACCTTTCCCATATATTTTCTATGAAGAAATGGTCCAAATATTCCACGGTAATGAAAAAATAGTCCAAATATTTTCTACGAAGACCAAGTCCATATTCCACGCGAGACGGCTATTATTGCCAAATATTCGCACTGAAGAAAAGTTAACCGAGGTGGGTGCTGCGCAATTTCATTTGAAGTTGGTCTTCCTTTCCTCCCATTTTCCACCACTTTCTTCAGTTCTTGTGTGGAAATTTACTTATTTTAATTGTTTATTTAAACCTCTTTACACCCAAAACTATAGAAAATTCTATGAAGTCTCTAGTAAAGTTTTATCTATGCGTAGTCTGTCTTCCACTTGGATGATTGCCAATGGTGTTTCACTACATGTACTACGAGCATATATATATATATATATACACGCTCGTTCTCTGCCAAAACTGTCATAGCACTTATAACTAAAGAAAGTTTTTGAAATATAGATTTCTTAAGAACAAGAAGATCAATTATACAGAATCTGCATCTGCAACAGCTGTCAAAACACACCCAAACATGTCTGAGGTTAACAACAAAAAAGTGGTGCCCTCCTCCTCTTCTTCTTCAGGTAAAATGCCCACAATTTCAACTATTACTTTTCTTGATTTATTCAGCTGATTTTCTCAACAAACTAAGAAAAGAGACAATGGACAAGATATCTCCAGCTAACAACATAATTTTGAATTACAAACCAGGCATAGCTCAGAGGGCATTTGAGAATTTCTGCTGTAGTAAGCATGAGTTTTCCACAGTCTATGACAGTATTAAGTGAAGAGCTTTTGGATTCAACTGTATGTGTTTTTGCATCCATATTTGGGATCATACACAATGATCCATCATCAGGAAGAGGAAAGTTGGATCATTGTGTATGATCTGAAACGTCTATGCAAAAAAATACAGAGTTGAATCCAAAAGCTCTTCACTTAATTTCTGCCATGTGTTTATTTGGTAAATAACTGTGGGTGTTTAAGGAATACAAATCAACACGTTACAAAATAAACACCACAGTCTAGCAGTCATAATAGCAGTTTACATAAAAGAAAAACAGAGTTTACCCAGACAAATGTGATCCCTTTATTCTTTTGTTCTCCCTTTTTATGTATTCATTCTTTTCTCTTAAGATACAGTCCCATCCAAAATTCCGTCTAACTACTACCCACTACAATATTAATAACTACCTATTCCTGAAACCTAATAGCATGGCATTGTGGTAAGATTGTAAGACAGTGGTCCCATCGAGGGTGGGCTACCATAATTTTGTCTTAAGAGAAAACATTGCCCCGTGAAACAGCCGAATCTATGAGTTAGTTTTATTTTTTTTTAACAAAAAAATAACCTTCACATGCTTCTATATGGCATAGAATCTCCCAAAATAATCTGAGCCGGAGTTGCAATGTCTGGTACCAACTCTGCAACAACCACAAACTTTCCTCCCCAAAAATAACCAGCTCCATTTTTATTGCAGAGATTCTTTTTATTCTTGTAGGGCATCTGAAAACTTGTCAAGGGGCCGCCTGCACATAAAAATAGGAGCACTTGAAAACTCCCTCAACGGAACATGTCCTAAATCCCAATTTCTCAATTGATTTTCCACTTTTGTTTTGGACTATCCTGCATATGCCTAAAACTTAGGAACCTGTGGGTTTGCCCATGTCCCACAATTGATGCTCTGCATAAGTTGTGATGGTTGATGAATCGTCATGGCAATGGTTCTGCATTGTCACCAGTCTCGACCATGGCTTGTTAGATAATACATCTAGCTGAGCTAAAATAGAGTGTAATATCTTTTCTGGGAGTCAGTTGCGTGTTAAATATTGAGTCAATTTTCATGACCCATCTTTCATGAGTAATGGTTCATGAAGATAGGTCAAGAAAAATGACTCAGTCTGCTGTGTGCTTGTATCAAGTCAATCTACATTATGTCATCACCCATCTTTCATGAGTAGTAGGTTAATTAAGATGGGCCACAAAGATTGACTGGATCCATCTGATTCGAAGAAGAACAATATTAAATGAAAATGTCCTCTGGAAACACCAGATGCATTATAAATGTAAAAACTGGTGTGTTATCTCTTTTCCCTTGCTAACACTGCCCTTGCTCTAAATTTTAAATAGCTTTAGAGTCAGAGAAACGGAAGCAACAAATATTGAAGGATCCTTGGGGCAAGCTTATTCCACAGGATTCTCAGGTAGATTATTGCCACTTCATTGCCTTGAAGACAAGTTACTACTTATTTCCATCTATGGATTAATCTGTATTCTGTAAATGTGATTCTGAAATGGTGATGAATGATTTCAGAATCCAGATCGGGACCTATGTAACCCAAATTTCATGATTGGCCGAAGCAAAAGTTGCGATTTGTGCATTGACGAACCCCCAATAAGTGGAGTTCTGTGCATGTTTAAGTATACAGTGGTAATTTCTATTATAATCTGTTCAGGAAGTATATCGGTTCTACTTCTAATTGTAGTTGCTGATGAATTTTATGCTGAACTGCCTGCCTGTTTTCGGGTGCAGCATAAGAGTGCTGAAGTGCATGTTCGAGGGAATGATGGTTCTGTTGAGCTCAATGGAAAGCGTCTTAAGAAGAACGATGTTGTCAGTATTGAAGAAGGAGATGAATTTGTTATCAACTCTCTGGGTCATCAAACTTATGTATCCTCTGTGTGCTACTTATTTACAGATGATCATATAATGTTCTCAATGTTTCACATGTTTTCATAGATTGTTAAATTTAGTCTATGAGCATTTTTAAACCCTAATTGTAAAATACAGATTTTTAAACTGCTCACAGATGAACATATTACAGCCCCTCCATTACCTACTTCACTTAGCCGGGCAGACAATCATGAATTATCTGAAAGTGAAGAAGAAAGTGATACATCCCAGTCGCAAAGTCTAAATGATGTATCCAGAAGCTCTTTACACTCATATTATGGACTGTGGAAACATCATGTCTACAATCTAAATGATGTGTCAGGCTCAGATGCTGAAGAACAGGATAAATACCAAACTATGAAGGAAGATTTAAAAAATGGAATGGTTGATGATAGAGAGACTTGTGTGTCATTTGACAATTTTCCATATTACCTCAGGTATGAAGTTGCATCTTTTGTATAGAGGCTATTTTGCATTCCTTTTTGACTGCTGTGATTTACATTTTTAATTTGCATTAGTTATGGTTTTTATCTGGTCTCAAAATATGTACCAGATATATAAAATGCAATAATAGTTCATTATGATTTTCTCCTTGATGCCTTTGCAACAATATGTTCCTTGGAATGTTTTTACAAAAATGGGCCTCTATCCTATGCATTGTGAGTGTTCTAGAATGTTTTCCTTTTGACAAATGCTCCCCGCTATGTTGATATATGCTATTACATGATTAATATATGTTAGCTTGGAATTAATGGCATTATGTGGTAGTCATTGTGTTGATCAAATATTAATATCTCAGACAGATTTCCATTATTATTATAGATGAAATGCTTTTTAAAGTCTTATCCTTTTCTTTCTAACTTGCATATATTGGTTTTGATCTATTAGAGGTTCTGATACCAATTCTTTGTCATCTTATTCATATAAATTTAAACAGTACATGTGGCTTGAGACTAATTCTGTCATTTCAGTCTTTCTTTGCTAGTTTCGTTGGAGATTGATTAAAGTTTCATCTTTTGTCTACAGTGAGGAGATGAAAAGTCTTCTGATTGATTCAACGTTCCTACATTTGAAACGGAAGGAATTTACAGAATATACAAAGCAGATTCCTAACCTGAGCCCCAGAATATTGATGTCTGGTCCTCAAGGTCTGTTATCCCTTCTTCTGTACAAGCCTGAATGGTTACATGGAACATGATTGTGATTAACAATGTTTTCAATCTGATTCAATCTATGTTTTATCATTTCCATAGGGTCTGAGATATATCAAGAAATGTTGGTGAAGGCATTGGCAAATCATTTTGATGCAAAATTGCTTATATTTGATAGCAGTTCATTGCTGACGGTAAGCATTAGTTTACCAAAATCTGCAACATTTTATCGTCTCAATCTCGTCATGTTGTCCAAGCTTTCATTTCAAATTGATATATAAGCATAAAGGGTTAATTGGGTCGTTTCATTTTGTGGTGGACCAAAATTCATCAATGAAGGATGAAGAAAAAATGGACAAGCGAGTCCTCAGTGCACTTTTCGAGGTAGTCTTAACTTATATTTATATTCAGTGAAATTCAATTCTGCAATTATCCTCTTTAAATTTTCGTAATTGATCTATAACTCTTTTCCAGGTTGTGACTAGTGAGAGTAAGAATAGTCCTCTTATACTTTTCATGAAAGATGTTGAGAAGTCATTCATAGACAACTCATGCATCTACACCGCCTTGCAAAGAAAACTTGAAAACTTGGCCGAAAGTATTATTGTAATCAGCTCATACACAAAGATTGACGGTAGCAAGGAAAAGGTAATATAGTTCTTGCATATACTTAACCTATTTAGAAATGCTTGTTTGATTTTGCTTTTTATTTTGATGTCCATTGAGTTGTAGTGGTTTCTATGCAACAATCATCTCTTGGATTTCGAGGCTTTGAAGATTACCTTCCTAGTTTGGGTTTACCAGTAAGTTCATAATAGCCATTAAAAAAAATATACTACGTTGCATGGAGACCCACTCCGACTCCCTGGTACTCGTCTCGGAGACTGATACACGTCTCCCGTCTCGGAGACTTGATTGGGTACGTCTCCCTTTGCAGGAGACTTCTGGTCGAGTTTTCCCACTCGTCTCCAAGTACCCTGCGTCAATAAAAAGGCGTCTCCATTTTTTTTTCTTTTTCTACCTTCCATTTTTTCCGCTGTTTTCTCACAAGCTCAGTGGATTCTTACTCCTACGGACTTCAAACCTCAATACTAGTGTCTACAGTAATATATATATATATTAAGCTATATTAAATTGTTACAAGTAAGCTATAAGTCTATAAGTAATATATATACAGTAAGCTATATTAAATTGTTACAAGTAAGCTATAAACTTAAACTTTACCAATTCTCTTGTTTTAAAAGTTCAATGTCATGATATTTTCAGTTTTAATGTTAGCATATTAATAAATTAATAAAATTATTAAATTATATTAAAAAAAAAATGGTGTCTCCAAGTATCCCCGTCTCCTATTTTTCAAAAACAGACTGGTACCGGTACCGGTACCAGTTTCCTGTACCAGTACCATTACCAGTCTCCATGCAACCTTGAAAATATATGTATTATCTTATTGGTGAACATCTTATCTATTAGTGTTAATTTGCCAAAGTAGAAATATATTACATAAAGATGAGCAGAATCCCATTCAGTGTGCAATAAAATACATGTTAATGCAAAGGAAGGATGCCATCACTGAATGGAGCATCTTTCTGGTCAATATGACACTAACATTGAGGGTTGTATATGCATTTGTTCTTACAATTAATCCCTCATAATCACTATGATGACTTTAACCCATAGAAAAGAGAAAATCCTAGAAGATTGCCATGAATACCTTGTGAAAAGCAAAACAAAATGACCAATATTGCCAACCCATTGTCCACACTGTAGTTTCAAGAGTCGTCAGGACTTGCACAAACTTGGCGAATCTTGAGGTGGGTGGAGCAAACCGAGGTCCAAAGACTCGGGATCTGCATACCCAGCAAGTTTGGTCAGACTCATTGTATGCTAGTCTCACTAAACCCGGTGAGTCTCATCTGCAAAACTCGGCCATAACTGGCAGGAGGAATAACTAGGAAAAAACAAAAATGATTCAAAATGATTAAACCTAAAACACGTAAAATGATCTTGAACACTTCAAAATGATATTCATTTCTTTTGCCAGCTCAAGAATGGAGAAAAAAAGAGAATTGAAGATAAAAATACGATCTGTTGAAACAAAATCAAGCAAACATGTTGGCAGCAAACATGGTTAGGACCTAATTATTGCTCTATTTCTTTGACACTCATATTTTTTGAAGGGTTTGGAGGGCTCTTGGATCTTGGTTAAAAGTTATAAAATTGTGAAAAATAGCATGCACCATTAAGGTCTGTGGGGTCTCAAAGCCTTTAATTTGCACTGCCCCTTGATCCCATGAGAGGTGCTGTCCTGCCCCTTGACCCCATGAGAGGTGCTGTCCTGCCCCTAGACCCCCACAAGGAGCACTACCCCTCAACCCCATTGGGGGTTGCCACCCCATGATCCCCAGTCTAGGTTTAAATAGCAAAAAATAAAAATCATTTTGGGCCATTCTGGATAAAAAGCAAGTTTTTATTTTTTTTCTTTTGACCTTTTCCCATATAAATCCCAAGTAAACGAATTATATTTATACTTTTGGTTTGCCAAATCAATCTCTATCCTAAGTAATGCCCCTATGGCTGTAACAACTTTTACAGACTTGTCTAAGATAAGATAGAAGTGAAGGAACTAACATAGAGCTAGTGGGAGAGCATTGAGGAAAACCAAAATTGTCTTTTGTTCCTATATAACCAAATGAATTATGTTAGAACGCCTGAACATTATTGACCATAATAATTCACCATATTAGCTGATATTGAAATGGAGTCACACATAGATGTTTCATGAAATGGACATCAATGTGTTCATATTTGATGCTTAACAGTTTTTTTTTTTTAACTTTAGAGTGTCGACTTTGTTAGGGTTGATATTTTGAAACGTTTGAGATTTTATGCAAAATACATGTGAACTTGTTGGTACTTGGGGCGTAGGAGAATTTCCAAGGTTTGTTTCACTCTCGAGCTTGGTCATGAGGTAAGCTCAGGAGTGTAACATTTGAGCAATATGCAAGTTAGAAGGGAAAAAAATATCCAAGAAGAGTATCTCCAACTTGATGTCTAGCTTGGCCATGACCTAAACAACAACCTTTACCTTTCCTTCTTCAAGGAAGCAAACCCGACATAGAATGGAAATCAAAATCTATTGTGTCATTTGTCCAAGAGCTTATTATCACAAAGAAGCAACAAAGATATAGATGTACACAATTTCCATGATATGATTCAAGCCCTCATCTAAAGGATGTACCTATGCTTGGACTTCCAACATTAGGATTGTAACTGATGCTTCTGATTGAATGATTTCTACTATATGGAATTTTATAAACTCCTATCTACGACATTTACTATAGTTTACAAGCTATTTTAATCAAGCCAATTAGTAGATAAAATTGTTTTTGCTGGCTAGGTCCCATTGCCATATGATTTACCTGCTAAGCCATATTATTGCAAGAATAATGCATACTTCTACTTAAAGATGGCTCTTTTTTTTAAATCCAAATGTGAAGATAAGAAAGAAATCTATAGGAGGCAGGATTTTTATTTCAGTTGCAAATACATTTAATCTTTCAGATTTTAAGATTTTCTTTTATTTTTCCATGAAATCACTTTGTAAGGAGTAGGTTATTTCTGTTTTTTCCTCACTTATTGCTGCAAATTTCTTTAGGACATGATTGAGTAAACAGGTACCTTAAATTGATTTGATAATTGAGGGTGTCAGTTTTTTTTTTGAATGCTACAGTATGGGAGAAAATCTAAACAGAACACAGAGAAGCAGCTTTCTGAACTTTTTCCAAACAGAGTGATGGTGGAGATGCCTGAGGTACTGAAAATGTGTTAAAACATATTAGACACTTAAAATTATTTAAATATTTTAAAATGTATGATTGATAATTTTCCATTAATAAATGCAGGATGAAGCGCTTCTTGATAATTGGAAATGTCAGTTAGAATGGGATGCTGAAATTCTTAAAGTGAAGACAAATCTTCAACGTATTGAAACTGTGGGTTTCTGTTTCAGATACCATGGTTGACCTTTTCTGTTTTATTTCTTTCAGAAATATGAAATGTCTTAACAGAAAATCTGCAAAGATTATTTTTTCATATTGAAATTAATCCACGTATATGCATAAATATAGAAAATTTAATATTAAATAAAGAGCAATTGTTGTTTGTGTTACGCCCTTAATATGAAAATGGTGTGATGGCTATGCGATAGTACAAGCAAAGAAAATCAAATTTGAGCAAAATTATTGTAGTTATGTTCCTTTTTCCTTTATCAATGTACAAGGTATGTGAGGTTGAGGCATCCATTCTTAACAATGTGATAGAATGTTCGTTTACAAATTCAAATGTATTATGAATAGAAAGAAACTGTTGCATCTCTTCTTTAATGTTTTTTCCGTTGCTTTTGTAGGTGCTTTCTCGCAATAACCTGGATTGTGATGGGATTGACACAATTTGCATAAAGGACCAAGATATTACAAATAAATGTGAGTTAAAGACATTTATTTCTGAAGGTTTTCTGCTTATATTGAAGGATTAGATCTAGATGTTGTTGAGTAACAATGCAAAAGAAAGAAAGCAAGAACAGTACAAAAAATAATTTGAAACACCACAACACAGGGATACAAAACACAGAGAAAAGAATGCACTAGTATTAATGTGGTTCACCTATTAAGGCTCCATCCACAAAGAAAGCAGGGATCTCATATATTTAAACTTCACCAGATATACTTTGTTACAGAAGCTATTTTTATTCACACTCTGTTTTCTCACACAGCTGCGTATATATATAGAACACACAGAATACACTTCTTCCAATGTTTTTTGTAACTCCTACCAAGAGGAGCATCCGCAGAAATAGATGTAACGTCTGCCAAGAAGAGCATCTGCAGGACAAAAGAGCTGTCAGAAGACAGTGTAACGGATGTCCAAGAAACGGTTGGACTTCACCCGCCAACAATCTCCCACTTGAAGTTCAACCACAGCTGCAAACAAAGATCAGAGATATCCCCTGCATTTCCTCTGGTAATGTTATATCAGCCCCAACGAAGATTTTAACATCGCCAAATTCTGTTCAAGAAAGCTCCGAATGAATCTCCTCCAAAGCACGTCGGTTTTAATAACCTCCAAAACATGGGCATGCTTAATCAATCTCACCAGCTTAGTCGGATCAATTATTCCTGCAGCCATCAAATCTTCATAACTGCCTGTAGCAGCATCGTATCCATATTTGGGAGTCTCGTTGGAAAGAACCATCAAATTGACTGCATCTTCACCAGCACCATCAACCATTTATGCATTCCCCAGTTCCAAACACACTTTGTCTCACCTTGGAAGAGTCTTGTTCAAAATTTTCTACTCTCCCATAATTATTATTGTCTTCTTTAGGGGAACCGTCAATTTGCAAATCTTGCATTTGAGAAGGCAGAGACTCCTCTGCTTTTTTATTACTCACAGGGACCTCCATTGCACTCTCCAGCAACTCCTTGCTCTTGAATTCCTTGTTGGGATTCTCCTGCAAGCACCCCGCAGAATCACCATCTTGCATAGATTTGGCAGCAATTATGTCATCTACAGTCTCTTGCAAGTTAACCAGCTCACGAATCACAACCTCCAAGGCATCGCCATTAGCAACCTCGGCAACTCCCAACTCTGCCGAAGCCAAACCCTGCTGCAATTCCGTAGGGTTATCACCAACCCCAAATTGCCCTAATTCAGACGAACTAATCCCCATCACAAACACCTTAGCAGAGCCATCCAAAGGGTTTGCAAGCAGTCCTAGGCTCTGATGCCCAAAACCAAACGGTGCACCGCCAGAGGCAACAAAAGGCGGGAGCTTGGCAACGCTAAAACCCTCCTCTTCCTCCTCCGAACCAGCTCCACCATTCTGGGTATCACTATTCTCAGCGTCTACCGGAACATGCAAATCCTCTACAGTAGCCAAATCATCTATTTCCATTGGAAAATTAAATCTAACCTTTTTCTTTACAGACAGACCATTCCTTAAACACATTGTGTTTGAATCTACAACCTCCTGCTGCAACTTGAAAAAAGAAACTTCATTATCAGCAAAATAAAATATTTCTTTTACCTCTTCCTCTTCTCCAGATTGAGACACAACACTTTGTATTTCTTGCATCTCCTCCATGTCACTATCAGGTTCCAACATACCAAGAAACTCCTCAATAATAGAATCAGCTCAATGATCAGCCCTTGCTGTGAGTGTAGAATGCCTCTCGACATAAAGAGAAAGAACCGGAACAGCAAAAAGGGGAAGTCAAGGCATTTCCAGTTTTCATGTTTTTGTTTGCTTGTGGATGGCAATAAAAATCCAACGTCTAGCTGGAAAAAGGGCAGATCATTGAGAAGAATTAAAATCTGTCATAGGCAACAGAGATTGGCGCGGTGGATATGTGTATTTGAGAATCAATTGTGGATTGAAATGTAGATAGAATTGCAGAAGTTGTATTTCTGTTTTGAATAAATAAAATTTATGGGCAAACTGTGTTATGTTGGAATCTAGTTTTCATGAGTTTTGGTTATGTGCTGAAGTGAATGCTTGTGTGAGAGAGGTGTGAGGTATTCCTCTTGCGTCAGATACAGAGTGAGAAAACTAAGAAACTAAGGCTTTTCCAAAACCTGATTGATAATACCAAATTTATACCAACACAACTGAACTTGATTACATCCAATAGGACCTGAATCATATCTGAAGAACATATAATAGAGAATGAATATAACATCAGAGCTACAAGAGCTAAAATAAGTGGAATATGTTGTCTTCATCCACACCCCTTTCTCTACACTGGTGCAAATTTTTCACCAAGAGAAAACAAGGAGCTTTTCCTCCATATGCCAAGCCTATAGCCGCAATATCCATTAACACCAATGTCATTGGAAAGGAGGTGCATAAGCTTAACAGAATATAGATCTAAAACCCATGACGACCCAGGTTTGTCAATAAAAAATCCAAAATTGATGAAGAGAACTTTAATGCTGAGTAACGGAAGTAACTATAAACAAATACTGAAATGAAAGTCACTAAGGAAGTCACTAAGGCTAGCAGGAGCGGGAACACATCCAGAACTCTCGGGGATGCAAAGTTCCAATTCACTGTCAAATTCTTTCTCCAAAATGATCCTTTCTAGCTAAGCGTTAGAAGGATTACCAAGTGGAACTCATATTTAGCATTCAGTTTTGTAGTGGGGCAATTTTGTTGGATAACAGAGGTTCCCTACACTGTTACTCAACTAGGCCATTGGGAATCACAGAAGATTATACCAGTATCTCCTTGTTGTTATGCTCTAACTTGCGAAGCTTTCTAACAATAAAATTTGAAAAAGACTTCGTTTGCTTTGTTTTGAGTGTGAAATTGGGTTAGGTTGTCTTTTGCCTGAAATCTGTAGTGTTATGATAGGCCAGATTTTCTTTGATGATATTTATGACAACAGTTTGGACATTTCAACTTGTTGTATTCATCCCTGGATCAGACAACTCTTGATCAACAGAATGGGTGGTGCTTCGTCAGATTGAAACTGTAAGGCTATGTGGTCACTGATACCAAATCATGGACGCAGGGTCATTGATCCTGCACTTAAATCCTGCTCGGTTATTATCTCCCGTGCCCAATAAATCTGGGAAAACCTATTTGGGTAAAAATCCCAGCACAGTTTTAAAAAAAAAATAATTGTTCTCCAATATAATAATGAATCTCTCTTACTTCACCCTTAAGCATGTGGGCATACAAATAGACACAAGAAAGTGGTTTTACACATTACATGAATCATGCAAAACATAAAAATGAATACTTTAAAAACATGGACAAAAATAGAAAAACCCAAAATAATATCCAAAAATTTTAGCGGTTTGTAATATCCCAACTTTCCCAAGTATAATATCAAACCCTAGGACTGTTCTTTCTCCTTCAATCTACTGTTATTATTAAATCAAAATCATTGCTGCATATGAATAGATATACTCAGATCTACAATAGTCACTGAGAAATGAATATCAATGAAACCACTGTTGTGCTGTATTGACATACACCGTTCAGTACAGTTATTTCAGTTCAGAAACTTATATTATAACAGCAGATACTATGCTCACCAAAATGCTATATCTTGAATTTAAACAACAGTACAGCAGTGCATGCGAAATCAGCAATAAGACTGATGATTTCCTGACCAGGATTACACGATTTCAGGCTAGCGCTATAGAGATCTGGGTGACTCCACAATGAATTTCAGCTTGACAGATATCTTCAGCCCTTTCGAACAAACCCTCGGGAAATCGCTGGACAGATAAGGGAGACGCGCCTTCCTTAATCCCAACTCGCGACCTTTCCTCCTTGTGAGCTGATGAGATTCGTGGGCACTGATGAGGCGACTGGGAATGATCAATCCTGTTAGCTATTAACACCCAGAAATTATAAATATTTTTATTATATATATAATTATATTATTTTATCAATTATAAATGTTTAAAAACACTGTTATTAAATTAAAATAATAGGACTAGGTCTCCAGAACCTAGGGGACATGACACAGTTATTCCCATCATGACTATGAACATGGAAAGTATACAACATTTATCCAACAAATCACATTCAAACACTGCTTTCAAGGTTGAGTAAAGGTTTCACATTTTTTTAAACTTTGCAACATTCTCAAATTTATAATCATATGGATAATAATATTGCTAAGATATCTGATGTCTATTTATGTTTCAGGTGCAGAGATTATTGTTGGAAGGGCTTTGAGCTACCATCTTAGGAAAGAATCTAAGCCATCCAAAAATAAAGATGGAAAATTAATTATCTCTATTGAAAGGTAAGTATATTATGTTTGTTCTCCCCAATATTTAGTAGAGGGAGGTAATTTTCTTTGAAGATACAAATTATCATGTATAATATGACCGAAGTTTCTTTTATATTATCTTTTTATGCCAGTGTTCAATATGGGTTGAACATATTACAAGAAAATAAAAAAAAGGAGTTCATGAGCTCAAAGAAGTCACATAAGGTAAAGTTTAAAATTTGAGTGCAATGCTATGTTCCTATTATAAAATAGTGATATATTTTACAATATTTGTAATGTAAAATACAATGTCCTTTTTCAGGATGTTGCTACAGAGAACTCCTATGAAGAGAGGCTTCTAGACAATGTGATTCCACCAAGTGAAATTGGGGTGACCTTTGAGGATGTTGGAGCCTTGGAAAATGTGAAGAATGCACTCAAAGAGTTAGTTATGCTTCCATTACAAAGGCCTGAGCTATTTTGCAAAGGACAGCTAAGAAAGGTTGGCTTCATTTCTCTTTCTATCAAATTAAAAAATGTGAAGAACCACATTACACCTCTATAATTAAAAAATAGATACATTCTATAGGTTGAAATATGTCAATTTTATGAGTGTTTGAGATTACAACTGCTAGTCCTGTTCATGGGCTAATCTTAAATATCATCCACGTCAATTTTGACCAATAAAAATAAGACAAATATTTACCACTCTTTTTGTTGTGAATGAGGTGTAAAATTGCTATTGATTATTTGATCATTGAAATGGATGATATTTAAGTAGAGTGTTGTTCATCTAAAGGGATTATTTATTTTTTAATACGATGCAAAAAAATTGATGTCTATGTTTGGTTGCAGCCCTGTAAAGGTATCCTGCTCTTTGGTCCTCCAGGCACCGGGAAAACAATGCTTGCTAAAGCCGTTGCAACAGAAGCTGGCGCAAATTTTTTAAATATTTCGATGTCAATCGTTATATCAAAGGTATACTTCTAATACGGTCAATAATAGTTGACTTCTTTTTAATGTGGCTATTTTGAACTGGTACTTTATGTAGATTATTGTTTTATTGTTGCAGTATCACGGTAAAAGTGAGAAGTCAATTAAAGCTATTTTCTCAATAGCAAGTAAAATTTCTCCATGTGTGATATTTATTGACGAGGTAAGTCTTTGCTCTCCAATGGTAGCTGAAACTAATTTTGTCTACTCTTCCATTCAAATTATTCAGTTTGCATTTGGAGTTCTTACTATGGATGCCCTGGCAGGTTGATAGTCTCCTGGGAAGAAGGGGCAATTGTACAGAGCATGAGTCTTCGCGTAGGATAAAGAATGAGTTTATGACAAACTGGGATGGATTGCTCACTAAAGAAAAAGAGAGAGTATTAGTTCTTGCCGCCACTAATAGACCTTTTGATCTTGATGAAGCTGTCGTTCGAAGAATGCCTAGGAGGTGAGCATTGGTTTTCTATGATAATCTTTATAGTGTGACATATATATTTGTGTTGGCAAAAATTGATGTCACTTAATTTGTCCAATGAACAGTGATAAAATTTTGTAAAATTGGAAGAAAAAAACTTGAAAACAGATAGATAATTAGATATAAGAACAATTATTTCCATGACATAAGAGCAACAATTTCTTTTGAATATTAAAATATCAGGAGCATAACGTCTCCAGCCTTTCCCCTTTACAAGCTTTTGGAAGAACTCAGTAGAATAGAAATTAACCCTTCTATAACATTTTATCTCATACCAGTAGTTTTAAAACTACTCCTAACTTCTTTTACCCACTTTTCCGAATTTTCCAACCAAACAACAATAATTACCTCATGTTTTTTACATTATTTAATTCTAAAAAGAATTAATTCACCAATATCCCCTACTCAATGCTAATTAGCCTATAAGCAAGGGGGAATAATTTTACCCCCTTTGTGAAATCACCTTGAAAGTATTACCTTTGTGCCATAAAATAATATTTAATTCTTTTAAAAGAATTAAATAAATATATTTTATTTAAAGGGGGTAAAAATTTATTCAAACTAAAACAAAAGAAGTGCAAAGCAAGGGCATTACCCAACCCTGTCAATCTCCACTAAGTGGTCCAACTTTTGAGACATATTCGGGGGTAATTAACCTCTATCCACAATGTTCCAATTTTGCATTTGATCCGAGGCCCATTTGGCCAAACAATCCGCTACTCCATTCCAGGAATGTGACTAAAAATAACAGATTCCAAAGAAGCACACATATTAAGAATCTGTTTAATAATCAAAGCTAAATGCCAGCTGACATCTTCCAATTGCTGCCTATTCAACAAAGTCACCACCACCTGAGAATCGGATTCAGCAACCGTGCTCCACAGCATTTTAAATACATGAGGGGTAACAACTTGCATAGAAGTATTCATATTATATATTTCTTTCACAACCTATCCATATTATATATTTCTTTCACAACTAATTTAATTTCTAATTTTGATATTAATTTTACTTACATTTTATTTTGTTTAGAGGCCCAATAAGCCCTCTCTTTTGACTTATTGTACTAGCGACTAAGAAATTATTTTCAGTCCTATTATCGATTATCCTTGTGATTGTTTTCGTGTACATTAATAGTAATATCAGTTTTACCATAGTGGCCTGCCCTCTGTAGTTATATTTATAGTTGTGCAACTAAAATCTTGAAGGTTATACTTGCAAAAGAAGAACTGGGTCCAGATGTTGATTTGGATGCAATTGCCAATATGACTAAGGGATATTCTGGATCTGATCTTAAGGTAGTTTTGCTTATGTTTTTTTACAAATGTATGTTAAGTATGTGTTCAAAATTGACTGGTCTTCTAATGCCAAAGGGTTGTGTTGTAGAACTTATGCGATACAGCTGCATATTGCCCAATCCGGCAACTTTTGGAAAAAGAAAAGAAGGTATTTCTCTTTTGTTGCATGAAAAAATTATTATAAAGGGGCAGAGGCTATGCTTACTAGTTGTTTTGCATGATGAGTTGAACATAATTGAAAGGTCCATATTACTCTTTAGAGGTTGTAAATGTTGTACTTGGATTCAAGTTGGATTACATCCATATTGTTATAAATTGCAAAACACAGCACAGTGGCTTCAAACTACAGGCCATCATCATTTTGCCAATTTAGAAATAGAATGATTGAGAAAATTATGATCTAAATTTCTAGCGACTAGATTATCTAAAAGTGTTACTGTTCAACATTTCCCTTTCCATTGATCTGGTATAGAGGAGAGTGCACTAGACGTTTGGTGAATTGTTGCATTCAATTTAGTGTGTTTGATTATATAATGTGGTCCATTTTTTTCCCCTGTTAGTTTACTATTAAATGCCCATGTCATCGTTTTGTTTTTCACATATTTTATTATATTATGACCATTGAAAACTTTCTCAGGAAAAAGCGTTAGCAATAAAAGAGGGCAAGGAACTGCCATCTTTGAGTGGAAGTGCTGATCTTCGTCCTTTAAATATGGATGACATACGACATGCCCATAAACAGGTGAGATTTCAAAGAGTAGAGGGATTTTTGCTGAACAAACCAACCTTACAGGTTGAAGACATGTCTCCATCATAAAAACAGTATCCTTATAGGCTTAGTTTTTTGCAGGTATGTGCTAGTGTTTCTTCAGACTCAATGAGACAGCTTCATCGGTGGAACGAGCTTTATGGGGAGAAGATATGAGCCACATTCATCTTGTTGTTGCATTAGCATGTGTAACATTCGTATGATTTTAAACCCAGATTCGACAACGTTCTCCCTGTTTGTTACATCATTGGCAGAACCTCTTCTCATTTTAAAATGTTAAGGTTATTTGGCCCCGTTGTGTGAATTTTCTTCATCACCATTACATCATAATGACATAATACTTATTTTCGAGTATTTAAATTGAATTCAAACTTTTATCTTTATATATCAATATGCATAGCTGGGCGACATAATTTCATTCATTCTATCTTTTATAAATATATTCTAATTATTTTTCAGTTTAAGTAATATATTAGAAAATATATTTATGGGTATTATTGATTGGTTGATAGGCATTTTGTAGTGTAATACGAGAAATATTTTGTATGTTATGTTTTGTTTTGTTTACCATATGTATAAATTTCAATTTTTTAGTTGTATGATATAAATATTGAATACAAATCTTATGATGGGGCTTCTTGAATGTATATTGTGGAATGGGAGTATGTGTTACAACAAAAGATTTCTACAAGAGTGGGGGGATGTTGTTAGAATATGGCATATTTGTAGAAGGAATGAACTTGCAAAATTGGGTGAGTGGATGGTTTCCAAGAAAAATAGTTGAAGTTGTTGACAAAAATTTGTTGAGTGTTACTATGAAAATTAATGATGATAAAGTATTCAATTGCCTTAAACAATTTGTGTTTGTGTATGTGGGTTTGCTTTGTATTAGGCTCAAATCTTTTTGAGATTTCATTTAGAAATATAAATAAACTTTGAAATGGTGCATTATAATCAAATACTTTTGAGATATAATTAAACTTTATTTTTTACCATGAGCCATTCTATAATAGATTATAAATATTTGTGCAATGATTGCATTATGATCAAATACTTTTTAGATTGTAATAACCACCCTTGGTTAATACCTTTTTTTCAAAATCAATTTCATTACACCTTTAGTACCATTTTTAATGGACCAAGCAACTTCTTTCCAATATATAAGTGCTAGTTTCATAACCTTACCAAACCATAGCAATGATAGTAACTCTATGAATGAACTTGAAAAATTCGGTGAGTTATGTTTCCAAGAACAATAGTTGAAGTTGTTCACAACCATTCATTGGGTGCTACTATGAACATTAATAAAGATAAAGTATTCAATTGCCTTAAACAATTTGTATGTGTGGGTTTGATTTGTATTAGGCTCAAATCTTTTTGAGATTTCATTTAGAAATATGATTAAACTTTGAAATGGTGCATTATAACCAAATACTTTTGAGATATAATGAAACTTTATTTTTTACCTATTATGGAGTAAAAATGGCTACATTTTTTTACCTTCTAATTTAGCTCCTAGGTCCTATTTGCTTCTTTATACATTATAATTGATCATCTCGAAGGAAATTACTCGACATCCATGACATTTTGGACCCTTGAGGCCTCCTTTAGCTTAACCCTGACCCAATTTAGGCCCCTGGACTTGGGCGCCAACTGCTCAAGTATCTCCTAATTGGTCGGGGCTAACTTTTGGTATGTCAGCTTGGGCCCTTCCAAAATGTTTCTCCTTGTCGACTCTTATGATTTAAATTCGTAAATGTTAGCGGGAAAGCATATATAAGTGAGTTTATGTCTTCATTTTACATCTAGATGGATAACACTAACTTACAATATTGGAGCAAAGAGCATTCAAGGCATTCATTGTGTTGTTGCATATTTGTGTTTGTATTTGTGTGTTTGTTGCAGATATGGCTTCATCATCCATCTCCTTATGAGTTGAAGAGATTTCATCCTCCTAAGGACTTCACTTCTAAGACCTATGACATCATTGCTATTTGAATCATTTGAATCATTTCATCATTTGGACTATTTTTAGCCTCTGTCTTGCAAGGGCACGCTTTCTCATTAACAACAGTGTTGGGAAAGCTTGAATGCTAACCTGGGATTTGACTGAAGTGAATCCTTAAATACCACAACCCCCAAACTCCTCTCTTATCATCTTATGTGCAGGTTACAAGTACAGGTTTCAAGAAAAGTGGAGCTACAGGGAAGCAATGCAGGAATCAGAGTTTTGAGATCTGGAAATAACTTCTAAATATCTCTTCGAATAGACTTGTGTGATTGGCGCCCTAGTCCACAGGGCCTCAAGTTTTTGGATCTGGTTTCTGAGCCTCATTTGTAGCATTTTCTCAATTCTGACCTCCGACAGAATCTTGCTTCTAGACTTGTGCGGTTGCCGAATTTATCTTCTGACACCTCTGCTTTCGAGAGATAGGTTCTGACATCTTACTGATCCTCTCTGTACTTTTGGTTTCTAGATTTCTGTTGTTGATCATATGTTTCAAGCTGGTTATCTCATAACTAAGGCTTCATGCTTCCTTAACCTAGGGTTTGATAAAAAACTTAGTTGAATCTTATCTTTCCTTGACAAACAGGAGCACAAAGATTAGTAGCTGAGCCCTCTTCCATCTTGTAGTGGCTTGGCTTGGTTTTTGTCTTTGGATGTTATAGTGAAAGGAGGGTTTGATCTAGTATACTCACACATTCCATTCATCCCCATTTTACCACATAATATTTTGGTGAACCTGTGTTTTTACTAAACTTGCATCTTGTTGAGTGTTGTAATTAGATCTTGCATGAATTCATATCATATTTGTCATCCTACATTGAAAAATCTTGCATAAATTTGAAAAAAAAAATGAAAAAATAAGCATTCTAGGCATGCATAAAGGCATAGTTTGCATTATTTCCTTACATATCATTGGAAACATTTAATTTTCTGATTTTTACATCAAATCTGAGATAATTTGCAGCATTTAATCATTTCATGATCTCATACCTTGCATTTGTATATCTCATTTGTTAGGGGTTTGTTTAAAATTTTGTATTTTTCATATAACCTAGTTTTCACAAGAAGCTAGGGTTAGTGGTCAAAATCTTATTTTTAGATTTTGTTTCTCCTTTAAACACTCATTCAAATCTGATTTTGAGTTGTGGTGTTGCTTCATTGTGTGTTCTTGCATTTAGATTTCAAATTTTGCACTTACACAGTGTGTATTTCAACATTAAAGGTTTTTTTACAGACTTTCTTCACAATTATTTTAGCAAACTTTCAAATCATTTATGTTGCCTTGTTGTGTGGTACTATTTCCATCTTACTTTGTTTGCAGTGAAATTTGTGTGTTTTTCTCTTTAAAAACCCAATTTCCTCAAACAAGTGCTTTGGTGTGAAACAGTCTCACATACATGGCTTCTCATCACAATAATAATACCATAGTCCCTCTTCAAGCTTATAGGAAGAGGAAGACTCCTAGACCTGAATTAATATTTACACCACATGATAGAACAATTAGAGATATTGAAGGACCTCTTTACATAATTGCATGTGTAAGTGGAAATCCTACAAGAGGGGTCCTTATTGATCCTAATTGTATAACGAATGTGATTACTGAAGAGTTCCTCTATGCGCATCATTTGATACAAGAATCTTATAAGCCCACACATATGATGATTAAGACACGTACTAGAGCTTTCCTCCTGGCTATAGGGAAGATTACATTGTTGATTAATGTAGCTGAGAAAGCCCTTGAACAATCATTTGACATCATTCCTACATCCGACCTATTTCATGTGAAACTAGGCCATCCATGGCTCAAGTCCATGAAAGCGGTCCCCTCTACAATTCATAAATGTCTAAAAATTCCTTATCACGGGAGAGTCCATGTTGTCCACCATAGTAGATGGAAGCCTATGGTTACTCGCAGAAACTTCAACCTAGACTACTTTTGGCCACAACCTACTAAGCCTCCTCAACCAAGATAAGATCGATTCTTCCTGGGATATCAAAGATACAAATCAAAGTTAATAATCAAGTTGGTTGGACCTCCTATGGAACACATCATAAGTGAAGAACAACCCAAATTGAAAGGACCCCCTCAACCACGAGGTAGGGAGTCTTTGTTGAGGTGCCTCCTTCACCATCCCTATAAGGATCGGGAGATACCCATAAAGAACAAAACATTTCATCACAAAAGGATAATTTAACACTAGCTTCTTCCTCTGAGATGTCAAAGGCTGTGGAAAATCATGAGAATCCTTTTGCAAACATCATTAATAAAACACTAAGGAATAGGCAATCAAGAGAAAGGAAGAGAAAGTGACAAGCCTTCGCTCGACAAGCAACACCTCAACAAGAAAACATTCCACCAACGGATATTGAATCAAATAAGGAAGAGCTAAAGGTTAAAGAACTAAAAGACGATGATTTAAGTCAGGTAATTGTACCTTATGTATCTATTTCCTCTTACATTCGAGATTGGAAGGAAGATGATTACCTCAATGACAACCGCTAATTCAATTGTGTAAATAGGTAAGTATCTCTAACCCTTTTTAGCCACCTTTGTTGTAGCATCTCTTTGAGTTGCTCCCTTTTGTAGCCTCCTCTATGTCGTGTTGTGTTCCCCTCGTGATATGTTATATTTTGTTTAGGTCTCTTTGGATGACCCTTGATACTCTTGTAAGGTCAAGGGTACAAGGAGATCGCCTTTGTTGTGCACTTCTTCTATATGTTCCTCTATTCTTCATCTTTCCTCTCCTCTATTTTATTGTTGTGTGTTGTGCCTTGGGGGCATAACCTTGTGGAGGATGTCTTGGGGTCATCTTCCCATGTTGTAAACCCAAGTCACTCTTATCTCCTCTCATTTTTATTGTTTACATTCTTTAGTGGCTCTACTAACCAGCAGATGACAAAAATAAATAAATACTGATAAGGATCGTGTGTCTCTTCAACAAGAAAGCAAAAATGGACCCAGTCCATATATGATGGGGTTGATATATATATATATATATATATATATATATATATATATATATATATATATATATATATATATATATATATATATATGACGCTTGACTAGTATAATCACTTCGTGTGATGTATCGTGTTGTGAAATTTCTTGTCACAAACCTTTGCAATACTCTTAATATGCTCTAATGCACTTTGGATTATTTTGTATTTCACATTGTTGCTACACTTGGTTTTGAGATATCTACAGTATAGCCCAATGGCTATACTTGATTCTAAACCTGCAAGTGTAGATTTGGTCCTTGATGTGACCTAATACATGATTTCTGCATAGCTTCTATTTGGTTGTTATCTTAGAGTAAGATTTTCTAACCAAAATTTATATCATATCTTAGCAAATCATAATGATGTGTTCGTGGGAACATTCGTCGATCATGGCACATGTCACTTTTGGGGCATGGCTTTTCTAAAGCTCTTGTTTCCTTCAATGTTTTCACTCTACCTTAATCTACTTAATACTGGCAAGCGGGATCAACCACCTTAAGGTGGGGGCATATATAATGGTATTTGCTTAATTATTTTGACACTAATAAAATGTGTTTGAAAGCCCTCACCACGAGGCGAGATGGTGTATTTCTTGAGCTAGTGCACATCCTTTTAAAAGCAAAAATCCCTCATCGTGAGGCGGGATGATGTAGCTCTTGACCTAGTGCATATCCTTTTATAGAAAGCCCTCATCGCAAGGTGGGATGGTGTATCTCTTGAGCTAGTGCACATCCTTTTATACAAAGTCTTCATCACGAGGTAGGGTCGGATCTTAAGTCATTTACCCTTAAGCGTGTCTTTGGCAGTTGTGGTAGCGTAGCTCAACCGTCAGGTGTGTTTGGTGTGTTTTAGATAGTGGAGTAGTGATGAGCTCCTCCTTATCGCCCGTGTTTATCGTGTATAAGACCTATAGTGTGTCTATGGCATACTATGTGGCGCTCATGTATTCCATGTGTCTTCTGTGTGTTTTATGTGTCTTCTCTATATGTCTTGCATGTTTGTGACGTGGTCTAAATTTGTGGCAACGAGTCCCTCCCCACATTATATGTGTTTTGTGTGTTTTTGCGTGGTCTAAAGTTGTGTGGCGATGAGTCCCTCCCCACGCTGGGTGTGCCTGTGCATTTTTATTTACTTTAGTTAGCATTATATATGGATATGTAGTTTCTTAATCATGTTTTCTTTGTGTATTGCGTGACTGCACTCATGTCTTCTCCGTGTATTGCGTGCTTTCACTGTACTCTCTATGTATTGTGTGTTTTTTTATTATCTTCATTGTGTCTTATGTTACTATTAAGTGTTTTCTTATGTTTGCCTAAGCTTGGGGGCTAGCGATGGTCTTCAAACTTAGGGTGTGCCTAGTGTGTCTAATGTGCTTTGACTATACTTTAATGCATGTATGGATCGTAAGATCATAGACACATTAAAGTGGGGGCTAAATGTTATGGAGTAAAAAGTGGTCCCATGCCTTTTTACCTCATAGTTTAGCTTCTAGGTCCTATTTGCTTCTTTATACATTATAATTGATCATCCCGAAGGAAATTCCCTGACACCCATAACATTTTGGATCCTTGAGGCCTCCTTTAGCTTAAACCTGACCTAATTTAAGCCCCTGGACTTGGGCGCCAACTGCCCAAGTCTCTCCTAATTGGTCGAGGCTAACTTTGGTATGTCGGCTTGGTCCATTGCAAAATGTTTCTCCTTGTCAGCTCTTGTGATTTAAATTTGTAAATGTTAGTGGGAAAGCATATATAAGTGAGTTTATGACTTCATTTTACACCTAGATGGATAACACAAACTTACAATATTGGAGCAAAGAACATTCAAGGCATTCATCGTGTTGTTGCAAATTTGTGTTTGTATTTGTGTGTTTGTTGCAGATATGGCTTCATCATCCATCTCCTTATGAGTTGAAGAGTTTTCATCCTCCTAAGGACTTCACCTCTGAGGTGATATCATTGCTATTTGAATCATTTCATCATTTGGACTATCTTTAGCCTATGTCCTGCAAGGGCACACTCTCTCATTAACAACGGTATTGGGAAAGCTTGAATTCTAACCCAAGATTTGACTGAGGTAAATCCCTAAACACCACAACCCCTAAACCCCTCTCTTCTCATCTTGTGTGGAGGTTACAGGTATGGGTTTCAGAAAAAGTGGAGCTACAAGGAAGCAGTGCAGGAATCAGAGTTTCAGGATCCAAAAACAGCTCCTGAATATCTCTACAAACAGACTTGGGTGGTTGGCACCTTAGTCCACAGGGCCCCAAGCTTCTGGATCTAGTTTATGAGCCTCATTTACAACATTTTCTCATGATGATTATGGATTATTGAGCATGATCCGAAATGTTGATACAAAAATATACATAGTTGAATCCAATAGCAATCTCATTATTAACATTTTCTCAGTTCTGACCTCTGACCAAATCTCACTTCTGGACTTGGGCGGTTGCCGAATTTGTCCTCCGACACCTCTACTTTCAGGAGATAGGTTCCAACATCTTACTGACCCTCTCTATACTTTTGGTTCTAGATTTCTATTATCAATTATCTATTTCAAGTTGATTATCTCATAACTAGGGTTTCATGCTTACTTAACTAGGGTTTGATAAAAAGCTTGGTTGAATCTTATCTTTCCTTGACAAACAAAAGTACAAAGATCAGGAGTTGAGCCCTCTTCCATCTTGTAGTGACTTGGCTTAGTTTTGTCCTTGAATGTTATAGTGAAAGGAGGTTTTGATCTAGTGTACTCACACATTCCATTCATCCCCCTTTTACCACATAACATTACCATGATCCATTCTACAATAGGTTATAAATATTTGTGCAATGATTACATTATGATCAAATACTTTTTAGATTGTAATAACCACCCTTGATTACTACATTTTTTTAAAATCAATTCCATTACACCTTTAGTACCATCTTAATTGACCCAACAACTTTTTTCCAATTTAGAAGTGCTAGTTTCATAACCTTACCAAACCATAGCAATGATAGTAGCTCTATGCCACAATCATACAATCTTGCACTAAATAGGATAAAGTTACATATCCTTTATCAAATTTTACCAAAAACTTTTGTAATAAAAAAGATATTTAGTACATATTTTCTTATTACATTCAAAGCAATAGGGGAAGATAGTACTAGATATTAGAAAATCTGATTGGTGGAGTTGAACTTCTTGTAGCCTTAACAAAATTAGTCTTTGGTGGTGATGTTCCCATGAGACTTCCTTTCACAAAATTGAAACTTTATTTACTCAATAATAAAACAATACTCAAGCCATGAAGGATTATCCCTCAATCTTGCAATCACCTCGATCCTAATAGAGAAATAGATAATAGTCCAGTATGCCTAGATTTCAAGATGTTTATTGAATTGCAAAATGGAGAATCAGATACAATAACTACCATGACTACTATTGGCATGCAAGCTCTCCCTTTAGGATCATCATAGGAGCAATCTCCTAAAATATGATGTTTAATGACATCTACATTTTGCATTTAGGTCTACTAGTCATAAAAGTAACACCTCTCCATTTTGCTACATAGTATAGCTAAAAGAGAGGTTGCGGTAGGAATTATGAACAAATTACAAACCATGAGTCCTTTATAGCTTCAAAACTTCTTCTAATTTAGATATATTAGTATTTAAGCCCCCAACTTTCCTACCAACGACTAAAAGTTTGCCTCCCCCAACCTCCCAGCTTGATTTGTGAGGAAGAGATACATTTGGCTTGCGTAAATTGGCATTGAAGGCAAGGCTCTCCCCTCTATCCTTCCATGACCACAAACCTTGTGTTAATCAAATTTAATTGTTAAAGGTTGCCCATGCTTTGCTATAGATGAATGCCATACCATCCTATCTTCTTCAGATGCCTTCTTTAATATTTGCCCCCCTTTACTTTTATTTTTAATTTGAAAGATCTCTTTTAATTTATATTTATTTTAGCCCGTGTAGTGTCACTAGATTAAAATACCTTTAATTATTAATAATTTATATTTTATATTTGAATTACAATTTAAATTAAATATTTTTGAAAAAGGTAAAAAAGGGGTTTTTGAAAGGGCCCCAACCCTTTTATAGACACCAAGAAAGATATAACATCAAAGCCCAATAGAGCAAATGAGAGACAACTACAAGGACAAGCACCACTTGACTTTAAAATTGAAGTGGTATATTCTCCAATCAAATTGCAAATACTTGCATCATCTAGGACCTTATTATTACTGAATCGATCAATATACCTATCCACAAAAAGGTAGAATGAGTGCCTTTGCGGAATGTGATAGAGATATAATTAAACTTTTTTTTTACCATGAACCATCCTGTGATAGGCTATACATATTCATGTGAAGATTTGTAAAGATACTTTGGGACTAAAGTGTAAGATGGGGCTAGTTGGCTATATATTTGATTTTGATTTTTATATTTAAAAGGATCAAAGACCACAACTATGAGGATAACATTACACCCATAGACATGACTTAGGTTAGATACCTAGGTTGGATCTATGTCATATAGGATTATATTATGGATAATGATTTGATTAATGATTATGGACTAGGATTGTGTGCATGTAAGCATAGGGATAAGTAATAAGTATAGGCCTATGTGCAAGCAAGGTTAGGTCCACATGGCCAACTATGCAAAAAAATGGGTCATTTGAAGCTATATAAATACATTAAGATATTGCCCCAAATAAACATAAAACTAACTAGGAAGTGTATCAAGGATACATTTTTCACTATATGACAATTTCATATCATTAAAATCTTGTAAAAAACACTTCAAAATCCTATTAAATTTTTTATGCTAAAATTACTTATATTTTCTTTCTTAGTAGAAAGTATACATATAAAAACCACACAATATTTTTTAAATATATTTTCAATAATTTAAAAGTTATTTTAAAGCTCCATATTTTATGGATTAATTATTGTTATAAAATTACTGTTCTAGTAGATATTTGTAAAGTGACTTTCTTACCCTATTTTTTACTCCCATTTATTTTTCAAAAGAAAAATTTCATCCAAACTTTTAATAATATTTATAAGCTATTTACATGGCTAATGGAACACTTTTCCTTCATATTCAGATTAAAGGGAGAAAAATACATATTCCTTCTCCAAAAATATGTATTTATAAATAATTCTTGATTTAAAATAATAATGAACTATTATTTTTTTCACTATTATAAATTTGAATTAATCCAAACTTTCAAGTAAAATAAACTATTTAACTTTTTATTATAATAATTTTAGAGATAAATAAATATTAAATCATTGATAATGTGTAATCATTAATAACAAAAAATTAACTATACAATTATTAAGTCTTGGGCTGAGGTTGTTTTTGGTAAATAGTGTGTGGCTTCACCCTTATACTTGGTGCCAGTTGGGAAGAGTCAAGGCCTTTGTCTTAAGATTCTAGACTCCATTTTGATAGAGTTACCTCATGGCTTGAGAACTCTCTCGTAGGGAGGATTTTGGAGGTGAAGCCAACCATTGATGCTTTTAGGGTATGGGCCAAAAGAAAATGGTCTCATTATAGTCATTTTTAGATTGCAGCTATGGTGAAGAGATTATTTTTTATCTCTTTCTTGAGCCATGGAGATTGTGTTCAAGCTCTATTGAATAGCCTATGGTTTATAGGCAAGTCTGAAATTTTCCTTAAGAAGTGAGCTCTGAGCTTCAATCATGAGAAGGCATGCATCAACAAAGTTCCTATTTGGGTGACACTTTCAATCTTGCCTTTGGAATATTTGGAGGAGGTTTTGAAAGGTATAAATTTTTAGTTGGTTAGCCCATAGCCTTTGATTTGGTGACCATTTCTAAGAAATTTTTGTTGTTTTCTAGATTTTGGGTGTATCTAGTTGTGGGTAAAGTGCTTCCATGTTCTATTACCATGTCTTGCAAATTGGGTGATTGGATGCAACATATTGTTTATGAGGACTCTGTGGTAATGTGTCAAAATTGCCATATGGCTAGTCACTCTACCTCTGAGTGTTTGGTCAACAAGGAGTCACAAAAAACTAAGAAGAAAAAAATTCACATGGTGCTTGATCATCCTGAAGGTAATGTGGAGCCATTACAAGATATTGTTGTTGTGGGGGAAGACTCTCGTGAGTGGGTCTTAGAATTAGATTTCAAAGAACAAATTCTAGAAAACAAGGATAGAAGTGAGGAGCTTTAGATTGAATATATTTGTAGCCCCTCTTACATTCTCCAGCTCTTGCCCAATGGACCTTCTCCTAAGAGGGATAAAGGGAATAAAAGGATGGATGTGCTCCATTTTAGTCACCCTAAGGTTTCTTCTTGTTGGTGTGAATGGGGTTATTACCTATCCAGTTTACCCCTTGTAGTGTGAACTAGGCACATTATCTAACTAGTCATTGGTTAGACCTATTCACACATGTTCTCATGTTAAGTTTACTTACGATAAGTCTAGATAATTCTAGGTTGTCATGTTATCCTACACATGTGATCTTATCAACTAGTTGACATCTTATCCTCTAGTTGTCTCATGTTATAAGATTAAGACACTTGTCATATGACTACTTTATCCTACATCTCATCCTTGTCTTTATAAACAAGGCATATCATGCACATTGTAACAATCTTTTTGCATTCATTGATAGAATAGAATTATTCTCTCATTTTATCTCTCTTGTGCTTTCATGAAGTCCTAGATCTTGGGTGGCTACCATCATAGCCGACTCTAACATGGCATCAGATCTCTAGGAGGAATCACTTTGTGTTAGTCAAAATTTTAAGATATCTTGAATGCAAATCATAGTGGATCTTGATAGTTGAGTATGCTCTTCTCTTGCATCGAATGATGACCTAGAGAATTAGAAAAACTTGATGGAAAAACTAGATTTGTGAGGCTTTCCTCTCTGTGGGCTTGTATTGGAAGTCTATTTTTGGAGCATGTTGTTGCAAATTTGAGCACACCATTATGTTCAAGGGGTTCGAGATAGTCAGTTTATCCTTTTGATTTGTCCAAATTAGACATTGGAGGCCAAATCTACAAAGTTTTCAATTTGGGACATGTGGTTACCTGATCTGGGAGGTAGCTACAATTTTGGAGTACTTTGGGCAAAATCAAACCTTTCCATTGCATCCAGAACGCCCAAAAACCTATAGATCAACTGTCAAATCAACCAAATTGAAGTAGTTGTCTGAAAAGGCAAAAAAGATTCCCCCTTGGCCTTACAAAATCTTCGCAGGGAATATTCTGTGACATCTTCTTGCGCAGGCGAATCTGAGTCATACAATGGGCATCGACAAAATCTTTGTCTATTATCCATTAGATATTTTTTTATTCATTGGTTTAAATTAAGGATCATGCAGACTTTTTGTTTAAAAATATTTATAACAAGTACAGGGTATAAGTCCGCAGACTTGCCCCTGTACCCTGCCGATAAGGGCGCCATAAGTGGCACGGGTCCCTAGTTGACCAGTGACCACTGGCGGGGGAAAAAGCCACCAGTTGGCAGCCACCAGTGGGTTTAAAACCCTTGATTGACTTCTATTACCACCCGACTGACAGCATAAAACAGTTGATTACTGTTCCAAAATCGCCCATCAATCACCAACAATCCTCGGTGACAGTATAGATATTTTGGCATATTCCTCCTCGAAGCAACTTTTCGACACTGATAAGCAGCTTTTCGACTCAGATACACAGTTTGGTGAAAATCTAATGATGTTTTGTGGTCCCTAGAAGAATATTCTAGCAAGACTAAAGAATATTCTATCAGAAACCCCTGGTTAACTATTTCCCACCAACATCCGGCAATTTCATCCTTCATAATGGTAGTTTTCCTGATTCCAGAGTAGTTTTGAAAATCTAACAAGTTGTTTTCCAAGATTCTGACACAAATCAAATATTTTGGCAACCAGGTGAATATTCCGCTTGGCACTACTAACATCAACACTGCGCCAGTAGTGACGTCACATGTCTTGGCCCCCTTTAGTCCTTCTACATGGCAAAGGAGGCTATTTTTTTTTCCCAGGGAGCATAACTTGGTCATACAGACTCAGTTTTTCACAAACAAGATATCAACAAAAAGCTAGTTCCATGCTCTTTGTAGTGATGTCAGATTTTTTTTCTTGATTTTTTTGTTTAACACCTATTTTTTTGTTTGAAGTCAAGGTATCATTTTCGGCTTCCGAGCTCATAGTCTTTGCCACAATATCTAATTTTCATGATTCTTGCGGCATTAGAAAGGTATTGAGGAGCTCCACACACCATCCATGCAATTTTTTCATATTTATCCCCAAGATAATTTTATTCAGTTTGTAGTATATTCACATTCTAGTTCATAATTTGGCCATCCTAACTCCTAGAGAAGTGAAATTTGCTTCAATGGGCTTCTATCATTAGCACAAATCAAACTGCAGATATTTTGGGAGTAATCAACATGAGAAAGAGATGTGTCCTCATTTCTCACATCATCTTTTTCAATTCCTCATTGAGATCTCTTCTCCTCTTAATGAGATCACATCACCATCACATGTTGCTATATCAGAGTTCAGAGATGCTTCTTTGAGAGCTTCCAGTGATTCTTTGTAGTAGGATCACATCATTCTTCCTGATCCACCTCATTGGGATTACTATCTTGCAAACTTTGCTTCTTTGTTTGTGGAGTCTCACATTGATGATTTGGAGGACACATTTGAGTGGTTAACTCTCCTCTTTGATGACAATGTTCTCATCCCATGTTCGGTGTTTTCAGATACAATTCATTATCCTTCCTCTCCTTGTATTCGTTCATTGATTAGGCATTGCATTCTCGATTTGGAGAAGACATCATTTTCGAGCATGAGGACATTCGAGTTGTATTCGAAGGAACACATATTGATTTGGATTCCCTTTTCATCCATGTTTTGGGATTTTCTTCTACATCAACCATTGGATTTGTTTCTTCCTAAGGGGAGAAATGTTGTTTGTAGGCATTGGATTGTATTTTATCTTCAAGCATTTATTGTCTCACTCTTTCTCTCATATGGGGGGTATTTGATTGTCTATTTGTGATAGAAATATTCCTTGGGGGATCATGTTGAGTCCTCCTACTTTCACTTTCATGTTTTTCTCCCTTTTGGAGAGGGGTTTTTTCCTATGGTTTTTTCTCCTTTTCTCTATTTTTGAGAGAATTATTTGTACATGGGTACCTAACATGGCCTTGTATTCGGGACCCATCCATCTTTATCCATCTTCATTCATCATTGTATTTTGCATTTGTCTACTTCTCCCTAATTTGCACTTAAGGGGGGGTGTTGGTGTGAACATGGTTATTACCTATCTAATTTACCCCTTGTAGTGTCAACTAGGCACATTATCTAACTAGTCATTAGTTAGACCTATTCACACATGTTCACATGTTAAGTTTACTTAGGATAAGTCTAGATAATTCTGGGTTGTCATGTGATCTTATCCTACACATGTGAGCTTATCAACTAGTTGGCATCTTATGCTCTAGTTGTCTCATGTTATAGGATTAAGACACTTGTCATATGACTACTTCATCCTACATCTCATCATTGTCTTTATAAGCAAGGCATATCATGTACATTGTAACAATTGTTTTGCATTCATCGATAGAATAGAGTTATTCTCTCATTTAATCTCTCTAGTGCTTTCACAAAGTCTTATATCTTGGGTGGCTACCATCATAACCAACTCTAACACTTCTAAGGTTAAGTCATCTCATAAAGATTGGTGTCTAGCCAAGATGGAAAGTTGCTACAAAGTTTGTTGATAACTGAGAGGGGGGGGGTGAATCAGTTATCCTAATTGTTTCCTTTATTGAACTTTCCTTTTAATTGATGCAGCATAAAATCAAACATAAAACATTAACCATAAAACAAGAAACACATGACACAGTATTTTTGACGTGGAAACCCTGTTAAGGGAGAAAACCACGGGGTGATTAACCCAAAATTATTCTCTGTTAGAAGAATAGGAAATTACAAAGATGGCACTTGCCAATTGGGGCTCACTGCCCGAGCACACTGCTCACAAGAGGCCCACTGCCTAAAAGAAGACACACTGTCTACAAAGTGATGAGAATCACAGTCTTGAACTAATTGGAAGCATCTGCATATGCTGGAGTTCAGTTCCGGTTAGGCTCAGTACACTGATCTGCTGCACTTCATCTTTCCTCTGTTCTTTATTCTGCTATCTTTCACATACCGGATCCTTTTTGCTACCTCTGCTCTTTATCTGGGCTTATTCGCATATCTCTCCCCAACAACTACACCTTCACAACTAAATCCATCCTCTATATATATATCCGCACAAGTAATTTCATCACCTTTCTAGTCGGCATCCGGAACAGTCTAGTTTCTTATAAACTTTCATTCTGTCGGCTGAATCCTTCCTCACCAAGCAATGCGGATCAAGCATATACTTGTAGATATCATTAATCATGTCGGCCAAACATGATTCATGCCTTCACAACCTCTGTCATCAATAGTAACCCATCCGGAAAGCAGTCTGATACTCTGCCAGTCAGTTCTTCCTCTGTTTTCACTGTCTCTCAGGAATCCGGTACTCAACCATTCATATCTTTTTCCTTGTCCATCACCGGAGGCTAAATCCTTGGAATATACCACTCAAGGTAGTCCTCTTGACTTCCCCAAATCCGCACTGCACCAAGACACTTCCTCTGAGAGGTCCGGACCAATCTGTCGGACCTTGCCACATGCTCTGTTCTTCTTCACCGGATCACAACATTCTTTATTCTGACTTCCGGTAGAGACATATCATGTCTTGCGGATATGTGGGATGACCTTTGTTGCCATCAATGACAACAACCATGAATCCATATAGTGTCTCTTGCCAACAATCTCCCCCTTTGGCATTGATGGCAACACTTAGTGAAAAATGACTAAGTGTTTTCACTGTGCTCCCCCTTTGCTGATGCTCTGTCTTTATATACAATTTCCGGAACTCCCCCTTAGTTGGATTTCTCATTTTTCACTGCTCCTCACTCCCCCTTTGACATCAATGGCAAAGGGTAGGGTCCGCATATCAAAAAATTTCAAAAATTTCTTATACTTAGCCGAATATTTACATACTCACATATATTGAAGAATGTCTGCAAAGGATGTCTGCAATTGGATCATTTCTGTAGCCCAACTTTGCTTCATTCTATCCAAAATTGAAATGTGACCACTTAGCAAAAATGCAAACGCTTCTGCCTGCTTGAGATCTGTCGGATCTTTTGTTTGGGCGGTGGTCTGAGCATCACTGATGGCCTCATGCATGGTTTCCAACTTAGGGATTATAATCCTTCTAAGTTCTCCCATCCGGTTAGTGATGTTTTTCCTTTCCTTCTCAAGATTTTTTATTTCATTCAAGACTGCAATGGTCTGACATTCTTGATTTATTATAGAGGAAGAGAGAGGATCAAAACTTTGAGATAAGCTTTGTAGCTTATCCTGTTCCTCTTTTATTTTCTTGTCAAATGCTGCTGTTGTCTTTGACCAGGATATACAAAATTTATAGATGTCACCGCCATCCTTAAGAGCATTCTCTAAGCTCTTTATTCCAATGCTTACAATCTTCCTATCTTTAGAGATTAATTCTAATATCTCTGAAAATCTTTTATCCAAAAATTCCTTCCGGACCTTTTCTTCAGCTGATTTTTCTAAAGAATCAAAATGTGTATCAACACTGCTGACTAAGGTTTTTAGATTACCGGAAGAGGAGGCTGTCGGATCTATCTGGATTGATGGCATGATCTTCACAAGTACTCCGGAAGTAGCCTCTATCAACTCACAGTCTTCCATATGAGACTTCAGGAGCTTTTCATTTGCCTTGGCATTTGCAAATGAAGCTATCTTCATTGTTTGTACCGGAGAGAGAGAGTCAAAATCAAATGGGCCTTTTAGAAGCTCCGGTTCATCAATCTCTAAAGTTTCTTTACTCAAAAACTGTTGAACAGTTTGTGTAGTGTCTCTTGCCGGAGACAGATGTTTCTTTTCTTCTGCAGTCTTAGAACTGTCAACCTCTTTATCTTTCACCATTGCTTCCTTCTCCTGTAATTGCTCTTCTTCTTTGGATCCGGAGACTGTAGGGGAAACCGGAGGAGAGATGCTAGTTTGTTCATGAGCCACTTCTTCTGGAGCAGAGGGTCCCAAGTCCTCAGCTGTTTCTGTACCTAAATCCTCTACAACCGGAAGATTGAACCTTTTGAAGGCCTTCCGGAGGATCTCTTCTGTTTCTTGGGCCACTTTGTCAGTCTCGCCAAGCATGAGTTGATTCATCCTGGCTTTGCTTCTAAACTCATCTTTGCAGTCTTTGAAGATAATGTTCATGGTCTTGGGATCAATTTGAGGATATAGCTGAATAGCTATCTGCTCCCGGATCTCAAGATCTTTAGCATGAGCATTAATCTTTCTTACTTCCATTTCCTTTTCTAGGCTTTTGGGAATAAGAGATATTATTTCAATGAAAGCCTTATTATATATGTTAAGATATTTTACTGTGGCCTCCTGCAGAGTCTTTTGGTCGGCCTCACTGAAGTCATCATATGATTCAGTCATTGGTTGAAGGTTTCCATCCACCGTGACCGACTTGATTATGCTCTCTAGTGACAGAGTGGGCTTTTCAACAGTTACCTCTGCCATTTCATCCTTGTCTTGGCCTGTGGAGGGCTTACCGGATCCTTTCTTCTTCTGTTTCTTTACTTCTCTTACTCCCTCATCTGATTCTGTTTCCTCTTCATCCTTTTGGCTTCCATAAGCCCTTGTGGCTTTTGTCTTGGATCTCTTACCGGATGCCTGGACTTCCGGTTTTGAACTTTTGGTTGTGGAAGGTGCAGGTCTCTTTGATGATCTGGTCCGGGTGGGAGTTTCAACCGGAGCACTTTCTTTGCTTTTCTCTTCTTCCTCGGCCTTCCTCCTCTTTTCCCGGCTGGCATCAAGTGCCTCCTTTGAGATACCTAGCCCTTGAGCAATGTGCTCTACTTCTTTTCTTACCTTTCTTTTAATCTCAGGTTCCCTGAGTTCTACATGTATTTTTACACTCAGCTCCTCAAAGGTTCCAAACCTTTCTGCCTTAGGATCTTTGGGCTGACTTAGCATGTGTTGAACATGCAGCTCCACTATCTGTTCATCAACTTCATACCCCATGGGCATGATCCAGACAGTCCTTGGCTCCACTGCCTCCATTAGGCACTGATCAGTGTCAACCATAAAGCACACTGAGTCCTTGTATTTCTCAATGAGAGACTGGGGAATTCTCTCTCTTGCTTGCATCATGCTCTGAAAGTTTTTGAAGTATCCCCATAGAGCTGTATTTCTCGCTTTTGCATCCCCAAGTCCATGCAAATAGTCTCTTATCTGGACTGCAACAGGTTTGTCATTTTGCCATACCCATCCACTTGTTCCGGGTAGCTCATTCATGAAGTAGAAGAATAGACATACAATCAGAGTACCATACTTAAAGGAATTCTTCTTATCCTTCTTGATTTTCTGTATATTTTCCATTAATTGGCTTAGCAGTAGTTCGCAGAGATCATACTCTGCATTCTTTCTTAGCATCTCATAGGCAGTGTATACTGCAGTTCCGGATACAGAATTCTCCCTGCTGGAGTGGTAGATCTTGTATCCTATTATCATTGATGCATATTTGATATCCGGATCGGAGATGTCTTCAATGGTCATTGCCCTTTTGTCAAATTTTGATCCGGTGGCCTCAGTTACAATGTTGTTCTTGACAGATTTGAGGATAGGTACTCCTCCGGAAGAGTATAGGCCAGTTACTGCTCTAATTGCCTCTTTTGTGATCTTGCAGGGTCTATCTAGCCATAGAAAGTTGTCATGCATTCTGCTCAGTACATACCGGACCCATTCATCCTCTTCAAAACAGGGGAAATGAATAAATTGCTCAAATTGTTTCTTCTGAATATCCTTATACTCTGGTTTAAGCTCAAAAGCATTGTCAATCAGCTGCTTGTGATAGAGGTCTCTTAATTTGAATTCCCCAAATTCCTCAATGTTTGCATGTATGTAAACCCTAATGTCTTCGGTGTGTAAAACTCCGTGGGGAACACTAGAGAAGGCTCCTAGTGGGTCTACCTCCAATGATTTGTAGGGATGTTTCTTGAATGAGGGGCGAGGTCTATTAGAGATCTTAACTATGTTTGGAGTAGCCATTCTTCAAAGATTTGCAGTGAGGTAATGAAAAACGGAGAATACCTTATGCGCCTTCGGTTTGCACGGAGTGGTTGGATTGATTTCTTTACGCAATAGCTTCGGCAGGAGATCCTTGGTGCTTGATGAACCTTGTTGCAGAGCTCCACTTTTCGCTTCTTCTCGAGTGCAGAATGAGCAAATGACCTTTGAGAGATCCCTTAAATTGCTCCGCGAACCCTAATATCTGTCTGCAATAAATGCTTCACCTACATCATTCCGGTTTGCCTTGTCTGGATAGTTTGGAGTATCCCGGATTGGTTCTGATCTGAGGATATCATCCGGATCTTTCAATCATGAATAAATCGAGGTAACATATTACAAGAGCATCCCAAACACTCTGTCCAATCCGCAGAACAAGATAGTGCATTTCCGGATCTTTCCGGACCTTTTTGTAATCCTCTATCATACCGGAGCATCTCCCTGAACAGGTCTTATTTGATCGATCACAGCTTCTTCATAACTTCATGCGGACCTCTGAAAACTTGACTGAAGTATCTCAAGACTCATATCTACAAACCCTTTGATCCGCATCTTGTGCCACATCCGGTACCACTTGTTTGGCTGGGGGAACAAGATTTTCTTTGAGTCTCCCCCTGAGCCTAAGCTCACTTTTTAATTTCCGGAAGAAATATCAGCACCAGAGTCTGGTGCGGATCCAACCTCTACATTCTCTGAACTTTTCTTCACCCAGATCTTGCTCATCTGATTCCTAACCTCATCTGCATTCATCTTTTGTTTACCCTTGTCTTGATTCTGATTATACACCGGACCTCTTTTGTCCTGATTCTTGTTTCTGCAAACTTTAGCATTATGACCGGACCTATTGCAGATTTGGCAAATAACATTTCTTTGCATATTTGACTGATATCCTCTTGATCTGCATTGATTAGCCATATGACCTACTCTATTGCATGTGAAGCATCTACCTTTGAATGATTTGTTTACTTGTATACTTCTGCATTCATGGGATTTGTGTCCATACCTTTTGCAGTTGAAGCACTGTCCGGAGAAGGATGAATTAATCTGATTCATTCTCATTCTGCACTGATTAGCTTTGTGACCAAAGTGGTTGCAGCTGTGGCAGTATCCATTGAAGGATGGATATCTTTGAGCATTTGGCTGTCTTACCGGAGGTCTTCTAGGCCTGCTTCTTGGATTTTCTGATCCAAGATTCTTCTGACCGGATCCGGAGCTTTCTCCTTTCTCATATCCCAAACCATACTTGTCATCTGTCCTCTTTTGACTTCCAAGAAGAACTTCAAGTTGAGCAGAACTTATCTTGAATTTCTCTTTATATTCATTTGTTGTTTGAAGGTCTCTTTTGAGAGAGGCAATTTGATCCTCAAGTTTTCCTTCATTATCTTTGGCATCTTCAAGATCAGATTCAAGATGTCTGATAATCCTGTCCATTTGGTGGCATTCTTCTGATTTTTCTTTAAGAGATTGTCTTAGATTGTCTTCAGCCTTTCTTTTTTCTTCAATCTCTTGAGTAAACTTTATAGTTCCTGATTCCATTTCATGTCTTAACATAATGACTTCTTTTGATAACTTTTCACATAACTTGGTTTGCTCAGTCAATTCTTCATTTGTATTGCTTTCTTCACTTTGTCTTGCCAACTGTTGAAGCAGCTCCTTTCTCTTTTTCATAGAGAGACTTAATTTGTCTTTTAATTCTCTCATGAATTCATCAACCTGTTTGAGTCTTTCCTTTAATTCACTGACTTCAGAATTTGACTGTTCAAGATCCTCAAGAGCAGTCTTGAGTTGCTCCCTTAAACCATATGCATCCATTTGAAATCCCAGATCTTCCTCAGGCTGTTAGGCTCTATTAGGAGGAACTTAGCTCTGATACCAATTGTTGATAACTGAGAGGGGGGGGGGGTGAATCAGTTATCCTAATTGTTTCCTTTATTGAACTTTCCTTTTAATTGATGCAGCATAAAATCAAACATAAAACATTAACCATAAAACAAGAAACACATGACACAGTATTTTTGACGTGGAAACCCTGTTAAGGGAGAAAACCACGGGGTGATTAACCCAAAATTATTCTCTGTTAGAAGAATAGGAAATTACAAAGATGGCACTTGCCAATTGGGGCTCACTGCCCGAGCACACTGCTCACAAGAGGCCCACTGCCTACAAGAAGACACACTGTCTACAAAGTGATGAGAATCACAGTCTTGAACTGATTGGAAGCATCTGCATATGCTGGAGTTCAGTTCCGGTTAGGCTCAGTACACTGATCTGCTGCACTTCATCTTTCCTCTGTTCTTTATTCTGCTATCTTTCACATACCGGATCCTTTTTGCTACCTCTGCTCTTTATCTGGGCTTATTCGCATATCTCTCCCCAACAACTACACCTTCACAACTAAATCCATCCTCTATATATATATCCACACAAGTAATTTCATCACCTTTCTAGTCGGCATCCGGAACAGTCTAGTTTCTTATAAACTTTCATTCTGTCGGCTGAATCCTTCCTCACCAAGCAATGCGGATCAAGCATATACTTGTAGATATCATTAATCATGTCGGCCAAACATGATTCATGCCTTCACAACCTCTGTCATCAATAGTAACCCATCCGGAAAGCAGTCTGATACTCTGCCAGTCAGTTCTTCCTCTGTTTTCACTGTCTCTCAGGAATCCGGTACTCAACCATTCATATCTTTTTCCTTGTCCATCACCGGAGGCTAAATCCTTGGAATATACCACTCAAGGTAGTCCTCTTGACTTCCCCAAATCCGCGCTGCACCAAGACACTTCCTCTGAGAGGTCCGGACCAATCTGTCGGACCTTGCCACATGCTCTGTTCTTCTTCACCGGATCACAACATTCTTTATTCTGACTTCCGGTAGAGACATATCATGTCTTGCGGATATGTGGGATGACCTTTGTTGCCATCAATGACAACAACCATGAATCCATATAGTGTCTCTTGCCAACAAAGTTAGCATGGAAGGAAATAATGGGAATTTTGGTATGACTAGGGCGTGTGTTCTTAAGGAATCCTCTCTTTCCAAAGGTCTTAATGATGGATTTTATGGGAGGAGATATTTTAGAAGTACTATTTGAGAATTGATTGGCTTTAGAAGGGAGATGGGAATACCTTTTTCTTTCATACTTTGGTCAAAGATAGGAAAAGTGGTAATGTTATATCTTCTCTCTTCTTCGCTCAAGGAATTCAACCATTGTTCGTCTAGGGCATAAGTAAGGAATCTATCTAACATTTATCTTCCCTCTTCCTACAAAGTGGCCCTCCAAGTCTAGAGGAGGAACAAATTATTTTGGATTGCATCCTCCCTAGTCTCTGAGGATACGAACAACTTGCTTATGAGGCCCATATTTATTGAAGAGCTTGAAGTGGTTGTGTTCTAGATGAAGAAATAAAACTCCTAGCCTAGATGATTTTCCTATTTTCATTTTTTCAAGAATTTTGGGACATTCTGAAACTTGACTTGTTGGAGGTTCTTCCTAAATCTTAGGCCAATAAGCATATGCTTAAACCAATCAACTCTACTTTTCTAGCCTTGATTATTAAAAAAATGGGGGCTAACTCTTTTGATTAGTTGCACCCTATTACTCTCTACAATGCCACCTATAATAAATATTATCATTAAACTCATTGTTGATAGTTTAAAGTGGATCTTGCCTTCTCTCATTTTTCTTGAGCATGGTGGGTTTGTGAAGGGGTTCCAGATCCTTGATGGTATCATTATTGTCTCAAACGCCATTCACTCTATGTCTCATTCTAGGGATAAAGCTATGTTTATCAAGATAGACATGTCCAAGGCCGATGATATGGTCAAATAGTCTTTCCTTAGGAATATTTTATTAGCCTTTGGATTTTGCTTAGTGTGGATTGATTGGGTCATGAGTTGTGTGGCTTCTCCCTCCTACATTGTTTTGATTAATATCATCATGTTCCCTCTTTTCTTTACTTCTAGGGGATTTGACAAGGTGGTCCTCTTTGTCATTACCTCTTCATCCTCATGAAGGAAGGTCTAGGTAGACTTCTAAAACACTAGAGAGCTAATGGTTGTGTCCAAGGTTGGACTTTAGCTTATGATCTTGACCCTCAATCTCATTTTCAATTTGTAGATAACACTACTTGTTGGGTGTTGCTAATATTCATAAAGCAACTAATTTCAAGAAAGCCTTGGATATGTATTTGAGTGCTTCTGGTCAATAAATTAATGAGGACAAGTCAAGTAGATCATTTTTTAATACCTCATTGATCATCCAATAGAGAATAGCTCTTATTTTATGCTTTAAAATAGGACAACTTCCTTTTGGAGTATCTTGGCATCCTCTTATCAATTGGTAACCCCAAAAGAGATTAATGAAAGAGGATTCTTGATAGATTTAGAATGTAGGTTAGTCATTAGACCTTCATATGGTTGTCTTTTGCTATTCGATTGACACTCCTAAAATTTGTCCTACAAGCTCTTCTTATTTATAGGTTCCTAGTATTATTTGCTCCTAAAAGCTTTCTCAAGGACTTTAACAATCTCTCTAGGAAGTTCTTATGGGTAGGGAATTTGGAATTCCAAATATGGAGTGAAATTAGTTGGGATTAGGTTTGCAGACCTAAGAAACATGGTGGACTAGGCCTTAGGTAGACTAATCTCAATAGCCAAGCCTTGGTTGTTAAACTTTATTGGCGACAGTGTAAGCATTTGGACTAGACTTGAGCTAGAATTCTTAACTTTAGATATGTAGGCGGAGTTTATGATATTTAGATCCAAGAACGGATTTGGTTGGGAAAGGTTCTATTATTTATAATACCATTAAGAAAAGGGCTTCAATTGTCATTGCCAAAAATGGTAATAGGGCCCTTTTTGTAATGATGCTTGGGACCTCCACCCCCCATCCTCTCCTCCTTTCCCCTTTCACATCCCTTGAGTAATGTCTTTAAGGAAACAAGGTGGTCTAAGGTTTCTAATTTTAAGAGTACTCTCATAGTAGGGAAATATTGGATCTATCATTGAAAGGATTCTAATAGTTGGCCTATAAGGGGAACTCATGAATCTTGGGCCACCCTTTCTTCCATTCTTGCAGATTGACCATGTTGCTCCCTAGAGGAAGTTGTCTTCACATGGGGTCATGATTATAAAGGGGCTTATATGATGGCTCTTGGCTGTTAATCCCTGGAGTTTAAGAATGGTGAAACTATAAATTTCCCTTGGTGGAACAAAATTTGGAACAAATTTAGTTAGCCTAAACGAAATTTCTTTATCTAGTTTCTCTATCATAACAAATGTCTCACCTAGGATAACATAAGAAAGAGAGGATTTTAAGGCCCTTCAAAATGTGTTATGTGTGGCACTAATGAAGAATGTGTTTCTCGCTTTTTCTTCCAATGTCCCTTCTCCTTAGGTATTTGGGGTAGTGATGACAATCTAGCATCAACCACTCATTCATTCTACTTCTTCGTCTAAGTTCTAGGAAGGCTTGGGTCGGCCTCCTGCTTCTACCTTTTTTTCTCATGGGCACCTGGGATCCATTACTAACCTGACTGGTACTCTGAACCTGACAATGTTGTGATTTAGAATGAAGTCCATCACCACCTTGCTTGTGGCTTTTCTGGTAGGGATGGCTTCTATCCACTTGGTAAAGTAATCTGTAGCTACAAGGATCCACTTATGGCCACCACTTGATTTCTCACTGATTTCACCAATAAAATCTATGCCCCATTGATGGAAAGGGACCTCAACTTGCATGGGCTTGAGGGGCAATGCACTTGATTATTTGAGCTTTCTAGAGGATTTCTGACATGCCTCGCATTTTCTTGTGAGTGCATGGGAGTCTAAAAATAAGCCAAGCCAATAATAGCCCGCTATCATAACCTTATGGGATGTTGTCTTAGCCATCTAATGGCCTCCAGGCACACCATGGTGCATCTCTTCCAAGATGCTTTCATCTTGGTTCTTGTCTAAGCATAACAAGAGGACACCAGCATTATTTTTCTGGTATAGGTCCCCTTTAAAAACCACATACCTCACAGCCTGCAACTTCAATGTTCTTTCTTCGTTCTTGGTGAGCCCATCAGGACACGTGAGGCGTGTCAAATAATAGATGATATCGGTATACCATGAGGTCATCTGTAAGCTACATATCACCTTTGTTTCCTCCTCAATAACATTAATTTTGAGCAGCCTCCAGGTTAGCTTCAACCATCAATTTGGCAAGTCCTTATCCCCTGACCAGTTTTGTGATCCGTATGTCAATATTGAACTCCTGGATCTTGTTGATCCATCTACATCTCCGGCCAGTGACTTCCTATTGGACTAACACATATTTTACAACTGTATTAGGCACATATGCTTCCACCTTTGTACCAACTAAGTAAGGTCTAAAATTCTTCACAGCTTTCACCAAAGCATATGCTTGCTTTTCTGCCATATCATACTTCATCTCTGCGACCTGAAGAGACTTGCTAAAAATGCAATGGGTTGCTAGAGACCTTCTTCATTTGTTTGCTGCATAATTGTTGCAATAGTGTCGAATGAAGCAAATGAGAAGATCTGAAAAGGCTTACTAAAATCTAGAGATTTTAAAACTGGTGCCTCCTTGATAGCTCTTTTTATTGCTACAAAAGCATTAATATTGTCATTATCCCATATAATTTTGGCTCCTTTCTTTAGAATCTTGGAGATAAGTTTAACAATCTCTGCAAAATTAGAAATAAACCTTCTCACAAAGCTAATCTGGCCAAAGAAAGATTGTATTGCTTTGACAGTTTTGGGGATTGATATCTTATCAATAGTTGCCACTCTCTCTGGATCTATCCTTACTCCACCCTTGGATACAATATGTCCCAGCAACTTCCCCTCTAATACTGTAAATGTGCATTTCTTGGGATTGATAGATATCCCATACTCTAGATTCCTTCTGAAGATTTGTTCAATACGCATGCAGTGATCTTCAACATTTTTTTGAAAAAGTCATTAAATCATCTTGATACACATCCATGATTACATTAATCAAGTCTAATAAAGCAACATCCATGGCTCTTTGGAATGTCTCTCCAGCATTGGTCAGCCCAAATGGCATCCTAATGTAGACATACGTACCCCAGGGAGTAGTGAAAATTGTCTTATACTATTCTAATTCCTTAGAACTTTCACCTAATTATATCCTGAGAAACCATCCATCGTGGACAGCAACTCATTCCATGTGACCCTTTGGAGCATTATTTCCATGTTGGACAAAGGATAATTATCCTTCAATGAGGACAACGTTCAGATTTATAAAGTCTACACAGAGTCTTAGATCTCTATTCTTCTTCCTTACTGGCACCAAATCTGAGACCCGCGTAGAGTACCTGATTAGTTTGATGATTCCACCATCCTTCATCTTTGCTAATTCCTGCTGCATTTTTGGAATCAACGTTGGATTAATGGGTCTTTGCTTTTTCTTGAAAGGCTTGGCATCTAGTTTTAGAGGGATCTCATCTTGGAATAGATCATCTCTATAGGCCTTTAGGTCATCATAAGACCAGGCAAAAACATGCTTGTATTTTCTCAATAAAGCAATAAGCATTGTTCTTACCTTGGGACTGATCCTTTTCCCAATGTATACTTTCCTAAGTGAATTAGCAGTCCCTAAATTAACCTCTTCTAAATCATCCCCATGGATCGGTATATGCTTCTGAACACTGTTGTCATTGTTGTCAAATACCCTTTCTAAAGCTACCAATCCCCTTGCGATCTTGTTTGTTTTTAATTGAATTACTTCAGTCCCAAAGGTAATTTCCTTCTCATTAGCAACTTCTACAAATGCATTGAAATATATCTCTTGTGAAAGACCTGTATTTATCTTCACAATTAAGGAACTTTAGCAAATTTGCATCATCATTGAAAACCTTCTAGTTGTAGATATTGTTGGGCACACATGGTTTGGTTTTGACCTCAAACTTAGAGATTCCAGATAAAGTAATGTCATCTATCCTTAGGGCTATATTGGCTAAGAAATCAACTATCACATTCTTATTTCTTTCTATCCAATCAATGGAAAATGCATCCAGAAGCTCTATGATGTCCCACACAACATACTTGTATTGCTTAAGTTTTCTATACTTTATCAGATATTTATCTCACCTGTGAGGTGACCAATTTAGAATCTCCAAAAAATTTCAACAATTTAATATTATGTCTGACTGCCATGTTCAAGCCAAGCAATAATGCTTCATACTTTGTAGTGTTTGTACAAGAGAGACTCAGCAAAAATGAATGTTTAAAAGTTTTGCCACTGGGTGCAATGAAAATCACACCTACTCCTGTTTTAGAACATGCACCATCAAAGTACATTTGCCACACTCCTTGATTCATTTAAACTTCATCTTCCAGTGGATTATTGTACTTTGGAGCTTCCTGATCTGGTTCAACTCTGAAGTTATCCATATCACTATCACAAAAATTGACTTGTTGATTGAAGTGATTAGGATTACTAACATGCTCTACCACTATATGGAACCTAGGTTCCCTATCCAATCTGACTTCCTTTGCATTCATTGTTATAGTGGCATAAGACAGGTCCAACTGTATGCTTCCCACAACTACTACAGTCCATTGTCTTGACAATAGCATCCCATATTGAGGTGGAATATCTACAACAATTATGTCCATTTTGTATACTTTATTAGGAAATACAACAAACCTTAAGTTAATACCCTTCATTATCCCAATAACTGGAATAGCTCTGTTATCCATGGCATAACACTTTCCATATCATGTATCAACCCAAAGTCCCAACTCTTTCATAACTTCTAGAGGCATAATGTTTATAGCAGCAACTGAGTCTATCATATAGTTTCTAACCATCTTGTTATTTATAAGCAGGCTGACATAAAAGTGATCAATCTGAGATAGGGATTTAGTCAATGTTTCTCCTACATACACCTCAGGGGTTCCCATCTCTTTACTCTTAGCTTCAGTGCCATGCTAATCTACCTTCTGGGAAACTTGTGACTCTTTGGGAACTTTAGGTGATACTTCAGTTATGCTTGCAATTACTTTCAAAGCATTGTTCCTATGTTCATCTATTTTCATCATCTCTAATAAAGGAACTAAAACTTTCATTTGGGACAAAACTTGGGTCATATCAAACATGGGAATTGCACATGAATCCCAGATAACTTTACTTACCTCTATTTTCTTGATCTTCTCCCTTTCAGTAGAAGTACAAACTTCAGGAACATCATGTTTATCTTATTCTCTTTCTATTTTTTTTCTTTCTAACATTTATCTGGTACATCAAACTAAACTTTCTAATTTCTTGGCAACTTGCCCTTCTTATCTGATTTCTTCATTGTCTTAGGACTCTTGATAGTAGCAGATGTTTCTTTGATAAAGAGACTACAGGCTTACCCTGATCGACATTTGCAGTTTTGTTTCTCAAATTGTAATTGTTCCTAGTTTGGGCACCAACAACTACAGCCAAGGATTTGATTTCTTCTTCTGAAGGCCTTCTCAGACTAATCCCTCTCATTCTAGTATCTACAGCATATACATTCACATTTTCTGCACCACTATCCTCATGATCAGAAAAAATCTACTGATGGTGACTTTCTTCACAATACCTGGGTAAAAGCACAAAGTTCTGTCACACTTTTAGCCAACTTATCAGCACAACTGAATTTAAGTATTTCTAACTAAAAATTAATTTTGGTCAAACATATGATCTTGTAAGATTCATTCTAGCTAAGTTAGATATATCCACAACTTTTCCAACTAAAATTGTTGGCTAAAAGCATATGTAGCACCACAATGAGGCGAATTTACCAAAAAACTAAAATTATTTGAAAAACTTGATATTTCAACAACTTCTACTCATATAAATAATATTTTTTAAAAATATAAAAATACTCTTTTGTAGATCTATAAATTTAGTTTTCAAAAATATATATATTTTAAATGTTTACTTATTATTTGTATTTTCCTTTTTATTTTTACTAAAAGTAGGTTATCAACACAAAACATTAGGTCGATTACCATGTCAAGGAAAAATAGTAAAACTTATTAAAAAAATTTGAAAAAAATATGATGCACTATATAAAAGAATCTATACCAAGATGGTATAATTTTTTTTCTATTTTAGATAAATAGTTAATATGAAAGTTGACGTCGAATGGAAACAACTACATTTTAATACACACACATTTTAATATTTATGTAAAAATATATATTTATCAAAATTGGAAAACAATATATCCATGCACTAAAGTTTCAAGTTATAAATACACACAAAAAATTGATGAAATTTTTTTTTACTATATAAAGATTGACGTCTCATGTAACTTCATTTTTCAGCGTTTTATCAGCAACTAAATTATAGTGTCAATTTATTAAAAACTATATTAAAATAATTGCTTAATTTTTTCAAAAAAATACAAACATAAAATATACTAAAAAATAAATATTTTATTAGTTTACATCATTTCAAAATTTAAAACATGGGTCACTTTTTAGTGATTCAAGTTTAAAAGTTAGATCAGTTTTGGTCATTTCCTTTATAAAAGTGTGACACAGCTTTGTATTTTTACCCACCTCTGGTTATTCACATCAATCTCAGCATGTTCCTCTTTAGAAGAAGCGTATTCCTCTATCATCACATATGGTTTAGAAGAGAACATGGTGATTGTATAATCTTGGTTGTAGTTGTCTTCATCATACTCCTCATCAGGCATGCTAGACTCCTGAAGTGATTGGGCCACCACACATTGAGTTGGGGAATTAGGCAATTGACATGCTATGCACCAGAGATTGTCCTCAACTGTATTTGCACTAGGTCTCTCCAATGGATCAGGAATTTCTCTGTTAGGTGCATTTTTCTGATTATTGTAAACTGGCTTTCCATTTTACCATGTAGTATTATAAGGTTGATTAGATAACTTGGGCATTCTCTCATACTTCTAATAATTAGGCTTGTCATTGAATAACCCCTTCTCATTCTTAGCTACTTTGTAACTCAAGTCCTTAAGAGCACTCATGAATTTATCCAATTTATCTTCAAAAGATGATACTTTAACCTAAGGGCCTTTAGCCTTTTGCAATATTTTGACACCATCTCTCTTATTAACTTTCCCTGATGCCCTCCTATTGCAATCAATATGCATAGCTATTTGAAAAACATCCCTTAAAGAATGAGGCTCCTTATCCCTCAATTCATATCCTACTTTAAGATCGAAAGCATTACCTTATAGCACCAAACACATGGGTTCACTTGGTCTCATATCTGCAGGGATTTTGTTCATGAGTTTAACAAATCTTATATTAAAATATGAGACCATCTCATTATTACCTTTAGACATACTAGTGAATTCATTGATCAAAAACCTAGGATTTGTCTTGTCACCATATTATTTTCTGAACACCTCTTGAATTCTTCCCATGAGCTTATACTCGCATCAAATAAACCTTTGTACCAATCTCTAGCATCCTCAGTCAAAGATTACATGAATAATTTCATGGTCACATCTTCATTCCCCACTTCAAAGTCATCTATCAAATTCAAAAATGTCCTCAGATGACTTTCACCTGATAATGCATTATTTCTGGAAAATCTGACAAGTGCATTTCTGGTTTCATTAGGGATATCGTTAGAATAGCCAAGAATTCCAATAAAGTCCAACTTCCTATACCTTCCTAATTGTAAAGGTCTTCTGGTAAACTGAGCATTTTACTGTTGTCTCACACTATTCTGACCTTCCCCACCCTATTTTCCCTATTGGTTTGCATTGTATCCACTAGGCTGTGTGCTTGCATTTGCATTATAAGGTGGGTGTTGTCCACAACCACCCATATTATGTGGCTTAGAGGAGGGGAGAAGTGACCTATGTGTGTTGATATTTGAGGATTAGCTATTGAATCAGGACAGGTTGAAGCTGAAGGAGGATTGTGGGAACTAGAGGGTGTCATACTTCTAGACTTGTCGGAAGCCTTTAGGAAATCAATCTTTGTTTGCATTTCTTCTTTAGAAGCCAACTGCTCCATTCTCTCTAACTCCCTTTTTAAATTCTCAACTCCCTTTTCAATTGCAAGTCCTTTTGCTCATGTGCTTCAGGTGCAGTAGGCTTTCGGCATGCAATATTTATACCAGAGCCTATACCCCTCGTGGGATCTATGACCAGGGGTTTCTTTCCTCTAAGTCGTGAGAAACAATACCATCAATAGAAGTCCCTAGGATTGAATTGTCAATAGGGGGATCACTCCATGTATTGGTATGAGTATTTCCTAAAGGAATATTTTCAATATTGCTGCTAATTGCAGGGTTAGTCTTAGCATTGCTTGATTTGTTGAGTCTAGAAGAGACATCTTCTTCACAAGATAATTTCAGATGATCCACTCTTCTTTTCAATTTATCCATGAAGCTCATAGCCTAACTTCTTCTAATTTATCCATCTCCTTTTGGAGCTCAAGGACCTCTTGCAACAATTCATCATCAGTTGGCAAAGCAATATCAGAGTTTGAAGTATCAAGGTAGGTTACAACAATATTAGCAAGGCCTTGGGGAGAATTAGGATTAGGATGTGAAAAGTCTTTATGATTTGGGCTATTCAGAGGAATAGATTCTTCAGGATTGGGCCTTGAGGCTTCAGGATTTAAACTTTGAGATACCATCTTAGCATCAAATTCATATTGAAAATATCTTTCTCTTGGTCTTTGTTGCTTAGCTAAGACATCAAGATGAGATTGCTCTTTACTTATAGCAGGTCGTATTACTACATTGTTCTCATTTGTGCAGGGTGATCTAAAACCAATAAGATTTACAAGATCATCATTATTACTATCATGAGAATGCTTTGAACCAAAAGGAGGGGTATGAACAAACTTACTTGTATCTCTTTTCCTCCATGATTGTCGAGCATTGTGAGATATCCCGCCTTCAAGCTTCTTCTTAGGATCCTTCTTGTATTGAGATCTTCTACCTTTCATCACTTTGTTAGTTTGCTTAACTTTCTTTTAATTTGCACCGGAAAGGACAAATCAAAGTCACCACCCAATTAAGGGAATTTAGAATATTCAGATTCTTCAAAGAAGCTTACAAAGACAAAAGTGAAGGGAAGATCCCTTTTCACACACAATTACTCTCTTCTTTGATCAACTAGTAAAGAGAATATCATATTTTCCACCCTCTAAAAGGAATAATACTGCATTATACATGTGCAAACACTAAACACCCATGACAGATCACTAGGCTAATTTTGAATAATAGAATACAATTCCCCAGTAGAGTTACCAATCTGTTGGTTCTTCCAATAGATTATTTGAATCCTCTAAAGATCTAGCCAATTTCTCGTACTTAAGGATTCTATGTCAATGGCCAACAAACAAGATTCAACAAGGAGTTGGAATCCTCTGCACTTTTGGTTCTACAAGACCAAGGTGGGTACATACATGTACAACATCTAAGGGTATTTCGTGACTTATGCTAGATGTTGATGTTTAAACAAAAAGTTCTCAATGAAAATATACCAAGGAAATGATTGATTCCTATCGGATTGGCTTTATCCTTTAGCAAAAAAGTTCAAACCAAGATTGAGAATGGTTATTACTCTAATTCTACTCTAAATAGTATAGAATTAGAAATTATTTTGATTGTTGGGATGGATCTGAATCAACGTATCATCCCAGTGAGCAATTGGTGCCTAATCCTAAGGTTACAAAGTCAAGTTGCATAAATTGAGTGTATCTTTCAAGCAATATTACTTCATTACAAACGGACTAATAACATCAATGCTTCCTATACCTAGAATTGTAAAACTATCCCTTAAACCACAATGTAAGATGAAATTAATAGAGTATTTCCCAAGCAATTATTTCTCCCCTTGAGAGAAAGCTAAAGACAATACACACATTATAGAGGACTGCAAAGATGAATCAAAATATCCTTGATATTTATCACTCATATTAACTTCATCAATTACACAAATAGGGAGAATTCTACAACCAGTATGACAATACATTTAGGATTGAAAATGATGCAATTCTCTACAAATATGAACACAAAATAACACACAACTTTCTTCTATTACTCTAGACTAAAGACACAAACACACTGCTTCCCAAAACAAAGATTCAGAACCCTTTACAAATGGCCATGCATTCCCTCTTCTAGAAACGAGGGAACAAACAAGCTTCAGGCCACAAACACATGTCACATTTTCATTTGACAACATTCATCATAACAAGATACGGGTGCAACCACTCGTGGAGAGAATATCCCAATAGGACAAAGATAATTACACATTCAAGTGCGAGTCCTTAGCCTCCAAAATATATTTGCAAAAGTTGTTGCAATACAGTTATCGTTTCTTCAATAGCCTCTCTGAGAGCCTAAAGGCAAGGGAGATATTGATTACACAGATGAGGACAAAAAGTAGGCCCATAAGAAGATAAAATGCTTGTTGAAACTTGAAGAATGCATGTTGATCCAATACCAGACTCCTTGAGACTAGGAAGTCAAAGTATTTTATAGCTATGGTAAAATAATGGCCACTCGAGAAGTTCTCACCGCGCCTGAAAGAACAAGGAAGGCTAGGAAGTTAAGCTTCAACAAATCAGACTTTAGAGCTTAGGCCTTCTGCCTTGCAACTTACAATACCTAGAAGAGGAAGGAGGGATGCGCTGACCCCACCTATGTATAGACATGAAGGCATCAGGGGTAGAGCTTCGGGCCTTCGCCATTTTTCCTTACGCCTTCTGAAAGGGAGAACAAGGAAGCTCCGACATCTGAAACTCTGTAGTTTCGCACCATACTTAGAATATTTTTCATTATCTTGGCGGGCCTTGTCCACGTGGCGGCCTCTCATGGTTCTGTGGCCTCAAACATAGCTGCGTTGGCATACTCCGCAGAGTGGCGGAAAGAGATAGGACAATGCCACATGGCATCCAATAGACTGCGGTAATGATCCCTGTTGGACGCTTTCCCAGATGTCACCTTTGCGTGCTTCTACCAAGCCTTTTACCTTAATAAATTAACCTCTGCAGAATGGTGGAATGCTTTAAAACGCTCCAGGTATTTCCTAGTAGGACCTACCGATGGGCCCTATCGGCCTTTGGGCCTTCCCCGTTTCACCTTCCTTGAAGGAAGGAAGAAGAGCCAACCTCTGATCTCCACTACACATTTCATACTTAGAAGGATTTTGAATAAGTAAACCCATCGGACCTCAGCCTTCAATCCCTCCTCCTTTGTCCACGTGGTGGCCTCCCATGCTTTCACGGTCATGAGATCAAGCTATAAGTGAAGGCCCATGAAATGGCAGAAACCCTTCAAATTGTGCCATGTGGCACAAGGTAACCCTCCTCTTTGTAACACTGAAGAAGATGAACAGCCGAAACTTTGACTTCGGAAAATTTGCCACACTTAGACAAATTTCAACACTTAGGCAAATTTCGAGCCTCAGACCTCGGAGTCAATAGATAACACAAGGAAAAAAGCATGAACCCCAAACTCTGAAACTCTAACAGGGGATTTGAATCGCCCACAACTTGTGCCACTTGCTCTAGTTGCTTCTGGTTCTTTCCGCTAGATGCTGCTAAAGATGGCTTGGGCTTTAAAAGCCCATACATCACAAGGGCTCATACTTAATAGAGTGTCAATAGACACTGGAGACATTTATCACTAGGTTTATATGTTTTCTATGGTCTCATAGGTTTGACGCTTGGTAGACTTGCACGTCTCCCCAATGTTTAGCTTTTGATGAAATGCAAAGATGCAAGAAAATGCATATGTAGCCCTGAGGAGAAGGGAGGAAGTGGCTTACTTAGGGTCTTTTCCATCTTTCTTTAGGTAGGCATTTAAGCTACTTGCATACCCCATCTCCTTGCTCTTTGTATTCCATGCAATATATTCCTGTCAATAAAGATAATAGAATTTGCAATTATTTCCCCCCCTTTTGCAACTTGTGTAGTAGTGCATGCAAGTGTTTATTGGTGTGCCCATTGCACATTAGGTGTAGTAATGCATGAAAAAATCCTTTCACTCAAATGACTCCACATAATTTTTAAAATTTATCTTGGTTAAATCTCATAAATAAGTGTTTCAAAAATAATTTTAAATGATTGCATCAATAATAATGTATACATGTATAAATTGGCTTGACTCTCAAAATAGACCACCACCATCCTTTTCATTTTTATAAATATGATTTATGTCACTTAGAGTAGGAGTGCCCAGTTTAATGTATAAATTGGCTTGACTCTTAAAATAGACCACCACCATTATTTTCATTTCTATAAATATGATTTATGTCATTTAGAGTAGGAGTGCCTAGTTTCCTTTCAAATCTAGTTTAATGTTGCCTTTTTGTGTTGGAGATTTGAAAGTGATTGACACTTCTTTGTAGAAATGCAAATGGAAAAATGACGAAGGGAAAAATGGAGACCCAAAAAATGGGAAAAAAGATGAATGGAAAATAAAATAGTGGAAATCTAGTGGAGGCTCAACCCACTGTCGGTGAATGAAAAAATGCGATGGAAAATATAAATAGTAAAAATCCCCTAGTGGTTGACTGATTGTAGGAGAAAAAAATTAACGAATGAAAAATGGATGGCCGGATCCATTTCAATCATGGCCACAAAAATAAAATGATTTTGAACATCAATTTCTATAGTCAGGTCATCCACTTCAAATAGGGAACGCCTTCAACATAAATATATTCTCCCCTGAATGTAAGGACATTATTAATTAGTTTATAAATATAGTAGCAATCACACTTGATGTGCAATGGGTATGCCTATAGATATTACTATTTAATTATTTTTGTTTAAAGAAACTTAGGTTTTATTAGAAGAAATTCCTAAAACTATTTCATAGAAGGCATTAGTAAACTCTTGCTTTGCAATATTAATTGAAAATGTTTTACCATAAACTTAAAACATAACATAGCAAGGGAAAAGTGAATAGCAAATGCATCTAATTATGCCCTATATCATTCTTCCTACCTCATTCTAATAGGGAAATGAAATAGGAAGAATGGTACAAGTAACTTCTTTACAATCTTGATTGTCAGTATCTTCTATAATAAATAGAACTCATAATTCCACGCTGCTCTATCCTGAGCATGTCTATTTTAATTCTATGAAAATAATTCCTTTACTTTGAAAATGGATGTATATTTATAAATGCATTTATGTATTTTACATATATCCATGTATAAATATACAAGTAAAAGCACACTGTATGCTCAATATTAATAATAGTTTTTCAAATAAAAGTCATATCAATAACTCATTTCTCAATTTACTCTATTTTGGTATGACCCAATTCAATGATAATAGATTCTTTCTAAGAATCATGAAACTTCTCATATCTACAAGTACAAATATATAAAATTGAATCTTAGGAAGGAATAAATAATTATGTTTATCTTCAAGAATATAATGAATCTGAAAATAAATTTAACAGAGCATCAAAAGATTAATTCAACATAACTGTGAAGTTCACTATTATATTCACGGTGACTCATATGAGTCAAACATTACTAGATAATAGTAATCGAGAGAATAAGATTTATAACACCGAACAACCTATAGGTCATATTCAAATGAACTTTAATGGACTAAGTTCACAGACCCTAAAATGGCTGATAGAAATATAAAGCCTAAGTTCAAATAGTATAAATAATGGAATCAAGAGGACACAAAAAATTTCTCCTACTCAAAGGATAAAACAACAAATTTAGTGATAAAATTATACACAATTATGACTCAAGGTTTACAACTGTCGAGTCACTATAGTTGCAATAGTCGAACCATAATGCCACATTATGGTCTATGATGAAATTCAACACATTTAGAGACACAAAACTTACTCAGTCGAGACCCAAATTCCTCATAGACAATACACTTTGTTTATTCTTCAGATAGAGGTGTGAATAAACACAAACCATATATAATATTAACCCTATGACCATGGTTTAATTCTACACAGTCGATAAACATTTTAGTCATAATAACAGGGATAAGGTTTAATACAATCCAGTCTTAATAACAATAGAATGACTATGAAAATACTAACACAGTCGTGCCACAATAATAACACATTTGTTTATGAAGTAAATACCACAATCAAGCGACATAAATATCACTTTTGGCTATAAAAAAGATAGCATAGTCGTGCCATACAATAATAACACATTTCACTATAAAATAGATAACACAGTTGAACCATAAGGTTCTCAATGACTATGGTTAAAATAGAACATAGTAGGTGCACGATATAATACACATTGACTGGGAAAGAATTAAATCTCAATTCGAGGCTCAATACTTCTCATTGGGTGTGAAGAGTTTATCATACAAACAAGGTTCATATTTTCACAGCGATTCACAATTGATAACCCTTGGTTTGTCTATGTATGACAACACTGGTTTATATACAAAAACCTTGATATATCTGTTGGATTTAGGATAGACAACTGAGAGGGGGGGTGAATCAGTTGTTACCAAAAACTTTGTTCTTTATTTACTTTAAGCCTTCTTATATTTCAACAGCATTTCAAAGATTCAATCATGGAAGCATAATGCAATAATTCATGAGCAGAGACAAATTCAACACATATAACACCAAGATTTTGACGTAGAAAACATGGTTAATGGAAAAACCACGAGATGATTATCCCAAGATTGTATTCTTTGTTAGAAGAATAAAGATGAATAAAAATGGCACTTGCCAGTTAGGGCTCATTGCCCGAGCACACTGCTCACAAGAGGCCCACTGCCTACAGGAGACACACTATCTACAGAAGAATATAAGTATTACATACTTGAACTGGAGATTAGCATCTTCACTATGCTTGGGTCAGTTCCATTTAAGCTCAACACCTCTGCTCTTCTTTTCGCTCCTCTTCACTACTATCTTCTCATCCTCACATCCACACTTTTGAATGGCTTCGCAACTCTTATTTATACATGACATTGACTTTGGAATGATCATCAAAGTCGGCACAACATACACTTATTTTATTACAGAGCAATTACAAAAATACAACTTGACTTATTACACAAACTTCATGCGCATTACAACACTGTCAGCCACACATGACTAGGACTTCAATCTTCTTTGAGGAACATGCCATGCTTTGCAAAACATCTTCAAGATAATCCACAACATGCGCAAATCATCCAGTCCACTAAGACTAGGAGGAACACCATCACTCAAAGGTAAGTCTTCAATTATGAGCTCAATCTTTAATGTGGACCGCCAACACAAACTAGAGACAATCTAAAGACCCTCACAAGCTTGCTTGAATCACCAAGAACATCCACACCACTTCTGCTTACTGAAATCATTCGCATCTACATCTAAAACCTCAAGAACATAGTCACCCATCATTGTCACATTAGAAGGATTGCTTGTGGGCCTCCAAACCATGAGCCAATTGAGTTATCAATTCACATTAGCCTCCCAAACATGTCACCAGATCTGCAGAACATGATATTGTATTTCTTGATCTCACCGGACCTATTTGTGTCACTCTGTCACCTCTGAACAGTTGCCAGAACTAGTTTTACTCTCATGGCCATAAATCCTCCATATTTTCATGCGGACCTCTCAAATATTGACTGAATCATCTTCAGACACATATCTACAAACCCTTTGATGTACATTCTCTGATCTTCATCTAGCTGGGATCTTCACTTCATAGAGCTTCACTGTCTTCACTGATCTTCTCTATTTCTAATGGGACTAATTTTCTCAATATCATCAGCACACAACTTATCCAATCCCTGACATCAATGCAACAAGAGTATGTTGACATCAATGACAACACTGGTTAGGCCCATACTTGCAACAATCTCGCCCTTTGTCATTGATGGCAACATATAATGTGAAAAACTATTTTAACCATCAAGATAAGAACTTCTCCTCACTGTCTGACATAGCTCCCCTTAACAACAACCATTCACATGTCTTCTCTTCCTTTATTGCTCCCCCTTTGATCAGCAACCACTTTGTGTCTTTCACATGTCTTCTCTCCCCCTTTGACATCAATGGCAAAGGGCACATACTTGAAACTACTTCTCATGCTTCAGAATCATACAGACTGCTCCCCCTGAGTAGTAGCCTCCTAACATCAATCTGGATCACAAGATATGACTGTGGGATCCACCAGACTGATGCACATCAGTGCACCTTAATTCAAAACCAGAGGGGTAATAACCCCTAACTTCTCCCTGAGATACTCAAAAGAGTCCTTAGGTAGAGGTTTAGTAAAAATGTATGCAATCTGATCCTTTGAGGGCACAAACTACAAGATGACTTCATTCTTGTTCACCTGCTCTCTCAAAAAGTGAAACTTGATGGATATATGTTTTGTCTTTGAATGCAACACTGGATTTTTTGATATATTTATTGCACTTGAGTTATCACAGAAGATTGTGATAGGTTCTTTATACTCCACTCCGATATCTCTTAGCATTTGCTTCATCCACAAAACTTGAGTGCAACTGCCTGTTGCTGCAATATACTATGCTTCTACAGTGGATAAAGATATTGCCTCTTATTTTTTTCTTACCCAAGAAACCAACATTTTTCCCAAAAAGAATGTACCACCACTGGTACTCTTCCAATCATCCACATCTCCTGCCCAATCAGCATCTGTGTATGCATGAAGAGAGAAGTCATGATCCTGAGGATACCATAATCCATACTCAACTATTCTCTTTAGAGATCTGAGAATTCTCTTGATTACCATGACATGAGACTCTCTAGGATCAGCTTAGAATCTGGCAACAAGACCAACATCATTCATAATATCAGGTCTAGTTTGAGTAAGATAGAGCAGTCCTCCAATCATTGACCTATACTTTTTCTGATCAGCCTTAGGGGATTCATCATCTTTACTCAGCTTACATCCGATTGCCATATGAGTATTCATTGCCGTTGAGTCTTCCATCCCAAATTTCTTCAACAATTCTTTCACGTACTTGGTCTATGATATGAAGATTCCTTTCTTTGTTTGAGTGATTTGCAGACCCAAGAAGAAATTCATTTCCCCAAACATAAACATCTCAAATTCATTTTGCATTTGATTTGCAAATGTCTTGCACATATGATCTTTTCCTCCAAAGATGATGTCATCAACAAATACTTCCACAATCAAGATATTTTTATGACCAATCTTAAAATACAGATTGTTGTCAGCAGTATCTTTGTTGAAACCAATCTTCAAAAGATGTTTGTCCAACCTTTCATACCAGGCTCTTGGGGCTTGTTTGAGTCCATACAATGCCTTCTTCAACTTGAAGACCATATCTCCATGATCAGACAATTGGAATCCATCTGGTTGCTCAATGTATACCTCTTCTTCCAAATCTCCATTTAGGAAAGCAAACTTGACATCCATTTGATATACCTTGAAATCCTTGAAGGCAACAAAGACAAGAAATAATCTGACTGCTTCAATTCTTGCCACCGGAGCAAAAGTTTCTTCAAAGTCAATTCCTTCTACTTTAGAATAACCCTTACAGACCAATATGGCTTTGTTTCTTACTACTTCCCCTTCTTCATTTAGTTTATTCTGGAAGACCCACTTAGTCCCTATCACATTTTTGTCCTTAGGTCTAGGGACAACATCCCAAGTGTGATTCTTTTCAATCTAAATCAATTCTTCCTCCATTGCTTTAGCCCAACTTTCATCATTACAAGTTTCACTTATTGTTTTTGGTTCAATTTTTGAAATCAAGCAATACTTCACTAAATCTTGAGCAATATTTCTTCTTGTTTAAACACCTTTGCTTCTATTTCCTATAATCTGATCTTCAGAATGATTTAGTCTTACATACCTAGGAGTTCTGAAAATTTCTTGCACTTCTGATTCTTGGACAGGTTCTTCCAAGCATGTCTCTTCCTCTTGTATATCAGGATTCTCCAGATTAGTTTGAATCTGAACTAGAGTTGGGACTGGTTCTCCTTGGTTTGAGACATCATTCTAATCACCTGCTTCATATTCATAATACCTTGAGGGATTTTCCATACCTTCATCAACCTTCACATTTGTACTTTCTACAATCTTTCTCAATCTCTTGTTATAACACCGGTATGCTTTGCTTTGAGTGGAATATCCCATGAATATGCCTTCATCACTTCTAGCATCAAACTTCTCAAGGTCTTCATCTCTTTTGATGTAGCATTTACTACTAAAGACTCTAAAATACTTTATAGTAGGAGTGATACCAAACCAAAGTTCATAAGGAGTCTTACTAGTATTGCCTCTGATTTGTACCTAATTAAGAGTGTAGACAATAGTGCTCATAGCTTCTCTCCAATAGATTCGAGAAACATTTTCTTCCATCATCATGGTCCTAGAAGCTTCCTAGATGGTCTGGTTCTTTCTCTTCACTACTTCATTTTGCTGTGGAGTCCTCGGAGCAGATAACTGTCTCTTTATCCCATGCTTCTCACAAAATGTTATGAACTCACTAGATGTGAATTCTCCACCTCTATCAGACATGAGGCATTTTATGTTTATGCCAGTTTTATTTTCTACCATAGCTTTGAATATTTTGAACTTCTCAAGTGCTTCAGATTTTTCTTTTAAGAAGGTCACCCACATCATTCGGGAGTGGTCATCAATTAGCAACATGAAATACCTATCTCCTTGCAGACTCCTGACTCTTGCCAGACCATAGAGATCAGTGTGCACCAAGTCTAATAATCCAGTTGAAGATTGTTCCTTATTTTTGAATGTGACTCTTCTCTGCTTACCTAACTGACATTCTTTGCACAAACTATTTAGCAGGTTTCATCAGTCTTGGAAGGTCTCTTACAACCTAAGTGTTGCTTATCTTAATGATATTATCAAAATTTACATGGCACATTCTCCTATGCCACAACCAAATCTGATCAACTTGAACAAATGAGCAACTTTTGCCAGTACCAACTAATTGGAAGATGTTACCTTTGGTCTGTGTACCGGATGCAATCTCAGTTCTAGAGCTTTCAAAGATCTTGCATTTTCCATTTTTGAAATGGAGATCATAACCTTTGTCCACCAACTATCCAACAGTGAGAAGATTATGCTTTAGACCTTCAACATACAGAACATCACTAGTTTTGTTCTTTCCATCAAAAGAGATGGTTCCTCTGCCTCTAATTCTGCCAACAAAATTATCTCCAAACTTTACAACTCCACCTTCATATCTTTCCAAGCTTAAGAACTTACTCTTGTCGCCAGTCATATAGTGAGAGCATCCACTGTCAGTAACCCATTCATCTTTTTCTTCAACCTAAGCAGCCAAAGCACTTTCTATCATCTTATGATTGGCAGATTCAATAGGCATTGGATCTTCTTCTTTAATGGCAATAAACATCTGGTCCCTTCTGGATTTGTTTCCTATCTCATATTCATCATCTGTTATTCCTTCATCATCATCTTCTTGAACATAGTAACACTTTTTCTGAAACCTTGATCTATTAGGGTTTAACCTTCAAAACCTTTCTAGACATCTTGAGGCAAAATGACCAATCTTATTGCAGGCAAAGCATTTGAAAGGTAATTTTCCTTCATACTTATCGGATCATCTTGGTAGTCTTTTTGCAATAAGGGCTTCAAGTTGTTCAGCTTCTAATTCATCTTCTTCCAAATCTTTCCTTGCTTTATCATACCAAGTTGATTTTCTTGAGGAACTTTGACCTGGATCATATCTCTGTTTACCTTTTGCGGAGGCACTAGCCTTGAATGCAAATTCAGTCTTGGGAAGTGCATCACCAAATTCAGCTAATTCAAATGCAAATATCTTACCAACCAATTGATCCCTTGTGATAATTGTTAAGGATCTGATTTCCTCAATGGCAACAACCTTGTGTTTGTATGCAGGAGTTAAAGATCTGAGAACTTTAGCAACAATTTCATCTTCATATAGTACTCCACTAGCACATCTGATGCCACACACAAGTTCATTTACTTTTGTCATATATAAAGTGATATTCTCATCTTCACTCATCTTTAAAACTTTCCTTTTAGACTTTGCATCTTGACACACTTAACATATTTGTCTCCTTCATATAGATTTTCAAGCTTTGTCCAAATTTCATAGGCAGTCTTCAATCCCATAACATTTGTCAGCTCTGAATTAGACAAGGCACTCAGTAGGGCTTCTTTGACTCAAAGATTATTTTCTACATCTCTGAATGCATCTAGAGTTGTTGGGTCATTCCTTGGGGGAACATATTTAGTTGAGGTTATGTTCCAATACTGATATCCCATGCATTGTATGTGTCATTCCATGCATCTTTTCCAGGCAGTGAAGTTTGAACCATCAATCCTTGGACTATCCTTCTTGTAGGTCAACATTTTGGATCTCCTCAAGCGATTAAACTTCTTCTAGAGGAACTTAGCTCTGATACCAATTGTTGGATTTAGGACAAACAACTAAGAGGGGGGGTGAATCAGTTGTTACCAAAAACACTATTCTTTATTTACTTTAAGTCTTCTTATATTTCAACAGCATATCAAAGATTCAATCATGGAAGCATAATGCAATAATTCATGAGCAGAGACAAATTCAACACATATAACACAAAGATTTTGACATGGAAAACCCAGTTAAGGGAAAAACCACGGGGTGATTAACCCATGATTGTATTCTCTGTTAGAAGAATAAAGATGAATAAAAATGGCACTTGCCAGTTAGGGCTCATTGCCTGAGTACATTGCTCACAAGAGGCCCGCTACCTACAGGAGACACACTGTCTACAGAAGAATATAAGTATTACATACTTGAACTGGAGATTAGCATCTTCACTATGCTTGGGTCAGTTCCATTTAAGCTCAACACCTCTGCTCTTCTTTTCGCTCCTCTTCACTACTATCTTCTCATCCCCACATCAACACTTTTGAATGGCTTCGCAACTCTTATTTATACATGACATCGACTTTGGAATGATCATCAAAGTCGGCACAACATACACTTATTTTATTACAGAGTAATTACAAAAATACAACTTGACTTATTACACAAACTTCATGCGCATTACAACATTGTCAGCCACACATGACTAGGACTTCAATCTTCTTTGAGGAACATGCCATGCTTTGCGAAACATCTTCAAGATCATCCACAACATGCGCAAATCATGCGGTCGACTAAGACTATGAGGAACACCATCACTCAAAGGTAAGTCTTCAATTATGAGCTTAATCTTCAATGTGGACCGCCAACACAAACTGGACACAATCTAGAGACCCTCACAAGCTTGCTTGAATCACCAAGAACATCCGCACCACTTCTGTTTACTAAAATCATTCGCATCTACATCTAAAACCTCAAGAACACAGTCACCCATCATTGTCACATTAGAAGGATTGCTTGTGGGCCTCCAAACCACGAGCTAATTGAGTTGTCAATTCACATTAGCCTCCCAAACATGTCACCAGATCCACAGAACATGATATTGTATTTCTTGATCTCACCAGACCTATTTGTGTCAATCTATCACCTCTAAATAGTTGCCAAAATCAATTTTACTCTCACGGCCATAAATCCTCCATATTTTCATGCAGACCTCTCAAATCTTGACTGGATCATCTTCAGACACATATCCACAAACCCTTTGATGCACATTCTTTGATATTTATCTAGCTGGGATCTTCACTTCATAGAGCTTCACTATCTTCACTGATCTTATCTGTTTCTGACAGGACTAATTTTCTCAATATCCTCAGTACACAACTTATCCAATCCTTGATATCAATGCAACAGGAGTATGTTGACATCAATAACAACACCAGTTAGGCCCGTACTTGCAACAATATCTAACTAGAGAAATCAAATAAACATTTAAATATCTTCTTTAAGATAAAGAATTTGTAGTCGTGTCATTGCATTGGCATATAAACCTAATCAAATATATCTCTGATAAGAACATTGTGAAAACATACCAATACATAGATGGTTTTCCTTCAAATTTGTAGTCTTTGTCACTTTCCTACTATTGCCTCCTCATTTTCCCTAAGTTGTTCTCCTCCCACTATTATGCCTCTTCTCATTATGGGTTCCATTTCCATTACTAATTGAAATCTCTCCAAGTCACTAGATTCTTGCCTCAATTCCTTCCTTTATGCCCTCTCCTTTATCCATGAACTGGAGTAATGTTCGCATTAAGGGAGATGCAATGGGATGTTATTCCCACTCCCCAATCATCGTACTTCATGCAATAAATGCATTAAATGTATTCCAACAGCTCACTAACTCCACTTCATGGAGCTTAGTCAAGCTCAAAGATTTTAAAATTGAAATATTTAAAAATAACAAAATATAAATACTATGATTATATATATATATATATCCTATTATAATTTAAATATCTATACTTCTTTAAATAGAGATAAATCACTTGCAAGGTGAATTATATCTTTTCTTAATAATTCATATGTGATAAAATAACAGTTGAACTACTATGAAAAGGAAACAATCAAATTCTCATTGATGCAACCTAAATGAGATCAACCACACTAACTTAAAGATGAACTAAAGTAATGGATCAACTGTGACATGGATGACACTAATCCAAAACAAGAAACTGACTACATCGTCAGACGATGACAATGCTACTATGCAAATTACTGACATACTACAATATCAAAAGGTATCCAAATATAAAGACAATTGTAGAGGAAAACTAATGTGTTGTAGACTTAACATAATTCAGGGGTAAACCTATCTGAACAGTCCACTCTATCATTGTATTCCTACACTAAATTATCAATCAAGGAGCATAAGCTTATGATGGCACCTGCACTATATATGCCTTCAGAGACTCATATTCTCCTAAACTAGCCTATCCAAACCTACTCAAAGTATTCTACTTGGCTGGAATTCTCAGAAATACAAAAATAGTAAAACAACTACAGAACCCAGTGGCTACAAGTAACTGCAACATAAGTTGTAGATAATTGTATTCAACGGGGAATTACAACATTAACTCAAAATATCCAGAATGATAAAAGAACTAACACTAATCTCCAGAGGACTTAAAATAGACTAAACATGCACACATTCATGAATCACAACTACTAGAAATAGCAATCAAGATATTTCACTTGTCTCACAATGAAATTTATGAAATAGTAGAGAAAATAATTTTAACTAAGGATGTATAAATAAATAAGGAAATACATGAAGTGAAGATCGGTACCTTGATTGACTAGATCAAGGAACTATCTCATTTAACTAGAAATCAAATCTACTTTAGATTCTCACACATTCTCATAACACATAGTTGTATTCAATTCATATCATAAACATGATCTTTTCAGATTATATTCAATAAAACATGTATGGATCTTTCAACATGGAAAAACAGAGTAACAACTAAGCAACTAAACTTGGAAAAACTAACTTGACATCAAACTCATCCCTCCTAACTTATACAGAAATGGGAGAGTGTTATGTAACTACCAACTAACTTTGATCATCAATTCATCCCTAGATATCAGCGTACGGGTTTGAGATCAATTTATTAATCTAACTAAAACAGAGGAAGTAGAGTGCTATTCAAACAGAAATTCCTATACAACGACATATATAAAACACATAAGCTGTGATTAGAATCCTAGAACAAGTCTTCTTCTTCTATATTTATTCTTCCATAATGATCACGTTCAACTTCAGTTGGCGCTTAACTATGACTTCCTTTAATGCCCTATTTTGCAATGTGATGTGAATTCTCCTCTCCCTTATGCCACATACTTGTTGTTGCAATGGGTTAATCCATAGAACATATGCATGCAAATAACCTTCATAATTAAACTATAAAATCTCATCTATATGCATACATACTCATGTCTAACTCATTCAATTGACAAATATTATCACCATGTTTCATATTGACAGAATAGGTTCAAGGTTTACAAAATATATAAAAGACAACATATTATGATGGCAATGTCTTGAAAAAGAATCTGAAATATCATAGGCATAAATTCTGAAAGCATATAAAAATAACATAAAAGAAGCCAATATTTGAACCCATCAACAATGACACAATACTTGTATTTGTGTGAGTTCTCAAGGCATGTTGTCTCATCCATTTTACCTAATCCAATTCCCTCTCTGGTGATACTCTCTCTCCTCGTTGGGAGGGAAAAAACTTTTTCCTACATACACCTCATTAGCAATCACAGTAGTTAGTCCATTAACCACATTAAATGTAAACATGAAATAAATATTTTAACAACAATAATCATGAAGAAATTCCTTTATCTTCATTAGAAAATATATATCCATTTCTGCATATCATAAATCAAAGTAAGTTTATCTCATCAAAATCATCTACTAAACACAACATGATAATCATAATTCAAAATGCATAATCAAGGCATCTAACTAATAATTAGTTAAAAATAACATAATTAAGTTATCCAAAAATAGTGTGTGATAGATACAAAGTGGTCGGACTTGCATGCTATCATGTCTGGGTTGTCCCCCCTTGATCCAATTACTGCACAAAGATGGAGGGTCCAGAACAATACTCACAATCCACATTTGGCTGCAATGTACATGCATCATCACTTCAATATCTTATGTGAGGAGGTTCTTGAGAAGATTCTATGGGCAAATGACTATTGGTATAGGTTAGTTTCTTCACACATCATTTTGGTTTGCTTGATTTGTTACTTTTTAATTCTCTTTTGTTTTATCTCTCTTATACTAGGTATGAATGGTAGCATAGAGGTTTTTTCCACATTCATGGCTTCCTTTGACTCGAACATGCACTTGCCATTGAGACAATTGATAGGAGAGACCAACATGTTGTCAAAGGTGTTGTGGATTACATAAACACCTACGTCTCTACCTAGAACTCACATGGCATTGGGGAGAGAATGTCAATGTTGCATCGCTCCATTTTAGATGACCCTTGTGTTAGACATATGGTTCCTAGGATTGTCATTGATGTCAACACTGTCACTAGGTTGTTCGATGGTGTCACTAGGTTGTCAACACTATCATGATAAATTGATGGTGTTCATGGTTGGATGTCATGTGTAGAGAAGAAGATATAGTTCATGGTTGGATGTCATGTCCCATCCAACAAGAGAAGAAGATACAATTCATGGTTGGATGTCATGTCCCATCCAACAAAAGAAGAGAGAAGATGTAGTTCATATTAAGATGGGAGTTAGAAGTACAAAGCTGATCAAATGTGTTGCTCATGCTACTAATGGCCTGAAGTATGAATGCTCTAAGGTTCATGATGATTGGATTACTAGAAGAATGTTTTGTTGTTGACATTTGAAAGATAGTGTTATCTATGTGAAAGTGTTCTGTGTAGGTCAATGGAATGCTTTGCATTCCTCCACATTTGTAAATATGCAAATGCAGTTTTAGAACTGAGTTCAAGGTGCAATAAAGGTGATAATTCCATGTTTTCAGATCATTTGTCCTTCTGATGTGAAAGTTACGCATGATAGAGTATCGGCATGTGTTTTGACAGAGTAAGATACTGTAGAAGGCCTATTGGAATGCTTTGCATTCCTCTAGAAATGAATGATTGCCCTTACAGTTTTGAGGACATGTTTATGGATGTGTATTACATGCTTCCTTGCAGTTTCAAGGTTCTTGGTGGTCTGCAACTCAGTTTTCAAATGACAGCATGTTACAGTGTGTTCTAGATGACAGATTGTTCTCAGAGTTCATGATTGAAGATGTGCAGCACAAATTCTTTGATGTGCAAAGGCAAAGGAGTGTTTGGAGATGTTGTATGAGTCCTATAGAATCATCTAGAAAAGTTTCATGAAGATCTTTCTTGTTTCCAGTACCGCATAAGGTTTTCAAGTTGATATAATCGTTATGCTTTAAGTTTTCATATGTTTTGCTTAAGGCTGCCCTATTTCCAATTGAGTGGAGTATAGGGATGTAATTCCTTGATGTTTGAAGTTGTGAAGGATGTTTTGGACCTGGTTAAGCAAGTGTTGAAGTCTGTAAGGTATGCGTCTTCTGCTGGTGTAACATATGGTTTTACTTAGGACCTATCTTCTACACGTTTCATGTTGTGTGTTGTTTGGCCAACTTGTAAATGCATTTTTCATGTTATATATGGCTGACAAGCAATGTAATCAATGTAATATCTTGTATAAATTGTAAATCAAGTTAAATGATGCAAGGTGTGATTGTAAGTTGATTGATAAGGTTTGCAAGCAAGATAAGGAGCATAATGAATGTATTTTGATGTGCGACTGAGGGAGAAAGAGCAGAAGTTGTTGATGATGTCCTGATTTATTTTGAAGACATATTTGTGACAGTGATCAAGCATAGAGTGTGCCTAATTGTTCATATCATCAAAAGAAAGATTGAATAGGTATAATTGCAATCATCAAAAGAAAGATTGAATAGGTATAATTGCAATCATCAAAAGTATGAGTTTCAATGTCAATTTTTAGACAGTAAAAGGACTATCATACTGTAATATTTTGTAAATGTGTTCTGAATTTAGGGAGTAGAAGCTTTCTTGGGAATGACCCTAAAACAAAGTCTTTAGGGAGTAGAAGCTTCCTTGGGTGTGACCCTAAATCAAAGTTATCAGGGAGTAGTAGCTTCCTTGGGTGTAACCCTAAAACAAAGTTATTATTCTTGAGCTTCATATATTGTGAGTTAATCATCACCGTGGTTTTTCCCTTCTAGGGTTTTCCACGTATATCTGGTGTTATGTGTTGATGTGCATTGTGTTAATTTTTCATGCTTATGTTGATGTTGTAATGCTTAAGTTTTATTCTGCTCCGGAGAAGTTAAAGTTTGTTTAGATACTAATTCACCCCCCCCTTAGTGTCCTTGTGTGTCCTCAAAGCCAAGTTCCTCTGAGGGAATCTTAATCACTTGAGGTTCAGGATGGCACAAAGTGGATCCAGCAAGATACCTATGTTTGATGGAACCAATTATGCTTTTTGGAAGCTAAGGATGCAAGCCTATGTCACCTCTCTAGGGTGTGGTGTTTGGGAATTTGTCAAGACTAGTTACAAAGTTCCTGCTACTATTCCTACAAGTGTAGATGAAGTTGAGAAGTATGATAACAATGCTAAGGCATAGTTTGCTTATCATGAGTGGCTTAGCTGATTCAAAACTTTCAAAGGTAATGAGTTGCAATTCTGCTAAAGAAGTTTGGGAAAAACTTGAAACCATTTATGAAGGAGATAAGAAAGTGAAGCAAGCCAAGATGCAAATCTTCAAGAGCAGATTTGAGAACCTAAAAATGTCAGAGGATGAAAACATTGTTGGATATATGCTCTGGGTGAATGAAGTGGTCAATGGCATCTTAGGTCTTGGTGGAGAAGTGAAGGAATATGAGATTATAAAGAAGGTTCTGAGATCTCTTCCCAAATCTTACAGTCATATGGTATCTGCCATTGAGGAGAATGCAGATTTGGATACATGCACTGTAGGCCAATTGTTTGGTTCCCTTACAGCCTTTGAGATGAGAGAGTTTGGCAATAATGCTCCAAAGAAAGAAGTTGCTTTCAAAGTCAGTATGAAGACAAAAGAAGAAGTTGTTGATGAAGATGAGAGCTCTGATGAAGTTGAAGCCAATTTTGTGAGAAGACTGAAGAAAGGAACTGGAAAATACAAAGGTAAGTTACCCTTGAAATGTTTCAATTGTGGAAAGGCTGGTCACTTTGCTTATAAATGTCCTTTCAAAGAATCAAGGGGTAGTAACAAAAGAGACAAGTTCAAGAGAAGTTTGTATTCCATAGAAAGCAATTACACTTCAAAAGATGAGGATCATGATGATTCAAATGATGAAACTCTTTTCATGGCCTTGAGTGTTGGTAAAAAAGAGGATGATGCTAGTAAATATGAGAAACTTGATGCCTTGCAAACAAATCAAAACAATGAAAGATGAATGATTGTATGGATTGCGTTTCATGCAAGAGAAGATTCTAAGGCTTGGGTAATTGATAGTGGCTGCTCAAATCATATGACTGGTGATAAGGAGAAGTTTATCAGCCTTGATGGTGCAGGAGCACCTACCTGACAGCTGGTCATGATAAGGCAGTTAGTAGTTTAGGTCTTGTTTGTGTTTCCAAGAAGGTCTGTTAAGACCAGTTGCATGTAATAAGGTCAAGCTGATCATGATAAGATCATGCTGACCAGGCTTTTGCTATTTTTTAGCTAGTTAGTTATAACAGCTGTCATGATGTATGTTCGGTGGGATCTCCCAGCCGCCTGGAGAGTTCCCAGCCGCTTGGAGTTGGGTCAGTAGTACTCATAGGGAAATCTTTATAAGCATGAGATCGGTTGATTGTAGAGATCATCGATCGGCAGTGTAGTGTTGCATCCAGCAGAGGAGTTGAGTGTTCTGTGTGAGGAACATCATATTGTATTGCATCTTTGAATCAATAAAGATCCTGTTTCGTTTTCTGTTGATCTCCTTTGTATAATCGATCTGCTGGTTTGCGTGGCTGCATGGATTTCCTGATCCATTCCACCGGTTGATCTGTCTGATCGGTGGAATGGTAATGTACAGTAGGTTAGGTTGTAGGTTGTTTTCTGTTTGCATGCAGGTGTGCAGGATCGCGGTCAAGAGATGTTGAAGACCCTAGCATCCTCATGTGCTAGGTCAAGTTGAGAAGTTCAAGTTGATAAACTGGAGTTGGAAGATCACCCTGAGGTTGGATCGGGTCATCCCTGGTGGATCGGCGAAGAGAGATTTCGCTAAGTGCAGCAGTTCGTGAAGACGGCATCATCAGGATATTTCTGCAAATATCCTGCAGACAGTTCGGACATCGTCATCCGGATAAGTGGGGGAGATCAGCATGATCATGTCGATTGCATGAGGTGCAAGTTTGTCGGGGTGATCACCAGCAGGAGGAGCCGAGGAGCGTATCGGCATCAGGATCATCATATTGGGAGTGCCAAACATCCGCATATCGCGAGTAGATGCGGGAGAGAAAGTTCAGATTTTTGACTAAGTGTTGAGAAGGTCATCAGGATATCGGGTGACGTCATCGTCATCAGGATATGACGTCATCGTCATCAGGATATTGAGATATCCCCTATGCGAGTTCATCCTGCTGTCGTTAAGTATCGGCATCGGCAGAAAGTGTATTAGCGTCATCAGGAGGTTTCGAAGACAACCGGATAAAGTAGATCATGATGCTGTTGCTTGTGTCGTCGGGTAGCGGAGCATCGAAGGTAAGTTGCTGAAGGTGATCGTCATCAGGATATTTGAGCAACCGGATATTTGGATATCCTGCTGACGAAGGTAGTATTGGAGATCATGATGATGACGATGGAGTCCGGCACCCGATGAACAGTGCAACCGGAGGATGTGTGCGCCCGCTGAACATCATGATGATGATGTTAGGAGGAAAGCGGAGGAGGTGAATAGTAGTCGGTAGGAGGATGATTGCGAGTGTCCGCAATATGATGATGCTGTTAGTTTTAGGAAACATGATGTTGGTAGTTGTAGGGAATATGATGATGATGGCGAAGATGATGATGATGAGGTTGGTCTGCAGACATTCATGCTATATGCGAATGTTATAGTGTGGATGCCTCTGCATCACTTGAGAAGTGGGATGGTGGTGCTGTCAAGTTTGGTGGTGATGATTCAGCACAGATCTGTGGAAAATGTGCCATAACTATTGATGGGAAGAATAGGACATGTTGGTATTTTTCCCAGACTGGATGCTTATTCCTAGTTATCCCTACAAGGTAGCCATCATTGATCAACAGGATTCCTAGGCTAGGGGCCAACAGTGTAGGAGATAGACTCTATAAATATCTCCTCTTCTTCTTTAGGCTCTGTAGAACAAAGGGGGGTATTCCCTACTCAACATCTATGAAATGCATCCATGATTAGCTGGGATGTTGATACAAAGCAGATAAATCCTCTCTTATGTAGACTAAAAATATGAGATAAGAGCAAAGGGGCTAGCTTTCGGCCTATATTCAGTTGTAGATAGAGGATTTTAGATCCTAAAACTACTTCTAAAGTCCTAAAGGTTTGTATATGAAGTTTGAGTTTGATTTATAAATGGATGCAAAACTAGGACTTTGGGTTACAACAGAGATACCAGACCAGATCGGTGCCTATCCAGGGCTCAGAGTCAGTAGACATATATATGTGAATGTTTACCACAGACCTAAGACAATAATCAGATTTCAAGGGGTTTCTAAAATGTCTACCTTACAGACACTACCCAAGAGAGAGTATTTCGTTATTTCTGCTTACAAACATCCTTACTGCAATGTATTTTTCTCAATACTTAATCCAAAACATTCAATCGACTCCTTGAGCAAAAGTAAGAGACTAAGTATTCAATATAGAGAACCTATATTCTAGAATCTATAACACCCCTTAGATGTTCAGAGTCAGAAGAAAAACACATTCAGTCTGGAGACAAATAAAAAAATACACGCAATGAAGCATTTCTCATTTAAATCAACATGAAATTGATAATTCTGTGCATAATACATAGAACATACAACTCATAAACTCACAAAGACACCTGAAATAGAGTCACCAGAAAGTTGTATTCCTACTGCAGCAACAAAATTTGTCCAGTTTCCAACAACACAAACGATTAACACAGCCTGCTTCATACAACAAGAAAGTGTACTCGGCAAATTAATTACATGGCACATCAAAAATTTTGTCAGACCGTACATCATAAAAATGCTGCTCAAAACACTGCAGGTAATAGGCAGAAGGAATGGCGAGGAGGAACAAAACTCGAGCCCCTTGCCACCACTTGAGGACATTCCTCATAAAACTGGTAGTTGGCCTGTCACTCAATCCGTCGCATGTCTCTGCATGACCACCATTAAAACCTCAACTACCCGCGGGATGCAACAGCAGATGCGTATGGAGATTTTCCCGCTCAAAAATGGTCGCAGACACAAGGAAAAAACCATCGCTGAAGGTTCAAAACCTGACCGTTGATCAAAAACTCATCGCCGAAATCAACGGTCTTAAAACATGCATGAAGAGTCACCAGCCAATAATATCATGCCACGTAGGCACCTTGACCTTCTATCACTGACCCCTTCTCCTTTCATTTCGCCTTTATTGCTTTTGTATATGCAAAAATGAATGCATATACAATCGTCACTGTTCATCTTTCAAAAATCCCTTGTATATGCAAAATGGATATACATACAATTGCTTAATATACAAGGCAGACCCCAGCCATTTATCCATCGGATTTGAAAAATTTTCAAATCCGGGCCTTGTATCCCCTTCTTATGACTATCACATTGCACATACAAGTGCGATATGCATACAAAGCAGATTTCAAAAATTATGAAACACATTACATTCACCTTGAAATCCAGCTTGTATCTTACCTTTTGGATATTGGCATGTACGAATGCTATATACATGCACACCACGGACCCCAAAATGTTTATGAAGCAACCTGAAATTTCTATCAGGTCCAGAATGTACATTTTTTCATATTTGTATATCCGCGATATACAACTCACACATACATGCAAGTTGCAGACGCCAAGAACCTATAGAACAAAATGAAAGCACCATCGGGTCTGCCTTGCATCCTTTTCCCTTACATATTTTTGAATGTATACCACATATACATTCTCCTTTGTATATGAGATACAACGCCCTTTGTATGTGAGGCGGACCCCACCAAATGCATCTCCTACTACTTTGTATATTTGCCAAACATACAAGACCATTTGCACTTTCCCATTGTATATTTGGATATACAAACTCAAAATACATTCGACCTTGTGACCACCTTCGTATCCTTGAATGTATATTCGCACATACATTCTCACTTGTATATCCTTGGGCCCCACCACATGCATATCTTTTCCTGGAATGTTTTGCGAAAATAAAAGATCACTTGTTCATTGCGCTGTAGCACATGTATGTGTGCCCTCTTGTATATTCTTCAATGTACATTTCCTTTGTATGTCGAATATACAAACGCAAACATACAAACCCCTTATATACAAGCAAGGAATCACCAAGGAATATTCCACCTTTGTATATTCTCCATTTGAGCCCGATATGCATTTGGGAATGCATACAACTGCAGAATATTCTCAGGAATCTGTGAAAGATTCCTCCTTGTATATGCAAACTCGATATACATTGAGAAATGCATAATACTCAAATTTTTTGCCATTTCTGGAAGCCGATCGGGATTTCACAAGCTTGTCAATAGATTTGATCAATTGTACATACATTCTCAGCATTTTCTCAAGGCAACAGGAACAAACCATGAAACACTGCGTGGGGGTAAGTCAACTTATGAAAACCTAAACATGAGGATGAAACCTATCAACCAGAAACCCACCACACAAGGCCAACACCTGAATAGACAAAACAATGCAAGATCCCATGACTCACAAAATTGAGGGTTTGAATGAGAAAACCTGTAAACACCCAAGCTTAAAACCCAAAACATAAATGATTACCAACAGGCTCCGATTGGGGACATGCAGGCACAAGACTGCAGCGAGGACCAGATTACTCTAGGGTAGACCAAACAAAACCCAAAACTCAAAACACGACCGACTATACAAGGCATGTACAGGGTATTTATACCTAGTTTACAGTGTGCACATAAGGTACTTCATTTATGAGAAAAAGGTTTTAAGGAATTTAACGTGCACTGGCAATTCCATTAGTTCACCATTTAGGGCTTGGAGAAAGTAAGAATCATTCTCATAGATATTGCTAATTTGATATGGGCCGGTCCATAAGGGCTCAAATTTACCATGTTTTCTCTTATCCTGGCCTCTTGCATTCCACATAAGCACTAAGTCGCCTATTTGAAACCTTCTCTCTATTGCCCTTTTATCAAATAGATATTTCACTCTTTGTTGTTTCTTGATGTTTGTTTTTTGTGCTTCCCATTTGATTTCATCTAGTGCAACCAGTTGATTTATTCTCTCAGTCATTGGGTCCACAATCTCCTCATCGTTGCCTTGGATGAACTTATAAACTGGCAAGAGGTTGTTCATAGGCAATCTAGCTACTGCACCATATACTAATTCATAAGGTGACCTTCCAACTGCTCTTTTGACTGTCACTCTATCAGCCCATAATGCCAACTTTAACTTTGAATCCCAAGACTCCTTATTTTTATCTATCGTCATTTTGATGATTTTCATGAGACTTTTGTTGCTTGACTCTGCTTGACCATTCCCTTGTGGACGGTATGGTGATGTATGAAACAAATCAATTCCATAATTGCTGCAAAAATTAATAAATTCACCAGATCTGAAACACATAGCATTGTCCGTGACTAATTTGACTGGCACTCCAAATCTGATAATAATATTCTCTAGAATAAAATCTATCACCACCTTGCTTGTAGCTTTCCTAGTCGGAATAGCCTCAATCCATTTAGTGAAGTAATTAGTAGCCACTAAAATCCAACTGTGCCCTCCACTTGATTTTTCTGAGATTTCTCCTATAAAATCAATTCCCCATTGTTGAAATGGAGCTTCTATAGTTATAGTCCTAAGGGGCAATGCACCTTCATATTTTAGCTTTCCTGAGAACCTTTAGCAAGGATCACATCTCCTTACCATTTTGTGTGTGTCTGAGAAAAGAGTTAGCAACCAATAGCCTGCTCTGAAAATTTTGTGGGCTATTGTATGGGCAGCATAATGTCCACCACATACTCCATTGTGCATGTCATTGAGAATATTCTTAGCCCGATCCTCATTCACACATCTGAGCAATACACCATTAGGGTTTTTCCAATACAACTCTCCTTGAACAATGATGTATTTAATAGCATGTAGCTTCAAAGTTCTCTTCTGGATATCACTGAGGTGGGAAGGACAGTTCAAGTTTTGCAAATAATATATTATGTCCTTATACCACTCAGATTTGACATATTTATAACTTCATTATGCACTACATTCACTTGAAACACTTCTAGATTTGACCGTGTCATCAGTTTTGCCAAACCCTGTCCTCTTACCAACTTAGTGATCTGTATTCCAATGTTGAACTCCTGTAATTTGTTTATCCATCTGCATCTTCTTCCAGTTACTTCCTGCTGAGTGAAGATATCCTTGACTGCTGCATGAGGCACATACGCAATTACTTGAGAACCTACCAAATATGGCCTGAAACTCTTGACTGCTCTAACTAGTGCATATGCCTGTTTCTCCATGATGTCATACTTTAATTCAGCAGCCTGCAATGACTTACTAAAGAAAGCAATAGGCTGTTCAAACCCTTCTTCATTTTTCTGCAATAAGCATGCAGTAATAGTGTGGAAAGAAGCAAATGAAAATAGTTGAAATGGCTTAGAAAAATCAGAAGATTTTAAAATGGGAGCCATCTTTATAGCTTCTTTTATATTTTGAAATGATTTGGTTGCTTCATCCTCCCATTTGACAGTTGCGCCCTTCTTCAACATTTTAGAGATATCTTTTGTGGTCTCTGCAAAGTTAGGCACAAATCTTCTAACAAAATTAATTTGCCCAAAGAAGGACTGAACACCCTTCACTATTTTAGGGCTCTGGATTCTGTCAATTGTGGCCACCCTTTCAGGATCAATCCTGACCCCATCCTTGGAAACAATATGTCCACACAATTTTCCTTCCACAACCCCAAAAGCACATTTCTTTGGGTTGAGCGAGATGCCATACTCTAATACTCTAATAAAAATCTGCTCCAAGTGCATACAGTGCTGCTCTTCCTTTTTTGAATAAGCTGTCAAATCATCTTGATACATAGCCAAGATTGAATCAATCAATCCTACAAAAGTGACATCCATTGCCCTCTGAAATGTGGCACCTGCATTTGTCAGTCCAAATGGCATCCTACATATACATATGTTCCCCATGGAGTAGTGAAAGTAGTCTTGAATTGCTCTGATTCCTTTACTTTCACTTGATTGTACCCTAAAAATACATCCATCATGGATAAAAGCTCACAGCCAGTCACCCTCTGCAACATAGCTTCCATGTTTGGCAGTGGATAATTGTCCTTCAAAGAAGACATATTCAAATTTCTAAAGTCCACACAAAGTCTTATGTCACCATTCTTCTTTCTGACTGGGACAAGGTTAGACACCCAAGTTGAGTGTCTAATAGGCATAATTAGTCTAGCCTCCCTAAGCTTCATGAGTTCTTCTTGCATTTTAGGAGCTAAGGTTGGGTTGATAGGTCTCTGTTTTTGTCTAAATAGTTTAGCTCCAGGCTTCAAAGGGATTTCATGCTCAAATAAATCCTCTCTATAAGCTTTGAGGTCCTCATAAGACCAGGCAAATACATGCTTATACTTTCTCAGTAATGCAATCAGCATAGTTCTGATATGTGGCTTGAGCTGTTTGCCAATGTATACCTTTTTGGGAGCCTGAGATGTCCCCAAGTTTATCTCCTCTAAAGCATTCTTATTTGTTGGAGATGACTTTGTAACAAATTGGTCCATATTGTCAAAAGCTCGCTCTAAAGCGACCAACCCTCTAGGGATCTTATTTGTCTTGAGTTGAATTATTTCTTTCCCTAAGAGAGTTTCTTTCCCATCTACAACCTCCACAAAGTTCTGAAAATCCATTTCCTGGTTCTCATATTCATCAATACAATGCAGAAATCTCAGGAAATCCTTATTATCATCAAACACTTGCCAACTGCATACATTGTCTGGCACTGCAGATCTGAGTTTGACCTCAACATTTGTGACATCCGATAGAGTTATATCATCTGGCCTTATGGCTACATTAGCTAGAAAATCTGCCATGACATTTTTTGATCTCTCTATCTAGTTTATTGAAAAAGCATCAAACAATTCAAGTGTATCCCAAATAGCATGCTTATACTATTTTAATCTCTTATTTTTTGAAGCATGCTTATCTCTAACTTGGGAAACGACTAACTCTGAATCACCAGATACCTTGAGCATCTTAATTCCATGCTTCAAAGCAACATTTAATCCTAATAACAGAGCTTCATACTCTGCAATATTATTTGTACAGGCAAACTTCAACAAGAAAGAGAATTTTAGAAGCTTACCAGATGGAGACAGAAATACAACTCCAGCACTAGAGCCTTCCTTTGAACAAGCTCCATCAGAATACATGGTCTAAAGACCCTGCCGGTTAGGCTCTTGAAAGCACATATCTCTCTCTTTACCCTTTTTATCATCTGAGACAACCCTGAAGTTATCACAGTCGGTGTCCACAAAGCATATATGCTCCTCTGATTCTTGATCCTTAACCGTTTATGATGATCTTTCTTCTCTGATTAGTTTGACATCCTTGCCATTCATTGGGATCATGGCATATGACAGATCCAGTTGCATACTTCCACCAATCAATGCCGCCCACCTTCTTGACAACAACATGCCATACTATGGCTTGATATCAACAACTATTATGTTCATTTTGTAGGTCTTCTCCGGATAAGCTGCCAGTCTGAAATCCACATCCTTCATGATTCCAATGACAGGTACCTCCCTAGCATCCATTGCATAGCACTTCCTGCATGCCTTATCTATTTTTAACCCAGCTTGCTGCATGATGGCCAAAGGCATGATGTTTGTGGATGCTCCTGAGTCAAGCATACAATTCTTAATCACTTTTTCATTTATGATAAGGGAGACATAAAATGGTTCAACTTGTGAGGGACATTTTGTCATGGTCATCCCAAGATACACCTCAGGACCTTCATCTTCATCAATGTACAGGGCTTGTTTCTTACCCTGAGGTTCATCACTCAACTTGGCTTGACAGGGTACTCCTAAAATTAAGGATACTGTTTTATTTTTGAATTCTTCTACTTTCATCAATTCCATCAGTGGAACAAAGACTTTTATCTACAATAAGACTTGAGTCATGTCAAATGGAGCATAATTTTGAATAATAGTTGTAACTTGCTCCACGGTTTTACCTTTATCCTGGGATGATCCAGCCTTAGTTCTTAGGGCTCCTTGACTGTCATTCTTGCCCTGAGAATTTTTATTTTGATTTTCAACCTGAGGAACTGTATTTTCTAGTCCTTGAAGATCATGACTTGTTTTCTGCTTAAACCTTGCTTATTATTGTTCCATTATTTCATATATGTTTCAGTCCCTTTATAATTTTGCAGTGGCTGGCCTACAGAAATATTCTCTAGTTGGTGTGAGTTGCTTACTTGAGCTTTACCTCTTAGGTTATAATTGCTTTTAACTTGAGCTACTACTACAGCTGTGAAGGCTCTAATTTCTTCATTAGAAGGTCTCCTTAAGTTATTCAAAAAAATGTGCGGATCCTGAGCATAAGCATAGTTGTCTTCCTCATCTTCATCATAGGGAAACTACTGCCAGACCTAAATCTCATCATTTGCACTTACATCAACATTGTGAGAAGAGTATTCTCTGTTTGTAGACAGCATATTGACAGTCTTATCTTCCATGCAATGTGACTCATTACATTCATCACAGGCAACAACATTATCATATAGAGACTAAGCAATCATACATTGTGACTGTGAGTGAGGCATTTGGCATATTATACACCATGGAGTGTCATCAACCATATTAACAGTTTTCTTCAAAGGATCGGGAGTTTCCTTAACATTTTGAGCTCTTTGATTTGTATTGCTATATGGGAAGACGGGTTTACCATTATGCCAATTGGTATGATATGGCATGTCATGTAATGATGGTCTTCTTTCTTGCCTTGGATAAGCTTGTCTGTCAGGACCTATTCTCTTTTCATTTTTAGCCATTTTATAACTCAGGTCCTTAGCAATAGTTGTCAACTTATCTAATTTATCCTCAGAAGTAGATGCATTGCCTTGAACACTTTAAGATTTAGTATTTAGATTTTGTAGGATTTCACATCATCTCTTCTATTTGTCTTACCAAATACTTTTCTGTTATTTTCAATATTTGTGGCAATCTTGAAAGCATCTCTGAGGCTGTGAGGACTTTTATCTCTTAATCCATAAGCTGTTTTGGCATCAAAAGCATTTATGTACAACACTATGCACATAGGTTCATTAGGTCTCAAGTCTTGTGGCAATTTGTTCAATACCTTAGTGAATCTAGCATTGAAATCAGCAACCTGTTCATTTGATCCTTTGGTGATGCCAGTAAATTCATTAATGAAGAAAATAGGATCAGTTTTGTCACTATATTGTTCTTTGAATATCCTCTTGAAATCCTCCCATGATGAAATGCTTCTGTCTGGTAGACCTTTATACCATTCCTTGGCTTCATCAACTAAGGATTGCATAAATGATTTCATCAAAACATCCTCATGCTCAACCTCAAAGTTGTCCATGATATTCTAAAAAGCTTTTAAATGGTCTTTGCCTGATACAATATTATTTCCTAAAAATTTAGGCACTTGCAGCCTCACATGTTTGTCAATAGGATTTGGATAACCAAGAATGCCATCAAAAACAAGCTGTCTGAATCTGCCTAGCTGCATGGGTTGTCTACCAAACTCATTAGCATTTGCATTTCTGTTTGCATTCTAATTTCTTAAATTATTTAATGGTACTCCAGCATTGTTTGCATTCTGTCTTTGATCATTGTGTTGATCCTAGACTTCATTCCTGTGTTGATTCCCTTGCATATTTGCATTGCCAAGGGTAGGAACTAAATCATTCTTAGCAACTCTCAAAGCTTGCACTTTCTGTCTCATGTCATCTCTGATCTTTACTGCTTGCAGATATTCTAATTTTGCCCTTAACCTCTTAATTTCATCAGCTAGTTCCTCCTCTTTAGGCATAGAAGAGGATGGTTTTATTACATTCTGATCATCATTATCTTCATCCCTTGGAGACTCAACCTCTTCAAATCTATCACTGGGATCCAAGAAAGGGCATTCTTGAAAAACTTCTCTCATATACATTTTGGATTTCAGCTTCTGTGTTTGAAAAATAATGCATTGTTTGCTCTAAAGATCCTGGATTGTTCTGAATAAATTCATTTTTCCTGGGGCTAGGAGAACCATCTTGACTGGTTCGAACAGTCCCTTTTTTCCTATACATCATTTTTATGGGTAACTCCTTAAACAAAGGGTTACGTTGGGATCTTCTCCCTTGCATACAAATTTTACTTTACCGGTTGGGAGATTAGTTCAGAGTCGCCACCTATTACTAGGAATTGTTTTCTTTTAAAATCTAGGTTCTCGCATAAAGCATTCCCCAGTGGAGTCACCAATTTCTGTTGGTATTTTTCCCAGACTGGATGCTTATTCCCAATTATCCCTACAAGGTAGCCATCATTGATCAATAGGATTCTCAGGCCAGGGGCCAACAGTGTAGGAGATAGACTCTATAAATATCTCCTCTTCTTCTTTAGGCTCTGCAGAACCAAGGGGGGTATTCCCTACTCAACATCTATGAAATGCATCCATGAATTACCTGGGATGTTGATACAAAGCAAATAAATCCTCTCTTATGTAGACCAAAACTGTGAGATAAGAGCAAAGGGGCTAGCTTTGGGCCTATATTCAGTTGTAGACAGAGGATTTTGGATCCTAAAACTACTTCTAAAGTCCTAAAGGTTTGTATATGAAGTTTACATTTGATTTATATATGGATGCAAAACTAGGACTTTGGGTTACAACAGAGATACTAGACCAGATCGGTGCCTATCCAGGGCTCAGAGTCAGTAGACATTTATATGTGAATGTTTACCACAGACCTAAGATAGTAATCAGATTTCAAGGGGTTTCTAAAATGTCTGCCTTACAGACACTACCCAAGAGAGAGTATTTAGTTATTTCTGCTTACAAACATCCTTACTGCAATATATTTTTCTCAATACTTAATCCAAAACATTCAATCGACTCCTTGAGCAAAAGTAAGAGACTAAGTATTCAATATAGAAAACCTATATTCTAGAATCTATAACACCCCTTAGATGTTCAGAGTCAGAAGAAAAACACATTCAGTCTGGAGACAAATAACAAAACACACACAATGAAGCATTTCTCATTTAAATCAACATGAAATTGATAATTTTGTGCATAATACATAGAACATACAACTCAGAAACTCGCAAAGACACCTAAAATAGAGTCACCAGAAAGTTGTATTCCTACTGCAGCACCAAAATTTGTCCATTTTCCAACAACACAAATGATTAACACAGCCTGCTTCATATAGCAAGAAAGTGTACTCGGCAAATTAATTATATGGCACATAAAAAATTATGTCATACCGTACACCATAAAAATGGCACTCAAAACACTGCAGGCAACAGGCAGAAGGAATGGTGAGGAGGAACAAAACTCGAGCCCTGTGCCACCACTTGGGGACATTCCTCATAAAACTGGTAGTTGGCCCGTCACTCAATCCATCGCATGTCTCTGCATGACTGCCATTAAAACCTCAACTACCTGCGGGATGCAACAATAGATACGTCTGGAGATTTTCCCACTCAAAAATGGCCGCAGACACAAGGAAAAAACCATCGCTGAAGGTTCAAAACCTGACCGTTGATTAAAAAACTCATCGCCGAAATCAACGGTCTCAAAACATGCATGAAGAGTCACCAGCCAATAATATCGTGCCATGTAGGCACCTTGATCTTCTATCGCTGACCCCTTCTCCTTTCATTTCGCCTTTATCGCTTTTGTATATGCAAAAATAAATGCATATACAATCGTCACTGTTTATCTTTCAAAAATCCCTTGTATATGCAAAATGGATATACATACAATTGCTTAATATACAAGGCGGACCCCAACCATTTATCCATCAGATTTGAAAAACTTTCAAATCTGGGCCTTGTATCCCCTTCTTATGACTATCGCATTACACATACAAGTGCGACATGCATACAAGGCAGATCTCAAAAATTATGAAACACATTACATTCACCTTGAAATCCGGCTTGTAGCTTACCTTTTGGATATCGGCATGTACAAATGCTATATACATGCACACCACAGACCCCAAAATGTTTATGAAGCAACCTAAAATTTCTATCAGGTCCGGAATGTACATTTTTTCATCTTTGTATATCCGCGATATACAACTCACACATACATGCAAGTTGCGAACGCCAAGAACCTATAGAACAAAATGAAAGCACCATCGGGTCCGCCTTGCATCCTTTTCCCTTACATATTTTCGAATGTATACCACATATACATTCTCCTTTGTATATGAGATACAAAGCCCTTTGTATGTGAGGTGGACCACACCAAATGCATCTCCTGCTGCTTTGTATATTTGCCGAACATACAAGACCATTTGCGCTTTCCCATTGTATATTTGGATATACAAACTCAAAATACATTCGACCCTGCAACCACCTTCGTATCCTTGAATGTATATTCGCACATACATTCTCACTTGTATATCCCCGGGCCCCACCACATGCATATCTTTTCCTAGAATGTTTCGCGAACATAAAAGATCACCTGTTCATAGCGCCAGGTAGCACATGTATGTGCACCCTCTTGTATATTCTTCAATGTACATTTCCTTTGTATGTCGACTATACAAACGCAAACATACAAACCCCTTTATACAAGCAAGGAATCACCAAAGAATATTCCACCTTTGTATATTCTCCATTTGAGCCCGATATGCATTTGGGAATGCATACAACTGCAGAATATTCTAGGGAATCTACGAAAGATTCCTCCTTGTATATACAAACTCGATATACATCGAGAAATGCATAATACTCAAAATTTTCACCATTTTCAGAAGCCGATCGGGATTTCACAAGCTTGTCAACAGATTTGATCAATTGCACATACATTCTCAGCATTTTCTCAAGGCGACAGGAACAAACCATGAAACACTGTGTGGGGGTAAGTCAACTTATGAAAACCTAAACATGAGGATGAGACCTATCAACCAGAAACCCACCACACAAGGCCAACACCTGAATAGACAAAACAATGCAAGATCCCATGACTCAAAAAATTGAGGGTTCGAATGAGAAAACCTGCAAACACCCAAGCTTAAAACCCAAAACATAAATGATTACCAATAGGACAAAGGATGTTCTCTAGGTCAAAGGGCTTAAACACAATCTTCTCAGTGTTAGTCAGATGTGCAATAAAGGATATAATCTCACCTTTCATGCCAAGGGTTGTGAAATTAGGAAGGCAGGGTCCAGAAAACTAGTTGCAGAAGGTATCAAGACATATGGTTATATCTATCATCTGAAGGAGGTAAATGGAAGAATGTTTATTGGCTCAATCTAATGAATGTTGGTTGTGGCACAAAAGAATGGGTCACAACAATTTTGATAACATGGTAAAGATCAGTTCTACTCATGCAGTGAGAGACATGCTTAAGTGATGCAGAGTGGTAATGGTAATAGCTGTTGAAGTTCACTCAATTAACTTAGATCCCTATACTTCCTACAAGAGGTATACAAAAGTGTTTATTATCATAAGCCTACACAAGGCTTCTCAAGGAACTGACATAGCCCTGGACCACACACTAGTGTCCACCCACACAGGCTATTCAACTTCTCACTGGTGAGTCACTGCTCTAACTAGCGTTATACACAGTCCACCTCCAAGGACAACAATCTACCTTCAAAAGCTCTCAACTACTACCAAACCACTCTACCTATCAAGGTCTTCATACTACCATCAACATATGCTTGTTTAGGACATAACTAACATCATGTCACTGACTAAAAAACTAAATATTACACTTGCAAAGACAGAGAACAGTAAATTGCAGCTTGACTGTCCTATGACAGTGCTAAAATGACAGCTTCTTTCTTATAGCCTTTATGAACAACCAAAACTAGCATTAACTCCTTTATCCACAAGGTTCTTCACACAAACATAACATGTATCTACCAAGTACATGAAATCACTGACCAAGTACCATACTTCTGTACTTACTCTGATAGAGAACCATAATTGTCTTATGACTATCATAAAGAAACAGTATTTCAAGAAGATTAAACCTTGTAGCCAAGAGAATGTTTAACACCACATTAAATGCTCATAACTCTGAATGGCCTTCACCTCTAAATCCATATCCAAATACCCATCATGAATATACACTTCCACCCACACATGTAGAACCGTACTGTACTGTAAGTGTTTAGAAACAACAAACTGTCTTTTCCTTGAAAACAAAGGCCTAAATTGAAAGCAATGGGAAAGAAAATGGATCCAATATGCATGCACAAGGTCCACCAAGTCCTGTATTAGTCAATCTCCACCATCAAGCACAGACTCCACCTTGCATCTATCAAAACAAATTGACTATCTTTACTGTCATGATACAGTCCACCATCAAATTCTCAACTAGTCACTAGTAAGACTAGTTAGATGCATGCCATATGCCTTGCAGAGGGGAGTTTAAAACTGCCAAATATCAAAAAACACTAAATCTACTCTACCTTCCTCCATCCCACCAAGAAATGGCGACCACCTTCAGAGGACGGAGGAAGAATGAAGCTTTTTGTCCAAAACCCTAGCTATGGAGGGTTAAAAACCAATTTACACACAATGGGTTCAAACAAAGCAGTAGAAATGTTTCAAAGGCTCTAAATAAATGCAATTGAAAGGTGATTCAACCTACAACCACATTTTCTAGACCATGGACCTCTTACTGTCTGTACCAAGCCGTACAAGAAGGCTATTTTCAATGAAAAGCAAAAAAACACAGTTTTTACCTTATAAAACTCCTCCTCCCATTCATCCTTGGCATGTTTATACAAACTGATGTTTATAGGAAGTTTTCCTAACCTTTCCACTTCCCTATTGTCTGTACAACTGCCCAAGAAAGGCAATGAAACGATGGAAGTGGCTTTTTTTCATAAAACACCAAGTTTCTAAAAGAAGCATTCCTATAAAATAGGCCTTACTAACATCCTCATGGACTAGTCAATCTAAATGACTAAGTCTTTATTACAAAACATCAAAATGGCTTTCAAAGCCTTAGAGGAAAACAAAATAACATGAAAACCAACTAGGAAATAGCCAACAAAATGACTAAACTAGGGAGCTCTTGCACCATACTCCCCTTGTAGGAAGAACTCAAGTCCCTTGAGTTGCCAACTGTTGAAGTGTTATGCCATGCTTCAAGATATCTGCTTCAGTCATCCAGGTGGCCTTTGAATCAGGAAGATCCTTCCATTTGACCAAGTAGTCTTTATAGACACCTCTCTGAGTCTTCTTGACAACCTTGGAATCTAGAATGCACTCCAACTGTAAAGGCTTGCTTGGAGGTAAATCCTTGATCCAATCAGCATCTTCAGCCACCACATCTGATCCACTTTCACCAGGCAATGGAGGTCTGAAAGGAAAAAGATCACAAACATTGAAAATTGGAGAGATACCAAGGCCAGCTGGTAGCTCAATCTCATATGCATTTGGACCGAATTTGTGCACTATTTTGCATGGTCCAATCTTCTTCATCAGGAGTTTAGTTGGCTGACCCTTTGGCAACCTTTCTTTCCTCAGATATGCCATAACTAAGTCATCAACTTTGAACTGTACTTCTCTTTTCTTCAAATCTGCCTTTTCTTTGTACTTTGTGACTGATTTTTCTAGTTGCAACTTGACTTGATCATGGACTGTTTTCATGGAGGTAGCAAACTCTTCACCAAGTGCACTCCTTCTATCCCAACCTTGGAGATCCTTCAGCTCATGTGGCCCTCTTGGATGAAAGCCATAAACTATCTCAAAAGGACTTTTACCAGTGCTCCTATTCCTTGAATCATTGTAGGCATATTCAACCTGACTAATAACCAAGTCCCATGCCAAACCATGCTACTTTGTAAGGCATCTTAGAAGGTTTCCAAGTGATCTATTAACCATCTCAGTCTGACCATCAGTTTGTGGATGGTAGGCTGATGAAAAGGACAATTGTGTGCCCAACTTCTTCCACAAGGTCCTCCAGAAGTGACCTACAAACTTAGAATCTCTGTCAGTTACAACGGACAATGGTAAACCATGTATCCTTACCACCTCTCTGAAAAATAGACCTACAACATGAGATGCATCATTTGTGCATTTACAGGGCACAAAGTGAGCCATCTTGCTGAACCTATCAACAATAACAAACACACTATCCACCCCTCTAGCTATCCTGGGTAACCCAAGCACAAAATCCATGTTGATACTTTCCCAAGGTCTGTTGAGAATGGGAAGGGGATGGTATAGACCTACATTTGAAGACACACCTTTGGTTCTTTGATAGATTGCACAACTAGCTACATACTTCCTTACATCTGACTGCACCTTCGGCCAAAAATAGAACCTTGTGACTTGTTCTAGTGTCTTGTCTAAGCCAAAATGTCCTCCTAAAGAACCATTATGCTTCTCCTTGATGATGTTGTCCCGCATAGAGCACTTAGGGACACACAACAAATTGCCCTTAAACAAGAGGCCTTCCTGCAAAACAAAATCTACATACTCTCCATGGAATGTGTTAACCAAGTTCACACAAACATCATAAGCCTCTTTGAAATCAGAATCTTCTTTATACAACTCCTTTAAACAGTCAATACCCATGCTTTCTAACTGAATTTCATGAATAAGAAGCAACCTCCTACTCAATGCATCAGCCACCTTTTTAGAGACACCTCTTTTGTGCTTAATTGTGAAGGTATAAACTTGTAACTGTTCCATACATTTAACATGTCTATGGTTAAATTTTTCTTGACTGTTAAGAAAGCTTAAAGCATGATTATTAGTAAACACAATAAATTCTTTGGGCAGCAAATAATGTCTCCATTTCTTAAGAGCTTGCACCATTGCATAGAGTTCTAAGTCATAGGTAGAATACCTTTGCTTGGATTCATTCAACTTTTCTGAAAAGAATGCCATTGGATGTCCTTCTTGGCTGAGAACAACACCAATAGCTTGCTGACTTGCATCACACTCAACAACAAACACCTTATCAAAATCAGGGAGTACTAAGGTAGGCAACTCAGCCACCTTTGTTTTCAACAACTCAAAACTATCATCAGCTTCATTTGTCCACTGGAATCTACATTTGACTCCACCCTTGATGGTGTTGAGGATGGGAGCACTAATGTGATTGAAACCTTTGATAAACTTCCTATAGAAAGTTGCCAATCCATGGAAACTTCTCACATCTCCCACTATTTTTAGGGTAGGCCAATTGAGAATAGCCTCAACCTTAGAGGGATCCATCTTCAAACAGCCATTAGAAATGACAAATCCCAGGTATACAAGTTCAGTTTTCATGAACTCACATTTCTCTAAGTTGATCATCAACTTGTGCTCATGCAGCTTCTCCAACACCTGACCAACATGCTTCACATGCTCTTCCCTTGTCCTGCTGAAAATTAGTATGTCATCAAAATAAACAATAACAAATTTACCAATGAATTTAACTAATACCTCATTCATCAGGCGCATAAATGTACTTGGCGCATTGCTAAGACCAAATAGCATAACAAGCTATTTATAAAGACCTTCATTGGTCTTGAAAGCAGTCTTCCATTCATCTCCCTGTCTAATCCGGATTTGATGATATCCAGATTTCAAATCAATCTTTGAGTAATAGCATGATCCTCCAAGATAATCCAAGAGATCTTCAATCCTTGGCATTGGGAATCTGTACCTTATGGTGATCTTGTTTATGGCCCTTGAATCTGTGCATAGCCTCCACTTTCCATCCTTCTTAGGAGCAAGTACACTTGGAACTGCACAAGGACTTAGACTCTTCCTAATCAACCCTTTCTCCAGGAAATCTTGGATTTGCCTTGCCACCTCTTCATTTTGCTGTGGGGTTAGCTTGTATGTAGCCTTGTTAGGCAATGTAGCACTAGGTATTAAGTCAATTTGATGACTAATATCCCTCATGGGTGGTAAGGAGTTGGGAACTTCCTCTACCACAAGGTCTTGATACTTATCTAGAAGTTGATGTACTTCCAATGGAATCTCCTTCTATTTTTGTTCTTGCTGATCTGTTCCACTCTTGGGCTTCATGACCAAGGCATACCCCTGGTTGTCATTCTCCTTCAAGAGGTTTAGGAACTCTTTGCCATTCACCAACATGACATTGTTGTTATTTTCCTTCCCCCTGGGTTGCTCCAACAAAGGATCCATTTTGAATGCTCTTCCATTCTTGGTGATGACATAAGTGTTCTTCTCACCATAACGCTGAGCTTTAACATCATACTACCATGGGCGGCCAAGAAGCAGGTGACATGCATCCATAGGGATGATTTCACATAACACTTTGTCCTTGTAGTCACCAATTGCAAATTCAACCCAAGTTTGTTCTTCCACCATGAAATTTTGGTTCTTGTTCAACCAAGAAATCTTGTGAGGACTGATATGAGGCAGCCTCTTCAACTTGCACTTCTCCACCATCTCAGTGGATACCACATTCTCAGTAGATCCTGAATCTACAATGATTTTGCAAAGCTTCCCATAGGCTAGGCCTTGGGTTCTGAAAAGATTCTTTCTCTGAGGGGGCTCTTGCTTCAATGGCATCTTCAACATAGACCTTTTGATCATCATACTCTCTCCATCTAGAATAGGTGCAGCACTTCCCATTGGTGAATTCACACTTTCACAGTCATCATCTTTCACTAACTGATTTCTCTTCCCACTGTCATGAGAGTTGCTAGCTTTCCCTGGACATTTGTTCATTGTATGGCCAACTTGGTTGCAGCCATAACATCTTCCAGTGAAGACTCCTAGTCCTCTACCACCTCCACCATTTCTGCCCTTGACATTATGACTTCTCTGTCCTCTGAAGCCTCCTCTATGCTCTATTTCTAATTGTGTTTCTTGCTGACTGTTATTTTCAGTTTTGTTGAACTGTCCATGGCCAAAATTGCCTCTTCCTCTTTGGTTTCTGCCACCTCTACCTCTGGAACTTTGTTCACCCTTCCTTCTCAGCTTTTCCTCTGCTCTGGAGGCCAATAAGAAACATTCATCCACTGTCTTTGGTAACACTAAACTTATCTCATCTTGTAGATTGTATTTCAGTCCATTCAGGTACCTAGCCACCATCCCTTTTTCATCTTCATTATGATTGGCCCTCATACTGAGTCTATGAAATTCTTCTGTGTATGCAGCTACACCCATGTCTTTTTGTCTCAAATTCTGAAATCTCCTTATGATTTGAATCTCATAGTCAGGTGGCATGAACTTGTTTCTGAGCATAGCCACCATTCTGCTCCATTTAGTGATGGGACTCTTCCCAATCTTCTCCCTCTCACTCTGCATTTAGTTCCACCATACAAGTACAGAACCTCTTAGCCTTGTCTTGGCAAACTTGACCTTTTTGCTGTCATTGAACTCCTTGTAATCAAAGAAGTTGTACATAGCTTCTATCCAGTCGGTGAGAAAATCTCCATCCAACTTACCATGAAAGGTAGGCACATCCATCTTGGGATCACCATTGTCTCCATGAGCACCCTTAAGTGCATTCAAGAAGGCTTTCTAATCTGCATACATATCCTACTCTAGAGGATCCTCTTCTGTCTCTATTTCTTCATTTGTGTCAGAAGAACTTCCCTCTTCTTTGGTCTTGCCCTTAGACTTCTTCTCTTCTTGTAATTTTGCTTTTTGCAATCTTGCTTCAACCATCTCTTCCACCAACTTCTTGATGGCATCTTGACTCATTGTCTTGGGAGGCATTATACTAGCCTCTGTTTCAATTTCCTCTTTTGACATACACTTGCTTCCAATCAAAATATTGGCTCTGATACCAATACGATGCAGAGTGGTAATGGTAATAGCTGTTGAAGTTCACTCAATTAACTTAGATCCCTATACTTCCTCCAAGAGGTATACAAAGGTGTTTATTATCATAAACCTACACAAGGCTTCTCAAGGAACTGACATAGCCCTGGACCACACACTAGTGTCCACCCACACAAGCTATTCAACTTCTCACTGGTGAGTCACTGCTCTAACCAGCCTTATACACAGTCCACCTCCAAGGACAACAATCTACCTTCAAAAGCTCTCAACTACTACCAAACCACTCTACCTATCAAGGTCTTCATACTACCATCAACATATGCTTGTTTAGGACATAACTAACATTAGGTCACTGACCAAAAAACTAAATGTTACACTTGCAAAGACAGAGAACAGTAAATTGCAGCTTGATTGTGCCATGACAATGCTAAAATGACAGCTTCTTTCTTATAGCCTTTATGAACAACCAAAACTAGCATTAACTCCTTTATCCACAAGGTTCTTCACACAAACATAACATGTATCTACCAAGGACATGAAATCACTAACCAAGTACCATACTTCTGTACTTACTCTGACAGAGAACCATAACTGTCTTATGACTGTCATAAAGAAACAGTATTTCAAGAAGATTAAACCTTGTAGCCAAGAGAATGTTTAACACCACATTAAATGCTCATAACTCTGAATGGCCTTCACCTCTAAATCCATATCCAAATACCCATCATGAATATACACTTCCACCCACACATGCAGAACCATACTGTACTGTAAGTGTTTAGAAACAACAAACTGTCTTTTCCTTGAAAACAAAAGGCCTAAATTGAAAGCAATGGGAAAGAAAATGCATCTAATATGCATGCACAAGGTCCACCAAGTCTTGTACTAGTCAATCTCCACCATCAAGCACAGATTCCACATTGCATCTGTCAAAACAAATTGACTATCTTTACTATCATGAAATAGTCCACCATCAAATTCTCAACTAGTCACTAGTAAGACTAGTTAGATGCATGCCATATGCCTTGCAGAGGGGAGTTTAACCTACCAAACATGAAAAAACACTAAATCTACTCTACCTTCCTCCATCCCACCAAGAAATGGCGACCACCTTCAGAGGACAGAGGAAGAATGAAGCATTTTGTCCAAAACCCTAGCTATGAAGGGTTAAAAACTAGTTTACACACAATGGGTTCAAACAAAGCAGTAGAAATGTTTCAAAGGCTCTAAATAAATGCAAATGAAAGGTGATTCAACCTACAACCACATTTTCCAGACCATGGACCTCTTACTGTCCATACCAGGTCGTACAAGAAGGCTGTTTTCAACAAAAAGCAGAAAAAACACAGTTTTTACCTTATAAAACTCCTCCCATTCATCCTTGGCATGTTCAAACAAATTGATGTTTATAGGAAGTTTTCCTAACCTTTCCACTTCCCTACTATCCGTACAACTGCCCAAGAAAGGCAGTGAAATGATGGAAGTGGCTTTTTTTCATAAAACACCAAGTTTCTAAAAGAAGCATTCCTATAAAATAGGCCTTACTAACATCCTCATGGACTAGTCAATCTAAATGACTAAGTCTTTATTACAAAACATCAAAATGGCTTTCAAAGCCTTAGCGGAAAACAAAATAACATGAAAACCAACTAGGAAATAGCCAACAAAATGACTAAACTGGGGAGCTCCTGCACCACTAAGATAATCAAGCCTACAAACACAACATGCAGATAATGTCAAATGGGAAAGAAGACGAAGACAAGTTTCAAAAGAAAGGAGTATTCCTCTTTAAATCCATTGGAGCTGATTCACACTGATCTATGTGGCCCTACAAGAGTTAAGAGTCACCAAGGTGAAAGGTACTTTATGTTGTTTATTGATGATTTTTCTAGAATGACTTGGGTTACTTTCTTAAGAGAAAAATCAGATGCCCTTGATAAATTTAAAGTGTTCAAAGTTATGGTTAAGAATGAAGTAGATGCTAAGATCAAATGGTTGAGGTCTGATAGAGGAGGTGAGTTTATTTCAAATGAATTTGAAATATTTTGTGAAGATCATGGTATTAGGAGACATTTGTCTGCTCATAGGATCCCTCAACAAAATGGGGTAGTAGAAAGGAAGAATAAGATTGTGCAAGAGATGTCTTGGGAAATGATGAAAGATGCAAATATGCCTAATATGTACTAGAAGGAAGTAGTTCATATTGTTGTCTATCTAATTAACAGAGTGCAATTGAGGGTCAACAACTCTAAGATCCCTTATGAGCTTTGGTATGGAAGACCTCCCACTATCAGATACTTCAGAATATTTGGCAGCAAATATTACATCAGAAGAGATGAAGAAGACCTAGGGAAGTTTAACTCAAGAAGTGATGAAGGAATCTTCCTTGGCTACTCGACCAGAAGCAAAGATTATAGATGCTACAACAAAAAGTTGGGAAAGATGATTGAAAGCACAAATGTCAAAGTGGATGAAGAAGTTTGTATCAGATCTCACAAGAATCAGAGGACTCCAGATTTGACATCTTCCCTTGCAATGAAGAAGATGAAGATGAAGAAGTAAAAGAAGAGGAACAAGAACCAAATCAAGTACCTAAGACTCCAGAAAAGTATGTTCAGAAGAAACACTCAGAATATCAGATCATTGGAGATAAGAATGAAGGTGTGCTAACAAGGAGAAAGTTTGCCAAGACACATGAGCAAGTAAATTTGTGTTTGTTATCAAAAGTAGAACCTAAACCATTGATGAGGCTAGCAAAGATGATGGATAGATAAAAGCCATGGAAGAAGAGTTGGATTAGATTGAGAAGAATTAAACATGGGAATTGGTTCCTAGACCAAAAAATAAGAATGTTATAGGAACAAAATGGGTGTTCCAAAACAAACTGAATGAAGAAGGTGAAGTTGTAAGGAACAAGGAAAGATTGTTATGCAAAGGATACAAAAAAGTTGAAGGTATTGATTTTGAGGAGACTTTTGCTTCGGTAGCAAGGATAGAGGCAATCAGAATGCTCCTTGCTCTTGCTTCTCATAAGAACTTTAAAGTATATCAGATGGATGCTAAGTCAGTATTTATGAATGGTGATCTAGAGGAAGAGGTTTATATTGAACAACCAGATGTTTTCCAGATATCAGAAGACCCAGACATGGTGAGTAGGCTCAAAAAGGCTTTGTATGGTCTCAAGCAAGCACATACGGCTTGGTATGCCAAGTTAGACAAGTACTTACTACAACAAGGATTCAAGAAAGGTAATAGAAATCTTTATATCAAGGAAGAAGGAGACATGATCTTGATAGTTATAGTATATGTTGATGACACCATCTTTGGTGGAGATGATTGTATGTGCAAGAAGTTTGCAGAGGAGATGCAAAAAGAATTTGAGATGTCTATGATTGGTGAGATGTCTTTCTTCCTTGGAATTCAAACTTCTAAACTAGATGGTGGTATCTTTATTTCTCAAGCTAAGTATGTCAAAGAATTGTTGAAGAAGTTTGGTATGGAGGATTCAAAGCCAATGAGTACTCCCATGGTCACTAGATGTCACTTAAGCAAAGATGATGTATCTTTGGAGGTGGATCAAACTGTCTATAGATAAATGAATGGAGGATTATTGTACCTAATTGCTTCTAGACCTGATATTATGCATGCAGTATGTGTGGTTGCCAGATATCAAGCCAATCCCAAGCAAACACATGAGAAGGCAATGAAAAGGATATTCAGATACTTGAAAGGGTCTCTGGACTATGGCCTATGGTATCCAAGAGGTAATGAATTTGATCTGAGTGCTTACACTGATGTGATTGGGCAGGTTGTGTTGATGATATAAGTAAAAGTGGAGGTGCTTTCTTCTTAGAAACCGGACTAGTTTCATGGCAGAGCAAGAAGCAAGATTCAGTGTCCTTATCTACTACAGAGGCAGAGTACATTGCAATAGCATCCTATTCTACACAAGTGTTGTGGATGAAGCAAACCTTAAAGGATATCAAGGTGTTGTATGATGAGCCTATTCCTATTTTGTGTGACAATACAAGTGCTATTAATATTTCCAAAAATCCAGTGATGCATTCTAGAACCAATCATATAGCAATCAAGTATCGCTTTTTGAGAGAGAAGGTGGAAGATAAGGAAGTGAAGTTGGAATATGTTCCAACAAAGGATCATATTGTAGATTTCTTCATAAAGGATCTTGCAAAGGACATTTTTGAGGATCTTTGACAAACATTAGGGGTAATTGCCCCTCCTTGCTAGATGCAAAATGGTGCATCTATCCAGGGGGAGTTCATGTCATATCTTTTTCCTAGACTGATGCTGACTGCCTCTCAAGGGGAGCAGGTACTGGTTGTTGATGATAGGAGGAGGTTGTTTGCTGCAAGAAGTCATGCTCTAAGAAATAATGTGCAGATATGTGGTCACTGATGAGCAGGTAGTGGCTGCCCTTTGTCCTTCATGTCAAAGGGGGAGAGAAGCAGAGATGTGTTGCCATCAATGCTAAAGGGGGAGATTGTTACACATATGGTTCCTAGGATTGTCATTGATGTCAACACTATCACTAGGTTGTTCAAGACTATCACTAGGTTGTCAACACTATCATGATGATGTGATGGTTTTCATGGTTGGATGTCATGTGCAAAGAAGAAGATATAGTTCATGGTTGGATGTCATGTCCCATCCAACAAGAGAAGAGAGAAGATATAGTTCATATTAAGATGAGAATTAGAAGCACAAAGATGATCAAATGTGTTGTTGGTGCTACCGATGGCCTAAAGTATGAATGTTCCAAGGTTCATGATGATTGGATTACCGAAAGAATGCCTTGTTGTTGACATTTGAAAGATAGTGTATCTCTGTGAAAGTGTTTTGTGTAGGTCAATGGAATGCTCTGCATTCCTATGCATTTGCAGATATGGCCATGCAATTTTGGAATTAAGTTCAAGGTGTACTAAAGGTGATAATTCCAAGTTTTCAGATCATTTGTCCTTGAACTGCTATGAAAGTTTGTAATGTCCCCTTTCTAAGCCTAGTCAGAATGGGGCCATTAGCCTATCTCATGATCTCGATGGGCTAGTGAATGGTTTGGGATCAGTTTTGGTTGATCCTTTGGTTTGGTTTAATTATCAAATTGGAGTTATAAGGTTTATTTTACTTGATAATTAAACTGGGTTTTATTATTTTTTGTGCACTAAGTCTAAGGTGGGTTTTTTAAAAAAGTGACTTAATGTTATGACTAGAAGGGAAAAGGGAAATGTTATATTTTTTAATTCCCTAGTCACTTAAGTGTGCACATAACTTGTTATTAGAATTATTTCTAAAGTGAAAGTGCAAAAAGGCTCTAATTTCAAGAAAGATTAGGTTTGTAACTCCCAGGTGCTTATAAAAAGAAGAGATGAGCTCATTTGAGGGAGGATTGAAATTTGATAGTGATATGCTGCTGGATTGAAACCAGAGATCAATTGTGCCTTCTTGTGGATGAAAACCTACTCAGGGATGATCAGTTTCGGTGGTGTGATATCCACCCTAGCTGGAAATGGTGATTTTCACTCAGGGAATCACAGGGTGCTCAATGGATTTTGAGTGATTTTGTGAAGTTTCATTTGTATTCAGTTTGAATGGAGAATAATGAATGCCTATGCAAGTTTCTGGTGATTTTATAGTTCTTTGTGAAGATTATTTCTTTTTCTTCCTTGGTCATACCATCTCAGGCCGTACATTTGTATGTGGATCAGATTTTCCAAAAAAATAAAAGATGAAGTTCTTGTGAGATCTTTTGATTGCATTTGAATAACCTTGCATAAACGCCCCCTTTGTAAGTGTTTTGAGTGAAGTATAACTGTTTAGTGATTTTCTAGGAGCATCCGTACTTGTACCTGGGCCATACCTCTATATGGAAATAATGATAAAAAAATAAATGGTGGAATCTTTGAAGTAAAGGTTGATTGCATAATTTTTGTCTTGTTCCAACAATCATTTTGCAAGTTATTTGGTGGAGTTTGAGGAAGTATTGGATTTTCTGGGAATGTTGTACCATGCCATGTCTGTACACTGTTGAAAGTCTTTGATGAACAAAATCTATCATTGTTGATATTATTGTGAATTTGATCATTGGCAATGCATTTGTTGTAACTAGATGTCCCTCTTGAAGGAGATTTCATGAGTTTATATGTTAGAGTATGATTTCCTTGACTGCTGTACAACTTCCAGGCCATACGGCCCTGTTCAGTGATAATTGTTGGCTGTGAGTTTTGAATGATATGGTCTTCAGTATTGGATTGTTCAGGATTAATTCTTATGATCAAGATTTTAGTTTTGCATCAGATATTTGAGCATTAGAGGTTTGGACCAATTTCTTGTCTTCCAGATGCCTTTTTGGGCTGTCGTACTTGCAAGGACAGTCAACAATAAATGTTAAATTAGAGCTCATTAAATTGTTATTCAATGCATGATTCATCGGCAAGTTAAGTTCTTCTTGGCTTCTTCATGTAGGGGTATGCTTCCTTCTTCAAGGACTCTTATCAAGTTCCCAATCAAGATTAGGATCAATAGTGTTCTTGCTACAATAGTAATTTTTATGCTATAATTGTAATCTTCCTCAATTGTAATCACCTTTAAGCCCCTGGATGGTTTACCGCTAGTGTGGAGGGAAAAAACTATAAAACACATTTTAACCCCTGGATGGTCTCACCGCCAGTGAGGATAAAGAACTTTTTCTTTCTTTCCACCCACTGAACAAGTGGTGAATTCCCATTGCATAAGTGGATGATTTTGTAATCTTTCATGCATAATTCATACCCACTGTTAAAGTGGTGAATCCTCACGTTATGTGGATGCCCACCGCAGTGGAAGAAGTATCTTTCTTTTTTTGGCATATTTAATATTGTAAGCCAAAATCACCGTATGCTCTCACCTTGCCCATCGTGGGATCTTGGTGACTAGAAAGTGTGAGACCTTTAGTTGATTATGCATCTGATGCTAACGCTGATTACCTTTGTAAAAAATTGAAAAAATTTGGGGTAGCATATTTCAAAGTTATGCATGATAGAGTACCGTCATGTGTTCTGGCATAGTAATATAGTGTAGAAGGCCTATTGGAATGCTCCACATTCCTCTGAAAATGAATGTTGCCCTTGCAGTTTTGAGGACATGTTTATGGATGTGTATTACATGCTTCCTTGTAGTTCCAAGGTTCTTGGTGGTCTGCAGCTCAGTTTTCAAATGACAACGTGTTGTAGTGTGTTTCAAATGATAGATTGTTCTCAAAGTTCATCATTGAAGATGTGCAGCACAAATTCTTTGATGTGCGGAGGCAAAGGAGTGTTTGGAGATGTTGTATGAGTCCTGTAGACTCATCTAGAAAAGTTTCATGAAGATTTTTCTTATTTCTAGTACTACACAAGGTTTTCAAGTTGATGTGGTCATTATGTTTCAAGTTTTCACATGTTTGCCTTAAGGCTGTCCTATTTCCAATTGAGTGGAGTATGCGGATGTAATTCCTTGGTGTTTGAAGTTGTAAAGGATGTTTTGGACCTAGTTAAGCAAGTGTTGTAGTCCACAAGGCATGGGTCTTTTGCTAGTGTAACATATGGTTTTACTTAGGACCTATCTTCTACGCATTTCATGTTGTGTGTTGTCTAGCCAGCTCGTAAATGTATTTTTCATGTTATATCTGACTGACAAGCAATGTAATCAATGTAATATCTTGTATAAATTGTAAATCAAGTTGAATGAGGTGAGGTGATTGCAAGTTGATTGATAAGGTTTGCAAGCAAGATAAGGAGCATAATGAATGCATTTTGATGTGCGACTGAGGGAGAAAGAGTAGAAGTTGTTGATGTTGTCCTAATTCATCTTGAAGACATATTTGTGACAGTGATCAAGGATAGAGTGTGCCTAATTGATCAGATCATCAGAGGAAAGATTGAAGAGGCAGAATTGCAATCATCAAAAGTGTGAGTTTCAATGTCAATTTTCAGATAGTAAAAGGACTTTCATACTGTAATCTTTTGTAAATGTGTTCTTCAATTCAGTGAGAAGAAGCTTCCTTGGGAGTGACCCTAAAACAAAGTCTTCAGGGAGTAGAAGCTTCCTTGGGAGTGAACCTAAATCAAAGTTATCAGGGAGTAGTAGCTTCCTTGGGTGTAACCCTAAAACAAAGTTATTATTCTTGAGCTTCATATATTGTGAGTTAATCCTCGCCATGGTTTTTCCCTTCTAAGGTTTTCCACATATATCTAGTGTTATGTGTTGACGTGCATTGTGTTAATTTTTCATGTTTATGTTGATGTTGTAATTCTTAAGTTTTAATCTACTTCAGAGAAGTTAAGGTTTGTTTAGATACTGATTCACCCCCCTCTAAGTATCCTTGTGTGTCCAATACCTTGTTTGTTTCACACAAAGAGAATCTTAACGACAAATTCTTCCATGAACTATGTTGAGTTAGCCAATCATGTTGAATGACATACCAGGTGCACCAAGGATCCTTACTTTCATGCTGCTACAAGTCTCCTTAGGATTTTCAACCTATTTCAACAATGGTTATTTTCGACGATGGCCATGTCAAGTATGTCCTTGCTCGTAATGATGGTAGATTAAATAATCATAACCCCACCATGCTTTCCATATGGCGAGTGAATGTGGATTGCCAACTTGTTTTGTCTCGCCATGTAGTCCTCAACTATATTATGAAATACACTGCAAAGTTTGAGCATTGCTTAGAGACCTACCATGTTATGCTTTCTTGTATCTCCACTAGTGTTGATTTGGATAAACCTGTGGCAATTGTGTTTTGCAAGTTCCTGACAGAGACCATGGTTGAGCATGATATCAGTCACTTATTGTTAAAATTCCCACTTGTGGTGTGTAGTAGGCCCTTTGTCTCCTTGAATGTGAATAGGAAACATTTGTGTCAGGTCAACCCTTCTAATGAAGATAGTGTTGGCACTTTAACATTTATTTTTGCATACATGGCCACCCAGTAACTTTGGAATCGGTGACATTGATTGAGGCTGCAAAGAACTGGAAGTTTGAATATTCATGCACAAACAATAAATGGATGAGATGCCCTATCCCTGCAACAGTACAGGTGAATACTCGCTTCACATTCTTGCTAGGGGTTATGAAGATTTTGTTTCCTTCTCTTGGAGTAAGCTTCTTTTGTATAAAGAATTTTGTTCCATTGCATATGACATTGGCTCCTCCATAGGGGGAGGTTTGTTACAACACTTGAGGATGAGAAATTACCTTCCATGATTCTTTTGAGTGTTGGCCAAAAGGTTATGCGAGCACTTCAAATTTGTGGGTGGTTGCTAGACTTGTTAATGGGGTGTTGGTAACTATTGTAGCTATTATCTACCCAAATGGGGGCAATCCTCCTACCTTACCAAGCTTTGTTGTGGTTAGGTTTGACAGTTATACAAGGCCTCCTTAGGATTCATGTGACTCGTGCCTTGTGCCTATTGCTTCAATGACATGTGCTTCTTGATGACACCTCCCCCTCAGAATGGTGTGGGCTTTGATCATACATAAACCCAGGGGCTTACAATTGACAAGGTCACGATAGACATTGGTCCTACAGAATGTCAAGGTTTACTCTTCACTGTTGTCTCTCATGTTCGGCATCTACAAGACATATGCATCTCACCCGCTTTCACCTTCCAGTGGTATGCTCGCATGCAGGACGATGCCTATGTTTCTCTCAAGGAAAGGGAGGAGGCATGTCTCAAGGCTCTTGAAGCCATGGTTCCATAGTAGTTTGGTCTATTCATGTGCTTGATAGTGCTCCACTTCAAATCATGTGTTTTGTATTGTTTTTTTCAGCCCCAAAATTTCACCCTCATGTAAATTTTCACGTGACTACTTTCGCAACAATTGTTTGTTTTTGAATTTGTGTTTGTTCTTCTATATTTATAGTTTGATTAATTATTTAATTATTTAAGGTTTATATCTATGCCCATCAATTTTTCAACTAAATTAGCAAATTAAAAAAAATCTCAAATTGGAATACACATTGCATCTTGAAAAGGGAGGAGGCATGTTTCAAGGCTCTTGAAGCCTTGTTTCCATAGTAGTCTCGTCTATTTATGTTCTTCATAGTGCTCCACTCCAAATCGTGTATATTGTATTATTTTTCTCACCCCCAAAATTGCACCATGTGCATACTTTCCCCAACAATCGTTTCTTTTAGAAATTGTAGTGTAGGACAAAATCGTTTTTCTATTATTAATCTTCTCCTTCTAAAATAACAACACTACTTGAAAATATCTATCCGCATACCCATTACACATTTTGTGTGATTGCTAGTTTATATACCTTTAATCATCATCTTCAACTTGAACACACACTTGTCTCTCTCTGAAATGTGGAATGGTGAACAACGACCACTTTATTCCACACAAAAACGAAAGAAAGTGGTGGAGGATGGGAGGAAACGACACCTCATTTTCGTCTTATGGCTTTATGTCTTAAAAAGTTGCCAAGTCAAGTGCAATGGTGATAAATGTTAAATGCTTTATTTTTTGAAAGGCCTATGCTGCTCAGTCGTGTTCTCGTACACCAAAAGAAAAAGATGGGAAAGTGGGAACTAGAAATTATGTAAGAGAAAAAAGAAAAAAGATATAGATGTTACAAAATCAGTAATGTATCATAGATTTGATCCTTTCCAGTTGTATTCAAAAAAAGCAAGATACCCACACTTGAAAGGTGCTAGTCATTATTATAGAGCAAATGACTACTGTGAATGAAGACTTTCTATTGCAACATACCACAAAAGCATTGGCACTAGAAACCATTTTGTGTGCACTATAATCACTAATCTCAAAATTATGAGAAAATTCTATATTTCAAAATTTATGATGTACACTCTTTTTTACTTTCACCCACTCTCTATACATTTAGGATGGTTTTAAATATAGAAAGCACTTTAATTTTCTATATTTTTGGGATCCCAAATATTCCAATATTGTTCCAAGAAAAATATTTCTTCCAATGGATAAAATCAATTTGTATTATCCTCAATATCAAAGATAAGAATAGAATTCAAAAGGATTAAACTAAACTTACACAATATACACCAATAAGAGCAAGTTCAAAAAAGCTAAACCCTATTAACTAAGTGCTAATAAAAATTTAAGAATCAAGACATCCAACTTAACAAATATTCGCACGCGAGACGGCACTGAAGAAAAGTTAACCGAGGTGGGTGCTGCGCAATTTCATTTGAAGTTGGTCTTCCTTTCCTCCCATTTTCCACCACTTTCTTCAGTTCTTGTGTGGAAATTTACTTATTTTAATTGTTTATTTAAACCTCTTTACACCCAAAACTATAGAAAATTCTATGGAGTTTCTTGTAAAGTTAGCACTTTTGGAGCAGGCGGAATCAACTTTTATCTATGCGTACTCGTCTTCCACTTGGATGATTGCCAATGGTATTTCACTAATGCGATTTCTCATTTGCTGAAAGCTCATACAATTCTAACTCCACGATTCATATATATCACCATAAATCTACAAAAAGAACCGGGCTTCAAAATTGATCAATTCTATTTCCTTTACAAGGAATCTCATAAATGGAGGGCGAACTTCTGGATTCGAAAAATAACAAATAATGTAGGTAACTTGCATTGCAAGCTTCACTTTAGGGCGCATTCAGACAAGCGTGAGAAGGACAAGCATTGCAGTCTTGCGCAGCAAGTTTCCTTCGACGGCTCTGATCATTCTAATGGTCGTCCTGTTCTGACGTAATTAGGATACCTGCAAAGTGTTTGACGTTCCGTGAAAAAACGCGACGAACCGGTGAAAAACAATTAAGATCGTTTTGTGCAAGGTTATTAGATGTATTTATCCCACATTAACAAGAGGGCTTATAGAACACTACATGTACTAAGAGCATATATATATGTTTATATGCGCTCGTTCTCTGCCAATACTGTCATGGCACTTATAATTAACGAAAGTTTTTGAAGTATAGATTTCTTATGAACAAGAAGATCAATTATACAGAATCTGCATTTGTAACAGTTTGTCAAAACGCACCCAAACATGTCTGAAGTTAACAACAAAAATCTGGTGCCTTCCTCCTCTTCTTCTTCAGGTAAAATGCCCACAATTTCAACTATTACTTTTCTTGATTTATTCAGCTGATTTTCTCAACAAACTAAGAAAAGAGACAATGGACAAGATATCTCCAGCTAACAACATAATTTTGAATTAAAAACCAGGCATAGCTCAGAGGGCATTTGAGAATTTCTGCCTTGTGTTTATTTGGTAAATAACTGTGGGTGTTTAGGGAATACAAATCAACACGTTACAAAATAAACACCACAGTCTTAACAGTCATAATAACAGTTTTACTTTTCATAAAAGAAAAACAGAGTTCCAAACATTACAGAGACAAATGCAATACCTTTATTCTTTTGTTCTCCCTTTTTATGAATCCATTCTTTTCTCTTAAGATACAGTCCTATCCAAAATTCCCTCTAACTACTACCTACTACAATATTAATAACAACCTATTCCTGAAACCTAATAGCATGGCATTGTGGTAAGATTGTAAGACAGTGGTCCCATCGAGGGTGGGCTACCATAATTTTGTCTTCAGAGAAAACATTGCCCCGTGAAACAGCTGAATCAATGAGTTAGCTTTCTTTTTTCTTTTAACCAAAAATTAACCTCCACATGCTTCTATATGGCATAAAATCTCCCAAAATTATCAGAGCCGGAGTTGCAATGTCTGGTACCAACTCTGCAACAACCACAAACTTTCCTCCCCAAAAATAACCAGCTCCATTTTTATTGCAGAGATTATTTTTATTCTTGTAGGGCATATGAAAACTTGTCAAGGGGCCACCTGTTCATAAAAATAGAAGTGAAAACCTCCCTAACTTAGGAACCTGTGGGTTTGCCCATGTCCCACAATTGATGCTCTGCATAAGTTGTGATGGTTGATGAATTGTCATGACAATGGTTCTGCATTGTCCCTAGCCTAGATCATGGCTTGGTGGACAATACATCTAGCTGAGCTGAAATAGAGTGTAGTATCTTTTCGGGGGTCAGTTGCATGTTAAATTTTGATTCAATTTTCATGACCCATCTTTCATGAGTAATGGTTCATGAAGATATGTCAAGAAGAATGACTCAGTCTGCTGTGTGTTTGTAAAACTTTGTATCAAATCAATCTACATTATGTCATCAGCCATCTTTCATGAGTAGTAGGTTAATTAAGATGGGCCACAAAGATTGATTGGATCCATCTGATTCGAAGAAGAACGATATTAAATGAAAATGTCCTCTGGGAACACCAGATGCATTAAAAATGTAAAAACTGGTGTGTTATCTTTTTTTGTCTCCTTTCCCTTCCTAACACTGCCCTTGTAAATTTTAAATAGCTTTAGAGTCAGAGAAACGGAAGCAACAAAAATTGAAGGGTCCTTGGGGCAAGCTTCTGTCACAGGATTCTCAGGTAGATTATTGCCACTTCATTGTCTTGAAGACAAGTTACTACTTATTTCCATCTATGGATTAATCTGGATTCTGTAAATGTGATTCTGAAATGGTGATGAATGATTTCAGAATCCAGATCTGGACTTATGTGACCCAAATTTCATGATTGGCCGAAGCAAAAGTTGCAATTTGTGCATTGACAAACCCTCAATAAGTGGAGTTCTGTGCATGTTGAAGTATACAGTGGTAATTTCTATTATAATCTGTTCAGGAAGTATATCGGTTCTACTTCTAATTGTAGTTGCTGATGAATTTTATGCTGAACTGCCTGCCTGTTTTCGGGTGCAGCATAAGGGTGCTGAAGTGCATGTTCGAGGGAATGATGGTTCTGTTAAGCTCAATGGAGAGCGTCTTAAAAAGAACGATGTTGTCAGTATTGAAGGAGGAGATGAATTTGTTGTCAGTATTGATGGAGATGAATTTGTTATCAGCTCTCTGGGTCATCACACTTATGTATCCTCTGTGTGCTACTTATTTACAGATGATCATATAATGTTCTCAATGTTTCACATGTTTTCATAGATTGTTAAATTTAGTCTATGAGCATTTTTAAACCCTAACTATAAAATACAGATCTTTAAACTGCTCACAGATGAAGATATTACAGCCCCTCCATTACCTACTTCACTTAGCCAGGCAGAAAATCAAATGGGTACAGGTAAGGCAGCAGAAAAACAAGTGGGTGCAGGTAAGACAGAAGAAAATCAGGTGGTTGGAAGTAAGGATGAATTATCTGAAACTTTAGGAACTGGGTTGGACACGTGGCAAGCACCTCGGACTGGTGATTATGGTGAAGAAAGTGAAGAAAAAAGTGATTGTGGTGAAGAAAGGGAAGAAGGAAGTGATACATCCCAGTCGCAAAGTCTAAATGATGTGTCAGACTCAGTTGCTGAAGAACAGCTTAAATACGAAACTATGAAGAAAGATTTAAAAAATGGTAGAGAGACTGGTGTGTCATTTAACGATTTTCCTTATTACCTCAGGTATGAAGTTGCATCTTTTGTATAGACCTATTTTGCATTCTTTTTTTACTGCTGTGCTTTACATTTTTAATTTGCGTTAGTTATGGTTTTTATCTGGTCGCAAAATATGTAGCAGATTTATAAAATGCAATAATAGTTCATTATGATTTTCTCCTTGATGCCTTGGAATGTTTTTACAAAAATGGGCCTCTATCCTATGCATTGTGAGTATTCTAGAATGTTTTCCTTTTGACAAATGCTCCCCGCTATGTTGATATATGCTATTACATGATTAATATATGTTAGCTTGGAATTAATGGCATTATGTAGTAGTCACTGTGTTGATCAAATATTAATATCTCAGATAGATTTTCATTATTATTATAGATGAAATGCGTTATAAAGTCTTATCCTTTTCTTTCAAACTTGCATATATTGGTTTTGATCTATTAGAGGTTCTGATACCAATTCTTTGTCATCTTATTCATATAAATTTAAACAGTACATGTGGCTTGAGACTAATTCTGTCATTTAAGTCTTTCTTTGCTAGTTTCATTGGAAGATTGATTAAAGTTTCATCTTTTGTCTACAGTGAGAAGATAAAAAGTCTTCTGATTGATTCAACGTTCGTACATTTGAAACGGAACGAATTTACAGAATATACAAAGCAGAATCCTAACCTGAGCCCCAGAATATTGATGTCTGGTCCTCAAGGTCTGTTATCCCTTCTTATGTACAAGCCTGAATGGTTACATGGAACATGATTGTGATTAACAATGTTTTCAATCTGATTCAATCTATGTTTTATCATTTCCATAGGGTCTGAGATATATCAAGAAATGTTGGTGAAGGCATTGGCAAATCATTTTGATGCAAAATTGCTTATATTTGATTGCAGTTCAATGCTGACGGTAAGCATTAGTTTATCAAGCTCTGCAATATTTTATCGTCTCAATTTTGTCATGTTGTCCGGATGTGCCATTTTCTATTTGTGAAGTGTGAAAAGTAATAGTGTTGGTGTGGTCACGATTCTCTTTTCCAAGGGGAACATGTTTCATCTTGACAACTCTGCAGTTGGATCCTCGAGTGCAGAATTCATTTTTTTGTATTTCCACTCTTGGATGTGTTTGCACTTTGTAGTGATGCTCTTTAGATTTACATGATAGGGCTCATCAATGAAGGATGGAGAACTAAGAGAGGACATAAGTTCATGCTCAAAACTGGGTAGCTTTTCAGTCAAAGCATGCCCTCTGCAAGGCACTGCATCAAACTTGCACTCATCAAAGGAATATCACTTCAAGAGAGGTAGTTTCAATGCTTGATCATAACTTTAATTTAGATATTACAACTGAATCATTTTAGAAGCATGCATTTTTGAGTATCAGAGATATTTTTGGTTCTTTCTTTTTTAATTTGTATTTATTCAGGTGATCGAGTGAAATTCATTATTAAATCTTCAAAGTCAGGCCATCCGCCATCTCAACCTCCCTTGAGGTATGTTTTACAAATATTTTTCTGAATGCTAATTGTAACAGATACTAATCCATCAAGTGCTTTCTAGTTATGGTTGAGTTACATCGTGATAACATTAATCCATCAAGTGCTTTCTAGTTATGGTTGAGTTACATCGTGATAACATTATTTGGCATGCTCATTACCAATATTTTCTCTTGGTGAATAAGTGAAAGGTGGTGCTATACTTATGTGTACAACGGTTACTCATTGTGTGATACTCTGATCTGTCTTACTGTGGAGATTGGCATGAAGTTTAAAAACTTACATATATCAAATATAATAATATGTAGCCAGCCCAAGATTTTCGATTCTGATAAATGGCTCTCTGGAAAGCTTTTTTGGGCTTCAAGAGGATTAAGACAAGGAGACCCACTGTCCTCCTTCCTATTTATCATAATGGCAGAAGCTCTGGGAAGATCAATAAGCAAAGCCTTGATGGCAGAGAAAATAAAAGGAATACAAGTGACTAGGGAATTGCTTGCCATAACACATCAACAATTTGCTGATGACACAATGCTATTTGGGGCTGCTCAAATTAAAGAAGCAAAACACATCAAGGGAATCTTGGATGGTTACTCAATGGGTTCAGGACAAGAAGTAAATAAGGATAAAACATGTGTTCTTTTTTACAAATAAGAGATTAGAGAACCAAATTCTGAGAGTGCTAGACTTCAACAAAGGAAAGCTACCATGCAAATACTTGGGTCTACCCCTAGCGGCTGGATTGCAATCAAGTAAACTCTTGGACTGCTTGACTTCAAGAGTAGAAAATAAATTAGTTGCATGGAATGGAAAGTGGCTCTCATTGGTAGACAGAATAACAATGTTAAAAGCAGTGATCTCAACAATAACTATATATAAGATGTCATGTCTTCCAATGCCAATGGAGGTTAGCAACAAGATAAACTAGAAAATGAGAAGGTTCTTTTGGTAAGGGAACAGTGAACAAAATAAATACCCTCTCATTAAATGGGACAACATTTGCAAGGAAAAGAAGGTGGATGGAACAAGACTGGAAAAATTACTTCTTCAAAATAAAGAACTCGGAGCAAAGTTAATTTGGAAGATTTATGCAAATCCAGAATCTAAATGCGTAAAGATAATGAAAGCAAAATACCTAGACCTAGGGGACTTAAGTATTTTCAAAGCAAGAACTCTTCCTACAGGGTCAAGGATATGGAATTTTATGAGAAGTTGTAGGGATCTAGTATCAAACTTTCTTACTTGGGACATCAAGGATGGAAGAACTGCCCTCTTTTGGGAAGACTCATGGGGGGGTTTCCCAAGTTTGGAAAGAAGAAGAGAGATGGAACTAATTAGGGAGGCAACAAAGCAAAGATGGGGACTGCATGTAAGAGACTACCCATATGAGAGTTGTATAGATGGTATCTGATGCAGAGCGCACAGTGGATACAAGAAAAAGGACAAACAAGACAAGGTTCTATTCACCCCAAAAGCCCAAAAACAAGGATCTTCATGGAAAAGTGGGAACAACAGTTAAGGCTCTTGAATTCTTCCTAGAAATGGTGTTTATACATGTATTAGAAGCCATCCCATCCATTGGCAAAGGTGGATCAAACTTCGAACTACTAGTTCCTTCACAAACCTCAAGAAAGGCAAGTAGCCCTACAAACAGATAACAGTCCCAATAACTTTTTATACAGACATCCAATTGCAACTCTCAGACATGAAATAGATACCCATTATGCCTCCCCACAACATACTCTAGAATGGGTTTAGGTTATTTTGGAAAGTATGCCCTAACCAATAACCCTCCTAGTGATTTTAAGCCCTAATTAGGCCTAGTTTGTGAAGCAAGTACCCTTGGATGGAACCACCAAACTCTATGGACCCCTTGGACACTTCACATGGATGGAAAAACAATGTATTTCAAGGGTTTTGTGGTCAGGATGCAAGACAATTTCATTCTATGCTTGTTTTCCCACTTCAAATGCAAAAATAACAAGGAAAATGCTGCTACAGTCACCTAGGGCATCAATTTAAACACACCAAAACAACTTTTTCAGTCCTGAGCCTTGGTCAACATGTCAATCACTCCCTCTACTTCCATTCCACTGAGTTTTAGAGGATTCCCACGGTGGAATGAGGTTTTATGACATTTTTCCTACCAAAACCCTAGTTAACCTAGTTAACAGAGCAATTTTAGAAAAAAACGTGATATCTTCCTCTAGGAATCGAGTTAAGACCTCATACTAGATTCATTTGAAAGGTAACTCAATCCTCGTTCCAACCATATATGGCTTGTCCCTGTATATATTTGTACAAAACCGTACCAAATGCTGCAACAGGACTGTTATAGGAGAATTTTGGAAATTGCAGTCACTAAAACGGTCATAACTTCCTCAATATTGCACCAAATTCGATGAGACTTGAACCAAAATGAATCTTATTCATCCTATTTCAATATCACATTAATATTTTATAGGTTCCAGGCTGTACATGGCCATACAAGGCTTGGAACCGGAGTAAAAACTGTTAGAAATGCATAATAGGGGCTTAAAATCACAAGTTTTAAATCCAATTCATATCTATTCAATCACCCACGAATTATTTAAAGGTTACAAGGCCTTTTAAAGGAATTACATCATGACTCTTTAGTTTCTAACTGACTTCGAACGACCTAAGAGCCAAATGACCCTTCAACTTCCAAGTTTGCATCTTCTTTTTCAATTTTACATGACAACCTTTACATTGTATGCAATATTTTGCATATTTGAACCTCCTAATCTCCTAGTGACTTTAATAAAAGGAAAATGACTTAATTTATCTCATTGCATTGTTGAATCATCACAGTTCAATCAAATTCCTATAGAAGCATCAATTTATGAAGGTGCTCTTGCACCGGTATCACACAATGGAAATGGAAAGATGTAAGAAGGTTAGGAATTTCAAATGAGGTGGCTTCTGAATTCGAAGTGGCACTGAAACAAAGAGTAACTTTCATCAAAGAAGGGAAGGATTGTCTAAAATGGAATGGAGCAAAAAATGGAGATTACAATGTGAAGGATGGATACAGAACTCTGATCAAAACAGTGGAATCTTCTTGTCAGATATCGGGGAACTTATGTTGGAACTATAATTGTTTACCTAAGGAAAGAACATTTGCATGGGCTGCCATCTAGAAAAGCATTTTGACAGCAAATAGATTTAGGAAGATGGGATTTGCTGGTCCATCCATATGCATTTTGTGTAAAAAAGCAGAAGAATCAAGTAACCATCTGCTCTTTAGTTGTCCTTTTACACAAGAGTGTTGGCAATGGCTCTGTGCCAAGCTTGCATGGAAAAGTGCTCTGCCTGAAGATATCCTCAGCTTGTTTCAAGCCTGGCCAGTGTTAAACAGTTCAACATTGTTTTCCAGCTTGTGGATAGTAAGTCCATCTTTATTAATTTGGGAGGTATGAAAAGAAAGGAACAGAAGGATTTTTCAAGACAAAGAAATGTCGATCTCTTCACTTTTGAATAAGGTGGAAGCTGCCATTGTGGAAGTGGTGAACAGTAGGATAAGTGGACAAAACCAGAAAAATGCAAATTTCATAGAATGGTATGCTATGATGAGGAAAGAATGGCATAGATTAAAAGTCCCTCAATTCTCAGGTGCAAAAAACAAAAATGATCTGTTGTTGTTCCAATAACAAAAGTAGAGAAGCCGTAATTTCCAAACCCCCGTCATAAATAAACGAGTTTGGTTTGTGATTTCTCCAGCACAAAGGTTTCTTAAGATCTTCAAAACCAACACAACCTTTCTATTCACGCTCACCTTAGAACTTGCAACTTGAAACTGTAATGGCACTTCCGAAACCATAACTACTTCCCCTTATTCTCTCTTGGAATATGGGAGGTGATGGGAGGCGAGGGAAAGTATTCCCTCTATAGTTTAAATTATTTTAAATACTTTATATAGTTTAACTTTAAATACTTTACCTTGTGACAGGTTAGTAGACATCAATTTAAATCGGGGCCATAAAAATGTACACACATCTGCTCCATTGTATAATGCCTCTCGGCGTAATAAAACTGTATATATGAAAAATAATAGTTGACTCTAACCAATGTGAAGTGCTTTCATAAGAGAAGCATTTTCAGGTCACCTGTTTTGTTGAGTTTGATCCGAGTATTGCCAAATGTTGGAAAGCCCACGACATTTTTTTCTGACCAAATTTGGGGAGTTCGCTTGAATTGAGCAAGCATTTAGTATGATCTAGGTGCATATATAGAAAATTTTAGAAGTGGGTTTGCTCTGTGTTTGGCATGTGGTAGTTTCTAACTGTCTATGGGGTCATCATTTGTCAATTACATGTTAACAGGGGTGATGTTCTTGGTAGTAATGCCTCTGTCCTCAGCTTTTCTTATTTCTCAATGTTTTCAGGGGTCCATCTCATGGTGATCAAGGGGAAGTACTTTTGTCTTTGGAAGAGAATAGTTCATCTAAACTTGGAGTACATTTTGATAAGCCAATTGAAGGGGGTGTTGACTTCGGGGGACTGTGCGAAAAAGATCATGGTTTTCTTTGTAGTGGTAATACTTTGGCATCAAATATGATATTAACTTGCAAATAATGATGTCTTTTAAATTTATGCTCATTGAATGTGGTCATTGTGCTTTTGACAGCAAGTAACCTTCTCTTAGATCACACTATTGAAGAAAAAATGGACAACTTAGTCCTCAGTGTACTTTTCCAGGTAGTCTTAACTTCTATTTATATTCAGTGAAGTTCAATTCTGCAATAATCCTCTTTAAATTTTCGTAATTGATCTATAACTTTTTGCCAGGTTGTGACTAGTGAGAGTAAGAATAGTCCTCTTATACTTTTCATGAAAGATGTTGAAAAGTCATTCATAGACAACTCATGCATCTACACCGCCTTGCAAAGAAAACTTGAAAACTTGGCCGAAAGTATTATTGTAATCGGCTCATACACAAAGATTGACAGTAGCAAGGAAAAGGTAATATAGTTCTTGCATATACTTAACCTATTTAGAAATGCTTGTTTGATTTTGTTTTTTGTTTTGATGTCCATTGAGTTGTAGTGGTTTTTATGCAACAGTCATCTCTTGGATTTCGAGACTATGACGATTACCCGTTTGGCTTGGGTTTACCAGTAAGTTTATAATAGCCATTAAAAATATATGTATTATGTTATTTGTGAACAAATTATTTATTAGTGTTAATTTGCCAAAGTAAAAATATATTACATAAAGATGAGCAGAATCCCATTCAGTGTTCAACAAAATGCATGTTAATGCAAAGGAAGGATGCCTTCACTGAATGGAGCATCTTTCTGGTCAATATGACACTAACATCGAGGATGCCTTCACTGAATGGAGCATCTTTCTGGTCAATATGACACTAACATCGAGGGTTGTATATGCATTTGTTCTTACAATTAATCCCTCATGATCACTATGATCACTTTAATCCATAGAAAAGAGAAAATCCTAGAAGACTGCCATGAAAACCATGTGAAAAGTAAAACAAGATGACCAATATTGCCAACCCATTGTCCACACTGTAGTTTCAAGAGTCATCAGGACTTGCACAAACTTGGCGAATCTTGAGGTGGGTGGAGTGAACCGAGGTCCAGAGACTCAGGATCCGCACACCCAGCGAGTTTGGTCAGACTCATTGTATGCTAGTCTCGCTGAAGCCTGTGAGTCTCATCTGCAAAACTCGGCTATAACTGGCAGGAGGAATAACTAGAAAAAAACAAAAATAATTCAAAACAGTTAAAACTTAAAACACATAAAATGATCTTTAACACTTCAAAATGATATTCATTTCTTCTGCCAGCTCAAGAATGGAGAAAAAAAGAGACTTGAAGATAAACATACATCTGTTGAAACAAAATCCAGCAAACATGTTGGCAGCAAACATGGTTACGATCTAATTATTGCTCTATTGTTTTGACACTCATATTTTTTGAAGATTTTGGAGGGCTCTTGGATCTTGGTTAAAAGTTATAAAATTGTGAAAAATGGCATGCACCATGAAGGTCTGTGGGGTCTCAGAGCCTTCAATTTGCACTGCCCCTTGACCCCATGAGAGGTGCTGTCCTGCCCCTTGACCCAACTGGGATAACTTCCCCTAGACCCTCACAAGGGGCCCTACCCCTCAACCCCATTGGGGGTTTCCACCCCATGATCTCCAGTCTAGTTTTAAATAGCAAAAAATAAAAATCATTTTGAGCCATGCTGGATAAAAACCAAGTTTTTACTTTTTTTCTTTTGATTTTTTCCCATATAAATTCCAAGAAAACAAATTATATTTAAACTTTTGGTTTGTAAAATCAATCTCTATCCTAAGTAATGCTCCTATGGCTGTAACAACTTTTACAGACTTGTCTAAGATAAGATACAAATGAAGGAACTAACATAGAGCTAGTGGGAGAGCATTGAGGAAAACCAAAATTGTCTTTTGTTCCTATATAACCAAGTTAATTATGTCAGAACACCTGAACATTATTGACCATAATAATTCGCCATATTAGCTGATATTGAAATGGAGTCACACATAGATGTTTCATGAAATGGACGTCAATGTGTTCATATTTGATGCTTAACAGTTTTTTTTTGTGTACTTCAGATTGTCGACTTTGTTAGGGTTGATATCTTGAAACGTTTGAGATTTTATGCAAAATACATGTAGACTTGTTGGTACTTAGGGTGTAGGCGAATTTCCAAGGTTTGTTTCACTCTCGAGCTTGGTCATGAGGTAAGCTCAGGGGTGTAACATTCGAGCAATATGCAAGTTAAAAGGAAAAAAAATAGATAAGTAGGGAAAAAAATATCCAAGAAGAGTATCATACTCCAAATTGATGTCTTGGCCATGACCTAAACAACAACCTTTACCTTTCCTTTTCAAGGAAGCAAACCCGACATAGAATGGAAATCAAAATCTATTGTGTCATTGTCCAAGAGCTTATTATCACAATGGAGCAACAAAGATATAGATGTACACAATTTTCATGATATGATTCATCTAAAGGATGTACCTATGCTTGGACTTCCGACATTAGGATTGTAACTGATGCTTCTGATTGAATGATTTCTACTATACGGAATTTTATAAACTTCCATCCACAACGACATTTACTATAGTTTACAAGCTATTTTAATCAAGCTAATTAGTAGTCAAGATTGTTTTCGCTGGCTAGGTCCCATTGCCATATGGATTTACCTGCTAAGCCATATTATTGCAAGAATAATGCATACTTCTACTTAAAGATGGCTCTTTTCTTTAATCCAAATGTTAAGATAAGAAAGATATCTATAGGAGGGAGGTTTTGTTATTTCAGTTGCGAATACATTTAATCTTTCAGATTTTAAAATTTTCTTTTATTTTTCCATGAAATCACGTTGTAAGGAGTAGGTTGTTTCTGTTTTTTCCTCACTTATAGCTGCAAATTTCTTTAGGACATGATTGATTAAACAGGTGCCTTAAATTGATTTGATAATGGAGGGTGTCAATTTTTTTTTGAATGCTACAGTATGGGATAAATTTTATACAGAACACAGAGAAGCAGCTTTCTGATCTTTTTCCAAACAGAGTGATGTTGGAGATCTCTGAGGTACTGAAAATGTGTTAAAACATATTAGACACTTAAATTATTTCAACATTTTAAATTGTATGATTTATAATTTTCCATTAATAAATGCAGGATGAAGCGCTTCTTGATTATTGGAAACTTCAGTTAGAACGGAATGTTGAAATGCTTAAAGTGAAGACAAATCTTCAACATATTGAAACTGTGGGTTTCTGTTTCAGATACCATGGTTGACCATTTTGTTTGATTTCTTTCAGAAATATGAAATATCTTAATAGAAAATCTGCAAAGATTAGTTTTTCATATTGAAATTAATCCACGTAAATGCATAAATATGGAAAATTTAATAAGAAATAAAAAGCAATGGTAAACTATAAGAGTCTTGTGCTTGTTGAGAAAAACCCTAGTTTTGTTGTTTGTGTTACCTTAATATGAAAATGGTGTGATGGCTATGCGATGGTACAAGCAAACAAAATCAAATTTGAGAAAAATTACCGTAGATATGTTCCTTTTTTTCTTTATTAATGTACAAGGTATGTGAGGTTGAGGCATCCATTCTTAACAATGTGATAGAATGTTGGTTTACAAATTCAAATGTATTATGAATAGAAAGAAACTGTTGCATCTCTTCTTTAATGTTTTTCCCGTTGCTTTTGTAGGCGCTTTCTCGTAATAACCTGGATTGTGATGGGATTGACACAATTTACATAAAGGACAGAGATATTACAAATAAATGCGAGTTAAAGATGTTTGTTTCTGAAGGTTTTCTGCTTATATTGAAGGATTAGATCTAGATGTTTCAAAAGAGATACGTATGTCACATTGATCACAATTACAAAGCTTTTATTCGGTTATGAAATTTCTGACTCCATTGCATTTATTTTGCATTAGATAGTATGGTATCTATTATCATAGTTACATGTTGTCATAACTTATTCCTTTAACGGTTATACAACTGTGATGGCCTAAGCTATATATTAAATAGATAATGCGTTTGACATATTGGAAATCCTAGCATGCTTACATTAGGTGTGTGTAAATATATTATTTCTAATCTCCCAGATAAAATCAAAAGCGCATGTAATGTTTGGAAATGCAATTCAGACTGCAGGTCTGAAAACCCATAAAGTTGTCCATCTTCCTTGACTTTATCATAATGTATGATTATACAGAGCGAGAAAACTAAGAAACTAAAGGCTTTTCCAAAAACTGATTGATAATACCAAATTTATACCAACACAACCTGAATCATATCTGAACATATAATAGAGAATGAATATAACATCAGAGCTACAAGAGCTAAAATAAGTGGAATATGTTGTCTTCATCCACACCCCTTTCTCTACACAGGTGCAAATTTTTCACCAAGAGAAAACAAGGAGCTTTTCCTCCATATGCCAAGCCTATAGCCGCAATATCCATTAACACCAATGTCATTGGGAAAGAGGTGCAGAAGCTTAACAGAATATAGATCTAAAACCCACGACGACCCAGGTTTGTCAATAAAAAATCCAAAATTGATGAAGAGAACTTTAATGCTGAGTAACGGAAGTAACCATAAACAAATACTGAAATGAAAGTCACTAAGGCTAGCAGGAGCGGGAACACATCAAGAACTCTCGGGGATGCAAAGTTCCAATTCACTGTCAAATTCTTTCTCCAAAAATGATCCTTTCTAGCTAAGCATTAGAAGGATTACCAAGTGGAACTCATCTTTAGCATTCATTTTTGTAGTGGGGCAATTTTGTTGGATAACAGAGGTTCCCTACACTGTTACTCAACTAGGCCATTGGGAATCACAGAAGATTATCCCAGTATCTCCTTGTGGTTATGCTCTAACTTGCGAAGTTTTCTAACAATAAAATTTGAAAAAGACTTCGTTTGCTTTGTTTTGAGAGTGAAATTGGGTTAGGCTGTCTTTTGCCTGAAATCTGTAGTGTTATCATAGGCCAGATTTTCTTTGATGATATTTATGACAACTGTTTGGACATTTCACCTTCTTGTATTCATCCCTGGATCAGACAACTCTTGATCAACAGAATGGGTGGTGCTTCGTCAGATTGAAACTGTAAGGCTATGTGGTCACTGATACCAAATCATGGATACAGGGTCATTGATCCTGTACTTAAATCCTGCTTGGTTATTATCTCCCGTGCTCAATAAATCTGGGAAAACCTATTTGGGTAAAAATCCCAGCACAGTTTAAAAAAATAAATAATTGTTTTCCAATACAATAATGAATCTCTCTTACTTCATCCTTAAGTATGTGGGCATATAAATAGGCACATGAAAGTGGTTTTACACATTGCATGAATCATACAAAACATAAACACGAGTACTTTAAAAACATGGACAAAAATTAAAAAAACCCAAAATAACATCCAAAAATTTTAGCCGTTTGTAATATCCCAATTATAATATCAAACCCTAGGACTGTTCTTTCTCCTTGAATCTACTGTTATTATTAAATCGAAATCATTGCTGCATATGAATAGATATACTCAGATCTACAATAGTCACTCAGAAATGAATATCAATAAAACCACTGTTATGCTGTATTGACATACACCGTTCAGTACAGTTATTGCTGTTCATCGAAATGTTATATCTTGAATTTAAACAACAGTACAGCAGTACATGCGAAATCAGTAATAAGACTGATGATTTCCTGACCAGGATTACACGATTTCAGGCTAGGGCGATACAGATCTGGGTGACTCCACAATGAATTTCAGCATGACAGATATCTTCAGCCCTTTCGAACAAACCCTTGGGAAATTGCTGGACAGATAAGGGAGACGCGCCTTCCTTAATCCCAACTCGCGACCTTCCTCCTTCTGAGCTGATGAGATTCGTGGGCACTGATGAGGCGACTGGGAATAATCAATCCTGTTAGCTATTAACACACAGAAATTAAAATATTATTATTATTAAAATTATTAATATTTTTATTATATATATAATTATTTTATTTTATTAGTTATAAGTGTTTATAAACACTGTTATTAAATTAAAATAATAGGACTAGGTCTCCAGAACAAAGGGGACATGACACAGTTAGTCCCATTAGGACTATGAACATGGAAAGTATGCAACACTTATCCAACAAATCACATTCAAACACTCCTTTTCAAGATTAAAGTTGAGTAAAGGTTTCACATTTTTTAAACTTTCCAACATTCTTAGATTCATAATCATATGGATAATAATTGCTAACATATCTGATGTCTATTTGTGTTTCAGGTGCAGAGATTATTGTTGGAAGGGCTTTGAGCAACCATCTTATGAAAGAACCTAAGCCCTCCAAAAAAAAAGATGGAAAACTAATTATCTCTATTGAAAGGTAAGTATATTAATATTATGTTTGTTCTCGCCAATATTTAGTAGAGGGAGGTAATTTTCTTTTAAGATACAAATTATAATGTATAATATAACTGAAGTTTTTATTTTTATATTATCTTTTTATGCCAGTGTTCGATATGGATTGAACATGTTACAAGAAAATGAAAAAAATGACTCCATGAACTCAAAGAAGTCACATAAGGTGAAGTTTAAAATTTGAGTGTAATGTTATGCTTCTACTATAAAATAGTGATATATTTTACAATATTTGTAATGTAAAATACAATGTCCTTTTTCAGGATGTAGCTACGGAGAACCACCATGAAAAGATGCTTCAAGACAATGTGATTCCACCCGGTGAAATTGGGGTGACTTTTGAGGATGTTGGAGCCTTGGAAAATGTGAAGGATGCACTCAAAGAGTTAGTTATGCTTCCATTACAAAGGCCTGAGCTATTTTGCAAAGGACAACTAACAAAGGTTGGCTTCATTTCTCTTTCTATCAAGTTAAAAAATGTGAAGAACCACATTAGACCTCTATAATTAAAAAATAGATATATTCTATAGGTCTAATGAAAGAGTCCTTCGTTTTTAAAATAGGTCAATTGTATGAGTGTTTGAGATTACAACTAGTCTTGTTCCTCTAACGGGATTGTTTCTTAACTAATGCTCTGTTTTTAGTACGAGGCAAAAAAATTGATGTCATGTTTCGTTGCAGCCCTGTAAAGGTATCCTGCTCTTTGGTCCTCCAGGCACCGGAAAAACAATGCTTGCTAAAGCAGTTGCAACAGAAGCTGGCGCAAATTTTTTAAATATTTCGATGTCAACCATTACATCAATGGTATACTTCTAATACGATCGATAATAGTTGACCTCTTTTTAATGTGGCTATTTTTGAACTGGTACTTGATGTAGATTATTGTTTTATTGTTGCAGTGGTACGGTGAAAATGAGAAGTTAATTAAAGCTATTTTCTCATTAGCAAGTAAAATTTCTCCATGTGTGATATTTATTGACGAGGTAAGTCTTTGCTTTTCAATGGTAGCTGAAACTATTTTTGTCTACTCTTCCATTCAAATTATTCAGTTTGCATTTGGAGTTCTTACTACGGATGCCCTGGCAGGTTGATAGTCTGCTGGGAAGAAGGGACAATTGTACAGAGCATGAGGCTTCGCGTAGGATGAAGAATGAGTTTATGACAAACTGGGATGGATTGCTCACTAAAGAAAAAGAGAGAGTATTAGTTCTTGCCGCCACTAATAGACCTTTTGATCTTGATGAAGCTGTCATTCGAAGAATGCCTAGGAGGTGAGCATTTGATTTTCTATGATAATCTTTATAGTGTGACATATATATACTTGGATAGTAGTATTCATATTATATATTTCTTTTACAAGTAATTAAATTTTCAATTTTAATATTGATTTTAGTTGCTTAACCTTTTGTATGGTACATATTTTTCATTTTATTTTGTTTAGACGCCCAATAAGCCCTCTCTTTTGACTTATTGTACTAGTAACTAGACTGTATGACTAGATTTTTTTTTCAGTCCTATTATCGATTATCCTTTGTGGTTGTTTTCGTGTACATTAATGGTAATATCAGTTTTACCATACTGGCCAGCCCTTTGTAGTTATATTTATAGTTGTGCAACTGCGTTTCCTCCTCTATTCCCTGGGCAGGTTAATGGTAAACTTGCCAGATGCATCAAACAGAGCTAAAATCTTGAAGGTTATGCTTGCAAAAGAAGAACTGGCTCCAGATGTTGATTTGGATGCAATTGCCAATATGACTGAGGGATATTCTGGATCTGATCTTAAGGTAGTTTTGTTTAACTTATGTTTTTTTACAAATGTATGTTAAGTATGTGTTCAAAATTGACTGGTCTTCTAATGCCAATGGGTTGTGTTGTAGAACTTATGCATTACAGCTGCATATTGCCCAATCCGGCAACTTTTGGAAAAAGAACAGAAGGTATTTCTCTTTTGTTGCATGAACAAATTATTATAAAGGGACAGAGGCTATGCTTGCTGGTTATTTTGCATGATGAGTTAAACATAATTGAAAGGTGCATATTACTCTTTAGAGGTTGTAAATGTTGTACTTGGATTCAAGTTGGATTACATCCATATTGTTATAAATTGCAAAACACAGCATAGTGGCTTTAAACTTCAGGCCATCATCATTTTGCCAATTTAAAAATAGAATGTTAGAGAAAATTATGATCTAAATTTCTAGCAACTAGATTATCTAAAGTGTTACTGTTCAATATTTCCCTTTCCATTGATCTGGTCTAGAGGAGAGTGCACTGGACATTTGGTGAATTGTTGCATTCAATTTAGTGTGTTTGATTATATAATGTGGTCCAATTTTTTACCCTGTTAGTTTACTATTAAATTCCCATGTCGTCATTTTGTTTTTCACATATTTTATTATATTATGACCATTGAAAACTATCTCAGGAAAAAGCATTAGCAATAGCAGAGGGCAAGCAGCTGCCATCTTTGAGTGGAAGTGCCGATGTTCGTCCTTTAAATATGGATGACATACGATATGCTCATAAACAGGTGAGATTTCAAAGAGTAGAGGGATTTTTGCTGAACAAACCAACCTTCATGTTGAAGACATGTCTCCATCATAAAAACAGTTTCCTTATAGGCTCAGTTTTTTGCAGGTATGTGCTAGTGTTTCTTCAGACTCAACAAGTATGACAGAGCTTCATCGATGGAACGAGCTTTATGGGGGGGGGATATGAGCCACATTTATCTTGTTGTTGCATTAGCATGTGTAACACCCGTAAGATGTTAAACCCAGATTACACGATGTTCTCCCTGTTTGTTACATCACTGGCAAAACCTCTTAGCATTTTAAAATGCTAAGGATATTTGGCCCTGTTGGATGCAATTTTCTTCATTAGTATTACCATTACATCATAATATCATTGGCTAAAAATGTTTCGAGTGTTTAAATTGAATTCAAACTTTTATTTGTATATATCAATATGCATAGCTTGGCGACATAATTTCATTCATTCCATTTTTTATAAATATATTCTAATTATTTTTTAGTTAAAGTAATATATTAGAAAATATATTTATGGGTATTACTGATTGGTTGATAGGCATTTTGTAGTGTAATAGGAGAAATATTTTGTATGTTTTTGATAATGATAAGTCAGCAAACAAGGCGCTGAACCCTTTATAAACAAGAGCCACTAGGGCCCGACAGAACAGGCCAAAGCAGGCCACACACAAAACATAAACAGGCAGAAATAGCTGATAGACAGCTGTTGAAGAACAGACGAGGACTAGACAACCCCAGAACCTAAGGGGACAAATCTAACTCCCTTAACCCTAGGTCGTGAAGTAGCGACAAATTTGGGGAGTCCCTCCTCCTTTCTCTGCACAACAAACCAAGAAGACTTAGAATCGAAGTCCACCGAGCGAGGCGAGAGGGGCGGATCCTCAACAGCCACCACGGGCAATGAGCCACCACGCAGCAAGAGAGCCGGTAGCACGGAATAGGAGTCAGGAGCATTCGAAGGACCAGCAGAGGTGATCATCGAGGGTCGGACAAGCTCTACCTAAACAGCGACATCAGTTCGAGGCACCAATGGTTCCGTTGAAGGGTTAGCCGGAAGAGGATTTAGGGGAGACACAATCTCTTGGGAAGATTCAGCCAAGGAAGGATCATCCTCCTTGGAGGAACCATCAAAAGAGGGAGTGCCCACCATGAGATAGTAAGTGAGAGCATCCTTCCACCAAGTTGCCGTGCCCTTGCGACGAGCATGAGGGCAACCAGAGGCCATATGACCAACGGAAAAACATCTCCTGCATCGAAAAGGGAGGCCCTCATAGTCCAGAAGCTGCGTCCATGGTCTGTCCTCCACCATCAAGACCACATCACCATGGAGTGGTTTGGAGATGTCCATATCTACTAAACTATGAGCCACTGTAGTATGCCCAAGATCCCAAGTCGTAGAGTCCACCTTCAAAAAGCGTCCAATGGCGTTGCCAATAGCTTCATAACATGATTCTTCTCAAAACTGGAGAGGAAGATTCGGCAATCGGACCCAAACTGGTCTGGTATTCAGTGGCTCTGTAAGAGAATTGAAAGAGTGAGTCCAAGGCCTGATGGACAGCGAATGATCACCCCACAACCACCCCCTGTCCAGCACTCGGTCACGCTACTCGGAGGAAATGAAGGTTGCGATGAAGAACCCCCTTGCACTGGGAAAGAGTTCAATCTACCCAGAGACAAGAGGCTTCCAGGAGACCAAAACCCAACCATAGAGATTGGGAAGGGAGGGTCACAAGCCATTAAACCTGCAGACCACACCACGTCTCAAATAGAAACCGTCATTTTCTGCAATCTCAGGTCCACAGACACAACAGGGGAAGCACGGGCACAGGGCAAAAGCCTAACCCTAGCCTGTGCAGGTAGAGTCTGAGCACGAACATTTGAAACAACATCAGAAAAAAGATTTCTTATTGCAGCCTGAAGCGGCCCTAACAGACAAGCCAGCAACAGGGAAGCCACTAGAAATTGGAACAGAAGACGGATTCACAATATTTTCAGGTGCAGAGGGATTAGCATTTGCCAGAACCCCAGCCCCCTGAGGAGAAGAGCCCCCCACAGGACACCCGAACACCAGGACCAAGAGAAAGCCCAGCAAGCACAGCTACATCCCCAGTAACCTGAGAAAGTTTTCCAGGCACCAGAGAAAGCAGCGGACAACGAACGTCCTCCAGCAAGGACACGCCTAGAAGCGCAGAAACATTGAGGTTTGAGGAATCCCGCTGGGCGCCAAACAAACAGGAACTCCCACCAGCACCTGCAACCGGAGGGGAAGAGCCCCCAACGCACCCAGCCACAACATTGAAAGCCCCCCCTGGAGACAGCGAATCCACCTGCACATCGTCGATGGTCACATTCCCGCTCAGAACGCCATTCAAACTTGGTCTGTCGCTTAGTGTCGCCATGATATTATTTTTGGCTGCTACTTACACAACAAAGTCTGAATGGCGTTCTGAAATATTTTGTATGTTATGTTTTGATTAGTTTGTATAAATTTCAATTTTTTTAGTTGTATAATATAAATATTGAATACAAATCTTATGATGGGTTTCTTGAATGTAAAATGTGGAATGGGGGAATGTGTTACAACAAAAGATTTTTACAATTATGGAATGGGGGATGTTGTTAGAATATAGCATATTTGTAGAAGGAATGAACTTGCAAAATTGGGTGAGTGGATGTTTTCCAAGAACAATAGTTAAAGTTTTTGATAACCATTTGTTGAGTGCTACTATGAATATTACTGAAGATAAAGCATTCAATTGCCTTAAACAATTTGTATGTGTGGGTTTGCTTTGTATTAGCCTTAAATCTTTTTGAGATTTCATTTAGAAATATAATTAAACTTTGAAATGGTGCATTATAATCAAATACTTTTGAGATATAATTAAACTTTACTTTATGTTTTACCATGAGGCATTCTATAATAGGTTATAAATATTTGTGCAATGATTGCATTATGATCAAATACTTTTTAGATTGTAATAACCACCCTTGGTTACTATCCTTTTTTTAAAATCAATTTTATTACATGTTTAGTACCATCTTAATCGACCAAGCAACTTCTTTCCAATTTAGAAGTGCTAGTTTCATAACCTTACAAACCATAGTAATGATAGTAGCTCTATGCCACAATCATATAATCTTGCACTAAATAGGATAAAGTTACATATACTTTATCAAACATTTTTGTAATAGAAGGTATTTAGTACATATTTTCTTATTACATTCAAAGCAATAAGGGAAGATAGTACCAAATATTAGAAATATTGATTGGTGGAGTTGAACTTCTTGTAGCCTTAACAAAAAATAGTCTTTGGTGGTGATGTTCCCATGAGACTTCCTTTCACAAAATTGAAACTTTTATTTACTCAATAATAAAACAATAATCAAGCCATGAAAGGCAAGGCTCTCCCCTCTATCCTTCCATGACCACCAACCTTGATTTGTGAGGAAGAGATGTATTTGGCTTGTGTAAATTGGCATTAAAGGCAAGGCTCCCCCCTCTATCCTTCCATGACCACCAACCTTGTGTTAATCAAATTTAATTGTTAAAGGTTGCCCATGCTTTGCTATAGATGGATGCCATACCATCCTACCTTCTCCAGATGCCTTCTTTAATATTTGCCCCCCTTGACTTTTATTTTTAAATTGAAAGATCTCTTTTAATTTATATTTATTTTAGCTCGTGTAATGTCACTAGATTAAAATACCTTTTATTATTAATAATATATATTTTATATTTGCATTACAATTTAAATTAAATATTTTTGAAAAAGGTAAAAAGGGGTTTTGAAAGAGCCCCAACCCTTTTATAGACACCAAGAAATATAGAACATCAAAGCCTAATAGAGCAAATGAGAGATAACTACAAGGACAAGCACCACTTTTTAAAATTGAAGTGGTATATTCTCCAATCAAATTGCAAATACCTGCATCATATGGGACCTTGTTATTGATGAATCAATCAATATACCCATCCACAACAAGGTAGAACGGGTGCCTTTGGGGGATTGTTATAGGTTTAGAGAGCACTCAAGAGTGAAGGTTTGGGTCTTGGTTGGCATTTAAACATTTGGAGAAGGGTGTGTCCAACTAAGGTACAATGTACACCCAAGAGTAGTGACTGTGTTTATGTTGTGAAGGCAGGTTTGGTTCTGTACAAGAACCGGTTCTTCCAGGGGTGTTTGTGCCGAGACCTGTAACCCTCTCTCTATGTGCCGATAGCAACTTTCCAAAAACTATTAAAGATATGTATTTTTTTTCCATTGTCATATAACTATTAAAGATATGTATTTTTTTCCATTGTCGTATAATTTAAATATTCTATGTATTAATTTATCATCTCTTGTCAGTCATTATTTTGATATTCATATTATTGCTCAAGTGATTAATTATTGCCGCTCCTTTTATTTATTAATATTTTATGCTCCTTTTATTTATTAATGCTCTAATTAATATGTATGCCCTTACTCAATAAATAAATTGAACTATTTTTTATTTTTCTACTCTTGGCGAATAGTTAGGTTACATTTGGTATCAGAGCTAAACCTGGAAAAGTTTTAAAAAAAGGATTATAAATGTTAAATTAAAAAATAAGATATAATAGAAAATCTAAATTTAAAATAAATTTAATATTGAACTAAAATGGTAACATAAATATTTATCTCTATATTAATAGAGAATTTGAAGTAAATTATAAATAATTAAAGCAACCAATATGAGATTAAAAAAAATTCATATATATTATTAGTAAAAATAGAAAACTATGGGGTTACACAAGTGAAAAGTGTAAGGTGAAATGGTTTATAGCCACTTGAATTAAAATTAATAAAGTTGGGTAATACATATAAGAATAATAAAATTAGCAACTTTATATAAATCCAATTTAATATGATTATTAATAGATATTTCTATAGTATAAGTCTTAGGCTAGATTTTAAAAAGTATAGGTCATGTTGTTATTAGAGTAGAAAAGTTAGTATGTTAAAATGATAATATTAAACTAATAGGAATGTTAATCACATGGTTGTTATAACAAATATTTATATTTGTCATAGATCATACATTGCTAATTAATTTATATGTATATGTATAATTTTAGGGTTTGAGTTATATATATATGTTTCTTGAAAATATGTCTATATATATTATATATGTATGCCTCTTATAATATTAATTATATATATAATATGATATATAGAATAATATTAAGTTAAAAATATATCTATATATATTATATAATATTAATTATATATAATATATAATATATAAAATAATATTAAATGGACAATGAGCTCGCGGGTTTGAAGTGTTCTTTCTAGGGGATGAGGTCCCCCGTGTTGTGGCTCATTGGTTCATTGCTTCGGTCAAAAGCATTCGCGTGGAGCCGAAGGTGTGTCTCACCTACGTTGTGATCAGTTGCGCATTTAAAAAATAATAATAATAATATTAAATGGAGATAAAAATAAATGTGTTTATGAAAACTTTAGTAGATATTTTAATATATATTTAGCTAAGAAAACAATGTCATATTATCCTCACACATAAGAAAAAAGAAAAATGATAAAACTATTTTAATTACTTAAGTTACTATAATTACCTAAAGTAATTTTATTATTATTAAGAGTCGTTTTATTTTTGAACATTATTTATTTTATATCTTAAATAAATAACTATTTCAATGATATTATTATAAATATTATATCATATAGTTATAAATTGAAGTGTATATAGATAAGGGTTAATTATGATATCACTATAATAATTTTATATTCATATTAATAAGAGACTTTTTTCACAAAGAGTAAGATTTATAATTTAAAAGTTATAAGAGAAATAAAATGTTAAAGAATTGAAAATTTTATTAACCCGTAACTAAAACCAAAGCTTAAGAAGATATAAGAAAATACAATATACTATTATATAAATTTAGAAAATTTAATATATATATATATATATATATATATATATATATATATATATATATATATATATATATATATTCCCTTCTCTCTCAGATGTGTAAATAATACGTGTGATCTCCAGGATAAGGACTAGGAACATTTTTGAATAAACCATAATAGTTTATGAGGGTGTTATTGTAACAGATCTCTTCTTCTTTCAAATCCTGCTATACAGGGTGGATGGCTATTAGTCAACAAAAATCAATTTTAACTTAATATTCCAAAAATATATATGATATATTTATGGTCAAGGGGATGCGGAATGAAAACAAAAAAAATAGAAGCCTCAGAAAATTTTAAAAAATAAAAAAAAAATAATATTGTGTATTAGCAAGCATGTGAGCATTGGTGTTTAAAGTAAGTGCTTAGCATAAGTTTTATATAACCAAAAAAATAATGGGAAGGTTAGAAGAGTATTATAAGGTTAGAGAAGTTTAAAATGTTTAATTTATTATATGTAGTGAGAAGATAGTTAGGTTTAGTAAAAATTTATGATATTATCTTATGAGAATTTAAGGTGTGACTTGAACTTTTGAGTCACTGACATTATTACTATTTTTATGCAAATAAGTTTTTAGAGTGCCTACATATTGCAGAAGGTCAAATTATATTATGTGTAATGATATAAATTTTCTCTTTTATGAAATTATAGAAACTACAGCCTAGTGTATGAACCTAAATGCAAGGCTTATAGAATTAAAACCATGAAATCTGCATATAGGCCTAACACATTGGCAATTAACTTATGCTAAAACATCTCCTTATTATTGGTAACTTGTGCAATGTTTAGTAAACCACACAAGGTTAAAATAAAGAAAATGTCTCTAAGCCAATCCTATACTTAGTAAGCAACTCCAATAGCATTAAAAGAGAATATTGTTGCCTTAACTATATATTTATGAATGTAAATGGAGATCTAATAACCTAATATATCTATTGAAATAATTAGCAACAAACATATGTGAAGTTAGACAAATACCCTCAAACCATATAGATAGGGAATCTTTCCTTCAATGATTGGTAAAAAGAATATAAGAAATCAAGGTATATCAAATTGAATAAACCATTTTAGTATCTCACATAGAACTTAGAATTGCACAAATTTTAAATCTGTATTCATATTTCTACTTCGCTAATACCCTCTTATACAAAGGGAGTATTTGTAATATATAGGACATCTTGACTTGAAGAAAATCTATAAACAAAGAATCCTGTTAAAAGAAGAATAAAATATAAAGGTGCATGATTAATTCATTATGTGGGCTGGCTTGTGTGGGGATGGGTGGGGGGTATAGGCCTCAACCTTAACTTCCTCAACCTGAAGGATGGAACTCCCTGTAAGCTTCAATCCCTCGGCTTCAATCCGACCTTCCTTCCGAACTAGCAGCCTTCACCCCCACCCCAGGCAAGTATTCTCTGGAGCACACCCCCGATAGGCAATAGGATAGGAGGGCGGCTATTATTCCATATTTTTTCCTTATGAAGACAATTAATTAGTTGGATAAGGTAGTGATAATATGCTTAGTATTAGAAAAATTGATATTTAGATTTATTACCTAAAATATAACCTTGGTTACATTGTGGGCCCATAACCCACATGTTTTAGGATCATTTTCACATCTTAAACTTCAGAAAATGTGATCTCTGAATGTGATAGTTCAAACAAAACATATTTTTTTATAGAATAGGAAAAAAAAAGATTTTTTTTTAGGACTAGACTTGGGGACATGTCAAATCTTACAGGGGGAGAGATGATCTATGATTACAAATTATATATTATTATAAACCAATTATACAAATTTGATTTTACCAAGTAGTTTATGGTACAAATATGATTATGTTTTATGGGAAGTTCAAATCTTCCGCATGTTTCTTTCATAAATAATTAGGTTGTTAAAGATTTATTAGTATTTTTGACAAAACAAACTAAAACATCGACTCAAACCAAATCAAGCAGACAAACATAATCAAAGGTCTTGAATGAACAACATACTTAAGCTCTTTATTGTAACTACGATGTAATCAACTTACACATCCTTAGGCACATGGATATTTAAATGAAATTCTTGTTGACTGATTAGAAAGGACACAACCTATATTCCCAAGGCCAAGGCATAAGATGAACTTGTCCTAATAAAATAGTCATTACTATTACAAATTTGTCAATTCAAATTTACATAGTTGGTACACATTTCTCATTATTAAATGCATATTTTGGTTGTCGTAGACATATAACTATAATGGGTGCATCTTGGGAACTTTAGAATGACATTTTTTTTATACACTATGTATTGTATGCCTTAATCCATGATGGTAACTGACATGTGATTTGAAGGTTCCAAGGGACTAGATAGATTGGCAAACCTTTCTAAGATCAATTTTTAGATAATTCTTTGAGATTTGGATGGTCAATCCAAATACTTTGAAATGAGATAATATCATCCATTTATTTTAGGAGTAGATATAATTAGGTAGTTGAACAATCAATCTATGCGAGTGATTTGTTAATGCTTTGTTTTTTAAAAAATACCTTATAGGATTATATGTACTACCTTCTATTTTATTGTGTTATGTTATTGGACTTGATCAACCCAATAACATTATACATGTTCTTTGTGCAATATTATATAGAAAGAGAGGATAGTCATGTAGTCCGGAATGCATGATTATCATCTTGGAAAATATGAGTATGTAAGTGAATGGTGGGTGAATGCATAGTATGAGATATGTATGTTATTTACTAAGTAGTACATGAGTAACCAAATTGAAAAGTTATTAGGGGATTTAGTATATAGAATTGTTACATCCCCTTCTTCTGAACAATGAAACGTTGGTTATGTTGTTAGTTGTGTATAACTGCTTTCATGTGAATATGAAATTTATTCGTTGGATAATGTGTATAATTATGTGTGAATGATTTTCTTTTATATACGAATATTTTTCACTTATATGTGAGAATGAATGTATGCATGGATATAATATATATATTAATGTTCATATCAAGGAAATGATTTAACCTCCAGTAATTGTCGAAGTATTTGCAGGATAAATCAATTGACAAGGAAAAAGGGATATCAACAGGGAGAGGTGTGGTTAGGAGAATCGAAAAACAACAATATTGCCCAAGTCTAAGTCTAGACAACTATATCATCATAGCCTTGGCCAAGGCACATACATATACGTATATATTTCAAGTTGGTAAGAATTATTTTCCTTATGTATATTAAACAAAATATATTTCGCTCACCTCATGAGGAGCGCTTGGTGGTGTGCACGAACTGGAGTCTTGATGTGTAACTCCTCCACTCCGCCCACATGCAAGAAAGAAACGTTCCTTCTTGCGTGCGAACGAGGGAAGGAGGGGGCATGCCTATATTTGTTGGCATTCATCCTTTTCATCGTCATTCTTTACTCAATCTTTGGAAGTAGTATTCGCACCCTCTTTCCAAAAGCATTCGTAGGATTAGTAAGCTATTCTATAACATTGATTTGTATTCTTTTGAGTGTCCTCATCACTGCAACTTAGAAATCCAAACCATCTAATTCTTGTGTGTGAGCTACATTTCTTTTCTTACTCTGTCGCAAGTAAGAATCAATATCATAGGAGCGGCCGTAAGAACTAGTTCGTCAATCAAAATTTGTCTTTGCAGTCGCATTTTCCTCTGCCTCAACTTGTAAAAGCTTTTTCAGGCAAGACAATAGTTCCTTTCACTATACTTAGTTCATCATGCAATGGATAGAAACACATTATTTTGGAGAGCCGTAGCTGACCAAGATTACCAATTAATTCTGTCATTCTATATTTTCTATTTTGTGATTTATGAACGACCTCTTGAATCCGTATGTGTCTTTCAAATACCAAATCTTTTGAATCTGCAGAAGAATTTTTCTTTATACCTATATATATATACTTACATCTACTTATATATTTTTCGCCTCATTGAGAAATTTGACTTCGGTCACTGAGTTAAAGGATACCTTTTTGTCTAAATATTCTTATGTCGTATCTCTTATGAATCTGTAAGTATGTCAAGTGGATTATACATGATTTTCATCCAAACTTGTAACCAAAAAGAAACATATGAAATAATATCAATGCCGAGCAAGGGTGAAAATGCTGACGACACAGTAGTGTCAGATAATTATTAAAAATCCTTGGCCAGGGTTACGATGCAGTATAGGCATCTGTCAACTATCAAGTACCAGATATACCATTGGTCAGAGTGATCTTTCCAATTAGGAGGTACCTTTAGGGAAAAGATCGATTAGGAGGTATAAGTTCTTGACACCAGGCTTAGAGGCATATTGTTGTTATTAGATTCCCCGATAATCACCCTCGTGAAAGGTCAGGTTTTTTCAGTTGAAGAAGCACGGGAGACCAATTGGTCTTGGTTGGGTGTATAAAGCCCTTGTTGATATTCTTTTTTCCAGAATTCAGAGGAGGATCTTACAAACAAATCAACAGGAAACTATTCAAGTTGTATTTTTCTTAATCTCTCTTCCTATCTTAATATTTGAATTTTATTAGAGAAAGATAGTTAATCAAAAGTTAGTTTATTCTTGGTTATATGTATTCTGTTAGAAAAGATTATTTCAGCTCAAAATGAAAGTTAGTTGAAATTTGAATTCTATTGCATTCGATACTATTTTTATAATAGTTAGTTAATCTTTCCGTTGAAATTCTGTTGTTAGATGTAAGTTTATAATTTTGTTAGATTAGAGTGGCTGTTACAAGAATTGAATTAACTCTGTAATTGCAAATTCATGATCTATTTCATATAAAAGTATGATTAGGTTATTAAATAGAAAAATTTCATGTTGAATCTACTTGTGAATAAATTACATTAAAAAGTATTAGTGAAAATAACCAAAAAAATTGTGAAATAGAATTATAGATGAAGTTAAGTGAAATGAATTCATAGCACGATATTGATAGTGCTACATCCACATTTATTTAACTAAATGATTTTGCATGTTTTGTTATAGATTTTCCTTGAGCTATTGAGGACAGCAGCTAAGCTAGAGGGGGAGAATTGTTATGGACTTTTTCCCCGAGAAATGAATTAAAGAAATAAAGTTTGTAAAAACTTTAGAGAGTAAAAATAAATATATATAAAAAAAGAGAATAGAAGAAAATAAGGAACGCAAAAAACTAAAGGAAAAAAAAGAAATTACTTTTTTGAGTTAAAGTAAAGGTTAAAGAACCTTATTTATAAGTACACTCGTATTGGAGTGTGTTTCATTGGAAGTTACGATTAAAAGCTTATTTGTAATATTATTTATGGAAGGGTGTGATATTTGAAACCACTCTTTGGGTTAATATTTAAACCCGTGAAAATAATGTAAAAAAAAAAAACACACAGGGAAATAGAGGAAAAAGCGAAGGAAAGAGCAATATAGAAATTTAGAGAGCACACAAGAGTGAAGGTTTGGGTCTTGGATGGCATCTAAACATTTGGAGAAGGAGCACACAACGTGTGTCCAACTCGGGGTACAACGTACACCCGGGAGTGTCCTGGCTAGGGCTGTGTTTATGCCGTGAAGGCAGGTTTGGTTATGTGCAAGAACCGGTTCCTCTGGGGGTGTTTGTGCCGGAAAAAAGTCGAGTCCTGTAACCCTATCTCTATGTGCAGATAGCAGCTTTCCAGAAACTATTAAAGATATGTATTTTTTTCCATTGCCGTATAATTTAAATGGTCTATGTGTTAATTTATCATCTCTTGTCAATGGCATTATTTTGATATTCATATTATTGCTCAAGTGATTAATTATTGCTGCTCCTTTTATTTATTAATGCTCCAATTAATATGTATGCCCTTACTCATTAAATAAATTGAAGCATTTTTCATTTTTCTATTGTTGGAGAATAGTTAGGTTACATGGATGTGATAGAGATATAATTAAACTTTATTTTTTGACCATGAGCCATCCTATGATAGGCTATACATATTCATGTGAAGATTTGTAAAGATACTTTGGGACTAAATTGTAAGATGGAGCTAGTTGGCTAAATGTTTGATTTTGATATTTATATTTAAAAGGATCAAAGACCACAATTGTGAGGAAAACATTGCACCCATAGACATGACTTAGGTTAGATACCTAGGTTGGATCTATGTCAGATAGGATTATATTACGGATAATGATTTGATTAATGATTATGGAGTAGGATTGTGTGCATGTAAGCATAGCTATAAGTAATAAGCATGGGCCTAGGTGCAAGCACCGTTAGGCCCACATGGCCAACTATGCAAAAAAAATTGCCATATGGCTAGTCTATCCACCTCTGAGTGCTTGGTCAACTGGGAGTCACCAAAAATTGAGAAGAAAAAAATTCACATGGTGCTTGATCATCCTCAAGGTGATGTGGAGCCATTACAGGATATTGTTGTTGTGGGGGAAGACTCTGGTGAGTGGGCCATAGAATTATATTGCAAAGAATAGATTCTTGGCAACAAAGATAGAAGTGAGGAGCTTTAGATTGAATATACTTGCAACCCCTCTTGCATGGCCCTGCTCTTGTCCAATGGACTTTCTCCTAAGAGGGATAAAGGGAATACAAGGATGTATGTGATCCATTTTAGTCACCCTAAGGTTTCTTCAAAAGTTAAGTCAACTCATAAAGAAGGGTGTCTAGCCAAGATGGAAAGTTGCTACAAAGTTACAATGGAAGGAAATAATGGGAATTTTGGTATGACTAGGGAGTGTGTTCTTAAGGAATCCTCTCTTTCCAAAGAGCTTAATGATGGATTTTATGGGAATAGATATTCTAGAAGCAGTATTTGAGAATTGATTGGCTTTAGAAGGATGATGGGAATAACTCCTTTCATAATTCGGTCAAAGATAAGAAAAGTGGTAATGTTATATCTTCTCTCTTCTTGGGTCAAGGAAATCAATTGTCCTCCTTCTAGGGCATCAATAAGGAATCTATCTAACATTTCTCTTCCCTCTTCCTAGAAAGTGGCCCTCCAACTTTGGAGGAGGAACAAATTAATTTGGATTGCATCCTCCCTAGTCTTTGAGGCTATGAACAACTTGCTTACAGGGCCCATCTCTCTTGAAGAGCTTGAAGTGGTCGTGTTCTAGATGAAGAAAATAAAAACTCCTAGCCTAGATGGTTTTCCTATTGAATTTTTTCAAGAATGCTGGGACATTCTGATAATTGACTTGTTGAAGATTGTTCATGAATCTTAGGCCAATAAGCATATGCTTAAACCAATCAATTCTACTTTTCTAGCCTTGATTCTTAAAAAAGAGGGGGCTAACTCTTTTGATTTGTTCCACCCTATTACTCTCTACAATGCCACCTATAATAAATATTATCATTAAACTCATTGTTGATAGTTTGAAGTGGACCTTGCCTTCTCTCATTTTGCTTGAACATGGTGGGTTTGTGAAGAGGTTCCAAATCCTTAATGGTATCATTATTGCCTCAAAGGCCATTCACTCTATGTCTCGTTCCAAGGATAAAGCTATGTCTATCAAGATAGACATGTCCAAGGCCCATGATATGGTTAGATAGTATTTCCTCAAGAATATTTTATTATCCTTTGGATTTTTCTCAGTGTGGATCGATTGGGTCATGAGTTGTGTGGCTTCTCCCTCCTACATTGTTTTGATTAATTGCATATATGTTCTCTCTTTTCTCTACTTCTAGAGGGCTATGACAAGGTGATCCTCTTTCTCAGTGCCTCTTCATCCTCACAAAGGAAGGCCTAGGTAGACTTCTAAAACACTAGAGAGCTAATGGTTGCATCCAAAGTTGGACTATAGCTTGTGATCTTGACCCTCGATCTCATTTTCAATTTGTGGATAACATTGCTTAATGGGTGTTTCTAAGATTCATAAAGCAACTAATTTCAATAAAGCCTTGGATATATATTTGAGTGCTTCTGGTTAATAGATTAATGAGGACAAATCAAGTATCTTTTTCTTTAATACCCCATTGATCATCCAATAGAGAATAGCTCTTATTTTACGCTTTAAAATAGGGCAACTTCCTTTGGAGTATCTTGGCATCTCCTTATCAATTGGTAACCCCAAAAAAAATTAATGGAAGAGGATTCTTGATAGATTTAGAATGTAGGATAGTCATTAGACCTTCATATGGTTGTCTTTTGCTAGTCAATTGACACTCCTAAAATTTGTCCTATAGGCTCTTCTTATTTATAGGTTCCTAGTGTTATTTACTCATAAAAACTTTCTCAAGGACTTTGACACTTTCTCTAGGAAGTTCTTATGGGTAGGGAATTTGGAATTCCAAAATGGAGTCTAATTAGTTGGGATTAGGTTTGTAGACCTAAGAAACATGGTGGCATAAGCCTTAGGTAGACTAATCTCAATAGCTAAGCCTTGGCTATTAAACTTTATTGGCGTTAGTGTAGGCATTTGGACTAGACTTGAGCTAGAATACTTAACTTTAGATATTTAGGCGGAGTTTATGATATTTAGATTCCAAGAACGGATTTGGTTGGGAAATGTTCTATGATTTATAATGCCATTAAGAAGGGGCTTCAATTATCAAAGGTCTCTTTTGGATTGCCAAAAATGGTAATAGGGCACTTTTTGTAATGATGCTTGGGACCTCTACCCCCCATCCTCTCTTCCTTTCACCTTTCACATCCCTTGAGCGATGTCTTTAAGGTAGCAGGGTGGTCTAAGGTTTCTAATTTTAAGAGTACTCTCATGGTGGGGGAATCTTGAATCTATCATTGGAAGGATTCTAATAGTTGGCCTATAGGGGGAACTCATGAAGCTTGGGCTACCCTTTCTTCCATTCTTGCAGATCAACCATGTTGCTCCTTAGCGGAAGTTGTTTTCACATGGGGCCATGATTATAAAGGGGCTTATATGATTGCTCTTGGTTATTAGTCCATGAAGTTGAAGAATGGTGCAACTATAAATTTCCCTTGGTGGAACAAAATCTGGAACAAAAATTTAGTTAGCCTAGACAAAATTTCTTTATCTAGTTTCTCTATCATAACAATGTCTCACATAGGATAACATAAGAAAGAGAGGATTTCAAGGCCCTTCAAAATGTGTCATGCATGACACTAATGAAGAATGTGTTTCTCACTTTTTCTTCCAATGTCCCTTCTCCTTAGGTATTTGGGGTAGTGATGGCAATCTAGCATCAACCACTGATTCATGCTACTTCTTCATTTGAGTTTTGGAAAAACTTAGGTCAACCTCCTGCTTCAACTTCTTTTCTCATGGTTACCTGGGATTTTGGTCCCATTTTTTATCCTATGGCAGATTTGGCTTTAACAGAGCCATCAACTTTTCCAGGGACACTAGAGTCTCAATTTGCAAGTTTGACAAAAGGTCATGGATTTTATCAAAGAAACTATAGCAGCTAAGTGTTCTTTGGATGATATCTTATCTCCTTTTGATTTTTAGCTTTTTTGACACCTTGATCTTTATTATTTTTCCACTCCCTTAGTTCATTCCAACTCGGTCCTAAAGGCCTCTAGAAGGTGAATAGGGTTGATAAGTGGTCTCCCCCTAGTTTCTTCAAAATTAGCATTGATGGCTCTTCTCATGGAAATTTAGGTGCTTTCAGGATTAGAGGGGTGGGTTGTGCAGGAGATGAGACTATCCATTTCTTTTCTCTTTTGCTATGGGGGTCAACACAAACAATTAGATGGAAGCTTGAGCTATCCTCATGGCTCTTAAGAAAGCTTGTTAAATATGTTGGAAATAGGTCATTTATGCAATAGACTCCATGATCTTGGTTTTTCATTTGAATAGAGAAAGGACTTACGATCCCTCTAGGAGGCTAGTATCTTTAGCTGATTAGATTCTTTCCTTTATGCCTAACTTTGAAGCTATCTCCTTTGTCCATATCCCTAGGGAATGTAATGCGGTTGCAGATTGCCTTGCCAAATGGGCTTCTAATGGTAATCGCAATTGGAATGTTTATGAGTATGGGTATTTGTCTCCTAATAAATCCTCATAGCTTCTTCAAGTTTTTCGTAATAATCAAGACCAACCCTACTCATTTTTCCTTGTTACATGACTCAAGCTTCTTGTTTCCTTCTCTTCTTAAAATTCTCCTTCAAAGGCCATCTACTGGTATTATAGCTTGGTTATCGTTTTCATATGAGCTTAGATCTCCTCCTTTCTAGCTAGGGGGATAAGGGGATTCATGTTTTCAAAGAGTATGATAACCATATGGTCTCTCCATGTTCTTCTTGGGAGTGGGATAGTGGAAAACCTCCTTGGGTATTCTCTTTTCTTACCTTATTTATTTTATTGGATGAATTGTTGTGTATTTTGTTTTATCAACTCATCTTGGGCTTCTTTTCTTATTTGTTCCTTCTTGGATGTGAAGTCCGTCTGCAAACTGGTTACTAATTGTTGTAATTGTTGCAGTATGGGGAGGGACTAGTCCCTAACAAAATGTGGAATTGCCTTTTGGAGCATGTCGATCGCCTCCTGTAGCTGCTCCGTTTGTTGTACATGTTCTTGGAGGAGCTCCTCCTTGGCAGTGGTGTGAAATATGTTCCCTAATTGCAATTTCTGTATAGGTGACATGTCGGACAAATTCACCTAGGAGTCCACTAATGGGACTTGAATCAATTTTCAGAATTGCTATTGGTTGAATTTGTTGTTGGGCCAAAAAGTTCTTTAATGTAGAAATAGTGTCTGACGGAGTGGATACATCCCCTGAATCATCCTTTTTCTCCGTTATGTCTTCTCCGGAACCCGTTGTGTTGTCTCCTGTTTCTACTTTATCTTCTTCGAGATCTTCCTTATTGTCTTTGTTTCTTGTTTTGTCCTCTCTAGACCCTTCTTTATTATTCTCCTTTTCTACTTTATTTTCTTCAGATTCTCCTTTATTATCCTTTGGTTTCGTCATCTCCTCTTGTGATGTCTTACTGGTTTCTCCGAGGTCGACATTGTTTGGATTTGGTCTTGTTTCCTGCTCTGAACTTTTATTCATTTCTTTGTATAGCTTCCAGGTTGTTTCCTTAGTTTCCTTTCGAATAGCCTCTGTATCTTCTGGATATCCTGTCATTAGTTTATCTACTCTATGTTAGGTCCGTAACTCCTTTGCCTGTGCTTGCGTCAAGGCGTGCTTTTGTTCCTCAGTGATGTTGGAGCTTATGGTTGATATGGCTTGCTCCATCTCTTCGTCTCTAGCGAGAGCTTTAACTCTTTTTTCTCTTATTGCAGTTGCAATTCCTTCCAAAAATTCCTTCATTACATCTTCCAGACCTTTATTCAAATAATTCATATATCAGACCAAACTTTGAATTATTTTGTCCTTGCATTCTTCATCATATTCTTTGTAGGTTTGTAGGATCTATGGTAGCATCCCATGGTGAGCAATGGCATTGAATGTTGCGAGGACATCAATGGCTCCATTTAGCAGCTCCGGAGATTTTGGTTCTAGAGTTTTCTCTAGATCTTCCTCCTTTTGCTCCTTTGATTGTAGTGGATGTGTGTCCAGAATATTTTTCTTTTTGAGAGGTTGCTCGACCTCTTCTTCATCTTCAAAGATTTCTTCGATCTCTACTTGCTTTGTATCTCCTTTTTACCTTTGAGCCTTCACCTTCTTCCTCAGTTGTTGAGCTCGTTTAGTAACCGATGGTTTCTCCGGTTGGGAGGTTGTTGGTGCTGATGTTGTGGGTCCAACCGAAGTTTCTTGTTGTTGCGGATTGTGACCTTGTAGCCCTTGTTCTGAAAGATTTAGCTTGGGTCGAGGTGGCAGCTGCTGGTTTCGTCCCTTCTTCAGTTTTGCTCCCCTATTTCTGAGCTTTATTTTTCTTCTTTTACTTATCCTCCTGGATCTCCTATTCCATTTTCTGGTCCATAACCTCCTGGTATGTACCGAACCTCTCTGCATTGTGGTCCTTCGGGTTTCGGAGGAGGGTTATGGCATAAGCCTCAATTTCTATGGCGGTGACCTCATAGGGTAGTGTTGGAATCCATACCATGCGGGGTTCAACCGCTTCCATGTACATGGCATCTTTGTCCACCAAAAATGTTATGGTTTGTTCGTACTTCTTGCCTAAGAGGAAGGGGATCTGGTCCCTTACTTGCATCTGTTGTTGAAAGGTTTTGAAAAACCCCCAGTATGCAGTTTGTTGGCATTCAAAATCCGGATACTATCGGGTATGGTATTTTATCTGGGTTGCTATGGTTTGGTGGAGATGCCAGACCTTACCTTCGAAACCAGGTAATTCTTTTGAGAAATAAAACATTAAACATATAAGCAGTGTTCCATACCGGAAGTGATATCTAGAGGATTTTATTTTGTGCAAGTTCTCCAGTAGTTGCTCCTGCATTACCTCGCACAAGTCAAAATCTTTGCCTTCTACCACCATTTGATAGGCTCTGTGGATGGCGGTGGCAGAGTCCTCCCGATTGGCATAGATCTTCCATGCTATCCCCATGGTCACACACCGCACTGCTAGGTTTGTTATTGTTTTCAAGCTCAAGCTTCAATCGTCAAATGTGGCCCCAATCAATTTTTCTACTTCAGTGTTTTTGATGGCCTTTTTAGCTAGAATGACTCCTGCCACCCTTAGTCCGATGACTGCATGAATGGCTTCCTTTGTGATTCAGTGGGGTTTGTCTAGATATATGAAATCATCATGGACCATGCTCAGTACAATTTGTACCCATTCATCTTCATTGCATATATCTAGGCAGTCCTTCCATACATCAAAGCCTTTCTAGCCAGTTTCTATATATTCCGGCTTGTATGTTTTATCATCATTCTCTAATAATTGGTAACGGAGATCCTCCAACTTCATATGATTCAGCTCGACAATGGGCTCATGAATGTATTTCCGGACATCTAAAAGATAAACGAAGTTGTGTGGTACGGACGAAAATGCTCCCTCCTTGTCGGTATCCATGGCTTTGAACGGGACCCTTTTGAATACTGGCCTTGGCTTCTCTGATATGTGGATTACTATAGGGGTGGCCATTTTTGTGCAGGAGAGTGTAATGACGAGCTCTGTGCTCAAGGTTTTCTCTTGCCTGGTTGTCGGGTACTTAGTTCTTTATTATCGCTTTTGTGAGGAATGTTAGTGGGGTAATTAGGTATTTATAGATTCGAGGGTAGTGGGGTGTGAGTTGTAGTGTGGTAGTAGCTGAGCATTTATTGTCTTGTCTGATTCAGGGTCTTTTGGTCCATTAGAGTGATTTGACTATGGCATGTAATCTTTTAGTGTTTATTCTGGTACGTAGTGTTTTAGTCATGCCCCATTAACATGTCCAATCACCAGTGTATTATCCATCCGTCCAAGTTTAACTGCTCCAGATTTGGTTGATCTGATGAATGTAGTATGGTCCTAACCACCAGACCTTCAACTTCCCCTATTTCTTGAATTTACTGTCATATAGTAATACTAGGTCCCCTGTCTTAAAATGTTTTTAGGTGTAGGTTCTAGTCATGCCATGCCTTCTGCCTTTGCCTCTGTAATTGTTGGTTATATCTAGCAATCTGCCAAAATTCTCCTAGTTTTTCTAATTCCTCCACTCTTGTTTGTAAGGATTCATCTTCTTCCAACTGTAAGGTTAGAGCTATGCATATGTTAGGGATTACGAAATTCATGGGTATCGTTGCATCCAAACCATACACCAATTGAAATGGTGTGAACTTACTGGTTCTTTTATAAGAGGTTCAGTATGCCCAAAGGACTATTGGTAGCTTGACATCCCAGTCTGTCCGGTTGCTATTGCACAATTTTCTCAGTGTTTTCTTGACTATTTTGTTTAAGGCTTCACTGGCTCCATTAGCTTGTGGGTGATATGGTGAGCTCTTATTATGTGTAATCATAAAATTCTGTAAGAGTTCCTTTATCATCTCATTTATGAAATGCTTGCCCTGGTCACTGACTATGCTTAACGGGCATCCACACCGAGTAATGATGTTTTCGTATAAAAACTTGGCGGCATTTCTTGCAGTACAGTCCCTAGTTAGCTTTGCTTCTGCCCATTTGGTCAGGTATTCTATACCGGTGATAATGAATCAGGCTTTGGAGTGTTTTGCCGAAGGGTCAATAGACCCAATGAAATCTATTGCCCATTTTTTGAAAGGATTTTGGGCTAGTACCAGTTTTAGGGGCATCTCATCCTGGTTGGTAGGTCTTCCTATCCTTTGACAAATATCACATCTTTTTGCATAGTCCTTAACATCTTTGTATAGTGTTGACCACCACAGGTCAACTAATTTTACCTTCCTTGTTGTGGACTCTTCGGAGTTATGTCCTTCGACAATCCCACTGTGTGCTTCTTGCAAGATGGCCTTTCTTTCATGGTTATAGACAACTCTCCGTAGTATGTCATCATTTCCCCTGTGATGTAGTTCCCCTTCTATTAGTGTATGGTGCTGCTCTTTGTGCTAACGATCGTTTGTCTTGCAAGGTTAAATCTTTTAGGAATTCTCCAATGGATAATAAGATTGCAATATCTTCTAACTCTTCCAGTACTGTTGTTATACAGAACAAGTGTGTATCGGGTAGTTCTTCTCCATATGCATCTGGTTCTTCACTGGTTTCAATTATTGATAAATAATCCAGGCCTTGGCTATTCCTCCCGGGTTTCACCATTATCTTAAAATCGAACTCTTGAAATAGGAGCAACCATCTTGAGATCCTTCAATGGGTTACCAATTTGTTTAGTAGGTATTTGAGGGGTTCATGATCTGTGAAGAAGATGAACGGGGTGGATAGTAGATAATGCTGGTATTTCTGTAGTGCATATACCATTGCTAATGCTTCTCTTTCTGTGGTGGTATAGTTTTTTCTATTGTTGATCATTTCCTACTAGCAAAGGCTAAAGGATGATCTTTATTCCCTTTTGGTTGAGTTAGAACTACTCCTATAGCTATTCTGAAGGAATCAACATGAACGTGGAACGGATTGTTCCAATCCGGAAAGATGAGGATTGGTGCTTCTACAATTTTTTTTTTAAGGTATCAAAAGCTTTCTGTGCTTCCTCGTTCCATTCAATACTTCGTCTTGTTTTCTTTTTCAGCAAATCTTCTAACTGAGATGCAATTCTGGCATGCCCTTTGATGAATTTCCTGTGATATCCAGTGTATCCCAAAAATGTCTCAACTTCTAAAGCATTCTTTGGTGGTGGTAGATTCTGGATTAGGGCTATCTTCATTGGATCCACCGTTAGTCCTTTGCATATGATATGACCTAGGAGTGTCCCATACGGTACTACGAATATACATTTCTTTAGGTTTAGTGAAATTTGCATGCTCCTACATCAGTTTAGCATCATCCGAAGGACCTGGATATGGTCCTTTACTAGGCCATAGACCGTCCAATCATCCAGATATACTTCTAGGAAATCATGGATGAAGTCTTTAAAGGTATTGATCATTATTCGGTTGAATACTGCGAGAGCATTCTTCAGCCCAAATGGCATAATTGTGTACATACATGATCCCCATTCTGTAGAAAAAGTTGTTTTAGGTTGATCTTCTTCCCAGATCTTTACTTGGTGGTATCCGGAAAATCCATTGATGAATGAGTAAATCTTCCTTCTGGCTACTGATTCTAGTATTTCTTATGTGAAAGGTGTGGGAAACGGGTCATGTATACATGCTTTATTTAATTCCTGGAAGTCAACACACCCTGATTTCTCCAGTCTTCTTGTTTTGGACTACCATTGGGCTTATCCATTCCGCATCTTCTATTGGCTTAATTATTCCGGAGGCCAACATCTTATCTATTTCAGTTTTTACTTTCTTCTTCATGTTTGGATTTAGACTATATGGTATTTTCGTACTGGTTTGGTGCCTTCTTTAAGTTGGATTTTCATCACTCCTTTGATTCCTTTCATTTCGGTAAAGTTCCAGGGAAATTAACCTTGAAAGTCTGTTAGAGTTTCGATTGTTTGTGCAACCACTCTTTCGTCCCAATAGTCTCCTATCTATGCTAGTTTGGGATCTCCTTTAGTTGCAATGTTTGCTTCTGCCAATTTTATGGGTTCGTTATAGTATTTGTCTTTTGGAGTGACGATTTCTTCTATTTCTTTTCCCCCTTCACCAATTTCTATATCCGGTATCTGTTCTTCGTCATCTTCTATCTTGCAACAGTGTTTTCTCAATCCACAATCTTGCCATTCCTTCCAACCTTTGTATTTATAGGTTTCTTCATCTTCTGATGGTGTGGAATGGGGTTGTGGTATCGATATTTCTTCTTCCTCTATTGGGCTAAAGATAAGTGCCTTTATTTTCCCAAGTGCAACTTGTATCTGGAAGTTTTTGCTAAAGAATGAAAAAGTCCAGATGAAGTTTGTGGTCAGCTCTTTCCATGTTTCGGTCTCTCCTATTCTCTCCTGATCAAGATACTAGGTTCCTGCCACTGGGCACAGGGTCCAATATAGTAGTTGAATGTATAGTCGGTCATCATGTATTCATAGTTTCCTTCCCAGTGGTACTGGCATTATTTCTAATTGTTTCTCCAGAGGGATATCACCTTTGTAGGGAGGGATGTCTTCATAGTCTCCTACCTCCGGTAGAAATCTCGTTATTATCAGCGTCTTGAATGTGTCACATTTCTTTATAGTTTGCCGGTGTATGTTGTACCAGCATGTTGCAGTGCAGGTAAGGGCATGCGGTAGTGTGGCCAACCTATCTACTTCATTGGGGATGGTTTTCTCGATTTCATTTATGTAAGGCAACAGTTCACCTATTCTGGAGTATTTAGGTAGTTTTGTCTGGGTGTTTTGGGAGATATGATAAATTATGCGAGTCCCCTTTTTGTACCCTTCTTTCTTTATGGCAATACCGCACATGTCTTGCTCTACACTGCGTTGTACCGATTGTGTTTTTCTTATCATAAATATTCTCTGGGAGCCAAAAATTCTCTGAACATACACTTCTTGATTATCTTGCATCCATGCCTCTAACACTGCCTTGCTATAAAAAAGAATAGCAATGAGCAATGCTGAGAAGAACGCTTAGTGGTAAAAAAGAATTTTGAACGGCGATGAGCAAATTTCAGGGGGCTCGATGCATGTGGTGCCAACGCCTGATAGAGATAGGTCGATTGGTGTTGTTCCTGATTTTCTGGCAGAGGTCACCTAGTGGACTGGTGGGGGGCTTGGGATTGTCGCGGTTGGGCTGGGATCTATTCCCCTGAACGTTGTGATTAGAGCTTTGCCACTCTCGGATCAGGTTAATGTCTCTGATGTGGGAGTCGGTGTGCTTCCAGATGGGGTTGATGTTGTTGGTGGGCTTGCTGAGGGGCTTCGGGCTCCTAGGGGCCCAAAGAAATCTTTTTCTGCTATTGTGAATGGCTTTGGTACCCGATCCCGTTCACCCCGGCTCGGTTCTCAGCCTATCCCTTGTGCCCGGGAGTCTCCTGTTGTGGTGTGTGGATCGGAGGTCACTGAAAATAAAGAATTTTATCGCAATACTGGGGTGATCTACAAATTTAATGGATTCTAGCCCTCTTTGCCCAATCTCCACCACTGGGTCATGGAGTCTTGGAAGCCTCTAGTTGAAGGTAAGATTGAATTGTTTCCCTCTACAAGAGGATTCTTTATTGTGACATTTGCTTCTTCAGAGCAGCAAGACTTAGTGCTCGATGGCAGGGTCTGGTTGTGGGGGGAGCATTCCCTCTCCATCAAGCCCTGGACTCTCTCCTTCAATCCCCTAATGGAGCCACTCAACATTAGACCTATTTGGGTCCGTCTCCCAAATCTCCCTCTCCAATATTGGGAGGATTCTTCCTACGAGAACATTGGTAATGCTATTGGTCGTTTCCTCAAGGTCAATTCTACAACCTCTTTCATGGGTCACTCCACGATAGCTCGCTTACTAGTGGATATCGGCATTTCTAGACCTCTTCATGGGGATGTGGTCTTGATGGTTGGAGCTAGGCCCTAGAAACAACTTTTGGATTACGAGGGTATTCCTTTTAGATGTAGAAGGTGTTTTGCTACCAGGCATTTAGTATCTGGCTGTCCTCTCTTGCAACGCAAGGGGGCTGCTACTTGGTGGAAGGATGCTCTTGTGGATCACCTGACAATCAGTGCTACGCCGGAGAACTATTTGTCTCAAGGGGATGGTTCCTTTGTGGATTTGGAGCTTTCTACTGCTCCTATTGCTTTTACTTCTTATGCTGCTAATGTGTCTCCTGTGTCTGGGGTTGTTGCTGCCATTGGTGTGTCGTCGGAGGCAGGGGTTGCTGTGGGTGTTGGTGTGTCGTCTATGGCAGGGGCTGCTGTTGTTGCCGGTGGGTCGTATGCGGCTGGGGGTGCTATTGTTCCCTCTTTTCCCGAGACATCCTTGGTTGAGGCGTCGAGTGAGGTTCCCTTCTCACCCCGTTCGGTGGATTTGGATGTGGATGACTCTTGGAATGTGGTCGAGAGAAAAAAGAAAGGTCTCCCCTTTTCAGTTGCTTCTTTGCATCCTCGGGTTCAGGGAGTGAGGCTTATTAGCTCAGAATCTATTGTGTAGATCCTCTGATTGGGTTTTGTTTTACAACAGGGTTGTTGTGCCTGTGTTGCTGGTCTTTTGTCTGTTCTGTCTGAGTACTGTTACTACTCAGTTTTCCTGCCCCCTAGGCTTGTTTCTATAATAGGGTTCGACACCCTTGTTTTGCTGCTTATCTAATCAAAAACATTGTCTTTCTATCCATACTTCCTTCAGTGTCCTCTATTTCCAATTCTCCTTCTGAATTTGGTTCTTCCAGAGTTTGTTCTACCGATACGGTTATAGTATTAATTGTCCAATCATTGTCTTCGTAAACTTCTGTATTTACTTCTTCAACATAAGGTCCTCCAGACCTTCTACCTAGGGGTATATGGACCACTCTTTTATTGTATGCAAAGGAAATATCCTCTTTCTGGGCATCTATAATTCTCTTAGAGCCTACAAACCACCTTAGCCCCAAGAGTGCATCAAACGAGTCGAACATCTCCATGGTGTCTACCTCGAAATCGACAGATTGTTTTACCCCCTTTACATTTACCTCCACATTCCTCCAGGTTCCCATTCTCTTCATTTCAATATCGTCCGCCAAGTTGATATTGTAGGGCGTTGGTTCTAGTGTCGGTTTGCCTAGATATTCCCATATTCTTTTAGGAATTAAGCTGACATTCGACCCCAAATCAACCATAACCTTAGGGATTTTCTTCTGGAGGATCCAGAGTTCGATCATAATTGGCCTCAGTTTCCAATGTCTTCCCACAGTCCTTACCTGGGGTATGGTCTTTTTGTTCCAGTATTTATTAAGTTGTATTAATTTAGTAAGTAGGTCTTGTTGCCCCGCTAATTTTGCAAATTGTTTAAGGACCCTTACTTCTTGTTCTGTAAAGTAGTTGTTTGTAACTTTACTTTCTCTTGTTCCTACTCAAGGATTTTTTTAGTTTGTTCTACTATTCGGTCATGTTGTTCCTTTGAGGGGTAAAATTCTTCTTCTCTGGAACTGTTGTCCTCTTCTGAAGTCTCCAGGCTCGGCCTTCCGATATTCGTGCCTTTTCAGGTTACTACAGAGGCCTTGCTCTTTTTCTTGGTTCTAGCCTCATTATAGCGATCGTCTTCGGTACTATCTTCTTATGTTGTATATTTATCCTCCTTCCCTATTTTCTGACACTGTTTGGTTCCTTCTTCCGATTCCTTGGATGTCTTATGAAGGAGTCTTCCCCCCTTGCAGTGTTGGGGTCTTGTTGGTTGTCCTTTTGAGACTGTGCAACATTGTAATGTTGGCGTACTTTTTCATAGTTTAAGGCATCATGATCGTCTTCTCTACAAAATCCACATTGTTTCCTCTTTTCGCCCCAGCATTCTATAGCAAAGTGTCCCGGCTTCCCACAATTGAAATAGGTAGCATATGTTCTTCTTCCTCTTCCCTGTCCACTACCTCTTCCTCCCCGAAATGGGTCATTATCATTGTAGCCTCCTAGACCTTAGATGGCGTTAGCATTTCTTTTCCAGGTTGGGGCCCGGTATCCGTGATTTGGTGCATATGGTGGCCTTTCCGCCAGTCCTTCTATGCATGCCATCTCTCGGTCATGGTTCGATTCTTCATTTATCTGGAACTTGTTTGACGGGCATTCCGTTGTTTCATGGTTGTCCCATTCTCCACATACCCCACAATAGACTGAATTTGGTTTCCTAATGGTGTGAAGGTCCACTCGAAGTGCATTTGCCTTTCTTTCTCTGATTTCCATTGGACATTCGTTTCGGAGGTGGCCTTCTTAGTCGCGGTAGGAACACCCAATATTGGGTCTTTAAGGGTTAATTTCTCATTTTATTAGTTCTTGTCTTAAGCATAACTGGTCCATTTCCAACTGTAGCTTCTTCATCTTCCTATTCTCTTTTTCTTTCTCTGTCCTTCTCCATGACTGACCTTCTATCCGGCATGCTAATGCAACTAGCTCTGAATATTAACCAAAACTTCAACCATCCAAGGCCATTCTTAGTTCCGGAGTGATGGGTGAAAGGAACCATTCTCTCTTTTGTTTATCATTTAGTGGTTCGTCCAGCCTCCAGACCACTTCCTTGAACCTCTTGTCGAATTCTAAAACGGATTTATCCCTTTGTGACAGTTCCCTTAGTTTACTTACTCCTTCCATTGGGAGTTTCGGGCTATCAAAATTTTCCAAGAAAGTTTGTTTTACTTCGTTCCATGATTTATTGTTCTGGAGGTATGCTTTCCGATACCATTTTAGTAGTTCTTCTCTCAGGGAGCTAATAAAATCAAATAGGTTTATACTATCCCTTTGTTCATTTCAGCTTTTCCATATATTTTCTAACAAGATGTGTTCTGCAACATTGTTAGTGTCTCTCTCGAAGACTAGCATTTTCTTCATTGTGGTCATGTCATCTTCTGATGACTCCTCTTATGGGCTTGTTGTACCACTTCTCTAGTTGCTAAATATGGAACTGTATTCAGTATCACTTCTTGTCTTTTCGCAACCACTTTGTCCTTCTATGGTTCCCCACTCAATCGATTGATCGTTTCCGTCTATGATGTCCCAATTTATTGTATAGGTTGTCCACAATTCAAGTTTCTTGCTTTCTTTGTCTATCTCTATGTGTTATATCCGGCTTAAGGGGTGACTCTTGGTCCAAGGGTGGTGACTATTCCTCATATCTTTTCGATCGTACTTGTGTCTCTTCATTGATAATCAAATTTAATTTATGGTTAACTATTGGGTCCTGCCAGTTCTTCTCTTTGTTTGGTTGCAGTATCTTTGCCTTCTGATATTTGTCCTCATTTCCTCCTATTCTCGGCTACACCCACATTGGCGCGCTCAACAACACCCTCCTTGGCGCGCTCTGGCTTTCTTAGGATCTCTTCTGCCATTCTTCATGCTTGCTCTATTTCCCTTCTTTCTTTTTCCCTTTTCCGGTATCTTTCTTCCCTTTCCTGAGCTTGTTTTAGTTTTCTTTCTTCTGCATCCATTTCTATCCCTAATTTAATAATTTTAGGTATCTCTCTCTTCTCTTTGGTTTTCCCTTTTCCCATAATGTCTTTGGTCCGAGTACCTTTTCCTCTATATCATGGTTCTGAATAAATTTTTTGAACAGTCACATCTTTTCAAGGACCTCTGGGATCCTCCCCCTTTTCCATTTGTCATCCCCTAATGGCCTAACCCCCTCTTACAGAGATTGTATTAGGGTCTGACGAAAATTTTATCTTGCCAATTTCCTTACTTCCTTCCAGCTCCTAATTCCTTTCCTATTCTCTCCAGGGTCTCGGCAATGAAACCAATGTTGGTAAGAGATATGGGGTCAATACAATCTGGAGAACTGTACCCCAGTACTTCTTGAGTAGTCTATTTATACCCCGAAGGACACAGTCATAGAATTAAGCCTAACCAGTAAGAGTCAAATACGCGTACATAACACATCATAACATATAAGCAAAAGACAAAATATATCCATCCATGACATGCAAATTCCCTTATAACTCCTATATATATATATATATATATATATATATTAGGTTATAACCGGTATAAAGATAAGGTCTAGTCTCTACTCCTTTATGAATTCCTATTACAATATATGTCTTATATCTCTTCCTTATGTCTATTACATTCGATATATATACAAATGTTCCACTGAAGTGACATGTCTCTTGTTTTGCACCTCATGTCTCTTACAGTACCGAGGTCCTTTTCTTTAACCCGTCTTCCAGTATTCTTTGGTATCCCTGTTCCAGTACTTGACTTGCTAACATCCCTATTACCAAGAGGTGTGATTAGTGTTCCTCAAGTCACAATTTGGTTGGTGTTGTGAATTGTAGTGTGCATCCCAACATGCATTATGGTTATTTCTAGATGAATTATGAGTTTGTCCAAATTTATTGAATGGTTAGTTGTAAGTATGTTGAATTGTATGGTGTTTCCCAATTTGCATACAAAATTGTATTCTCTCTAAATCTTACGACCACATGTAATAATAAGATTGAATATAGTAAACAATATTCACAAGTTAAATATTTAAGGAGATCATTAAAAAATAGAAATCCAACTTTAAAAATAAATTCAACATGAATATGTTGGTTTTGTAAATTATTGAAACCACTTACAAAAAAAATAAAATATCTATATGTACGTTTCATCAAATTTATACTTACAAAAACATTATAAGGAATTTTCAAAACATCAAAGTTATTTGTTATATAAATTTAGCCTAACCTAAATTTGTGTGTGGGCATATTTCTTCCATTAGATTTTCCTTTGGGAAAGGTCACTCTTAATTCTCAAGTGTATTATTGATTTGATATGATTTATTTTTTAAATTGTTTGTTTGGAATTTTATTGGATGATATGTTTTTATTATGGTAAGCAGCTTACAAGAGGCTGAACCCTTTACAAACAAGGCCCCAAGGGTAGAAAAAAGGACAGACACAACAACACAACAACAGCCAAGCTGCAAGAAACCAACAACCCAAAAGGCAACCCAAATAGTGCACAGGATGCACACTGACAGCAGAAAAACCAGACAGGGGATCTAAATGACAACAGATCCCGTACAAGCAAATCTAACACCCTTATCCCTAGGGCGCAGCTCCACAACAGATTAGGGGAGCGCTTTCTTTCTACACTGAACTGCAGTCCAAGAAACCTCCGAGTCAAAGTCCTCAGAGCATGGCAAGAGGGGGGTTCCTCCCTTGCAGCAATAGCCAAAGAAGGCACAAGCAAAGAGACCAAACCAGAAGCAAGCACAATCGAAAGATTGACCGGAGTAGACGAAGAAGCAGCCTGGCCACGAAGGGTCGAAAAAACAACAGGAGCAGACATCGGGGCTTCAACCTGAACGGATGAAACATTATCCATATTCTCCACCGCATCCTCAGGAATAGGAGGAACATGCAAGGAATCTTGAGAGGAGCCATCATTCGAAGAATCACGCACCGTCAGGTGATCCATGAGTGCATTCTCCCACCAAGTTGCCACATTCTTGCAACGAGAGTGAGGATAGCCTAAGGCCAAGTGGCCAATAGCAAAACATCTTCTGCATTGGAAGGGAAGGGCCTCATAATCAAATTGTTGCGTCCAAGGCCTTTCCCCAACCATCATCACAACATCTCCATGAAGGGGCTTGGAGATATCAATATCAACTAAGATTTAGGCAATCGTAGTATGCCCCATATCTGAGGTAGTAGAATCTACCTTCAAGAACCAACCAATACTATTGCCTATGGCCTCATAGAAAAAGTCCTCCCAAAACTCAAGGGAAAGATTTGGAAGTCGAACCCATATTGGCCTGATATTAAGAGGCTCGATAAGGAGGTTGAAGGACCGAGCCCAAGGTTTGATGGAGAGCGAGTGCTCACCCCACAACCAAACCCTATCATCCAGCACTAAATCTCACTCTTCAGGGGAAGCAAAAGTAGCAATGAAAAACCCCTAGCATAGGGATAAAGTTCAATCTTACCTTCAACCATGGGCTTCCATGACTCACTGACCCAAACATGTAGATCAGGGAAAGAAGGCCAAAACCCATTAAACTTGCAGAGCACTCCATGCTTCAAGTAGAACGCCTCATTCTCTGAAACCTTTGGGCCACACACCACCACAGGGGTTGAGCAGGCAGTAGGCAAAGGTCGATATTTTACCTACAAAGAGCTAACAAGAGAACCTGCACCCTTCATAGCATCAATGAACGATTTTTGGGGGCGGCTAGTAGTCCCAAAGCAAACCCTGGCCCTGCCAAAAACTCCAGAGGATGGAAACAGCTCAACAGACTGACCAGGAGGGCCAGCCACCAACACCAAATCCCTACTAATGGCATCCCCCAGCACTCCCTCTGTTGTCGAAATACTTGCGTTTCCATTCCCAGCGTCTGCGCATTCAAAAACTCCGCTCGTGCTCATTTTCGCTCGCCTAGAGGGATTGCATATGTAGTGTTTCATATAAGCAAAACTTATTGGATGATATGTTATTATAATTAGAGTTCAATTAAAATTGAATGTATTGTTTAAATTACCAATTCTTTAAATATGTATTTATTTATCTTCATTTATTAAGAGTAGAATTTTGTAAGTTTTTATATAAGCTAAATTTTTTTATTAATTAAACTATGATAAATTATCTTTATTAATCGTTTGATTGTAAATGACTATAATTTAAATTTGGTTAACTTTTTGCATATAGTGCAAAAAGTATGGGAATGCTAACTATTAGTGGGACACAAGAGGTTGTGTGATACTAAGCATGTTATTAAGGTCATTTTTGGATTCATATATATATCTATTATATAACACTTAAATAGCCTTAAAACATCTCTTATATACCTAAATAAGATATAAAAGGGATTAATATCATAAAGGAAGAATTAAAATAATAGAAAGAGAGTTATTATGAGCGATTAAAAGTTATTATGAAAGGATTTAAGGAAAAGGCATCATGAAAAGGCATAAAGAAGTTATGTAAGGATGGGGAAAGTGAGAGATAAGAGCATGAAATATATGTGAGAATAAGAAAGTCTATAAGATATATGGAAATAATATAACACATGGTTATGTGATATATGAATGATATGAAGAGAAGATGACATAGATGATAATGCGAGAATAAAGCATGAGGAATGAATTATATTACACTGTATAAACCATTGAAGTATATTAATATATGATCTTATGTATATTGGTGTTTATAATTTATTTAAAATTTGTCTCTGCTTATTACATATCTAATTTCTCCCTTTTTACTACATCACACTAGGGTTTATCACATCGGACATAATATAAAATCTTGGACTCCAATCTAGGTTTTTCTATCAACAACAATCCTCTTTGAGATATATCACATAGAAAACATTTACAAGTGAACTATGTCCTAATTGAAAATAATGCCTAATTATTTTGTGTTGTGATTATGTCCATGCTCTCCCTTGTTTTTATGATGCAAAAAGAAGAGATTTGTTGTGCTAACACATCCATCAGTGGCCACTATGGCTAATGCTATCTCCATTAGGAATATGAGGCTTTAAAAAGATGGTCTCTCATGGACACAAATGCCTTTTTCTCCCTTTCCAATATCTAGGGAAATACATGTGGGGGAGTTGGTAGAGAAAGCAACCCCTCTCTTTGCAAATTCCATTGGTGATAGGCCACGGTCAAGGCATGGTTTTAGTAGAAGTGGCCTTCGATGGTGATATTATTTAAATTTCTAAAAGGATCCTTTCTGATCTCTTTTCTTTCTGAGGAAAAGGAAGAGTTTGTGGCTTCAAGTGTGTGGTTGGTGAATGGAAGCCCATGAGTGGGTCAAAATTAAAATCTTGGATGGTCAAGTATGGAGGATCACAATAGGGAAGGTCATTTTTGGATTTAGTTATATGGGTTGCCACTTGAATTGAAGTCTTGCTTGACCTTGGGTAGAGTGGTGGAAATTGACTCTTTGTCCTTGTATCACTCTCATCATGTTTATGAGAGGGATAAGGTGGCTAAAAACCTAGATCTTCCTCTTCCAAATAAAATGAAACTCTTCCTCCCTTCAAGGGATTTACTTTAGGAGGAAGATTATGAGAATTTCCTATTCTAGTGCTATGCATGTCATAAGGTGGGTCATCTTGAAAATTTCTACTATTTTTGTAATTTCTTGGAAATTGACTCTTTATAGTTAGATCACTCACATCATGTTTATAAAAGGGCTAAGGCAGCTAGAAACCTAGATCTTACTCTTCCAAATAAAACCAAGCTCTCCCTCCCTTCGGGGGCTTTACTTTAGGAGGTATATTATGAGAATTTCTTGTTCTAGCGCTATGCATGTCATAAGGTGAATCATCTTGAAAATTTCTAATATTTTTGTAGTTCAACAAGCAATTCAAGTGGCAGGAAAATGTTCTTTAAAAGAAAGAGTGACTTTTGTTAGACTTAGGCATCATGACTACTTTTTATTGAATGAGACACTTTCTCCCCACTAGAATCCTTCAGTGCTACGATGCAACAAGGATATTAGGAGTTGTGGTCCTTCTTCCTCTCCTCCTCCTTTAGATAATCCTTGGTCTCTTCACCTAACCAGGCTCATGGTTTTGGTGCATGTTCCTCTAAATTGATGGTTTTGGGACTTCAAAGGGGACAAAACCCCTTTCCTTATTTTGCTAGTTGTATTAGATAAGTTAGACTACCCATCTTCCCCTTTGGGGATAAATTTGGCTGAGAAAGGCTCGAAGGCTTATGGTTGATTAAGGTTCTTCTTAGAGTTTTGGTTGAAGTCGAGTGAGCTCAATGAGGTTGAAATATACAACATTGGGAGGATTATTCCTTGCACCATTATGGTTGAGCATAAAAAAATTATGTTACAATTCTTAGAGGAGAAAGTGAGGGGAGTGGTCTTCTCCACAAGGAGGATAGTGCCCCTAGCCCTTATGGTTTTCAATCTATCTTCTTATAATGTTTCTAGGACATTTTAGGTAAAGAACTTACAATTATGGTTATTGAATCTCTCAAATCTAGAATAGATTTGAAGGATTTCAAGAGTACATTTATGGCTTTGATCCTAAAGAAGCATAATTTGACCTCCTTTGTTAATTTTAGGTCCATCTCTCTCTATAATACTATTAACAATGTAATATCAAATGCTATTGGGACCAACTCAAACTTGTGGTTCCTCTTTTGGTCTCAAAAGAATTAGGGGGTTTTATAGAAGGATACTAGATCCAAGATGATATTATCCTAGCCCATGAAATTCTACATTATCTCAAACAAAATAGGGGTCAAGGTATGGTGGTCAAGCTCATTATTCCAAAGGCTTATGATAGATTAATTGGGGGTTTCCTAAAAAAGGTCTTGACTGCTTTTGGATTTGATTTGACTTGGATAAAATGGGTGCTTGGTTTGGTCATTGGAGCTTTCTTATAAGTTGTTTTGGTTAATGGGAGTTCAACCAATTTCTTCTAGCATAAGTGGGGAATTTGTTAGTGAGACCCCCTCTCTCCTTGCTTATATATCATTATGATGAAAGCTTTGGGTCAATTTCTTTTAGAGGCAAAATAGAACGGTGAACTTTATAGAACCCAATCTCTCCCGACATGTGCACCTTGACACATCTACAATTTATTGACGGTACCATCCTATTGGGTGATGCATCTATTAGATTGGTATTGCAACTTCCTAGTTCAACAATTTAATGTGGTCAAGTCTAAAATTTTATTTCTAAATGTTCATCCTAGCATTAAGTTTGAATCAAAGAGAATTTGAATTTTGTAGCTTCCTCTATCCTCTATAAATACTTGGGGGCTTCCTATGTTTATGACTGCATCTAGATACAACCTATGAATGGAGGTGATTGGCAAAATGAAGTCCAAATTAGCATCTTGGAAAGGGAAATGGCTTACTATAGCTAGACGACTATTAAGGATTAAGGTAGTCCTATAGGCTATGCCAAATTATATGCTCATTGATCTCTCAATTCCAAAAAAAGTGGTTTTAGAAATTCATTAATGTTGTCACACTTTCATTTAGCAAGGAACTTTAGAGGAGAATAAATTTCTTTTGGTAAACTAGTCTAAGATGTGCCATAGAATGGATTAAGGGGAGTGAATTTGAAAGATTTGGATCTTCACAATCAATCTTTGGGAGCTAAAATTTCTAAGTGGTGATTGGTGGAGGACCTTTAGGCCCCTGGGTGTGTGTGATCCAAAATTAGGTCACACAGGATTGTTAGGTTGTTGGATGGATGTGGCATGAGTTAGGTTAAGGACCATTTTGTTGATTCTTTGACTTATCTTAATCTAATTTGATTTATCTATTTGTTGGGATTGTTTTGGTTGTTAAATGTGTTGATCGCTTGTTTTAATTTGATTGTTGAGAGTTTGTTTGTTGTTGATTTACAAAATGTTGATAATTTGTAATAGTTTTAATTGGATCAAATAGTTTCAAATTTCAATGTATGATGTGCAAAGTGTTATGGTCACTTGTGGGAATTTGGATTGAATTTTAAATGTTAACATTTTAAAAAAATTCATGTATTTTAAATGTTTTTGATATTTTGAAAGGTTTTTAAATACAAATAATGTGAAACTAGATTAATGTGTTCTCTTCTAGTTTTGATATTATGTGAACAAAACTAATTGCTATAGATATGTTGAATCTAAATGAAATGAATATCTTTTTGTGTTTTCCTTTGTTTTTAATGAATGCATCTAACTGAATCTAATATGTAAACTATATTTTTTTTTTGTGAAATAAGATTGATGAATGCATTTCTTTCTTTTCCTTCTCATTTTAGCTTTGCAAAACAATACTCAAAGTTTTTATTTTACAAAGGGAAATAAATCGAAACTTTCCTTTCCTTTTCCAAACAAGTACAATACAAAGAAAATTGAGACTTTTGTTCCCTTTTCATACAATTTCTGGAAAGTAGACAAAAGATAAAGAGGGGAAAGCAATGTTGAATTAATTTTTCTTTTTGATTGATGATACAAATAATAGATGGCAATCATTTCTAAATCCCTTTTATGTGTGAATATTCACCTTTTGGAAATATGTAGACTACTAGTATAAATATGAAACAATTTCCTTTTGTATTCTAAAGTTGAAATTTTTTGTATTAATTTTCTTTGTAATCTTTCAAGAAAAGAAACAAGGACTTTTCTAATAGTGAATATAATAGAGGCTTAGAAGCAACGACATTAATGATTTTGCAAATCTAAAATTGTAACCTTTAAAAAAAATTAACACTACAATGAATCAAAGCTAATCTATCCTATAAATTGTTGCTTCTACACCTATTTCGACATACACAACAAACAAAACTAATCTAAAACTACAACTCCTCAAAACAAATCTATACTGAATTCCATACCTAGGATTAGAGATGTCCAAAGCACAAAGCAAATTGGATGTTGACAATATCCTTTGGAACTGTCAACACTAAAACGCAGATCTAAATAAAGATTTCAAATGCAATATTAAACCTTTAATCTACACTAAATGTGACCTCTGATAGAGCATAGAAACTTGAAAATGCAAATGAATAATCAAAACAAAATTACCCAACTTTCCGATTTTTGTTGCATTGTGAGGGTGGTTTTTCTCAAGATGATATGATTGTGGTTGCTCAAACTGACAACATGACAATGTACAATAGATGATTTGTTGAAATGGGCTTCCGAAGAGTCAATTTATAGACCTTCAAGAAGGATGATCAATGGTGAGGATTCGATGAGAGATCAATGGCTAGGAGTAAGTTGGTTGAGAAGTTACGAGATCAATGGTGGAGGATAATTCAGATTTTTAATTGATTTTTGATATTTTTGGGAGATGGTTATGAAGTGGTTATAAGGTGAGTGGATGAGAATTAAAGAAATATTTAATTTCTTTAATTCATTTTAGGTAGTTGAGAGGGATTCAATTAATAAAATTAATTAAATCAAGTGGGAAAGGAGATTTAGGAATTTAGGAAAATGATTTGTGGCTAAGGGAAAAATTATTAGGATTAGGGGAAAATTAGGGATGGTTAGGAATAAATGATGGAATCAGGCCCTGAAATTAGGATAATTATGATAATGTAATAAATGAGGACAATCAAGGGATAATTGATCAAGATTAGGCTAATGGGGTCAATTTAGGGATAAATGGTCGATTTAGGGAATCAGGACTCGATTGCAAGTGAATTAGGCCCTGGGAGATTTTTAGGTGTCTATAGGAACCTAGCTATACGATTTTGAGGACCAGGAACATTTCAAAATTTGGACCTAGCCCAAAGTTCAAATTTCACTGTAGCCATAATAAACTTGCACTGTCAACCTCCCCGCCCATCACCTATCTACATGATCGAAGCCATAAAAAAACTTAAACTATAAACGCTATTGTAGAAGATTACTACCTGCACACTAAGACAACCCTTGTACACCCCAAAACAAGACCTATCCTATCATATCAATTGACGAGGGTCGGGGCAAATTACTCAGGCCCTGACCCACCCAGACCCTTAAGATTACATTCATTGCATACCGAATCATTGTCTTTCATCATGCCATCCTTCTTCGTCGTAGCTTCTCCCATGCAACAATTAGAGAAATTTTGAATGGCCTCCATTAGTAGGTCCACCTTGAGCTTCTTTGCAATTTCCTTGATTGCCAACTGGAGACACACCTATCATTTCTTGATTGCATGTAAATGGGCCATAATACAATCATGAAATGCGTCGGCCTGCAACACAACATCTCCTACATCATCATGGAGAAGGTAGGAGCTCGTTGCAACTTCCATGATCGATGCACATGAGAGCGATTGAGCCACGTCAAATGCATTCCATCATCCCCTAGTGTACTTCAAATCCAGCATGTAGTTGGCCATGGCTTTTCTCAGACCCACCTCTTGCTTTCCATCCAGGTCCTTGAACAACTTCCACACCTTCTTCATCCAATGTCGCAGGTTCAGACTTTCGATCTCTTGATCAATGTAATCAATGAAACCCCCCACCACCTCTTCGCTGTCAGTTCTCTTCTTCCTCCTACGCCCAACAACCTCCTTCTCTTTCCCCTTTTTCTGCTCATCCCTGACCATGACTCCATCGATATGTCTCTTCCCCACCGATGAAGCCATGAGATTCGTCATAGAGAGAAACCCCAAATCGCCACCACATCAATGGAAATGCAATCGCAACACGTCTCCTTAGAATTGCCACCTGATACTCCTCACCCTTGCCTTTCATGAATACTCACACGAGTGATATTACGGTTCCTCTTCCAACGAGCTCCTACTTACTATTTCATTACTGCCTCTAGATCATTCTTCGGCTTCCGGCCCTTATCGGGCATATATATATTCCAATGATCAAACCAGCATATAAATGCTTATTGTCCATTACCAAATGTTTTAATTACTCTAAACTAGAGATAACACTCTTTCTTTGTGTTACATCCCCTTCTACTGAACAATGAAATGTTGGTTATGTTGTTATTTGTGTACAACTGCTTTCATGTGAAAAAGAATTTATTCGTTGAATAAGATGTATAATTATGTGAGAATGATTTTCTTTTATATGCGAATATTTTTCAATTATATGTGAGAATGGATGTATGGATATTATATATATAAATGTTCGTATCAAGGAAATGATTTAACCTTCATTAATTGTTGAAGTGTTGCAGGACAAATCAAACAACAAGGAAAAAGGGATATCAACAGGGAGATGGTGATTACGAGAATCAAAAAACAACAATATTGTCTAAGTCAAGTCTAGACGACTATATCATCGTAGCCTTGGCCAAGGCACATACATATACGTATATATTTCAAGTTGGTAAGAATTATTTCCTTATGTATATTAAATAATATATATTTTCTACTTGCCTCATTAGGAGTGCTTAGTGGTGTGCGAGCTGGAGTCTTGTATGTAACTCCTCCACTCTGCCCGCACGCAAGAAGGAAACGATCCTTCTTGCATGCGGACAGGGGAAGGAGTGGGCGGCCTATATTTGTTGGCGTTCATCCTTTTCATTCGCATTCTTTACTCAATCTTGAAACACAACATTCGCATCCTTTCCAAAGAGCATTCACAAGATTAGTGAGTGATGCAGAGTGCCAGCAGAAGCGAATGAAATTTGCCTATATCTTCCCTATCGGCAAGAGGTCCTCCAGTGTTTCGCCGAAGTCAAGGATGTCTTCGCTATCGGAAAGACATGAACTATCGGTCGTTCCTTATTCTTTTATCCCGATGGCCAAGTTCTCACCGATAACTCCGTGATGGTTAGTTGCTTATCGGCAACACCTTATATATATCGGGCGATCCACCAGAAGTCTCCCCGATGTTCCCCTCACGCTGATGAAAAGTTCGTCATTGGTTGCCTTCGGCAACACCCAGACTATCAGACACCGAGAAATATCTTAGGCCGATATACTCCGTCTTGCCGACACCCACTTCCTTGTCGGTATGTCTTCAATCATCGGTGATACTAATAGATCTTACTCCGATATCTCTCGTCACTCCGATGACCCCTCGAACAATTTTCGTCGGCCAGACTTCCTCCTTCGGCGAAGTTTCTTTCACCTACACCGACACCTTATTTCTCACCGATATTCTTTATCGGCGATATTCCGAGGAAGTCCCACCGATGCGAACAAACAATGGTATGTGTCTCCGACACTATACCAACCTTCGATAAGACGGAGAGTATTTCACGCCGATGTCAGTTTCATCGGTTAGACATAGTCTATCGAGTGTCCTTCAAAAAGCTATTCCGGTGCTCTGTGTTACGCCGATGGTCGCCAACTGTTCTGTGATGCCGAAGCAGAACTCCCTTCGATAGAATAACGGGACTTGGCCGATTCATACATCAAGCACTTCGACCACTTGTATCAATCTGATCCCCAAATGACACCGTTCGCCTTACATCAATTTCCCGACTAGCCACATGAAGATGTCTAGTCGAATCTGACTGAGTTCTCTGGCTTCCTGGGCAAGAAGTTAACAACAACAAACGTGAAAAGTCTTTCCCCCATCACACTGATACTACACAAGGCCTCAGTGGACAGAGGAAAGGGTCTCCATGTATGAATCAAAACCCTACTCCTAGGTTACAAACCAACCTCTGTGGAACCGTTGGTTTTACACCATCTGCACACTATAGAAACACTACAGATTGACAGATAGCATCCAGTTAGGGTTTCTATTTACAAAATCAGAATAAAGATATCAAATCACCAAGAACAACCAAGAGAAATCAACATAGATCATGCCCAGAACTCTCTTTATTCATTTATCAAACAAAACTTGTTGTAATACACACACTTCTCTCTTCTCCGTGTGACATACAACCTACCTCTAAAGAAGATGTAGAGACAGCAGTTATTTCCCTCCAACCGTGCAAACTGATTTTCAAATCAATTAGCCGTTGGGTTACCCTTCATACAAGCAAATCACTTGTTTGCCTTACACATGTACATCCATGGGACCAAATTGACCCTTATTACAAAATGAAATGGCTTAAGAGCCTTATGAGAAAACAAAAGAAAAGATGGCCCTGCACTACAGAGAATGTGCTCCTGCACCATACTCCCCCTGCAGGAAAAACTCAAGTCCCTTGAGTTGCTAACTGCTGAAGTGTCTTCCCATGCTTTAGAATATCTGCTTCACTCATCCAGGTTGCCTCTGAATCAGGAAGATCCTGCCACTTGACCAAGTAGTCTTTGTATACCCCTTTTCTTGTCTTCTTGACAATTTTGGAATCCAAAATGAATTCCAATTGCAAAGGCTTACTTGGAGGTAAATCTCTGATCCAGTCTTCATCTTCAATCACAGCATCTGAGCCATCTTCAGCATGTAATGGAGGTCTAAAAGGGAACAGGTCTGCAACATTGAAAATGGGAGAGATACCAAGGCCAGATGGTAATTCTATCTCATATGCATTTGGACCAAATTTATGCACTACCTTACAAGGTCCTATCTTCTTCATCAACAATTTGGTTGGTTGCCCCTTAGGTAATCTTTCCTTTCTAAGGTAGGCCATCACCAAATCTCCTACCTTGAACTGTACCTCCCTTCGCTTCAGATCTGCCCTATCCTTGTACTTGGAGACAGTTTTCTCCAACTGAAGCTTGACCTGATCATGTACTGTTTTTATGGTAGCAGCAAAGTCTTCTCCTAGAGCACTCCTTTTATCCCATCCTTGGAGGTCTTTGAGTTCAAGTGGTCCTCTTGGGTGGAAACCATAAACTATTTCAAAAGGGCTTTTCCCAGTACTTCTGTTTCTTGAATCATTATAAGCATATTCAACTTGACTGATCACTAAATCCCATGCCAATCCATGCTGTTTGGTAAGGCATCTCAAAAGGTTTCCCAAGGACCTATTAACAACCTCAGTCTGACCATCAGTCTGGGGATGGTAGGCTGATGAAAAAGACAACTGAGTGCCCAATTTTCTCCATAGGGTCCTCCAAAAATGACCAACAAATTTGGAGTCTCTATTAGTAACAATTGATAGGGGTAAACCATGAATTCTGACCACCTCTCTGAAAAAGAGACCAGCAATATGAGATGCATCATTTGTGCATTTGCATGGCACAAAATGAGCCATCTTACTGAATCTATCCACAATGACAAAAACACTGTCTACACCCCTTGCTGTCCTAGGAAGACCAAGCACAAAGTCCATACTAATGCTTTCCCAAGGTCTGGTGGGAATGGGCAGTGGTTGGTACAAACCAGCATTAGAAGACATACCCTTGGCCTTTTGACATATGGTACAGCTTGCAACATATCTCCTCACATCTGTCTGTACCTTGGGCCAATAATAGAACCTGGTGACTTGTTCCAAAGTCTTGTCCAACCCAAAATGTCCTCCTAAGGCTCCATTGTGCTTCTCCTTGATGATATTGTCCCTCATTGAACATTTAGGAACACACAACAAACTACCTTTAAATAGGAGCCCTTCTTGCAGCACAAAATCAGAATACTCACCATGAAAAGTGTTAGCCAAACTTGCACACACTTCATAGGCAGCCTTGAAATCTGCATCATCCTTGTACAACTCCTTCAGACATTCTAGACCCATATGTTCCATTTGTACTTCCTGTATGACCAGTATCCTTCTACTCAAAGCATCTGCCACTTTGTTGGCAACACCTTTCTTATGCTTAATAGTGAAGGTATAGGCCTGCAATTGTTCCATCCACTTGACGTGCCTATGATTCAACTTTTCTTGACTATTTAGGAAGCTAAGAGCATGGTTGTCAGTAAAAACAATGAACTCTTTTGGCAGTAAATAATGTCTCCATTTTTTTAGAGCTTGCACCATTGCATACAACTCTAGGTCATAGGTAGAATACCTCTGTTTGGCCTCATTCAACTTCTCTGAAAAGAATGCTACTGGATGTCCTTCCTGACTAAGAATAGCACCTATAGCCTGTTGGCTTGCATCACATTCCACAACAAATACTTTGTCAAAATCAGGGAGTACCAACGTAGGTAACTCGACCACTTTCTGTTTCAACAGTTCAAAACTATCATCTGCTTGTTTTGTCCATTGAAATTTACACTTCACTCCACCCTTGATGGTATTGAGAATAGGAGCACTTATGTGACTGAACCCTTTAATGAACTTCCTGTAAAAAGTTGCCAAACCATGAAAACTTGTTACATCTCCTACTATCTTAGGAGTAGGCCAATTGAGAATAGCCTCAACTTTTGTAGGATCCATTTTCAAACAGCCATTGGAAATCACAAATCCAAGATACACTAGTTCAGTTTTCATAAAATCACATTTATCCAAGTTGATCATCAACTTACTCTCATGCAATTTCTTTAACACCTGTCCAAGATGCTTCACATGCTCTTCTTTGGTCCTGCTGAAAATCAATATGTCATCAAGATAAACAATAACAAATTTTCCAATAAATTCTACAAGTACCTCATTCATCAACCGCATGAAGGTGCTTGGAGCATTACTGAGTCCAAATGGCATGACAAGCCACTCATAGAGACCTTCATTTGTTTTGAAGGCAGTCTTCCATTCATCTCCTTGCCTTATTCTGATCTGGTGATAACCAGATTTCAAATCAATCTTGGAATAGTAACATGAACCACCAAGATAGTCCAACAGATCCTCAATTCTTGGCATAGGAAATCTATACCTTATGGTGATCTTATTGATAGCCCTTGAATCTGTGCATAATCTCCATTTGCCATCTTTCTTAGGAGCAAGTACACTAGGGACTGCACATGGACTGAGACTTTTCCTAATCAAACCTTTCTCCAAAAGTTCTTGAATCTGTCTACCTACTTCTTCATTCTGCTGTGGTGTCAACTTATAGGCAGCTTTATTGGGTAATGTGGCTCCAGGAATCAAGTCAATCTGATGACTTATGTCCCTCATAGGTGGTAAGGAGTTAGGAGTATCCTCTACCACAAGATCTTGGTACTTATCCAGTAATTGTTGCACTTCCAATGGAATCTCCTTCTGCTGTTTGCTTTGCTGATTGGATACAGGCTTCATCATCAGTGCATACCCTTGGGTATCCTTCTCCTTCATGAGTTGTAGGAACTCTTTGCCACTCACTAACATGACACTGTTGTCATTGCTCTTCTCTCCAACCTGCTCTGGTAAGGGATCCATCTGAAACTTCTTACCATTCTTGGTGATCATATATGTATTCTTTTCACCATCATGCTGTGCCTTCACATCATACTGCCAAGGTCGTCCAAGAAGAAGGTGACAAGCATCCATAGGAATAATTTCACATAGCACCTTATCCCTATAATCACCTAGTTCAAACTCTACCCAAGTTTGTTCTTCCACCAAATAGTTCTGATTCTTATTCAACCAAGATATTTTGTGAGGATTAAGATGGGGTAATCTTTTCAGTCTACACTTTTCTACCATTTCAGTAGACACTACATTTTCAGTAGAACCTGAATCAACAATGATTTTACAGAGCTTACCATATGCTTTTCCTTGGGTTTTGAAGAGATTCTTCCTTTGTGGGGGCTCCTGCTTCAATGGCATCTTCACGAGGGTCCTCTTAATCATCATATTCTCTCCTTCAAGCACTGGTGCAGCACTACCAATTGGTGAGTTTACACTTTGACAATCATCCTCCTGCAATAGTTGGTTCCTTCTCCCACCATCATGAGAGCTAGATGCCTTCTCAGGGCACTTACTTGCAGTGTGGCCTACTTGATTGCAGTTGTAACATCTTCCAGTGAAGACTCCATGTCCTCTGCCTGCACCACCACCTCTTCCTCTGCCATTAGGTCTTCTCCAACCTCCGAAACCACCACCTTTTTGTTCTGTATCAGAACGTGATTCTTGTTGACTTGAACTTTCACCTTTGTTTGGCTGTCCTCTACCAAAATTACCTCTTCCTCTATTGTTCCTGCCACCTCTTCCTCTGTTATTTTGATCACCTCTCCTTTTCAGTTTATCCTCTGCCCTAGAGGCTAACTGAAAACATTCATCCACAGTCTTGGGAACCACCATACTGAACTCATCCTGTATATTGTACCTCAGTCCATCCAGGTATCTGGCCACCATCTCTTTTTCTTCTTCTCTGTGATTGGCTCTCATGCTCAATCTGTGGAATTCTTCAGTGTATGTAGCCACGTCCATATCTTTCTGCCTAAGATGATTAAACTTTCTGATAGTCTGGAGATCATAATCACATGGTAGAAATTTGGCTCTCAGCATGGCCACCATTCTGCTCCACTTGGTGATTGGACTCTTTCCAACCTTCTCCCTTTCACATTGAGTGTAGTTCCACCAAACCAATGCAGAACCTCTCAGTCTGGTCTTTGCAAACTTTACTTCTTACTGTCACTATACTCTTTGAAGTCAAAGTAATTACTTATGGCTTCAATCCAGTCCACAAGAGTATCTCCATCCAGTTTCCCATTGAACGTGGGAACATCCATTTTCGGATCACCACTATCTCCATGACCCTTGAGTGCGTTCAGAAATGCCTTTTGATCAGCAGTCATACCTTCTCCTTGAGGATTCTCCCCAGTTTCTCCTTCTTCATCCTCCTCTGACTCAGAAGTGCTTCCATTCTTCTCTTTGGATCTTTCTTCCTTCAGTCTCTCTTCGAGCATTTCTTCCACCATCTTTTGGATGGCTGCTTTGCTCATCGTCTTGGGAGGCATTGTGCTAGCCTCTGTTTCTATCTCCAATTCTTCGTCTGACATACATGGCTGTGACTCAGAATATTGGCTCTGATACCAATTTGATGCAGAGTGCCAGCAGAAGCGAATGAAATTTGCCTATATCTTCCCTATCGGCAAGAGGTCCTCCAGTGTTTCGCCGAAGTCAAGGATGTCTTCGCTATCGGAAAGACATGAACTATCGGCCGTTCCTTATTCTTTTATCCCGATGGCCAAGTTCTCACCGATAACTCCGTGACGGTTAGTTGCTTATCGGCAACACCTTATATATATCGGGCGATCCACCAGAAGTCTCCCCGACGTTCCCCTCACGCCGATGAAAAGTTCGTCATTGGTTGCCTTCGGCAACACCCAGACTATCAGACACCGAGAAATATCTTAGGCCGATATACTCCGTCTTGCCGACACCCACTTCCTTGTCGGTATGACTTCAATCATCGATGATACTAATAGATCTTACTCCGATATCTCCCGTCACTCCGATGACCCCTCGAACAATTTTCGTCGGCCAGACTTCCTCCTTCGGCGAAGTTTCTTTCACCTACACCGACGCCTTATTTCTCACCGATATTCTTTATCGGCGATATTCCGAGGAAGTCCCACCGATGTGAACAAACAATGGTATGTGTCTCCGACACTATACCAACCTTCGATAAGACGGAGAGTATTTCACGCCGATGTTAGTTTCATCGGTTAGACATAGTCTATCGGGTGTCCTTCAAAAAGTTATTCCGGTGCTCTGTGTTACGCCGATGGTCGCCAACTGTTCTATGATGCCGAAGCAGAACTCCCTTCGATAGAATAACGGGACTTGGCCGATTCATACATCAAGCACTTCGACCACTTGTATCAATCTGATCCCCAAATGACACCGTTCGCCTTACATCAATTTCCCGACTAGCCACATGAAGATGTCTAGTCGAATCTGACTGAGTTCTCTGGCTTCCTGGGCAAGAAGTTAACAACAACAAACGTGAAAAGTCTTTCCCCCATCACACTGATACTACACAAGGCCTCAGCGGACAGAGGAAAGGGTCTCCATGTATGAATCAAAACCCTACTCCTAGGTTACAAACCAACCTCTGTGGAACCGTTGGTTTTACACCGTCTGCACACTATAGAAACACTACGGATTGACAGATAGCATCCAGTTAGGGTTTCTATTTACAAAATCAGAATAAAGATATCAAATCACCAAGAACAACCAAGAGAAATCAACATAGATCATGCCTAGAACTCTCTTTATTCATTTATCAAACAAAACTTGTTGTAATACACACACTTCTCTCTTCTCCGTGTGACATACAACCTGCCTCTAAAGAAGATGTAGAGACAACAGTTATTTCCCTCCAACCGTGCAAACTGATTTTCAAATCAGTTAGCCGTTGGGTTACCCTTCATACAAGCAAATCACTTGTTTGCCTTACACATGTACATCCATGGGACCAAATTGACCCTTATTACAAAATGAAATGGCTTAAGAGCCTTATGAGAAAACAAAAGAAAAGATGACCCTGCACTACAGAGAATGTGCTCCTGCACCAGTGAGGGAGGGATTGCATTCTTTGAATGGCCTCGTCCCTGCACCTCAGAAATCCGAATCATATTTTCCTTGTGCGTGAGCTTCATACTCTTCTTACTCTGCCAAGTCAATATCATAGGAGCAATAGCAAGAACCAATCTGGCAAACAGAAATTGTCCTTGTAGTCGCTTATTCCTTAGCTTTGACTTGCAAAAGCTTAATCAGGCAAGACAATGGCTCCTTTCAATATATATAGTTCATCATGCGATGGATAGTAATGCATTATTTGGATGGCCGTAGCTGTTCATGAGTATAATTCATTTTGTTCTCTGTATTTTCTATTATGTGATTCGTGCATGAATCTCCTGAATCCGTATGTGTCTTTTAATTCCAAATTTTTGAAATCTGTAGAAGTATTTGTCTTCGTATATATATATATATATTCTCATTGAGAGATTTGACTTTGGTCACTGAGTTAAAGGATACCTTTCTATCTAAATGTTCATATGCTGAATCTCTTATAAATCTGTAAGCATGTCAAGTGGATTGTACATGTTCGTCCAAACCTGTAACCAAAAAGAAACATGTGAAATAATGTCAATGCCGAGCAAGGGTGAATGCTGACGATACAGTAATGTCAGATAATTATTAGAAATCCTTGGCCAAGGTTACGATGCAGTATAGGCATCTGTCAGCTATCAAGTACCAGATATACCACTGGTCAGAGTGATCTTTCCAGTTATGAGGTACCTATAGGGAAAGGTCGATCAAGAGGTATAGGTTCTTGACACCAGGCTTAGAGGCATATTGATGTTGTTAGATTCTTCGTTAATCACCCTCGTGAAGGGTCAGGTTTCTTCAGTTGAAGAAGCACAGGAGGCCAGTTGGTCTTGGTTGGGTGGATAAAACCCTTGTTGATATTCATTTTTCCACAATCCAGAGGAGGATCTGCAAACAAATCAGTAAGGAGCTATTCAAGTTGTACTTTCTTAATCTCTCTTCCTACCTTAATATTTGAATTTCATTGAAGGAAGTTAGTTAATTTATTTTGGATTATATCGAAAGATTATTTCAGCTGAAAATGAAAGTTAGTTGTAATATTTGAATTTTATTACATTCGATACTATTTTCATAGTAGTTAGTTATTCTTTCTGCTGAAATTCTGTTAGATGTAAGTTTATAATTTGTTAATTATGAGTGGGGTGTTACACTTTGGTCACAAAAATAAGTACGCTTATCCCTTGCATTTACTTAATGCCGTGGAAGAATAGGAAAAATAATTATTTCTCTGCCATCAGGGTTAAAGTTGGCAATTGCATTTGGTTTGATAAACATGCCCCGTGGACAACTATTAGAGTTTTTAAGAACCTTCGAGTGTGATGTTGTTTGCGGGACTGTAACAAAATTATCACTAAGATTGTCACAAAAGAAATTCATTATGAGATTTGAACCTCTTCCACCATTTTAAACAGGGGCAATGTTCTTGTGGAGGTTATTGGTGATGTTCAAATGAAGCAATCTGAAAATTAGACTTGCACTAAAATAATGAGCACCGTGTCAGTTTCCCAGTAATAATGAAGGGACATCCCTGAAGGCACAATTGAAAGTGAAATTTTTTTTGAGAGAAACATAAAGACGACTCTTGCTAAAACTGGCGGCTGTGTGACAAAATGTAAAGCAAACAAAGAGGTAATTTAAAGTTTTTAAGCAAATGAATCTTTGCCAATGGGCTCGCAGCCTCTTCCACAGAGGCTCGGCCTTCTAAAAGGGTGCAGCCATACCAATTTGGCCGCCCAGTCAAAATTTAAGACTTTTGTGGTTAAACAAAAATCAAACCCTTCTAACTCTGTCGATTAGGTCAACATACAAGCAAAAAGGGCACAATTATGATCATATTTCACAACAATGTTTCGATATTGAATAACCTAGCCAATAATGCCTTGTTTTGGAGAAAATAATATGAAGATTCTATATGGAAATAACCATGAAAATTATCTATTAGGAATGCTTACCTCTACAGCGCAGATTTTGTCAATTTTTGTAGAGGAAATTTCCTCAGATGTTGTCATAAGTGCTTTGGTATCCATGCGTGTAATATGTGGAAAAAGAGGGATTGCACATGTGCTGTTTGACAGAATGCCCATTGAGATGACTTCTCATGGAATGCAACGATTGCAGTATATGCACAAAAATGGATTCATTGAAAGATCCTCAAAAATTTTAAGCAAAACCAGGCGAAAGACCAGGTTCCACAACCTTTTCCAGAATCCCCTTTGCTTGTGCCCTAAAAAAGTAATAATGACCAATGTATCCTTGCAAGGCCAATTTTTATCAAAATTTTGAAGTTGGAAAAGCTTTTCTCCACAAGTATACAAAATGTGGAAGACGGGCCTAAATTTGATGGTCGTATAGGCATTTAGTCATTTTTGTCATAAAATACAATTAAAATTTTAACGTTGTATCACATGAAAGGAGAGATTTTGGACAGATTGTCAAAATTTATATAGGATTATGATAGTATAAATATTTGGTTTATGTATAATTTTACTTGTAATAAAATATGTCATAATATTTTAAGGGCACCTTTAAATGAATAACCGTCATAAAAAATTTGCTTGACAGATAGGGTCGACCATCAAATTTAAGCCTTGTGTGGAAGCACAAAAACCACACATTAAAAGCATTGCATTGGATAAAGATGGCGCAGAATAGGTGGCACATGGCCCCTAGCACTTGTAAACAATTCACTCATTGGGGTAAACTAACAACTTTAGGGTAAACTCACAAACTTGTTTTGCTAGAAAATAAAGATTTTGCATAGAAAGAGGTTACAAACACTTGGTGTTTGACTTATGTTTACTTTGAGGTGACATGTATGCGAGATTCTAAGATGTTGACAAGGCATTTCCACCATGGAATAAAAATTTGAAGGTTATGTTATTGGTTTCCATGCCATGTAGGGTCATGCGCTGGGTTATTAGATTGTCATTGAACTCCATGTATGCATGTTCATTTTTAGACACTTAATGGTGTCTTTGGTCTTATCCAAATATTTAGGGAAGGAGGAGCCTTGGAGTTTTTTAACTACAAAAAATCTTTCTAGTGGGTTTGCAATTTGGAATTTTATTACTTCTTGTAGAAAGGTGGCAACTTTGAAACTCGCTGGAGATGTTGATAATGGTGAATTGGCTAGTTTTTGGATGGATTCTTGGGCACAATTCTCTTTGTGAGATGGATGGTATGGTGGTGGCAAGGGGGTTTTTGGAATCAAAATGGGAGTCTAAAAAGAGAGATTATTGGGATTGGTTGTGAATCCCTCAAGCCAAGTGAGATGCTTGGGTTGGGATGAGGGAGCTAATTGTTTCTAACATCCCAACCTCACAGTCTTAGAGGTCTTTTCTCTTTCTAACATTTATGCTTGCGTTTTGCGAGATTGACAAGTTTCTCAAAATATTGATTAGCCTCCATAATTATGTTTGGCCTTATCATCTCCTCACGCAGAGAATTGACTCCACTTCCTCTATATGGCCTCAATGTTTAATGAATTCCATATCCTTTATAGTTTTGTCTCTTATGGCTCACGACAGCAGGGATCCCCATTGGGGTGGTGCATCTTTGACTGTCATCCAAAATATGTCTTCGCTTTGCTAACTCCTTCCACTCTCTAAATGATCAAATGTGTGTTGGGGAAGGTCCATTGCTACCAACTTCATTTTCAAGCTCGATGCCATGGTCCTTAAGGTGGGTGTCTGCTTGATTTCCACTAGCATTAGTAGATGTGTATGAGGGAAGATCAACCATAACTAGGCTAGAACCACCCTAATTAATGACTTCTACTAACTAAGAAAATAAATATAGGGCAATCTAATATAACATCTTGCAAAGGTAGCTTAGAAAGCAACTTGTGTTGTGATAGGAGAACAATATTCATGACATAGGACATGCAAGCTATGATTTTAAAAAGCATATTACCATTCCATCCAACTTTCTACTACCACCAATATAATTTTTTTTAATGTATTTTCCAAACAAAGTTGACTCACTTGACTTACTTGTTAGTCTTAATCATTGAACTAGTTGTCCATAAGTTAAGCCTTACACTTTGACAAAGTCTAACATGTAAATAATGTTTCCATTTAAAAATATCACATATATTTAAATAAAGTACAATAAACTATGCACTAAAGTTAGAGAAATAAAAGTAAATTCAACTAGTAAGAAAGAAACAAAGGGAAAGGTCAAACAATAAAATGAGAAAATTAAGATGGGAAATGAATATTGAAAGAGGATGTAATGACCATTAACTAGATTGGAAAAATAATACAAATAAAGGAAAAAATAGGAGCTAAGAAATAATAAGTGGGAGTGTAGCAAGTTGTAAAAAGACATGAAACCAACATATGGGATAAGTAATGAGTAACCAATACAATAAAAAAGTGTAGAGAAAGATTAAATTAATGGGTTGGAGGAAGAAAAGATTAAGAAGACTTATTGGAATATAAATGTGACGGAAAACAAAGTGATAAATGTGTCAAAAGAAAGAAAAAAAGGAAGAAAAGTAGAAGAAACCCATAAAAAATTAAGGAAAGAAGGATTGTTGACTGATTTTAAGGGGGAGAGAAAAAGAACCAAATGGATTTGTTGAAAAGGCTTTAGAAACTTTCAAGTAAATGCAATTGGTGGGTGTAAATCCAAATTCCTCAACCTTTGCCAGCACCCTCCCTACTTGTGCCAAAATGAGATCTTTGGAACAAGGTATGGACATCCATCAAAGCATAAAGGATATGGGAATTTTGTCAAATGTTGCAGTTGTAACTGCCCTAGGAGACATGAACACAAAATGTGGAAGCATAGACAAGGCACATGAGCTATTTGGCAGAACACCTCAAAGAGATGTCATCTCATGGGATGCAATGATTGCATGATATGCACAAAATGGATTTGTTGAGGAATAAGAACATACACAAGATTACAAAATACATGGAATTATTATCATGTATATCAATACTGTTGATAACTGAGAGGGGGGGTGAATCAGTTATCCTAATAATTTCTGCTTTCTGAACTTTCTTAATAATCAATGCAACATTAATTCAAATAAGCAAACATAACCATGAAATGGAAATGCACAGACACAATATTTTTGATGCGGAAACCCTGTTAAGGGAAAAAAACCACGGGGTGATTAACCCAAGATTGTATTCTTTGTTAGAAGAATGGAAATACAAAATGGCACTTGCCAATTAGGGCTCACTGCCCGAGCACACTGCTCACAAAAGGCACACTGCCTATAAGAGACACACTGTCTACAATTTATAAAGAGTGTAATACAATACTTGAACTGATAAGGAGCATCAACATATGCTAGAGTTCAGTTCTGATTAGGCTCAGTACACTGATCTGCTGCACTTCATCTTTCCTCTTCTTTTGTGCTGCTCTCCTTTCACATACCGAACCTTCCTTTCTTCTTTTACTCGGGTCTACTGCTTTTCTTCGCACATTGCTCAAAACCACGACACACCTCATAACTAAAATCATCTTATATATATATATGCAAAAGCGATTTCATCACCTTTCTAGTCGGCATCCGGAACAATTAATAATTTCCTCAAACTCTGATCTGTCGGCCGAATCCTTGCACACCAAGTAATGCGGATCAATCATATACTTGTAGAAGTCATCAATTATGTCAGCCAAACATAACTTATGCTTTAAGAACCTTTTCCATCATCAGTAACACATCCGGAATAATGTCTGATGTTCTGCCAGTCAGTTCTTCCTCTATTCACACTGTTGGGAACCCGACACTCAAACATTCATATCTCTTTATCCTTTCCACACCGGAGGCTCAAACCCTGGAATCTATCAGTCAAGATACTCCTCTTGACTTCCCCAAATCCGCACTTCACTGAGATACTTCTACTGAGAGATCCGGACCTGTCTGTCAAACCTTACTGACTGCTCTGTTCTTGCTTACCGGACCTCAACACTTCTTCAATCTGACTTCCGGTAAGGACCTATCATGTCTTGCGGATGTGTGGGATAACCTTTGTTGCCATCAATGACAACATTCATGAGTCCATATAGTGTCTCTTGCCAACAATCTCCTCCTTGGCATTGATGGAAACACTTAGTGAAAAATGACTAAGTGTCACACTATACTCCCCTTTGGCTGATGCTCTGTCTCTATGTACATTTACCGAAGCTCCCCCTTAGTTGGATTCCTCATTTTTCACTACTCCTCACTCCCCCTTTGACATCAATGGAAAAGGGTAGGGTCCGCACATCAAAATTTTCAAAATTTTAACTATACTTGTCCGCATAAGTATATACATATGGCATACTTACATATACTGAAGTATGTCTGCAAAAGTTGTTTTTAATTGAATGAATTATGTAGCCCAACTTTGCTTCATTCTGTCCAAAATTGATATATGACTGCTCAACAGGAATGCAAACGCATCTGCCCTTTTTAGATCTGTTGGATCATTGGTCCGGGCTATGATTTGAGCTTCGTTTATGGCCTCATGCATGGCCTCTAACTTAGGGACAATTATCCCTTTGAGCTCACTCAACCTACTGATTCTATTTTTCTTCTCTTTTTCAAGCTTCTTAATTTCATTCAAAACTACAACCGTTTGACATTCTTGATTTATTATGGATGTAGTAAGTGGATCAAAATTTTGAGAAAGTTTTATCAATTTATCCTCCTGTTCTTTCATTTTCTTCTCAATCTCCACTGTTGTTTTAGACCAGGATATACAAAATTTGTATACATCACCTCCATCCTTAAGGGCATTTTCCAAACTTTTTATCCCAATGCCCATAACTCTTCTGTCATTTGAAATTATCCCTTGCAGCTCGGAGAATCTTTTATCCAAAAACTCTTTCCTGACCTTCTCCTCAGCTGATTTTTCTAGAGAATCAAAATGTGTGCTAACACTATTGACTAAAGTTTTAAAATTACCAGAAGAGGAGGCTGTGGTATCCTTCTGAAAAGATGGCATGATCTTTTCCAACACTCCGGATGCTACCTCTATAAGCTCACAGTCTTCCATGTGAGATTTCAGTAGTTTCTCTTTGACTTTCGCATTTGCGAATGAAGCTATCTTCATTGTTTGTACCAGAGATAGAGAGTCAAAATCTAATGGCCCTTTTAGTAATTCCAGTTCATCCATCTCATTAGTTGCTTTTGTTAAGAAGTCCTTGACAGATTCTGCAGTGTCACTTATGTTCTTTTTAGCTTGACTTCCTTCTTTACTTTTCACCTCCTTTTCTTTCTCTTTTATTATTTCTTCTTTAGATCCGGAGTCAATAGGGGAAACCGGAGGAGAAATGTTAGTCTGATCATGGACCACCTCTTCCGGAGCAGAGGATTCCAAGTCCTTAGCTGTTTCTGCACTGGTATTCATTACCTCTTCTGTCATTTTCTCAGTAGACTCTTCTGCAACACTTGTGGTCGAGGGGTCAGTACCCAAGTCCTCTATAATTGGAATGTTGAATCTTTTGAATGCATTCCGGAGGATCTCTTCTGTCTCTTTCGCAACTTTGTCAGTCTCTTCGAGCATAAGTTGATTCATCCTTACTTTGCTCATGAACTCATCCTTACAATCTTTGAATACCATATTCATTGTCTTGGGATCGATTGAAGGATATAACTGAATTGCTATCTGTTCCTGGATTTCTAGGTCTTTGCCTTGGGCATTGTTCTTTCTTATTTCTAGTTCCTTCTCCAAGCTTTTAGGGACCAGAGATATAATTTCAATAAATGCTTTGTTGTAGATATTTAGGTACCTGACTATGGCATCTTGCAATATTTTCTGATCTGCTTCACCATAATCATCATAGAATTCAACCATTGGCTGAAGATTTCTGTCCACTGTGACTAATTTGATTATGTCATCAATGTGAAGAGTGGGTTTTTCAACATATTCCTTTGTCTTTTCTTCTTCCTTTTGTCCGGTAGAGGGTTCACTGGATGTTTTCTTCTTTTTCTTCATTTTCCTAATTTCTTCTTCAGATTCAATCTCCTCTTCATCCCTTTGACTGGCATAAGCCCTTGTGGCTTTTGTCTTGGTTCTTTTCTCTCCTTTGTCGGATGATTTTGTTTCCGGTTTCGATGGCCTTGAGCTTTTGGCAATGGTAGGTGCAGATCTCTTTAATGATCTGGTCCGGGTAGAAGATTTCACCGGAACACTTTCCTCACTTTTCTTTTCTGCCTTTTTCTTCTCTTCCTCAGCCCTTTCCATCTTTTCCATGTTGGCATCAAGTGTCTCCTTTGAGATGCCAAAGCCTTTTGCAACATCTTCAACTTCTTTTCTCACCTTCCTCTTGATCTCTGGTTGTCTGAGTTCCACATGAATCTTTACACTTAGCTCCTCAAAGGTTCCAAACCTTTCTGCCTTGGGATCTTTTGGCTGACTTAACATGTGTTCAATATGCAGCTCAACAATTTTCTCATCAACTTCATACCCCATTGGCATGATCCATACCATTCTTGGTTCCACTGCCTCCATAAGGCACTGATCAGTTTCTACCATGAAGCAAACAGTATCCTTATACTTTTCAACTAGAGCTTGGGGGATTCTCTCTCTTGCTTGCATCATACTCTGAAAGTTCTTGAAATATCCCCAGAGTGCTGTATTCTGTGCCTTAACATCACCAAGTCCATGCAAGTAATCCCTGATTTGTATGGCAACGGTCTGTTATTTTGCCATATCCAGCCACTAGATCTGGGTAGCTCATTCATGAAGTAGAAAAATAGACACAATATCAGTCCACCATATTTAAAGGAGTTCTTATTGTCCTTTTGATCTTCTGTATGTTTTCCATCAATTGACTCAGAAGGAGTTCACAGAGATCATACTCCGCATTCTTTCTCAGCATCTCATAGGCAGTATACACTGCAGTTCCGAATACTAAATTTTCCCTACTGGAGTGATATATCTTATACCCTATTATCATGGATGCAAACTTGATATCCGGGTCACTGATGTCTTCAATGGTCATTGCCCTCTTATCAAATTTTGATCCGGTGGCCTCAGTTACAACGTGGTTTTTGACAGATTTAAGGACATGTATCCCTCCGGAGGAGTGTAAACCAGTTATTGCCCTAATTGCTTCCTTAGTGATCTTGCAAGGCCCGTTCAGCCATAGGAAGTTATCATGCACCCTACTCAGTACATACCGGACCCATTCATCTTCTTCAAAGCAGGGGAAATGAATGTACTAATCAAAATGTTTCTCCTAGATGCCTTATATTGTAGTTTAAGTTCAAAAGCATCATCTATCAATTGTTTGTGATAGATGTCTCTTAGTTTGAATTCCCCAAACTCTTCAATATTCGCGTGTATGTAAACCCTAATATCTTTCGTATGCAACACACCATGTGGAACACTGGAGAATGCTCCTAGGGGATCTACTTCCAAGGATTTGTATGGATGTTTCTTGAATTTAGGATGAGGTCTATCGGAGATTTTCACAATATTCGGTATATCCATCTTTCAAAAGATTTGCAGAGAGATATTGAGAACGGAAAATACCTTTTGCGCTTCTAGGTTCTACGAAGTGAGCCGAATCAATTGCTGGATGAATCAGATTTTGCGTATCATCTTTTGATGGGCTTGAGGAATTTCTGTTGCAGAGCTTCTTTTCATTTCTTCTTGAAAGCAAAATGAACAAATGCTTAATGAGAAAACCCTTATATTGCTCTGCAAACCCTAATATCAAGTTGCATTAAATGCTCGACCTAAGTCATTCCGGTTTGCCTTATTCGGATGACTTGAAGAACCGGATCAATCTTGATTTTAAACATCTTGCGGATCTTCCAAATCTTAACCATAGTTTACTTAGATGTTTCTCTTATGAGCCCTTTAATCCGCAACTCTCCTTGTGCCAGTTCCGACACCAATTGACTGGCTAGGGGAACAAGGTTTTCTTTGTGTCTCCCCCTGAGCTAGAGCTCACTTTTTAATTTCCGGAAGGAATATCAGCACCAAAGTCTGGTGCAGATCCATCCCTTACATTCTCTATACTTTTCTTCACCCAAATCTTGTTCATATTACTTTGAACTTCATCCACATTCACCTTTTGTTTTCCCTTATCTTGATTCTGATTATGATATACCGAACCTCTTCTGTCCTGATTCTTGCTTCTACAGAATTTTACAATATGACCGGATCTATTGCAAATTTGGCAAATAGCATTTCTTTGCGTATTTGATTGATATCCTCTTGATCTGCATTAATTAGCCATGTGACCCATTCTATTGCATGCAAAGCATCTACCATTGAATGAATTGTTCATCTGCATATTTCTGCATTCATGAGAATTGTGACCATACCTTTTGCAGTTAAAACACTGTCCAGAGAAGGATGTATTAGTCCGATTCATTCTCTTTCTGCACTGATTAGCTGTATGACCAAAGTTATTGCAGTTGTGGCAATATCCATTGAAGGATGGATATCTTTGAACATTAGGTTGTCTTACCGGAGGTCTTTTAGGCCTGTTTCTTGGATTTTCTGATCTAAAATTCTTTTGACCGGATCCAGAGCTTTCTCCTTTCTCATATCCCAAACCACACTTGTCATCTACCCTCTTTTGACTTTCAAGAAGAACTTCAAGTTGAGCAGAACTTATCTTGAATTTCTCTTTATATTCATTTGTTGTATGAAGATCCCTTTTAAGAGAGATAATTTGATCCTCAAATTTTTCTTCATTATCTTTAGCATCTTCAAGATCAGATTCAAGATGTCTGATAATTCTATCCATCTTGTGGCAATCTTCTGATTTCTCCTTGAGGGATTGTCTTAGATCATCTTCAGTTTTTTTTTTTCTCTTCAACCTCTTGGGTAAACTTCATAACTCCTGATTCCATTTCATGTCTTACCATAATGATTTCTTTTGATAACTTTTCACATAACTTGGTTTTCTCCTTCAGATCTTCATTTGTATCATTGGCTTCACTTTGACTTGCCAATTGCTGAAGTAGCTCCTTTGTCTTTTTCATAGACTTAATTTGTCTTTTAATTCTCTCATGAAATCATCAACCTGTTTGAGTCTTTCCTTTAATTCATTGACTTCAGAGTTTGACTGCTCAAGATCATCAAGGGCAGTCTTGAGTTGCTCCCTTAACCCATATACATCCATTTGAAGTCTCAGATCTTCCTCAAGTTGTTAGACTCTGTTAGGAAGAACTTGGCTCTGATACCAATTGTTGATAACTGAGAGAGGGGGTGAATCAGTTATCCTAATAATTTCTGCTTTCTGAACTTTCTTAATAATCAATGCAGCATTAATTCAAATAAGCAAATATAACCATGAAATGGAAATACACATGACACAATATTTTTGACGTGGAAACCCTGTTAAGGGAAAAAAACCACGAGGTGATTAACCCAAGATTGTATTCTTTGTTAGAAGAATGGAAATACAAAATGGCACTTGCCAATTAGGGCTCACTGCCCGAGCACACTGCTCACAAAAGACACTGCCTACAAGAGACACTGTCTACAATTTATAAAGAGTGTAATATAATACTTGAACTGATAAGGAGCATCAACATATGCTGGAGTTCAGTTCCGGTTAGGCTCAGTACACTGATCTGCTGCACTTCATTTTTCCTCTTCTTTTGTGCTGCTCTCCTTTCACATACCGAACCTTCCTTTCTACTTTTACTCGGGTCTACTGCTTTTCTTCGCACATTGCTCAAAACCACGACACACCTCATAACTAAAATCATCTTATATATATATATGCAAAAGTGATTTCATCACCTTTCTAGTCGGCATCCGGAACAGTTAATAATTTCCTTAAACTTTGATCTGTCTGCTGAATCCTTGCACACCAAGTAATGCGGATCAATCATATACTTGTAGAAGTCATCAATTATGTCGGCCAAACATAACTTATGCCTTAAGAACCTTTTCCATCATTAGTAACACATCCGGAATAATGTCTGATGTTCTGCCAGTCAATTCTTCCTCTGTTCACACTGTCACTTGGGAACCCGACACTCAAGCATTCATATCTCTTTATCCTTTCCACACCGGAGGCTCAAACCCTGGAATCTATCAGTCAAGATACTCCTCTTGACTTCCCCAAATCCGCACTTCACTGAGATACTTCTACTGAGAGATCCGGACCTGTCTGTCGGACCTTACTAACTGCTCTGTTCTTGCTTACCGGACCTCAACACTTCTTCAATTTGACTTCCGGTGAGGACCTATCATGTCTTGCGGATGTGTGGGATAACCTTTGTTGCCATCAATGACAACATTCATGAGTCCATATAGTGTCTCTTGCCAACAAATACAAAGTTTTCAAACTATAAAAGGTGATAAAGGTACATAAGACAAAGAGAAACAATCAATAAATGATTTGAAATTTCACTCAATAACATAGTTAAGTGTACCTCACGAAGAGAAGGAAGAAGATTCTTAGAACGGTGTAGTGTACTATAGGTGAATATAGAAGATATAGAAGTGTAATGTCAGAAATTGTCCTCCTGTATGGAATGGTACAATTTCCCTTGGTTTAGCTCCTCGCTTTGGGTGACCTCTCAACCTTTCTCTTTCTGACCTTCCCGAAACCCTGATTGAGACCTTCCTGAAACCCTGATTAACTAAGTCTAGTTGCAAAATGTTCACTTTTTGAGTTAACTTTTTGATAGAACCCAAAAAGAGGATTTGAATTATAGGTCCTTAGGACCCCCAAAAAGTAGATCTGATCAGGAAATGGGGGCCTAGACTCAGGCGCCCGCACCCTAGTCCTCCCCTATTTCTCGGTATTTTGAATTTTGGCAGGGTGTCTGCTCCCGCCGTATGCCTCAGGATTCCGTTTTCAAATTCTTGGTTTTCATGCGATATCAAGACATTATTTCAAAATTTGAATTTCCCTAAAGCTAGATATAAAAAGATATTTGAAAATCATTTTATCACACACAATTCTTATGTAAGCTTGATGCCAAAACTCTGCTACAATTGCCATTGAAGATCAGCGACTTGTTGAAGCTTGAAAGTATTTTGAATTTTGCTATCATGGACACAATGGATGGAGATTAGGAATCAAGATCTTGAGACTATCTTGCTCTTCCTAGGGTTTCTACACCCTTTGCATGATTGGGAGAAGGGTTGAAGCCTCCAACATCGAGCTTGGAGATCCTCTGCGAACATTGCTGATACGCCTTCTTGTCCATGCAAGTCTTCATTTGTTTTCATCTCCTTGAGGTGAAGTTGTATGTGTTTATTGATTCAAAGCAAGTTGTTGATCTTCCCTTGATTGAGACTGTGATCTATGAAGTCAAAATGAAAGCCAAAAACATAAATCAAATGCAAAAACAAATGATATACCTTCACAAATGACCCACAAATCCAAGATAGGGTGGAGGAGAGTGCACCCAAAGGCTCTCCTAGATTTACCCAAATTGATGTAGAATGTGGATTGCTCTTTGAGATTCAACACAATAGGATGAGAGATTTGGATTTAGATGGAGATTGAGATGGGGATGAGGAATGATTTTGCCATTATGATGTTGGGATAAGAAGATTTTGGAGAGATTTTGGCATAGTAAGGATGCAAGAAGTTGTTCTCAATGGCTTAGAGAAGGGTCCCATTTATAGATTTTTTGTGAAAGGATTGGAGGGTGAGGATTAAAAGTTGAGATCAAGGGCTAGAAATGATTGAGACTTAGAGTTAGGATTGAAGTCATAGCCTTGTGACAAGTGTCACAAGAGGAGTGGATGAGAGAGATCAATGGTTGAGATTTGGTCAATGGGATTGAATGGTTCTCATTATTTGTGAATTTTAAATTCACATGGGGAAAGGTGTGTAGGATAAAAATGAATTAAAAAATTCATTTTTGGGAAGAGTGGATATGACAAGTGAATTAAAAATTCAACTCATGGAGGAGTGTGAATTAAAAATTCACTTTTATGTGGAGATGTGAAGGTTGAAGGACACATGTACACTTACATGTGTAAGAGGGTGATAAATGAGGTATAAGGAAGATTTGACCCTTTGAATAAAAAACTGATTTTTATTCAAACGTGTGTGGGATGATGGGCTAAGCAAGGTTAATTAAGTGTTTAGCTTAATTAATTTAAGTCTAGGGGATAGGTAGGCTAGGATAGCTAATTAAATAATTGATATTTAATTAACTATGATAGGGATAGGTTGATTAATAGGCTAAATTAATTAGATAAGCATGATTTATCTAATTATCAAGGATTAGAGAGATGGACAAATTAACTAAATAAACATTGAGAATATTTATTTAATCAATGAGGATATAGTTATAAGGTATAGTGATAAATTAAGTGAATTAATTGGTCACAAAGGCTAGATGATAGATGGTTAGGGATAAATTAATTAAATAAAATGAATTTATTTAATTAATAGGAGGGATAATTGGTGTAGAGATACGAGAAATTGGTTTGCGGAGCAAGTCAATTTTAGGTGTCTACAGAGACATCTAGGGTTTGATATTGCTGCATACACATTGTTAGGTTTGTACACATTTTTGCAAATCTTTATCTCTAGTTATTATTGAGGTAGAAATACCAAAGACGAGGCTTGACTGAGGCAAGCTCCTATATAGCTGCAACATCTTTCTCCTTCTTTTGTAGGTGCAGATCATGTTTTGCAGGTTCCGTCAAAAAGAAGCTACAGAAAGGAGGATATTACAGGTACAGTCGTCAAAGACTTTTGAATTCCTAGATTTTGACACTTGCAAGACTAAGGAGCAGGCGTCCTAGTCCAACTGAGGAAAATTTCTAAGATCTAGAAGCCATTCGGGAGTATCAGATAGCCTGTGCAAAGGATTTTCAGTGATGGGAATTTGCGGGACTAAGGAGCGGGTGCCCTAGTCTAGTTGACCCTTAAATTCCAGGTGCACAATCTCTGAAACCTTTTTTCTGCATTTCTGTGATCTATTTTTCTTGTTTCATCATCGGATTCTAAAAATCTCTGTTTTAAGGCTTAATTAGGGTTTTACTTGGTTTATGAGCAAAACACTTAACAAAACCTTAGTTAAGTTCTTGGAATACCACACAAGCATAAGGGACAAACAAAGTGATTAGTAGCTTGATCTCAAGCTCAGTCCTTGTCCTCCCAATGTTTAGCAAGGTGAAAGAGTAGACCTTAATCTTGTTAAGACAAATCAACAAATTTTACCCTAAACATTTTGGTGAACTCAAACTTTAAAGAATTTGCATCCTTTTAAAACTTTAGATCTGAACTAATTTGTTGTCCTAGAGCATAATTAGATTGAAAAACCTCTTTGGTGAAATTGCATGTATTGAATTATGAATCATATTATTTATCTTTTCATTAAAAGAGTTAAAAATTATCATTTATTGCTTTGCATAGTATTTCATTTTCATAGGCCATCATTGTGCATTGGAATCTTGGGTTAAAAAGAGCATGTTAAAATGTCAGATTACTTTTTGCAAGATTTTCATGCTTATGATGAGTCATTTAGTCGTGATGACTTCGATATGTTAGATGAAGCCCTTGAGGACTTTATCTCGATTGAACATTCCACTACGACCTCTAAGTTGTCATTATTTCAAAGATTTGTAAATGTGATTTATGTTCCTCAACCTAAAGAACTTGAAAAACCAAAAATTGTGGTCACTTTATGTTCAAATGTGGTTCAACCATCTCCTAAATCAGTGCTCACTATTAAAGGTTTTCCATCTTCTTCTCGACCTCCTGATCACATTTATAATTATGCTAAACAAATAGTGAAACAAAATGTATAAGAAACTAATCATAATGTGGTTGCTCATGCATGTAACACTTAGAATAATAAATAAAGCACACAATAATTGAGCATTCTAATATCTTTTCTAGCTTCTCAACCTATGCTTCCTCAAGCACCTTGTTTAACATATAAAGGTGGTAAAGATTATGATCTTGTAGAGCAGCTTCGCGCTACTCCTGCAAAGATATCTCTAGGAACTTATACAAACTTCACCTACATACCATGGAATACTCCAAGAAGCTCTACGAAAAGTGATTGTCCCACCTACTGTTAAAACAAATGATATTGCAGCTCTATTAGATTGTATGCATGCAACAAAAACAAATATTATGTTTCAACAACATGAATTGCCATCTCTTGAAGTTCAGAATCAGTGTGATCCTTTGATTATCTTTATTACAATCAACAAAACATTAGTTAAGAGAGTCATGATTGATAATGGATCATCTCTTAATGTGTGTGGCATTGACTTATTACATAAGGTTAAAGTTGATACATCTGCCATCAAATCAAAAACATTAAGTATATGTGGTTTTGACAATGTTAGATGACAATCCATGGGCACTATAACTTTACCTATACAAGTCAGACCTGTGATTGTGCCTACCCTAATTTATGTCATACCTTGCTCTCTATCTTACAACATGATTCTTGGTAGACCCTGGATACATGCACTAGGAGTAGTTCCTTCTACTTTACATCATTCAATTAAGTTTATATTCAAAGATAAGCTACACACTATCCATGCTGACCCTGAACCTGATAATTGCTTGCAAATGGAAGCTCATAAGCATGTTGTTTATCCTAAAAGTCTAAACAATCTAAAAATGGACATATCAACTCCTCTTGCTTCCGAAAATGTTATGCAAGAGTCTAAACAATCGAATGCATTTGTTGGTGATGACTGGGGTTCGTTGGATTTTACATCTTCTTCTATGGGAGAATACAAATCTAAAAAACCCCATCCATGAAACATCAAATATTGCATCAATCACATCATATGCTTCAAATGATAAACATAAAGCTTCTTTGATGACAAATTTGGATAATACTTTTAATTATACAACTGATTATGAAACTTATGAAGCTCCACCTTCCTCCAAGGAAATGGTTTCTCTTTATGGTCGAGGATTTTGAATCCTTTATAAAGATTGTGATTATGTAGGTAATGGATGTGGTATAAATCAACAAGGAATCAAAGTCCCTATAGAATCTGTTTCGCGACATTGCTCCAGTGGCATTGGATATAATCCTTTCAAGGAATCCAAAGCCCGTAAACGCCCTACTCTTAATGTGAATACAATATCAACACTTAGTTTGATATTTCCTAAAATGATCGACACTAATTGTCCTCCAGGACCACTTCCGGTGGATGGATTCTCAGCAGATGAAGCGATAATAGAATTCTTGGGTGCTTATGACAATATTCGTCATTATTATCATAAACGTGGACTACCTTATTATTTAAACAACAATACATATTTTGGAAAAACTACTAGCACAATAAATGCCACTGTAAAGTCCAATGGCGAATTTGAAGAACAACTACAATCATATAATCCCTTAGACCACAGTACTCTCCTTAATGAAAAGATTGTTGATGTTGTTATGGATAAGGATAATACTGAAAAAGTTATCCCTATTGGTGATTGTTTAAATATGGAAGAAAAAGAAGAGATGACTAAGTTATTACACAAATTCTTAGAATTGTTTGCTTGGAACTATTTCGACATGCCTCGTATCGATCCTCAAATTGTAACGCATAATATCGTGTTGAAACCAAATGTTAAGCCATTTAAACAAAAGATTCATAAGATGAATGCAAAAATTGCACTGCTTGATAAAACTGAGATTGAAAAGCTCCTACAAGCTGGTTTCATCTGACCTATTGATTATTCACCTTGGATTTTGAATATTGTTGTTGTTGCTAAACCTAATGGTCGTATAAGAATGTGCATAGATTTTCAGGATTTGAATTTAGTATCTTTGAAAGACGATTTTCCACTCCCTAATATTGATATGATTGGTGATTCCATAGCTGGCCATAAATTGCTCTCTTTCATGGATGGTTTTTCAGGATATAATCAAATTTTAATAAATCCTCAAGACCAGTATAAAATAGCTTTTATAACACCTGGGGTACATTTTGTTGGGTAGTCATTCCGTTTGGACTTAAGAATGCAGGAGCTACTTACCAACGTGTAATGACTTATATTTCATGATTATATGTACAATATTTTAGAAGATTATGTCGACATCTTGGCAAGATCTATCCACCGTAAGGATCACGCTACAAATATTCAATAAATATTTGAGCACATAAGGAAATATAATATGCAATTGAATCCCTATAAGTGTGTTTTCGGTGTGGACAGTGGAAAGCTACTAGGATTCATTGTTTCAAATCGTGGTATTGAAGTAGATACGAAAAAGATAGATGCAATTGTTAATATGTCAATACCTAAGAACATATCTCAACTTCGTAGTTTGCAGGGAAAGATACAGGCCATCCGTTGATTTGTTTCACAACTCACGAATAGGACTCACCCCTTTACGCAACTATTGAAGAAGGATTCTAAATTTCAATAGAATTCTGAATGTCAAAAATCTTTCAAAGACTTCAAGGATTACTTAGATAATCCGCTTGTTCTACAACCTGTCGTCCCTGATAAACCATTTTTGTTATACATTTCAGCATCTAACAATGCCCTAGCAGCTTTGTTAGCACAACATAATGCTAAAGGCAAAGAATGTGTTGTCTATTACATCAGTTGAACTTTGCTCGATTATGAAGTGTGATACACTGCTATCGAGAAGCATTGCTTAGCTTTAGTGTTTGCAACTCAAAAGCTTAGACATTACCTCTTAAATGTTGAAATACATGTGATGGTAAAATTCAACCCTCTGAAACATCTCTTTGCAAAAATAGATTTATCAGGTTGTCTCGCTAAATGGGTTATATTACTAACAAAATTTGATCTTAAGTTCATTTCCCAAAAAGTGATTAAAGGACAAGCGTTAGCTGATCAGTTAGCTGAAGCTCCTTCACCCTTTTCTACACAACATTAGGATGTATTTCCTGATGACCAAATTTTAACAATCTCTAAAGATGAAAATGGGGAATTATACTTTGACGGATCAAAATGTCAAACCGGCTCTGGGGCTGGTGTTATATTGATACCCTTGTATGTAAGTTGATTCCCCTCTCTTACCACTTAGACTTCTCATGCACAAACAATATAGCTGAATACGAAGCTCTCATCACAAGACTTCATACCGTTTTGGCTCTTAATATTAAACACATTATAATATATAGTGATTCTCAACTAATTGTAAAATAAATAACTAGATTATATCAAGCTAAGCATGATAAACTATCTCAATACCGTGAGTTTGCATTATCTCTCTTAAAACAATTCACATCATATTCAATCAACACTGTTCCCAGGGAAGACAATCGGCATGCGGATGCAATGGCAAGCGCAACTTCCCTTATATCCCATAATGGTTCTCATGAGGATTTTATTTTCGTTGTTCAAAATATTAAAACATCGACAATTGAAGATCCTATAGTTGCGAATGCAAAACTCAGTGGTGATACATACACTGATGAATGGTTCTCCTATATATTCAATTGTTTGCACAATGGAACTATTCCTAATTCAACATCTAAGAATGCCCGAATCCGCTTACGCAAACTAGCAACGTGATACATTATACTATCAAATGTCTTACATAGACACAGTTACAATGGTGTTTTACTCAGATGTTTAAGTAATTCAGAGATTCCCATAGCTTTAGAAGAAGCTCACTCTAGTGCTTGTGAAGGGCATTTTGGAGAAAAATCATTGGTACAAAAATTGTTACGAATGGGCTACTATTGGCAACATATGGAACAAGATTCCTTCACTTACGTCAAGAGATGCCCGCAATGTTAACAACATAAACACCTAATCCATGCTCCCGCTCAAGAGCTTCATGCCCAGGTGTCACCATGGCCATTTTCTATTTGGGGCTTGGATCTAATTGGTAAAAGTTCCCCACCCTCCTCTCAAGGGCATACATTTATCATTACTACCACTGATTATTTTACAAAGTGCGTCGAAGCAGCCCCCTTGCGATCCACGACTGCCGATGTAATCTTTCGATTTATACAAGACAACGTTATTTATCGATTTGGAATAACTTCCTCCATCGTTTCAAACAATGGTATGCCATTTAAGAACAAGGATGTGAAAAAGTTCCTCGAAAAATACCATATACAACATTGCTTCTCTACGCCTTATTATTATCCTCAATCAAACGGCCAAGCAGAAGCTTCAAACAAAGTTATTGGACAGATTTTATGAAAAAATGTTAATAAACATCAAAAAGATTGGCATACTCAATTATCCTACGTATTATGGGCTTACAGAACAGGCATTCGAATGCCTACTAGTAATACATCGTATAATCTCGTTTATGGTGCAGACACGATAATGCCCTTGGAGTTAGAAATTCCTTCCCTAATAGTTTCCTTAAGAGACATCATGGATGATGACATGGAATACAAGAGAAGATTACAAGAACTTGAGATGCTTGACGAAAGGCGAATTAACGCTCTTGAGCATCTCAAGGCTTATCAAAAAGGTATACAACGATCCTACAATGCACATGTCATACAACGTTCATTCAACATTGGGGATTTGGTTCTCTATGAAAATCAATGCAACATAAATGCACCACCTAGAGAAAAAAGTAAGTTTAGCCCTAATTGGCTTGGACCGTATATAATCACTGAAGCCTTTGGCTCCGGAGCATATAAACTAGCTGATGAGCAAGGTACGCCGCTTAAGGAACCTATTAATGCAGTGCACCTCCAAAGATTTTATGCTTAAAGATATAATGTTAAATGTTCCTAAGCCAACTTATTACATAGATTAGCTTTAATTTTGACAAAATATTATTGTTTGTCTTAATTCATTTAACATTACATCTTTGTTCAGTTGATCATTGTTGTATCCTGCTTAAGTATTATTTGCTTAGATCTCTTTTGTATTAACTGAATATAGCATTAAAATTATGATTATGCGTGAAATGCTTGATCATTATGCTTATCACTATATGTTCTTTTAAGAATTGTTAGTATATCACAATAGCATTAATTAGAGCATTTAAAATCATCACTAGTGGCATTTTTACAAAAAATCACATGTGATAGATCAAAAACCATTACACATAGATTGAAAGAAACAAACATTATATATATCCACAGTTTTAAATATACATCCAAGTCAACTATCCCTCGGGATAAAATGGGATGTCGTAGCACATAAAATCTATATATCACATAGCTGAGCCTCGATCGCCTTACCCTCAGGCCCTCGTGGTGTGCGAGTGACAAAGGCCTAACCATGTGTGGCTACGAATCACAAATGACGCCTAGAGATGCTTTGCGATCGTAACCCCCTGATCTCACCCCTCATCTCTATCATCTACTCGTGTGCCTCCTGGTACATCCTTTGGTATCGGTCTCTCTCAGCCTGAATCCTATCCCTATCAACTCTCACCTACTGAACCTCACACAGTAAGAACTCACTGACAGTTGGCTTTCCCTCCGATGTAGGCACCACTACTATTTTCTCTCGCCGCGCCTTAAGCTCAGCGTTGGTGCACTCAGCTCTTTGTCATAACTCCTCTCTCTCCTATGCAGACTGCTCTAGCATAGCTTCTGTAGCCGTCCTGTACCAGACGAAAGGCATAAATATCTCTGCATGTTGCCCAGCGGATCATCGTGGTGAATAACTTGCCCGCACTCGTTGCTCTGAGACATCTATAGGTACTATGTCTACTATGACATGACTCACAAAGTCTCACAAGCATTCGTCCTAGCTACAAAATAAAGGATAAGACAGATATTAGAATCTCATATATAAATATCATAAATAATAAATATACGAAGCATCAAAATAATAAATCAAACCTAACCTGGATCTCCATCTCGCCAAGATGGATCTCGGATCACTGAAGGTGTGATGAGCTCTACAGTTTGATCTATAGCTGGGGGCACAGACCTACTACACTCCATTCGCTCTCTCTAACTAGGTCTCGCATCGCCTGTAGGAATAGAACCACAAGCCCTAGATCGCGGTCTCGACTCAGTCTCCTCGTCAATGTCTACCTCTTACTGGCCCTGTCACAGTCTCACTCTAAAGACATACTATGATGGGACCTCCTCTAACTCATCCTCGTCATCCACATCCTCCTCGAGATCATAGTATCCCGCAAAATCACTAACATCATCTTCTACCCCTGTGTCACTAGCATGACCAGCCCAAGGTCGAGCATCGCCTATAGGGTGATCGGGAGGAAAGATAGGAGCAGGACGTGCTGTATGCCACCAGGTCTGATATGCTCAGGTACAACTGACATCATCTGCATCTAACACTAGTTCTGCATCCTCATGGCTGTCGTCATCACTAAGTGGTACGTTTGCTACTGTCGGCCATCAGACGGTATTCACCCTAATTGCACTGTGCACAGTACGTGTGTAGCTCAAATGCACTGCACGAATATCCTATATCTATCCGAACTGTCGTGCCACCCTGTCAAAATAAAACCAAGCCACAACATGATCGAGGCAACCAACCATCAGTCGATCCCTCTGCATCCTTGCTAACTGCCTCCATTGGTTAGGCCAGGTGATGTAGCCACGATATGGTCTCCAGATAATGTCATCAGGTTGTAATCTATCAAAAACAACTCTCCAGAATAGCATATTTTTGTGCCTCCAACACCTAACTAGTGGATAGGCATGAACACATGGATGGGTGAATGTTGCCTCTAGGATAACCCACTAATCGTGTGCACCTGATGTGCTCAAAGGCCCAAACCTGTAGTAATGTACAGATCATCAGACTATGCATCTTGTAATGGACATATCACCCCAGGTCGCGATAAAGGTGTGCAAGCATAATGCGGCCCCATGCATAGACCATCTGATGCTCCTCCATCACCTTAATGGTATGAACGAGACCCCTGTGTAGGTGAGCTCCTCGCCCATCTGGCGCAATGGCTAGTACAACCGTGACTATCATAATCCTCCGCAGCAAGGGAATGTCATCGCATCCCTGCTCTAGAAGTTAGAGCTAAATGTGTCCTCGCTCTGCCTGAGAAACAATGCAACCTAAGGAGTATAGCTGACTCTCGCAAGTGTACCTCGCTGAGCGATGTCCCACTATCCTCACTATCTCTCCTTAGATAGGTAGTCGAAGGATCTTGTATACATCCTCTAGCGTGATGGTCATCTCGCCTGTAGGTAAGTTGAATGTGGATGTATCTACATCCCACCTCTCCATTAGTGCCATCAACATAGTGCAGTGGAATCTGATTGTGGGTATATCAAACACCCACCATAGGCCAACTGTCTGTAGGTTCTCTTTCTCTACGACAGACAAGGAGCTAGCACGCTCTCATAGAAGCGCCATCAGGTGACTGCCTGTGTGCTCATGTGTCTCAGGGATGTCCTGCAGGTCAAAAAGCAAACACGAATATCATAATCTCCTCAGAAACTAAAAACTGCTATCAAAAATAGAAACGAGTGCTTGTGCCTAGGACCTGTGTCCTTTGTAGACTCGGGTGCCCTAGGGAGACTAGGGCACCCTAGAGAGACTCTGGTGCCCTAGGTGGACCTGAGCGCCCCTCTCAAGGATCCCTATCCATTCCTTCCCTCTCGACATAGTAAACGATAAAGTCAAACAAAAAGTACACTAAAACATGACAGAAGCACAGGATTAGGACCCTACCTCGGCCTCGAAATGCCTCTTTGCTACTCGGGCTCGGGCATCTTCAGTCGTGGTAGCTGATACGGGCGTCGGCTCAGCATGGTTGTCCTCCTATTCTCCTTCTCTCTCTCCTCTACTTTTCTACAATGACAAGAAACAAGAATGAGTAAATGATAAGTGACAACTCCCGTTACATAAAGTAAGTGTGTGAGAATTCCTATCCCTAACTAGGTGCAAAATTGATCTCTTTTACTCTTGAGCCCTTACTTTGAGCTATCGAACTCTGATTTTAGTGTCATTTTTTGAGTTGGAATTTTGGTTCTACTCTCTTTCTCACCCAATGTGTTGTGCTTGAGCATTGTTTCTTCAAAGGACCCTCATAACACATTTCTCATCAAGTTTCTCTCGAAATCGATGTGCGTGGGTATATCCTTGTTTCTTCTTTTCAGACTAAGCAAGCAAAAATAAGGGGGGGCATATATCTCCCTTGATTTCCTCCCTCATCATGTCTCATCACTCACCCCCCTTAGTATTTTTGTACTAACTCATTGGTGGTGGTTGCAGGTTGACTTGATTTTCTGACAAAAGTGTTCCTCTGCAGGTTGTGGTTCCTAACTTTGTGGTCTTACAAAATTGCAGACTTGGGGGCTTCTTCCATCTTAGTGACAACACTTTGGCTTCCTCTACAATATTGTCTTCGGTATCCTTTTCATGATTGATGCATTTACTTTCCTTTAGTTGCATATGCACGTAGTGTCATATGGCCACTAAAGTGGGGGCCAAATGTAACGTAAAAAATTATCCTCCTATATGGAATGGTACAATTTCCCTCGATTTAGCTCCTCGCTTTGGGTGACCTCTCAACTTTTCTCTTTCTGACCTTCCTGAAACCCTGATTGACTAAGTCTAGTTGCAAAATGTTCACTTTTTGAGGTAACTTTTTGATAGAACCTTAAAAGAGGATTTGAATTATAGGTCCCTAGAACCCCCAAAAAGTAGATCTAATCAGGGAATGGGGGCCTGGACTCGGGTGCATGCACCCTAGTCCTCCCCTATTTCCTAAGATTTTGAATTTTAGCAGGGTGTTGGCTTCCACCATATGCCTCGGGATTCTATTTTCAAATTCTTAGTTTTCATGTGATATCAAGATGTTATTTCAAAATTTGAATTTCCCTAAAGCTAGATATAAAAAGACATTTGAAAATCATTTTATCACACACAATTCTTATGCAAGCTTGATGCCAAAACTCTGCTACAATTGCCATTGAAGATCAACGACTTGTTGAAGCTTGAAAGTATTTTAAATTTTGCTATCATGGAGACAATGGATGGAGATTAAGAATCAACATCTTGAGACTATCTTGCTCTTCCTAGGGTTTGTACACCCTTTGCATGATCGGGAGAAAGGTTAAAAGCCTCCAACATTGAGATTAGAGATCCTCTGCGAACATTGTCGATTCGCCTTCTTGTTCATGCAAGTCTTCATTTGTTTTCATCTCCTTGAGGTGAAGTTGTATGTGTTTATTGATTCAAAGCAAGTTGTTCATCTTCCCTTGATTGAGACATCTAGGGTTTGATATTTTTGCATACACATTGTTAGGTTTGCACACACTTCTGCAAATCTTTATCTTTGGTTATTGTTGAGGTAGAAATACCAAAGACGGGGCTTGACTGAGGCAAGCTCTTATATAGCCTCAACATCTTTCTCCTTCTTTTGTATGTGTAGATCGTGTTTTGCAGGTTCTAATGAAAAGAAGCTACAGAAAGGAGGATATTGCGGGTACAACCATCACAGACTTTTGAATTCCCAAATTCTGACACTTGCGGGACTAAAGAGCGGGCGTCCTAGTCCAACTAGGGAGAATTTATGAGATCTGGAAGCCAATTGGGAGTATCAGACAACCTGTGCAGAGGATTTTCAGTGATAGGAATTTGTGGGACTAAGGAACGGGTACCCTAGTCCAGTTGGCCCTCAAATTCTAGGTGCACAGTCTCTGAAACCCTTTTTCTGCATTTTTGTGATCTATTTTTCCTGTTTCATCATCGGATTCTAAAAATCTCTGTTTTAAGGCTTAATTAGGGTTTTACTTGGTTTATGAGCAAAACACTTAACAAAACCTTAGTTAAGTTCTTGAAATCAGATCATGCAAGCATAAGGGACAAACAAAGTGATTAGTAGCTTCATCTCAAGCTCAGTTCTTGTCCTCCCAATGTTTAGCAAGGTGAAAGAGTAGACCTTAATATTATTAAGACAAATCTACAAATTTTACCCTAAACAAGAAGAAATGTTTGTAATAAACTAAAACAACATCTCCTTACAAAAGGTGGTAAGTGTTATAGTTATTGTAGAAATAGGAAGAGAGTTCTCAGGTTCATTAGGAAAACCCTAGATATTGTTAACCAAGTTATAAGATTGAGGTGCAACAAATGCCCCATGTAGAGAAATCAAGTGAAAATTAGAAATATTATAAGAAACAACATCCAATCAGGTTAATGTTAGTTGATTTAAAATTAGTTTTATTAACAATAGGTGCAATAAATCTAGTCATAAAAATGCATTAATCATCAATAGAATACAAAATAACAAAGAAAGGAAAAGAGATTTTTGCCTTTCCAAGAGAGAGGGAAAGCATAAAAACCTCCAAAATGTTAGGTGTTATAAGAGACAAGAAACTTGCAAGTTTTAGAAAATAAGAATAGTATCGAATCCAAGTACAAGATACTATAAAGTATCCCAAGAAAGTAGTTTCCAATGGTATGTAGAAAGTTTTCATAATGATGAAGAAAAATTCTTAAATAACCAAATACCTTGAAGAACAACAATGTTGATGCAAGATGTTGGGGTATCGGAGAAAGTTTCTAAAGCCTTGTGGGTTGCATACTCATCAAGAGCAACAAGATATATGTGGACTATTGGGGCTTGAAAAAATTATTATGAAAATACTATCTTGGTATTTATTAGGACTTATAGTTGACATGATGCTCGTCTTTGAATAGTTTTTCAATTCCTCAAGGAGAAAAAGTTACTTTTTATTGCTAAAAAAGGTGACTATGAAAGGACATCATTGATGTATATTGGTCATGTTATTGGAAATGGATCTAGGTCGGGATAGACCTTTAGAAAGTGAAAATAAACATTGAACTGGTATGCTTAGTATGTTGAAGCCATTTCTAAAGGAAGTACAACAAGCATATGAAATTAACATATAAGAGGAATTAGGAACAAATACTAACACCATGATAAAATGAGCATGTACATAAGGAATTTAAAAATATACCATGAATAAATAGGATGAAATTTACTTTTTATTTGGGTCAACATGAGAAAAGTAAGGACTATGTTAGAACCTCATATTGCCCCTAAAATATCAAGAAGAGGAAAATGCAAAGAGTTATAGTGGCATAGAGAAGATGGAACATGAGAGGTAACATACAAATAGATGAAGTGGAAACACAAAGAAACCTAAAAATGTAATCAAATCACAAAACTTTAGAATTGTAGATAACATACCTTTGTTTCATAACATACCTTTGTGTAATCAAATAACATACCTTTGTGTCATTTAATCCAACGAACTGTGTGGATCTGCTGCTCTTTATGGTGTCAAGAATTGCTTCATGGTCGGACTCAAAAACTTTCCACAAATTTTTATTCAACGGTCTACCCCCATATTTTATCAATTGAGCAAGCATTTGATGCCATGGCAAGGTTAGAATAATGAAGAATTTTCCTATGTGTGTCAAAGTTATTGAACAATCACACATCAGACTTCTTTAATGGATACCTTCTAAGCCATGTTCCAATAACAACCACCGATCTTGTAGGGTACTCTATGTTTTCTCCATCTATGATAGGGGTTGTTGAATTTCTTTTTGTCTCAACACAATGACATAAATAATAATATATTCCTTCATCTGCAATAACTGCATAAACATGCCCTACATTAAATTGCACAAAAAATATTAATTCTTGATAAATGATAAAAAAAAACTACATCATAATCTAAAATATATTAATATTCATTGGGTGATGCATCTATAATACCTAGTTCAACTAGATCTAAAATATGGTCAAAGTTAATAGATGATTCCATGTGAATGAGTTGTAGTGCTCTTAGAAGGTGGTACGTCTGAAGTGGGCTTAAAGCTCTAGCACACCATTCATCGACCCATTCTTTTGACTCAAGTCATTCTAAGAAAAATCTATATAGGATGAAAAAAAAAACACCATCTGTCTTGAATGAATAGCCCATGAAGCTGCATTTGAGCTTCTAAAAGAGTGGAACTCACTTGATCTTGTCACTATACAACAATCTTCATATTTTGCAATGTTATCTTCTTCTATTAGCCAAAAAATCTATGAACTTAAGACTTACAAGTCTTCATTACCTATACCATTGTAGAGTTACACCATTCGATGATGGATGATGCATCTATCAACTTTGCATTGTCTTTGTACTTCAACTCTTCTCGTGTTAAGGATCTTTTAGTACATGCTCCAACACCATCATGTTCCCCTTTTCCATGCCCAACCTCAAATAAATTCCATATATGTTTAACACCACTCAATATATTCATCCTACTCAACCAATAAAACATCTGTGAATTCTTAAATTGTGATGTACATTTATCTAACCATATGATATGCTAACCAAACATGATGTTCCTATTACTCAAATGACCATAGAACATCTGAAAGCAACCTTGCAAAAACTATGTAGAATGTGTGCAATCATCACTAATATAAAAATATACTCCCTCAAGATCTTTCTATCTTCCTCTGTATTGTCAGGTGCATGAATGAATGTTATATGCATTAAAAAAATTTAGTTGTATAATATAAATATTGAATACAAATCTTATGATGGGGCTTCTTGAATGCAAATTGTGGAATGGAGACGTGTTACAACAAAAGATTTTTACAACTATGGAATGGGGGGATGTTGTTAGAATATAGCATATTTGTAGAAGGAATGAACTTGCAAAATTGGGTGAGTGGATGTTTTCCAAGAACAATAGTTGAAGTTGTTGACAAAAATTTGATTTGTTGAGTGTTACTATGAACATTAATGATGATAAAGTATTCAATTGCCTTAAACAATTTGTATGTGTGGGTTTGTTTTGTATTAGGCTCAAATCTTTTTGAGATTTCATTTAGAAATATAATTAAACTTTGAAATGGTGTGTTATAATCAAATACTTTTGAGATATAATTAAACTTTATTTTTTGCCATGAGCCATTCTATAATAGGTTATAAATATTTGTGCAATGATTACATTATGATCAAATACTTTTTAGATTGTAATAACCATCCTTGGTCACTACCATTTTTTTAAAATCAATTTCATTACACCTTTAGTACCATCTTAATTGACGAATCAACTTTTTTCCAATTTAGAAGTGCTAGTTTCATAACCTTACCAAACCATAGCAATGATAGTAGCTCTATGCCACAATCATACAATCTTGCACTAAATAGGAGATTAAAGTTACATATCCTTTATCAAATTTTACCAAAAACTTTTGTAATAAAAAGATATTTAGTTCATATTTTCTCATTACATTCAAAGCAATAGGGGAAGATAGGACTAGATTTTAGAAAATTTGATTGGTGGAGTTGAACTTCTTGTAGCCTTAGCAAAAATATGTAACATGCCCAAAGTTCTACCAAATAAATTTTACTAAATTTAACCCAAAAGTAAATAGTTCTTCATACCAACAATATGAGCAATAAAAATTTTTCTTTCTTTTAAAATGATATGATGCACATTTGAAACATATTTCAAACTTTACCATTGCATAATAAAAGTACATTTCAACATTACAAGTATTGAATATTTCTCATTTATAAAATTCCATAAGATGGATACAAAGTTACAAACAAGTTTCAAAGAGCTAAACTGAAAGTAGAGATACAAATGGTTCTGATGTCCTTATTCAAATGGCCACCAACTACATGAGGAGAAGCATCACTCAAGCACTTTTTCGCCAACCATGGACTAAGTGCGGTCCCTCGCACATTTACCAAATTGGTAATCAACCCTACCCTTCGACGAAGGGATTGGTATGATAACCTCAAAGATTATCCTATTCTAAGCATGATGTTGTGTCCAACATAACCAGAACTGTCATACTGTGGCTCCAACCTACAAGTATGATTCTCCCTGCCTAGTATGTAAACTTGGATCACAGTGAACTAACAGTGTAAACAGTGGCTACTTACATTACTTTGGCCAAAGTATTCATCACCCCTAATTCGGAATGGATGTCACATGTTCACCCATCTTCCTAGCTCGATTTGGTATTACAACATTCTCTATACAAAGGTTACTCCCTTACCCACATGGATCAACTAATCCTAGGATTAACCCCACTTAACAATTCATAGTCTACTATGACACTTCTACCAAAGTAATACTAGTTGTAATACATAGTTTCCACAACTCAACCTTTCATAATGTAGCAATAATTATTCATACTTATCTGAATATAGTGCATAATTCCAATATAGATATTAATCTCTACTATGGAGATTATTCATACATTCAATAAATAATATTTCCCATACTAGATATATACCTCTCACAAAACATACAAGAAAATATCCAATTCAATAAGAAAAGCAACCCAAAGTTATTTCCAAACAAACAATCAAGGACATAATTTTTTCAAACATAAAATGCACAATGGAGAAGAAATTAGCATGCATGTTAATGCTATGCTCCAATAGTTCAACTAGATTCCTTTCTCTTAATTCCTCAAGATGGTTGAATATCTCTTCCAAGAACAACTCAATTCCCCCTCTTTACTTCTTACTATTTTCCCTCACAAACTCAAGGCCAAAATAACAATGCACACTCAAAATACTAGACTCAAATAATTACAACAGAACAACATAAAGCAGTTCAATGGAAAATTGTGTACCAAATGAATGGAAGAGCTCCTCTATTTATACAAAAATCTGAGAATGCCAAGGCTAAAAACAAGCTCCCAGATTCGCCACAACTCCCACTTAGAAATTTGACTCAGTAAAAAGAATTCAAGGTGCCAGCAAAAATTATTGCACAAAGACCACATAAGTGGATAGCAAGAACCAAATTCAAAAATGCAAGAAAATAGATCAACCCAAATTGGCCACCTCATGCTTGACTAATTCCTACAGAAATTCATAATGCAAATTCAAGACTTCAATTTGGTTTGCACTGCTCAATCATGGCACTACTCAAACACCACGCCTCCTATTTTCATGTTGGCAATTTGGAAAGAACAGGTCAAAGCATTCATACATTGGTTATAAGTTACCAAGCGCCTTATGGAGTGCTGCCATACATAATATTGCACTTTACGTGCTTTAATCCCCAAGCAAATATAAATGCATGTGCTGCATTTCCAGCGTAATAGTCATAGGAATTATGCTGCGAAATAGTCACAGTAATATGTGCTATGTTTTAACATTAACATTGGTTATAAAGCTATGTGCTATACATCAACACTTAAGAAACATTAACTTATATATATACATATCCTTATAAGCTATATTTGATATTAGAATTCACATCTTCATATTTGCATATTCCATCGACTACATATGTTTACGTATACCGTAAACAATTATATATATATATATATGCAAATATATATTAATATATATATATACATACATTCCCATTAACGTCTACACACATATATATACTAATATATATGTACTATACACACACAACAATAGAAATTGAACACAGAGAATAGAACTTTCTTTTATTGATCTGGGCAACTCATTACATTACAGAAGATTAATTACAATCAGAGGAATTAGTCCTCCATAGGGTGCAACACACTACCGCTACCATCACCAGGCTCTGGAATCTTCTGCCTTCTGTAACCCCCAAATCAGCTAGGGTTTCTGTTTTCCCACCTATTCTTGACTCTACACTTGCCCCCTTAACTCTACTGCCTCCCAGGGTTCCCAAAAATGGTTATTAATAGCTTTTTTGGCAGCCAACAACCTAATTTTGAAATTTGCATCTCCCTCCAAAAATAGGTCAACTTCTGGGAGCCATAACTTTTGATTTGGGTGTCCGATTGACGAACCATTTTATGTATCAGAAAGCTCGCGGAGTGCTCTACATACTAAGAACTAGCTCTGCCGGTTCCGGCCATTTTCAGGCCCGTACAGGGCCGTTTAGTGCCTCAAACCTGGATTTGAATAATTTTTCAGGCATTTTTTGGGAAACAGAAACTTTAATATCTTTTAGCTCGCAAATGATCTTCACGTGATTCCTTCGCCAAAGGTCTTATATTTCCGTTATATAACTTCCTATAAATTTTGACTGCATTCCATGCCCAAATGCAAACTTTCTAAAAATAGCAGGTTACTATTTTTAGCAGTTTGAAAAAACTGAAAGTTCTACATCATTATTCAAGCGATTATGGGACCAGAACCACAAATTTTGAGAAGAAATGGGAAGAACATAAACAATTTTGAAACACATTTTTTTTGTGATACAAGATTGCCCTTACACCACTGGATGCTTCTGCATCAGACACCTAGGGTAATTTGAGAAGTGACCCTGTCACGTCTCAGGTGTGTGTGTGAGAAAAACCCAAACGGTCAACCTCTACCTTAGACAACCAAGAAGGATCTTCAACAGGCCTTCCTTTCCATTTCACTAGATATTCTTCATATTGCCTGTTTCGAGTGCTCCTTCCCACACGGCTATCCAAAATCTCTTTTATCTCCTCTATTGAAGTAGATGCCGGAATACTCCACTGCACTTCTGTTGGTCCATCCTCTATTCCACCTTCATGATATTCTGATAAATCGGCAATGTTGAAAACAGGGGAAATTGATCCGACTTGGCAGCTCTACCTCATATGCATTTCCTGAATCATGCTTCTTCAGGATTCTACATGGTCCAAATTTCTTCATTTTCAATTTATTGTATGTTCCAACTGGGAACCTTTCTTTTCTCAAGTGAACCATGACTTCATCTCCCACCTAGAACTCCTTATACCTCCTATCTGATCTGCCTTAGCCTTGTACTGAATATTCATCTTATTAATGTGCTTTCTCACTTCTTCATGCAATTTCTTCAAATGTTCTGCAAAGTCTTCAGCCTCGGCACTTGTCTTTTCTCCCTTGTCCAGATTCCTTAACTCTGAAACATTTCTTGGACTATTTCCACATACAATCTGGAATGGTGATTTACCAGTACTCCTATTGACAGAATTGTTGTCAGCAAATTCTGCCTGTGGTAAAATCAAATCCCATCCCTTAGGTTTATCCCCTACTAAGCATCGTAGCAGGTTACCCAAACTCCTGTTCATCACTTATGTCTGTCCATCAGTCTATGGATGGTGTGCAGAACTGAACTTCAAATCTGTCTTCAACTTCTTCCACAATGTCCTCCAGAAATAACTAACAAACTTGGTATCTCGATCTTAAACTATGCTCTTTGGTAGACCGTGTAATCTCACCTCTCTGAAAAATAATTCAGCAATATGAACAGCATCGTTAGTCTTCCTGCAAGGAATAAATGTGCCATCTTCGAGAATCTATCCACCACCACAAAAATGGAATCATGTCCTCTCTGTGTCCTTGGTAAACCAAGAACAAAATCCATACTGATATCATCCCATGGCTTCTCTGGTATAGGTAATGGCTGATATAGACTTGTGTTCTGACTTGCCCCTTTTGCCATCTGACATACTCTGCAACTCTGCACAAATTTCCTCACATCCTATTGCAACTGTGGCCAATAATAATTTTCACCAACAATAGCAATGGTCTTATCTCAACCAAAGTGTCCAGCCAATCCTCCACTATGCTTCTCCTTAATCAAGTTCTCTCTCATGGAACTCCTTAGAATGCACAACTGGCTTCCTCTAAACAACATGCCATCTTGGATTATGAAATCCAACCATTTTGTCCTATCCAAAGTAACAGGTTCCAAACAAGCTTTCCAGGCCTCTGCAAAATCTGGATCCTCAAGATACAAACTTTTGAGCTCATCGAACCCGACAACCTCTATCTTCATTTCTGTCAACAAATTTTGCCTTCTGCTTAAGGCATCTGCAACTCTGTTGGACTTCCCACTCCTATGCTTCAAAACAAAAGTATAGCTCTGCAAAAACTCAACCCATTTTAAGTGCCTTTGATTCAACTTTCCTTGACTATTAAGATACTGCAAAGCCTGATGATCAGTATATAAAACAAACTCCTTTGGTAACAAATAATGTCTCCATTTCTTCAAAGCCTGAACTATTGCATAAAACTCCTGATCATAAACAGAATACTTTTTCTTGGCATCATTAAGCTTCTCACTAAAATAGGCAATGGGCTTACCTTCTTAGCTCAAAACAGCTCATATACCACTACCACTAGCATCACAATCTACCTGAAATACCTTATTAAAATCTAGAAGTGCCAAAACAGGTTGTTCTACGACTTTCTGTTTCAATGTATCAAAGCTCTTGTCTGCTCCTTTAGTCCATCTAAACTCTTTTCTATCCCCTCGCATTGTCTCAGTTAGGGGTGCACAAATGCTACTAAAATTCCTGATAAACTTCTTGTAAAAACTTGCCAAACCATGAAAAGATCTTACCTCCGTTGCACTCCTTGGTGTAGGCTATTCAATGATAGCCCTTACTTTTTCTGAGTCCATCTTAAGACCTTCCTCTGAGACAACAAATCCCAGGGATACCAACTCCTTTGCTAAACTACATTTCTTCAAATTAATCAGCAACTTCTCCTCCCTTAGCTTCTCTAGAACTCTTCTGATATGCATCAGATGTTCATCCCAAGTCTTACTAAAAATCAAAATATCATCCAAATAAACAATAACAAAACTTCCCAAAAATTCTTTCAGTACCTCGTTCATGAGCCGCATGAATGTGCTCGGTGCATTGGTTAGCCCAAATGGCATGACTAACCACTCATACAAACCTTCCTTTGTCTTGAAGGCTGTCTTCCATTCATCTCCTTCTCTGATACGGATCTAGTGATACCCACTCTTCAGGTCAATTTTTGTGAAGTACTTGGCTCCACTCAAACAATCCATGATGTCATCCATTTTTGGCAATGGAAATCTATACTTGATAGTTATCTTATTGATGGCTCAAGAGTCTGTACACATCCTCCATTCTCCATCCTTCTTTGGTGCTAGTACTGCAGGTACAGCACATGGACTTAGGCTCTCCCTTATCAGTCCCTTTCTCAACAACTCCTGAACTTGTCTGTTCAGCTCTTCATTCTTTGCAAAGGTCATTCTGTGGGCTGCCTTGTTTGGCAAACTGGCTCCTGGTATCAAATCCATTTGATGACTTATCTTCCTTAGTGGTGGTAAACCTTCTGGTACATTATCAGAGATAATGTCCTGGAACTCTTCCAACATATCTGAAACTTCTACTGGTACATCTTCATAGTTTTCTTGACTAATCTTAGGAATCAATGCAAAGCAATTACGCTCATGCTTCATACCCTCCAAAAATTTCCTACCATCTACCAGGCAAATCTTGGCAATACTACATACCTTTTCTTCCACCTCCTTCAAGGGCTTCAACTTATGATGAACTCCATCCTTTGTCAGGGAATATGTGTTTGCACGACCATCATGGACAGCACTCCTATCATACTACCATGGCCTCCCCAATAGCATATGACATGCATCCATTGGTATGATATCACACAGCACCTCATCATGGTAGTCACCAATCTTGAACTTCACTAAACACTACTCATTGACCAAAGCTCTATGGTCCTTCTGCAACCACGCAATCCGATATGGATGCGGATGCTTTCTTCTTGTCAACTTCAACTTGTCAACCATCTCTTCTGAAACAAGATTATCAGTGCTTCCACTATTAATAATAATATCACAACACTTACCTTCACATTTGCACCTTGTGCAGAATAAACTCTTCCTCTGATTGGGTTCTTTCTCCTCATTCAGCAAGGTTCTTCTGACAACTAGGGTTTCTCCCCTTTCAGCATCTTCAGAATGCTCAGAATGAGCATCTTCATCTACATGTGCAACTCGTGCATTGCCTTCAGGTCTTCTATTTGTCCTTCCTTGATGTTGTGAACACTCGTATGCTTGATGCCCTTCTCCACATTGGAAACAGGTTCCTCTGAAACCTCCTCTTCCAGGTCCTTGCCCAAGTCTACCTCTTCCTCTTCCTCTTTGCTCACCATTGTCCTGGTCACGAGGGCGGTAGGCATTATCCCCTCTCTGATTTCGACTGGTACCAGCTTCTTCACTTTTCTTTTGATCTTCATTACGGCCTCCATAGGGCCTTCCACCTGTCCTTCCGCCTTGACCTCTTCCCCTTTGCTTGTTGTCAAATCTTTTATTCAACTTCTCTTCCACCTTCAGGGAAAACTGATATGCATCTTCTATGGTGGTCATTCTGACTAGGCTCAGCTCCTCTTGAATACTCGACCTCAACCCATTAATGTAATTGTTGGCAAGAGACACTATATGGATTCATGGTTGTTGTCATTGATGGCAACAAAGGTCATCCCACATATCCGCAAGTCATGATGTGTCTCTACCGGAAGTCAGAATAAAGAATGTTGTGGTCCGGTGAAGAAGAACAGAGCATGTGGCAAGGTCCGACAGATTGGTCCGGACCTCTCAGTGGAAGTGTCTTGGTGCAGTGCGGATTTGGGGAAGTCAAGAGGACTACCTTGAGTGGTATATTCCAAGGATTTAGCCTCCGGTGATGGACAAGGAAAAAGATATGAATGGTTGAGTACCGGATTCCTGAGAGACAGTGAAAACAGAGGAAGAACTGACTGACAGAGTATCAGACTGCTTTCCGGATGGGTTACTGTTGATGACAGAGGTTGTGAAGGCATGAATCATGTTTGGCCGACATGATTAGTGATATCTACAAGTATATGCTTGATCCGCATTGCTTGGTGAGGAAGGATTCAGCCGACAGAATGAGAGTTTATAAGAAACTAGACTGTTCCGGATGCCGACTAGAAAGGTGATGAAATTACTTGTGCGGATATTTATAGAGGATGGATTTAGTTGTGAAGTGTGATGTGAAATAGAGAGATATGCGAATAAGTCCAGAGAAAGAGCAGAAGTAGCAAAAAGGATCCGGTATGTGAAAGATAGCAGAATAAAGAACAGAGGAAAGATGAAGTGCAGCAGATCAGTGTACTGAGCCTAACCGGAACTGAACTCCAGCATATGCAGATGCTTCCAATCAGTTCAAGACTGTGATTCTCATCACTTTGTAGACAGTGTGTCTTCTTGTAGGCAGTGGGCCTCTTGTGAGCAGTGTGCTCGGGCAGTGAGCCCTAATTGGCAAGTGCCATTTTTGTAATTTCCTATTCTTCTAACAGAGAATAATTCTTGGGTTAATCACCCCGTGGTTTTCTCCCTTAACAGGGTTTCCACGTCAAAATACTGTGTCATGTGTTTCTTATTTCATGGTTAATGTCTTGTGTTTGATTTTATGCTGCTTCAATTAAAAGGAAAGTTCATTAAGGGAAATAATTAGGATAACTGATTCACCCCCCCCCGCTCTCAGTTATCAACAATTGGTATCAGAGCTAAGTTCCTCCTAATAGAGCCTAACAGCTTGAGGAAGATCTGGGATTTCAAATGGATGCATATGGTTTAAGGGAGCAACTCAAGACTGCCCTTGAGGATCTTGAACAGTCAAATTCTGAAGTCAGTGAATTAAAGGAAAGACTCAAACAGGCTGATGAATTCATGAGAGAATTAAAAGACAAATTAAGTCTCTCTATGAAAAAGAGAAAGGAGCTGCTTCAACAGTTGGCAAGACAAAGTGAAGAAAGCAATACAAATGAGGAATTGACTGAGCAAACCAAGTTATGTGAAAAGTTATCAAAAGAAGTCATTATGTTAAGACATGAAATGGAATCAGGAACTATAAAGTTTACTCAAGAGATTGAAGAAAAAAGAAAGGCTGAAGACAATCTAAGACAATCTCTTAAAGAAAAATCAGAAGAATGCCACCAGATGGACAGGATTATCAGACACCTTGAATCTGATCTTGAAGATGCCAAAGATAATGAAGGAAAACTTGAGGATCAAATTGCCTCTCTCAAAAGAGACCTTCAAACAGCAAATGAATATAAAGAGAAATTCAAGATAAGTTCTGCTCAACTTGAAGTTCTTCTTGGAAGTCAAAAGAGGACAGATGACAAGTATGGCTTGGGATATGAGAAAGGAGAAAGCTCCGGATCCGGTCAGAAGAATCTTGGATCAGAAAATCCAAGGAGCAGGCCTAGAAGACCTCCGGTAAGACAGCCAAATGCTCAAAGATATCCATCCTTCAATGGATACTGCCACAACTGCAACCACTTTGGTCACAAAGCTAATCAGTGCAGAATGAGAATGAATCAGAATAATTCATCCTTCTCCGGACAGTGCTTCAACTGCAAAAGGTATGGACACAAATCCCATGAATGCAGAATTATGCAAGTAAACAAATCATTCAAAGGTAGATGCTTCACATGCAATAGAATAGGTCATATGGCAAATCAATGCAGATCAAGAGGATATCAGTCAAATATGCAAAGAAATGTTATTTGCCAAATCTGCAATAGGTCCGGTCATAATGCTAAAATCTGCAGAAACAAGAATCAGGACAAAAGAGGTCCGGTGTATAATCAGAATCAAGACAAGGGTAAACAAAAGATGAATGCGGATGAGGTTAGGAATCAGATGAGCAAGATTTGGGTGAAGAAAAGTTCAGAGAATGTAGAGGTTGGATCCGCACCAGACTCTGGTGCTGATATTTCTTCCGGAAATTAAAAGTGAGCTCTGGCTCAGGGGGAGACTCAAAGAAAATCTTGTTCCCCCAGCCAAACAAGTGGTGCCGGATGTGGCACAAGATGCGGATCAAAGGGTTTGTAGATATGAATCTTGAGATACTTCAGTCAAGTTTTCAGAGGTCCGCATGAAGTTATGAAGAAGCTGTGATCGATCAAATAAGACCTGTTCAGGGAGATGCTCCGGTATGATAAAGGATTACAAAAAGGTCCGGAAAGATCCGGAAATGCACTATCTTGTTCTGCGGATTGGACAGAATGTTTGAGATGATCTTGTAATATGCTACCTCGATTTATTCATGATTGAAAGATCCGGATGATATCCACAGATCAGGACTAATCCGGATACTCCAAGCTATCTAGACAAGGCAAACCAGAATGATGTAGGTGAAGCATTTATTGCAGACAGGTATTAGGGTTCGCGGAGCAATTTAAGGGATTTCTCAAAGGTCATTTGCTCATTCTGCACTCGAGAAGAAGCGAAAAGTGGAGCTCTGCAACAAGGTTCTTCAAGCACACCAAGGATCTCCTGCCGAAGCTATTGGATAAAGAAATCAATCCAACCACTCCGTGCAAACCGAAGGCGCATAAGGTATTCTCCGTTTTTCACTACCTCACTGCAAATCTTTGAAGAATGGCTACTCCAAACATAGTTAAGATCTCCGATAGACCTCGCCCCTCATTCAAGAAACATCCCTACAAATCATTGGAGGTTGACCCACTAGGAGCCTTCTCTAGTGTTCCTCACGGAGTTTTACACACCGAAGACATTAGGGTTTACATACATGCAAACATTGAGGAATTTGGGGAATTCAAATTAAGAGACCTCTATCACAAGCAGCTGATTGACAATGCTTTTGAGCTTAAACCAGAGTATAAGGATATTCAGAAGAAACAATTTGAGCAATTTATTCATTTCCCCTGTTTTGAAGAGGATGAATGGGTCCGGTATGTACTGAGCAGGATGCATGACAACTTTCTATGGCTAGATAGACCCTGCAAGATCACAAAAGAGGCAATTAGAGCAGTAACTGGCCTATACTCCTCCGGAGGAGTACCTATCCTCAAATCTGTCAAGAACAACATTGTAACTGAGGCCACCGGATCAAAATTTGACAAAAGGGCAATGACCATTGAAGACATCTCCGATCCGGATATCAAATATGCATCAATGATAATAGGATACAAGATCTACCACTCCAGCAGGGAGAATTCTGTATCCGGAACTGCAATATACACTGCTTATGAAATGTTAAGAAAGAATGCAGAATATGATCTCTGCGAACTACTACTAAGCCAATTAATGGAAAACATACAGAAAATCAAGAAGGATAAGAAGAATTCCTTTAAATATGGTACTCTTATTGTATGTCTATTCTTCTATTTCATGAATGAGCTACCCGGAACAAGTGGATGGGTATGGCAGAATGACAAACCTGTTGCAGTCCAGATAAGAGACTACTTGCATGGACTTGGGGATGCAAAAGCGAGAAATTCAGCTCTATGGGGATACTTCAAAAACTTTCAGAGCATGATGCAAGCAAGAGAGAGAATTCCTCAATCTCTCATTGAGAAATACAAGGACTCAGTGTGCTTTATGGTTGACACTGATCAGTGCCTAATGGAGGCAGTGGAGCCAAGGACTGTCTGGATCATGCCCATGGGGTATGAAGTTGATGAACAGATAGTGGAGCTGCATGTTCAACACATGCTAAGTCAGCCCAAAGATCCTAAGGCAGAAAGGTTTGGAACCTTTGAGGAGCTGAGTGTAAAAATACATGTAGAACTCAGGGAACCTGAGATTAAAAGAAAGGTAAGAAAAGAAGTAGAGCACATTGCTCAAGGCCTAGGTATCTCAAAGGAGGCACTTGATGCCAGTCGGGAAAAGAGGAGGAAGGCCGAGGAAGAAGAGAAAAGCAAAGAAAGTGCTCCGGTTGGAGCTCCCACCCGGACCAGATCAACAAAGAGATCTGCACCTCCCTCAACCAAAAGTTCAAAACCGGAAGTCCAGGCATCCGGTAAGAGATCAAAGGCAAAAGCCACAAGGGCTTATGGAAGCCAAAAGGATGAAGAGGAAACAGAATCAGATGAGGGAGTAAGAGAAGTAAAGAAACAGAAAAAGAAAGGATCCGGTAAGCCCTCCACAGGCCAAGACAAGGAGGAAATGGCAGAGGTAACTGTTGAAAAGCCCACTCTGTCACTAGAGAGCATAATCAAGTCGGTCACGGTGGATGGAAACCTTCAACCAATGACTGAATCCTATGATGACTTCAGTGAGGCAGACCAAAAGACTCTGCAGGAAGCCACAGTTAAATATCTGAACATATACAATAAGGCTTTCATTGAGATCATATCTCTCATTCCTAAAAGCCTAGAGAAGGAAATGGAAGTAAGAAAGAATAATGCTCATGCCAAAGATCTTGAGATCCGGGAGCAGATAGCTATTCAGCTATATCCTCAAATTGATCCCAAGACAATGAACATTATCTTCAAGGACTGCAAAGATGAGTTCAGAAGCAAAGCCAGGATGAATCAACTCATGCTTGGTGAGACTGACAAAGTGGCCCAAGAAACAGAAGAGATCCTCCGGAAGGCCTTCAAAAGGTTCAATCTTCCTGTTGTAGAGGACTTAGGTGCAGAAACAGCTGCTGATTTGGAATCTTCTGTTCCGGAAGAAGTGAGCCCTGAACAGACAAGTGAGGACTTGGGACCCTCTGCTCAAGAAGAAGTGGCCCATGAACAAGTTAGTATCTCTCCTCCGGTTTCCCCTACAGTCTCCGGATCCAAAGAAGAAGAGCAACTACAGGAGAAGGAAGCAGTGGTGAAAGACAAAGAGGTTGACAGTTCTAAGACTGCAGAAGAAAAGAAACATCTGTCTCCGGCAAGAGACACTGCACAAACTGTTCAACAATTTTTGAGTAAAGAAACTCTAGAGATTGATGAACCGGAGCTTCTAAAAGGTCCATTTGATTTTGACTCTCTCTCTCCGGTACAAACAATGAAGATAGCTTCATTTGCAAATGCCAAGGCAAATGAAAAGCTCCTGAAGTCTCATATGGAAGACTGTGAGTTGATAGAGGCTGCTTCCGGAATACTTGTAAAGATCATGCCATCAATCCAGATAGATCCGACAGCCTCCACTTCCGGTAATCTAAAAACCTTAGTCAGCAGTGTCGATACACATTTTGATTCTTTAGAAAAATCAGCTGAAGAAAAGGTCCGGAAGGAATTTTTGGATAAGAGATTTTCAGAAATATTAGAATTAATCTCTAAGGATAGGAAGATTGTAAGCATTGGAATAAGGAGCTTAGAGAATGCTCTTAAGGATGGCGGTGATATCTATAAATTTTGTATATCCTGGTCAAAGGCAACAGCAGCATTTGACAAGAAAATAAAAGAGGAACAGGATAAGCTACAAAGCTTATCTCAAAGTTTTGATCCTCTCTCTTCCTCTATAATAAATCAAGAATGTCAGACTATTGCAGTCTTGAACGAAATAAAGAATCTTGAGAAGGAAAGGAAGAACATCACCAACCGGATGGGAGAACTTAGAAGGATTATAATCCCTAAGTTGGAAACCATGCATGAGGCCATCAGTGATGCTAGGACCACCGCCCAAACAAAAGATCCGACAGATCTCAAGCGGGCAGAAGCGTTTGCATTTTTGTTAAGTGGTCACATTTCAATTTTGGACAGAATGAAGCAAAGTTGGGCTACCGAAATGATTCAATTACAGACATCCTTTGCAGACATTCTTCAATATATGTGAGTATGTAAATATGCGGCTAAGTATAAGAAATTTTTGAAAATTTTGATATGCGGACCCTACCCTTTGCCATTGATGTCAAAGGGGGAGTGAGGAGCACTGAAAAATGAGGGATCCAACTAAGGGGGAGTTCCGGAAATTGTATATAAAGACAGAGCATCAGCAAAGGGGGAGCATAGTGAAAACACTTAGTCATTTTTCACTAAGTGTTGCCATCAATGCCAAAGGGGGAGATTGTTGGCAAGAGACACTATATGGATTCATGGTTGTTGTCATTGATGGAAACAAAGGTCATCCCACATATCCGCAAGTCATGATGTGTCTCTACCGGAAGTCAGAATAAAGAATGTTGTGGTCCGGTGAAGAAGAACAGAGCATGTGGCAAGGTCCGACAGATTGGTCCGGACCTCTCAGTGGAAGTGTCTTGGTGCAGTGCGGATTTGGGGAAGTCAAGAGGACTACCTTGAGTGGTATATTCCAAGGATTTAGCCTCCGGTGATGGACAAGGAAAAAGATATGAATGGTTGAGTACCGGATTCCTGAGAGACAGTGAAAACAGAGGAAGAACTGACTGGCAGAGTATCAGACTGCTTTCCGGATGGGTTACTGTTGATGACAGAGGTTGTGAAGGCATGAATCATGTTTGGCCGACATGATTAGTGATATCTACAAGTATATGCTTGATCCGCATTGCTTGGTGAGGAAGGATTCAGCCGACAGAATGAGAGTTTATAAGAAACTAGACTGTTCCGGATGCCGACTAGAAAGGTGATGAAATTACTTGTGCGGATATTTATAGAGGATGGATTTAGTTGTGAAGTGTGATGTGAAATAGAGAGATATGCGAATAAGTCCAGAGAAAGAGCAGAAGTAGCAAAAAGGATCCGGTATGTGAAAGATAGCAGAATAAAGAACAGAGGAAAGATGAAGTGCAGCAGATCAGTGTACTGAGCCTAACCGGAACTGAACTCCAGCATATGCAGATGCTTCCAATCAGTTCAAGACTGTGATTCTCATCACTTTGTAGACAGTGTGTCTTCTTGTAGGCAGTGGGCCTCTTGTGAGCAGTGTGCTCGGGCAGTGAGCCCTAATTGGCAAGTGCCATTTTTGTAATTTCCTATTCTTCTAACAGAGAATAATTCTTGGGTTAATCACCCCGTGGTTTTCTCCCTTAACAGGGTTTCCACGTCAAAATACTGTGTCATGTGTTTCTTATTTCATGGTTAATGTCTTGTGTTTGATTTTATGCTGCTTCAATTAAAAGGAAAGTTCATTAAGGGAAATAATTAGGATAACTGATTCACCCCCCCCCCCTCTCAGTTATCAACAGTAATGGGCTACCTTCTCCTTGTTGGGCTCTACATGACCGGTTCTGATAGTAATTTTATAAAATTCTTCTGTATACTCTTTAACAGACTTGTTACCTTGCTTCAGTCCTTGCAACTTCTTTAGCAACTCCATCTCATAGTCCACAGGAATGAACTACTTCTTCAGTTTCTCCACCATCCGATCCCATCTGGTGATCTTTCATTTTCCTCTTCGGTTCCTCTCTAATTGGATCTCCTTCCACCAAATGTTGGCATGGCCCTTCAATTTTGTTTTTACAAACTTGACCCGATCTGGGTCTTCTACATCTTCATACTCGAAGTATTCCTCCATGTCATTGATCCAATCAATAAGCTGTTATGGATTCAAATCTCCAGAATATGTAGAAACTTCGATTCTGGGCCTCTTTCCAATCTTCGAAATGGCCCTCAACAACCTAACTTCTGCAGGATCTCCTGCAGCTTCTTGTTTTTCCTCGAATAACTCTTCTTCAGCTTCATCTTCGCTTTCCTCTCTCTTTCTCGGCTTGAACCCTCTTCGCAACTCCTCTTGCAATGCATCGATTTGTCTTTGCAGGGCTCTAAAACCCTCTTCCGTCAAAGCATTCCTCCCACCACGGTTTCTTCATGGAGGCATCTTGATTTCTATAGCAAACCCACAACCTCAAGGCCTGGTGCAAACTGCCTCACGGTAGGCGATCTGTCTACACACTCAAGAAACCTGGCTCTGATACCACTTGATGAAAGGGATAAATCATAAAACACACAACAATAGAAATTGAACACAGAGAATAGAACTTTCTTTTATTGATCTGGGCAACTCATTACATTACAAAAGATTAATTACAATCAGAGGAATTAGTCCTCCACAGGGTGCAACACACTACCGCTACCATCACCAAGCTCTGGAATCTTCCGCCTTCTGTAAACCCCAAATCAACTAGGGTTTCTGTTTTCCCACCTATTCTTGACTCTACACTTGCCCCCTTAACTCTAGTGCCTCCCAGGGTTCCCAAAAATGGTTATTAATAGCCTTTTTGGCGGCCAACAACCTAATTTCGAAATTTGCATCTCCCTCCAAAAATAGGTCAACTTCCGGGAGCCATAACTTTTGATCCGGGTGTCCGATTGACGAACCATTTTATGCGTTGGAAAGCTCGCAAAGTGCTCTACGTACTAAGAACCAGCTCTGCCGATTCCAGCCATTTTCGGGCTCGTACAAGGCTGTTTAGTGCCTCAAACCTGGATTTGAATAATTTTCAGGCGTTTTTCAAGAAACGGAAACTTTAATATCTTTCAGCTCGCAAATGATCTTCGCTTGATTCCTTCGCCAAAGGTCTTATATTTCCGTTATGTAACTTCCTGTAAATTTTGACTTCATTCCGTGCCCAAATGCAAACTTTCTAAAAATAGCAGGTTACTATTTTTAGCAGTTTGGAAAAACTGAAAGTTCTACATCATTATTCAGGCGATTATGGGACCCACAAATTTTGAGAAGAAATGCGAAGAACATAAACAATTTTGAAACACATTTTTTTTTGGTGATGCAAGATTGCCCTTACACCACTGGATGCTCCTGCATCAGCTGTTCTGAAACATAGTTCCTCAGATATCCCTCTAGCCACTTATTCACCACCTCAGTTTGCCCGTCAATCTGAGGGTGATAACTGGTGCTCGGAGTGAGTTCATTCCCACTCAAACAGAACAACTCCTACCAAAACAAACTCAAAAACTTGTTGTCCCGATCACTGACTATGTTTCGAGGTAACCCATGCAATCTAAACACCTCTTTGAAAAATAGTTCAGCCACTTGGGTTGCTCTGAAATCTGAACCGGTTGCATTAAAGTGAGCATATTTAGTCAATCTATCAACAACATAAATAGAGTCCTTACCTTGCACCTTAGGCAGCCTTGTGATGAAATACTTTCCCATTTCTAAGTGGGAATAGGCAATGGTTGCAACAGACTAGCTAGGTAAGTATGCTCATTTTTATTTTGTTGACATACCAAACACTCCCTAACATAGTTCATGATGTCATTCTTTAACCCCTTCCAGGTGAAACTTTAATGAATTTGCTTGTATGTCTTGTAAAATCCTTGGTGACCAGGCAAGGGCTCATCATGAAATGATCTCATAATCTTTTCCTTCACCTTAGAATTAACCACAAGAAAAATTTGCTCTTTATAAAAAATCAGCTTATTGTTTACCTTGTACTTACCTCCAAAAGTGTTTCCATCAATGATGCTAAGAGCCAACGGATCTTTAGCATATTCAACCAAAATCTGATCTCTCCAATCAGTTGTTATACCCATAATAGAAGTGAGATGAGGCCTCCTTGAAAATGCATCAGCCACAACATTTTTCTTACCTTTCACATAAACTATGTCAAAGTCAAAAGCCTGAAGTTTGCTTACCCAACGTTGCTGCCTTTCACTCAAATCCTTTTGATTTAAGAAGTAATTAAGACTATTATGATCAGTCTTAACAATGAACTTACCTCCCACCAAGTATTGCCTGAACTTGGTTAATGCATGCATGATTGCAAGCATTTCCTTGTCATAAATTAACATTTTTCTGCACCTCACAATTCCCTACTTTCAAAGGCAATAGGATGCTTTTGCTGCATTAGGACAGCCCCTAATCCTTCCCCTGAAGCATCACATTCAAGCTCAAAAGGCTTGGAAAAATCTGGGAAAGCCAACACTGGAACATTGCTCATGATTTCCTTGAACTTTTCAAAAGACATCTGCGTTGATTCAAACCAAGAGAAGGCTCCCTTTTTAGTTAGATCAATAAGAGGAGCTACCATTTGGGAAAACCCCTTCACAAATCGCATGTAGAAACAACATAGACCAAAAAAACCCTTAAGATGAGTGAGGGTTTTGGGTGTTGGCCACTCAATGATAGCACAAATTTTTTCTTGGTCCACTCTGACACCATCCGCACTAATTACATGTCCCAAATAAAAAATTTCAGTCATACCAAACTCACACTTTGATTCCTTGGCAAACAAAGAGTTAGCTTCAAGTATTCCTAGAGCCTCATCAAGATGGTGCAAGTGCTCTTCCCAAGTTTTACTATAAATAAGGATATCATAAAAAAAAACCAATAGAAACTTACGGAGCTGCTTGCTAAAAATCTAATTCATGCATGACTGGAACGTTGTTGGTGCATTGGTTAGGCCAAAAGGCATAACCAGGAACTCAAAATGCCCAAAGCGGCATCCAAATGTTGTCTTCTCCACATCAGATTCATGCATGCAAATCTGGCGATATCTTGATCTCAAGTCTATTTTTGCGAAATAGACTACTCCGTGCAATTCATCAATGAGCTCATCAATCCTGGGTATTGGATACATGTTCTTGATGGTACGTTTGTTGAGCTTGCGGTAGTCCATGCACAATCGCATAGTCCCGTCCTTGACTAAAACCATTGAAGATGCAAAGGGACTTTTACTTGGACAGATAAAACCCATGTCAAGCAACTCCTTGATAGCTTTCTCTATCTCATCTTTGAATCGTTTTGGATGTCGGTAAGGAGTGGTCATCACTGGTTTGGCTCCATCCTCTAATTCGATCACATGCTCGATCCCCCTCTCAGGTGGTCTCCCAAGAGGTAATCCACTGAAGACCTTAGTGTGCTTGGTCAAAATTTTCTGCACATCAAGATGATGCTCTCTTTTCCTCTCATGATCATGAGCAGGAAGGACAACACATTCAGCAATCCATTCAGCCTGCCCTTGCCTCAAAATCCAGTACATCCTCTTAGCAATCACTACTCTAGGTCCCCCATTTGACATTCCACGAAGCACAACTCTCTTGCCTTCTGATTCAAATTTCAGCTCCATGGTCTGAAAATTCAAGTTAATCTCTCCAAGAGATTTCAGCTACTGTATTCTCAATACCACATATGTATCACCTATTCCAACCACATAAAATTCATCTTTGACCTCATGGTTTCCCAACTGGATGTTTAGTTGGGATATCTTTATGGTGCATGTAAGAGTAAAACCATAAGCCACCATGACTTTGAAGCCATCAAACTCTTTTGTCTTCAATCCACGTTTGGCTACCAAACCTTCATCTATAAAATTGTGTGTGGCTCCCGTGTCAATCAGAGCTACCATTCGCTGCCCTCCTAAAACTCCTCTTACATGGAATGGATTGTTTCTTTGTGTGTTGGACAACTGGACAGAAGTACCACTATCTTCCTTTACTTCTTCAACCTCCTCAAGGTCTTCAAACTCCTCAAAGTCCACAAATTCCCCTTGTTGTTATGATATTTCAGAACCTATTTCAACCTCCACATAGACCTCCAAATTCCTTGCATGTCCCTTTTCGTAACATTTATGTCCTAGGACCTAAGGCTCCTTGCATGTAAAGCATAATTTTTTCCTTTTGAGTTCATTTTTTGCCTCATCACTCAGTGTTTGCAGGGGTGGCTACTGCTGATTTGGAAACTTTGTGAAGATCTTGTCATTGTTGAATGCAAAAGGTTTTGTCATCAAATTTGGTTTTGGAGCTGAAAACTCTATACTTATAGCCTTTTTAATGGCCTCTTGTAAGGACTGAGAATCCAAAGATTTTACCCATTCTCTTATTGGTTTAGCCAAACCTTCAACGAATAGAAAAATCAGCCTTCTTTCAAAGACGTCAGGAACCATGACACTAAGTCTTTGAAACTTAGTGATGTATGAATCAATATTTCTTGTTTGCTTCAGCTGTGTGAGGTCTTTGAAGCTTTGCTCAGGATCCTATTTGTCAAATCTCTCGATGAGTCTATTAGTGAACTCACCATATGTTGTAATCAAATTGTGACCTTGTGTCACAAGGCCATGATGCCACCACTCATAGGCAGCCTCGTCCAAGTGTAATGTTGCAAAGTTTAAGGCTATCTCCTCTAGCATAGGCTTCAGAGTAATGTAAGTATCAAGCTTTTGAACCCACACTCTTGCGGTGCATTTTCCACTACCATCAAATCGGTCCATAGACACTTTACTCAGAGTATGCTTGTAATCCTTGTTCTCCCTATTATCCGATCTTCCACCATTTCTTTTTCTCTGATTCAGAAATTGATCAAATGTTAAACTTCTACGGACAAGAGCATGAAGGGTGATATATTCATCATGATTTACCATGATATCATCAGTGAATGTAGTTCTCTCCTCAAGCTCATGAGGCAATCCTTCCCTTCTGTTTGCAAATGGTTGAAAGGGTCTTGCAGCAGATCCCACTGAGGTCCTGTAGGTGTTCTTACATGATCATTTTGTGCTCCATTGTTTTGTGAGTTGTTGGCTTCAGTGTTGTTTCTTGTGCCCAGAACTAAGTTCTGATCCATTTTGCTCACTAATCTCGCTATCATTTCATACATATAGTCAAACTTCCTCTCCATCATTTTATCTGGGTTTTCAGGTGGACAGTCTTCTTTGTCTCTATCCTCCATGACTGATTCTTCCTCAATTGTATTAGAGATATCTGTAGTTTTCAACTTTCTCTCCTCTCTCTACTTGTACCTTCTTTCCCTGTCACTGGATTGCTGCATGTAGAGTCAAAAAAACTTCACAGGCTGGCAAGATACCAGCTCTGATACCACTGTAGTGAGCACCCAAAAATGAAGTGCAACGAACTATCCGAATTCAGCCAGACAAAACTGATTCTAATAGCATGCTTAGATGATATTCATTCTTTCGAGACATACAACTTTTACAAGGTAATATATAAAGACCCAGCAAACAATGTTACCTTAGGACTAATTCCCAACTTCTACAAAAATGATTCTTTAGCATTCTGGGCAGAGATTACAATATCCAATCTGTATGCAGTTCAAGGAATGCTAGATGATGACTGTGTAATATTTATGCAGTGATATGAACCCAGAATTCACCTAAATGAACCCAGATTACTCTTGGTGTAAGAAACCCTTCTCCTAACTATTGTCACAACATTCCATAATGCTGGGAAACCACATTTCCATGTCTACTCACTGAGTTCTTCTTTTATGCAGAAACAGATCTAACAATATTCACACCAAAATTATGCAAATAGACTCAAAAGACATCAATCTCCATTGAAGTTCACACTCGATTTTTGGGCGAAATCGACAGTAGTACCAACTAGGACTGGTATTACATAGTCGAAACTGGTGATAATGAGGACAAACCCCTCAGCAACCCTGCTAAATAGCACATGCCTTCTCAGTCATTTCATGAAAATTCAAATGCATATTCTAATGAATCCAAACTGAGTGAATGTTCCCCTAAAAACTCCACGCCTAGCAAAAAATAGAAAATGAATCCTATCTGACCACTATCTGACACCACTCAGCCATGCTCATGCAAAGATCGTGCAATAACTCTCCAATATGGAGTGCTCCCACTACTCCAGCAATTATACACCAAGAATAGGCGAGTGAAAAGGAAGGGGACCCACCACTCTGCCACAAATAAGCTAGTTTCATTATGCTCATTGGACTCCTATATTTACACTGTTATCTGACTTTTTCCAAAAAAAGACACATTTCCCTTGCAAACCATTAGCCTCTGGGAAATAGTAGAAAGGCTAACTCCCAATTCATAATTTTTTTAATACTGAGTGAAGGGGGATATTAAATGGATGGTTGAGGCCTGCCACGTGTGGGCCAAGGGGGCATGAGAGGTTGCCCTTGGGCTTAGAAGGAATGATTTCCGGGACACCCTATTGTAGCTGTACCCCCAACCTTCCATCATGGAAATTAATTGAATCATAAGAGAAAACAGAATGGTTTTGATGAGGGGTATGGTGATAGGATGCCTCACTAGGCACACCACCCCATATGGATGGCAAGAGGCCACACGGGACCAAGAGGGGTGACACACCCACTCTTGGGCCTAGGGTAGAGGGTTTCTTGGGCACCCTATCAAACCATTCTGCTCCGAGAAGAATAAATTGAGGACCTAAAAGACTTCAATATATATTTGACATGATATTTGTTTATTATTCTTAATGTTGCTAATCTGATTACAAGTCTGAAACAGGTAGCTGTATCACTAATCTTATTTGCCTTGCTCACTTTATTTATTCCAATGAGAAGTATCATATAATACTATCTTGGAAATATTCTCTAACTCTGTTTTGCAAGTACCCAATCGAGTTATAAATCTTCTCAAACATAAGGTTGATTAATTGAAATTAACATATTAGGGCAAATTTAGGGTTTTTTCAAATTCGGGACATTACAAATACTTTTTTCAACAAACTACTATAAATTCAATTAAAAATCAATAATCCAATCACATTTCTCTCCATCATTACTACTTATTTTCTTAACTTATACTCTTTTTCATCTAATTATTTCCTTAAATACAAATGGAAGGGATCCATAACAAACGTGTAACACAAAAGCACACATGCAAACTACAAAATCTATTTAGATTGGTTTATACATATATTGTATAGCAGAAAAACTATGAAGAGTATATAAATACATCCTACAAAATCAGATGTGAAACAATTTATTTCATTTGTATAAATATTGCATTCAAATATTTCTCTACTATGGTATTAGAGAAGAAAAGAAATCTTATGGCTTCTTATTAAATTCTAAGGGACAACTCTACTAGTTTTTGAGTTCCCTAGTTGATGATAACCAAGTCTATAAAAATCTATTTTCATTTAGGTTTAGTTTTTTAACTAGTTATTTATGTGTGTGTTAGAGTAGCCTTCACAACTACGTATAATCGTTTGTGCTTGTGTGAAAGGCATTTTGCAACAAATAAAACAATAACTATACAACAACATAATAAAGGTATGAAAGGTTGTTTGATAATGTAAAAGCACCTTGTGTAAGAGACTTTTTACTTCAACAAGAGGAAAGTGTGTCAATCAAAGAGTGCAACCCAACACATGATTGTATAGCAATAATCAACAACTAAGTTGTATCATAGGCATGCCTAATGGGACAACAAGAATATTTGAAGTTGACATACACAATAGTAGAAGATCAATTTGGTTAGTTAAGCCAAGTTTAGAGGATGTTAAGGGACCAATAGAGGTTGGGGAAAAATTCTAGTCTTGACTTCACTACTAGCTCAAAGATTGGTTTATTGCTTTAGTAATAAACATAGTGCAAAAAAGACTACAAACTTGAAGATGGTGATCATTAGTGGCCATGATGACAAAGAGTGTACTCCAACTACATATGAGATGATCAGTGAGGTGGTTTGCACCCACTAATAAATTGTGGTAAGGATTTGGTCTCACTACTAGTGTTTTTTAACCATTCAATAAGGTCCAGTACAATAAGAGGAGCAATTAAGTTGAGGCTAAGTCCCACCTTGGGATGAGTGTAGTGAGGACCACACCCACTATTGTAGAAATATTTGTTAATAGATGTGTGGACTATCGTGTCTATCTTAATTCATGTTAATTTGGTGTATTTTGATGAAATAATATGTTTGTCCTCATTCATCAATTGTATGTAGGAGAAGCATTGTTGTGGATAGTTGAGTATGTAGGAGAAGCATAGTTGGAGTGAGTTATTGTGGGTAGTTGAGTATGTACCTATTTGCAAATGTCCTTATGAATGGTCAAGTGTGTCCCTATTCCCAAGAGGTGTGATTAGTCTGCCTTGAGTTACAAGTTGGTTCGTGTTGTGAATTGTAGTGTGTGTCCCAACATGCATTATGGCTATTTCTAGATGAATTATGAGTTTGTCCAAATTTATTGAATGGTTAGGTGTAAGTATGTTGAATTGTATGGTGTTTCCCAATTTGCATACAAAATTGTATTCTCTCTAAATCTTACGACCACATGTAATAATAAGATTAAATATAGTGAACAATATTCACAAGTTAAATATTTAAGGAGATAATTAAAAAATAGAAATCCAACTTTAAAAATAAATTCAACATGAATATGTTGGTTTTGTAAATTACTGAAACCACTTACATAAAAAATAAAATATCTATAATATGTACGTTTCATCAAATTTATACTTACAAAAACATTATAACAAATTTTCAAAACATCAAAGTTATTTATTATATAAATTTAGCCTAACCTAAATTTGTGTGTGTACATATTTCTTCCATTAGATTTTCCTTTGGGAAAGGTTACTCTTAATTCTCAAGTGTATTATTGATTTGATATGATTTATTTTTTAAATTGTTTGTTTGGAATTTTATTGGATGATGTATTATTATAATTAAAATTGAATGTGTTGTTTAAATTACCAATTCTTTAAATATGTATTTATTTATCTTCATTTATTAAGAGTGGAATTTTGTAAGTTTTTATATAAGATAAACATTTTTATTAATTAAACTATGATAAATTATCTTTGTTAATTGTTCGATTGTAAATGACTATAATTTAAATTTGGTTAATTTTTGTATATAGTGCAAAAAGTATGGGAATGCTAGCTATTAGTGGGATACAAGAGGTTGTGTGATATAAGCATGTTATTGAGGTCATTTTTGGATTCATATATATCTATTATATAACACTTAAATAGCCTTAAAACATCTCTTATATACCTAAATAAGATATAAAATGGATTAATATCATAAAGGAAGAATTAAAATAATAGAAAGAGAGTTATTATGAGCGATTAAAAGTTATTATGAAAGGATATAAGGAAAAGGCATCATGAAAAGGGCATAAAGAGGTTATATAAGGAAGGGGAAAGTGAGAGATAAGAGCATGAGATATATGTGTGAGAATAAGAAAGTTTGTAAGATATATGGAAATAATATAACACATGGTTACGTGATTTATGAATGATATGAAGAGATGACATATATGATAATGTGAGAATAAAGCATGAGGAATGAATTATAAAACATTATATAAACCATTGAAGTATATTAATATATGATCTTATGTATATTGGTGTATATAATTTATTTAAAATTTGTCTCTACTTATTACATATCTAAGTTCTCCCTTTTTACTACATCACACTAGGGTTTATTACATCGAACATAGTATAAAACCTTGGACTCCAATCTAGGTTTTTCTATCGACAACAATCCTCTTTGAGATATATCACATTGAAAACATTTACAAGTGAACTATGTCCTAATTGAAAATAATGCCTAATTATTTTGTGTTGTGATTATTGTCATGCTCTCCCTTGTTTTTATGATGGAAAAAGATGAGATTTGTTGTGCTAACACATCCATTAGTGGCCACCAGGGCTAATACTATCTCCATTAGGAATATGAGGCTTAAAAAAGATGGTCTCTCATGGTCACAAATGCCTTTTTCCCACTTTCCAATGTCTAGGGACATACATGTGGGGGAGTTGGTAGAGAAAGCAACCCCTCTCTTTACAAATTCCATTGGTGATAGGCCACGGTCAAGGCATGGTTTTAGTAGAAGTGGCCTTCGATGGTGATATTATTTAATTTTCTAAAAGGATCCTTTCTAATCTCTTTTCTTTCTGAGGAAAAGGAAGAGTTTGTGGCTTCAAGTGTGTGGTTAGTGAATGGAAGCCCATGAGTGGGGCAAAATCAAAAGCTTGGATGGTCAAGTATGGAGGATCACAATAGGGAAGGTAACTTTTGGATTTAGTTATATGGGTTGCCACTTGAATTAGAGTCTTGCTTGTTTGGAGCAAATTGGGACAACCTTGGGTAGAGTGGTGGAAATTGACTCTTTGTCCTTATATCACTCTCATCATGTTTATGAGAGGGATAAGGTGGCTAGAAACCTAGATCTTCCTCTTCCAAATAAAATCAAGCTCTTCCTCCCTTCAGGGGATTTACTTTAGGAGGAAGATTATGAGAATTTCCTATTCTAGTGCTATACATGTCATAAGGTGGGTCATCTTGAAAATTTCTACTATTTTTGTAATTTCATCTTGGAAATTGACTCTTTATCCTTAGATCACTCACATCATGTTTATAAGAGGGCTAAGGTGGCTAGAAACCTAGATCTTCCTCTTCCAAATAAAATCAAGCTCTCCCTCCCTTCAGGGGCTTTACTTTAGGAGGTATGTTATGAGAATTTCTTGTTCTAGTGCTATGCATGTCATAAGGTGAATCATCTTCAAAATTTCTAATATGTATGTAGTTCATCAAGCAATTCAGGTGGCAGGAAAATATTCTTTAAAAGAAAGAGTGACTTTTGTTAGACTTAGGCGTCATGACTACTTTTTATTGAATGAGGCACTTTCTCCCCACTAGAATCCTTTAGTGTTACGATGCAACAAGGATATTAGGAATTGTGGTCCTTCTTCCTCTCCTCCTCCTCCTCCTCCTATAGATAATCCTTGGTCTCTTCACCTAACAAGGCTCATGGTTTTGGTGCATGTTCCTCTAACTTGAAGGTTTGGGGAGTTCAAAGGGGACAAAGCCCCTTCTCTTATGTTGCTAGTTGTATTAGATAAGTTAGACTACCCGTCTTCCCCTTTGGGGATAAATTTGGTTGAGAAAGGCTTGAAGGCTTATGGTTGATTGAGGTTCTTCTTAGATTTTTGGTTGAAGTCAAGTGAGCTCAATGAGGTTGCAATATACAACATTGGGAGGATTATTCCTTGCACCATTGTGGTTGAGCATAAAAAAATTATGTTCCAATTCTTAAGAGGAGAAATTGACGAGAGTGCTCTTCTCCACAAGGAGGATAGTGCGCCTAGCCTTGATGGTTTTCAATCTATCTTCTTATAATGTTTCTAGGGCATTTTAGGTAAAGAACTTACAATTATGGTTATTGAATCTCTCAAATCTAGAATAGATCTGAAGGATTTCATGAGTACATTTATGGCTTTGATCCTAAAGAAGCATAAGTGGGGAATCTGTTAGTGAGACCCCATCTCTCATTGCTTATATATCATTATGATGAAAGCTCTGGGTCAATTTCTTTTAGAGGCAAAAGAGAATTGTGAACTTTATAGAACCCAATCTCTCCCGAAAAGTGCAACTTGACACACCTACAATTTATTGATGGTACCATCCTACATGATGATGCACTTATTAAAATTGGTATTGCCTATTGAAAATGTAATAACAGGGGAATTTATAGTGTAGAGAATGCACTTCAAGCCTTTAACTGTCGAGCTTAAAATTGAAAAATATTCATGATTCAAAATACATTTTCCATTATACAAAGTAGCAGTAATAAGCAATTCCATTACGCAAAGTTTACAATTATAAAGAATCTTGTGTGCCACCTAATTACATCATACGCTTTAGATTTTTGCCTTTGGCAATTACCAGTATTTGTCCTCTTTAAGGTTGTGTTCTACAAAAGTGTTAATTTCAATACATACTTTATTAATTATTCTCAATATTTACCAGTGTTTTTTTATTTTCTTATCTGTACAATAATTTGAAAGATTTGGATCTTCATAATCAATCTTTAGGAGCTAAAATTTCTAAGTGGTGATTGGTGGAGAACCTTTAGGCCCCCTGGGTGTGTGTGATCCAAAATTAGGTCACACTGGATTGTTAGGTTGTTGGATGGATGTGGCATGAGTTAGGTTAAGGACCATTTTGTTGATTCTTTGACTTATATTACTCTAATTTGATTTATCTATTTATTGTGATTGTTTTGGTTGTTAAATGTGTTGATCACTTGTTTTAATTTGATTGTTGAGAGTTTGTTTGTTGTTGATTTACAAAATGTTGATAATTTGTAATAGTTTTAAGTGGATCAAATAGTTTCAAATTTCAATGTATGATGTGCGAAGTGTTGGTCACTTGTGGGAATTTGGATTGAATTTTAAATGTTAACATTTTTTAAAAATTTCATGTATTTTAAATGTGTTTTGATATTTTGAAAGATTTAAATACAAATAATGTGAAACTAGATTAATGTGTTCTTTTCTAGTTTTCATCTATTTTATGTGAACAAAACTAATTATTATAGATATGTTGAATCTAAATGAAATGAGTACCTTTTTGTGTTTTCCCTTGTTTTTAATGAATGCATCTAACTGAATCTAATATGAAAACTAGAATCTTTTTTGTGAAATAAATTTGATGAATGCATCTCTTTCTTTTCCTTCTCTTTTTAGCTTTGCAAAATAATAATCAAAGCTTTTATTTTACAAACGGAAATAAATTGAAACTCTCCTTTCCTTTTCCAAACAAGTACAATGTGAAGAAAATTGAGACTTTTGTTCCCTTTTCATACAATTTCCAGAAAGTAGACAGAAGATAAATAGGGGAAAGCAATGTTGAATTAATTTTTCTTTTTGATTGATGATGCAAACAATGATGGCAATCATTTCTAAATCCCTTTTATGTGTGAATATTCACCTTTTGGAAATATGTAGACTACTAGTATAAATATAAAACATTTTCCTTTTGTATTCTAAAGTTGAAAGTTTTTGAATTAATTTCCTTTGTAAGCTTTCAAGAAAAGAAGTCGGGACTTTTCTAATAGTGAATATAATAGAGGCTTAGAAGAAATGATATTAATGATTTCGCTAATCTAAAATTGTAACCTTTAAAAAAAACTAACACTACAATGAATCTAAGCTAATCTATCCTATAAATTGTTGTTTCTACACCTCTTTCAACATACACAACAAACAAAACTAATCTAAAACTACAACTACTCAAAACAAATCTATACTTAATCCATAGCTAGGATTAGAGATATCCAAAGCACGAAGCAAGTTGGATGTTGACAATATCCTTTGGAACTGTCAACACTAAAATGTAGATCCAAATAAAGATTTCAAATGCAATATTAAACCTTTAATCTACACTAAATGTGACCTCCGATAGAGCATAGAAACTGAAAAATGCAAATGAATAATCAAAACGAAATTACCCAACTTTCTTATTTCTATTGCATTGTGAGGGTGTTTTTTCGCAAGATGATATGATTGTGGTTGCTCAAACTGGCAACATGACAATGCACAATAGATGATTCGATGAAATGGGCTTCCAAAGAGTCAATTTATAGACCTTCAAGAAGGACGATCAACGATGAGGATTCGATGAGGGATGGCTAGGATTAAGTTGGTTGAGAAGTTACGAGATCAATGGCAGAGGATAATTCATATTTTTAATTGATTTTTGATATTTTTGGGAGATGGTTATGAAGTAGTTATAAGGTCAGTGGATGAGAATTAAAGAAATGTTTAATTCCTTTAATTCATTTTAAGTAGTTGAGATGGATTTAATTAATAAAATTAATTAAATCAAGTGGGAAAGAAGATTTAGCAATTTAGGAAAATGATTTATGCCTGAAGAAAAATGATTAAGATTAGGGGAAAATTAGGGATGGTTAGGGATAAATGATGGAATTGGGTCCTGAAATTAGGATAATGTAATAAATCAGGACAATCAAGGGATAATTGATCAAGATTAGGCTAATGGGGTCAATTTAGGGATAAATAGTTGATTTAGGGAATCAGGCCTTGATTGTAGGTGAATTAGGCAATGGGAGATTTTTAGGTGTCTACAAGAACCTAGCTATACAATATCCTTTCTTCCTTCATCTTTCAAATCTAAATCTAATGGTGGAATGGTGCAACTCTATACGCTAGATTAAATGATGAAAAAGGAGCATTATTATTGTACAATATAGTGGAATTGCAAGCTTTAAAGTCTTGATTTGGTCACAAATTTACCTAGATACTAGAGCAATTCTCAAAATAAATTTGGACCCTTCTAATGATTCAATAATAGGTATATGTAGGAAAACATAATTAGTGTTCGGTTTTTTAGATGGAAACAAGAGAATTCTAAAAATAATTGATCTAAGAAGGGCACAAATTGAGTTGAAACAATTGAGAATTAAAAAAAACTCACTCATGTAAAAGCTCGCATGTTGGTTGTAACATCACCCCATATAATACACATATATCATAATAAATAAAGATACGAATTAGATCACGATTTACATCAACACATGACTATCAATCATAAGGATATCAAAGAAAGTATTTCTTATTTCACTGACTCCATACAAGTGATACTCTACGAAATCAATAATTACATAATGCATCCTTGAAATAGTAATGTCATAATATCTTATCTCATTAACGATTACACTAGTAATCCAATACGGTAAGAATAACTCATATTCAATAATATAATAAAGCTAGACAAATTAGCCCACGTCTTAATCTACCTGAGTAATTAATCTGGTGCTTTATCTCACCAAGGATCAAGTAAGAGTTCAGAAACACAAAGATGGACACATCCAAGGGGCCAAACCTATGCCTTGGGGGCTCAATTGCCTATGTATTGAGATCAGAGGCTCGGTAGTTTGTCGACACAACCCTCCATGCATACTCGTCTCTCAAGTAACAGACAAAATGTACTAAGTACACTAGATCTCAAATCATTTAAATCTTAGTAGATCTATACAATTTTACTATGTATACAACAATAATCAATGCCTATAGCTTAAGAATGTCCTATCATCTCACCATGATATCTCAACATTCAACATAATGGATAAAATTTCTACAGGGCAAGTCCTTAACTAACAATCAGTCCTGTAAATTTAATTTAAATAATATATTTTTTCTCCGGTACTAATGTTTACTAATTAGTCCCCAAGGATGCTAACCACAAACACATTTCTTTAACACATAATGATAATGGAAATCATTAGTTTTCCACAATCCATGATGTTGTATATGAATGCTTCTGGATTTGACTGTGTTACTTATTTTTACTCAACTTTTTGAATCACGCTCAGTGATCCATCATCATCCTCCTGATGATGGATCACCGAGCGTGATTCAAAATGTTGAGTAAAAATAAGTAACACAATCAAATCCAGAAGCATTCGTATACAACATAATGATAATGTCATAATCATCTCCCGATCTGATATCTTGGTGTTCAAACAAAGGAATTTCCAATTACTAGTAATAGTAAAATCACCTAAAATAGGGTGCTATCCATTGCTTTCAAGCATATCAATCCTCTAAACATATAATGACCGCGTCGTATGGATCGTTTATTAACCACCTCTTTAGTTGTCCCGATATAGATCAATTGTCTACGTAATCCACAAAGTATAAATCTACCAAGATGAAAAGTTAATCATCCAATATGTGGTCTTTAACCCAAAGATGATTTAGTGTTGTACGACCAATGTCTATGATGGCTCTAAGCATGCCCTTTATTTACAATCTTCCAATATAATAAGGTTTCATAATACTAACAAAGAGTATAATTATGCACATTTAAGTTTGTGGTACTACCCACTCACCTGATTCCCTGATCCTACTTTGTCATAGGACTAGTTTATCTTCTTGTTTCCATAGAATCAAAATTTAAGGTAGTTCTACAAGATTTCACGCAAAACCTAAGAATTCACCACCTCTAACTTAGATTTAAAACCCATCCTCGTCATTGGTTTAAGGGTAAAATAAACTTCCTTAAATTCTTTCCAAATACATAAGACAAAACATTGAACTTCTTGCATGAATTAATCATATCAATCATCCTTTAAGAAAATTCTGACATTCTCATAGTATCAATCTAAACAGATAAGGTCATAACGGTCAATGTATAACAACCACAAAAGGATATATATATATATGAGGACCAGGAACCTTTCAAACTTTGGGCCTAGCCCAAAGTTCAAATTTCACTGTAGCCATAATAAACTTGCACTGTCAACCTTCCCACCCATCACCTATCTACATGGCCAAAGCCATAAAAAAACTTAAACTATCAACACTATTGCAGAAGATTACTACAGGTCTGCACACTAAGACAAGCCCTATACACCCCAAAACAAGACCTATCCTATCATATCAATTGAGGGGGGCAGGGCATATTACTCAAGCCCCGACCCACCCAGACCCTTAAAATTACATTCATTGCATACCGAATCACTGTCTTTCGTCGTGCCATCCTTCTTCATCCTAGCTTCTCCCGTGCAACAATCAGAGAAATTTTGAATAGCCTCCATTAGTAAGGTACACCTTGAGCTTCTTTGCAATTTCATCAATTACCAACTGGGGACACACCTACCATTTCTTGATTGCATGTAAATGGGCCATAATACAATCATGAAATGTGTCGGCCTGCAACACAACATCTCCTACATTGTCATGGAGAAGGTAGGAGCTCGTTGCAACCACCATGATCGATGCACAGGAGAGCGATTGGGCCGCGTCAAATGCATTCCATCGTCCCCTAGTGTACTTTAGATCCAGCATGTAGTTGGCCATGGCTTTTCTCAAACCCACCTCTTGCTTTCCATCCAGGTACTTGGATAGCTTCCACACCTTCTTCATCCAACGCCGTAGGTTCGGACTTTTGAACTTCTAATCAATGTAATCAATGAAACCCCTCACCGCCTCTTTGCTACCAGTTCTCTTCTTCCTCCTACGCCCAACAGCCTCCTTCTCTTTCCCCTTTTTCTGCTCATCCCTAACCATGACTCCACCGATATGTCTCCTCCCCGCCGATGAAGCCATGAGATTCGTCGTAGAGAGAAACCCCAAATCGCCACCACATCAACAAGAGAAATGCAATCGCAACACATCTCCTTACAATTGCCACCTGATACTCCTCACCCTTGCCTTTCATGAATACTCACACAAGTGATATTACAATTCCTCTGCAAACGAGCTCCTACTTACTATTTCATTATTGCCTCTAGATCATTCTTCGGCTTCCAGCCCCTTATCAGGCATATATATATCCCAATGATCAAACCAGCATATAAATGCTTATTGTCCATTACCAAATGTTTTAGTTACTCTAAACTAGAGATGACACTCTTTCTTTGGTTACAAAAATAAGTACGCTTATCCCTTGCATTTACTTAATGTGGTGAAAGAATAGGAAAAAGAATTACTTCTCTGCCATCAGGGTGAAAGTTGGCAATTGCATTCGGTTTGATAAACATGCCCCATGGACAACTATTAGAGTTGTTAAGAACCTTCGAGTACGATGCTGTTTGCCAGACTGTAACAAAATTATCACTAAGATAGTCACAAAAGAAATTCATTATGAGATTTGAACCTCTTCCACCGTTTTAAACAGGGTCAATGTTCTTGTGGAGGTTATTGGTGATGTTTAAATGAAGCAATCTGAAAATGAGACTTGCACTAAAATAATGAGCACCGTGTCAGTTTCCCTTAAGGCATAATTGAAAGTGGATTTTTTTTTTGTTTTTTCAAAGAAACATAAAGATGACTCTTGCTAAAACTGGCGGCTGTGTGACAAAATGTTAAGCAAACAAAGAGGTAATTTAAAGTTTTTAAGCAAATGAATCTTTGCCAATGGGCTCGCAGCCTTTTCCACAGAGGCTCTGCCCTTTAAAGGGCGCAGCCATACCAATTTGGCCGCCCAGTTAAAATTTAAGACTTTTGTGGTTAAACAGAAATCAAACCTTTCTAACTTGGCCGATTAGGTCAACATTCGAACGAAAAGGGCACAATTATGATCATATTCCACAACAATGTTTCGATATTGAGTAACCTAGCCAATAATGCCTTGTTTTGGAGAAATAATATGAAGATTCTATATGGAAATGACCATGAAAATTATCTGTTAGGAATGCTCACCTCTCCAACGCAGATTTTGTCAATTTTTGTAGAGGAAATTTCCTCAGATGTTGTCATTGTAAGTGCCCTGATAGCCATGCGTGCAATATGTGGAAAAAGAGGGACACACAGAGATTGCACATGTTCTGTTTGACAGAATGCCCATTGAGATGACTTCTCATGGAATGCAACGATTGCAGGATATGCACAAAAATGGATTCGTTGAAAGGTCCTCAGAAATTTTAAGCAAAAGACCAGGTTCCACAACCTTTTCCAGAATCCCCTTTGCGTGTGCCCTAAAAAAAGTAATAATGACCACCACCAGGCGAAAGACCAGGTTCCACACCCTTTTCCAGAATACCCTTCTGCGTGTGCCCTAAAAAAAGTAATAACGACCACTGTATCCCTGCAAGGCAGATTTTTATCAAAATTTTAAAGTAGGAAAAGCTCTTCTCCAAATTTGGAAGGACAAAAAACCCAACACGTTAAATGAAATGAAATGAAAGATTTTAATAACGTCCACGAGGCCACAGCAGTCTAAGGGACCCAGAACATTACAACACGAACCAAAGAACCAGGCAGCGAAGTACTAAACAGATTGAAGCCTCCTTTCGAGGTCGCATAATAGGTGGCACAATGGCGCTGACACTTGTAAACAATTCACTCATTAGGGTAAACTAACAACTTAAGGGAGTAGGGTATACATGTCTTATATTAGAAGTACAGATATGTGCCTCCTCCATACTAGGAGTATGAGATAGTCTCATATGTTATAAGCCACCTGTAGACCCGAAATTAGGTGCTCGACATCGTAGACTATAAAAGGATCCATTTCCATTTCCATTTCCAAGGGTAAACTCACAAGCTTGTTTTGCTAGAAAATAAAGATTTTGCATACAAAGAGGTTACAAACACTTAGGGTTTGACTTAGGTTGACTTTGAGGTGACATGTATGCGAGATTCTAAGACGTTGACAAGGCATTTTCACCATGGAATAAAAATTTGAAGGTTATGTTATTGGTTTTCATACCATGTAGGGTCATGCGCTGGGTTATTAGATTGTCATTGAACTCCATGTATGCATGTTCATTTTTAGACACTTAATGGTGTCTTTGGTCTTATCCAAATATTTAGGATAGGAGGAGCCTTGGAGTTTTTTAACTACAAAAAAACTTTCTAATGGGTTTGCAATTTGGAATTTTATTACTTGTTGTAGAAAGGTGGCAACTTTGAAACTCACTTGGGATGTTGATAATGGTGAATTAGCTAGTTTTTGGATGGATTCTTGGGCACAATCCTCTTTGTGAGATGGATGGTATGGGGGTGGCAAGAGGGGTTTTGGAATAAGAATGGGAGTCTAAAATGAGAGATTATTGGGATTGGTTGTATGTGGTTGTTGAAGATTGAAAGCATGGAATAATTTCTCCCTATTTCCCATCTTGGAAGAGCAAAAGTTGGTGTGAACAATATTATTTCAATGATTTGAATCCCTAAGGCCAAATGAGATGCTTGGGTTGGGATGAGGGAGCTAATTGATTGAGACATCTCAAGCTCATAGTCTTAGAGGTCTTTTCTCTTTCTAACATTTTTGCTTGTGTTTTGCAGGATTGGCAAGTTTCTCAAAATATTGATTGGCCTCCATAATTATGTTTGGCCTTGTCGTCCCCTCACGCAGCGAATTGATTCCACTTCCTTTATATGGCCTTGGTGTTTGATGACTTCCATATCCTTTATGGTTTTGTCTCCTATGCCTCGAGACAACAGGGATCCCCATTGGGGTGGTGCATCTTTGACCGTCATTTGAAATCCATCTTCGCTCTGCTCGCTCCTTCCACACTCTAAATGATCAAATGTGTGTTGGGGAAGGTTCATTGCTGCCAACTTCATTTTCAAGCTCGATGCCATGGTCCTTGAGGTGGGTGTTTGCTTGATTTCCACTAGCATTAGTAGATGTGTATGAGGGAAGATCAACTATAACTAGGCTAGAACCACCCTAATTAACGACTTCTACTAACTAAGGAAATAAATATAGGGCAATCTAAGATAACATCTTGCAAAGATAGCTTAGAAAGCAACTCGTGTTGTGATAGGAGAACAATATTCATGACCTAGGACATGCAAGCTATGATTTTAAAAAGCATATTAGCATTCCATCCAACTTTCTACTACCACCAATATAATATTTTTTAATGTATTTTCCAAACAAAGTTGACTCACTTGACTTACTTTCATTGAACTAGTCGTCCATAAGTTAAGGCTTACACTTTGACAAAGTCTAACATGTAAATAATGTTTCCATTTAAAAATATCACATCTATTTAAATAAAGTACAATAAACTATACACTAAAGTTAGACAGATAAAAGTAAATTCAACTAGTAAGAATGATACAAAGGGAAAGGTCAAACAATAAAATAAGAAAATTAAGACGGGAAATGAATATTGAAAGAGGAGGTAATGACCATTAACTAGATTGGAAAAATATTACGAATAAAGGAAAAAAGAGGAGCTAAAAAATAACAAGTGGGAATGTAGCAAGTTGTAAAAAGACATGAAAGCAACATATGGGATAAGTTACGAGTAACCAATACAATAAAAAAGTGTAGAGAAAGATTAAATTAATGGGTTAGAGGAAGAAAAGATTAAGAAGACTTACTGGAAGATAAATGTGAAGGAAAACAAAGTGATAAATGTGTCAAGAAGAAAGAGAAAAACATAAAGGAAAAACAGTAGAAGAAACCCATAAAAATAAGGAAAGAAGGAATGTTGACTAATGTTAAGGGAGACAGAAAAAGAACCAAATGGATTTGTTGAAAAGCTTTAGAAACTTTCAAGTAAATGCAATTGGTGGGTGTAAAGCCAAATTCCTCAACATTTTCCTGCACCCTCCTTGCTTGTGCCAAAATGAGATCTTTGGAACAGGGTATGGACATCCATCAAAGCATGAAGGATATGGGAATTTTGTTAGATGTTGTAGTTGCAACTGTCCTAGAAGACATGAATGCAAAATGTGGAAGCATAAACAAGGCACATGAGTTGTTTGGTAGAACACCTCAAAGAGATGTCATCTCATGGAATGCAATGATTGCAGGATATGCACAAAATGGATTTGTTGAGGAATAAGAACATACATAGGATTACAAAACACATAGAATCATTAACATGTATATCAATACAAAGTTTTCAAACTATAGAAGGTAAGAAAGGTACATAAGACACAAAGAGAACACAATCAATAAATGAATTGAAATTTGACTCAATAAAATAGTCAAGTGTACCTCACGAAGAGAAGGAAGAAGATTCTTGGAAGGGTGTAGTGTACTATAGGTGAATATAGAAGATATAGAAGAAATGTTTGTAATATACTAAAACAACATCTCATTACAAGAGGTGGTAAGTGTTATAGTTATTGTAGGAATAGGAAGAGAGTTCTTAGGTTCATTCAGAAAACCCTAGATATTGTTAACCAAGTTATAAGATAGGGGTGCAACAAATGCCCCATGTAGAGAAATCAAGTGAAAATTAGAAATATTATAAGAAACAACATCCAATCAGGTGAATGATAGTTGATTTAAGATTAGTTTTATTAACAATAGGTGCAATAAATCTAGTCATAAAAATGCATTAATCATCAATAGAATACAAAATAACAAAGAAATGAAAGAGATTTTTTGCCTTTCCAAGAGAGAGGGAAAGCACAAAAAACCTCCAAAATGTCAAGTGTTATAAGAGACAAGAAACTTGCAAGTGTTAGAAAATAAGAATAATATCGAATAAAAGTACAAGATACTATAAAGTATCCCAAGAAAGTGGTTTCCAATGGTATGTAGAAAGTTTTCATAATGATGAAGAAAAATTCTTAAAGAACCAAATACCTTGAAGAACAACAATGTTGATGCAAGGTGTTGGGGTATCGGAGAAAGTTTCTAAAGCCTTGTGGGTTGCATACTCATCCAGAGCAACAAGATATATGTGGATTATTGGGGATTTGAAAAAATTATTATAAAAATAGTATCTTGGTATTTATTAGGACTTATAATTGACATGTTGCTCATCTTCAAATGGTTTTTCAATTCCTCGAGGAGAACAAGTTGCTTTTTATTGCTAAAAAGGGTGACTATGCAAGGACATCATTGATGTATATTGGTTATGTTATTGGAAGTGGATCTAGGCAAGGATAGACCTTTACAAAGTGAAAATAAACATTGAACTAGTATGCTTAGTATGTTGAATCCATTAGTAAAGGAAGTATAACAAGCATATGAAGCATACGAAATTAACATATAAGAGGAATTAGGAACAAATAATAACACCATGATAAAATGAGCATGTACATAAGGAATTTAAAAATATACCATGAATAAATAGGATGAAATTTACTTTTTATTTGGGTCAACATGAGAAAATTAAGGACTATGTTAGTACCTCTAATTGCCCCTAAAATGTTAAGAATAGGAAAATGCAAAGAGTGATAGTGACATAGAGAAGATGGAACATGGGAGGTAACATACAAATAGATGAAGTGGAAAAACAAAGAAAACTAAAAATGTAATCAAATCACAAAACCTTAGAATTGTACATAACATACCTTTGTGTAATCAAATAACATACCTTTGCGTCATTCAATCAAAGGAACTGTGTGGATCTGCCATGCTCTTTATAGTGTCAAGTATTACTTCATGGTCGGACTCGTGAACTTTCGACAAGTTTTTATTTAGCGGTCTACCCCCATATTTTATCAATTGAACATTTGATGCCACAACAAGATTAGAATAATGAAGAATTTTCCTATGTGTGTCAAAGTCCTTGAACAACCACACATCATACTTCTTCATTGGATACCTTCTAAGCCATGTTCCAGTAACAACCGTTGGTCCCGTAGGGTACTCTATGGTTTCTCCATCTATGATAGGGGTTGTTGAACTTATTTTTACCTCAACGCAACGACACAAATAATAATTCGTTCCTTCATCATTATCTTCATCCGCAATAACTGCATAAACATGTCCTACATTAAATTGCACAAAAAAGATTAATTCTTGATAAATGATAAAATAATACTACATCATAATATAAAATATATTAATATTCATTAGGTAATGCATCTATAATACCTGGTTCAACTAGATCTAAAATATGGTCAAAGTTAATAGATGATTCCATATGAATGAGTTGTAGTGCTCCTAGAAGTCGGTACGTCTAAAGTGGGCTTAAATCTCTAGCACACCATTCATCGAACCATTCTTTTGACTCACAGTCATTCCAAGAAAAATATATATAGGATGAACAAAAATGCACCATCTACCTTGAATGACTAGTCCATGATGCTGCATTTGAGCTTCTAAAAGAGTGGAACTCACTTGATCCTGTCACTACACAACAATCTTCATATTTTGCAATGTTAGCTTCTTCTATCAACCAAAAAATCTACGAACTGAAGACTTACCTTCATTACCTAGACCCATTGTAGAGTTACACCATTCGATGATGGATGATGCATTTGTCAACTTTGCACTGTCTTTGTATTTCAACTCTTGTCATCCTAAGGCTCCTTTAGTACATGCTCCCATTTTCCATGCCTAGCCTCAAAGAAATTCCATATATGTTTAACACCACTCAATATATGCATCCTACTCAACCAATAAACCATCTGTGAATTCTTAAATTGTGATGCACAATTATCTAACCATATGATATATTGAGCAAACATGATGTTCCTCCTACTCAAATGGCCATAGAACATCTGAAAGCAACCTTGCTAAAACTCTGTAGAATGTGTGTGATCATCACTAATATAAAAATGATACTCCCTCAAGATCTTTCTATCTTCCTATGTACTGTCAGGTGCATGAATGAATGCTATATGCACAAATATAGCAACTTGAGTGGAGTTGTAGTAATGCGATTGAACTTCATCCTGTGGTTGTAGTGTATAATTCTCTCCAAAGTCTACAATTTATAAGATTGTGTGAAAATGAAATATGTCATTGCATAACTTTAATTGCAAGTCCAACCATTGAGCTTTGTGTGTATGTCTTGCATACTCATAAACTATATTTTCTCAAAAAATAGGCATAAATGCAAATACTAGTATTTCTTCACTCACCAATTCACACCTTTTTGCTTCTTTACCATCTTTTAGATTGTATGTCATTGTCTTATATTATCCAAAAGGTACTATTTCATTTCCAATTGCATGTGTATTCTCCATGTGTACATGAGTTTTCAAACGTTGCAAACCACTTCAACTATCACATGTTCCATCCAAACATGATTTCTTATAAACCATTTGTCCATCTACTCTTTCACAAAAAATGTTTGAAATGAAATCTCTTACCAATTTAGGTGGAGCTTCTATTATACACTCCTGTAAAACATCGTTAGTATGCAAAGAAACACATATTTGTTGATAAACATCATAATGCATAGAAAAATTCCATGTGAACTCTACAACAACAAGTTGTGCATGTGTGATTTATTTTGACATAAAAAGGTTTTTCCATTTCAAAACACCTTTGACTAATTTGAATTTAAGGATAAGTCTCTACAAATTTGGAGAAAAATTGTGTTTGAGTCATATCTAGAAAATGCTTTGGATATATGGCTCACGGTTTTGACAACCAATTCTTCTTTTTACAACATCCCTTTGATTAGGAGACACTCTTGTGTTATTTCTCCAAAACTCCTCAATTATAGATTTTAAGGCTTCAACTATGGCTTTATCTTTCTGTGGGAGTCTACTGGAAAAAGCCCATAGTTCATTGCTATTTGGGTCCTCAATGCTTTCACGCCTCCCAACGACTTTCATCAATGTTTTTCTACTTATCTTTAGTGCTTGACTTGTTTTTCTTACCAAGCGAGATTTCTTTGTTTGATTGCTCACAATAGTTAATGTAATGACACGTCATGTAACATTGCTATATTTGGTGCATGAGGTGGAACCAATGCTTTGATATGCATTGATTAGATTTTTTACAATAGTTTTTTTACTATTGCAATTTGATGTTCTTAGACCAAGAATCTTCATGATTGCCCTAAACTTAAGATTTTTCATCATTTCAACAAACAATTGACATCTTCTGGTCTCACTTATGTTTTCAAAAAACATGCTCCATATCTTATTCACATTTCTTCTACATGTACGTTCAGGAATCTTATTAGCCATTGGTTTTAGAATATTCTCATCAATTTCAATAAAAAACTTGGGCTTCTTACACAAAATTCTAGGAGGTGTTCTCAATGGAAAACTTGAATCATTAAAAAAATGTGTGTTGGGTAAGGTCCATTGCTACCAACTTCATTTTCAAGCTCAATGCCATGGTCTTTGAGGTGGGTGTCTGCTTAATTTCCACTAGCGTTAGTAGATGTGTGTAAAGTACACAATCCTTAACAAAAGTTACTGAAATAAATAATCCACTTAGTTACATCATGTCAAGTAAAAAGATAGATCTCCATATCGTAACAACAATAATGAAATTACATCTTACAATCTACGTGCTTAACCAGGTGTTAGCACTATAAAAGAATATACAAAGTCCATCTTGTCTCACATGTCCTAAGTTATCATAATGAATAAAAAAAGTACAATAATCTGCTACAAGTAATGAATAATATTTGAATCAATATCTCCAGCCACCACCGACCCACATGGTCATCAGCAAGACGAGAGACGGGGACATGGGTCAGGTGCTTTTCTGCCCAACCATGAAGTAATTACACTTCCCTAGATCCCTTCATAACACGAAGGAAGCCCAGCCCTGCACGAAACGCCTAGCAACCTGGAAACAACTGGTAGGAGGGAACACCTGATGCAACTTGCTATCTAAATGCATATCTAAATGATGATGTGCAAATGTCTCATAATAGGATGTGGTAGAGAAATATATAAAAAAAAGTTTTGTTAGATAATCTTTCATCTATTTCAATGAACATGGCTTGGCCCAAGCACTTAGAATAGTTATGGTCAAATCCTGAGAAAGAGGAAAAACCTTCTTTGTTGCCCACATTCGGCATCCTAGCCCAAAAGTAACCCCAACATGCATATAAAGTGAGAAAATATACTACCCCCCCTCTTTGTCTAAACATCATAGTATCACATGTAATGAAGATATCTAGTCATATCTTGCCACACAATTTATAATCTCAATGATGAGGTTTTTAAATAGATTTATACAATTTGAATAATGTCATAAGGATGTTTCAATCAATAAGGAGTTGTCTAAAATTTCCCAAATGTAATGCAATTCATACAGCCTCATGAATAATTGATAATTACTTTGTTCACCAAAGTTAAAAGTGATATATATGCTAAAGTTTTCGCATTGGAAAGATTCTAATATTGCTACTATCTTCACTTAGGTTTTTATAACCATTCCTTATAGATTTAAACTAGGAGCAAGGAGTTTGGATATATTAATGAAATTTTAGTGATAAGCAACCATTACGGATTTAAAGAGTAAATCTCTATAACCATACTTATAATTACAATTCCTTTCCTTGTATACATATTTGCTTTTTAAAACATTTAACATATTTTCTTAACATGTAGATAAGGTAGGATAAAATAAGAGTAGACCTTTAAAGATATAAGTACAAGAATTAAGTTCAATTAAAATACAGCTCGAAGAAAAGGTTGGGCATGCGGTCATTAAAAAGGGTAAGACCAATCCCTATGTCTATGAGGTTGGTTTCATTACAAAATGGGAATAACATTATCGTAAGGCCTATAAACAGGCTGCTCTACATCAAGAAAAGCTAAACTTATGCCTAGGAAGGTCGTTGGCTTGCAACAAGGCCTCGAATATATAAAAGAGCTATGGTCTTATTCTTAGTCCACACCCAAATGAAATATTACAGAGGTTGAAGTCAAAGTTAAAAGAAATCAAAGATCATCTAGCTTAGATCGGTAGAGGAATAACAAAATGCACGGCCGAAAACTCCATCAAAAACCAGATGCTTGCAGCTATATAGCACAGGCCAGCCAATATGCCAGAAAGAACACGTTGGCACTGGAAAAGGATAAAAGGACCAATCAAAAGGTGAAAGGCTGAAACATGGATGCCAAACAGGCCACCGCAGTAGTCAAAATATATCTTTGACTTTAGAAAGGCCACTCAAACGATAAACATATCTCAAATAAAAGCCAAGAAGTCATTTAGATCTGCTAGAAGACACAACCTAACAACAATAAAAGGCCAATTTCATGGAGAGAGGATCAGGAATCACCTAAACCGTTGGGAAGACCTTACTGAGACCTGATCGGGTAATAGAAGAGACCAAACAAAACAAAACTAGCCACTACTTACATATTACAGCTAGCTTAAAAACAAAACAGGCTGATCATAGCTAAAAGGTCAATGAAGGGTTGAGAGTTTGGTATTTAAGGGACAAAAAGATCCATTGCAATAAGAGAAGAGTTCACTGCATAGACTCTAGCAACAGGACGAACACAATATAAGTCGACAGCTAAAGGAGAACTCAATCTAAAGTCGATCCTAAACTAAGAAGAATGAAGGTCGAACGTTTTAAAGTTATCTTTGATGTTTAAGAGGAAAAAGGTCAAAGGCCGATCATAGAGAACACAGGCCGCTTTGGTTTAATATAAAGAAAATAATATTCTTTGTTGTTTATAAAGAATGACAATTGCAAACAGAAAATAGTAAGAAAGAAGTACCTGGTTCCTCCTGTTCAAGAATTTCACTCCCTTCTTTTCTATGCGTCTCCCTTTTCTTTTTCCTCTGTAGTTGTCTCCGTAAAAACTTTCTCCTCTTTTTTTTACTGTGTAACTATCTACCCCCAACTTTCTCTTCCATGCACCCCTTTATCAAAAATCTCCCTCTATTAATGGTGTGTTTACTTTTTGAACTCCAGTCTTTTAAAAATCATCTTTACTTATTAACCCCTTCCACCTTTGCATGACATTAGATTCTTTTCTTTTTAAAACACAACTATTTTAATATTATATAGTTCTCTATGCATGGTATACTTGTATTTCATTTAATAAGAGAATTCTACTTAATTTACTTATTTTTGATTTTTTAAAATATGAATATAAATCATTTATAGGTTTGTTAATAATAAGCACTTTATTCTTAGTTTTACTACAATATTTTAATAGTATACTTCAATATATATATTACTAAATCCCTTTAAAATACACTCTCTACTAAATTTATTTAATTATATAGTAATATAATAGTCAAAAACCATTTAAATAATCATTAATCAAATTTGTTAAAAACCACTTCTATTTTTATGACTAACATGTTTTAATTTATAATCACAGTAATATAGACAAGAAAAGTATGTTAGTGTTAAATAACATCACTATACACTTTATCTATCTAGACAAAGCAAAAAGGATCAAACAACCACCAAGACGAAATTTTGTGTAGACGACGTACTTGAAGCAAACAAGATTATGCTATAGGAGCTAAATGCATCATTCACAATGCAAGATAATATGATGCTACATGAACTAAGTGGTGTGTGCAGGTATCATTGGGGTTTCGTTCCTCTCAGTTCTTGCCGGGCGGCTAGAACATCTCTATCTCAACCATGTTCTCATCTTCGATGAATACCTGCGTTCAGTTGCATTCAGTTTCACATCAGTAGGTTAGTTCCCCAAAAACATAGTTGAAGCTTTGCAAAACACGATACATGATAACGTACATTTTAATCCAACAAAATCACAACAATTCACCAGTTAAGCTTATGAATTAACCATGCAGTAAAACATTCCAAGTAACAATCAATAGTTTGAGTGGTAAAAGAGAGTCCAAACGATCGAGATGTGACATCCTTCCCCACTAGGAAGAGACATCATCTCGATGTCTTATTACACAAACTAAACTAATAATGTAACCATCTAATGTATCCAAAGTATCATCAAAACAAATAACAGTATCTCAAAGTATCATCAACTATGCATGAATAAAGAAACTATGCTATATCCTCAAATGAGGAAAAGATCTGTCAAACTCCTCAGTGTCCTCCCATGTGGCATTGTCCATAGAATATTGGTCCCATTGGACCTTGTACTACACAATATCCTTGTTACACAACTTAACGTTGTGCCTCTCCAAAATTTGAATGGGCTCCACTAGCACCACTCTTGGATCTTGTACCTATAATGCATGCCAATCAAGAATGTGCAAAGCATCAGGATGATAAGGCTTAAGTAAAGACACATGAAAAACATTATGGATTCTGGCAAGTGCGGGTGGTAGAGCAAGTCTATATGCAACTGGATTAATCACTTTGAGGACATCAAACGGTCCTACGAATCTGGGAGCAAGTTTGGATGCTTTTCCAAATGAAACCAAACTCTTCTGAGGCTTGACCCTCAAGAAGACTTTGTCACCTATTGTAAACTGTCTAGGCATCCTATTTCTATCTACATAACTCCTTTGACAATCTGAAGCTTGCTTCAGTTTCTCTTTGATCAACCTCATCTAATCGTCCATCTCCCTAAGCATGTAAGGACCAATCACTATTCTATCTTCTACCTTGTCCCAACTGATAGGTGTTTGACACCTACGTCCATAGAGAGATTCAAACGGTGCCATTCCCAACTATGCATGGTATGAATGTTGTATGCAAACTCCACCAATGGAAGATACTCTTCCCATTTGTACTGTTGATCCCATACAATACATCCTGAGAAGGTCTTCTACTACCTGATTGACTCTTTCTGTCTGACCATCCATTTGAGGATGATATGTTGAACTAAAATTCAACATAGTTCCCAAAGTTGCATTCAAAGTTGTCCAAAATCTGGAAGTCATGCGAGTGTCTCGATCTGAAATGATTGTCTCCGGCACTCCATGCAATTGGAAGATTTCCTGAACAACTTTTTAGCTAGTACCAAGGAACCATCTGAAAGATTCCTTGGAATAAAATGTGCTACTTTCATTAACTTGTCCACAACTACCAAGATGACATCATGCTGATTCTTGGACATGGGCAACCCCTGAATAAAATCCATACTTATCACTTGCCACTTATGTTATGGAACATTGTGTGGGTACAACAATCCTGCTAGATGCACATGCTCAGCCTTGACTCGCTAGTACTCCAAACATCAAGCCACAAATTTTGTTACATCTTTCTTAAGCCTAGGCCAAAAGTATAAAGGTCTCAACCCTTCGACCATTTTTGTAACTCCAGGGTGCCCTGAATATGGTGCGTTGTGGATCTCCTCAAGAACTAACTTTCTCAAATCTCCTGAGTTAGGAATATACATCCTTCCCTGGGATCGCAAAAGTCCATCCGACTTGATCACATAACCATCAAACTGATGAGCTAAGGGGTCTACTTCTAAAGCTTGCTTTACTCTATCATAATGCTCATCCCCCCAAAGATTTTGAATTACTTTTTGTCTCAAATTGGATCTCGTGGTAACCATGGAAGCCAGATGTCTTCCTCTACTAAGAGCATCTGCTACTCTATTCTCCCTTCCTTTTATGTACTCAATTCCAAAGTCATACTCACTAAGGAATTCTAACCATCTTCTTTGTCATGCATTAAGGTTAGGTTGTGTAAAATGTACTTGATCCCTAAATGATCTATCTTTAACTCAAAGGGTTTACCTAGAACCTGTGATGCCTCCACATCTAAAGTGCACGAACTATGGCAGCTAACGCAAGGTCATGCGACACATAGTTTAACTCATATTGCTTTAACTTCCTCGACTCATATGCAACCACTTAATCATTCTGCATCAACACTCCTCCCACTCCTTCTCCTGAAGCATCAATTATAACTGTGAAATGACCATTAGGATCTAGTATAGTCAAGATAGGGGTAGTTGTGAGCTTTTCCTTTAACACCTGGAAAGCTTGCTCACACCTTTCTATCCATTCAAAAATTTTACCTTTCTTCTGTAGTGAGGTAATTAGTGTTGCTATTGTTGAGAATCCTTCCACAAACTTTCTGTAATATCCTGCAAGTCCCATAAAACTTCTAACTTCTGTCACACTCTAAGGTGTAGGCCATTCCATTATCACCTTAATCTTCTTAGGGTCTACTGCAATCCCTTTAGCTGAGATCACATGACCAAGATAGTGCACCTTGTCCTAATAGAATGTACACTTGGATAGCTTACCATAGAGTTTCTACTCTCTTAGGCACTATAAGACTATCCTCAAATGCTTCTCGTGCTCTTCCACTAATTTAGAGTATATCAATATATCATCAAGAAAGATCAACATGAAATCATCTAAGCAATTACTGAATGTGCTATTCATCAAATTCATGAAGGCTGCTAGAGCATTATTCAACCTGAATGGTACCACTGTGAACTCATAGTGACCATAGTGAGTTTTGAAATCTATTTTTGAGATGTCCTCATCCTTAATCCACAGCTGGTGATAGTCGGATCTCAGGTCTATCTTCAAGAACATCGTAGATCCCTTCATTTGATCGAAGAGATCATCTATTCTTGGGAGTGGGTACTTATTATTCATAGTATCTTTGTTAAGCATCCTATAATCGATGCATAAATGCAAAGTCCCATCCTTCTTCTTTACAAAGATGACCAGTGTACCCCAAGGTGACACACTTGGTCTTATGAACCCTTGGTTCAACATCTCCTGCAATTGTGCTTTAAGCTCATACAATTTTGTAGTAGTCATCTTGTAGGGCACCTTAGATTGAGGCTTAGTCCCTGGTAGCAAATCAATTGAGAAGTCAAATTCTCTCTTCGATGGTAACTCTGTTAACTCCACAAGAAATACATCTCAGAATTCTCTAAGGATTAGGTAGTCATTAAATTCTAGTTCCTCCTTGTCTAGGTCTTTCACTTGAACAACATAAATGGAACACCCTTTCCTCTTGGCTTTCTTTAATTGCATAGTTGAGGTTTGTCTAAGTTGCAAAGGTCTTTTAGAACCTTTAATCTCCACCTGATTTCCTAGGTCATCCAAACATCTAACAACCTTGTCTTCACAGTTTACTATTGGTTATGTTCAACTAACCAGTTGATTCCTAATATCACATCATAAGACCCTAAAGGTGCTACATACAGATTGACTTGTGTTTAAAAACTTGAGAGCTCTAATTCACTGCACGAAAGACATGAATCTACTCTCTTCTCTTCTCTATTGCCATATTGTACCATCCATGATTTTTCTATATGCCCAGGTCTAATAGATAACTTTGATACTACTCTAGAATCTACAAACATTTTATGGCACCAGTATCAATCAAAATAGAAACAGGTAGTCCATAGAGCTTACTTTGAAACAATATAGGTGTTTCCTGAAATTCATCTTTCTAATTGTCCATGGCTACATGTATCTGGTGCTGAAGTGCTCCTTGTTGGTTCATGTTTCCTCTTCCTGTTGATCTCTAAGGATAGGTGTTAGCGTAATTCTCTCCTCCACAAACATAGCATCCACCATGAGGTGCCTTGGGTCCCTCTGACCTATCCCTCTGGTTATTATTGTGGTTGTTATTATTATTATAGCCACCTCTTTTGTTTCCTCCATTCTGGTTCCCACCATTCCTATCATGAGAGTTGTTACCTCTCTTCAAATTTCTGATCTGCCGACTGTTATTGCCTTAACTGCTATTATTCTCATTATTGTTTTGATTGTTGTTTTGGGATCTCTTATTTGCAAACTTCACATCTCAAAACTTATGATAATTGGCTTCCTGTTGTAGCTTCTGCTCCTGCTTAATGGATTTCTCAAAAACTACATCCATAGTCAATGGATTGTGAATATCCAAATCTACTCCAATCGGGGGCCTTAACCCCATAATAAACTTCTTGATTCTAAATCTCTCATCCATTTGGTATTGCGGAATATACTTAAGTGAGAGAATCTTTCCTAATACTGCGTTACTGACATTCCTCCTTATGTCAGATTTGGAACTCTGTCATCTTCTTATTGAAGAAGAGCTATGGTAACCATCTTTTTCTGAAGAGCTACAGGAAAAGTTCCCAAGTGATTTTGTCAGGAAACAATCTTTTATCTATCTTCTCATTATCCCACCATGTTGTCGCTTCTCTAATAAGTTGATAGGAACCCCACATTGCCTTAGTCTCATCTGAAAGATTTCAAAGCTTGAAGTACTTTTCCATTTCAACGATCCACGATTCAGCTCCATCATCGATTGTCCTACCATCAAACTTGGGTGGTGAGACCTTCTTGAGGTCTTTGCCCAACTCCTCTACAATCCTTCCTTGATTGTTCACATTTACTTCAATCTATGGAATCTGTGCCTCTACCCTTGGGTTCTCATTCCGTGCCTCCACCCTTGAGTTGTCATTACCTTGATTCAGATTTGCACCTTCCTGATTTTGGTTTTCATTTTGATTCTTCTCTCTATGATTCACTCTGATCTCCTGCTCAAGATTATCCATTCTCATACCCTGCTAGGTTAGGAGAGCAAGAATTTGATCCAACCTTCCATCTTGTTCATTGTTGGCTTCGCCATGATTCCTTTCATTTTGTCCATTGTTTGAACCTCCACTACGGTTGGTATTTCTTGTATCCATGATGACTAATCTGCATCAAAGTCACATCTTAGTGTAATAGTCCAAAAAGGCCCTAGAGTCAAACCTAGAGCTCTGATACCAAATGTAAAGTACGCATTCCTTAACAAAAGTTACTGAAGTAAATAATCCACTTAGATACATCATGTCAAGTAAAAAGATAGATCTCCATATCATAACAAAAATAATGAAATTACATCTTACAACCCATGTGCTTAACTAGGTGTTAGCACTATAAAAGAATATACAAAGTCCATCTTGGCTCACATGCCCTGAGTTATCATAATTAATAAAAAAAGTACAATAATCTGCTACAAGTAATGAATAATATCTGAATCAATATCTCTAGTCGCCACCAATCCACATGGTCATCTGCAAGTTGAGAACGGGAACATGGCTTAGATGCTTTTCCGCCCAACCATGAAGCAATTACACTTCTTCGGATCCCTTCATAAAATGAAGGAAACCAAGCCCTACACGAAACTCCTAGCAACTTGGAAACAACTAGCAGGAGGGAACACCTGATGCAACCTGATGTCTTAATGCAGATCTAAATGATGATGTGCAAATGTCTCACAACAGGATGTGGCAGACAAATATATAAATAAAGTTTTCCTAGACAATCTTTCATCTATTTCAATGAACATGGCTTGGCCCAAGCACTTAGAATAGTTACAATCAAATCCTAAGAAAGAGGAAAAGACCTCTCTGTTGCCCACATTCGGCATCCTAGCCCAAAAGTAACCCCAACATGCATATAAAGTGAGAAAATATACTACCCCCCCTTTCTCTAAACATCATAGTATCACATGTAATGAACATATCTAGCCATATCTTGCCACACAATTTAGAATCTCAATGATGAGGTTTTTAAATGGATTTATACAATTTGAATAATGTCATAAGGATTTTCAATCAAAAAGGAGTTGTCTAAAATTTCCCCAACGTAATGCAATTCATACTGTTGGGAATTAAGGTGTCTCAACCTTTGCAAATTCCTAATGTTGTATTTATTTATCCCATGTTGAGTTGGCATAGTCAGCACCTTGTGTATATGCAATAGGGTAAATTTTGGTGACTTTGGCAGCTGTGGTTTCCCCCTTGAATAATTTACAGGGGTTTGGGGGTAGCGCCCCCAAGACAGGGTCAAGGGGCGTAGCCCTTTGCGGGGTCTAGGGGCAGCGCCCCTGGCGTGCTCCTTGTCATGGTACAGGGCGGGGTCAAGGGGCAGCGCCCTTGTGGGGGCTCGGGGGTAATGCCCCCGAAACCTCAAACGATTTTTAATTAATGACAAGTGTCGGTGAGTATCTTTGCATGAGAGAAAGGCATCTTTGGGCGGTCAAGGGAGGTTATGACATGTAAGAGGAATATGATATTTTTAGTCAGTGTATGATGGATTCTATGACAACTGTAACGTCCGTAAGAGCATCTGTCGTAACCTATCTTGGGACCAGGCACCCACTTCGGGATGGGATGTTGGACAAGTGTCCTTAGGTGTGGGTTTTGGGGCATGAGTCCAAGATGGATGCCCATCTCTAGAAGGTTCCATGTTTGCCTTGTAAACTCTATATAAACAGGGGCTTGGATGGGAGATAAATAACTTTTGTACAAGTGCTGTTATGCTGCCAGAATATCTCCAGATTCGATATTTGAAGACTCCTGAAAGAGCATTGGCTTTGAAACTGTATTGTAATCTGTTATTGTTTACTGTAATACATTTGAGCTATGTTTTGGAGTGTGGGGTTTTTCACCCGTAAGGGTTTTCCCCACGTATATCTTGTCTCTCTCTCTTCTGTCTTCTTTCTAGTTCTTGTGTTTTGCTGCAATATCTCATGTTAATGTTTTAACATTGCTGTAATAGTTAGGATAAAGTTGAATTTGCATAGCCCTCTCCTCATTAGATTAGTGTAGGAAGCGTTTTCCGCACACCTAGCTTCCTTTCACATACAACCTCATGAATAATTGTTAATTACTTTGTTCACCAAAGTTAAAAGTGATCTATGCTAAAGTTTTTGCATTGTAAAGATTCTAATATTGCTACTATCTTCACTTAGGTTTTTATAACCATTCCTTATGGATTTAAACTAGGAGCAAGGAGTTTGGATATATTAATGAAAGTTTAGTGATAAACAACCATTACTGATTAAAAGAGTAAATCTCCATTACTATACTTATAATTATAGTTCCTTTCCTTGTATACATATTTGCTTTTTAAAACATTTAACATATTTTCTTAACATGTAGATAAGGTAGGATAAAATAAGAGTAGACCTTTAAAGATATAAGTACAAGAATTAAGTTTAATTAAAGTATAACTCGAAGAAAAGGTTGGGCATGCAGTCATTCAAAATGGTAAGACCAATCTCTATGTCTATGAGATCAGTTTCATTACAAAAATGGGAATAATATTATTGTAAGGCCTATAAACAGGTCGCTCTACATTGAAAGAAAAGCTAAACTTATGCCTAGGAAGGTTATTGGCTCAACAAGGCCGCAGATGTATAAAAAGAGCTACAGTCTTATTCTTAGTCCACACCCAAATGAAATATTATAGAGGTTGAAGTCAAAGTTAAAAGAAATCAAAGATCATATAGCTCAGGTCGGCAGAGGAACAACAAAATGCATGGCCAAAAACTCCATCAAAAACCAGACGCTTGCAACTATATATCATAGGCCAATATACCAGAAAGAACACGCTGGCATTGGAAAAGGCTAAAAGGACCGATCAAAAGGTGAAAGGTTGAAACATGGATGCCAAACAGGCTATCGCAATAGTCAAAATAGATCTCTGAGTTTAAAAAGGTTGCTCAAACGATAAATAGAACTCAAATAAAAGGCAAGAGGTTGTTTAGATCTGCTAGAAGACACAACCTAACAACAGTAAAAGGCCGATTTCATGGAGAGAGGCTTGGGAATCGCCTAAGCCACTGGGAAGACCTTACTAAGGCTCGATCAGGTAATAGAAGAGACCAAACAAAACAAAACTAGCCACTACTTATATATTGTAGTCAGCTTAAAAATGAAACGGGTCTATCATAGCGAAAAGGTCGACGAAGGGTTGAGAGTTTGGTATTTAAGGGACATAAAGATCCACTACAATAAGAGAAGATTTCAGTGCATATACTCTAGCAACAAGCTGAACACAATATAAGTCAATGGCTAAAGGAGGAGAACTCGGCCTAAAATGGATCCTAGACTAGGAAGAACGAAGGTCAAACTTTTAAAAGTTATCTTTGATGTTTAAGAGGAAAAAGGCCAAAGGCCAATCATACAGAACATAGGTCACTTTGGTTTAATATAAAGAAAATAATATTCTTTGTTGTTTATAAAGAATGGCAATTGCAAACAAAAAATAGTAAGAAAGAAGTACCCAATTCCTCCTATTCAAGAATTTCACTCCCTTCTTTTTTGTGTGTCTCCCTTTTCTTTTTCCTCTGTAGCTGTCTCCACAAAAACTTTCTCCTCTTCTTTTTTACTGTGTAACTGTCTGCCCCCAACTTTCTCTTCCATGCGCCCTTTTATCAAAAATCTCCCTCTATTAATCATGTGTTTACTTTTTGAACTCCAGTCTTCTAAAAATCATCTTTACTTATTAACCCCTTCCACCTTTGCATGACATTAGATTCTTTTCTTTTTAAAACACAACTATTTTAGTATTATATAATTCTCTATGCATGGTATACTTGTATTTCATTTAATAATAAAATTCTACTTAATTTACTTATTTTTGGATTTTTTAAAATATGAATATAAATCATTTATAGGTTTGTTAATAATAAGCACTTTATTCTTAGTTTTAACTACAATATTTTAATAGTATACTTCAATAGATATTACTAAATCCCTTTAAAATACACTCTCTACTAAATCCATTTAATTATATATTAATATAATAGTCAAAAATCATTTAAATAATCATTAATCAAATTTATTAAAAACCACTTATATTTTTATGACTAACATGTTTTAATTTATAATCACAGTAATATAGACAAGAAAAGTATGTTAGTGTTAAAGAACGTCACCATACACTTTATTTATCCAGACAAAGCAAAAAGGATCAAACAACCACCAAGATGAAATTTTGCACAGACGACGTACTTGAAGCAAACAAGATTATGCTACAGGAGCTAAATGCATCATTCACAATGCAAGATAATATGATGCTACATGAACTAAGTAGTGTGTACAGGTATCATTGGGGTTCCATTCCTCTCAGTTCTTGATGGGCATCTAGAACATCTCTACCTCAGCCATGTTCTCGTCTTCGACGAGTACCTGCATTTAGTTGCACTTAGTTCCACATCAGTAGGTTAGTTCCCCAAAAACATAGCCGAAGCTTTGTAAAACACAATACATGATAACATACATTTTAATTCATCAAAATCATGACAATTCACCAGTTAAGCTTATGAATTAACCATGCAGTAAAACATTCCAAGTAACAATCAATAGTTTGAGTGGTAAAAGAGAGTCCAAACGATCGATACATGACAATGTGTATGAGGGAAGATCAACCGTAACTAGGCTAGAACCACCCTAATTAACGATTTCTACTAAGGAAATAAATATAGGGCAATCTAAGATAACATCTTGCAAAGCTAGCTTAGAAAGCAACTCATGTTGTGATAGGAGAACAATATTCATGACCTAGGACATGCAATCTATGATTTTAAAAATCATATTACCATTCCATCCAACTTTCTACTACCACCAATATAATTTTTTTAATGTATTTTCCAAACAAAGTTGATTCACTTGACTTACTTGTTAGTCTTAATCATTGAACTAGTTGTCCATAAGTTAAGGCTTACACTTTGATAAAGTCTAACATGTAAATAATGTTTCCATTTAAAAATATCACATCTATTTAAATAAAGTACAATAAACCATACACTAAATTTAGACAAATAAAAGTAAATTCAACTAGTAAGAAAGATACAAAGGGAAAGGTCAAACAATAAAATGAGAAAATTAAGATGGGAAATGAATATTGAAAGAGGAGGTAATAACCATTAACTAGATTGGAAAAATAATATGAATAAATGAAAAAGGAGTAGCTAAGAAATAACAAGTACAACATGAAAGCAACATATGGGATAAGTAATGAGTAACCAATACAATAAAAAAGTGTAGAGAAAGATTAAATTAATGGGTTAGAGGAAGCAAAGATTAAGAAGACTTATGGAAGATAAATGTGAATGAAAACAAAGTGATAAATGTGTCAAGAAGAAAGAAAAAAGGGAAGAAAAGTAGAAGAACCCCATAAAAAATAAGGAAAGAAGGATTGTTGACTAATGTTAAGGGAGGGAGAAAAAGAACCAAATGGAGTTGTTGAAAAGGCTTTAGAAACTTTCAAGTAAATGCAATTGGTGGGTGTAAAGCCAAATTCCTCAACCTTTGCTAGCACCCTCCCTACTTCTGCCAAAATGAGATCTTTGGAACAGGGTATGGACATCCATCAAAGCATGAACGACATGGGAATTTTGTCAGATGTTGTAGTTGCAACTGCCCTAGGAGACATGACTGCAAAATGTGGAAGCATAGACAAGGCACATGAGTTGTTTGGAAGAACATCTCAAAGAGATGTCATCTCATGGAATGCAATGATTGCAGGATATGTTGGCCCATGATTGTCGTTAAACCAAAAGGTCCACCCGTCAATTTTTGATACAAGCGTTAGAGTTAATGAATCCATGGGAGGCGGTTAGTCCATGTCACGAATCCCACGGGGAGAGCTAACCATTTGCCAACAAAGTCCCCCCAGTGTTACCCGAGGGGATTCGAACCCGTGACCTTTCGCTCTGATACCAATTGTTGGCCCACGATTGTCGTTAAACCAGAAGGTCGACCCATCAATTTTTGATACAAGTGCTAGAGTTAATGAATCCATGGGAGGCGGTTAGTCCATGTCACGAATCTCATGGGGAGCACTGACGATTTGCCAACAGGATATGCACAAAATTGATTTGTTGAGGAATAAGAACATACATAGGATTACAAAACACATAGAATCATTAACATGTATATCAATGCAAATTTTTCAAACTATAGAAGGTAAGAAAGGTACATAAGACACAAAGAGAAACAATCAATAAATGATTTGAAATTTGACTCAATAACATAGTTTGTACCTCACGAAGAGAAGGAAGAAGATTCTTGGAAGGGTGTAGTGTACTATAGGTGAATATAGAAGATATAGAAGAAATGTTTGTAATAAACTAAAACAACACCTCATTACAAGAGGTGGTCAGTGTTATAGTTATTGTAGGAATAGGAAAAGAGTTCTTAGGTTCATTACGAAAACCCTAGATATTGTTAACCAAGTTATAAGATAAGGGTGCAACAAATGCCCCATGTAGAGAAATCAAGTGAAAATTAGAAATATTATAAGAAACAACATCCAATTAGGTGAATGCTAGTTGATTTAAGATTAGTTTTATTAACAATAGGTGCAGTAAATCTAGTCATAAAAATGCATTAATCATCAATAGAATACAAAATAATAAATAAATGAAAAGAGATTTTGTCTTTCCAAGAGAGAGGGAAAGCACAAAAAACCTCCAAAATGTCATGTGTTATAAGAGACAAGAAACTTGCAAGTGTTAGAAAATAAGAATAATATCGAATGCAAGTACAAGATACTATAAAGTATCCCAAGAAAGTGGTTTCCAATGGTATGTAGAAAGTTTTCATAATGATGAAGAAAAATTCTTAAAGAACCAAATACCTTGGAGAACAACAATGTCGATGCAAGGTGTTGGGGTATCGGAGAAAGTTTTAAAGCCTTGTGGGTTGCATACTCATCAAGAGAAACAAGATATATGTGGACTATTGGGGCTTGAAAAAAATATTATAAAAATAGTATTATGGTATTTATTAGGACTTATAATTGACATGTTGCTCATCTTCAAATGGGTTTTCAATTCCCTAAGGAGAACAAGTTACGTTTTATTGCTAAAAAGAGTGACTATGCAATGACATCATTGATGTATATTGGTCATGTTATTAGAAATGGATCTAGGTGAGGATAGACCTTTACAAAGTGAAAATAAACATTGAACTAGTATGCTTAGTATGCTCAGTATGTGGGTATGCTTAGTATGTTGAAGTCATTTGTAAAGGAAGTACAACAAGCATTTGAAGCATATGAAATTAACATATAAGAGGAATTAGAAACAAATAGTAACACCATGATAAAATGAGCATGTACATAAGGAATTTAAAAACATACCATGAATAAATAGGATGAAATTTACTTTTTATTTGGGTCAACATGAGAAAATTAAGGACTAGGTAGTACCTCATGGTGGCACCCTCAAATTTTTCAAATTTGATGTGCCAATATTCTTTCGAAGTGTCGACAATGGCTTGGGCGACAGGATGCACAATCTATCCCGGAGGCCAACTTTGGTGATTAAAATTTTGCAATTCAGGCATCATCTTGCAAATCCGGTTGGTGGAAAGTTTCTTGGTATATTTGGTAACACGCCTGCTGAATTTCATGCTTCCAGGACAAGTTTTAGCAGGGTATTTAATTGTTTCTTGACTGCGACCGGCTAATTTCAGCTTCTTGAAAAATTTCAATTTTCTCAAATATGAGGGTGACCCATTTCTCTCTTTGGCCTCAAACATCGCCAATTTTAATTTTGTGAAAGTCGGAGACCATTTGATGCATTATTATAATGCATTTCAGTTGCGGCAAACTCACCCGGTGGGTCAGTTTACAAAGCAGGTACGATAAATTGGTTGGCGAAGCAAATTCCGAGAAAATGGGTTTGCTTAAAATAATTGATTACACCCCTGTACAAATTTGCATGGTTGTCAGACACCGGATTTGCCCATAGTGGAATTGCACCAAACGCCTTGAGGAGGAAATTCAAATTTTTCTAAAGTCACAAGTTTTAAAAATGAAGTATTAAAAAAGGTAATATAAAAAGTTTGCATTTTAAAAGGAGGCATATTAAAAAGTGGATGTGAATTTGAATAAAGTCAAATTTCATAAGAAAGAGCTTTTAATAAAAGTTTCTAAACTTTATAAAGTTTAAGAAGTGGGAGAAGGCACGATGTACAGATCACGCTGTTGCGCGAACCTTTTCCAAGCCTCTTCTTTGACCCATGTGCAGCTGCACTTTTGTCCTTTTTGAGCTTCCTCTGCCCTCTTCGCCCTTCTGCAATAGAAAATAGTGCTTTTCCTTCACTTTTGTAGCGGATTTCGATGAAATTTTTGCTGCTCGGGCGGATTTTGGTGCTGGTTTTCACGTTTTTGTGTTTCTGGGTGATTTTTGGGGGTCATTCTTGACCCAAATTCGCTGTCTCTTGCTGCAAAATTGCCCTACATCCATTCTTGAGACATGTATGGAGGTTTTTTTAAATCATTTTTGATGATTTTTTGGCTGCTCCATGCTGATTCAGAACTGCTGTCACGTTTTTTAGCTTCTGGCCATTTTTTGAAGGTATTCTTGGACCAAAATGTGCTGTTATATGCTCAGAAATCTTCCTATAACCATTTCTCATGCATTGGTGGAGGTTTTTTGGTTGTTTGCAATGAACTTTGAGTGCTAGAATGATGAAAAATGCCTCTATTTTTCCAAAAACAATCCAGAGCTGTTTGGTTTGGGCAAAATTAGAATTGGGTGTTCTTTCTGTGGCAGAGTGTGATGAAGGAGCCGAGGATGAGATCTCAGAGGTCTCATATTGCAGAGGATTGAGTCTCCAGCTGCTACCGTTAATGCTTGGGAATGAGTTAAAATGTGTATTTTTTAAAAGAGGAAATTAAAACATGTTGTATTTATTATTTAATCTCCTCCTCTTTTATTTATAATATTTTATTTCCAAATGCACTTTGGAGGGAAATTGTAATGTTAAAAAATGCCTCACCTACCTCCAGAGTGAGTTAATCTCTAGGGCAACATGCTTTGAGCATAAGAAGTTGCTTAGCTCTCTTTTTGGTTGCTGTTGAAGATTTTGGCATTTTGGAGAAGTAATAAAATACAGTTCAGCTGGGTTGTTCTATCTCTTTTGCTGTGAGTTTATGAGTTGTATGTTGAGTATTTTATGCATAAAGTTTATCAGTTTCATGTTGATTTAGATGAGTAATGCTTTATTGCATGTATTCAGTTATTTGTCTCCAAGTTGTATATGTTCTTCTTCTGAATCTGAATTAGCTAAGGGTCATTTAAGGTTTGGTAACATGGGTTTACTATGTTAAATGTTTAATCTCTTACTTCTGCTCAAGGAACAGATTAAATGTTTTAGGTTAAGTATTGAGAAGAACATGTTGCAATAGGGATATCTATAAGAAGAGATAATTGAATACTCAGTCTTGGGTAGCATTTGTAAGGCAGGTGCTGACTAAAACCCCTTGAAACTTGATTATTGTTCTAAGTTTATGATAAACATTCACATATATACATCTATTTGAGTCCATGCCCTGAGATAGGCACCAGTCTGATTTTGTGTTAAGGTTATGATCCAAAGCCCTAAATCTTGCATCCAAACATAAAACAAGATCATTTCTAAATCTCAATCTTTTAGGTTTTAGGAATAGGTTAGGATCTTGCATGCTCTCATCCTCAACAAGTGTGATTGTCCAAGAACATTGCCACTCTAGGATCTATCCAATAAATCTTGGTCCAACATGAGAGTATTCTGCCTGGTATTAAACAGCTAAATCTTTTATTCTAAGCAAGTCAAAGACAAATCTTTGGTTGTAGGGATACCCCCCTAGGTGCGGCAGAACCTGAAGTGAAGGGGAGGCAAGTGTAAACAACCTACTGTCTTTGTTGACCGAATCTGTTTTACTTGAGCATCGGAAGTGGCAGACCCTTTACTGATTTGGGAACCAACACCTTGAATTGCCCCTAAAATGTCAAGAAGAGGAAAATGCAAAGAGTGATAGTGACAGAGAAGATGGAACATGGGAGGTAACATACAAATAGATGAAGTGGAAACACAAAGAAAACTAAAAATGTAATCAAATCACAAAACTTTAAAATTGTACATAACATACCTTTGTGTCATTCAATCCAATGAACTATGTGGATCTACTGTACTCTTTATAGTGTCAAGTATTGCTTCATGGTCGAACTCATGAACTTTCCACAAGTTTTTATTTAGCGGTCTATCCCCATATTTTAACAATTGAATATTTGATGCCACAACAAGATTATAATAATGAAGAATTTTCTTATGTGTGTCAAAGTCCTCGAACAACCACACATCAGACTTCTTCATTGGATACCTTCTAAGCCATGTTACAGTAACAACCACCGATCCTATAGGGTACTCTATGTTTTCTCCATCTATGATAGGGGTTGTTGAATTTTGTTTTGTCTCAACACAATGACATAAATAATAATTCGTTCCTTCATCGTTATCTTCATCTGCAATAATTGCATAAATATGCCCTGCATTAAATTGCACAAAAAAGATTAATTCTTGATAAATGATAAAAAAAATACTACATCATAATCTAAAATATATTAATATTCATTAGGTAATGCATCTATAATACCTGGTTCAACTAGATCTAAAATATGGTGAAAATTAATAGATGATTCCATATGAATGAGTTGTAGTGCTCCTGGAAGTTGGTACATCTGAAGTGGGCTTAAAGCTCTAGCACACCATTCATTGACCCATTCTTTTGACTCATAGTCATTCCAAGAAAAATCTATATAGGATGAACAAAAACACACCATCTGCCTTGAATGAATAGTCCATGAAGCTACATTTGAGCTTCTGAAAGAGTGGAACTCCTTGACCTTGTCCTTACACAACAATCTTCATATTTTGCAATGTTAGCTTCTTCTATCAACCAAAAAATCTACGAACTGAAGACTTACCTTCATTACCTAGACCCATTGTAGAGTTACACCATTTGATGACGGATGATGCATCTGTCAACTTTGCACTATCTTTGTACTTCAACTCTTCTCGTTCTAAGGCTCTTTTAGTACATACTCTAGCACCATCATGCTCCCATTTTTCATGCCCAGCCTCAAAGAAATTCCATATATGTTTAACACCACTCAATAAATGTATCCTACTTAACCAATAAAACATCCATGAATTCTTAAATTGTGATGCACAATTATCTAACCATATGATATGCTGAGCAAGCATGATATTCCTACTACTCAAATGACCATAGAACATCTTAAAGTAACCTTGCAAAAACTCTATAGAATGTGTGCAATCATCACTAATATAAAAATGATACTCCCTCGAGATCTTTCTATCTTCCTCTTTACTGTCAGGTGCATGAATGAATGCTATATGCACAAATATACCAACTTGAGTGGAGTTGTAGTACTGCAATTGAACTTCATCTTGTGGTTGTATTGTATAATTCTCTCCAAAGTCTACAATTTATAGGATAATATGAAGAGGAAATGTGTCCTTGCATAACTTGAATTGCAAATCCAACCATCGAGTTCTCTGTGTATGCCTTGCATACTCATAAACTATCTTTTCTCGCAAAATAGGCATAAATGCAAATACTGGTATTTCTTCACTCACCAATTCACACCTTTTTGCTTCTTTACCATCATTTAGATTGTATGCCATTGTCTTATATTTTCCAAAAGGTACTATTTCATTTCTAATTGCATCTGTATTCTCCATGTGTACATGAGTTCTCAAACATTGCAAACCACTTCAACTATTACATGTTCCATCCAAACATGATTTCTTATAAACATTTGTCTGTCTACTCTTTCACAAAAAATGTTTGAAATGAAAACTCTTACCGATTTAGGTGGAGCTTCTATCATACACTCTTGCAAAACATCGTTAGTATGCAAAGAAACACATATTTGTTGATAAACATCATAATGCATAGAAAAATTCCATGTGAACTCTACAACAACATGTTGTGTATGTGTGATTTATTTTGACATAAAAAAGTTTTTCCATTTCAAAACACCTTTGACTAATTTGAATTTGAGGATAAGTCTCTAAAAATTTAGAGAAAAATTATGTTTGAGTCATATCTAGAAAATGCTTTGGATGTGGCTCACAGTTTGACAACCAATTCTCCTTTTTACAACATCCCTTTGATTAGGAGACACTCTTGTGTTATTTCTCCAAAACTCCTCAATTATAGATTTTAAGGCTTCAACTATGGCTTTATCTTTCTATGGGAGTCTACCGGAAAATGACCATAGTTCATTTCTATTTGGGTCCTCAATGCTTTCATGCCTCCCAACAACTTTCATCAATGTTTTTCTACTTATCTTTAGTGCTTGACCTGTTTTTCTTATCAAGCGAGATTTCTTTATTTGATTGCTCACAATAGTTAATGTAATGACACGTCATGTAACATTGCTATCTTTGGTGTGTGAGGTGGAACTGATGCTTTGATATGCATTGATTAGATTTTTTACAATAGATTTTTTACTATTGCAATTTGATGTTCTTAGACCAAGAATCTTCATGATTGCCCTAAACTTAAGATTTTTCATCATTTCAACAAACAATTGACATCTTATGGTCTCACTTATGTTTTCAAAAAATATGCTCCATATCTTATTCACATTTGTTCTACATGTACACTCAGGAATCTTATTGGCCATTGGTTTTAGAATATTCTCATCAATTTCAATCAAAAACTTGGGCTTCTTACGCAAAGTTCTAGGAGGTGTTCTCAATGGAAAACTTGAATCATTAGAAAAAAAATTCTCATTCAACACTTGATCAATTGGTGTACAAACATCTTTATTCACATTTGCAAATGCACCATCATTTTCAATTGGTGATTGAACATTTTCTACAATATCAATTTGAGATGGCAAAGATGGCATACCTTAAACTCTCGCATTCAATTTCTTACTTGCATGAAGTTTTTGCATTCATTCCCTTAGTTTTTCCAAATCCTTCTCTCTCTTGGAGGCTTCATGATCCAATTCAATTGGCAAACATGGTTGATCTTCATTTGTGGAGTTCAATTTCTTGTTTTCACGAAGTTGTCTCATTCACTCCCTTTTCTTTGCATTCTTGACTTCACACTCCTCCGGTGTTTGAGTTTTTAGTCGTTTCCTTGGCATGGTATTGAATTATATATCAATTTGAAACAATGGTCAAAAGAACACAAAAAATATCTGATGATTTATCAAATTATAATACAAAACATGCACAATTAGAATTTTTTTGTCAATGTAGGATAAAAAACTAGTTAATTTGTTCAATCAAGTGTTGTAATTCCTCAAAACATGTAACCAATGATTTGCAACATCAAATTTGATTTAAAAACATGTAAATGAAATTGTTGGGAATTAAGGTGTCTCAACCTTGGTAATTCCTAGCATTAATTATTTGATTATGTATTTATTTAATTGCCTATGATGTATTTTGGGTTGCACATCCTGTTTCATCATTTAGTGTGAAGTGGCATAGTGAGTTGTCACTCCACTTGTAATGTGACTAGGATGCTCAACTCATCCCAAGTGGACATAGGCGTCCCATATTGTGGTAGAGATTTTCTGCCATGTGTTGGTATCTTGTGCAGTGTGTAAGGAGTTATGACGCATAAGTGTTATGGCAGATTCTATGATGCGTAAGAGTCAAAAATAGAAAATTCTATGACAGGTGAAGACATGTGTTGTAATGCCCTCATTTTGGTTTGAGACAGTTGATAGTTTTCTATTGTTTTAGACAATGTTGAGACAGTTGATAGTTTTATATTGCACTTTGGCAATTTTGAGACATTTGAGTTATTAGACTTATGGTTTATGCTTATTATGATCATGTTGGACTATGTTTGACTGATGTAGTTTTGACATGTGTTATGAGTTTATGATGACAGTATTGTTATTCCAGTTATGATGTGATTGACATGATTAGTAATGGTTTGATATTATCATGTTTTATGTGATTTGTTGTTATTTGATTGTTAAATAGAAATGTTTATGATTATTGTCTTGTTTTAGAGCAAGGATGGTGTAGTACTACTCATTTCGAGCACCCTTCTACGCTGCAATTCTCTGACTCAGTGTGTGTTTGATATATATGCATTTGTTCGTATACAACCTATCTTCTTGATGCAGGTTGCAGGTACCGGGCATCGACTCCATCTGACTTAGCAGGTCTGAGTGTGCCCTTGCACCAATGGATAACTTTGATGGGAGATAACATGAGGTTTTCCCTAGGTCAATTTCAGTTTTCAATTTGTGGTCGTGAGTAGAGATGTTATTCTTTGGTCGTCGCTTCAGGTTGTTGGTCGTCAAGTGGTATGTGGAGTTATTGTCGAGTTTTGTTTAGTTAAGCCAATGTGTATTTTGGTAATGCATTAATGAATTAATATTATATTAATAATGTTATTAATATGTCAAATATAATAGTATTTTGCTTAGTCGTAAATTATTAAGGAAAATTGGAATATTCTTTAAATAATTTTTTAATAAAGATTAAATTAATTATTTTAATGTTTTAATAAGAATTGAGTTATGAGTATTTAACATTGTTTTAATAAAATAGTATATGGTAAATTATAGAATAATTTTAGTCAATGGTTTTAATTCTTGATTAGTTATCGAATAAGATTCCAAATTTGGGGAATCTCTATGAAAAGTAAAAATTTTAATTTCTTCAGAGTAGTGGGATTTTCTGTAACAGATTGGTGTTAGTGGAATTTATGACTCTTGGCTATTTTTGCTTCTGGGGGTTATTATTTTTGAGGGAGAGTTGTTCTAAAGAAGTTAGACAGAAAATTGGAGAAGAAATTGTCACGGGAAATAGAGGAAGAACTTGAGGAAGCTGAAGGAATTTGAAGCCTGGGATCAAAATTCCTGGTATGCTTCTTATAACAGATATATTAGTTTAAATTTCTAGTTAAATCTTTGGTGTGTTTTTGAAAGTGTCTCTTTAGTCTAGTGAGCTTTTTGTCTTCCCGTCCCCTGAAGATCCTATAGTCTTGAATTTGATAGTGTAATGTCGTCTGGTATTGATGAAAATTTATTCTAATACAGACTTCTTACCAGACCCTTATCTTCCTTGCTGCCATCTGTGTCAAAATTTAGCTTACTTAGCTTTTGATTCTCCAAATCCATTGCCAGAAAATGATTTTTTTTTTAAAACAATTGATGGCTCTGAGAAATCAGTGACAGAGATCATTTAAAATGTTCCTTACCCCTGTCTCAGCATGCCGATTGTACGGCCTCCTCTATCTTATTTCTCCAGACTTCCTTTGCCTGAAATTTATGATATAACTTAGTTTTGTAGGGGGTCAAATCTTTCGTCAAACTGCAGATTCTAACCTCTGCACCTTCTACCTCCCTTGATGTCGCCGTACGGCCTCCTCATTTCTGCTCTTTGTATAGTTTTTGCTCCTTATTTTTTTTGTTTTAGTTTGCAATCTCTGGTCTGATCGTACGGTGAGGGAGAGAAAAAGCCTGATAAAATTTTAGGAAATAAAATTTTGAGTCTTCTCTTGACTGTCGTACAACCTCATTCTGGCCTTCTTTGAGTTTAGTTTTATGCCTGAAATCTTTGATGAAAAAATAAAATAATGATAATGAAATCTATTTCTTTCCTGAGTCATCTCTGATTCCTCTGAATCTTCTTGCCAGTTCTCCTCTGCCAGACAAATTGAAAACCTCTTATTCCTCTTAATCTCTAAAAATTTATGTTGGATTCATTCTCTCTGTATTCAATATTGCCATCTTTCTATCTCTTGGCTTCCATCTGATAGCTGATTCACCATTTTCCGTCATAAACCTTAGAAGACTCTTTCTTGTCTCATATCTCTAAATTTTTAAACTCCCAAATAAATTATATGGATTGTTTCTTCTTCTGCAATGAAAATTTAGCATGAGTTCACTTAAATAAAATAGGGAGATTGCTAGTGAATTTATTTAGAATGTATGCAATTGTAATCTAATAGTTAGAAAACTTCTATTTGTAACTCCATGAGCAACTAATAAATCTCACTTTGTGGTTATGTTTTTAGTTAAATTGTTAATTTGACTTTCTTTTTATCAAACTCATTAAATGGCAATAGTGATAAAGTAATATTAGTATATCTCATAAATTATTAGGATAGATTTGTATTATTTTAAATTTTTTTTTTTTTAAATAAAGTTGCTTTAGTAGATGCAAGTTTGATTAAATGAATAAATTAGATTTTTAATGTGTAGTAGATTTTTATGGTGATACTAGTTAGTAAACAAATGATAAATAGTTTTAAATATTGAGTTAAAAACTTTATTAGTGCTTCGAGGTTTAAATTGTTCGATGGTGTCTTATTTGAGTTAATTTTAGATATAGTATTTGGTCATGCTTGTAATGCCATTGTCAGTTATTATTGTCTCGAAGGGATTGGATTATTGTATTTTCCTTTGGTTTTGAGTCTCATTGTTCTAGTAGACTGTCATAAATAATAAATGTCAAGTCGTTTAAACCTTGTTTCCATATTGGGAGATGAACTTGTGTATAGTGGGTAATGAGTTCAACTTATCGACTCTAGAGGTTAGGCTACTTGGGTCTTCAATTTATTTTTGTGTCATTCTGTATGCTTTATTGATTTGAGATTTTTGAAGTGGATAAGGGGAAAGTTTTATTGAAATGGTCTATGTAATGTATTGGATTGTAAAAGATAGATTCCTAGTAGTCCCTTGTCCATGCATGTTATTGGTTTTTGGATGTTGGTTAGGGGTTGCTAGTTGTATGTAGGAGAGTGGCTTTCATGGTGGGGCCGGTGCCCAAAGTGGCTGCCTGGATAACCCCATGGAAGTTGTAATCAAGTGATAACTTAATAATTTATCTAGCTGGGTTGGGTAGTAATTCACATAACAAGATAAGTATGATGCATCACCCATGCCTTGAGTGCTCTCACAGGCTAAGGATGGGATGAGAAGGCCTGGTTGGCAAGGCCGACCTCCTTGTCTCCATGAGAAGATGCGTAGGCTCCGCATGCGTCACCCTATGGGGCCGGTGCCTAGTGAGAGGTCACCAGAATAACCATAGATGGGGGCTGGTTTCTAGTGAGAGATAGCCTGGATAACCCATGCTAGGACCATGCGATGCCACTCTCCCTACTACAGCTTAGTTACTTCCTCTTTATCTTTTGTTGTAGCCTCTACAGTACTGTCTTGCTTTGATGATTTGGCTAGCTTGGATGATTTGAGTTGTTTTGATGATTTGAATTGTTTGATGATTTGAGTAGTCTTGATGATTTGAGTTGTTTTGATGATTTGAATTGTTTGATGATTTGAGTAGTCTTGATGATTTGAGTAATCTTGATGATATGTGTGGTCTTGATGATCTGAGATGTCTATGTCAAGTCTATTTTTGCTTGCTTGTACCTTTGACTTAGTGGAACCTCATTGTTATCTCCTAACTCGGGGGGTGGACCTTAGGGTTCCACATGGTTGGGTGGTAGAGATTCATCCATTGGTTTTCTTAGATGTACTGGTTCGAGATCAATGCAGAAGTGTTTCCAGTTCCAGATTTGTTCTACATTTTCAGAGTTTTAATATACCTACATAATTGTATTATATTGTTGTATATTGTAAACCGATGTGATCGGTCATGTAATCTTGTATTTGAACCTTTGTAATTATTCATCTCTACAAATAAAGGATGTAATCCTCTTCTGTTGTATTATAATGTATATCACTTGTATTGTTATGATTTCATGTTTATCTGATGCAGTTATGTTCCCTACAGGTGTTAGTTGTACAACTTGTTTAAATATTGTTAATAGTGTAATTTTATCTAATAATGCATTTACTTGCTTCAAAAATATATATATTTCTGTAAATTTTGCACTTGTTAGTCTAACACTCTAGGGTTGTATGACGGGGCATCACATTTGGTATCAGAGCTAGGTTTAAACACTGGGTACTCTGGTTATAACTGAGCCCATTATGTAACCTAGTGCTTAAACTCTGTAGATTAACTTTTATCCCTGTTGTTTCCCTCTTTGTGTGTAATGAACTATCCTTTGGTGTTGTAGGTAGATGCCTAGAGGTAGAGGTCGAGGTCGTGGCAAAGGTAGGGGTCGTGGGAGAGGTGGTGGTGGTACACCTCCTCCCAGTTCTCCTCATGAGAGTGCCCATGAAGGTGGGGGTTAGAATATGGAAGGTCAGGGTCATTCTGAAGCAGCCCAGTTGAGATAGTTACTTGAGGAGGCCATTGCCCGCTTAGGCCTTAGACAGGAAGTAGAGCAGCCTAGAGCAGGTCAGGAGGTAGATCAGCCGGAAGCTAGGGAAAGAGAGAGATCTCCTAGGTGGAGAGAGTTGACAACTGAGCAGGAGGCCACTTTAGCTAGTCATATGAGAGATCTTATGAGGGCACACCCTCCCACCTTTGATGGAGCTAGTAGTGGTCTAGAGGCAGAGACATGGTTACTGGATATAGGTAGGTGTTTTGCCATGCATCCGTATGGCAGCAACACCAAGGCCAGATGTGCTATTCTGCATCTCAGAGGTTTTGCTTCGACTTGGTGACGTTTAGAGGAGCAGAAGCTACACTTGGATATCAGCACTGTTTCTTGGGAGTTGTTCTTAAAGAGATTCAGAGCCCGTTTCCTATCTGATCATTGGAGGCAGCGCTGCGCAGATGAGTTCCATGAGCTGAGGCAGATGGCCATGTCAGTTGAGCAGTATGAGAGTAGAATCTATGAGCTCAAGCAGTATGCAGGTATCGAAGATGACGAGTCTATGTTTGTGCAACATTTTATCAGGGGCTTAAATGCCTAGATCAATGGAGGGGTTTATGTTTTCGAACCCAAGACTATGGAGATAGCAGTGGAGAAAGCCCGATTAGTGGAGGAGAATTTGACTATGGCACTAGGAGGGCATATAGGTGTGCATATTGGTATTGCACCTTCTGTAGGATTTAGTTCTCGTGGTGGGCATGCTCAGGCATTAGGATCTCATGCACCCTCAAAGGGTGGATAGCAGCAGCAGCAGCACTCTCAGGCCAAACTGAAGAATTCTCAGACTCAACAGGGTGTAAGATTTCAGAATAAGAAGAACCGAAATTGGCAGCATTCTAGACAGGATCGTGTTGATCAACTCACTCAGAGCACACAATCCGCAGTGAGCAGGGGTAGTTTCAAGCAGTCTAGTGCCTTTTAGGGTGGTGGTGGTTTTGGTAGACGCACAGGGTGCTTCTCTTGCGGCGAACATGGCCATATTGCTAGATAGTGTCCTCAGAGGACTTCAGGTTTTGGTCATAGGCCAGCAGCTTCAGAGCCAATGGTTGGTGATGCAAGCAGGTCGTATAGAGTCTTTGTAGCGGTTGATAACCGCCAGGCAGAGCATCAAGGCACCGTGGTGGAGACTTCTGGTTTCATGCGAGGTATTGGTTTTTTTGTTCTCTTTGATTCTGATGCATCTGATTCGTTCATTTCTCCTTCCCTTGTAGAGCGTTGTGGTTTAGTGGCAACAAAGCAGCATGATAGGTGGCAGGTTGAGTTAGCTTCCAGGGCTAAGGTCGCAGTTGAGTCTCTAGTGCATAGTTGTGAGTTGAGGATGGGCTCTCTATCTACTACAGTAGACCTTCGCATCCTATCCCTTGGTTCATATGATATAGTTTTGGGTATGGATTGGCTAGAGGCCCATCAGGCAGTGATTGATTGTTGGCGTAAGTCAATGAAGTGTGTGGATGATTCTGGTAGAGAGGTGGAGGTAGTTGGAGTCTAGAGACCTATTTCTCTACGTATGATCTCCGCTATGTAGCTTAAGAGATGCATGCGTCAGGGATGTCAGCTCTTTGCAGTGTCAGTTAATGACTTGGAGATGGAGGAGAGTCGAGAGGCATCTCTTGACGATCATCCACTTCTAAGAGAGTATGCTGATGTTTTTCCTTCTGAGATTCTACGGATGCCACCTAAGCGTGACATCGACTTCAGGATTGATCTTATCCCTGACGCAGAGCCTATCTCACGAGCTCCATACAGGATGACCACTTAGGAGCTTCGATTGCAGTTGGAGGAGTTGTTAGCCAAGGGATTCATTCGACCTAGTGTTTCTCCATGGGGAGCACCTGTGATCTTTGTGAAGAAGAAGGATGGATCTTTGCGGCTGTATATTGACTATTGACAACTCAATAAGGTGACAGTAAAAAATAGATACCCCTTGCCTTGGATCGATGATTTGTTTGACCAAATTAAGGGAGCTAAGGAGTTTTCTAAAATTGACCTTAAGTTGGGATATCATTAGTTGCGGATATTTGAGGCAAATATTCATAAAATAGCTTTTCGCACCCGTTATGGACATTATGAGTTTACAGTTGTACCATTCGGGTTGACGAATGCACCTTCAGTTTTCATGAGCTTGATGAATGGTGTTTTCCACACTTATCTCGACAGATTTGTCCTTGTATTTCTAGATGATATATTGATCATATTTGAGGACTATGGAGGAGCATGAGGAGCATTTGCGTCAGGTGTTGCAGTGTCTGAGAGAAAATCAACTTTATGCTAATTTGTCGAAGTGTGAATTCTTTCAAACAGAGGTGAAGTATTTCGGTCATGTCATCTCTGGAGAGGGTATTGCAGTGGATCCTTCGAAGATCCAAGATTTATTGGATTGGCCTGCACCTACTAGTGTTTCTGAGGTCCGCAGTTTTATGGGTTTGGCAGGCTACTATCACCGCTTTGTTATGGGGTTTTCAAAGATTGCCCATTCTATCACTTCTCTTCAGAGGAAAGGGAAGAAGTTTGTTTGGTCAGAGAAGTGTCAGGTAGCTTTTTAGACCCTCAAGGAGTTGTTGACTAGTGCACCTATTCTAGTTGTTCTTGATCCTATCAGGGACTTTGTTGTGTGTCCAGATGCTTCTTTGGAGGGTTTAGGAGCAGTTCTGATGCAGGATGGTCGCGTGATTGCCTATGAGTCTTGCAAACTCAAGGATCACGAATTGAAGTATCCCACTCATGATCTGGAGTTAGCCGCAGTTGTGCATGCCTTGGTGAGGTGGAGGCATTTTCTTTTAGGGCATCAGTTTGAGCTGCATAGTGATCACCATAGTTTGCAGTATATCTTTACGTAGCCAAACTTGAATGCAAGGCAGAGAGAATGAATGGAGTTCTTGTGCGAGTATGACTTTGAGGTCAAGTATATTCAGGGCAAAGAGAATGTGGTAGCAGATGCTCTTAGTTGTCGGAGGCATGAGATCTCAGCAGTCACTCTTACAATTGATTTAAGAGGTCAGATTCTCGCAACACTTCCTACCAACAGTTGGTATCAGGAGGTGAAGTTTGAGGTTGAGTCAGGTAGACCTTTGGAGGGTAGATTTACCAGTTACTCTCTTGAGTCAGATGGTCTTTTGCGACATTTGGGTCGTATTTATGTTCCTTGTTCTGAGGGTCTTCATACCCTAATTATGTCAGAGGCGCATTGGGCACCCTATTCGGCTCATCCGGGTGTCAAGAAGATGCATGCAGATCTTCGTCAGCTGTACTTTTGGAGTGGCATGAAGCAAGATATTGCTGATTTTGTGTCGAGATGTCTTAAGTGTCAGAGGGTGAAGATGGAGCACCAGCACCCTGTAGGTCTTTTGCAGCCCCATCTTGTCCTAGAATGGAAATGGGACACCATTTCAATAGACTTCATTGTTGGTTTGCCGATATCCTCCCGTCGACACAATGCCATTATGGTCACTGTGGGTAGGTTGACGAAGGTAGCTCACTTCTCTCCTATCTGTTCTTCTTATAATGCTTCTACAGTGGCCAGAGTGTTCATGGAGGACATAGTCAGACTTCATGGGATTCCTCATAGGATCATCTTCGATAGGGATCCAGTGTTTACCTTTGCCCTTTGGAGTTCTCTGCAGCATGCCTTGGGGACACAGCTAAACTTTAGTTCAGCATACCATCCAGAGACTGATGGTCAGACCGAAAGGGTTAACCAGGTCCTCGAGGATATGCTTAGGATGTATGTGATGGATCGACAGAGCTGTTGGGAGGACTACTTATATCTGGTGGAGTTTGCATATAATAATGGATATCACAGTTCCATCAGCATGTCTCCATTTTAGGCTTTGTATGGTCGTCCTTGTCAGACCCCACTGAGTTGGGATTGTCTTGAGGATAGAGTTCTTCTAGGACCGGATATGCTTAGAGATATGGAGTAGCAAGTTGAGTGGATTAGAGAGCATTTGGTGGCAGTGCAGGATAGGCAAAAGAAATATGCAGATGCTCATAGGATCAATCGACAATTTTCAGTTGGGGATCGAGTGTTCTTGTGTGTGCGACCGCGAAAGAGTCCAATCTGTTATGGAAAAGGCTCTAAGCTAGCACCATGCTTTGTTTGACCTTTTGAGGTGTTGGAGAGGATCGATCCTATTGCTTATCGTCTTGCTTTGTTGCCTAGCCTTTCACGCATCCATGATGTGTTTCATGTTTCAGTACTTAGACCTTACTATCCAGATATTGCTCATGTTCTTGATCGGACTGCTCTACAGGTAGAGGACAGGCATCTGGCTTTGGAGCCCGTAGGCATTCTGTAGCACAAGAGACTTTCTCTCAGGGGCAAAGATGTGGAGAAGGTTAGGGTATAGTGAGATCTTAATGATGAGACTTCTGCTACCTGGGAGGATGCTTCCAGGATGAGAGAGTTATACCCTTATTTGTAGGCTTCCAGGAGTAAGCCTGATTCTAGGGGGGAGGATGTATTGCCCCTCATTTTGGTTTGAGATAGTTGATAGTTTTCTATTGTTTTAGATAGTGTTGAGACAATTGATAGTTTTATATTGCACTTTGGCAGTTTTGAGACATTTGACTTATTAGACTTATGGTTTATGCTTATTATGATCATGTTGGACTATGTTTGACTGATGTAGTTTTGACATGTGTAATGAGTTTATGATGACAGTATTGTTATTCCAGTTATGGTGTGATTGACATGATCAATAATGGTTTGATATTATCATGTTTTATGTGATTTGTTGTTATCTGATTGTTAAATAGAAATGTTTATGATTATTGTCTTCTTTCAGAGCAGGGACGGTGTAGTACTTGTTTCGAGCACCCTACTACGCTGTGATTCTCTGACTCCATGTGTGTGATATATATGCATTTGTTCATATACAACCTATCGTCTTGATGCAGGTTGCAGGTACTGGGCATCGACTCCACCTGATGTAGCAGGTCTGAGCGTGCCCTTGCACCAATGGATAACGTTGATGGGAGATAACATGAGGTTTTCCCTAGGTCAATTTCAGTCTTCAGTTTGTGGTCGTGAGTCGAGATGTTTTTCTCTGGTCATCGCTTTAGGTTGTTGGTCATCAAGTGGTATGTGGAGTTATTGTCGAGTTTTGTTTAGTTAAGCATATGTGTCTTTTGGTAATGCATTAATGAATTAATATTATATTAATAATGTTATTAATACGTCAAATATAATATTATTTTGCTTAGTCGTAAATTATTAAGGAAAATTGGAATATTCTTTAAGTAATTTTTTTAATAAAGATTAAATTAATTATTTTAATGTTTTAATAGGAATTGAGTTATGAATATTTAACATTGTTTTAATAAAGTAGTATATAGTAAATTATAGAATAATTTTAGTCAATGATTTTAATTCTTGATTAGTTGTTGAATAAGATTCCATATTTGGGGAATCTCTATGAAAAGTAAAAATTTTAATTTCTTCAGAGTAGTGGGATTTTCTGTAACGGATTGGTGTTAGTGGAATTTATGACTCTTGGCTATTTTTGCTTCTGGGGGTTATTATTTTTGAGGGAGAGTTGTTCTGAAGAAGGTAGACAGAAAATTGGGGAAGAAATTGTCACGGGAAATAGAGGAAGAACTTGAGGAAGCTGAAGGAATTTGAAGCCTGGGATCAAAATTCCCAGTATGCTTCTTATAACAGATATATTAGTTTAAATTTCTAGTTAAATCTCTGGTGTGTTTTTGAAAGTGTCTCTTTAGTCTAGTGAGCTTTTTGTCTTCCCATCGCTTGAAGATCCTGTAGTCTTGAATTTGATAGTGCAATGTCATCTGGTATTGATGAAAATTTATTCTAATACAGACTTCTTACCAGACCCTTATCTTCCATCCTGCCCTCTGTGTCAAAATTTGGCTTACTTAGCTTCTGATTCTCCAAATCCATTGCCAGAAAAGGATTTTTTTAAAAACAATTGATAGCTCTGAGAAATCAGTGACAGAGATATCATTTGAAATGTTCCTTACCCCTGTCTCAGCATGCAGATTGTACGGCCTCCTCTATCTTATTTCTCCAGACTTCCTTTGCCTGAAATTTATGATATAACTTAGTTTTGTATGGGGTCAAATCTTTGGTCAAACTACAGATTCTGACCTCTGCACCTTCTACCTCCCTTGACATCACCCTACAACCTCCTCATTTCTACTCTTTGTATAGTTTCTGCTTCTTCTTTTTTTAGTTTGCAATCTCTAGTCTGATCATACGGCGAGGGAGAGAAAATGCCTGATAAAATTTCAGGAAATAAAATTTTGAGGCTTCTCTTGACCGCCATATGGCCTCATTCTGGCCTTCTTTGAGTTTAGTTTTATGCCTAAAATCTTTGATGAAAACAAATAAAATTATGATAATGAAATCTATTTCTTGCTTGAGTCGTCTCTGATTCCTCTGAATCTTCTTGCCAGTTCTCCTCTGCCAAACAAATTGAAAACCTTTGATTCCTCTGAATCTCTGAAAATTTATGTTGGATTCATTCTCTATGTATTTAGTATTGCCATCTCTCTCTCTCTTGGCTTCCATCTGATAGCTCATTCACCATTTTCTGTCATAAACCTTAGAAGACTCTTTCTTTTCTCATATCTTTGAATTTTTAAGCTCCCAAATAAATTATATGGATTGTTTCTTCTTCTGCAATGAAAATTTAGCATGAGTTCACTTAAATAAAATAGGGAGATTACCAGTGAATTTATTTAGAATGTATGCAAATGTAATCTAATAGTTAGAAAACTTCTATTTGTAACTCCATGAGCAACTAATAAATCTCGCTTTGTGGTTATGTTTTTAGTTAAATTGTTAATTTGACTTTCTTTTTATCAAACTCATTAAATGGCAATAGTGATAAAGTAATATTAGTATATCTCATAAATTATTAGGATAGATTTGTATTATTTTAAAATTAATTTTTTTAAAAATAAAGTTGCTTTAGTAGATGCAAGTTTGATTAAATGAATAAATTAGATTTTTAATGTGTAGTAGATTTTTATGGTGATACTAGTTAGTAAACAAATGATAAATAGTTTTAAATATTGAGTTAAAAACTTTATTAGTGCTTCGAGGTTTAAATTGTTCAATGGTGTCTTATTTGAGTTAATTTTAGATATAGTATTTGGTCGTGCTTGTAATGCCATTGTCAGTTACTATTGTCTCGGAGGGATTGGATTATTGTATTTTCCTTTGGTTTTGAGTCTCATTATTCTAGTAGACTGTCATAAATAATAAATGTCAAGTCTTTTAAACCTTGTTTCCATATTGGGAGATGAACTTGTGTATAGTGGTAATGAGTTCAACTTACCGACTCCAGAGTCTTCAATTTATTTTTGTGTCATTTTGTATGCTTTATTGATTTGAGATTTTTGAAGTGGATAAGGGGAAAGTTTTATTGAAATGGTCTATGTAATGTATTGGATTGTAAAAGATAGATGCCTAGTAGTCCCTTGTCCATGCATGTTATTGGTTTTTGGATGTTGGTTAGGGGTTGCTAGTTGTATGTAGGAGAGTGGCTTTCATGGTGGGGTCGGTGCTGAAAGTGGTTGCCTGGATAACCCCATGAAAGTTGTAATCAAGTGATAACTTAATAATTTATCTAGCTGGGTTGGGTAGTAATTCACATAACAAGATAAGTATGATGCCTCACCCATGCCTTGAGTGCTCTCACAGGCTAAGGATGGGATGAGAAGGCCTGGTTGGCACGGTCGACCTCCTTGTCTCCATGAGAGGATGTGTCAGCTCCGCATGTGTCACCCTATGGGGCCGGTGCCTAGTGAGAGGTCGCCAGGATAACCATAGATGGGGACTGGTTTCTAGTGAGAGATAGCCTAGATAACCCATGCCAGGACCATGCAATGACATTCTCCCTACTACAACTTAGTTACTTCCTCTTTATCTTTTGTTGTAGCCTCTGGAATACTATCTTGCCTTGATGATTTGGTTAGTCTGGATGATTTGAGTTGTTTTGATGATTTGAGTTGTTTGATGATTTGAGTAGTCTTGATGATTTGAGTAATCTTGATGATATGTGTGGTCTTGATGATCTGAATTGTCTATGTCAAGTTTGTTTCTGCTTGCTTGTACCTTTGACTTAGTGGAACCTCATTGTTATCTTCTAGCTCGAGGGGTGGACCTCAGGGTTCCACATGGTTGGGTGGTAGAGCTTCATCCATTGGTATTCTTAGATGTACTGGTTCGAGATCAATGCAGAAGTGTTTCCAGTTCTAGATTTGTTCTGCATCTTTAGAGTTGTAATATACCTACATAATTGTATTATATTGTTGTATATTGTAAACTGATGTGATCGGTCATGTAATCTTGTATTTGAACCTTTGTAATTATTCATCTCTGCAAATAAAGGATGCAATTCTCTTCTGTTGTATTATAATGTATATTACTTGTATTGTTATGATTTCATGTTTATCTGATGCAGTTATGTTCCCTAGAGGTGTTAGCTGTACAACTTGTTTAAATGTTGTTAATATTGTAATTTTATCTAATAATGCATTTACTTGCTTCAAAAAAAAAAATATTTCTGTAAATTTTGCACTTGTTAGTCCAACACTCTAGGGTTGCATGACGGGTCATCACATGTGTCGAAGAGCATCTTTGAGAAAGGCATCTTTGGGCGCCCAAGGGAGGTTATGACATGTTGTAAGAGGAATATTCTATTTTTAGTCAGTGTATGATAGATTCTCTTATAGCTATAAGTGATGTCAGTTATGACAGATTCTATGACAGTTGTAAGCTGCATAAGAGCATCTATCATAGCCTATCTTGGGAATAGGTGCCCACTTTGGGATGGGGTGATATGACAAGTGTAAAATCCATGTTTTGATGATGGATAAGTGTCCTTAGGCATGGGTTTTGGGCCATGAGGCCAAGATGGACGCCCATCTCAAGAAGGTTCCATTTTTTGCCTTGTAAACTCTATTTATAGTGTAATTGACAGGTGCTATTATGCTGTCGGAATATCTCCAAATACGAGTCAAAGACTCCTGAGGAGACTTGCATTGCAAGTGTGTTGTAAACATTCTTTGTTTTGATAATACATTGTGCAGGTTTTGGAGTGTGGGTTTTTTCACCCGAAAGGGTTTTCCCCACGTTATATCTTGTCTCTCTTCTGTCTACATTCTTTGTGTATGTGTATTGCTACAATATCTTTGTAGTTGTGTTAACATCACTATAATTGTAAAGGTTGCAAAGAATTTGCATACATCTCTCCTCATTAGATTAGTGTAGGAAGTAATTTCCGCATACCTAGCTTCCTTTCAGGAATCTTGTATATTAATAGAAGACAAAAAATGAACCAATTTTGTCAACCAATAATTGTAGAACTCAAAAGCATCAAAAGTCTCTTTACATGTCAGAAAAAGTTCAAAATAGGGGAATATTACAAAGCATGTGGGCCAAATTCACACGATAGGCCTTTTTGTTGAATTTATTACATCATTAGTTAGTATATAGTTTAGATAAATAATAAATAAAACAATAGGTTAGTTGTTAGTTTATAAATTATAAGAGTTAGTTGGTTTTGGGAAGTTATATTCCCGTAGCATTGTTTCGTTACTTGTATGGGAAAAAATAAGGATTTAGAAAGCCATTGCATTGTAATGAACTGATCAATCTGAAAATAATATATACTATTTCATATTATGTAACATTAATGTGTCAAATGGTGTAATCTATATTTTTTATTCACTCACCATTTCAACATGGTATCAAAGCGTTGAAAGTCTTGTGCCTATGTATTTGAAATCCATTTGTGATCTAGAATATGTAAGAAGCTGTTGGAAGGATGAATTCAATCTTGGGTGAATGTAGATCTTGGTGAGCATAGCGTGGAAACTCCATTGGGCATGGATTTCTATTGTGAGTATTACATGGAATTGATTAGGTAAATTAGAATGTGATCACAATTAGAGTTTGTTGTTTATAATAGAACCACAACAGTTGGTGAGAATTCAACACCGAAGTATTGGGATGTGTTGCAATATACAAAATTTGTTTTAAAAGAGAAAAACCAATGTGTGCTATTATGGTTTTCAAAGGTGAAGAACCCAAAGAAAATTGATTTACTTTGCATTTGAATCAAAGTTTTATTTTAAGGAGGAAACAATTTACTTTGCATTCAATCCAACATTTTAATTTAAGGAGAAGGAAATGATATGTGAAGAAAAGAAATTACATTTGGTTCTATTTAATGACCTATGGTTATGATTGAAGTATATGGTGGATGCAATGTAAAAGTTAGTTTGTAAGCATGCTGTAGATATGATAAATTATTCTTCATTAACCTGTTTATGCATAATGTGATTGGGCCGATGGTAGTAATAATTTTGATTTTCCACGTAATGCATAGTGGGGTTTGTAGGGTTTATTTTATTTTATTCCATCTCTCAAAGTTGTTTTAAAACAAAGGTTGTTAAGGGAGTCAAATAAAATGATATCTTAGTTGATTGGTGAAAAGTAGTTATTTGGAATTTATGACTTTTGTAATTGGAGACAGTGAGAAGACTTAGTAGGATGAAGTCATAAATTTGTATACATTTTGTATCAAAGCCATTTGTGTAAAAGGAGCATTTTTTGTTGAATTGACACCTTGTCAATGCTCAATTTTATCATGTCATAAAATATTTGTGCTCTTAAAATATTTTCATACATGTACTTCATTGATCAAGCTTTCAGAGATTCTAAGGTGACATCAGATAGATAAAGTGTAATAAGGTGAAATTGGAGATAGGAGGCATTGGAGGCAAGAGGTTTATTTCCATCTTGAGCTATCTTCTCACTTAGAGATGATATTTTGTATGAGAAGAATTAGTTTCAATCTGTGTCCCTTCATGGAGCAAGGGGGGCTTGGAAAATTCTTGGCAATATGTGTGGATAGTGTAACTTATGAAATAGGGTGGAGTTAGTGTATCTGCACTTACGTAGTCTATGCACAGTGTAATCTATGAAATTGGGTGGGATTACTGTATTCAAGTGGTTCAATTCCTTTTGTACACTAGAGGGGAGATTTGGTTCTCATCACATTGGAGGAGGGATATTGACACGCTCGGAGGAGATGTGGACTCTCAGAGGAGAGTTGTTCTCTCATATGCAGCACTAGAGGAGGGATTTTGACACACTCAAAGGAGATGTGGACTCTTAGAGGAGATTTGTTCTCTCATTGTGCATGGAGGATGGGAATATTTATGTTCTCTCATGTTGTATAGGTTTGACAGTCAGGAGATCTGCTGATGAGTTTAGTTTGGTGTTTCCTAGGTGAGCGAGGAGAATTGGTGAAGGCTCTTCATCAAAGTCTTTGGAAGGGTTGCTATGTCCAGTCCTTGCAGTATTCTATCTTTTATTTGGATTGATGTAATAATGAGGAGAATGTTAGATGTATTACATCATTAGTTAGATATAGTTTAGATAAATAATAAATAAAACAATATATTATTTTTTAATTTAAAAATTATAAGAGTTAGTTGGTTTTGGGAAGTTATATTCTTGTAGCATTGTTCATTACTTGCACGAGAAAAAAAAAGGCTTTAAAGTTCCATTGCATTGTAATGAACCGATCAATCTAAAAATAATCTATTATTTCATATTATGTTATTGTTGTGTCAAATGATGTAATCTATATTTTTGATTTGTTCACCAATTCAATACTTTTTGTAGGCCCTTGGTCAACATTTCTACTATAGAAACATGCTCACATTACAACGTGAGTGCATTTCTTAAATATTTTGATCTCTCTCCCCATGTCTACCTTTTCCTCTCCCTGATTCTCTTTTTCTTTCCTTGAGCCTCTCTCTCTTTCATTGAGCCTCTTTCTCTCTCTCCCTAAGGATATGGTACACACATAGAAGATGAAATGAGGATAACCAATCTATATAGTTTGTCCAATTAAATCTGAGTGTGCTTTACATTCCTCATTGGCCTTATACATTTCCAAGATGTCATTAATTCTAGATTCTATGTTAGTTATACTCATAATTTGCACCATGACTAGGTTGGTTGAGGGGCAATTATAGAACTAGTGGTGTAACACCTTTAGTTGAAGATGATGGTTTATCTTAAGAACAAGGTTATGGGGTATGAAAAATAAGAGAAATATGTGATGGAGCAGAGAAAGTGGTAACAGTGATCTAAGAATATTGAAAAGGATCATTATCATCCTCTACCATAAAGGATTTTCCTTGACAAAGAATTATATATTAATGCAAGGTAGAGGGAACAAATTCTATTACATGAATCCAAGGTTTATCAAGGAGAATATTGTAAGAGAGATTTATTGGCATGAAATGGATTAATTTTGGGAGTGTAATAGGTCCTAATGAAATAGGAAATGTAACTATGCCTAAAGAATCCCTTTTGACTTTTTTAAAGCAAAGATAGAGACTTAGGGATAGAGAGGGAGAGATAGAGTGGGGGAAAGTGTTGCAAGTATGGGCCTAACCGGTGTTGTCATTGATGTCAACATACTCCTGTTGCATTGATGATAAGGATTAGATGAGTTGTATGCTGAGGATATTGAGAAAATTAGTCTTATCAGGAATAAAGAAGAACAGTGAAGATAGTAAGGTAAAGATCCTAGCTGAGATGAAGATCAGAGGATGCGCTTCAAAGGGTTTGTAGATATGTGCTTTAAGATGATCCAGTAAAGTTTTGAGAGGTCCACATGAAGATCTAAAGAAGTTATGGCCACTTGAGTAAAACCGGTTCTGGTAGTTGTTCAGAGGTGACAGAGTGACACAAATAGGTCCGGTGAGCTCCAGAAATACAATATCTTGTTCTGCGGATTTGGTGGAGTGTTTAGGAAGTCAATTGGTTCGTGGTTTGGAGGTCCGTAAGCATCTATCCCAATATGACAGTGATGACAGACTATGTTCTTGAGGTTCCGGATGAAGGAGAGAATGATTTCAGTAAGCAAAAGTAGTGTGGATGTTATTGGTGATTCAAGAAAGCTTGTAGAGGTCTTTGGATTGTGTCCAGTTCGTGTTGATGGTTTGCATTAAAGACTGAGCTCGTAAGTGAAGAATTACTTCTGGATGATGATGTTCTTCCTAAGTTTGGCTAACCGGATGAGTTACACATCTTGTGGATGATCTTGTAGATGTTCTGTGAAGCATGGCATGTTCCTAAAAGAAGATTGAAGTCTCAAATCTGTGTAGCCAATAGTGTGTTGATCCGCATGAAGTCTTTTGTAATTAGTCAAGTTGTATTTGCTCTGTAATGTATGCTGACTTGGATGATTATCCCAAAGTCAAATATCTTGTATAAATAAGAAGTTGTGAAGTCATTTCAAATGTATCTTAGCAGAGATGAGAGTGTGGTAAAGAGGAGAAGTGCGAAAAGCAGAGCAGGAGTATTGGGCTTAAATGGAACTGACTCAAGCATGGTGAAGATGCTATTCTTTAGTTCAAGTATGTAACATTTATTATTCTGTAGACAATGTGTCTCATGTAGTCAGTGGGCCTCTTGTGAGCAGTGTGCTCGAGAAGTGAGCCCTAATTGGCATGTGCCATTTTGCTCCTTTTATTCTTCTAACAAAGAATACAATCTTGGGTTAGTCACCCCATGGTTTTTCCCTTAACAGGTTCTCCACGTCAAAATCTTGGTGTCATATGTGTTAATGTGTTTTTACTCTTGAATGATTGCATTATGTTTCCATGATTAATTTATGATTATGCTGCTAAATTATAGGAGGATTTAAGTAATTAATAAGAGGAAGTTTTGGGATAGCTGATTCACCCCCCCTCAGTTGTTTGCCTTGATTCTAATAGAAAGAGATAGGGAGAGAGAGAGAGACAATTAGAGAGGTAGAGGGGAGATAGAGACTTAGGGATAGAGAGGGGGAAAGAGACATGATGAGAGAAACATAGAGAGGGGGGGAGATTGAGATATATATAAAGAGAGGGAAAGATAGAGAGGGGGAAAGAGATAGGGGGAGAGAGACAATTAGAGAGGGAGACGAGATATAGAGACTAAGGGATAGAGAGGGAGAGATATAGAGGGGGAAAGAGATAGGGGGAGAGAAATGGAGAGAGAGGGGGGAGATTGAGATATATAGAAAGGGAGAGATAGAGGGGATAGAGAGGTGGGGATATAGATAGAGAGAGAGATATTCCTCCTCATCATCATCTAAAAATATAACAAGTGTCTCTTCTTAGACACGAGGCTACTATAGAGGGAAAGAATACAGAGGGGTAACATTCATTTTCAAATCATATTAACTAAACATGTAAAAATTTCAACAGATACAAAACGTGAGCGCGTTATAATGCGCTAGCATTATAACACGCTTGTGTTATAGCACGCTCGCGTTATAGCACACTCGCATTATAAAGTGAGCATGTTTTTGCTTGCTTTGGGAAATTCCAACCCAAAGGGTTGGACCTACCTTTTGAATGCCAAGGATGTGTTTTAAACAAAACTTAGAAAATCAACCAAATTTTGAGTGTGCTCTCCATCAAGTTTACACGTTTTTCAATGTCAATATGAAAAATGCCAAGATGACTTTAAATTTTTTTTTAGCTTTATAACCATGTATTTGTTTCAAAAATCTGATAACATTAAGGTTTCCATCTTGAATTTCTTTTGCTAATGTGTTCTTTTTTTAGAAAACCTATGTCTAGTATTTCATGTGTCATTTTTTACTTGTTTACCAAAATTTGAAAAAAATATATTTTTAGATTCTAGACTCTATTCTATACACAATGAAAAAAATTGATTTTTTATTAGATTTCAAAAAATTTAAGGGGGAGCATGCTCAAATTTCTATTTTTTAGGATGTCCCCACTTTGAATTTTCATAAAAAATCATATATTCATTAAAAATTTAACAGATTTAAAAGCATAAACTACATTTCATTAGCTAATTTTCCACTGGAGCAATTTTTGAAATATTTTTAAAAAGTCAATATTTTAGGGGGAGCACACTAGATGCTATGTTATATTTTTCTAACAATATTAGGAGCACTTTGTGTGCTCCCCCTATTTGGACCTCTTATTCTCCTCCATTTTTTGAAAAAAATAGTATTTTAGAAACTAGATTTTGAGCACTACAAATCTTGTTCTTATCACATCTTCTAATTTTGAGCATGGCTATCTTCAATTTCTCATCCAAGATTAGTTTTTACTAATTTTAGAAAAAATAAATAAATAAATAAATTACCAACCTAAGCATTTGAATTGAGTGCTTCATGAAATATATTTTTCATTGAAGGTTGTGAGGACTTTGTGATGCAATTTAGATTGGGCTACAAAATTAATAGCAACCTAACTAAATTCACACAATCTCACACAACAAATAGATGGGACAACAAATAAAATTTATTTGTATTAAATGCAAAGCAACCTTCAATGACTCAAAAATCTATTGAGAATGAAAACCCTAACTATTACAAAATAAATAAATGGCATAAATTATCCTAAGCATAGATGGACAAACTAGTTTTCTCCTTCTAGTGGTTATTCACTATCTTCCTCTATTTTTCCTCTTATTTTTCGAGTGTTCTTTGCTCAGAATGGTTATCTCTATTTCCACAAATTGTTGGTGATGGTTTTCATTCCTTGTGTGATTATTCCTTGTTTCTCATGAACTAGGGCATGTTTTATCAAGAATATCCTACCCTCTTTTCCTTTGCCCACATTTTTGTTTGCAATCAAGTCTAGATCATTTAAATTACCCTAATCACCACATGATGACCTACACATGGTTTAGCCACCAAAATAATGGCTCTAAGTTATTATTAATCTATTTATCTCCAAGAAATGCTAATTTTTAGAATACTTCAATTGCTCTATTCAATCTCAATTAAAATCATGCTAGAGTTTTAATGGTGGACAAGTGTTTGACAAAAAGTTTAAAGAAAGATCAATGCCTACCAAATAAATATACCACACAACCCATGTGACAACTAGAGATATGAAATAATTATTTATAGATGAGAATAAGGCCAAGTTTCCAAAAAGATCCACATCATGAAGATTCCTTGTACTACTTAAGTTATCCCAGATGCTGTAAAGTCATAATGTTGAAAAAATAAAACCATGAAGTTGCAAGAGTTACTCATGGTCAAGTTGTTGAAGAGACTCAAAAATTATTTTAGAAGATTAAATCCACAATGCTACTAAAGTTACCTGTAGCTTGTAAATGAAGATGTTTAGATACCATAGAAGTGACTTGCAAGTGGATGATGAAGTTAACATGTTGCCAATGAAGTGAAATTAAGTTGTTGTAGAAGATGTTTAGTTATTTTGAAGATGCACTATACATTTCTATTGCTACCCAAGTAAGCTAGAACAAACATAGAATTTTTTATTTCCAAATATGCCATTTCACTAAGAACACACACACACACAAAACTAAATTTTCATTTCAACCTTCCTTATTCTATTTTTGGGTGATGCAAAGTTGTTCATGAACCCAAATGCTCCTACATCAAACATGTCAAGTAAGTTAAATGTACCGTGAGATTGTGGCTCATTGATATTTTGTGAAAATTTGAACTAAGATTCCATGTTTATTCCTTATCCAAGTTATTTCTTCCTCCACCTTATTCCTCCTCTTTACCAAATATTCACTACCTCCTTTTTCTCTTTCCTTCCTAATCATTGTTTCTATCTCATTCTTAACCTTTTTAGGAAATTATTTCACCCAACCTTCCATTGGTAAAACTAAATTTGTATTTACTCCTACATTTGTTTGACCCTCATAATACTTATACAAATATGTAATATTAAAAAATGGTGAGATGTCCACTCCTGATAGGAGCACTATCTCATACTCATTTTCTACAAGCTTCCTAAAGGCTCTACATGGTCGTATCATTTTCCATTTTAATTTGTCAGAAGTTCCCTTTAGGAACTTCTCCTTGTATGCACGAGAAAAGATAACTCCCCAACTTTGAATTCCACTTTCTCTTAAAATCAACATGTTGCTTTGGACTTATGGTGGTCTCCTTCAAATCATCTTTCACCCCTTTATGCAATTCATGAATATACCTAGACCTTTTTCTTCCCAAACTAGTTGTACTTCTCAACTCATCCACTCCTTTACAGCTACACCCATCTAGTGATTCCTTGAAAGGAACTTCAACATGTTCCTTCAACAACACTTTTGGTGAAATTTCACTCACTCCATGCATTGTTCCAAACTCCTTTACTACTTTTAAAAACTATTTTTTGTGCTCAAACACAATATAGGATTAGTTTTCACTTCTTTTTTCCTTTCAATGGACTTAGTGTAAGATTCCTTCCATCCTTCATAGTAGTGTATTATGTGTTCTTTCTATCATCATATATATCCTCCCTATCAAAGTGTTAAGGCCTTCCTAATAATACATGACAAACATTTATGGACATAACATCACATAAAATCTCATCATTACAAGAACAAATCTATAAATTCACTAGACATTTATGATTTCCAACCATGAGACCTTGTATGAGCTTTGATGCACACACTTCTTTAAATCCAACTTCTCTACCATTTCACTAGTTATTAAATTATTTGTGTTACCACTATCAACAATACCTTTGCAACACTTACCTCCAAATTTGTATATGGTTCTAAAAGACTCTTTCTTTGTAATGACCCATTTTCCTCCTTGGCCAATTTTAATATCACTCTTTTTAGCATAAGGGCTTCTCTGTGCTATGGTTCCCCCATGTGTTCAAGTGAAGCAACTCTTTATTCATTAACTTGAGAAATAAGATTTCTAGTTCCACTTCTACCATTATACTACTATACTTGTGGATAAGCAAATGCCTTATGAAAAACTTCTCCATGTTGGTGTGTTCACATTAGTATAGATGTGTGTTTTACTAGTCTAGTTTACTTTTCTATCTTGTTCACACCTGGCTATTAAGGTTACTTAGGGAATTTATACTTTCCTTGTTTGGTGGAGATGTACTACACATGTGACTACATCTCCTATTATCCCATATTGATTGTACATTTTTATCTCTTGGGGGTGTATCCTATATATACCACCCTCTAGCTCTCATTCAAGCAGACTCTTGAATCTCTTTTATCACATATTCCATTATTTGTATAGAATATTTTTATTCTATCATTTTGGTCTTCTAGGTTTTCCATAATTAGATTTTAGGCAATAAAGATCTTAGGTAGCTAATTCTTACATGGTTTCAGAGCTTTTTTTCTTTCCCCTAGGGTTAGTTTATTCTCAAAAGATCTAGGATTGCAATTTTGTCTTTTCTTGAAACTAACCATGCTCTTCTGTAGCATCCTTAGATAATCTAGATAATGAAAATGGTTGAGAGAGAGATTAGATTTTGGAGGGTTTCTCTTTTGGGGATTGACACTTTTTATTTGTAGGTATTTTTTGGTGATGGTTGGTGTAGATCAAATCTCACCATTATATCTAGAGCACCCCAAAATGTAGATTTCACCTTTTGTTGCATCTAATTAAACATTGGAGGTTAGATATATAAGGTTTTTCATCTAGGAGTTTTCCATATTTTTTGTGGGTCGCTGATTGTTTAGAACATTTTGGGTCAAATATTACCTTGTTGTTACATCTAAAATCCCCCAAAGCCCTAGGGACAACTATCTTTTCATCAAAATTTGATCACTTGGTTCGAGTCCCTAAAGAAATTTTTAACCCTCCATGGTTGTACAAAGGAATATTGTTTACAATATTCATTTACTATGCAGTACTAACTTAGTAAGTGGATCTTTCCTCACATAGGCAGGTGATAATTCATACATTTATCATTACTCAAATTTTATATGGGGCATATACTATTAAAGTTTTATGAAGTTATTATTTGTGGGGTTGGTGTACCCCCATAATTTTGTACCATATTTTGGTGCTCAGACATGTGACTCCACAAATCCTAAAGACTTTCTTTATCACCTAGGGCCAAGGGTATGCCATCAAAGGTGAAAGTAAGGCTTATGACCAAACTATGATATGAAAGGACCAATGGATATCTCCTTTTTTAGGATTTGTTAAACCAAGGGGGGTAGTCCCTAAGGTGTGTTTATCCCTTGATAATTGTCTAGGAAGGGTTGTTTTAGATCCCCGTGTTAACTTTTTTAGGGAAAGAGAATGAGATAAGATGACACTTTGTAAGATGTGGTCCAAAGGCTCTTTCAATCACTCCATATAAGTTAATTTAATAGGCTTGTTCAATAAAGGAGCACTTGAATATCACAAGGTTAGAGGATAATAGGGCTAACTGCCAGGTCTCAAATTTTGATACTATCTGGAATTACTTTATTTGGAAATATTTCATGAGCAATTATGTGTGGTTAGATGAATATTTTATTATTTGAAAGATGAATGATTATTTTAATATGGAAAGATGAAATGAAATGAATGTTATATTCATGTTGTTAATTTTGATGCTTCGGCTATTGAGTTACTAACCTATTAATGGGAAAATTGAGTTTATCTTGAGTTGCAGGTTGTCGAAGACAAGGGTGTGGTTGAGGTAAAGGAGATTAGCAGCCTGGCAAGGTTAAGATGGAGGGAATTCTCTCACGCACATTACTTAGAGTCATGTAGATGCATTATAATTTCATTATTTGATTTTGTTATATAGTTTATTTTATTGTGTTATAGTTAGATTATTTAATTAATTGTTATTTAATATTATGTGTGCATAGAAACAAATAGATTAAATGATTTAATTATTTATTTGATTTTATTGAAGAATGAATATATATTATTAATATTATTATTTGTTTTATAGATAGTTGAGATAAACATGTTTATAATATTTATTATTATTTGTGATAAATTAGAGAATTAAAATTAGAAAATAAAACAAGATTTTAAAGTAAAACAAAAAGGAAGAAAACAATAAAACAATAGAAAATTAGAAAAGGAAAACTTTATTTAGAAAAGAAAGCTCAAAAGAAAGCAAAGAAAAATGGAGAGGAAAAATAACAAAGGAAGAAAAGAAATCATTCTCGCGGACAAAGAAATCTCATTCACAACTTTGCATTCTGAAACTTTCTTCTTCATCTCTGAATTGGAAATCAAAACATAAGATTGTTGATACTGGAATAGAGGAATTTTGGGGCAAAAGGAGAAAGATCAGGGACAAAGGGGAGCTATTGGGAACCAAGGAATTAGAAGAATTCATCAGTTGGGAGAGCAAACCAGGTTTTTATTCCAAACAAATTGTGTGTTTAAATCTATGTATTCTTCTTGTGGAATGATCTTGGAAAAATATCAATTCTTTTTAAAGTTGTTACTGTTTATTGTATTTAGAAATATATGAATATATATATATATATATATATATATATAATAAAATATAGATATACATATTGGAATGATTGTGTAAAATTGTGTTTAAGATATTAAACCATCAGAAATCGTAATAAACTCAAGGTTTATTTGGTACTGTTGGCTACAGTAAATGGTGGCATCGCTGCCACCAAATGGAGCCGCAATCCCTTTGAGGACTGCGACCCCATTTGGGGGACACTGACCCCCCATTCCCCTTTCCCCATTCCCCATTCATCATACTTTAAGTTGAATTTGTTTCAAATTTATTTCTGCTAAATCTTTAAAACTCAAACTTGAATTTCGGTGTATGAAATCTGTAATAAATTTTATTTATTGGTATTCACTGTGCTTAGCGACAGTTTTAAATAAGTTATATCTAATTCAATAATATATATATGTGCGTGTGCGTGTGCGTGTGCATGTACGTGTGCATGTGCATGTGCGTGAGTTCGTCTCTCTCAGCGTATATACACATTGACTGTAATTTTTATTTTCTGAGGATAAAATGGATTCTGAGAATTATATATTACTAAGAAATAAGGAATATTAATTATTACCATTTATTGGCATATCTGTATGTGATTTTCTATATGTTGTAACAACACTACAGTAATCAGTGATTTTTGATATATTTATTCATTATCTGTTGAACCCAGATTAATTGGAAGATATATATTTATATATGGAATTTTATTACGAGAATTGTATGCAAATGGAAGAACATTGTTGTAAAGATTTAACTGCATAAAAAATTAGTTTGATTCTTACGGATAAATGAATTCTCTATAGTATAGTTTTTTTGAATAGCATTGGACATGTTTTATTTAGTTCCAAACGAATAACTTAGGAAGGATGTAAGGCAGGTGAATCTGTTGATTAGGAGTTCTTGTATGAAGATAAATGATGTATTAAGATCTATTTTTATCATATTGGCATTATATCAAGGAATGAAACAATGGATACTTTTTGAATGCAAAACAGATAAAACCATCTCATGCTGAACATGAGAATTGATATGAAACACTGGAAGATTGTAAACTTAGACAACAATCAAATTAGATGAATGAATGGAATATTGAAACTATAATTGTTTTACAGAATGGATATACTTGATTATGGATAATTAAATTTAGAAATCTATTCATTGCATGTGTTTTGGGTAAAATATGTACTTTCAGGACAGGATGCCGAATGTGGGCTCCCAGAGATCATAGTTTTACTTTTTCTAAAACTATCATTTTTGTTTATTTCTTGGCTAAGCTACTGTACCATTGAAACAAATGGATTATTAAAAAGTCTAGAATTATGTTGTATATGTCTCTGCCACATCCTGCTTGCAAGAGTTTATGTCATTATAGGTTAGGATGCATACAAGCAACATGCACGCATTGAGAGATTCCCTCCTGCTTATACCGTTCTAGGTTACTAGGCTCCTTGTGCAGGGTCGTTGTTTTCTTCGAGTTAGTAAGAAACTTGGGGAAGTCCAGTACTTCGTGGTTGGGTGGAAAAAGCACCTTAACCACACTCTTGGTCTCAGCTTGCGGAAGATCAAAGGATCAAGGTGGTCGAGTTCAGAGATTTATGATATATGGATATTTGCTTCATTGTACTCTTTTGTATGGCTAGTATAGCCAAGATGTTCATGTAACTTTTACTTTCATTGATATATTGATGTATTATCTTCACCTGTAACATTGAAATAGATGTTTTGTAACACCAAATTGGTGTATGTAATGACAATGTAACACTTCATAGTGTATGGATCATAATTTCTATATATATATATATATATATATATATATATATATATATATATATATATATATATATATATATATATATATATTTCATTCTATGGAATCATACTATTTTACAAAGTTATGGATATTTGGAAACTTAAAATGTTTTATTTTCCATTTATGGAACAAGCAATGCTTTTTGGAATACTATGTTTAGTACGTAATTTTCCGCACCTTACACTAATTTGAGGGACAAGTGATCCTTGAGTTGGAGGTGGGATAGGTTAATATGTTGTAATGTAATTGTCATACTTGGTGGATTTGGAATATAGTAATAGTAAAAGTGAACTTAATGTTAGATGGCATGGTTAAAGTGTTATGTCTAGGGACTTCAATAGATAAAATCCCTAGAAATAAGGCAAAAGATTAATCTTGTGTCATAATAATTATTAAATAAATGTCATGAAAGGTTATCTCAAATTGGTATGTGGTACCTTATTCACATAATTGGTGGTAAAGTAGAGTAATGGATAACAAGATCAATGAGAGGCTTAATCTAGCTAGACTCGAAGACCATGAATGGACTCTACTAGAGTGGAAATGAAATTGAAATTAAAATTTAAAGGAATGTTCTTCCTCTGAATTGTTTCTCTCTATGCATAATCCCTTTTCCATATATCTATAAACGAGATATTTACATAATCAAGATCTCTAATATAAAAGTTTATAAAAAATAGGAATGCTTGATTATTGAGGTTGAGGAAATCCGTAGTGTTGGTTAGGAAGACAAAAATCCATCCTCTATTATTGTCCCTAGAGCTCTTCTCCTTCATCAAGTTTTTTTTATGCATGAGTTAGGCTTTAGGGAGCCCTATCCCAATAAAATAGAAGAGAGAAAAATAACCAGGATGCTCACAAAGGAGAGCCAATATAGTAGAAATACTTCTTTCTATTCATTACTATAGCCACCATCTAAATGGCTTCATTACATATCAGTGTTTGGTTTATCATCGCTTCATTACAAAATATACATCATAATCTATATCTGTTTATAACTATATCTATATATCTACAGTCTACCTCAAGATCAATTGTTTGCTACTCCATCCTCTGAACCCCTAGACGTCTCTAAATCCACCTCGCCAACCTAATCATGACCTTCCCCATCTGCCAAACCTGCCATCAATTTCAGGAAATTTTCCACCCACCCAACTTCATTCCTCCTCACATCCTCACAGAACCTCACCACTGGAACTATAAATGGAACCCAAGGCCCATTGTAGTCCAATAGTATAAGAGGCCATGTTCCACCTTCCATCCAAAAACCCACACCAGGCACCTCCAATTCCAACATCTCCAAATTTCCTCACCACTCTGCCTTGATGAGAGCCCTCACCATTTCCTTGATTATGTCTTTGGACTCAAATAATTCAAGCAGGACAGCCACAAACATAGAGGAACTATCAACATTGACTCTATATTTCAGCATTTGCTTCATGAAAGGTTCCTTGAGCACCATCCCAATTGCATAAAGTCCAATCAGGGACCTAATTTTGAAAACCTTTTTCAATCGCTACTCTGTGATTTCACCTTTGAAAGCCATTTGCCACTTCTGCCCTGTGAGAACAAAAGTTGCTTCCATATTATGAAAATTGAAGAAGAAATGTGATGGTGAGAGGCCTTCCATCGATCTAGTAAATAACAATCCATACATTTGAGAAGTCCCTTCAGAAATTGCCTTCGCCCTCGACTACCTTGCTTCATAATGGTAATTAATGGCAATAGTCCCTCCTTGCCAAAAAATAGCCACTCACACATGAACATCATCCTTCGGCTTAGATAAAGAAATCATGCTTGAGTCACCATCTCATACCCTTTCAGTTTGATGATTACGCTGACGTTCATCTACCTATCTACGGAGTCGTCCATCTCTCCTATCAGCTAATTTGGCATTTTGTCCCTTGTGGCCACTGCTTTTCGTCCTTCCATATCCCAACTTAGGAAACCATCAAAGTTCAGGAAAACATTTACCCAATCATTGACATCACCACTAATCTTAGCTTCATCTCCTAAGTGTTGCCCAAAAATTTGAACTTGAAATTTTTCAAATTTTTGTGCATTCACGTATATGCCCTGAACCCGCCAAATCACAAAAATGATTTAATTTGAAAATCCTTGCAAGCTGGTAAAAATTCCTTTTACGGGCATGATCTTGACTTCATTTCTGCACAATATGCCCAGTTTTTAAGCCAAAACATTATCATTTGAAGTCCCGTGGCTCTAAGGATAAATAAAGTCATCAATTTTAGTGGCCCAAACGTTTAAGACTTTTTTTTTTTAAATTCCAACTTTTTGTTGTCGGGGATCTCATCGGTCCATGAACCTCATAAAGTTTCGACTCCTCTCTATTTGCAAGTTTAGAAGTTCATGAAATGGCCGACCTTCCGACTCCTCTTTGTTGTCGAGGAAGTTGAAAGTTTTTGAACTTCACTCTAATAGTTCGAAAGTTCACAAGAGCTCCGATGGCCTGACTTCCTTCATTTTCAGAGGTTTTTGAAACTCTGGAACTCCCAATATGTGGTTCGATGGCTCTGCTTTTTAGCAACTTTGCGACCCTCCAACAGATTCCCAGTTTCAAAGCATCGCCAGCTCATTTGATTATCCGTACGACATATCATGAGAATGTCTTTTCAGGAGTTATGAAATACAAGATCAATCTTAAGACTCGTTTCTCAAAGTACAAAATCAATGATGCATTAATTACCTCTTAAATGACAAGTGTAACAGAGCTCACTAAGATGGTAGCACGACATCAACAAGCTAAGAGCCATCATTACCTACCGGTGTAATTGAATCAGCTTGTCTACAAAGAAAGGTGGCGGTGCCTCTGAGTTCAGTTTTTATCAACCAAGACATTTTCAAAATGGGACTTCCTGTGAATAATGAGACTTGGGATGATGAACCCATGCCTGTCTTGCAACCCGATTTGAACTAGCCTAAAGAAGAACAGACCGATATCATTTCCCAATTGCACATAGTTGCATGGAAAGAGAAGACCAACTATGCTGAATACTACAGGGTAATCTTCATTCTAGAAGAAGAGGAGGAACGTGTTGAATTACATAACCATTTTATGGAAATACGACTAGAATTGGGAAACACCTCCGTACTTGGGGCAGTCTAGCGCCACTTGTTTGGCATGCATGAAATCATTTTGTAGTTAGCGATGGTAACCAAAATTTTGATGTAATGTAATTATTTCCGTTTTGTGGTCGCTTTCTTGATAGCAGTTACTTAGAGGACCGTTATAGACAGTTACGTTTAAGTATATTTTGAGGTTTTGAAAAACTATAAAGGGAAGACTTTTGAAGGGAGAAAATATATTTTTCCCAGCTATCTGAGAACAGGGGAATAACTTGTTTTTCTTTCTGCACAATTTTGTTGTACGGGGATGTGGAGGTTTTAAACTCACATTTTGCATTTGGGAAATAAAGGATATATTTCAAATCTGTGCATTTGTTAATATTTTCTTTTAATTGCAAATGGACTTTGAATCTTGGTAATTACTTTTAAATGTATGTTATGTTATGATAAATTGTGTGGGTGTTTATTTTTATTCATCTATTGAAAGGGGATTTGTTGTTCACTTCTTCTTGGGTATTGTTTGTGGATGTGGGAGGAATGGACTGGGTGTCATTTGTTCACATTCACTTCTTTCTGTATAATCTTTCACATCTATTTTCTTAGTTAGGAATAGGTGTTAGTTTACCTTTTCTACTTTCTGGTCAAAAGCATACCCCATGCTTACATTCATTGTATATCATAAGAGGGAGCTGTACCTATAAAATTCAGAGGAGAATTGCCAATTCAATGGCAATTCCTCCAATTGTTAGTTACCTTTTTGTTCTTCATTTCGGGCATACTGAGTCATTTTCAATACTATTTTGGAAGGACAAATCTGTTAACCAACACTAAGTCAAATGTTGTATTAGCTAATTTGTGAACAACTTTATTAGCCTCTTTGTATGTGTGGCTAATCCTATAGTCTCTATAGTGCCTTAGTAGCTCCAGTGCTTTGATTAGTATGTTGTTGAGTTTCCAATTTTGGGTTTCCTTGCATAGAAAAGCATTGATGGTGATCAAGGAGTCACCTTCACCTTAATCACCATCAATGCGAATTCTTCTCAGCCCCAAAGACAAACCCAATTGTAGTCCCATAATTAGAGTTTGAAATTATTCTTCATTGTTCATCTGAACACCAATACGTTTGGATCCTACTCCCAACAACTCCCCAACTTTGTTTCTTATAACACACCCTATACTGGCTGGACCTAGATTTCCACGCGAGGCCCTATCAAAATTTACCTTCACCCACTCCATATCTGGAGGGATCCATCTAACCAATTTTCTCGCCTTGAGGCTCTAATCATCCCAACCATCCCCATTAACGGGGGGAATGTGTAAGCCCATCCCTCTTTTGACCATCTCATCATCCCACCAAGTGTAGACCCTTTCTTTACCTTTTTGATTTTTTGTTGCATTATTGGCAACTTCCACTATGGACTGTTCTATCTTTTTCCATAAATTGTCCTTCATCAAAATTGAATACAATTAGTAGCCTTCATTCCTTTGGTCATCTTTGTGCACTTTGTTCTATTTTTCTTAATTTGAGATTTTGTATTTTCATGTGGATAAAATATTTTCCATGTAAATATTTTGTATTCAAGTACATGTATTCATTTACATGGGTTCTCAATGTGTGTGTGCCTACTAAATTATTGGGGTGTACCTTTTATTGGGGTGCTTGTATTTTGCCTTCATTATTTGCATGTGTTAGGAGTTTAAGTGTATCATTTATTTTAGGTATAGGTTGCGATTCGTAGCTATCCTGATAATAATTCTCTCAAGGAAGGTGAAATCTCCTAGGTATGGTGAAATTAGTTTAGACTAGCCATTTAATGACACACAAACTTGAGAATGATAAAATCTTTAAGGATTTTAAAAATGGGGGAGGGGAAAGAATTGGAAATAGTAATTCTCTAGAAGCACATAACACTAAGATATTTAAGAACTATTTCACAAAGGTTCTACATTTGGAGGATTTGATTTCAATTCCAAAAACTACTTTCTTCTCTACAAGGTGTTATGATGGCTGAGAAAATAACTATCTATTGAAAATCACATACCCACAAAAGATGAAGAGGGATAGAGTAATCATCTCACTCTCTTATGAAACTCATGGTTACCTCTCCTAATGATGACATGAAAAATGTTGTTAAAAATAAGATAGATTAAGAAGTATTTTTTTTTCTTTATTTGTTTGAATAAAGAGACCCTCTGTTATAGAATTTTTTTGATTATTGGGTGGCCTCTATTTGTGGGAAAAAATTAGGCATTTATGTCTCATTTTGTATAATTATACACACTAGCTTGTTTATGGTTGTTTTCAAATCATCTAGCATGTAGAATAGGGTTTTAAAAAGAAAATTTTAGAATGTGGGAAGGTCGATACCTAAGGCATTATCATGGAACCCTAATATTGATCCAAAAGAGGTGAAATCTGAGCCTAATGGGTGGAAGTAGATAATGTGCCTCCTCAACTTAGATTTATCATTAAATTTACCCTAAAACCCCTTGAGAGGTTCTTCAAGTTGAAGAAACTAAATTCACCTTGGCCCATATGAATGCTAGGTTGTTCATGTCACTTAATCTTGATATTGAGTTCCCTAATGTTTTTTGCTATCAAACAGAAAAAAAATGTTCTAGTGTAACATTAGGAAGTTGGGAGGGTCGCCGTCTTGCATTATGTGTTAAATGGATGGATATGTAAGAAGAGAGTGCCCCATCGTGGCCCATACAAAGACTAATTCAATCCCTAAAAATAATCTTGATCTAAAAGATTCTAAAAACCCCTTTTTGGAAGTTTTAATGAAGAAAATAGATATAACGATGACCCTACCTAAAGAAAATGAATTCAATTCTTCCACTTAGTATGAAATTATATATGCCTCAACAGACCTCAATGATGGAGAGGTTAATTATCATGAGATAGAAATGGAAATTGATAATAAGAAGGATTCTAGTATGGATCTTGATTATCTTAAGCCCCCTAGTATCACCCCAAGAAACTCAAATGGTTCAAAAGATATAGAACCAGAGGTTATACCATCATGTCCTCAAATTGGGTATGTGGGTGGGTCAAAAAGATTGAAAGTTTAGAAAAAAAATCTAGTTTAGTGAGGTTTTTCCTCAAATTATATGGTAGAGGGTGGGAGTAGTCAAATAGATCCACCTAGAAAAGGATCTTATTTTGAAGAAGAAAAGGGTGAAGAAATTAAGAAAAATAACTTTTTTGAACAACAAGTTGGATTAGCAAGATCAAAAAATAATAAGGATGAGAAAATTTCTTGATGCTTTGAAAGACTATATAAAGGCCCCAAATCTTCTCCCAATAATAAATGTGCATAAGATGTGTTAGTTGGAATGTTGGGGAATTAGAAACCTATGAAAAACAATTATTAAGATGTTTCATAATTCTATTAGTAAAATTAATTATATGTTACTATAAGAAGTCAAATAGATAGGTTCTTCTCTTGATTCTACTCTTAATTTTATCTAGAACTCTACTAAGCTTAGCACCAAGCATGAAAAGGGTAAAGGGGGTTTAGTGATATAGGTTTAAAATAAATGGACTCCTTTTATTGTTGATTTTAGATGTTCTCCATGGAATAGAAACTGTTGGGACAAATTTGGTATATGTTCCTTAATGCTTCGTGTTAGTGGAAAATGTGAACAATAGTATTAAACAACTAATCATCCAATAACTCAATGGAAATTGATGTAAATACAAGTAAACAAAGATTATACCTTCGAAGACTGATTTACCTCTATGCTTCCATTGTTCACCTATCTCCTCTTGATCTTGATGGTAATGGAGCTCTCAGAAGTGTGTACTTCCTTGATGTTGAAGATGACAAGAGTAGAATGGATGTAGGTGGATAATGCAATGGAGGTTACACTACAATGCAATACTAATGGAGATGGATTGATGGAGACATGATTGGATGATGATTATGATAATGAGGTTGTATGAATGCAAATGGAGATAACTTTGCCAAAGGCACACTGGTATGATTCTTGCAGAGCAAGATTGCGAATGTTTGAGTGGATGCAAATGGGTGTGAAGACCTTGCTTATATAGGCTGAGGGAAGACCAAATCCAAGTGTTAATAGATCCATGACTAGAGGAATTACTTGTGAGGTGTATGGTTGAGAAGACTTGAGAGAATGTGCGCAAATCAAGAGAGGACAAGTGTCCAAGCTCCTTTCATGAGTTAAGGGAGTTAACATAATAGATTGAGGAGTTAACTGAGATGATTGATTAGTTAACTGGGTTGATTGGAGACTCAACATAATAGATTGACCAGTGAACTCAATTGACTAATTAGTTAACAGATTTGATTGACGAGTTAACTAATTTGACTAGAGGATAAATAGGACATGTGGGTGAGGGGATATTAGCTAATTAAATATTTAATTATGTGTGCAACATGGTGAGGTGGAAAGGTGATGTGGATTTATGAAATTAGGACTTTGGGATAGAGGAATTTAGGATTAATTAAATAATTTAGGATTATTTAATTAGATGAGACATTAGAAGAATTAGGGGATTTAATTAAATAAATTGATTTTATTTAATTATTGGAGGAATGTGAATCATTTAAATAAATTAGGATATTTATTTAATTGACAGAAGAATGAGATTAAAACAAATATTAAAATATTTATTTAATTTGACTTAGCCATTTTTAGGTGTATACATTTTGCCCCTCTTTGATGCAATGTGTTTTATCACGTTATTTCAAAGAATACAAATTTTCTGGTTATGATACATGCCCCAGTTTGCCCTTGGTACAGGTTTATGACGATAGGATGCCCCCTCAGGAGATTTGTTGGGTTGAATGTGGCAACAGGATTTTAGACAATCTCACGATGAGATAGGTTGACAGGATAGACTGGAGAAGAAATTGGTCGACGCGGAAGAAAAATGGGATGAAGAATGTGCCCCAACATGCACAAGGTTAAACACCTCCACTTAGGGTTAAATGCGCTATAAATAGGAGTGTGGGGTTACATTCCTAGTCATTTGCACACTTGTCTTTGTTGGAGAGGTTAGAGGAGATCAAAGCTCAATTAGTAAGGAGAGTCAGCGACAATGCAGTAGGTTCCAATTGAGCTACACCACTTTGAGAGGATCTGAAGGTTCAACCATCTAGCAATGTACGGTCTGCCAGTAAGTAAGCTTTCATTTTTAGTTTAGGTGCATTTATGATGGTCAAAAGTTTAGGTCAAACTTAGGTTAGTTGAATGCGCAGAAAGAATGATGCTGCGCATTTACCTCCTGAATCAGTGAAAATGTTCTGATTCTGCGCAAATCTGGGTTGAATCAGCGCATTTGCTAGATTTTTGCAAATGAATGACAGTTCTGCGCATACACAAAGGGTTTCTGCATATTTGAAACAATTCTGCACATTTGTCGCAAGTCTACGCAATGCTCTAAAGATGCGCAAATCTCATCAAAAACTGCGCATATGCAAATGGATTCTACACATATGCTATGAATCTGCGCATACAAATAGCAGAACTGCACATCTAATTTAGAAAACAAAAATACTTAGGAAAATTTGATAAAGTTGGCATCGAAGTCGATGTTTGCCAACTGACAACTCATTGCTGAGATTGATAGAATCCCATGATAGATGATAGGATAGACATCCTAATAAAATAGCTAAGTATTTGATACTTGATTGATAGATTTGCAGTTTAACTAATCTTGTTTGGTTAACGTGTGTTTGGCTTCTTGCAGGAGGAGATGAATGATGTACTCATGTCATTGGAGCGGTTTCTGATGACAACTTCTGAGGCCGTACTTGACCGGGAGCTTGACCGTCTGGTATTGGGATCAACGAGTTTGTCATATGTTTTCTTTATGCCAGAGATTTAGGTGAATCTCGGCATACTGACTGCACTGTCAGAGCTTTACCACAGTGAGGATGGGACATTTCACCTTCCTACTGGGGAGATTACGGTGACACTAGAGGATGTCCATCAGATTCTGCACATTCTGATAGATGGAGAGCTTGTTGAGTATGAGTCTCAGACATGGGCTGGATTAGATGAATGCCGCAAGTTGTTCGATGATGACACCATTGAGGGGATAGAGATCAGCTGGGCAGACATGCTCACCTACTATGAGCCTTTTCTATCGGTGTTTGTTGGGTTGATTGGAAGCATAGTGTGCCCCGATAGGAGATCACATGGGTTTGTAGTTGGATGGGGGAGAACTCTGGAGCAGATTGTTACAGAGGGGACTTGGTTTGCTTGGGGTCCTTGCCTGTTAGCACACTTCTATCACCACTTACATCAGTTTGTCTATGACGAAGCTGCCAGTTTATCTTGTGGAGTGTCCTTGCTACAGATATGGGCATGGTGCCACATTGCTATCACTCGACCTATAGGTATGGCTCCCCGAGGCAGAGATCAGCTGTACTCATACATGTTCCAAGAGAGTCTTTCCCAACCCAAGCTGGGGAAGCTAGAGTATTGGAGGCATGCATTTGACAATGTGGATCAGGTTATTTGGCATCCCTACTTAGATTACAAGGTATAGGAGGATGACACATCAGAGCTACCATTTTGCTTTTAGACTAGGTGGTTGATAGGAAGGACTCCCTATATTCTTGAGAGGCACATCGTTTCTCGTGTGTACCAACAGTTTGGTAGGATCCAGGGGATGCCCCAGGGGAATGCCATCTTTGATAGGACACACAAGGAGCGTCCATGATGGGGTCCTGGTGCTTCATTTGAGCAGGCTCAGGCAGAGTTTCTACAACTTCCATATCAACCATGGTCTATGAGGAGGACAGTGGCAGATGTGGGTATGACACAAGATTATGCAGCTTGGTTTGCAACACATCCATTCCCTTGTTACTTCAAACTTGGAGAGAGAGCCCAGAGATTAGATGATCAGGAGGAGGATGAGAAGGGTCCACGGTGGCGATGGAGGTGACCAGGTGGATGAGGTGGCAGAAGTGGTAGGGGTGATGGTGATGATGGCGAAGGTGGTGGAGGTGGTGGTGGAGGAGGTGGTGGACAAATTTTAATGGAAAATGTGAACAATAGTATTAAACAACTAATCATCCAATAACTTAATGGAAATTGATGTAAATACAAGTAAACAAAGATTATACCTTCAAAGACCGTTTTACCTTTATGCTTCCATTGTTCGCCTATCTCCTCTTGATCTTGATGGTAATGGAGCTCTCAGAAGTGTGTACTTGCTTGCTGTTGAAGATGACAAGAGTAGAACGGTTGTAGGTGGATAATGCAATGAAGATCACACTACAATGCAATACTAATGGAGATGGATTGATGGAGACATGATTGGATGATGATTATGATAATGAGGTTGTATGAATGCAAATGGAGATAACTTTGCCAAAGGCACGCTGGTATGACTCCTGCAGAGTAAGATTGTGAATGCTTGAGTGGATGCAAATGGGTGTGAAGACCTTGTTTATATAGGCTGAGGGAAGACCAAATCTAAGTGTCAATAGATCCATGACTAGAGGAATTACCTGTGAGGTGTATGGTTGAGAAGGCTTGAGGGAATGTGCACAAATCAGGAGAGGACAAGTGTCCAAGCCTTCTTCATGAGTTATGGGAGTTAACAGAATAGATTAAGGAGTTAACTGAGATGATTGATCAGTTAACTGGGTTGATTGGAGAGTCAACAGAATAGATTGACCAGTGAACTCAATTGACTAATTAGTTAACAGATTTGATTGATGAGTTAACTAATTTGACTGGAGGATAAATAAGACATGTGGGTGAGGGGATATTAGATAATTAAATATTAAAATATTTAATTATGTGTGCAACATGGTGAGGTAGAAGAATGAGGTGGAATGGGATGATGTGGCATTATAGAATTTAAGACTTTGGAATAGAGGAATTTGAGATTAATTAAATAATTTAGGATTATTTAATTAGATGAGACATTAGAGGAATTAGGATATTTAATTAAATAACTTGATTTTATTTAATTATTGGAGGAATGTGAATCATTTAAATAAATTAGGATATTTATTTAATTGATAGAAGAATGAGAATAAAATAAATATTAAAATATTGAGTTAATTCGACTTAGCCATTTTTAGGTGTATACATTTTGCCCCTCTTTGATGCAATGTGTTTTATCACGTTGTTTCAAAGAATAAAAATTTGCTATGATTGATACATGCCCCAGTTTGCCCTGGTACAAGTTTATGATGATACGATGCCCCCTCAGGAGATTGGACAGGAAGAATGCGATGACAGTATGACAGACGATCTCACGATGAGGTAGAAAGATAAAGGATGGCTAAGAAAATGGAGGATGTAATAAAAGGGATGGGCAAAAGAGCCGAATGATACATTACGCAAGATAAAATGATAACACACACAAGCAAGAAAGTAAGTATGCACAAATGATACAAGAACAAACAAGGTACTGCCCCTATCAAGTTGTAAACCAATGATTAATTGATAATGATTGATGATAGTGTTTTTTTATTGCGGGGAATGATATATCCCTAGATCAACACAAAGATGCAGGAAAGATATATCCCATTGACGATGACGATTGATTGATTTGGTTCATGACAAGATTAGGATCAAGACCACTGATTGCAATTGGATAATTTGACAAAATTGATTTACTCGTTTGGTATGGATTAAGGATGGACTTCCACTTGGATCATTGCTTGGATTGATTGGATTGATTTGATGATCAGATGAATGATTGGATTGGTGATTAGTGATGCCCCAGTCACTCAAGAGTGAGGGTGACAAGGAAAGATAATGGTAAGTTAGCAAACAAGACGAATGATGATGATGACGCCCCCTCAGGAGGATAATTGGTGTGCTTTGAAAATGAAAAGAGAGAAAAGGGTGAGTAGATAAAGAGATGTAGATAAAGAAAGGACTTGGATCTTATGACACTTGGATAAACGACATGTATGGAATGCTTATAAATGAAATGAAATGCAATTGGGTATGTATGATAGTTGACTTTGTCATCTTCTCATACAAGTTTTTGAAGTACTTTGTTTCATCATTGAGCTTTTAAAATGTTGTAAGAAAATACAAGCATCTAGGTATAATTAAACCATGATGACCTGAGTATTACTTACATGGATTTTGATTTAGCAAGTTAATATAAGCATCTAAGTATAATTGAACCAAGATGACCTGAGTATTGCTTGCGTATCAACAGATAAGGATTATACATGTTTCATGGTTAGACCCTGATGTCCTCGATGATCATTATGTTGATCATGTCATTAGACAAGGGTTAACATTACTAAAGATAAACCCACAAACAACAGACAAATAAAATGATTATGCCCCCATCATAGCTCCTCTAGTTTATGACATCCTTGAGTAGCATAAAAAGACATAATAACAAAAATCATGATATAAGACTTAAAACAACTATAAAATCTTCTTGCCATAGATATATGTTTGCTTGCAATAACTTGATAGAGTCGTGTTTAATGTTTTAGGCAGGCTGGGATTTGTCTGGTGTGGTTTTAAATGTCTTCTTGTCAAGATGATGTTTAAAATCTTACTTTGCTACACTGCTTGCTGTCTGTTGTGCCTCGCACACATGCCCCATTTCGCAAAATGGGGACCCATTGTTTTCAAGCTTTGGTTTAGAGTGTCAGTTTGGTTCCTTTATTCCTAAGTGTCAAAAGTGGTCAGATTGCATTCTCTTGCCATGCCAAAGAGATTGAAAGTCATTAAGTCATCCTATCCACTAAGTCCAAGTATCCATCTTCATTGAAATCAAGTCTGAATGCCTTTTGCACTGAAAACCCTTCCAACTGCCTTTTGCGCTAGATTCATGACCAATTGACTTAGCACTTTTTTCGCCATCCCCAGACTTAGTGCTAATTCTTCAACCGACTGATCTAAGTACTAAAATCCTCCTCATCTGACTTTACACTACAAAGCAAATCATCCGACTAAGTCAGACCATGGAGAAATCCGCGCAAGTTCGACAACCCCGAAACCACCGTAAAGCGCTGAAAGTGTTAAATCCTGACCTTGCACTAAATTCTAATGCATCTGACTAAGTCGGCGACTTTCAAAAGTCACGCAAGGTCAATGATCCCATATTCTCCCGCAAACTTTGAATTAACTCTGCAATACGCCCGATTGACGCACCGTACCCCTGCATTTATGGCGATCAAATAGGGGGGAAGATAAATATGTTTTTGACCTATTTTGAGCTCATTTTACATCTTGTGATTAATCGAAAGAGCTCTGCGGATGGATTTGGACTCAACCTGCTACAAAATTGCTCTCAAATTCAAGTGGAAGCATCACTACCTACACGATTCTATCACATCTCATTTCTGCAAACTAGGTGAGTGCTCTTTCCATCGGCCTAGGGTTTTTGCTTACAAGCTAAGGTTTACCATAAAACATGGGCTTTCTATGTTAAATTGAGTTTCAATTCCTTCAAATGATTTTGTAGGCACATTTATCAATGAATGAATTCATGTTGTTAAGACAAAAATAGGGTTTCCCGTGTTTCTTTGCAAATTGTTTTTTTTAGAAAACCCTAGTTCATAGAACAAGCCGGGTAGTTTGAAATGCAATTTTATAAGGACCCAACTGTGTCAAAATCGAAGCCATGTTTAAGGAACATCATGTTAAATCTTCATTTAGACCCTTAAGAATAAATTTTCAAATGAGTTCAAGACTCATCAACATGTATGGTTATTTTACACCTGAAACAAACTCATTGACTTAGCATCAAAAACCCATCTGACTAACCTTTAAAACCTTTACAACCTATTCAAGTCAGTTGGTGACCTTTGAAAACTCTGCCAAGATCCCCAATGCAGTTAGCACTAAAAACATTATCTTTTGACCTGGTACTGATTTCTGCCTTAACCGACTTGGTCAAATGGCATTTAAAACCTTGCAGAATCTTAAGTTCATTTTGCATCAAAAACACTGACTTCTGACTTAGTGCTAAAACTTGCCTTCTCTGACCTAGGTCAAATGTTCCCCAAAATCCTGCTAAGTCATTAAGACCTGAAACTCGCGTAAAACATGATGAGTGGTCTCAGCGCTAAAAAGTGTCTCCTCCGACCCTGTGCTAAAATACCTCCTCACTGACTTAGTCGGTCATCCCCTGAAATCGAGCAAGATCTGACACTTTCAAAACCCACGCAAGAGTATAATGAAATCGTCCAACGCTAAAACTTACCTCTTCTGACTTGCGCTGAAAACCCATTCGACCAACCTTCTGGATTCATCTAAGTTAGTCATGTTCAAATCTCGTGCAAAGTCGGTTGACGCCCAATCTAGCGCTTTTTTACTCACAGGTCGGATGACCCTCAAATTAGCGCAAAACCTGCAAAATGACTATTCTGATGAAAATTTCAAAGGATAAATGGTTTGTTTGAGTGAAATGGAAATTGCATTTATGGAATTGTGTTGTTTTACATCTCTTGATTCAAATAATGTAGTATTTAAAGCATTTATTGCATGGATTAGCATGGAGTGTTATGTTGTTTATCATTTTTATCATGTAGTAAGTGCAGTGATCAGTAAATTTCTAGACTTGTGCATTTCTGCATTTCATGGGTAATCATTTATCACTTAGTTGGATAGATATTGATCTCATTTAGCATAACATGACTTAGTGATGTCGCAGTTAGCTGGGTAACTATGCATTTCAAACCTAGGAATTAGGGAACCTTTCAAATGCATCAAGACTTATGAGGTCTAGTCATGTAGGTTAAATGACTGCAAGGGCCCAAGCCATGAGGTACGAATTCAAAGGCATCCCTCCTGAAACCAAGATCACCACCAGATGGAAAAACATAGGAGACACTGATCTAGGTCACATTGACTTGGATGATTTGAGACTTCGAATATTTGGACCTAATCCAACCCCAAGGGCCAAGAAAGTGAAAGACAATGGGATTGCAGAGGTTGTTGCTTTCCCTACTTCAGCCCAATGTGTAGAATTGATAGTTGCCTATGTAGATAGATATGACATCATGACCAGGACTATACAAACTCTCAATGGAGATGTACTAGTTGACCTAAGTCCACCTTCATTGGCTAAAATCTTTGGAATTCCATGGTACCCAGTGATGACCATGCTAGATAAAACAGGTTCAGAAGCAACATACAAGAAAGATACAGACACATGTAAGAAACATACAAATGAAAACTGGATGAAAAGCAAAAGGTCTTCTTGTTGGGATAGGAAAATTCAAAATTTTCTTATATTCCTACCCACCCATGTCTAACCAAATCAGAAAATATTATACCTAAAAAATGGAATAATAATTGGTATATTCCATAAAAATCACATGACTTTCATCACAAATAGATATCTCACCCATCAAACTGCATTATAATGTAGGGCTCCAATTCCTTAATTTCGGTGAGACCTCACTTTCGTCATACCGATCCATACTTTATGTGAGAAATGGGCTGAAATGAGTATCGGCATGAAAGTAACGATCAGGGAAAAGATTTCAAGAACTACCGATGGAGAAAGTAGCACTGATGACCTTTCATCGGAGAGAGAATGTGCGGTCACACTAAATAAATCAATGACGAGGACTATCGATATAAGAAAAGACTATCGGAGAATACTCCGAAAGTCCCCCCGATAGTATAAATCATGCCGATGGATGAATTCGGTAAGACTCTCACCGAGCATCCCGTGGAACTAGTGATCATCGACAGGAGATGAACATTGGAGTCAAAAATTAAAGAGTCTCTGACATTCTAATGTCTCAGCGACTAACGAAACTGTTTTGGCATAAGTCACGCCGATATGTATGGAAGATAAGAACCATCGGCGAAAGTAAATGAGTCGGAACAAAGCTTGCAAGTCTGGCTGAAACAATACTCACAACGATGTCGATGACATGTTGTGAAGGTCTCTCTGATGAAGGATATAAAAGGGCTTTCGGGGAAACAACCATCATCGGGTAACTTGAAATAAGTCATCCCGATGTCACATCTTATTCCGATGACAACGATGACCACATTCATCGACAAGACTCTCACTGATAGTCATATCGGAGACACTTGAGATATAGGAGAGGAATGTTGTTCCTACAGTGATGAAGAAAGTCAGGCCGATGATAACCATGCCCACTTCTATATCGAGTAGATCTTGAAAATTATCTTGTCGATACAAACTCACATATGAAAAATCACATCGAGGAGACAGATGAAGGGTCACAGTGATTGATCCATGAGAAAATGTTCACACCATAAGAAGATATTAAGTCACCCTGACATTACAAAAATCATGCCGATGAGAGAAGTTATGACATTTCACAATGATCAAGAAAATTGAAACGTTGGAATAATTAATTGCAGACGATGAAGAAATCCTTGGAGATGCCATTTGAAACTATTGCAATCAAGTTCGAAAGAATTATCTGAAACGAGCAAGCAAGCGGAGACTTGGAGGAGAAGACAGGGGAATTTGGTCACCACCTCAAAATAACAGGTACATATATGAAAACTTCTGTGCAATAGCCTGTAGTCTGAATTTACTATCCAAAATTGTAATGGAGACTCCGGTGAAAGGAAAGGGTAGAAAACAATAGGGTTAGACCAGTAAACCTAAAAAACAAAAGATTGACAAAACTCCTGAGGAGAAAACAAAAGACAGGAAATTGAACCAGGACTTAATTGACCAATTACCTGGATCAACTCCCAAAGCCTAAAGGTCTGTACAACTTAGGGCAGAAGTGGAGAAACTAGAAGACAAGTGCAAATACCTAGGAAATGTCTGGACACCAATTAGAGGTTATGAATTGTTTAAATTCCACTACAATAGAAGAGTCAGGAATTTCCTAGTGTCAAACCCATGGCACTTGAATTTGGGTAAATTGGTCGTTCCTAATGTGTTTCTGAATGCTAAACTCCTCCAACTTCTGGCTAGGCATTATAATCCAAGCCTCAAGGCCATATGCAACCTGCAAGGGGAGCCTATTATAGATTTGTCTAAGAATGCCATTTGTGAAGTTTTTGACTTGGATGATTTATGTACTGTCCCTATAGTTTATGAAGATTTGGATAAAGAGTATTGGAGAATGGATACTACATATAATGGATGGAGATTGCCTATTCACAAGCCTAGGGCAAAGGGAGAAATGGTGCCTCTCAATGAGAATGATGGACCTCCATTTCATGTGTCATTATTTGAACCATACATACAATACACTTACTACTCTATGGGCCAAGTCCTAGGATCAGAGGTCCATGATTTCATGACAATTCCTCTGATGGTGATAGCCATAGACGTCTAGTGCCACAATGCCAAGCATTTTGATTATGCTACCTATGTTTTTGGTAGACTTGATTCTGGTTTGACTACAATAAAGAACAATGCCCCATCAGTTTCCTTTGAACATTACTCACTCCTCATGCACATGGTGCTTTATTATGGCCAGGAAGTGGGATTATGGCCAACTAAATTCAAAGTTGTTCCAGTAGACCAGAGGGGGCAAAAGTCACCCGTGCAGATATGGACCAGAATATGGGACAGCAGGTATGCCCATTCTATCTATGTTCAGTTTGAAGAATACTGTGTGAAAGTGTTATATAGATATTTCAGTCATCCTTGTGAGTATTCATTATCAAATGAAATAAAGAGGTTTCTTAGACCAAAAGATTTTGGTGGTCCTCCTACTGTTACTCACAACTAGGGAGACTGGTATTACTTTAAGGATGCTACTATGGTCAGAGTTTATGGTTTTGAGGACACTCCTTTTATCTTGCCTAAGATTGTTCCTAATAGAATTGCCTACTTGGAAATAGTTAGGCAAATGAATTGTTCTAATGTGATGCACTTGAGCTCCCATGACAAACAATCTTTTATGCCTAGTACTCTGTGCTTTGGAGGTTTTACTGTGGTATCTAAGGATGGTTATGGTCTCATTATAGATAAACTGATGCATTACAATATGAGATGTGCTGAGGCAAGAAAAGGCTTTGATCCTGAGGGTTTCATTGACCTTGCTCAGAGAAAACAGAACCTCAGTGGATACACACATGTCCCATATCCACATGATGATATCATCAGGAATTTGGAAGAGACTGAAGTTGAATTGGTGGTTGAGAAATATAATAGGGACCTAGATGAGAAGAGGAAACAACTTGCAGAAATTGAGTTATTGTCCTCTGGTGATGAAGGGCCTGCAGAAGAAGAAGAACCACATCAACAAACAACTATGATATCTAAAAGAAAAATGCAATGCTATCAGTCTCTTGGTATGGAACATGATGAGAAGGGGTTAGCTAATGAAGATCCCATACAAGAAGCATACATTTCTTTTATTTTAGATGATAAATTTATTCATTCTAAAGAATTTAAATCATTTTTATATAAATGCAAGGGGAAAGAAATCAAGGAGTCAGTTGATGATATCTCGGCCAACAATGAAATACAATTACTTGATATGTTGAAAACAACAGTGGATAGTGAATTACAAGATATGACTCCTAGTAAGGGAAGACAACTGCTCAGAGAAGCAGGGGTGATGATCTTTCCTAGTCTTGATTTGAATTCTGCTTTAGTGTTTGATAGTTTTCTACATAACACAGATGACAAATATAAGCTCACTCCAGAGGGTGTCACAGAAGTGTATATGGGAACCAAGTATAATAATGATGAAAATTCACTAATGATATGGGCATTGTATCCTCCCCATAAGAAGACAACCATTATAGACACTGAGAAGGCTTTTGGGCATGTCATGATTTTAAAGGCAGGGGAAACTGATCCCTTAATCACTGCAGATATTGGCATTAATGTTGCAAAGTTGAATAAAGCACAGGCTCAGATGTTAATCAAAGAACGAGACGCATATAAACTGAGCTGTGAGAGACTAGCCAAAGAAAATGATTATTTGAAAGATACTGTTAAGAGCAACTTCGGAGGGTCAGTAAAAAGATTAACTCAGGGAGAAAGCTCACAAAGCACCCAATCACCGTCTATTGACCAGATTGCTCAAGTTTAGATAGATACACTTGCAACGGTGCTCCAGAACAGGCATGCCAACATGATGCATTGGATGAACCAATTTTGGGATAATTATTCTCAAAACTATAAAGTGATCCAAGAGCATGAGACGCTTGACAAAAGGCTGTAGGAGAAACTCAATGAGACACAGATTAAAGATACTTCTGACATTACAGGTACCTCCAATGCAAAAGATTTGATTGAGAAACACCAGAAGTATTATGACCAACTTAAGAATGATGCCAAAGAATGTGTTGAAGCCTCAAAAGCAGGAGTGCCCACGTTGTTTAAGAGCGATAAAGAATTAAAGAGCAAAGAGGAATGGAGCAAAGACTATCAAGTGATATTGCATGAAGCCTTAGGAGCTCTCAAGGATAGAGACTCTGCATCCAGGGAAGCCTGCAAGCATTTGGAGAAGATGGTTACGATGGCTATGATCACAAGAAATGCTACTGAGTACTTGGATCACATTGCTCAGCTACACCTATGGTTGAATAGAGTTTAAGCATTGTTGTTTTTATGATTGTTATGTTAATCTTGTTAATTCCCAAAAAGACATTTTGAAGAGTTATGTCTCTTCATAAGCATTTCTATATAAGTTCAAACATATGATGCTGAATTATCATTAGCAGTAGAATATAATACATGAAGTTTACAATGTTTTAAAAGACCATGTTGCAAGCATTATATGGATGAAGTAAATTGAAGTTCTTTGATTCTGTGGTTTATTCTGGCATCAATTGTTTGTTAAAATTATTCAGTTATATGGTTGTCTCTAGTTCAGTGTTTCCTTGTTATTCAAATTGATATATATAGTATATATTTAGTTTTTTAATGCACATTTGTTGTATTTGTGTGATTGGATTAATTGGTTTCCATTAGAGGAATTAAAATCCTTCTGATCAATCACAGTAACCTGGAAGTGTTAGTTTGGATTACTAAGAAGAACCACATAATTAGGATCGGCATTCTATCTCCAATTTAATATTATCTGTTATTCTTGCATAATTCATTCAATTGGTTCCTTCAAGAAAGGATTAAAATTCCTTCTGGTGAATAACAAGAAACCTGATTGTATTAGTTGGATTATTAAGAAGAGTCTGTTAGTCATTTCCCTGCACGTTTATACAAGTTATAAACTAAAATATTGTGCCAAACAGTTAGAGTTACTGTCCACTATAAGCCACTAGTCTTAGTCTTCCATTTGACTCTATTTACCCAACAAGGCACTGGTCTTATTTCAATTCATCATTTAAAACCCCTTTTAGTTAGGCACAATCATAAAATTTCACCTTGATATTGCTTATACAAGTTATACCAACCATCCATCATATATTAGATATAGAATTAGTTAGCAAGATTTCATCTATTCTACACCAATTGTCATTGTAGGTAGATCCATTTACTTAGTCAAAATATTTACATACAATCTGCTTTAATTTTCAAGGTTCACCCGCCTAGGTCTAGTAGGACCTAAAGTGCAGGGAATCATCAAACCCTAAAGGTTGATTCCATTGTGTTAGTTCAAAAATGTTGTGAATCTAAGCATAGAGCCTGGCATTCTCTTAGGATTAGCAACCTGTATTTTTGAGACCTAACACTGCTCTTGTCAAGCTTCCTCAGGTTCTATACAGAAGTGACTTTCATGATGAGATAGGAGATTTAGTAACCTTACTCAGTAGGGTATATGGACTACCCACAACATCAACTTTTGAAGGATGGATGTTCCTGGTAATTAAGGAGACAATGAAGGGAACCAAATTCCATTGGGCTCAGATACTTAGTGACAACATGCATGAAACATTCAGTAATTTTAGAGATAAGCAGTTCTTTAGATGGATATCTTATGTGGTGTATGCATTGGCAAGGAGGAATGAATACGCAAGATTGTCAAAGGTAGGAGAAGTGGGGAATGATGAGCAACATCAAGTCAAAATTTATGAATGCTACACCCAATTGACATTGTCCCAATCCCTCATCCATTTCAAAAGGGTAAATGACGCCTTCATGATGTACCTAACTAGAATGTTGCAAGGAAACACAACCATTAGAATATCCACTGAAGCCATGAATGAAGTTACAAAATATGGAAGGTGGTATATACAAGTTGAGAAATTTACTTATCTAAGGATTCAAGGTTTCAAGGGAATGGCTTACAGACTGCCTCGTTACCCCACTGACAAAGTAGTCCTTTTGGAGCTCTCAAGACAGTTAATAACTTGTGCAGAAAAATTGAAACATCTCCATAGAATAAATGTCCAGTTTCCCATACTGTTGGGTAAAGGCAACTATGCATGTGTCTCCCTAGGAGTAGCTGAACACTTAGATACAGAGATCCAATTGCTTAATCTCCATCCACATACAAAGCAAAATCATTTTGATCCAAATAGAGTAATGGAGAGATTTGTGAGCAAGAAGTTATTTCACAGGATGCACTTGGAAGATTTTTGGGCCAACTGTGTGGATGACTGTGAAGTGATGAAGAGATCCCATTCAAGATTGTCCTTGGGATTTATAAGGAACTTCCATATCATAGCAGTCCTAAATCAGCTAGAAGATGATGAGAATGTAATGCACAGGGGACCTTGGGAAGCTCAATATCATCAACCAATTCCTTTGCCAAATTGGGCTAATGCCAAAGAAAGCTCCTTGGATCAAGTAATGAAAGAGCCAATAAGATTAAGAAAAGGCATGGGTCAGAAGCCAAATTGTTGTTCTAGAAAAACAAGGAGTGCATCTCACATACACTAAACTTGAATCTGAGGAGTTTGGAGGTGAAGAAGATGTACCTATAGAGATTACAGATGAAGCAGAACTAGTTCAAGAGCTTGCCCAGAAGTCAGATAGTGAAGAACATATCCCTTTGGCAGAGAAAGGAAAAAGGAAAAAGATAAAAAAGGGCTACCCCAAAATTGCAAAAGAAAGATATGCCGCCTGCAACAAGAACAAGGGCATCTAAAAAGAGGGACATGCCTAGTGGACCAGGAGAAGGGTCGAAGACAAAGAAAACTAAAATGAAGACCACTGGCATAACCATAGAAGCTTCCACTGCTACAACTCCTGATAACACAAACCTGCCAGTAGCTTCTCCACCCCCTACTGCCCCAATTGTAAATGATGCTACCCTTTCTTCTGCTAATTTAACTATTGCACCTTCTCTTGCTATTTCTGCTATTGCTCCTGCTGTTCCTTCAACCCCTATAACAATCATCCAAGAAGATACCTTTGTTGCTTCATCACCAATGGTTACTATCTCGACTACCTCGTGTCCATTGACAATAGATTCAAACACCTTGAGTAGACCCATTTCTTCTATTGCTACCTCTTCACTCTCCTCCATTTCCATTATGTCTATGCCTTCCAAATCCTCTATTTCACTCTTCACTTCCTTCTCCCTACTGCCTATTTCCTCCATCCTTTCACCATCTTTTCCTATGCATTCTGCTTCCATCACTACACCTATTGTCATTTCTTCTATCCTACCAACCTCTCCCATTCCACCTACTTTGGGCTTCACCTCTTTTGCCAACTTGACACAGGTTAGTCTATCTCATTTGCAACAATCCTATCATTTGTTGTTGCTAGTTCCCAAGCTATAGCAACACAAGATTCAACTCCTTTGTCTATACCATTGCTACCAGGGATAGATAAAGTGTATGCAAAGTTAGGCCTTCAGGAACAAGAACCTGAGGAGGATATATTTGAAGTGCCTCTTTCTGAAGCAGTGGATACAGAAGTGATAGAAGTTTCTGATAGCCCTCCAGAAAAGAACTAACAGAAATAGTCTTGGGAGCTACCCAGAAAGAGATATTAGTAAACTGGAGAAATATTGAAGATGAAGAAGAAGATACAAATAAAGAATCGGAGCAAGAACAGAAGGTGCTCGAAGCGCCATCCAGCACAAATATTTCTAAAGAATCCTCCTCCACATCACCTGATTGGCTGTAAAACAGGATCGCCTATCTAGAGCCTCAAGTTGAAATCATGAAATTAGATCTAAGTGCCATTCTAGCATAGACACAGAAGTTGAGGAAATAGAAAAAAGGCTAAGGTACAGTCTAGAATCTATAAGGATGTGACAGGAGCCCAGATAGCAGAAGTGGCTGTCTCACCGGTTGGTGCAGATAAAGAATAGGTCAGAGCTAAAGACTACACCATAATGACTGTTAACTTGGGACTTGCTACAAGAAATCAAAAGGTTGATGAATTCAAAGGCTTTGTTTCTTCCATCTTAGAGCAGTTAGACAAGGATGAACTCACCAACAAGGAACTGAAGAGACAAAATGAAGAATTCAAAGCTTGCTTGCAGTTCTTAATAAAACCCCTAGATTCTGAAGTTGAGCTTAGGACAGTCCCTACTTTGCTGTCAAAGGGTGAAGTAACAAAGCTCAATGAAGTCAAGACTATGGCTACTAGAACTCAAAAATGGATGATTAAGGTATGTCAGGAAGGATGTGAAGCCATTGACTTTGTAGCTGAACTTCATAAAAACTTCTGCAAATTACGGGAGCATTGGAAATAATTGCATGAGGAATGTGACCCTTTTGATGAGTATTATTCTTAGGTGTTCCCTCAAGTGCAAGCAATAAGAGATCTGCCTACTCAAACATTGGTATCTAAAAATATCTTATAGTAGATAGACTGCATAAAGCAGTGAAATGGTACCAATAGATAAAACTAAGGATAGAAGTTTTTGATAATATTAGGGAAGCTTATAAGGTGGCAGATAATAATATATTATCTTTTATCTATGAGATAAATGATTCATTGAAGGACTATCTTGTAATGGGTTGTGATGATTTGGCTCCTTACGATGTGCAGGGGTGTAAAGATAAGTTGCACAAAATAGTCTTTGAGGAGACTGAATTGGATGTCGTGGGCAGATTGGATAAAGTCAGTGATCTCCGGACTGACTTCATTACATTTCATAAAGGGAGAAAGGAAGTTAAAAAATGTATATCTAATATAGTTGGGAGCTAGAAATGTTTAGATACTGAGTGAACCACATCGAAAACCTAGACCCCGTCGATATCAATCCAGCATTGTCAGTTTGGGTCGACTACAACAACGGGAAGGCAGAAGAAGACAAAATAGATTTAGATGAAGAACAGTAGTATATTTTTGAATATTTTGAAATGTAATCCTGTCACTCATGTGTATTGCTATATTTGGAAGGTCATGTGACACTATTTTCTCCTTATTATGCCTTGAACATTGTCTTTTCACTATATATATTCAAATGGGTAGTCAATTTGTCTAGGTTCAATGTATTTGAAGGTCATTTTTCATCTTTTTCCTAAGAGACAAATTGTAATCTAGGAATACCAAGTGCTGTTGAAAATGCATTTAATGATGTTAAATCTAGACCGTCGGTGTCGAGTTAATCTCCACCATTCATTCAAAAACTTAGTATGGCGCCTCTCCTATATAAAGGGCTGCCATCCTTCTCATTTGTAAGAATCTTGATGTTGAATTGTTGATGCTCTGCCATTTGAAGTTAATACAAAGCAAGCTTCTACAGTTTTCCTGAGAATTTGTTCATTGTGTTGCTTATTTGGTTTCATGGTTCGCTTCATGATCTCCATTAGTTAGATTCGTTCTCCTGCAATGCTTATGATTTTTTAAGGTATTTGATGAATATTCATGTCCATTCTATTAGTTGCTTACTGATTGTGAGCAGCTATGCATAGTTAGCCTGGACATTTGAATTGTGTTAGTTCAATTACATTGCAGAAGTTAAATCACACCATCATTTGGGTATTTGATCTATGTGTGTAATATGAAAATCTATCGAATCCATAGAAGATAGTATTGTTTTCTACAATGCTGTAGCAATCTCTGTAGCTTTGTAAAGTAGGAAATTGGTTAATTTCTGAATGTTTGTCTATCTAATACAAGTATTTCATTGTGGATGTCACTTAGGATTTCTCTAAAACCCTATCTCCTTTTGTATTTTCTTTCAAAATCCACTGTTAGTTTAGGTTTTTTTAGTAGCATTTTACATTGCCATATCAGCTGAAAGTCTAAGGGTTTACATGAACTACTGTCCAAACTGTCCAAATCTATCAAACTGCATGTAAGACCCCTTGTAGGAACAACTAGTACATTCCAACTGAGAGATTCCAAGCGAACTAAGACCTAGTTGTATTATCCTTCGAGTAGTCTTACCTAGGGTAGGATACTTTTCAAGTGAGGTGTGATCCCAACAATCATACTTGCATTGTTGTGTGATAAAAACACCATCAATAGAATTGGTACTAGAAGGAGGGTTTGAACCAAGTTAAACTCCCCTCTATAAAATTAGCAAGTCTAGGGACTAGGCAAAGACATACCAGGTCTAGCTTAGCTGGAGAGGAGCTGTTGTCCTTGACAAAGTTCAAGAGAACAAGAAGAGATCCAGGAATACCCAGAACATCAAGAGCTCAATCACTCCCAAGAAATGTTGCTGCAACCCTAATCAATCCTCCAATCATGGCTTTCTTCATGGCAAATAACCAGTCCCCATTCCAATTTAATGCCTATCATGACATGCCAAAAAATCCTGACAAGTTCTTCTCGAAGTTTCGAGTCAATTATCCAGATAGAACTGCAGATGAACATATCAAAATCTTTGAAAGTAACATGTTCATGCTTCAGATACAACATGAAGATGTAGTCTATCGATTGTTTCCTTATTCTTTGTAGGATGAGGCTTACTACTGGTTTGCCAATCTCCCCGCGGCCTCCATACGCTCATGGCAAGCTTTGAAAACTGCATTCTTGGATCGCTTCTGGATGCCAACTACCCCAACAGATCTTTATAGGTCTTTTGTGGAAATTCGTCGAGGTGAAGGTGAGTTGATAAGTTCTTTTAATAATAGAGTCCAAAAGGCTTTTAGTCATTTGCAAGCTCCTTATGCAATAGGTCAAGCTGCAGCCCTGCCAATCTATTATGCTGCCCTAGATAGACTTACATCTATGTTTGTAAGAAGAGCCAGTCCGCCTCCTAACAACCTAGCTCAAGCATACATTAAGGTTGTTACTGTAAACACCCAGCTAGGACAAATCGAGACAGGTCCTTTGAACCATATGGGTCCTGTAGCAATGCCCAATCAAATATCCATGATCAGTCAAGCTCTAGCCAATCATACCCCTGTAATGAACCTAATCCCAACTCCCGTCGCAACACAAGCTTTAGTGGTGCATCCAGGAAATCCTGTAGCTGAATTACCCCAGTCTAGATGCCCTTTCTTCAGTCTACAAAAATAACCAAGATGAGGGATGACAGTGATGATATTAGAGAACTGGCTGAGCAAATGAAAAAGCTCACTGTAGAGTTCACCCATTTGAGAAATCAAAATGCATATCTGCAGCAGAGGAATCAAAATCAAAATCAATACCAAAATCAAAATCAGTATCAAAATTAGAATTTTCAGTGATCAAACCGGTCTTGGAACACTAGACCCAACAACAGAGGAGCACCATTGCCATTGGAGAATCAAAATAATGATACATGTCGACCTAGTCATGTAATGTTGGTTGAGGCAGCATTGTCCACATGGTGCAGACTGCATAATACCAATGCTCATTTAGAATTAGACTGCCCAAAATTTCAAATAGCATCTAGCATTTTTCAGATGGAGATCTAGAATGCTGAAACATAAGAGAATCCACCGACATGAACTTGTGCCATCTCAAAGGTAAGATACTGCCATGGTACTTGATAGTTACACCTTTCCATTTCAAGATGATAATCAACCTAAGGAAGAAGAGCTTGATGAAGTAAATGCTTATCAACAATATAACAAGACCCCATATAACTTGAGAAGTAACAAACCCAAGGGGCCTTTTACCACTTCCATTCCTCTGAATAACTATCAAATCCCACCTGATCGAAAAGCATCCAACAATCCCAAACCCCCAAAGGCCACACCTTAGTTGATGCATTAGGGAGCTACTACTAAAAGTTCCCAAACGTCTGATATAGCAAAGATGGGACAGTATGTTGCAGAGGAGCTTAAGAAAATGAAAGTTAGTTTGTCTTTTTATGAGTTACTAAAAGTATCTGAGGTTAGGACAACCTTCTTTCAAGATATGGGGACGAGTGTTAAAATAGATTCTTCTCAGAAGGAGACTCCCATAAAGGATAACACTGATAAAGGTAAGGAAAGAGTCCATGTGACAGATGCAGAACAGAAGGTCACTTTGTACAAAGATGAGAGAGAAAGTCCTCCCTTCCTCTTGACACTTAGAATATTTGGAAAAAATCTTCACAACTATTTAGTAGACTCGGGTGCTTCCACAAATGTGATGCCCTTATCAGTTTACAAGACACTAGGTCTCACCCTAGCAAAGTCTTCTAGGAAGGTCACGTAGTTGGACAAAATTGAGGTAAACATAATGGGCGAATTGAACAGAATACATATGTAGCTGGCTTCTAATCCTAGAGTACAACAATACATAGACATTGAGGTAGTGGATATTCCAGATCAATATGGTATGCTCTTAAGTTGGGATTGGTCTAGAACTTTGAACGGTTACATGGCAACAGACTTTTCTCACATGTGGTTGCCATGGAAGGGATTAGCAAATTAGATCCATATTGAAAGGGAGCCCAAGATGAAGCACATGATTACAGAGTATAATCAAACCAATGAAATCCTATTTTCAGAAGTTGATTTAGGGGTCTATCTTCCCCATGTTGACCAGGCTAAAGAGATATTTATGCTGAATTGCAACAAATTTTCTGATCAGACACACACAAAATATCAAGAGACTACTGAAGCATGTGTGCAATCAGTACCTAAGTCCTCTTCTGATGATGATGAGCCAGGAATATTTGAGGGATTTCGAGACATTGTAGCTAAATTTATAAGTGATCAAGTAGCTATTGGAAAGCAAGTTTAGATGGAAGAATTGTTGCTACCGAACTGGTGCCGTATCCATGATGCATCTCATTCTGAGTTCACATGTCTACTTTTCCAAGAAGTAGAGAAAGTACAAAAACACTTAGAGGTTCCCATAGTTCAAAAGGGAGATCTGATGGTTACAAATAAGGTAAGTTCTAAACCACCTCTCAAGGAGAAAGGACAAGTAAGGCAGGATGACAGCAGTAAGGACTTCCGCCTCTAGACTTTGAGGTTTGATGGGTCTAGGTGTAGGCAAGGTTTTGGAGCAAGTTTTGAACTAATTAGCCCCATAGGAAGTTCTTACTTTGCATCACATAGGTTGAAGTTTCCTTGTACAAATAACGTGACAAAATATGAAGCTTTAGTGCAAGGGTTGCTGATGGCCCTTCAGAAGAAATTTAGATTTATTCAGGTATTTGATGATTCAGAGCTGGTTGTTAAACAGGTAAGAAGGTAGTAATCTTGCAACGGTAAGAGGTTGAACACATACAGAAATCAAGTATGGGATTTAATCGAGTGCTTTGATGGTTTCAACATTCAGTTAATCCCACGAAGGCAAAATCATGTCGCTGATGCTTTAGCGTAGACTGCAAGCACACTAGAACCAACAACCATGTTGGGCCTAAAGAAGTTCACTGTTGAGTTTGTTACCACTCCGTCGGTACCAGATAATGTCACCAATTTTCAAGTTTTCAAGGACGACAAACACATAATTGATTTCCTCACCTCATCAGATGTTTTCACTGCACAGGTAATAGATGAGGAAGAAGTAGAGCCTGCTGAAATGGACTTGGAAGGAGTTTTGAATTTAAAGACAAATACTATTCCTCGAGGAATGGTAGAATTAGAACAACTATTTGACTTAGACAAGCTTGGAACCTAGAGGAAAGAAGGAGAATCCCCTGGAGGGCAATGCGATCCTTTCAATTTGGAGACAACAGAAGAAGTTAAAAATGTGTTTATCAGAAAAGCAAGCACAGAGGAGGAAAAGGCAGGTATTATCCATGTGTTAAGAGACTATCATGAAGTTATAGCATGGAGTTATGAAGACCTCAAGACATATGATACTTTGATCATCACTCACACGATCCTACTCAAACCAGGAGTAAAATTGTTTAGGCAGAGATAGCGGTCGGTCAATGCTTTGTTAGAGCCTCTAATTTTTAAGGAAGTGCAGAAAATGTTGTCCGCCTGAATTATATTCCCGGTCAGACATTCAGCCTGGGTGGCAAATTTAGTCCTTGTCCGTAAGAAAAATGGAGAAATCAGACTTTGCGTTGACTTTCACAATTTGAACTGAGCTTTCGAGAAGGATAACTACCCACTACCATCACTGGATGAAGTGCTACAAATTGTCAACGGCTCTTAGATGATGTCTTTTCTAGATGGATATTTAGGTTACAACCAAGTGATGGTCAACTATGAGGACAGATTAAAGACATCTTTTACATGTAAATGGGGAATCTATGCATACCATAGGATGCCATTTGGGCTGATTAACGTCAGTGCTCCATTCCAACGTGCAATGGATGTAGCCTTCAAAGGACTAGTTGGAAAGTGCATTATAATCTATATGGATGACCTTACTATATTTCTGAAAAGGCGGGAAGATCATGTAGCAGACTTAAGAAAAGTGTTACAGCAATGCAAAGACTACGGGATCTCACTCAATCTGAAAAAGTGCATCTTTGGAGTAACTAAAGGAAAGTTGCTTGGACATGTAATCTCTGAACAAGGCATATCAATTGATCCCGACCGGTCCAAGCAATCCTCAAGATACCACCTCCAGCTAGCAAGAAGGAACTCAAGTCACACTTTGGTAAGATCAACTTTGTCTGCAAATTCATCACTGGTTTTGCTGAGATTGTCTGGCCACTAAATGCAATGTTGAAGAAATATGTAAAGATAGATTAGACTCAGGAAGCCAAAGCTACATTCACAGAGATTAAACAGGCAATATCCAATGCTCCTGTACTAGTGAGTCCAGACTATACACTATCGTTCTGTATCTATTCTTTTGCTTCCGAGCATACTTGCGTAGCCATGCTAATGCAAAAAAGAGTGGTTGATGATGAAAGACCCATCACTTTTATGAGCACTCCATTGAAAGGTGTAGAGCTAAGGTATCTGAATGTGGAGAAACAGGCCTACGCCTTGGTGAAAGCAGTTAAAAAATTTCATCATTACATTCTGAGAAGCCAAGTAATTGCTATTGTGCCAGATGCAACAGTTAAAGCACCATTGATGTAGAGTGAACTAGGTGAAAGAAGAGGAAAATGGGTTACCATTATGTAGGAATTTGATATAGAAATACAACCCATGAAATTGGTGCAAGGCTAGGGATTGATGAAAACAATGGCGGAATTTGGTTCGGGATTGGTCTCCCAATAGTACATGTTGGAAGACATCTCTAAAGATGAATGGTATGGAGACATTGTGTTTTATCTTCTTAATCAACGCTATCCACCTCATTTGAATTTAGTTTAGAGAAGAGCACTCAGATTGAAGAGCAATAGCTACATGATAAAGGGATCCGTGTTATACAAGAAAAATCATGAAGGGATTTATTTGAGGTGTCTAGATAAAACTGAGGTAGAGAAGGTCCTGACAAGTTTTCATGAGAAGTTTGGGACGGGCCATGGATCAACCCATTCAACTGCTAATCAAATCCTTCGGGCAGGGTATTACTAGCCCACTTTGTTTAGAGATGCTTATTCACATCTCAGAACTTGTCACACGTGTCAGACTGTTGCCACAAGAGAGTGAAATACTGCTATGCCACTACAGCCAGTCTTGGAGGCATGACCATTCGCACAGTGGAGACTTGACTTTATCAGTATGGTCAATCCACCTTCCTCTGTAGGCCACAGGTATATTTTGACTTCTACTGATTATTGCACTCGATGGTCTGAAGCTATAGCATGCAAACAATGTACCATAGAGGTAGTCATTGAATTTGTTGAGAAACATATCATTACTAGGTTTGGCTGTCTATTTTCTTTTGTTTGTGATAATGGCCCTACCTTTTCTTCATTACATTTTTTTAACTGGGTATTTGATTATGGGATCATTCTTTAATTTTTATCTAACTACTATCTTCAAGGGAATGGGGTAGCTGAGTCCACAAACAAAAACTTGGTTGAGGTAATCAAGAAACTGTTAGACAAAAACCCAAGAGATTGGCATACCCAGCTTAGATTCGCTTTATGGGCTGACAGAATTAGACACAAGGTTGCGTTGGGTACGTCACCCTACCACTTAGTCTATGGTACCGAGCCTATCTTCCCTATTCATTTGAGAATCCCTGTGCTACAATTCATGCAAGATTGTCTTGAGCTAGATGATCAGTTGTCTTCACAACTAGCCCAATTACTGCACCTTGAAGAGAAATGTGGCACTGCCATAGAAAATTTTGCTAAACATCAAGGGGTAGTGAAATGATGGTTCGACAAGAGAGCCAAAGTCAAGGCCTTCCGCATTTCTGATTTAGTACTGTATTGGGATAAGGCCCATGAGAAGAAGGGTGACCATGGTAGTTTGATAAACTTTGGTTAGGTCCATATAAGATTTATGAGATCCTTGGCGACAACATGTATCGACTAAAGAGCCTCACTAGTGAGGAGCTCCCATTGCTCGTCAATGGACAGTTCTTGGAGCACTATTTCCAGGCTTAGGAGGCAGCCTTGCCTTCTGTTAGTGTATATAGTTAGGTTGCTTGTTTGCTTTGGTTAGGTTAGGTTGCTGTTTAGTTTATTCTTTGCTTTCTTGCTTTGTTTTCTGTAGCTGTTAGGTGTTGTGCTTTTGCTTAGTTTAGTTTCTTTCCTGCTTTGCTTTTCTCTGTTGCACTTGCTTTGTTAGGAGTCCTCATTTCTAGAATGTGGTGGCAGTTATGCAGACCTGCAAATGTTTCTTCGTTGGGTGAATAACTTGAAGTTTTTCTTTGAGAAGCCGAAGTTTTTGCTTAGGCCTTGTTGTGGGTTCCGCTGTTATACCAGGGGATATGATGTCTATTCATTGGAAAAGAGTCATTAGTAGGTGCACTTGAAGTATTTTCTAACCATATATCTCTCACACTCTTAAGTAATCCTAAAGTAGCTAAGTGAGTCTTGGTGATCTTGCATTATGTGAAAAATCTAAGGTCCACCTTTGCCACCATCAAGAGTCCACATCTAGCTAGCTGAGTTATCACAAAGGTAGCGGTATTGCATTGTACTCTGCCTAATTTAAGCTCAAAGAAATATCAAAGTATGAAAGAAATAAATACAAAGGAAAATCACACTTACACAGACCATAACTCAGTTAGATGGACAATCAAGTAAACTCTACTGGGGCTATGGATGCCTGACTGGTAGTGGGATCTGCTTCAATGGAATTCTGAGACAAACCCGTCGAGGCTATAGACGCTCGCTGGCAATGGGGCAATGTCTAGGTAGTTCAGAAGGTGTGTACTAATCACGTAGCTTAATGTGAAGGATCTAGGATGAGCTTAGTCACCAAGGGATGGAAATGAATGCAACTACACACACTCAGGTTTTCAAGATATGGATGGTTGCACTGGTTATTGAGCTTTGCTTCTTTGATGGGATATCATGTTTTCTTGTCTAGCATGTGGGAAACGCAGAGGTTCTGGGTTCAAACTAAAAGTTTATCTTTGAAATACTCCAGAGCATTTCCCCAGTAGAGTCGCCATTTGTTGTGCCTCGCACACACGCCCCATTTTGTGAAATGGGGACCCCCTCTTTTCAAGCTTTGGTTTAGAATGTTAGTTCGGTTCCTTTATTCCTAAGTGTCAAAAGTGGTCACATTGCATTTTCTTGCCATGCCAAAGAGATTGAAAGTCTTAAAATCATCCTATCCACTAAGTCCAAGTATCCATCTTCATTGAAATCAAGTCTAAATGCCTTTTACGTTGAAAACCCTTCCAACTGCCTTTTGAGCTAGATTCATGACCAACCAACTTAGCGTTGTTTTTGCCATCCACTGACTTAGCGCTAATTCTTCAACCGACCGATCTAAGTGCTAAAATCCTCCTCATCCAAATTTGCACTATAAAGCAAATCATCCGACTAAGTCAGACCATGGAGAAATCCGCGCAAGTCCAATGACCCCAAAACCACCACAAAGTGTTGAAAGTGTTAAAGCCTGACCTTGTGCTAAATTATAATGCATCTGACTAAGTCGGTGACTTTCAAAAGTCACGCAAGGTTGGTGATCCCATATTCTCCTACAAACTTTGAATTAACTTTTCAATACACCTGACTGACGCACCGTACCCCTGCATTTATGGCGATCAAATAGGGGGGAAGATAAATATGTTTTTGACCTATTTTGAGCTCATTTTGCATCTTGTGATTAATCGAAAGAGTTCTATGGACAGATGTGGACTCAACGTGCTACAAAGTTGCCCTCAAATTCAAGCAGAAGCATCACTACCTACACGATTCTATCACATCTCATTTCTTCAAACCAGGTGAGTGCTCTTTCCATCGGCCTAGGGTTTTTTCTTACAAGCTAGGGTTTATGATAAAACATGGGCTTTCTGCGTTAAATCAAGTTTCAATTCCTTCAAATGATTCTACAGGCACATTTAGCAATGAATTAATTCATGTTGTTAAGACAAAAATAGGGTTTCCCATATTTCTTTGCAAATTATTTTTTTTAAGAAAACCCTAGTTCATAGAACAGGCCCGGTAGTTTGAAATGTAATTTTATAAGGACCCAACTATGTCAAAATCAAAGCCATGTTTATGGAACATCATGTTAAATCTTCATTTACACCCTTAGCAATAAATTTTTGAACGAGTTAAAGACTCATCAACATGTATGGTTATTTTACGCCTGAAACAAACTCATTGACTTAGTGTCAAAAACCCATCTGACCGACCTTTAAAACCTGTTCAAGTCAGTCGGTGACCTTTGAAAACTCTGCCAAGATCTGGAATGCAGTTAGCGCTAAAAATGTTGTCTTCCAACCTGGCATTGATTTCTGCCTTAACCGACATGGTCAAATGGCATTTAAAACCCAGCAGAATCTTAAATTCATTTTGCGCCAAAAACACTGACTTCTAACTTAGCGCTAAAACTTGCCTTCTCTGACCTAGGTCAGACGTTCCCCAAAATTCAGCGAAGTCATTAAGCCTGAAACTCGTGCAAAACATGATGAGTGGTCTCGACACTAAAAAGTGTCTCCTTTGACCCTGTGCTAAAATACCTCCTCCCGGACTCAGTCGGTCATCCCCTGAAGTCGCGCAAGGTCTGACACTTTCAAAACCCACACAAGAATATAATGAAATCGCCCAGTGCTAAAACTTACCTCTTCTGACTTGCGCTGAAAACCCATCCGACTGACCTTTTGGATTCATCTAAGTCGGTCATGTTCAAATCCTGCACAAAGTTGGTTGACCCCTGATCTAGCACTTTGTTACTCATAGGTCGGATGACCCTCAAATTAATGCAAAACCTGCAAAATGACTATTCTGATGAAAATTTCAAAGGATAAATGGTCTGTTTGAGTGAAATGGAAATTGCATTTATGGAATTGTGTTGTTTTACATCTCTTGATTCAAATAATGCATTATTTAAAGCATTTATTGCATGAATTAGCATGGAGTGTTATGTTGTTTATCATTTTTATCATGTAGTAAGTGCAGTGATCAGTAAATTTCTAGACTTGTGCATTTCTACATTTTGTGGGTAATCATTTATCACTTAGTTGGATAGATATTGATCTCATTTAGCATAACATGACTTAGTGATGTAGCAGTTAGCTGGGTAACCATGCATTAAAAACCTAGGAATTAGGGAACCTTTCAAATGCATCAAGACTTATGAGGTCCAGTCATGCAAGTTAAATGATTGCAAGGGCCCAAGCCATGAGGTACGATTTCAAAGGCATCCCTCCTGAAACCAAGATCACCACCGAATGGAAAAACATAGGAGACATTGATCTAGGTCACATTGACTTAGATGATTTCAGACTTCAAATATTTGGACCTAATCCAACCCCAAGGGCCAAGAAAGGGAAAGACAGTGGGATTGCAGAGGTTGTTGCTCTACCTACTTTAGCCCAATGTGCAGAATTGATAGTTGCTTGTGCAGATAGATATGACATCATGACCAGGACTATACAAACTCTTAATGGAGTTGTACTAGCAGACCTAAGTCCACCTTCATTGGCTAAAATCTTTGGAATTCCATGGTACCCAGTGATGACCATGCCCGATAAAATAGGTTCAGAAGAAACATACAAGAAAGATACAGACACATGTAAGAAACATATAAATGAAAACTGGACGAAAAGTAAAAGGTCTGCTCTTATCAAGCTTCCTCAGGTTCTATACAGAAGTGACTTTCATAATGAGATAGGAGATTTGGTAACCTTACTCAGTAGGGTATATGGACTGCCCACAACATCAACTTTTGAAGGATGGATGTTCCTGGTAATTGAGGAGATAATGAAGGGAACCAAATTCCATTACGCTTAGATACTTAGTGACAACATGCATGAAGCATTCAGTAAATTCAAAGATAAGTAGTTCTTCAGATGGACATCTTATGTGGTGTATGCATTGGCAAGGAGGAATGAATACGCATGATTGTCAAAGGTAGGAGAAGTGGGGAATGATGAGCAGCATCAAGTCAAAGTTTATGAATGCTATTGTTACCTAAATTTCTCTATAGCTCATTCAGGTAGAGCTTTGATTCAAAGTTTAAAAGGTACATTTCATCTAATCCTTCATACATTACATTCAAGTGTAGACATGAGATAATTCAAAACATTATGTTTATTAAAATTACTGCATTTATCCAGGTGCATGTAATATAAGAAAGATTTATACAAATCTTTTTTAAACAAATAAATAATCTTTATTGAATGTAAATGTACATTGTCTCACACAAGCCGTGAGATTAACTTCACTTATTCAACGGAATTGAAGAAAAATATGTACATGAATAAGTAAAAATAAATAAATGTGCATGTAAAGTTAGAGGCCAGTCAATGCCTAAGAATGGCTGGTTTTGGTTCTGGTGTGTTGCTGTTACCCCATGCTATCTTTGTCCTTCCTAGTTTCATGTCGTCTCTAGTTCCTGCATCTCACAAAAATAGTAATGTTAGAGCAGAGCTCTAAGCAATGAATGGTCCCAAACCAGACATGAACAAGTACCTATGCATGTACAAACTAATCCTCAAATGCATTAAATAAGCAATACATACCTTGGATGTCCTAGAGAATAATCAAGTTATCAAACACATCCAAAATATGCATTCATTTTCTAACAAGTTTGCTTCATGTGTAGATACAGGTGTAATTATGTTTCAGTTTGATTAATCAAATTACATTATGAGTGAAGAAAATGTGGCTCCCACAAGGGTTGAGCCCAGCTAACTGTCATTACAGAGTATTTCATGTGTATTCATCAAATGCAAGGAGGACAAAGTGCATAAAAAGAGTCAATGTCATGTAGAGGACACTCTTATAAACTGTGTGAAAAGAAGAGTAGCACTATAGAGAACCAAATAAAGAAGACAGTCATTTGAAAGGGACATCACTGTCCTTGTCAAAAGGCAGTCATCTTTATCAATGAACACGTCATATTCAATTTTTTTTTGTTTTTGAAAGGCAGATCAGTCCATCAGAAAATAATGTGAAGATAAAGGCACCAAACAGTCATACAATGCATACCACAGAGGGTAAAGGAATTGGGGGACAACCCTAACAAAGGAAAGTGAAAGCACTCAACAAGATTGTCATGTCAGAAATAAGGATGACTAAAATGGTAGAGATAATGACAAGGAATTGAGACAGTCTTACAATCATGCAAGTTCTGACAGAGCTAGAAGAAGCCTTGGAAGGTCTAAAATGGCTCTATTTGGGAGAGTTGGTGGTGGTTTTTGGACCAAAGTAGCAAATGTTGGTGTAGATATTTATCTCACAAATTCATGCATTCCCTGTGGCAGGCAAAATAACAAAGGAGGAAGAATAAAGTGGTTGAGGAACAACATTGAAAGTGCATGTTCAAATCATGAGAGTGACAGAGGGTGCAGTACAGTGTTCAGCAATAATTTGTCAGAAGTTTTGTCCTGCATTTTTGTCCAAAGACAACCCTGCATCACCAATAAAGACCAGGTTAGCATGCCAATCTCTTAGCTCTAATTGTTTGAGAACAGTGAGCCAAAATCAGTCCTAAATGACTATTACAAAAGCCATGAGACAAGGGACATAGTTTTGACAGAGCATAAAGACCAAAAGATACCAACACAATGTGGATAGAGTATACCAAGTGCTGAGACATCAACATCTATGAGACAATCATTTTCTATTGGATTACAAAGGGTTCCAAGAGAGATAGAAGAAGACAGAAGCCTACAAAGATATCTACATAGCCCTGTCATGACTTAATGGAAGCTTATACACTGTGGGCAGTCAAAACATATTCACAGCCAAGAGTAAGAAATCTGATTAATTATTCTTTAAAGTCTGCCCATAGTTTTCTTTCATGTATGAAGAGGTTTTAAAGATTTGACAATATACAGTGGAAAAAATGTAAATGGCTAGTAGAGATCCTAAACTAAAGAACAAGGAGACCTAGACAAAATACAAATATCAACACTAAGGAACAGTCAAGCTAGGAGCTTACACATTGCAAAGATTGTTGGTGACAGTGAGAATATGAAAGAGTAGACAAAGAGATGACTGTTATATGGTCCTAGATCAGTCCTAAATGACAGTCATAGAGCAGTTTTATACTATGTTTGATAGAGAACAAATCATGATAGCCAGCAAGACTGTTAGAGGACAGTCATTTTCAAGATAAGAAGGTTCCATAAGGAATGGAGTAGCATCATCAAGAGGTACAGTTGATCAAGAACAAGGTCAATGTATAAGGATCATCATAATAGCCAGGGCAGTCAAAAAATATGAAGTCTCAAAATGCCGTTACAAGTTATCTGCATTACAAAGAAAGTAGGGTTTCTGAACCTTACCACATTTCTAGATTTGTAGTGGCTGTCTCTTCAAGCCATAATACAAAGGTTTTTTGAAGTAATTTTTCCAAGTTTATAACAAAAATAGAAGCACATGTCATGAATATGCTACAAGAATTAATTCATTGAAAGTTACAGGAGTATATGCTCATAATAAATAGAAATAGAGAGATGCATATTTGCAGAGTAGTTACCAGTTATTTTCATGGCCGTTCAAAATGGACTGTAGGGTTTTATAGTTTGAAACCCTAACAAGAAACCCTTGTGTTTTCATTCAAAATGCCTTCTTCTGACAACAAAAGAAAGAGAGTCTCATACAGGAGAGAGTTATATAGAAAGAAGAAAAATAAGGCGAGGGTTTGTTCTTTTAAAACCCTAGCTTGAAAGCTTTGACATCTATCTTTCTCCATGGCCGAGGGTAGAGGTAAAACCCTAATGAAAATGAGTTTTGTTTTCACTTCCTTTAAAAGTAAAATCCATATTCAGTAAAATGAAAATGAGACAAAGAAGAGTTTTTATTTTGTACAGATATGAGGGGGCTTGCTGTTTTCTGTAGCTTTATACCTGAAAAAATAGTCATCTATGCATGGAATAAAGTTCTCCATCACAGTCGTAAAAAATGCAGAGATCTCTAGCATATACAGTAATGAAAAGCAACAGGAATAATGGAGATTTGCACTGTAACTTCCAAGAAACAGGTTCATCAAACTTACCTTTAGCTATAAGAGCAACAAATATCAAGGATGCCTTTGAAAATACCTTCAGAAAATAGTAGTTTTCATCTACAGAAAGCTCAGACAAAACCCTCATGACTGTGCAAAATGGGCAGAGCAAAATGACAAGAAATGCAAGATGTAAAAATGAGCTTTGAAAAGTTGTTTTTGTGTCTTAGGGTTTCGTAACCCTAAAGACCCGATAAGCTTTTCTTTTTGTCTTTTATGTTTTTTGCATATCATTTAAAAATCCCGTGGTCAAGACCTTATAATATGTAATGCCTAGGTGAATGCCACAAGGTGGCCGAGCATGTTAAGACATTGTTAGGTCTTTTTCTTCCTTTGTACTAGGGTGAGCACCTCAGTGCCATTTTCTTTTGTATTTATTTTTTCCTTGCATGAGATATATATAATGTAAAACAATAGGCTTTAAATGATAACCATATAAATCATTTGAGGAGTTATTGTTACTTTTATTGCAAAGGAGAGTAAAGGGGAGTGATGGAGGACTTTATTGGCTTTGAGAGCATGTACTTGGATTGTGGAAGAGTTGGCAGACACATGCCAAATACGCAGCCCTTTGTATTGCCTTGGAGTGGAGGGAGGTTGACTAAGTCTTGAGGATAGTTAGTAGTTGGCTTGACTTTGGAGGGTATCTAGGAGTGATTTTATTGCTCTTCAAGTCCTTCTTGAGTTATTTTCATGAGCCATTATGATTGACTAGGTCATGATAGACTTTTTCCTTCATTGTGGGTTCTTGTAGAGGAGATATAGGCTCTATATTTTAGACTTTTTGTGGGAATCCGACCCCAGTCAATTTCCAGCTCCTTGTATTGTGGAACCACTTGGATAGTGGTAGATATAGTCACTTATGTGACTCTTTTGTACTCAGTTCTTACATGCAAATTCTAGAGACTTGTGATTTTGATTATCCTTGCTTAGATTTTTGGCAGTTTGTAATTGATTCAATTTTGAACATGTATACTAGTGGTGACCTTGGACATCAATGATTATGAGTGTTTTGCCTTCCCACTTTGTGCTTTATTGTGAGTATCTAATTGATTGATCGATTTACTTGTGAAGTTTTATTTATTTCATTGTAATTTTGTCTCAGGGCAAGCACATTTTTTTGCAAAAGGTATGTTGTTACATGTTATAATCTGTGTCAAGAATGCAAACGCTTTTAGTTGTGAAAATTCTTTCCTTCTAAAGGTTTAAACATTTTAACCTCTTTATAAAGTACTTATGCAAAGACATATGAAAGTGAGTTGTGTAAGTCAAAGTCAGTCATTGTTGAAATTGTGTATGCAAGCTGTGTTTGTAGGTTCTAGTTAGTTTTGGTGCATCACCTTAGTTGTAAGTTTCAATTTTATGCAATCTCTTCTTTACCCTTTTCCTTGTCAAAGCAGTAGGATAGAAAGTAGTTCAGGTGATACCCATTAGGAAGACGACCTTCTCCAAAGGTTGACCTTTGTTTACAAGTTACCCAGAGCTTTAGAGGTCTTTCCATGTTTTAATAGATTGTTGAACCTTATGTTCAATAGGGTGCAAATCTCATTGATAACAGTTTTTGGCACCCCCGGTGGGATAAGAACTAATTTTCAGTTCTTTTTGTATATCATTTCATTGCTATTTGGTGTGTACAACAGCTGATTTGTGCCTTTTGAGATGTTTTAAATACATACTTGGTTACTCTGAAGCTTTGGTTTAGTGAAAACCAGTGCAGAACAGTATATACATTACTGATATTGGTGTGTATGTCAGCAAAACCTGCCTTGGGAGGCAAGGAAAACACACACCTGGCGACTCTGGAAAGAAATATCTACTGGTTTCAAGAAGACAACTACTGGTATGTACTTATTTTACTAAAAAAATCAAACTTGATTTTTATTGTGAAATTTTCAATGAGTTTTCAGCACATATAAATGCTGCAATATGTCTTCATTTTAAAGAAATATGTCCTACTTTCCACCATTTCATGAAAATCCTATTCATACACCATTTTATGAGCCATATCACAGTGGTCAAGTAGCTAGTTTTAGTCCAAACCAACAAGTCTATCATGCTTACCAACCTCCCACCCATGCACAAACTCCATGGCAGCCAGTGTATGTCCATGACCAGCCTCAGGAGTTCCATTTTTTGCCAAACCAGCAATACTACTTTCCTAATTAGCTTCAAAATGATGAGAGACTGGAGAATGCAAATATCAAGAACATATTGCGTGACTAGACCAAGCAGCTGAATGATATAGAGAGACAACAAGAATATGCTTTACAACAGGAGCCCATGAATGAGCAAAATCAGTCAAACCAGTCCGTTAATCCTTAGTTTCAGTCATGTCAACAGTATGAACCAAATCATCAAATTACTGAACAGCCATGATAGCCTTCTTGGACTAGGTATCCTGATTATAAAATGCCAAACCTTAGCAAAGTTATTCCTTCCATACCAGTCCAAGATCAGGAAGACGAGAAATCAAATCTTTTACCAAGAGGAAAATATGAATATGAAGATCAAAAATAAGAGGAGCAGTCAGTTGCTGTTGTTTATACCATGTCCCCAGTGAAATATGAGCATTATACATGTGAAGAGGATGTAGGATCAGGATTGTCTCTGAATCCCTTACATTTTGATTCATTTGAAGAATTTTCTAATGCTTTTTATAAAATGAATGAAAGTAGCGTACAGAGGTTGCAAGGTAAAGGTCTTCAGTTGCAAAGACAGGATGCTCAAGTTCTATTAGAGAAGGCACCACATGAAGAGGAAGATTTGGTCTTTTTATTTGATCAATTACCTACATTTGTTGACCAAAATGAGGAAAGCATTCAGTCTAATAATAGGGTCTCGGATCAAGTAAAAGAGTGTCAAATTAAACCTTTCCTGGAACTTACACAGCTAGTTGAGAGTTGTTATGAAGTAGAAAACAGTCTTCCTCCATTAGAATTACATGAAGAGTGTAAGGAAGATTCATTTTGGGATGACCTTGAAGTTTTCGTCTCTAAACTAGATGACAAAGGATTAAACCTGCTGGAGGAAGTTGCAAATCATGCTAAATCATGACATCAAGTTCACAAGTTTGAATCAGAGCAAGAACAACCTGTAGAGGAGATAAATGAACATGAGGAACTTAGTGGAAATGAGGCTGATATGTTTTGGTATGATGGGTTACTTTCATTTGTTGAACAAAATGAAGAAGATATGACTGAGATAAGACAAGACTTGGGACAGCTACAAAATGTTGAACAGTGTGATGAGTTGCTAGTTTGTGAAAGTCAATATGAGAATGAAGCTTTGGCTCATGAGGTAGTTTCATTTTGGGATGATCTAAAGTTTGTTTTGACTTAGGAGGAAACCTCTTTTTGCCCATCTTTGGATATTAAGCTAGCACCATTTGAGGCAAAAGATAAAAAATAAGAAGAGGAACAACAACATGATTTGGAACAATAGGGAATCAACATGGACAGTTCTAAATTTACTCTTTCTAGAGGATGCCCAATTAGGCATCTAGTCAGAATGGAGGCCAATTAGAATATTGATATTTTGCTTGCACCTAAGCATGAAGATACAACTAGGAAAGAGCAGATTCAAGTCACTTTTCTACCTCAGGTCACGAATTTTTACATTCCATGTGAAAAGGTTAGTGAACTTGTGTATGTTCTTCAAGAGGTTTTACAGCTCTTTGTTGAATTTCTATTCATTTTTCCTCTCTTTCTAGCTGTCCTGAAGCACAACAAACATTGTAAACTATGTAGAAATGGCAGCTACTTCACCCAACCAATGAATGGTTTTGTTTGAGGTGATGTCTTTCTTGGTTAATGTAGGGTAGGGTTAGTAATTGAGTAGGTTTTATTCCCTAAGTGTTGTCCAGCACAGTTAGTTTCCTTTCTGTAGTTTTGCTTTTGCTTAGGTGGGTAGGAGTCTTTGCATTGTTCTGTTGAGTTGCAAAAGTCATAAAATCTGTTTATCCAAGAGTTTTAGAAGCCTCTGAGTGACCCCATGCCCAATGGAGATGCTTCAAGCAACTGGTCTGATGTTTAGTAGGAAAACATATAGCAGATGTCACAAAAAATGTTACCTAAATTTCTCTGTAGCTTATTCAGGTAGAGCTTTGATTCAAAGTTTAAAAGGTACATTTCATCTAATCCTTCATACATTACATTCAAGTGCATAAATGAGATAATTCAAAAGATTGTGTTTATTAAAATTACTGCATTTATCCAGGTGCATGTAATATAAGAAAAAGTTATACAAATCTTTTTTGAACAAATAAATAATCTTTATTGAATGTAAATGTACATTGTCTCACACAAGCCGTGAGATTAACTTTACTTATTCAATGGAATTGAAGAAAAATATGTACATGAATAAGTAAAAATAAATAAATGTGCATGTAAAGTTAGAGGCCAGTCATTGCCTGAGAATGACTGGTTCTGGTTCTGGTGTGTTGTCTTGATGTTGCCCTAGGTTGTCTTTGTCCTTCCTAGTTTCATGTTGTCTCTAGTTCCTGAATCTCGCAAAAATAGTAATGTTAGAGCAGAGCTCTAAGTAATGAATGTTCCCGAACCTGACATGAACAAGTACCTATGCATGTACAAACTGTTCCTCAAATGCATTAAATAAGCAATGCATACCTTGGATGTCCTAGAGAACAATCAAGTCATCAAACACATCCAAAATATGCATTTATTTTCTAACAAGTTTGCTTCATGTGCAGATACAGGTGTAATTATGTTTCTGTTTGATTCATCAGATTACATTATGAATGGAGAAAATGTGGCTCCCACAAGGGTTGAGCCTAGCTCATAGTCATTACAGAGTATTTCATGTGTATTCATTAGATGCAAGGAGGACAGAGTGCATAAAGAGAGTCGATGTCATGCAGAGGACAATCTTATAGACTGTGTGAAAAGAATAGCAACACCGTAGAGAACCAGATAAAGAACACAGTCATTGTAAGGGACATCATTGTCCTTGTCAAAAGGCAGTCATCTTTATCAATGAACAAGTCATATTCAATTTTTTTGTTTTCGAAAGCCAAATCAGTCCATCAGAAAACAATGTGAAGATAAAGGCACTGAATAGTCATACAATGCATACCACAGAGGGTAAAGGAATTGGGGGACAACCTAACAAAGGAAAGTGAAAGCACTCAGCAAGACTGTCATGTCAGAAATAAGGATGACTAAATGGTAGAGACAATGACAAGGAATAGAGACAGTCTTACAATCATGCAAGTTCTGACAGAGCTAGAAGAAGCCTTGGAAGGTCTAAAATGGCTCTATTTGGGAAAGTTGGTGGTGGTTTTTACACCAAAGTAGCAAATGTTGGTGTGGATATTTATCTCACAAATTCATGCATTCCCTATGGCAGGCAAAATAACAAAGGAGGAAGAATAAATTGGTTGAGGAACAACATTGAAAGTGCATGTTCAAATCATGAGATTGAAAGAGGGTGCAGTACAATGTTCAACAATAATTTGTTAGAAGTTTTGTCCTGCATTTTTGTCCAAAGACAACCCGGCATCACCAATAAAGACCAGGTTAGCATGCTAATCTCTTAGCTCTAATTGTTTGAGAACAGTGAGCCAAAATCAGTCCTAAGTGATTTTTATAGGAGCCATGATACAAGGGACAGAGTTTTGACAGAGCATAAAGACTAGAAGATACCAACACAATGTGGATAGAGTATACCAAGTGTTGAGACATCAACATCTATGAGACAAACATTTTCTATTGGATGACAGAGGGTTCTAAGAGAGATAGAAGAAGACAAAAGCCTACAAAGATATCTACAGAGGTCTGTCATGACTTAATGGAAGCTTATACACTGTGGGTAGTCAAAATATAATCACAGCCAAGCTTAAGAAATCTAATTAAGTATTCTTTAAAGTCTACCCATATTTTCTTTCATGTATGAAGAGGTTTTAAAGATTTGACAATATACAGTGGCAAAAATGTAAATGGCTAGCAGAGATCCTAAACTAAAGAACAAGGAGACCTAGACAACATACAGATATCAACACTTAGGAACAGTCAAGCTAGGAGCTTACACATTGCAAAGATTGTTGGTGATAGTGAGAATATTAAAGAGTAGACAAAGAGATGACTGTTATACAGTCCTAGATCAGTCCTAAATAACTGTCATAGAGCATTTTTATACTATGTTTGACAGAGAACAAATCATGACAGCCAGCAAGACTGTTAGAGGACATAGTCATTTTCAAGATAAGAAGGTGTCATAAGGAATGGAGCATCATCATCAAGAGGTACAATTGATCAAGAACAAGGTCAATGTATGAGGATCATCATAATAGCCAGGGCAGTCATAAAATATGAAGTCTCAGAATGCCCTTACAAGTTATCTGCATTACAAAGAAAGTAGGGTTTCTGAACCTTACCACATTTCCAGATTTGTAGTGGATGTCCCTTCAAGCCATAATATAAAGGTTTTTTGAAGTAATTTTTCCAAGTTTATAACAGAAACAGAAGCACATGTCATGAATATGCTACAGGAGTATATGCTCATAATAAATAGAAATAGAGAGATTCATATTTGTAGAGCAGTTGCCAGTTATTTTCATGGCCATTCAAAATGGACTATAGGGTTTTATAGTTTGAAACCCTAACAAGAAACCCTTGTGTTTTCATTCAAAACACCTTCTTCTGACAACAAAAGATAGAGAGTCTCATACAGGAGAGAGTTATACAGAAAGAAGAAAAATAAGGTGAGGGTTTGTTCTTTTAAAACCCTAGCTTGAAAGCTTTGACAACTATCTTTCTCCATGGCCTAGGGTAGAGGTAAAACCCTAATGAAAATGAGTTTTGTTTTCACTACCTTTAAAAGTAAAAGCCATATTCAGGAAAATGAAAATGAGACAGAGAAGAGTTTTTTTTTTGGTACAAAGATGAGGGGGCTTGCTATTTTTTGAAGCTTTATACCTAAAAAAAATAGTCATCTATGCATGGAATAAAGTTCTCAATCACAGTCATGAAAAATGTAGAGATCTCCAGCAAATACAGTAATGAAAAGTAGTAGGAATAATAGAGATTTGCATTGTAACTTCCAAGAAACAGGTTCATGAAACTTACCTTCAACTATAAGAGCAACATATATCAAGGATGCCTTTGAAAATGCCCTCAGAAAATAGCAGTTTTCATCTACAAAAAGCTCAGACAAAACCCTCATGGCGGTGCAAAATGGGCAGAGCAAAATGACAAGAAATGCAAGATGTAAAAAAGAGCTTCGAAAAGTTATTTTTGTGTCTTAGGGTTTCATAACCCTAAAGACCCAATAAGCTTTTCTTTTTTTCTTTTATGTTTTTTGCATATCATTTAAAAAGCCTGTGGTCAAGACCTTATAATATTTAATGCCTAGGTGAATGCCACAAGGTGGCCGAGCGTGTTAAGACATTGTTAGGTCTTTTTCTTCCTTTGTACTAGGGTGAGCACCTCGGTGCCATTTTCCTTTGTATTTATTTTTTCCTTGCATGAGATATATATAATGTAAAACAATAGACTTTAAATGATAACCATATAAATCATTTGAGGAGTTATTGTTACTTTTATTGCAAAGGAGAGTAAAGGGGAGTGATGGAGGACACTATTGGCTTTGAGAGCATGTACTTGGATTGTGGAAGAGTTGGTAGACACATGCCAAATATGTAGCCCTTTGTTTTGCCTTGGAGAGGAGGGAGATTTACTAAGTCTCGAAGACAGTTAGTAGTTGGCTTGACTTTAGAGGGTATCTAGGAGTGATTTTATTTCTCATAGAGTCCTTTTTGAGTTATTTTCATGAGTCATTATGATTGACTAGGTCATGATAGACTTTTTCCTTCATTGTGGACTCTTGTAGAGGAGATATAGGCTCTATATTTTAGGCTTTTTGTGGGCATCCGACCCTAGTTAGTTTCCAGCTCCTTGTATTGTGGAACCACTTGGATAGTGGTGGATATAGTCACTTATGTGACTCTTTTGTACTCAGTTCTTACATGCAAATTCTAGAGACTTGTGATTTTGATTATCCTTGCTTAGATTTTTGGCAGTTTGTAATTGATTCAATTTTGAACATGTATACCAGTGGTGACCTTGGACATCAATGATTATGAGTATTTTTGCCTTCCCACTTTGTGCTTTATTGTGTGTATCTAATTGATTGATCAAGTTACTTGTGAAGTTTTCTTTATTTCCTTGTAATTTTGTCTCAGGCCAAGCACCCTTTTTGCAGAAAGGTATGTTGTTGTAGGTTATAATCTGTGTCAAGAATGCAAACACTTTTAGTTGTGAAAAATCTTTTCTTCTAAAGGTTTAAACATTTTAACCTCTTTATAAAGTACTTATGCAAAGACATATGAAAGTGAGTTGTGTAAGTCAAAGTCAGTCATTGTTGAAATTGTGTATGCAAGCTGTGTTTGCAGGTTCTAGTTAGTTTTGGTACATCACGTTAGTTGTAAGTTTTAATTTTATGCAATCTCTTCTTTACTCTTTTCCTTTTCAAAGCAGTTGATAGAAAGTAGTTCAGGTGATACCCATTAGGAAGACGACCTTCTCCGGAGGTTGACCTTTGTTTACAACTTACCCAGAGCTTTAGAGGTCTTCCCATGTTTTAATAGATTGTTGAACCTTATGTTCAATATGGTGTAAATCTCATTGATAACAGTTTTTGGCAGCTCGGTGGGACAAGAACTAATTTTTAGTTCTTTTTGTACATCATTTCACTGTTATTTGGTGTGTACTACAGCTAATTTCTGCCTTTTGAGGTGTTTTAAATATATACCTGGCAACTTCGAAGCTTTGGTTTAGTGAAAACCAGCGCAAAATAGTTTATGCATTGCTGATATTGGTGTGTATGTCAGCAAAACCTGCCTTGGGAGGCAAGGAAAACACACACCTGGTGACTATGGAAAGAAATATCTACTGGTTTTAAGAAGACAAGTGCTGGTATGTACTTATTTTACTAAAAAATTAGACTTGATTTTTATTGTGAAATTTTCAATGAGTTTTCAGCACATATAAATGCTGCAATATGTCTTCATTTCAAAGAAATATGTCCTACTTTCCACCATTTCATGAAAATCTTGTTCGTACACCATTTTATGAGCCATATCACAGTGGTCAAGTAGCTGGTTTTAGTCCAAACCAACAAGTCTATCATGCTTACCACCCTCCCACCCATGCACAAACTCCATGGTAGCTGGTGTATGTCCAGGACCAGCCTCAAGAGTTCCATTTTTTGCCAAACCAGCAATACTACTTTCCTAATCAGCTTCAAAATGATGAGAGACTGGAGATTGCAAATATTAAGAACATATTGCTTGACTGGACCAAGCAGCTGAATGATATAGAGAGGCAACAAGAATATGCTTTACAACAGGAGCCCATGAATGAGCAAAATTAGTCAAACCAGTCCGTTAATCCTTAGTTTCAGTCATGTCAAGAGTCTGAACCAAATCATCAAATTACTGAATAGCCATGGCAGCCTACTTGGACTAGGTATCCTAATTATAAAATGCCAAACCTTAGCAAAGTTATTCCTTCCATACCAGTCCAAGATTTGGAAGATGAGAAATCAAATCTTTTACCAAGAGGAAAATATGAATATGAAGATAAAAAACAAGAGCAGTCGGTTGTTGTTGTTTATACCATGTCCTTAGCGAAATATGAGCATAATACATGTGAAGAGGATGTAGGATTAGGATTATCTCTGAATCCCTTACATTTTGATTCATTTGAAGAATTTTCTAATGCTATTTATAAAATGAATGAAAGCAACGTATAGAGGTTGCAAGGTAAAGGTCTTCAGTTGCAAAGACAAGATGCTCAAGTTCCATTGGAGAAGGCACCACATGAAGAAGAATAGTTGGTCTTTTTATTTGATCAATTACCTGCTTTTGTTGACCAATATGAGGAAAGCATTTAGTTTGATAACAGGGTCTCAGATCAAGTAAAAGAGTGTGAAAGTAAACCTTTCTTGGAACTTACACAGCTGGTTGAGAGCTGTTATGAAGTAGAAAATAGTCTTCCTCCATCAGAATTTCATGAAGAGTGTAAGGAAGATTAATTTTGGGATGACCTTGAAGTTTTTGTCTCTAAACTGGATGACAAAGGATTAAACCTGCTGGAGGAAGTTGTAAATCATGCTAAATCAGGACAACAAGTTCACAAGTTTGAACCGGAGTAGGAACAACCTGTAGAGGAGATAAATGAACATGAGGAACTTAGTGGAAATGAGGCTGATATGTTTTGGTATGATGGGTTACTTTCATTTGTTGAAAAAAATGAAGAAGATATGACTGAGATAACACAAGACTTGGGACAACTACAAGATGTTGAACAATGTGATGAGTTGCTGGTTTGTGAAAGTCAATATGAGAATGAAGCTTTGGCTCATGAGGTAGTTTCATTTTGGGATGATCTAAAGTTTGTTTTGACTCAGGAGGAAGCATCTTTTTGCCCAGCTTTGGATATTGAGCCAGCACCATTTGAGGCAGAAGATAAAAAATAAGAAGAGGAACAACAACATGATTTGGAACAATAGGGAATCAACATGGATAGTTCTAAATTTACTCTTTCTAGAGGATGCCCAATTAGGCATCTAGTCAGAAAGGAGGCCAACAAGAATATTGATATTTTGCTTGCACCCAAGCATGAAGATACAGCTAGGAAAGAGTAGATTCAAGTCACTTTTCTACCTCAGGATAGGAATTTTTACATCCCATGTGAAAAGGTTAGTGAACTTGTGTATGTTCTTCAAGAGGTTTTGTAGCTCTTTGTTGAATTTATGTTCATTTTTCCTCTCTTTCTAGCTGTCTTGAAGCACGGAAAACATTGTAAACTATGTAGAAATGGCAGCTACTTCACCCAACCAATGAATGGTTTCATTTGAGGTGATGTCTTTCATGGTTAATGTAGGGTAGGGTTAGTAACTGAGTAGGAATTATTCCCTAAGTGTTGTCCAACACAGTTAGTTAGTTTCCTTTCTACAGTTTTGCTTTTGCTTAGGTGGGTAGGAGTCTTTGCATTGTTTTGCTGAGTTGCAGAAGTCATAAAATCTGTTTATCCAAGAGTTTTAGAAGCCTTTGAATGAACCCATGCCCAATGGATATGCTTTAGTTAACTAGTCTGATGTTTAGCAGGCAAACATATAGCAGATGTCACCAAAAATGTTACCTAAATTTCTCTGTAGCTCATTTAGGTAGAGCTTTGATTCAAAGTTTAAAAGGTACATTTCATCTAATCCTTCAAACATTACATTCAAGTGCATAAATGAGATAATTCAAAAGATTATGTTTATTAAAATTACTACATTTATCCATGTGCATGTAATATAAGAAAGACTTATACAAATCTTTTTTGAACAAATAAATAATCTTTATTGAATGTAAATGTACATTGTCTCACATAAGCCGTGAGATTAACTTTACTTATTCAATGGAATTGAAGAAAAATATGTACATGAATAAGTAAAAATAAATAAATGTGCATGTAAAGTTAGAGGCCAGTCATTGCCTAAGAATGACTGGTTCTGGTTCTGGTGTGTTGTCTTGCTGTTGTCCCAGGTTGTCTTTGTCCTTCCTAGTTTCATGTCGTCTCTAGTTCCTGCATCTTGCAAAAATAGTAATGTTAGAGCAAAGCTCTAAGTAATTAATGGTCCTGAACCTGACATGAACAAGTACCTATGCATGTACAAACTGATCCCCAAATGCATTAAATAAGCAATGCATACCTTGGATGTCCTAGAGAACAATCAAGTCATCAAACACATCCAAAATATGCATTTATTTTCTAACAAGTTTGCTTCATGTGCAGATACAGGTGTAATTATGTTTCTGTTTGATTCATCAGATTACATTATGAGTGGAGAAAATGTGGCTCCCACAAGGGTTGAGCCCAGCTCATAGTCATTACAGAGTATTTCATGTGTATTCATCAAATGCAAGGAGGACATAGTGCATAAAGAGAGTCAATGTCATGCAGAGGACAATCTTATAGACTGTGTGAAAAGAATAGCAACACTGTAGAGAACCATATAAAGAAGACAGTCATTTGAAAGGGACATCACTGTCCTTGTCAAAAGGTAGTCATCTTTATCAATGAACAAGTCATATTCAATATTTTTGTTTTTGAAAGGCAAATCAGTCCATCAAAAAATAATGTGAAGATAAAGGCACTGAATAGTCATACAATGCATACCACAGAGGGTAAAGGAATTGGGGGACAACCCTAACAAAGGAAAGTGAAAGCACTCAGCAAGACTGTCATGTCAGAAATAAGGATGACTAAAATGGTAGAGACAATGACAAGGAATAAAGACAGTCTTACAATCATGCAAGTTCTGACAGAGCTAGAAGAAGCCTTGGAAGGTCCAAAATGGCTCTATTTGGGAGAGTTGGTGGTGGTTTTTACACCAAAGTAGCAAATGTTGGTGTAGATATTTATCTCACAAAGTCATGCATTCCCTGTGGCAGGCAAAATAACAAAGGAGGAAGAATAAAGTGGTTGAGAAACAACATTGAAAGTGAATGTTCAAATCATGAGAGTGACAGAGGGTGCAGTACAGTGTTCAGCAATAATTTGTCAGAAGTTTTGTCCTGCATTTTTGTCCAAAGACAACCCTACATCACCAATAAAGACTAGGTTAGCATGCCAATCTCTTAACTCTAATTGTTTGAGAATAGTGATCCAAAATCAGTCCTAAATGATTGTTACACAAGCCATGAGAGAAGGGACATAGTTTTGACAGAGCATAAAGACCAGAAGATACCAACACAATTTGGATAGAGTATACCAAGTGCTGAGACATCAACATCTATAAGACAACCATTTTTTATTGGATTACAAAGGGTTCCAAGAGAGATAGAAGAAGACAGAAGCCTACAAAGATATCTATAGAGGTATGTCATGACTTAATGGAAGCTTATACACCATGGGCAGTCAAAACATATTCACAGCTAAGCATAAGAAATCTGATTAATTATTCTTTAAAGTCTGCCCATAGTTTTCTTTCATGTATGAAGAGGTTTTAAAGATGTGACAGTATACAGTGGTAAAAATGTAAATGGCTAGCAGAGATCCTAAACTAAAGAACAAGGAGACCTAGACAACATACAGATATCAACACTAAGGAACAGTCAAGCTAGGAGCTTACACATTGCAAAGATTGTTGGTGATAGTGAGAATATGAAAGAGTAGACAAAGAAATGACTGTTATACGGTCCTAGATCAGTCCTAAATGACTGTCATAGAGCAGTTTTATACTATGTTTGACAGAGAACAAAGCATGACAGCCAGCAAGACTATTAGAGGACATAGTCATTTTCAAGATAAGAAGGTGCCATAAGGAATGGAGCAACATCATCAAGAGGTACAATTGATCAAGAACAAGGTCAATGTATGAGGATCATCATAATAGCCAGGGCAATCATAAAATATGAAGTCTCAGAATGCCGTTACAAGTTATCTGCATTACAAAGAAAGTAGAGTTTCCGAACCTTACCACATTTCTAGATTTGTAGTGGCTGTCTCTTCAAGCCATAATACAGAGGTTTTTTGAAGTAATTTTTCTAACTTTATAATAGAAACAGAAGCACATGTCATGAATATGCTATAGGAATTATTTCATGAAAAGCTACAGGAGTATATGCTCATAATAAACAGAAATAGAGAGATTCATATTTGCAGAGCAGTTACTAGTTATTTTCATGGTCGTTCAAAATGGACTGTAGGGTTTTATAGTTTGAAACCCTAACAAGAAACCCTTGTGTTTTCAATCAAAATGCCTTCTTCTGACAACAAAAGATAGAGAGTCTCATACAGGAGAGAGTTATACAGAAAGAAGAAAAATAAGGTGAGGGTTTGTTCTTTTAAAACCCTAGCTTGAAAGCTTTGACAACTATCTTTCTCCATGGCCGAGGGTAGAGGTAAAACCCTAATGAAAATGAGTTTTGTTTTCACTACCTTTAAAAGTAAAAGCCATATTTAGAAAAATGAAAATGAGATAGAGAAAAGTTTTTTTTTTTGGTACAGAGATGAGGGGGCTTGTTGTTTTCTGTAGCTTTATACCTGAAAAAATAGTCATCTATGCATGGAATAGAGTTCTCCATCACAGTCATGAAAAATGCAGAGATCTCCAACATGTATAGTAATGAAAAGCAGTAGGAATAATGGAGATTTGCACTGTAACTTCCAAGAAACAGGTTCATCAAACTTACCTTCAGCTATAAGAGCAACAGATATCAAGGATGCCTTTGAAAATACCTTCAGAAAGTAGCAGTTTTCATCTACAGAAAGCTCAGACAAAACCCTCATGGCGGTGCAAAATGGGCAGAGCAAAATGATAAGAAATTCAAGATGTAAAAATGAGCTTCAAAAAGTTGTTTTTGTGTCTTAGGGTTTCATAACCCTAAAAACCTGATAAGCTTTTCTTTTTGTCTTTTATGTTTTTTGCATATCATTTGAAAAGCCCATGGTCAAGACCTTATAATATGTAATGCCTAGGTGAATGCCACAAGGTGGCTGAGCATGTTAAGACTTTGTTAGGTCTTTTTCTTCCTTTGTACTAGGGTGAGCACCTTGGTGCCATTTTCTTTTGTATTTATTTTTTCCTTGCATGAGATATATATAATGTAAAACAATAGACTTTAAATGATAACCATATAAATCATTTGAGGAGTTATTGTTACTTTTATTGCAAAGGAGAGTAAATGGGAGTGATGGAGGACTTTATTGGCTTTGAGAGCATGTACTTGGATTGTGGAAGAGTTGGCAGACACATGCCAAATATGTAGCCCTTTATTTTACCTTGGAGTGGAGGGAGATTGACTAAGTCTTGAGGACAGTTAGTAGTTGGCTTGACTTTGGACGGTATCTAGGAGTGATTTTATTGCTCTTAGAGTCCTTTTTGAGTTATTTTCATGAGTCCTTATGATTGACTAGGTCATGATAGACTTTTTCCTTCATTGTGGGCTCTTGTAGAGGAGATATAGGCTCTATATTTTAGGCTTTTAGTGGGCATCCAACTCCAGTCAATTTCCAGCTCCTTGTATTGTGGAACCACTTGGATAGTGGTGGATTAGTCACTTATGTGACTCTTTTGTACTCAGTTCTTACATGTAGATTCTAGAGACTTGTGATTTTGATTATCCTTGCTCAAATTTTTGCCAGTTTGTAATTGATTCAATTTTGAACATGTATACTAGTGGTGACCTTGGACATCAATGATTATGAGTATTTTTGCCTTCCCACTTTGTGCTTTATTTTGTGTATCTAATTGATTGATTGAGTTACTTGTGAAGTTTTCTTTATTTCCTTGTAATTTTGTCTCAGGCCAACCACCTTTTTTGTAGAAAGATATGTTGTTGCAAGTTATAATCTGTGTCAAGAATGCAAACACTTTTAGTTGTGAAAATTCTTTCTTCTAAAGGTTTAAACATTTTAACCTCTTTATAAAGTACTTATGCAAAGACATATGAAAGTGAGTTGTGTAAGTCAAAGTCAGTCATTGTTGAAATTGTGTATGCAAGCTGTGTTTACAGGTTCTAGTTAGTTTTGGTGCATCATCTTAGTTGTAAGTTTCAATTTTATGCAATCTCTTCTTTACCCTTTTCCTTGTCAAAGCAGTAGGATAGAAAGTAGTTCAGGTGATACCCATTAGGAAGTTGGCCTTCTCCGGACGTTGACCTTTGTTTACAAGTTACCCACAGCTTTAGAGGTCTTCCCATGTTTCAATAGATTGTTGAACCTTACATTCAACAAGGTGCAAAGCTCATTGATAACAGCTACACCCAACTGACATTGTCCCAATCCCTCATCCATTTCAAAAGGGTAAATGATGCCTTCATGATGTACATAAGTAGACTACTACAAGGAAACATAGCCCTTAGAATATCCACTGAAGCCATGAATGAAGTTACAAAATATGGAAGGTGGTATATACAATTTGAGAAATTCACTTATCTAAGGATTCAAGGTTTCACAGGAATGGCTTATAGACTACCTCGTTACCCCACTGACAAAGTAGTCCTCTTGGAGCTCCCAAGAAAGTTAATAACTTGTGCAGAAAAATTGAAACATCTCCATAGAACAAATGTCCAGTTTCCCATACTGTTGGGTAAAGGCAACTATGCATGTGTCTCCCTAGGAATAGCTAAACACTTAGATACAAAGCTCCAATAAGAAGTTGTTTCATAGGATGCACTTGGAAGATTTTTGGGCCAACTACATGGATGACTATGAAGTGATGAAGAGATCCCATTCAAGATTGTCCTTGGGATTTATAAGGAACTTCCACATCATAGCAGTCCCAGATCAGCTAGAAGATGATGAGAATGTAATGCACAGGGGACCTTGGGAAACTCAATATCATCAACCAATTCATTTGCCAAATTGGGCTAATGCCGAAGAAAGCTCCTTGGATCAAGTAATGAAAGAGCCAATAAGATTAAGCAAGGCATGGGTCAGAAGCCAAATTGTTGTTCTAGAAAAACAAGGAGTGCAACTCACATACACTCAACTTGAATTTGAGGAGTCTGGAGGTGAAGAAGATGTACCTATAGAGATTATAGATGAAGCAGAACTAGTTCAAGAACCTACCAAGAAGTCAGATAGTGAAGAACATATCCCTTTGGCAGAGAAAGTAAAAGGGAAAAAGATAAAGAACGCTGCCCCAAAATCGCAAAAGAAAGATATGCGCCTGGAACAAGAACAAGGGCATCTAAAAAGAGGGACATGCCTAGTGGACTAGGAGAAGGGTCAAAGACAAAGAAAACTAAAGTGAAGACCACTGGCATAACCATAGAAGCTTCCACTACTACAACTTCTGATAACGCAAACCTGCCAGTAGTTTCTCTACCCCCTACTGCCCCAATTGTGAATGTTGCTACCCTTTCTTTTGCTGATTCAACTGTTGCACCTTCTCTTGTTGTTTCCACTGCTTGTCCTTTTGCCCCTGTAACAATCATCCAAGAAGATACCTCCGTTGCTTCCTCACCAATGGTTACTATCTCGACTACCTCATGTCTATTGATAATAGATTCAAACACTCTGAGTAGCCCCATTTCTTCCATTGTTGCCTCTTCACTCTCCTCCATTTCCACTATGTCTATGCCTTCCATATCCTCTGTTTCACTCTCCACTTCCTTCTCCCTACCACCTATTTCCTCCATCCTTTCACCATCTTTCCCTATGCCTTCTTCCATAACCACACCTATTGTCATTTCTTCTATCTTACCAACCTCTCCCGTTCCACCTACTTTGGGATTCACCTATTTTGCCAACTTGACACAGGTCAGTCTGTCTTCATTTGCAACAGTCCCATCATCTGTTGTTCCTAGTTTCCAAGCTGCAACAACACAAGATTCAACTCCTCTGTTTGTACCACTGCTACCAGGGATAGATAAAGTATGTGCAAAGTTAGGCCTTTAGGAACAAGATCCTGAGGAGGATACATTTGAAGAGCCTCTTTCTGAAGCAGTGAATACAGAAGTGATAGAAGTTTCTGATAGCCCTCCAAAAAAGAACTCAACAGAAATAGTCTTGGGAGCTGCACATAATTTCAACTTGTAAAAGAGTACATTAGAATTCAATCCTTCTTATCTCATTATATAAATCACAATTAAATAAAATCAAACCTTATAATCATAACTTATATGCATTATTCCTTTCTCTATTTCACTATACAAGATCATAATTTCCTTCCGAAAGAGACTATACTTGGGCCAATCATCTTAATCCAAATCATTCACCCAACAAGAGAGGGTTCCTTGGGCATAATCTTGCCATAGGTCCATTGCCCTTTCCTTTGATCTAGAATGGCAATCTTCACCAACTAGAGTCAAAGGCCTATCCACTTGTCCCATATTGGCAATCTTCACCAATTGGAACAAGGGCCATTTCCACTTGTCCATATTAGCAATCTTCACTAATTGGAACAAGGGCCTTTCTCCACTTGCTTCAAGTTAGCAATCTACACTAATTGAAACAAGGGCCTTACTCCTCTTTCCTCAAGTTAGCAATCTACACTAATTGAGTCAAGGGCCTATCTCCACTTACTCCAGATTAGCAATCTACACTAATCGAGATAAGGGCCTTTTTCCACTTACCTCATATTGGCAATCTACACCAAATGAGATAAGGTCCTTTCTCAGTTGAGTACTCTTCCCATTTTAGACAAGCAATCTACACTTGCCTTGTAAGGTTAGAGCCTTATCAACTCAAGCCCTATTATACCTTGGCCAATTGCCTAACCCTTAAACTCACTTATGTGGTGTGATGGATTAACAAGGAGGCCCATTTCTCAATCCGATAGTCCATAGTTATGAATTATATGAGTATCTTTCTATCATATGTTTGCCTTTCACTTTCTTCAAGATACTTTTTATATTAATCATACATCAATTACACATTCTTTATAATGCTCATGCATCATATAATAATTCATAATACCTTTCATAATCTTATTCTATGAGTATAATCTATTATTTCTAATGATATTCTTTCCAAAAAACTTTCTATAATTTCTACTTAACAATTATTACTTTCACTAATCAAATCAAGATAAGAATCTGATAGAAACAAGAGCATGATCATAGCCTTCATTTGTACAATTGTTCCTGAGATCATACGCTGATTGGTAATCCATTGATTATGGTTGGACTGAGTTGATTTTTGTGAGATGATCGGATGATAGTAAACTGGAGAAATATTGAAGATGAAGAAGAAGATACAAATAAAGAACTGAAGCAAGAACAAAAGGTGCTCGAAGGGCCACTTAGTACAAACAATGAAAATCCTGATATTTCTAAAGAATCCTCCTCAACACCACCTGATTGGCTACAAAATAGGATCGCCTATCCAGAGCCTCGGGTTGAAATCATGAAATTGGATCTAAGTGCCATTCTAGCACAGACACAGAAGCTGAGGAAACAGAAAAGGTTGATGAATTCAAAGGATCTGTTTCTTCCATCTTAGAGCAGTTAGACAAGGATGAACTCACCAAGAAGGAATTGAAGCAAAAAAATGGAGAATTCAAAGCATGCTTGCAGTTCTTAATAAAACCCCTAGATTCTGAAGGTGAGCTTAGGACAGTCCCTACTTTGCTGTCAAAGGATGAAGTAACAAAGCTCGATGAAGTTAGGACTATGGCTACTGGAACCCAAAACTGGATGATTAAAGTATGTCAGGAAGGATGTGAAGCCATTGAATTTGCAGTTGACCTTCATAAAAAATTTTGCAAATTACAGGACTATTGGAAAGAATTGCACGAGGAATGTGACCCTTTTGATGAGTATTATTCTCAGGTGTTCCCTTGGGTGCAAGCAATAAGAGATCTGCCTGCTCAAACACTAGTATCTGAAAATATCTTGACAGCAGATAGACTGCATAAAGTAGTGAAATGGTACGAATAGGTAAAACTAAGGAAATAAGTTCTTGATAATATGACAGAAGATTATAAGGTGGCAGATAATAATATATTATCTTTTATCTATGAGATAAATGATTCATTGAAGGACTACCTTGTAATGGGTTGTGATGATTTGGCTCCATATGATGTGCAGGGGTGTAAAGATAAGTTGCACAAAATAGTCTTTGAGGAGACTGAATTGGATGTCGTGGGCAGATTGGATAAAGTTAGTGATCTCCAGACTGACTTCATTGCTTTTCATAAAGGGAGAAAGGAAGTTTAAAAAATGTACATCTAATACTGTTGGGAGCTAGAAATGTTCAGATACTGAGTGAACCACATCGAGAACCTGGACCCAGCTGATATCAATCCAGCATTGTCAGCTTGGGTTGACTACATCAACAGGAAGGCAGAAGAAGACAAAATAGATTTAGATGAAGAACAATAGTATATTTTTGAATATTTTGAAATGTAATCCCATCACTCGTGTATTTCTATATTTGGAAGGTCATGTGATGCTATTTTATCCTTATTATGCCTTAAAAATTGTCTTTTCACTATATATATTCAAATGGGTAGTCAATTTGTCCAGGGTCAATGTATTTGAAGGTCATTTTTCTTCTTTTTCCTAAGAGACAAATTGTAATTGGGGAATGCCAAGTGCTGTTGAAAATGCATTTAATGATGTTAAATCTGGACTGTCGGTGTCGAGTTAATCTCCACCGTTCATTCAAAAACTTAGTATGGCACCTCTCCTAGATAAGGGGTTGCCATCCTTCTCATTTGTAAGACTCTTGATGCCGAATTATTGATGCTCTGCCATTTGGAGTTAATACAAAGCAAGCTTCTGCAGTTTTCCTAAGAATTTGTTCATTGTGTTGCTTATTTGGTTTCATGGTTCGCTTCATGATCTCCATTAGTTAGATTCGTGCTTCTGCAATGCTTATGATTTGTTAAGGTATTTGATGAATATTCATGTCCATACTATTAGTTGCTTGCTGATTGTGAGCAGTTATGCATAGTTAGCCTAGACTATTGAATTGTGCTTAGTTCAATTACATTACAGAAGTTAAATCACGCCATAATTTGGGTATTTGATCTATGTGTGTAATCTGAAAATCTATCGAATCCATAGAAGATAACACTATTTTCTGCAATGCTGTAGCAATCTCTGTAGCTTGGTAAAGCAAGAAATTAGTTAATTTCTAAATGTTTGTCTACATGATACAAGTATTTCATTGTGGATGTCACTTAGGGTTTCTCTAAAACCCTATCTCCTTTTGTATTTTCTTTCAAAATCCACTGTTAGTTTAGGTCTTTTCAATAGCATTTTACATTGCCATATCAACTAAAAGTCTAAGGGTTTTCATGAACTGCTGTCCAAATTGTCCAAATCTGTCAAACTGCATGTAAGACCCCTTGTAGGAATAGCTAGTACATTCCAACTGAGAGATTCCAAGCGAGCTAAGACCTAGTTGTATTATCCTTGGAGTAGTCTTACCTAGGGTAGGATACTTTTCAAGAGAGGTGCGATCCCAACAATCATACCTACGTTGTTGTGTGCTAAAAACACCATCAACACTGTCTAGAGATAAAACCACGATCCGGTTTGTTATCCTCTGAGTTGTAGCATTCAAAAATCCAATTCACTAACTAGGTTGAGGATTTTTGCCCCTAGTCAAGTAAAGGATTGATTTATTGTGGATGAACTGATAATAGACATGAACAGATAGGCCCTAAGGGACTGACCTAGTGCCTCGAGGGCTCATCAATGTTAGCCTTGCCTACGTGACGATGCAGAGGTAACGTAGTTCGGGGTGTGGACCATGTGGACCTAAGACCTAGGTGATTGGAAAAGTGGGATTGGAAGGAGAAAAGGATGGGTAATAAGGGATGAAATGGATGGGAAGCCTCGTGGGCTCATCAATGATGGCCTTGCTTATGTGATAGCTTAGAGGCGACGTAGTTCGACAATGGTAGCAATGATGGAGTTATAACAGATGACAAGACAGATGAAGGACTAGATTGAAAGTCTGATGGGACAAGGCAATAAGGGCGAGCGAACCCAAGCCATGATAGGTATCTTTATGCGATTGGATGGATGTGGTAAGAAAAGATGGATGAGGACTAAAATCCTAAGAGATGGAGGAAGCGATTAAATACTGACATTGCTTTTTGATTCCCTTGCATTGGGGTTTGTAGGATTGGACAATTGGATAAAAGGATAGGTGATAACGGATGGAATGGATGCACACATAAGAAAACAAGGACATGATCTCCAAGGACTATGCCACATAGGAATAACTCAGGATTTGACACGACAATGCTTATGACAAGAGTGTAATAGGATTAGATTGGTTTGAAAAAGATAAGGTACATCAAGAGTTTTTCCAAAGCATGTTTCGACATTTTACCCCCATATCTTTATCAAGATCAAAAGAGGAATGGAGGATGAATGGACTCAATATGATAGGTATATGTAGGATAAGGATGATAGGAGGGTATGGTAAGATAGGATGGAAAATGATAGGGTCGATGAGACAATGTGCTCCCAAGGGTAGATGACATGGAAGATCAACCTACACATGATGCCTATTTGCCAGGTTTTCATCATGGTACTTATCCAAGGCGCCACCAAGGGTGGTTTTCATCGTTGGACGAAGATATTTTTTCTTTACTTTTTTGATTTTTTTTTAATATTTAGATAGGATAGGTGGAATACGGACGAGAGGGACTCAAGTATCTACTTCCATGAAAGGTGGTAGTCCTACTAGGGATGAATGTCATCAAATGGACAATATCAAATGTCATTATGCTCATAGATGTTGGTAGGGGATTGCATGAAAGGGATATGGAGTAGGTGGATAATGAATTGTGAAAGGAACGATAGTGGATTATGATGTGGATTATGTAGGAAACAAAAAGTAGATTATGATGTGGATTATGTAAGACTTATGCAAGGATGGAGGGAATGCTTATGCAAAAGCATGGACCATAAGAATAGGATGGGGAAGATATGTAGGATAATTGTGGAACGAAGGGGAAATGGAGGTATGTGGAAATGTCGTGGGATCGAAGCGAACCATGACCAACGGTTGCACATATCATGATAAACATTGAAGCTTATGATGGGAAGGTGCTGTAGGAAGCAATGGAGATTTTTGCTTAGTGGATGGGTGATTTAGGCATTTAGGGACCCACATAGACTTAGTATTTTTCTAATTTTTGCTTGTCATGTGGGATGGATGGATTTGAGACTTTTGGATGGAATGGGATTTTTGGATGGAAGAGGAGAAAGTGAATGGTTGGGATTCTTGAGAGGTGGATGCATTAACTTGATGGCTTTTTGCTTAGGTACCCAAACCATTTTTCTTTAGACTTTACTTGTGAAGGTATGGGCTTGGGTATATGCAAATTTTGTGCAGCTTCTGAGGTATTTACTTGTTGCTTAGGGACCCACACCTTTTTCAGTTTTGCTTTGAGGTGTGTGGGTGTATGCATCTTTTGAGATGGGTTTTTCTTTGATTCTTTGGATTGATTTCCTAAGGTATTAGGACCCTTAGGGATTTTGACTTTTTGAAAGGATGCATCCCAATGTTTATTTTTGAATCCCATAGGTTTGGTGGAATGAGTGGAAGCTTCATGTTTAGACAATATGTGCATTTGTTGGTCATGATTCAAAATGTGAGGGAATGTGTGGATGGATGGATTTGGTGTTGGGAGAAGTGATGGTAAAATGAATGGAGGGATGTTAGGAGTTGAAAGTAGTGGAGGTAGATTGGATGGTGGAAGGTGTATGGTCACATGTTTTTGGGATTTGTATGATAAGGGAGGTGGAATAACGACATATGTTTTGGGGATATGATAGGATGTACAATGGGAACGAGTGGATTTAGAAGGCATGGAGGAAGTACCAACATCATGAGATTACTTTTCTTGGGGAATATAACCAAGGCCATAAGAAGGTGGAGGGACTTTGACATGGATAGGGTCCAAAATACCTTGTTCATGAAGGCCCAAGCCTTTACCTTGATAGTTCATATTTTGGAGTATGCGGTGGACAATGGGATTGTGGGTGATTTGGACACTAGATGTGATCTCAGTATTTGATGGGAAAGGTGAAGTGGTAGATAATGATTGTTTCTCTCCTAAGCAAGAACATTCATGGATGAAGGTAGTGAGACCAAGGGGATAGGATAATGGATTTGCAACATGGTCGATAATGGATGTTGGAGGATCATTAGGATCTTGATTATCGTTATGCTCACTAAGATCCAAGTTATTGGTTTGATCATCTATGTGCACTTGGGAGGCAAGTGTCTCATCAAGGAAAGTGTGTGTTGTTGGATCATGGATAGGACTAGGTGGAGGATGGATAGGAGTAATGGAAGTTTCTTGCTCATGGATGGTTATGGGGTTATGGATAGATAGGGTAATAAGATCATGACCATGACCATGGAATGCATAAAGTTGGCTAAGAGGATCATCATGGTTCGCTTGATCATAGATAGGACCTTGATCATAGACAGGATCTTGATCATAGATAGGATTAAGTGTGATATGGATGGGATCAATTTGCTCATGTATAGGTTCTTCATCAATGATAATATCTTGATCATAGAAAAGATATAGTTTATGGATGGGTTGGATTTGGATTTCTTTCTCATGTATGGGTATAGGATCAAGTTGTTCATGGATATCTTCTTCATAGGTAATATCTTGATCATGGAAAAGATAAACGTTATGGATAGGTGGAATGAAAGTAATTTAACCTTGATTAGGACTAGGAATTGATGTTTTCACATGCTTAGGATTAGGTTCTTGACATACCTCTTGGGTTACTTGATTAGAAGTGATAGGATCTTGGATAGGCTTGACATGCTCTTGAGGGTTATCAACATGAGGGGATGATAGATCTTGACTTGGATTCATTGGTTGAGATTTTTCAATAGGCTCAAGGGGTTGTGGACTATATGATGGGATTGTAGGATTGGACATGGCATTGGAAGAATCTTTTGTAGGTTCAAGGATAGAAATTTGGGGACATGGTTGACTCCCTGCTAGTAGCCCTTGGATCACATCCTTCATAGGTGTATGATTATATGAATGAGGTAATGGATGGGTGGGTTTGGATTTCTCCATAGCTTTTCTTTCACTTTTAGATTTTAGGAAGAATCTTTGGGGAAAATCATTCAAGGATTCTTTGGTTGGATTTAATGGAGGTATTGGTGTAGGACTAGTATGCTTTGGGATAGGCATTTTATGGGATGGTGATGGAGGACTAGTAGATGGAGGGTATATGATTCCAAGCTTGATGTGGGATTTCCCTTGCCTAGAGTATCAGTAAGATGACCTAAGGATTCTACAAAGTTTTCATCATTACTAGGATACACAAAGTTCTCATCATCACTAGGATCTATCAAGTTCTCATCATCATTAGGACCAAATTTTAGGCCACCTAGGAGTATGTATGGGTTTGGAGTTAGTCTAGATTTTTGGATGATCACAACCATTTTGATGAATGGAGACTGGACTAGGTTGAACTTATTTTCAAAGTATAAACTAGAGCAAAAAGGGTACCCAGAATTGGTTTCAATTTTGTCTCAAAATGTACTGAACAACTATTTGTTGTGAATGCACAACATCAGATGTGCCGGAATAAAGGCACAGTTCTATGTTGTAAATGCACATTTCTGCTATTTATATGCGTAGGAGTTTAAATGCGCAACAATATCTCTTAAATGCACAACAAAAAGGGGTGTATGCACAACAATAAGTGAATGCGCAGAAAGACATTTTGAATGCACAGGAAGATGTATCAAATGCACAGCTCTGCACAAAGATTTTGCTTTTGGTTTAGTTTCAGTTTGCTTTTCTTTTTGCACATTTTTCTAGAATTTTCCAAGGTTTGTGGTACTGTTTTTGACTCAAGTTTTTGCCAGAAAACACAACAAGCAAGATGTCATGATTATTTGAAACAAGTTTTGATAAATGAAAAACAAGAAAGTACAATCCTAGGGATGGCAAGGACAATATTCGTCGAATTCCAACTTGGATTTTACTCTAGCCACTTACATAAAGGCGGATAGTTAGTAACTTGGTAGCATCGGCTCCCCTCCACGGTACTCACTTCTCACACATACCAAGTTACAGTTCCTCCAAAGAGTTGAACTTTCTGTCTCCACACTAGATGAGTGTATGATGTTGGACGGCTTCAGAGGTCCGACCTCCTGCGTTAACAAATAGGGGTTTTTGGCTTTCTAAAACAAATGGCTTTTTAGTATGGACATCCATTTAGGTGGTTACACATGCGGCAATTCACTCCGATAAGGAGGCTTCCCAGCCTATAGAGGTTACGCTCTATAGGGTTTTGGGGGAAACATTTGTCAGTGTAACATATTAACACCTGTTGTTTGCAATTTTCATCACAAACACATTTTATTTATAGTGACTTGGAAGTGGCTTGGCTTTAGCTTGTTATCGCTTAAGGTTGTCCCACTTGAAAGGAAGGAATTCCAAGGGCATGCCTCTTCTAAAGGCTACACATGCAAAATGATGAGTTTGGCATTTTGGTCACCTAGGAAAGGGGAGAGCATAGTGCTATCATCATTTTGAAAACACAAAGAACACTGGTTCTTTATCCCCCTAGTTAAAAATAAACAAACTAAATGTGTTTAATCTACCAAGCACAATCCATTTGACTAGATAGCAATAACCTTGAAAAGATGGTTCATTTTATCTCATAAACAAATCTATGTGAAGATTGTTTGTTGGAGGAGAAAATAAATTACTTTCCTTTAATTTACTGCTAGATGAGTGATTTGTAATTGCTAGATTGACTTGAAAGATTTGTTCAGTTTTTAACCACCTAGGTTGGGACTATGTGTGAGTTGTATGCAACAATTCAGTTTACTTACTCCTGATTAGATCTAGGTGAAAATTTGCATGAAGATGTTGAATTACTCCTCCCTAATTAAATCTAGATGAACTTATGATGCAGCTAAATGACTAAACAGAGCTCCTACACCTACAAGAAGAATTAGTATGGAAATCTTTGCAAAAATCAATACAACTTTTTTGTCAGAAAGTAAATGCGCAGGAACAGGAAGCAAATACACTGCTCAGTAAAAGTGTAGAAATGTGAATGCGTAGTATTATGCTATAAATGCGCAGGAAGATTTATCATATGTGTGGAAAGATTTATCATATGCGTGGAAAGACTTATCATATGCGCAGAAAGACTTATCATATGTACAGAAAGATTTATCATATGCGCAGGACTGGTTATTTTGCTCCTGTAGGCTCTATTTTTGGCATGGATGCGTAGAACTGGAACTTGTATGCGCTGAAACAACCTGTTACGACTTCAAGTACACCAAAAAATCAAATTTGATGTTAAAAATGGGACAAGGCCCCACGGTGGGCACCATAAATGTTAGTGGAAAATGTGAACAATAGTATTAAACAATTAATCATCCAATAACTCAATGGAAATTGATGTAAATACAAGTAAACAAAGATTATACCTTTGAAGACTGATTTACCTCTATGCTTCCATTATTCACCTATCTCCTCTTGATCTTGATGGTAATGGAGCTCTCAAAAGTGTGTACTTCCTTGTTGTTGAAAATGACAAGAGTAGAATGGTTGTAGGTGGATAATGCAATGGAGGTTACACTACAATGCAATACTAATGGAGATGGATTGATGGAGACATGATTGGATGATGATTATGATAGTGATGTTGTATGAATGCAAATGGAGATAACTTTTCCAAAGGCACGTTGGTATGATTCCCACAGAGTAAGATTGTGAATGCTTGAGTGGATGCAAATGGGTGTGAAAACCTTGCTTACATAGGCTGAGTGAAGACCAAATCTAAGTGTTAATAGATCCATGAATAGAGGAATTACCTATGAGGTGTATGGTTGAGAAGACTTTAGAGAATGTGCGCGAATCAAGAGAGGATAAGTGTCCAAGCTCCTTTCGTGAGTTATGGGAGTTAACATAATAGATTGAGGAGTTAACTGAGATGATTGATCAGTTAACTGGGTTGATTGGAGAGTCAATAGAATAGATTGACCAATGAACTCAATTGACTAATTAGTTAACATATTTGATTGATGAGTTAACTAATTTGACTAGAGGATAAATAGGACATGTGGGTGAGGGGATATTAGCTAATTAAATATTTAAAATATTTAATTATGTGTGCAACATGGTGAGGTGGAATGGTGAGGTGGAAAGGTGATGTGGATTTATGAAATTAGGACTTTGGGATAGAGGAATTTAGGATTATTTAATTAGATGAGACATTAGAAGAATTAGGGGATTTAATTAAATAAATTGATTTTATTTAATTATTGGAGGAATGTGAATCATTTAAATAAATTAGGATATTTATTTAATTAACAGAAGAATGAGAATAAAATAAATATTAAAATATTTATTTAATTCGACTTAGCCATTTTTAGGTGTATACACTTCTAACAAATATAGAGAGAGAATTGCACTTTAGAACTAGATGGTTCATAACTTATTTGGCATTCCTCTTATTTTGGGTGGATATTTTAATATGATTGATAATGATTGTGATAAAAGGGATGGTAATAAATTTAGGTGGAAAAGCGATGAGAGATTTTATTGGGTTAAAATGAAGAGAATTCTAAGTATTAAAGACCCTTTAAAAAATGGTGAAGGGTAGAATAGAATGATTTGGTATACTTGGTGTAACCAATAGAGTGGTTTAAGAAGGATTTATACTCGATTGGATAGGTTTTATGCAAATAAAAAATTCTTCAATTTTAGATCCCTTAGTAATAATAATGTTTTTTGGTTAAACCCTATACTCTCTTTGATCATCACCCTATTAAAGCTAAAAAAAAATCAAGTGATTGTTAGGATTAAGGTGCCATCAACTTTATAAATCCTATGTATTTAATTACTCCTAATATTGTTTGTAAATCATTCATAAGGGATGAAGTATTCACCAAGTAGTGATCTTGTTTCAACCCTATTTTGGATCCTTGTACCTGATGGGGGGTGTGGGGGAGATTTCCCCCCACTACTGTTGCCAAGGGGTTAGGGGGGGCGGTGATAGCTTCCTAGCCCCCCTAGCAGGGGTTCGAGGCCAGCGCCCCCAAAGAGATTTTTTTTAGAAAATTACCTTGTAAAACATTGTAATTTCGTAGTCAATTTGGACCATTCATCATTAGGTCGCAGATCTAACAATAGAAGTTATGTTAGGATTTTTTCCCTAGAAGGCAACACTCTTTTTAAAGGATATTGTATTGCAGCTATGGATGAGTATTACAAGTACTGCTGAATTGAAGACTTAAGAGGAGATTGATAGTATTGTATTGTAAACTCTATTGAAGTTAATACAAACTGGTGCACCTCTTCTTGTGTGGAGTTTTTTCTTGAAAGGGTTTCTCCATGTAAACACTGTGTTATGTGTTTGATCTTCTATTCCATTATTTCTTTTTGTTGATTTTGTACTATCTCCATTTTGGTTTTACACTAGATTAATAGTTATAGTTGTAATCATATTTTCATTCTATAGTTATTCACCTTCATCTCTAACATTTGGTATTAGAACCTGGCCAGTTATGTGTCTTGGGTGGAAGTGTGAGGGATTTTTGAGCTATAGTGGGAGTTCTAGTTGATTTTATTTTACAGATTTATGTAGAATCCATGGCTGCATCCTTGTCCTAATTGGACATCAAAAAATTCATTGGAACGGGTTATGAGCTGTGGAAGCTGAAAATGGAGGATCTCCTTGAAGAAAGAGATCAATTGTTGGCTATGAAAAAAGAGAAGAAACCTGATAGTTATCAATTAGGATGAGTGGGACAAGATGGACAAAAAGGCAAGAGGAACAATCTGGTTATGCCTTGTAGACTTTGTCCTGTTGAATGTCTCTACTGAGAAAACTGCACATGCATTATGGAAGCAGTTGGGTGAAATATATCAAGCCAAGAGCCTGGTAAATAAACTATATCTCAAAAGAAAGTTATTTTCCCTTAAAATGAAGGAGGGTGATTCGATAGCTGAGCACTTGAATACATTTAATTTGATTATGAGTCAGTTAGCTTTTGTGGATGTTAAGATAGATGAGGAAGATAAGTGTATTATGCTTCTTTGTTCTTTGCCTGAGTCTTGGGAGAATTTCATTCTTGCTATCACTGTACAAAGATGGATGCCCTTGTTGCAACTCTAATGTCATGAGAAATGAGGAAGAAGGCTATAGATAGCTTAGTGGATGCTCTTATTGTCAGGGGAGGTCTAAGGAAAGAGGACCAAAAGGAGATCAGAAGGGGCCTAAAGAATCAAAAGGTCTATCTAAAACTTCAGGGAAGAAGAACAAAGTTAATTGTTGGAACTGTGGTAAGAGGGGGCATGTGAACAAAGAATGCAGAAACCTAAAGAAACAGTGGGATTACTCTACTATAAAGTCCTCAAAAGCAAGTGATGAAGTTTTAATTTCTACATGTAATGTTATGTCTAATGAACTGTAAGGCCTAATCTCTTCTTATGTAATTAATAGATTTAATAAATTAGAAATTAGAAATTATAATTTATGTTCTAGATTCTATTTATTTTAGATTTTGAGAATATGGGTGACGGGAATTTGAAATGGAAGAGTTATTTTGGATGTTACAAGAAAGAGAGATAGTGGAATAGTGGGATGCTAGTAATTACTGCATTTTCCAATTTTATTTATAAGTACATACGGAAGATGTAGGGGGAGGAAATGGAATATTAATTACTTTATCGAACGAATGGAAGAGAGAAGGAGGTTATAAAACCAGAAATGAGAAAACTTTAAGGGACGATAGTTTTGAGAAGAGGATGGGGAAAAGAATAAGAATGTGTTAGTAGAAAAAATTAGGTTAATAAGATCAAGCATTACAATCAAAACCCAATCCTACCACCTTCAAAGAATCCATCTAAATGACATAAAAATGAAAGAAAATCAAAGAACAATGTCACCTATATTGTATTGATTCCTTGGTTGTAATGTGGATTGCTTCTCAATAGTGAACAACCATAGTTGTCAAAGCTGCCATGATGATAGATGATATGCTCAAAGTGCTTGATGGATGCTCAATGGACTCAATATGCAAGAGATGATAATATGGACGTTATATGATTGTGTGGGATTTTATGAAATGAGGTGAGAGGGTGTTTATATAACTCTCAACTAAGATTGATCAATGGTGGAGATTAGGTGGCTATGTGAACGGTTGAGATTAAACAAGAGGCTTGGATGAATGTGTACAAGACATGTGTCCATAGAAAAATCTTTTATTAAATGATTGTAGTTGGTTTGTTGGTAGTGGTAAGATTGATTTTCTTAAAATAGGATGTCTTTTCTATTTTGAGAGTTGGATGATGTGGATGATTGATTTTAGAACCAATCAAATCATTTTTTGTATTTAATCTATGAACAAGGCCAGCTTGTACACATAGAAGAAAGTGATAAGATAAGGAAATGATAAGATAAAATAAAATTAAATAAATAAATTCATTTAATTTATTTTAAAATGATAGAGGAAGGAGCTAATTTTAGAAAATTGGAAGAATCAATATAAATAAATTTATTTAATTTATATGCATGACGAGAAGATAAATAAATAAAATATTGATTTTATTTATTTTAGAGGAATAATGAGATAATTAAATAATTAAATATTATTTAATTATAGATAGAAAATAGAAGAGTAATAGATGAGATTAGATGAAATTAATTAAATAAATATAATTTATTTAATTAATGATAGAAGTGGATGGTTTAGAAGAAAATCGATAATTGATACAAATGTGAGACAAAATTGACATATGCAATGGTGAATGATGCGGCAAATTGACAAATGATGTGAAGAGTCAATTTTGGTTGTCTACATTTTGCCCCTTTGAGACAATGTGTGTTAGGACGTTGTTTCAAAGAAGATATAACTGATACATTAAGATAAACAAGCTATGCCCCAGTGAAACTGGTGGGTGATGCCCCCTCGAGAGGAAAACTAGGCTACCAGGAAAAAGATTGGGTTGTCTTGTGATTAGATGACAAAACGAGGATAGACTAGGTTGACACGAAGAAATAGGGTTTGGGTGGGATAAACTGGGATGGAAAACAAGGTTTTGGCTTAGAAGAAAAATTACAGCTTGGGCTGTATAAATAGGCTTCAAGACCTCAATTCAACTCATTCATGCTATTTATGTTTAGAATTATAGAGCTCTGAGTGTTTAGAGTGCACCAAGACTTCTGAGAGCTTCAAGATGGTGATTCCATGTGCAGATCATCGAGCGGCGAGGGTGAGGACATATGGACGACCAGTAGGAGCTCCCGCACCAGTATGTATCAAAAACTTACTCCAAATGTGTCATTAATAGGGTCCAAAAGCGTCATTAATTTATGTCAGTGACCAAAGGTGTACTAGGATAGTGCATGCACTTTTGAGCGACAAAAAGTCACATTTAGCTTTTTGCATTGCTTTTGAACATGGGTTCATCACGTTTGGTGAGGTAGGTCGCATTTGGTTGAAAACCTAGATTAGGGCTAGTGCCATACGTCTTTGGTGAAAATTTTTGCCTTTGATGTGCAGAGGCTTGCCTATGGCAGTTTAGGTCACTTTTGAGTGATAGAAAATAGCATATGGTAAATTAAATCACCTATAGTCGACAGGAAGTCACCTATGGCGAAAAGAGTCACTTATGGTAGAACTTAGGCAAACTTAGGATTTTATGCAAAATAAGCTCACATCCCTAAATAACACTTGATCAACTGATATGTGCAGAGTGTATTACTAGCGTTATTGTCGAGAGAGGTGCATCCAACAGATTTGGTATTGGTGAGGTAGTTAGACGCAGAGGAGCACTTGTTCTTAGAGATAGTTGACTTAGAGCATGCAACATGGATCACCCCTGTATGGGTGCATCTTGCATTGATGACAATGTTAGTAGAGCGTTGGTATAGTGAGCACAGTTCGTTCCTATTTCCGACTAGTGAGGCTACCATCACAATGGAGGATGTGTGGCGTATATTAAGGATTCCTATCCATGGTGATCAGGTTGATTATGATCCGGAGTGGGGTCTTGATGCACTGTGATGATTATTCAGGACTCCTGATATAGGGGCTAAGGACCATGAGATACCCATACAGATGATGAGGGGCCACTGTGATAGTCTTCAGCGATTAGTGGTGGTGATCATATAGTTCCTGGTGCTAGATAGACATGCTAAAGGATTCCCTGTAGGATGGGGGACAGTTATGGAGGAATTATTTGAGTACAACGTTAGATATGCATGGGGTCCCTGTGTATTAGGACAACTATATCATTATCTTCATGATTGTGCCTACTTATTTGGTTCAAGCATGTCAGCTAGGGTCACATTGTTACATGTTTGGGCATATGAGCACATTATTGTCACAAGACTAGTGAGTTTACGACAAAGAGCACCAGGGGAGCCTTATGTTCATATTTACGGAGGAGTTACTACATATAAGTAGCTTAATGCACCTATATACTAGTGGCGTACATTAGATAAGCTAGATCGGGTCATTTGGAGACCTTAGAGGGATTGTGAGAGTTGGAATGATGATGTTGAACAACTGTTATATGCGTGATAGCCTAGGTATCTCTTTGGATTGAGCATATATGTTATTGAGCAATATCTTCTAGAGAGGGTACTTCAACAGTTTGGTCTACCCCAAGGTGATCCAGTGGGAGATGCCATCTACGGGAGGACACGGTGAGAGATTCCTGCATGGGGTCCTGCGGTTGTTGTGGAGACAGTACTGGCAGATTTTCAGAGCTTATGGCCAGTGGTTTAGGATTGGATTATGGGGCCAGCTAATGCTGGCACTACTCCAGAGTATGATGCATATTGGTTATTACATCGGCCTACTCGGTTGAGCATGCCAGGATAGGTAGGGGAGGTGGTAGTTCACAGGCTCGTTAGGAGGAGAGTGAGGGGACATAGATGACCTCTGAGGGTACAAATAGTTGCATAGGGACATGCTGCTGAGGTGCCAGGATAGGTGCCTAGACAGGTTCAGGTTCAGCCACCACAGTAGCAGGTTGTGGTAGCGGGAGGTGGTGGAGATGGAGGAGATCAGAGAGAGACAATAGAGACTTGTTTGCGATGCCAGTTGCAGATGGAGATAGGCTAGAGGGTGAGATTAGAGGCATGATACAGATGGCTAGGGGTTGACAGGGACAGAGCCTTAGTCGCTATGAGACAGGTTCGGGCTCAGGTGTAGGCTTATCAGGCACAACCATAGACACAGGCACAGGTGATGGGAATGTGGCTAGACTTATAGCGCAGAGGGATGCGGCAGTGCAGAGAGTACAGAGATTGACATGAGAGTAGGATGCCGCTATAGCTACATTGGGTACGGATCAGGCTACATTGTATTTGGCTAGAGAGCTCACTCGGGTGCAAGGTGAGTTGGGTACAACTTAGGCAGAGACAAAGTATTATAGGGGCTTATACTTTGGAGCAGTACTAGCAGATCAGAGGCAGCCTAGCTTTAGGACTAGATCCAGAGCATCAGGGTCATGGAGGATAGGGAGATTTGACCCTTCAATTGCGGGCCCACCCCTATAGGCAGGTGCAGGGGGGTCTCAGGGAGCTGGTGAAGATCAGGGTGAGGCTTCCTCAGTGAGTGCCACCCACCCGAGACATTAGGAATAGCTTGCTTTGTTCATATTGTATCAGTATTTTGTATCATGTTGTATCATTATGAGGCCTATGAACTGATATGTGTATTTTGATGGCTCTTTGATAGCCAGATTTGTATATATATCGATTCATTTTGTACATGATGAGACACTTGTGTATTGACCTATATGTATATATATGGTGGATTTTGGTAGTGCTATATGATGTCATGAGTATGAATGCACATGTATAATGCTTATTTTTATGGTTTTGTATGTTTTTATGATGATGGCATGCATATGGGTAGATGATAAAATGATACATAGATATGATTATTATTGGATAATGTAATACTTATGATGGATGCATGGTTATGGAAATGTATATATGTTTATGTGAATGGATATGTGTATATAATACACAATGCATGTGATGATGTATGTCTAACACAATTGTTTTGCAGGAAGAGGGTAATGGAATGACATATAAAAAGAAGAAAGTAGGTGGAAATTTGGTTGGTCAATCCTTGTGAGAGCTATGGCTTTATTGTGGTAAATGAATGAATGGATGATGGATAATAGATGATGGAAGAAGCTTCAACGGTTGCACACAAATTTAGATATTTGTAATCCTTATGTTTGATATAGCATATGGATATTATGCACCAGGGTATAGAAGACCAAGGTGTTGATGTATCCAATGCAGCATAATACAATCTTGTCTATCATATGAGGTCAAGATGTTGATCCAACATACACAAGATATGAATATTAGCTGCTCTGAGATGGACTTTGACTCTGCAAGCAACGGTTTGAACTTATTTCCACTAACATAATGAAACCTTGTTGGTTATATGTATGAGAAATAGTCTTAGCATAGAATAAACTTAGTGCATAAGAGTCTGTTTAGCTTCTCATATGCAAAAGATATTGATATACAAGATGCTAATCCCAACGTGTACAAGATACCATTAGGTGTAGTAGGAGAATAAGATCATCCCACAAACATAGCATATGAAAGCAAATGACCATGCCCCAGTCCATACTTCATCGCGACATACCAAGATATGATTGTTGGAGCCCAGGACAACACTGAGAGGGAGGCGGTGAATCAGTGTTGTCAAACTTTTTAACTTTTTGCAACTTTTGAATTACAAGACAAAGAGGATAAAGAAGACATCAACAATCTATCAAATTCATATGCACATATATGATGATGAAAAGAGTGAACAGAAACTTATATGTAAAACATCTAAAACACACACATAGAGACAAATTATGACACATGAATTTCAGGAGTGGAAAACCCTCTTGGGGTAGAAAAACCACTCAAAATTGCCTCACTAGCTTATTCAAAACCTCACTGGTTACAACAAGGTCTCACTGATCATTCAAGCCTCACTGGCTAGAAAGAGGTCTCACTAACTAACAAAGCCTCACTGGCACATAAAGCCTCACTGGCAAATACAATCACCATCATCAAAACAATACAAGTAATACAGAGGGTTTCTCTGTTTCAATACAAGCCCCTAAATTTGCATATCTTTGTTCAATCACACTCAATATGATCTACATATCAATCTCATGATCCTGCACAATCAAATCACATGTGTTTTCATACTTGGCATGGTTCAATTTGTAAGTTCATTGCATAATATCTTCAACCTGTGTTTTTCTCATCACATACAAAACATAATGTTTTATCTGTATTTTCTCTTCAACATAATTTTCACAAAAATGTCTTCAACATTGCATGATTGTCCACACCACAATAACAACACCAACCATCAATACACCTGAAATGTCATTATATAAAATTTGAAAGATCTTTCATGACCTTTCACATTACTTGTTTGCATAAACATTTCCATCCTTCAAGAAAAGATAATTTCTTCTCTATATAACCATTTCCATCCTACACTTTTCATCTTTCTCTGTGCACTTCAATGACCCTTTCAATTTCTTCTTCTTCTTCATAAATTCAATCTGCAATAATAATATCTTCAAGAATAAAAACAATTTTCTCTAGTCAATAAAAATCTTTCTCATGTTCTTTAATCTATTCATCTTCCTCTTGCCCATTTTATTCAACAACTCCATAATTTCACCTGTAATAAAAAACATTCTTCAAACTGCAAAATAAAATCTTCAAAAATATTGTCCCCTGTATAAAGCCTTCATCAAAAATATATCTCTATCAAAACTTTATTTGTCCATCTACATAAAAAAAAATCCTCCCAAGAAATTCATTTGATAATATCTCTTAGTCTTCTCATAAGCATTTTAAAAAGCCAATAAAAAATTTCTCTTAAAAAAAAAAACTCCTTAAAAAATTGCCTTAAATTTCTTTTCGAAAGACTAAATTTCTAATAATAGTCTTTTAAAAAGCACATGCACTATAACTTCCTCCAAGCCACGTGGGAGAGTTTTTTTTTAAATTAGAAATAAATCTTCATTAAAGATCTCCAAAAAAAATGCTTTTAAAAGCACTCACAAAGCTTTATTTTTGGAAGGCTAAAAATAGCCTTAAAAAAATCTTTTATGATTTTCTACCAAATTCGCACCCCACACACTAAATATAGTCTTTTATGGCTTTTTGTCACTCATTACATATAAAAAGAGACTGATCAAAAAAGGTAAAGGGACCGGTTATGAATAATGTTTAAACAACCCTTTACTAAGTCACTTTAAGTGACCCGACTTGCTATAGCAGGTCAATTGAAGTTTAAGACATAAAGTGTATTTGGTATATGATGGTCAGAGAATGTTGAAAGACTTAGGGAAATATAGTTTATGATTTTAGGAGATAAAAGACTAGATTTTTAGGAATTTTCAAATTCTAATACCAAATATCATGCTTTCCCATATTTTATGAGGATTTGAGGGTTTCTTAGAATATTATGATATGCAAAACCCTAGAACTTAGCAAACTTCTTTAGGGCTTTAGATAATTGCAATATTCTCTGACTTGTAATGCATTCGAACAACCTAAGATCAACCTGTATTAGTTGTTCCAATGAAGAATAATGAAGACCAAAATCATGATGAGCCTCATGACAAGTTTGATGACTCTGCAACATGTTTCTTTGCAAGACCAAGTCATATCACATGCCTTTGACATCAATGGGCCATCTAATGATTCTTTTACATTTCTCCTGTCTCATGAGATCCTTCTACTCTTAAGAGACATCACCATTTCTAAGATTGTAACTTCTTGAACCTGAACATGAGATACTTTGATTTATAACATCAACCTCTTATTTTTACTTGATCAATCAACATGACAATGCAATTATTATGTGTCAGTTGAGAAATAGATCAAAGCACACAAAACCTTCAACACCTTGCTTCTTACCTTGGTGATCATTATCACCATGTCACTTACCTCTTATCTAGAACAACACTGAACAACATTCTCCTGATATAGATGCTCAACATCATATGAGCAATCACCTGACATGAGATGAGATATGAATACCTTTTATCATGAAGTATATGTGAAACATGTAAACTCACCTGAATTCATGATGAACTACTAGTGAAGTAGAATGAGTGAAGCAAAATAAACATGAATTTAATATCTTCTTATCTTGAAAAAGACTATTGAGAAGGCATCCTAAAAGCACAAGACTGTGAACCCATCATCACCCGATTATTACCATCACTATTCATTATGGCTTTGAACCCATCAACTTGAACCCATGAATTCATGTGAACACTTGAAGAACCTGAAACACCTCAACGAAGCAAGTCAATCAATGAACATATGAATATTTTTCTGACAACACCATTTTGACATTAATGACAACTAACTTTGCATCAACAACTCAACACCTTTTTGACATCAATGACAATCAATCTCCATCAATGATGAATCAAGGTAGCCTAGATTAGGTATTAGAAAGGGATAAAAGATAAATCAAAAGAAAACAAAAGACAACAATCATGTTCTCCTGCCAAAAGAGGGTGCTCTTGGATAGATTGGATAGTGCCTTGTTGTGAGGAAAGATATATCCTGTTAAAGGCTAAGATGCTGGTTTGACATAGCAAATGTTGGGTAAAGGCATGCGGACAAACGTCTTTGTTTACCCTTGATTTCTTAAGCGCTTGAGCTATCGAGACATGCATAGTTTGGTTCTGCTTGAGTTAGTCAAAGGGAAGACGATAGAAGATAAAAGAGATGAAATGGGAATGGAAGAATGAATCGTTTGTGCTTGTGTACTAGATACTTCCTTCGTATTCGAGCCTGCCTACATACCCTGTATCCACGGGATCAAAGCACAGTATGATGATGATGAGACATGATGATATGTAGTTCTGGGTGCTTATTGATGATGTGGGAGATAGATGATAGAAGAAATGAGAGATGGATGAAGATGATGATAGGTGAAGATTGGATGAAGGATGAAAGAGGGAAGAGGTATATTGCTTATGCCTAAATCTGGGTACTTCCTTCGTATTCTAGATTGCCTACATACCATGTATCCATGGGATCAAGGCACTTAACGATAGAGATGAGATGTAGTTCTGATATTGTTTTATTGATGGGATGATGATGGGGATCGATGGATTGATTGGATTATGGATTGATGGGATTAGTTTAATGTTTGATGATATATTCGACGATGATGCTTTTGGTATCCACTCCAAAAACTAAGTGCAAGCAAGTGCCCCCAGTATGGGATGAATTTTATTATGGAATGGTAATGGATTAGATGACCTAGATCTAGACAAATGATGGACAAAATGATACCTCAACTCCAACAATTTCTAAAACCATGATAGGAGTAAGCACAGGAATGGAAAAGGGAAGGGTTTTATTATGGATGGATAGATTTATGATGGTATAGGTGAAGTTTATTAAGGAACGAATGAAACTTATTATGGGATGGATGGAATTTATTATGGGATGGATAGATGGTAAACAAAACAAAATAGATGGTAGAGCTAGTTCTACACATAGTGTCTGTTTGCCAGGTTTTCACTATGGTACTTATCCAAGGTGCTTGTTTACTAGGTTTTCACTAGAGGATGGATTATTTATCTTTACTATTTTGGTTTTTTTTTAATAGGATATCCCAAGGATCAAGCATAACACTTCTTCAGATGAACACTATTGATGGGTTCATCCAAAGGAATGCCTTTAGGTGTCGAGAGAGTATAAGCTCCTGATCCATAGACTGATGTGATCATATATGGTTCTAACCAATTTGGTTCAAATTTGCCTTTCTTCTCGCAATCTTGTTGATTCTTCTGATTTTCTTTAAGGACAAGGTCTCCTACCTAGAATCTTCTTTCTCTGACCTTTTTGTTGTAGCTACGATGAAGACAGTTTTGATATACTTGGAGATGGTTAGGTGCCGTGAGATGTCTTTCATCCAATAGCTCTAGATCATTTAGCCTGGATATTCAATATTCCTCATTAGAAATGATATGTTGTAGTGACACTCTCAGTGATGGGATCTCGACCTCTATAGGTAGGATAGCTTCAGTGCCATATACAAGTGCATAGGGTGTAGTACCAATGGGAGTTCTAACACTTGTCCGATAGGCCCACAAGGTGGGATTAAGTTGTAGGTGTCAATCACGACCAACTTCATTAACTATCTTCGTAAGGATTTTGATGATTGTTTTGTTAGAAGCCTCTACTTGGCCGTTACTCTGGGGATAGTAAGGAATAGAAAATCTATTTTGAATATGAAATTTGTTGCATAGCTCACTGACTTCTTGGTTCTTGAAAGGACTCCATTGTTAGTGATAATGGCTTGTGGAACTCCATATTGGCAAATGATATAATGAAGGATAAATTTGGATATTTGTTGGCCAGTGATATAAGTCATTGGAATGGCTTCAACCCACTTTGTAAAATACTCCGTGGTGGTAATGATAAACTAGTGTAGGAGCACCTTGACAAATTGATACTTCCATAGGAGTTTGATTAAATTTTAATGGTTCAACATTGTAATGAGGTTAATCAAGTCACTATTAGGTGTTTAGGTCATTAGGAGGTTCAAATATGCAAAATAGTGCATACTATGTAAAGGTTGCCAATGTAAAATTGAAAAAAAGATGCAATAGGATGGAATACCAAAGGTCATAGAGTATTTTGAGTAGTTTCATTCATTTGGAGAAGTTAGAAACTGAAGAGTCAATTATGGAATGCCTTTAAAAGGCTTTGTAACCATTTGAGATGGCGTGGGTGGTTGATTAGAAGGCTCTGATCAATAAAAGAGCACTGTTTTTTATGTATTTCTTCAGAAATTTGTTGTTTTCTGATACTGTACAGCCCTGTACGGGCAAGGATGCATGCTAACTTGATTGTAAGTGGTAGTTTAATCAATCACCCTCCATTTGTTTTTTGTTTGGTGCAAATTTGTGAGTATTTGATAGAGATATGCCAATTCTTGTGAAAACTGTCAAAACCCTCTGTTAGGGTAAACAGAGATAATGAAACTATGTTTCTCTCGTTTTATTCATTGAAAGTGGCTAATCCTTGGTGGAAATGATCTTGATAATGTCTACTTCCATATTTATGAGGTTTTGAACCAAATGGTTGAGATTTAAGAAGGGAAAATCAAAGTTTTATGACTGTAATTTGTGTCACAGTCTAGAAAATAGGGTTTTAAGAATAGTCAAGAGGTATAGGACTTAGGGATTGATAAATTACTTATCAAATTAGACTTTTGAGGGTTTTATAAGCATAAGTAGGTCCATTTAACATTGTTTGAGGGATTGGTTGAGAGAGATTGAGGCAGGGGATAGGAGGATCAATAAGACCCCTGTGTATGCAAGGCCTAATAGACCTAATTGGTGTGATGACAGTCCTTTGTTTAGCTATACTTTCCAAAGTAAGCTATGTTGATCTTTTGGTATGTTGATAATAAGGATAATGGGTATCTCAAAAGTCTTAGACAGTCTTGAATGGAGGTCTACACTGAAAGTTATGCTCTGACAGTCCCTAAAACAGGGCTACTAGGAGTTTGGACAGTCAATGAAGGAATGGTTTCTTGTATGAAAAGCCAGACCATGGTAAGTGTTTGTTTCTATTGAATTACTATTCCTAAGGAATGAGAAGACCTTGTGAAGTCTAGTTTGGACCTGAGAAGTAGAAAAACAAAATTGTGCTATGTTGAGGGCCTTGGTTTATGATAAGGTTGTGGATTTGACACACATTGATATGAACTATGCCTATAAGGAGTTAAGTTGTTCTTTTCCTCTGCATATTGGCAAATGATATAATGATATATAAATTGGCAAATGATATAATGAAGGATAAATTTGGATATTTGTTGGCCAGTGATATAAGTCATTGGAATGGCTTCAACCCACTTTGTAAAATACTTCGTGGTGGTAATGATAAACTTATGGCCATTGGATGAAGGTGGATGAATCTTTCCTATGAGGTCGAGTCCCCACTGCGAGAAAGGCCAAGGTGTAGTAATAGGTTGTCACTCATGTGCTAAAGAATGTATCAAATTCCCATGTTTCTGACATTGTAAACAACACTTAGCAAACTTTTGTGCATCTTGCTCCATGGTTGGCCAATAATATCCATCTCTCAAGAGTTTTTTAACAAGACTAGGGCCAGCAGAATGTGAACCATAGACACTTTCGTGTACCTCACATAGGGAAACATTAGCTTGTTCCGAGTCAAGACATCTAATAAGGATACCATCGAGACTCTTGCGGTATAAGGTCTCCAAGGATGGTGTAACGAGAGCCTGGATGGATAAAGGTTTTACGTTGGGTGTTGGATAGTTGGAATGGAAAGGTACCATTGTGGAGGTACTCGTATATATCGTCATACCAAGGAGAATTGGGACCAATAATTTCACATACAAGCTTAGATTGTGGAACTTCAAAATATGGGACCAATAGTTGCTCAACCAAAAATTCACATCTGTGTGCGTCAGAAGGCATGTCTAAGAGAGCTGATTGTAGCCATGACATCTTCTGCTTTGTTGTTTATTTGAGGAATCTTCTCAAATGTGATCTTAGAAAAGTATTTCTTGAAATCATCTACCATCAACTTGTATGGGAGGAGCTTTTCATCTTTTGTTTGATACTCATCTAAGACTTGTTTGATAACCAACTGTGAATCTCCAAAGTCTTGCAGTTGTGTGATAGCCCATTGTACTACCATGTGTAATCCTGTGATCAAGGCTTCATACTCAGCAATATTGTTTGTGCAAGGGAAAGCAATCATGTATGACTTTAGTATACAATCTCCTTGAGGTGTGATGAAACATATTCTAGCTCTAGATCCATGTTGTGTATATGATCCATCAAAGTATAGCTGCCAAACTATTGAGGGATATAAGTTGAATAGCTCTTCATCAGGAAATTCAGGACATGTGGGATGAACATCTGTTATTAGTGCTTCAGCTAATTGATCTGCGATTACTTGTCCTTTTATAGCTTTGCGATCCACATACTCTATGTCAAACTCACTTAGAATCATTACCCATTTTGCTAGTCTGCCTGTGAGTACTGCTTTAGAAATAATGTACTTAAGTGGATCAAACTTAGATATGAGCTTTGTAGTTTGGTTCAACATATAGTGTTGCTTGACTTTTGGGAAGCAAACACTATAGCTAAACATGCTTTTTCCATGGTTGAATAGTTAAGCTCATAGCCCACAAGAGTTTTGCTGATGTAGTAAATAGATTGTCCTTTTCCTGAATCATCATGTTGTGCTAGAAGAGCACCTAGAGTTGTTGATGCTGAAGAGATGTATAATAACAATGGCCGATCAGGTACATGAGGTACCAAGATAGGAGGTGTAGCTAGATATTCCTTTATTTTATTAAAAGCTTGTTGGCACTTATCATCCCATTTGAAAGGTTCTCCCTTTCAAAGAAGGTGTTGAAAAGAATGACATTTATCTGCTTACTGAGAGATGAATCTGCGGATGGATTGTAATTGGCCTTGGAGACTACGAAGTTGTTTCAAATTGGATGGTGGAGGCATTTCAATTATAGCTTTTACTTTGTCTGGATCAACTTCTATACCTCGTCGAGAGACAATGTAACCCAATAGCTTTCCGGATGTCACGCCAAATACACACTTCTTGGGATTCAGTCTCACTTGATATTTCTCTAATCTGTCAAAGATTTATTCTAATACTTGTACATGGGCTTCTTTGGTTTTTGATTTTCCCAGGATATCATCAGCATAGTATTTCATTATGGTGTGAAAGAGATCATGGAAGATAACAGTCATGGCTTGTTGATATGTTGCTCTGGCATTTTTAAGTCCAAAAGGCATTACAACCCAACAATAGGTACCCCATGGACACATGAAGGAAGTCTTGTGTTAATCTTCTTATGCAATTCTAATTTGATTATAAGCAGAAAATCTGTCCATTAATGATAGCATTTCATGTCCTGTTGTGAGATCAACAATGGTGTCTATGCTTGGTAATAGAAAATCATCCTTATGACAAGCTTTATTAAGGTCTCTGAAGTCAGTGCAGCATTGGATATGACCATTAGGTTTTGAGATTAGTACAAGATTTGAAACCCATTCAGGATAATCAATAGGGCGTATAAACTTAGCATCCAATAGCTTCTAAATCTCTGCTTTAACTAAAGTGCTACTTGAGGGTGCATTTTCTGAAGCTTTTGTCTAACTAACTTTGCATTTGGAGACAATGCTAGATGATGTACCACAAGTGAAGGATCTAATCCCAACATATCCACATAGGTCCACGCAAAGTTGATTGCTCTTTTCATAAAAAAAAGTGGTGAAATCGTTATTTTCTTGCTCTAATAAGGATGGTGCTAGGAATGTGATCTTTGGATTCTGTGTTGTGCCTAGATTTATCTCTTGAGATTTTTCCACCAACAATGGTGACCATTCTTGATATTCATTGGTCAAAGGAAGGTCAAATCCTCCATCCTCAGGCGCGTCAAAGAGGTTTTCACCCTCAAATACTTCCTTTATTTTTACTTTTTTGTGGTCAAGAGGCACCTTTCAGTTTTCACCTAGTGACCTATCTTTTTTTATTTTGTTTATTTCACTTTTGTGAATGAAGGATTTGATGCTTCTGCCAAAATATGCTAACAAAGGTAGATCCATCATAAAGCCAACTTTGTGATCCCCCAATGGTATACCTTGTCTTAAGCCCATAAACTATGCTATAGCTTCATCATTTTGAAATGTGTCTAGAATAGGTGCCCCATGTTGGTCCCAATTGACGAGGTCGGGATATACAAGTTGAAGATTGGATGATGATGCGTGAGGGGTAAATGAGGTGGATGAAAGCATAAAGATGGATGTGTCATGGAATAGTTCGGTTATGTGATAGGAAGAGTCATCAATGGCATTCGAATTAGAAGTCTCATCTGTGGGAAAAGCTTTTTCTACCGTATCAAGAATACACTCAATGTCCTTGGAAGGCGGTACCTCCTTACCATACCCTAGACCTTGCTTATTAAACTTCTTGGTGACAATAATACGTTCAATAGGTCCTTGTCCTTGTGGTCTGAGACCGCCTTGTCCTTTCTATCTCATGTTCTTGATAATCCTAAATCCATTATTATACCGCTCTACTTCTAAATTAAGTCGATCATTCTCATCAAAGAAGAGCCAAGAGTTGATGTCATCAATGTCATCATCTTCTAACATCCCTGATTTGATGAACATGGTAGGAGGTGCTTTGATAATAGTTTTGAATGAAGTAGCCTTGGATACGGATGGTTAACCATAAGATTTAGGTGATAAAGGCAAACTTCCTACACAACAAGATTCTTGTATAGTGTACTCACCAAGTCCTTTCTCCTTATATTGGGTAGTAATGTTGGGGATGGATTTACTAGATGAAGGCTTGTTCAAGTCAAATGGATCTACATAGGATGTGGATGGATAAGCTTTAGCCTTGATATGTATGTGATTGGGGTCTTGATATTTAGCTTAAAAAGTTTGGCAATACTCAAATGGATTAGGATCAACGGGGATTGTGACTTCAACACCATTATGGGGAATCTTGAGACATTGATGGTATGTGGAGGGAAGGGATTTTATAGCATGTATCCAAGGGCAACCAAGGATAATATTGTATGGCAATTCAACATCAAGGACTTGACAACAAGTATCAGTGGTAATAGGACCAACTTTGATAGGCAGATGAATGATTCGCTCAGAATCTCTCTTGGCATCATCATATACTTTAATGGTTATGCTCTTTGTAGTGTTGATACGATCCTCAGAATATCCCAATAATTTTATGAACTTTAGAGAGTATATATTTAAACCACACCATCTACTAGGATTCATTTAACTCGAAGTTGGTTTATGTAAACTTTGATATGGAGGGCATCATTATGGGTTGGATCAAGTGATGAAAGATCTTTGTCAAAAAAGGTCAAGTGATAAGGTGATGCAATACTCACTATCATGGCTTGGAATTGTGTAGTATCAATATCATTTGGCACCGATGACTCTTGTAAGGCTTTATCTAAGATGGCTTTGTGAGTAGGTGATATCTGCAATAATTCCAAAATGGAGATATGAGCGGGGGTCTTACCAAGGTGGTCAAGGATATTGTAACTAGAGGTTGGGCATATGATAGATGGGGCTCCTTGGATAGTAACATGACCTCAATAGGTAGTGATGACACAATCAGGTTCTTTGCCTTTCACGGTAATGAGTTCCGTTGCTCATATGCTAATGGTAGAGATGCGATTTTGTTCAATGCGGCCAATTGTGGATGACTCATAGGTATATTGGACATTATTTCCTGTATTGGAGGTACTTGCTTTGTCATGTGATGGGAGTGGATTCTTGAAAGCATCAAGATCATAATTTGTGGTTTGTTTCAGGGGATCAACAGTGATTTCACCTTGATCAAGAAGATTTTGGATGAGATGTTTCAATTTCATGCAACCAGCCATGTTGTGCCCTTTCACTCTATGAAATTCACAATATTCATTGTCTTTATAGAAATTGGGTTTATATTGTGGTTCTTCATTTGGTCCAGCCTCAGGTAATGTGATTTTATCGGCTTGTAGGAGCTTTTTAAGGATGGATTCAATAGTTTCTCCCAAAGGAGTGAATTGTCATCTAGGTGCTTGGTTTGGTTTTGGTCAATCTCGTGGAACAAAAGGTGTGTTCTTAGATGTTGCTTAAATATGGATGGGAGCCTTCATGGTTTGGACATTCTTTTCATCAACAATATCATCATTAACAACATTTTTATTCTTGGTCCAAAAGTGGGTTTTGTTATTTGAGGATTGTACATTGTCTTTGGTTTCTTTGAAAATCCTGATGACACCTTTTGTAATTAAGGCCTTTTCAATGTTTGTTGCTTTGGAAATGAGATCATCAAAGGTAATGGCACTTTGTAGTTGTAACTGGAATGATATCTCGGGCTAAAGAATTTGAACAAATATGTCCACTTGTTGTTTTTCAGGGATTTCCCATGAGAGATTGCTTGCCATGTTTTGCCATCTTTGGATAAATGATGAGAAACTTTCCCCATTGTGTTGTTTATTGTTAACAAGGTCGTTCATGGTTACTTCATGTTTGATGCAGAGCATCTAGGACAGCAATAGCATGATCATAACTTCACATGCAAAGATCACTTGAGATAGCCTTCAACACCATCTCCAACTTACTCAAAGTCTTCAAAGACAGTCATAACACTTCATTGCTCCATTGTGTATATAGTCACCATGTCTTCTTTGTGAAGATATCAAGTTTCTTCCTTATGACTGCTGCCCTCTAGTCCATTTCAAATACAAGGATCTTAGTGGCCCATTTTCAAAGAAAACTCCACCTACACTGCTCCCCTGCCCCTGCAACCTTCACAAGCCATTGTATTGTCTAGTATACAAACCATTCCATTGATCAGTAACTGAAAGGATCAATGGAATGAGAAGATTATCATCGGCCCACTCAGGAAAAACCTAGTTCAAGATTTCAACCTACCTTCAGACAAAAAGGGGAATGCAGAGCTAATAAATGGAGTCAAGGGCCCAAACCAAATGCAAACAACAGGTAACTCAACACTCTAAACAACCATCCCAGGCACCAACCCCTACTTAGCCGTACAAGTACGGATTTATGCATAAAACAGCAATTTAATGGTTGTAACAGCAACTTTAGGACAGTCTGTGGTAAATCAGCGATTTCTCTTAGCAAGATTTATGGTAGGAGTCCAACCAAGATTTAATGCAAAGATCTCTCAATACCCCATCCAACCATTATACCCTTGTGCCACGAAAATTCCGTACAGGTACGGAATAATGCAAAAAAAAAGTCAATTTCAGAAATGAACAGCAACTCTAAAAAAATAGTTTTTGGGAAAACGGCGATATCTTTCACCTAGATCATTTCCAAGACACCAAACTAGACTCAAATCAAAGTACTTCAAAGCTCTTTCCATCCATTACAAGCTTTGGCAATAATGTATACGTACAATTGCGATTACTGTAGCAAAAACAGTGAAAAAATAGAAAAAAGCAGAAAAAAATAGTTTTTGGTAAAACAGAGATTCCTCCCTTCAAATTTGATATTAAGACCTCCAATAAGCTTTGGATCAAAGTTAATTCAGTCCCCTTTCATCCCATTCCAAATTCATGCCAAGATTATTCCGTACAGGTACGGATTTTGCAAAAATAGTGAAGGAAAAAAATAGAAAAACAGTAAAACAGCAAAAAGTAGTCTTCTTTTTATCATTTCTCCTCCTCCTTCAAATGGAAACAATACAATGAGTTATATTTGGCTTCAAACAGCCTTACACCAAGCTTGGAGTCATTTGGGATTCCAAAAAAACTCCTCAACCACCGAATCCTTTCTTGTTTTATAACTGCAGCTTTTAAAAATTGTTTTAGAAACTTGCCTATTTTGGACTGCCTTTTCAGTTTTTGAGGTTTAAATGCATTTAAACACTTGGATTAACCTTTGGTATGGTTATATCACACTTACTAACCTAAGACATGCCTTTTAAAGGATTACAACATTTAAATGACTCCCTAAACAAACATTTAAATTTAAATGACTATTGCACTACCTATGCAATATGACTGTCCTAACTAGGACTTGCAACAAGACAATAGTAGAGTCTACTTATTTGGACATAGTCCATTACAAGAATGGAATTTGAGCCTTAGACAAAATTGAATATGGTCTTATAGACCTTATTTAACCAAACAACCCCTTGTAAATCTAAACAAAACCCTGAAGTCTATGATGCTCCTGCACCAATGTTCTATGTTAAAGGCAAAGTGTGAGACAAATTTGCATGCAAGCTCTTGGAAAGACTTGATGCCCGAAGGTAGATGAGAAAACCATTCCATAGCTTGTCCCCCAAGAATACGGGGAAATAGTCACAAAGGATATGTGTCATTGTATGCAATATCAAGACAAGTGACGTAGAATGTCCAAAGATGGTCGTTTGGGTCACCTTTTCCTTTGTATTTGTAAAATTGTGGTATCTCAAAATGTGGGGGAAAAGGTATCATTTGAAGTGTCTTGTCAAAAGGATATGGGCATACATCTTCAAAATAAAATGTTTTCTTGGTGTGACCCATACGCATGTCTGTGACTTCTTGTTGTAATTGTTTGAATTGCTGCCCCATATCAGGGGTAGATGTTTGTTGTTGTTGCATAGGATTTTGATGGCTTGGATGTGGGATTTGATACACTGGGGTGTTATTTGGAGGATATTATTGGGATGGATTATATGGTGGAGTGTAATTGTTTTGGCCTTGGGTATCAAATGGTGGAAAGGTGTAGGTGTTTGAGGGTGGATTGACACTTTGATTTTGCATCGCATGTGAACCAAAGGATGGATTAGTGTATGACAATTGTTGATTGGAAGCTTGGGATACGATGGGTGGATTAGTATAGACTACATGTTGAGGATTGGGGTTTGGTGGAGCTTGAGATGTGATAGATGGATTAACATAGGATACATATTGGTTAGATGGTGGTGCTTGGGATATAATGGAAGGATTAGATGGTTGTGGTCCAAGTGAATTGAGTTGATCGACATATTGTTGTGATCTGAAAGTTTGGTCGATAACTGGCATATTAGGATTAGATAACACATGTGATGTTTGGATGATACTCATGGATGAGGTATTGGGATGAGAAGAGACATTGGATGGTTGGGATGGTTCAACATGTGACACAAGTAGATTGACATGAGGTGCTTGCGGTACTTGTGGAGAAGTTATGTTCATGGAGGAAGCTACCATGGAATGCAATACATGAGATGTAGCAACATGTGACACACTTTGGATAGAGACTTGAGGTGCTTGGGACACATGTGAAGGAGTTAAGTTCATGGAGGAAGATGACATAGATTGAGATGCATGAGATGGAGTAACATATGGCACATTTTGGGTAGAAACTTGAGGTGATTGTGACAAATATGAGCTAATGAGATTAGATGGTGTTAACAAAGGCTCTGTGGATGTAGGTACGTGAAATGGAGGGATGGATGGATTGACAAAAGGTGATGCTTGAGTGTTGTGTATAGATGTTGTAAGCTTGGTGGACATGGTAGTGATAGCCTTTTGGGTTTCCTTTGCAACAACAATATGGTTGGTTGGATCTTATTTTTGGATTTTGGATATGTCAAAGTCAGTTGGCAATTTGGCTCCTTTTTGAACTAGTTGTAAGAGAAATGTATTAGGATCAGAGTTTATGAGCCTATTGGCATTTTCTAAAGCCTTGACATCTTGTAGATCTTCTAAGTCATCTTGAGATTCCTCATAGGTAGATGGAGTGAAATGATATTGTGGCACTTGAGTTGAGGATGATGGTCTGACAGTATAACCTTAAGGTATAAACATATCTTGAGGCATTCCAGTCATGAATTTTGAAGCATCTTTAAGAGGGGTGGCTTGAAATTGCTGTAGATTGGCTTCCATGGCTTCTTTGTATTGGCTCCTTGTTCGAGGCATTGTTTGGGTGATAGATGTGGTTTTTGGACTAATGTGACAAAGTTGAGACCCTTGGATTATTTGATTATTGTTTGATTGATTTTAGGTTGATGATTTGGTTGGCTTGATCAATGGATTTGATTGTTGATTGCTGATTGATTGGTTGTTTTGATTTGAATTGGTTGATTGATTATCCCCCAAGAGATAGACTCATGAACTCAAGGGTAGACAAGATTGATTGATTGATGATGTGATAAACCAACTCAAAAGAAACCACTCTCTCAAGCTAGAAAGGCTGATATGATCAAAGCCAAAAGATGATGTTGATTTGGTTGTTTGATTGATATGGATGGTTGATTTAGGGTCTCAAGAGGATGGAAGGCTCAAAAAGTCCAAAGAATATGATATGGGTAGGCTGGATAGGATGGATTTTGAATATAGATGATCAGTGATTTGTCTGAAAGCTAGCAACAGGCTCAAGATTGACTGAAAATATGTTGTTTGGACTGGATGAATGATGACAAGTTACAGTTTACCAAAAGTGATGCTTGTTCAAACCAAAGGCGACGCATGATAGCTCAAATGCAACTGAGGATAATCCAAAGGTGACTATCTATATATCAAAGGCGACTTTCTATAATTCAAATGCGATTGTGTATGGCTCAAAGGTGACACCCGATAATTCAAAGGCGCTTGTGTTATAATCAAGGACAAATTTGAAGCTAACCAGAGACGAGCTTCTGCAATTTAAAGGTGACAGATTATTGTTCAAAGGTGACTGGTTGTTGTTCAAAGGCAAGTTTCTTTGACAATGAATTGTTTTTGGGTAATTTTTTTGTTTGTTTTTGACAAGAAAGCATATGGTAAAGACACACAGACACACAGGACACTCACAAACAGGTACAATCAAGGCTGGAAAAGATACTACATGTTGAATCCCTACTTAGATTTCTCCAAATACTAAAACAAAGCAAATAACTAGAGCTATTGGTGACACTAGCTCCCTCTTACACGGCACAGGCACACCAACTTCTCTTACCCTTCGGATCATGTGAACCGAGGGAATTTCTATCTCTACAATGAATAGTACATGTAGGGCAGATTCGGAGGTCCGACCTCCTGCGTCAACAAGTAAAAGGGATTTTAGCCTCTAAACAAATGGTTTCTAGTGAATATTCGAGGGACTGACATGTTACGTGTGTCCAACAACCCACTTAAGGCTCTAACTAGCTCTACTAGGAGTCTCAAATATGCTAGGTACACCTCCTTTCGAACTAGCACTGTACGGTAAGCGCTGATATTGATTTGGACTTGGCTTTCACCTTATCCTATGTTGTATAGCGGACCGAAGGAAAGTACCACTTGAGGTTGTTCCCTTGGGGTGAGTACCTCTTTTCCCACCAAGGCAGGCCTCTCTAATGATAATAACAAGTTCTTTTACACCCAAGATCCATTTGATAGGCAAGGGGAGAGGATACTTTTGTCATTAGCTTAGGGTTACAAACATGCACAACAAGCAAACAAAAAAGATAAAACAAACACGGAGCAAACAAGGTTCCTTTTAAGCACCAAAACCAAATGTTCCTAGATTAGTGAAAAATATGATGAGTCTTTGACTGATTGATCCTACAAATAGATTTGTTAGTAGTTTTAGATCCACCTTTCTTCAAAAAAATGATAAGATGTTGCAACGACAAGTGTTAGCTACCAAAGAAATCAATTTGCAATAGTATAAACTAAAGGTGAATGAATAATGATTAAATGCAACTATCTGCAAATCAAATGCAATGATAATTTTACCAAAGGTGATCGCCTGCTGCTCAAAGGCAAGTCTGTATCGTGTGAAGGCGATTGAGGATTTTGCAAAGGTGATTTACTGTCAACCAAAGGCACTTGGGTATGCAAAATCTGTGAAAACTCAAGATCCATGGTTAGGTAAATGATGAAAAGGCAAATATGAAGGCTTTGATAACCTGAAGGATGGATTGCTTGTATTAGATATTGGATTCTGTAACACAACACAAAAGATTCCACTAGATGATATGATTAGGTCAAAGACAAATCAAACCCCAAATAAACCAGCTTGAGGATGACAAATAGACCACTAGGGTTAGTAAATAAACCAACTTACAACTCAGATCATACACAAAAAATCAACTAAACCCTAGAAAACCCTGCAAAAAATAGAAAAATATGAATAAACCCTAGATAACCAGAGGCGATCCACTGTTAATCAAAAGCGAATCTCTGTAAACCAGAGGCGACCCAGGATCGTGTGAATGTGATTGTCTACGTACCAACTGCGATTCAAGATCATGCAAAGGCGATGATCTATCGTTCAAATGTGATGCTCTGTGGATTAAATGTGCTTTGCAATCTAGACTTCAAAACAACTTTCAAGTAAAAAGATTAATCAAGGACGTGGGTCCCACCGGGCGTGCCAGAATGTGTTAGTAGGAAAAATCAGGTTAATAAGATTAAGCATTACAATCAAAACCCAATCCTACCACCTTTAAAGAATCCATCTAAATGACATAAAAATGAAAGCAAATCAAAGAACAATGTCACCTAGATTGTATTGATTCCTTGGTTGTAATGTGGATTGCTTCTCAATAGTGAACAACCATAGTTGTCAAAGCTGCCATGATGATAGATGATATGCTCAAAGTGTGATGGATGTTCAATGGACTCAATATGCAAGAGATGATGATCTGGACACTATATGATTGTGTGAGATTTTATGAAATGAGGTGAGAGGGTGTTTATATAGCTCTCAACTAAGATTGATCAATGGTGGAGATTAGGTGACTATGTGAACAGTTGAGATTAAACAAGAGGCTTGGATGAATGTGTACAAGACATGTATCCATAGAAAAAGCTTTTATTAAATGATTGTAGTTGGTTTGTTGGTAGTGGTAAGATTGATTTTCTTAAAATAGGACACCTTTTCTATTTTAAGAGTTGGATTATGTGGATGATTGATTTTAGAACCAGTTAAATCATTTTTTTTTATTTAATCTATGAACAAGGCTAACTTGTACACATAGAAGAAAGTGATAAGATAAGGAAATGATAAGATAAAAATAAATTAAACAAATAAATTCATTTAATTTATTTTCAAATGATAGAGGAAGGGGCTAATTTTAGAAAATTGGAAGAATCAATATAAATAAATTTATTTAATTTAAATGCATGATGAGAAGATAAATAAATAAAATATTGATTTTATTTATTATAGAGGAATAATGAGATAATTAAATAATTAAAGATTATTTAATTATAGATAGAAAATAGAAGAATAATAGATGAGATTAGATGAAAGTAATTAAATAAATATAATTTATTTAATTAATGATAGAAGTGGATGGTTTAGAAGAAAATTGATAATTGTTACAAATGTGCTAGACAAAATTGACATATACAATGGTGAATGATGCGACAAATTGACAAATGATGTGAAGGGTCAATTTTGGATGTCTACAAAGAATAGTGGAAAAAGGCTTAAATGCGGGTATGATTGTTATTTGGAAATGAATAGATCTATAAATTAGTTTTCAGAGTAAATGAGGTAGAAAGTTTTATGTTGAAACTCTTGATTGAGATAGTTCTCTGTTATGTTGAAATCTTCCCTTTCACTGAAATTTAAGGCTTTTAAAATTGAGATCCATTCTCAATGGGATTCATAATTTCAACTAAAGTCTAACTTTGTTTTTCCTTTATATGAATTTCCATGTGGACAGCTCTCTCTATGTCCTTGAGAATTTATTGACCGCCAAACTGTAGCTTGAGTTTTGTCCTTAATTCCCTGCACCTTGTAGATTGGAACCATAACTGTTATTAAATCTTTTCTATTTACACACATATCAAACGGCACGAGTTGATTGTTTTCGTATCTATGAGATATTTTCTTTTGAAAACCATCTTATTAAGATAGAATTTATTTTGTTAAATCCGGAGCCATAGTAGGGGAGGTCAACCTGTGACATCAACCCAATGTAAAAAGGGTTTTCCTACAAACTTTCCTCTCTCATGTCTAGTCGATTCAATTTCCTTATTTTTTTCCTGTTGGGTATTTGAGATAAACCCCATGCCAACATTGAAAGAAATTGAAGTTTCATTATGATCAAATTACAATATAATTTCTAGCGCATCTTCATTACCTGCAAAATTCCTTGCCTGGGCATATGAGACTATTTACTATGATGTTTTGCAATGAAAGAAGCTACTGTGAATTGATTCTAATTTAGGAGTTAAATATAAAGAAGTAAAAATGTCTATTAGCTGTTGATTTGTTTTGTAGGGTGGACGACTTGAGGGGCCGCAGCCTAGGAAGGCTACTGTGCCTCCTCAACCCTTTGCCTACCAATTACAATTGCTTGAAAGTATCTAAAACCTATTCAACAAATCCATTTTGTGAAATCCCGCAATTATTGCATTCCATGAGATGACATCTCTTAGGGTTTGTCAAACTGTTCACGTATCTAGTCTATGCTTTTACCTTTCGTATACATGTCTACCACAATTATTTCGCTTGCAACTATCTAAGAAATAATTTTATAAACCAAACACAATAGAGAACTATTTGAATAAGTTATATACTGCCTCTTTGTTATAGATACTTGAGAATTATGTCAAAATTTTGCGCCTTAGTCATTGTTATTTGGTAGTGGAAATGTATATTATTACACCTCTGTTGACACGTTTCTGTAGCACAATATGTTGCACTTCTGTCAACATGTAAACCTATATATATTATGTTGATTCATTTGTTATCTCATCCCTAAGAGTCCATCTTGTATAGAAAGTCACTGAGTTAATCTCTTTTTTTGGTCTATCCTTTCAAACTGGAGATAAATGTAAGTGTGCTCTATTTGAAGTAGTTTCTGGGACACTAAATGAAGTATATTCATCTTGCTTAAACCAGATAGGATTTGAGTTTAAGATAGAATGTGGAGCATAATAGAATGTCTCTTTGAATTATCATATAATCATGGTATCAAAGAAGTTTTTGTTGCCTCAAAGGTTATGTACACATACAAATATTCTCGATCAAACAAAATCTATGCCAAATAGTTTAGGGATTTGTAATATTGGATCTTTTTCCATTTATTAATGCTCTTCAAGCTCTATACATTATGTATATTGATAGACTAGATATTCTAAACCGAGGTTTATTTTGAGGGTGTTTTATCCATTTTAATCATTTTTTTATATAATAAAAATATGGTGTCTAATATTTGCCTTCTTGAGATCGTGGAAGTCTTCTTTTCTTTAATCCATTAGGAATTTTAATATTTTATATTAACAAACCTTGGGGTGCGGAGAAGACTATTATTCCTCTTGATCTATTGATGAAAAAATTGGACAAATGTAAGGGTTTGCATTATCTAATCATGGTCAGATTGATATCAACTCTAGCATGCTAGTTATAAAGGATCAATTGATGCTATCCTACAAGCAAGAATATTTTGATTCAAAAAATGTATTAAATAGTAAGACTAGAATACGATTCTAAGTGTTTATGCAGCCTTGCTCACTCTTTAATTCGCTTCCTAGAAGTACATGTATGAAGATGGATCAGAATAGTATTTGAAGTATAGTGTTTAACTCATTGTCATAAGTTAATATTGTCTTTTGGATTATCGATAAGGTTTTGGTAAACTTGATGGGATCTTGTGACTAAAAGTTGGTTAAATGTAAAATAGAGGTTTTAATACCAAACTATGTGTTAACTTGGTAATGTATCTTAGTGTTTGAAGATCCTTTGATGATACTTGTTTTGGAATATCGACTAAATGGTTAAGTTAACGTTTATTTAGCATGAATAGGAAGTAGAGTTATATCATATAGATTACTTGTTTTGCTATAAACCTATATGTGTCTAGGAAGTTTCTTAGTATACTAAACTATATAATACAATTATGTTAAGGTTCTACTGAATTATTATTAAATATTTCAAGGTAGTTGATTAAGTAATCATTAACGTATTGTGAAGTTTTATGAGAATGAAAAGGGTAAACCCTAATATTCTTCTGTCCTCGAGAATGGAAAGAAATATGTATATGTATCTGAGTTTCAAAAGATGTTGATATCATGAGAATAATATCTTAGAAGTTATGATTTGAATGAGACCATCTTATAGTTGCAAGTTCCAGTCCCAAACTATGACGTCTCTGCGCTACACGTACGTAGGCAAGGCCATCTTGAGCCCCCGAGACATTAGGTCAGCCCCTTAGGGCCTTAGGCTAGTAAATTGCTATTTGATATGTTTATTGATGAACTTTGTGGAACTAATGTCTGCATTTAGTTATGCAATTACAAGTCTGTTAACCGTACAAGGTAATGGAGCTATGGAAGCATCTTCTCATTTTGTGAATGGATGAAATATATGGCAAATGTGTATAACTATGAATTTATGATGTATACAACTATACTTTTGTATTTTGAAGCTTATTAAGATATGAAAGAATGAATATTCTCCTATTCTCTTATTATTAATTTTCATTATTTCTCAAGCAATGAATTTATTTATTGATATTTTCTGACATTTTCTTGAGTGGGCATTACATAGGTATCATAGCACCAGGTTGCAACACTTGGGATCTTTGGGGTAAAAGTATTGGTAATTGTTATCACTGGGAATTGCACCCGTATGCAAGGCTGGTTAATAGAACTGCAATTCTATGTAACATGGGACTAATTTCAGGTTGTGGGTGCCCTATGATGAGATTAGACCTCCAGATTATGGGTTGGTTCCCTTCAAATGTTCTATTGATATGAATGTTTTTTTTACTTTTTGGGAAAAGGGAAGAAAGAAACTAAATGAATACTAAAGGTAAAATGGTGATGCACCTGATATGGATAAAAATAATGCAATCTGATTCACGATGTTTACCCAGAAATTTGACTTCTACCCAATCTAGACTTGGCATAAATACCACAAAAATGATTCAGTTTTTATGAAGGAAATGGTTTTTTCACAGCATAAAAAGACTATTTTTGGTTAACACAACCTAAGACTTGTGATGAATATATGCTTTAATGCTGCAAACAAGGAGGTGAGACAATAATTTTGAAGGTTTAATAATAAAACACAGCAAAATTTCATCAAAATCACTTCAACATTCAACACAAAAAGGAAAGGTAATTCAACTGATCTGAAATAAACAAAGGAAAGCTTTGCAAAAAGACAAAAGATAACCTATAACCTATTGATCTCTCAATAAAACTATAAAAAAGTGAGCTACAAGAATTCTCCAATCTGTCTGAATCAGAATGAGAATCAAGAACTAGCAAAAACAAACTTTTTCTTTACAATATATAGGTCTACTCTCTCCAAGAGTCATGGAAAAAATATGGACTTGCAGATAACTACCTCTAAAAATACTCATTCTCGAGCAACCTCAAAAATCCTCAAAATTAGGGCCTAAAACTGCCACAAATTGAGCAAAAATAGCTTCAATTTGGGCCTCTCCATATGTTTGACCAAAATTTTGACCAAGGACCCTAAAAATACTCCTAAAAGTCATGCAAAACCTCCTAGGTGGCCTAGTTAACTCAACTAATCAATTTGCATGATTTTGCATGAGCAAAATTGATTGTGAGTAAATAATAAAGTAATAGAATATTACTCTATTATTGGTTACAATTTGATCTATTTTCAATTTTACAATTTGTGAAAATTAATAAAGTAATTTATAGAGTATTACTTTATTATTTATTTACAATTAATTCATATGTAAAATCGTGCATGATTAGAAGAAAAGTATCACTCCTTATCACTCCAAAACATTTGCCTATTTTGCATGATATGAGCAAAAAATAGGACTTAGGGAAAAAAACAAAACTCCTTATCACTCCAATGATCAATGAGAAAAATTATCTCCCTCTACAAGGAAAATAAAAAGAAACTGAGTCACTCCACATAACATTCCATGCACAAAACAAATATGCATAAATATCGTTATGACTCCCCCTTGTTTCCTTTGTGCACATACATCACATTTTCTAAATCTCCTTATATCCCCATATGCAATTTGAGATTAAGGAAGGAAGAACAACTCCATTATGCATAAAACCCCATGCATAAAAAATGCTTCATCATATACTGCCACCATCATATACTGCCACCATGCAATCTCCTACTACAATTGCCTTTATGCAATAATCAAAACACTACAAGACAATACCTTATCACCCCATGAAATCATACCTCCACCATGCATGAAAGCTTACCCTCGAAAACTCCATGTATAGCCTTATGCATATGCCATGTCAAAAAATACACCCTCTTGGTTGTTAGCCACCATGCATAATGAGGAGATAGCCCTATCTTTGGATGCTTTGAAAATAGATAAGGAACTTGAGCATGTGTATGGTTGTCCATTCACCACCCGACTACAAAGGAATCTTTAAAAGGTTTACAAGGCTTGGAGCCTTTCCCATACATCACATCGGCCTCTTGACTTAATAAAAATCAACTCTAAAACATTGTTGTCGGCCACTCCATGTTATGATGGCTAGGAAAGTCTTGACCACGACAGTTTTTTGGATAAAGTAATTATTGGTTTTTATAAGTCAAAAAACACACTTGAGCAAAAAACCTTCAAACAAAAGCGAGGAAAAAACCCTAAATTGCTCATTCTTTACTTTGGAGCTCTGCAACTGCATTAAGTTGGCTTAGGGTTTCAACCATCTCCATCATGGCTTTGGTCCTTTCTCTTCAACGGATCTTCTTTGGTTGTTGCCATGGAAATCTACATGATAATGAAGAAGGTAACAGCTGTATGAGTTTTATATTAGGCATTTTATGGATTTGTAGTTCTATCCTTTCATGGTTGCGGCCTTCTTCTTCATTCATTGCTCTCTATTTGTTGTGCAATTTTTAATACCTTCTTTTTGTTTCTGTGTGCTTCTTCCTTGACGGTCTTCATCTGATCTTGAAAGTTGAGGCCACTGTGAGGCCATGGAATGATCTTTCCTCCTGCCAGCAAAAAGGGTAAGCACTTGCCATTTTTATCTCTGTAGTTTCAATTTGTCTTTGGTTTCTGATATGATGTTATGTGTTAGGATCGATGACTATGGCACGTGAATGTGAATTTATACAATAAATTGATTAACAACTTAAAATGAAGGTCTTAAAATGCACTACGTAAATGAAATGCAGAAATAACATAATAGAAATTAAGTGATGAACAGAAGAAAGAGAGAGAAGTAGAATAGGAGATAGAAGACACAAGTTGATAATGGAGTTCACCGATTCGGCTACGTCTCCGAGTCCACCAAGTAGTGCGATCGATCTTTGATATTGTTCCCAAAACAATTACAGAGTCTTCAATCGGACATCATCTATCTCGTCAGAGTCTCAAGTCCTCCTATGGGTAAGACATAAGTCTTCTTAAAGCCTAGAAAACACTCTGATAGTTTTTCTCCTCAAATTCAACACTAACTCCTCTCACCACTCACCCACCCCCTTTTTATACAAAAACATTTGCTTAATATGGTTTAAAACCATATGATTTTACAATCTCCTAATTACAATAATAATCTTTGCAATATCCCCCATTTACAACAATAAATCCCCTAAAAATAATTATATCTCGTGTAATGGATGGCCCTTATAATTTGGGCTTACAAAATAATATTTTAGAAATTACCATTTTTAGCCCTTTAGATTTATCCATTCTCGGGCTTAAGTTAAATAGGGATTAAGTTTGTTTTAGAAGGGAGCCCTCTTTTCACTCTTCATCATTAAATAGGTGATAAAACTTATCACCCCGCAGCAATCTCCAAATAATGTGCTTGGCGCATTGGTGGGGCGCTTAAATAGGAGTTGGGTGTCCCGACCCCATTTTATAGGGATTCCACTTTTCATATCTTCTTTAAATAGAAAACATGCCATATAGTTATTGTAACATTCACTTGGTCTAGCGGTAGTAGCTAAAATTGGTATAGATGAGGTTAAGGGTTCGAGCCACCCTAACCTTCTTTTAATAGGAGTTACCAACCGACCGGTTCTATCCACATGGGTGCCACTTGGCAACCTGCCATAGGGCCACATGGCACTTTTACCTATGTGCTCGCCTTGACATGGGTCATCATATTACTGGACCACATATTGCCACGTGTCAGCACCTCACTGGTCCATGTCTGTGTACTTGTCACGTCAGCATCTATATGGCCAGTCAACCCATCTTTGTGCAAACTTTGACTGGCTGTAGATCGCACATATGGACTCCATTTTTGAAATCAAATATGGTTCTGGAATCAGCGCGATGAGCCCTTCTCTTTGACATTGGTTTCACTTGAATTGGAGATGATGATCTTTTGCCTTTCGGGGATCTGGAATCTTCAGTTGACCAAACTTTTACCGCACGCCATTTGCGCATACGATCTCTGATTGACTCCATTCAAGTTGCGTCAAGCTCATTTTGGAAAGCACTACAATTTGGCGTAGGTTTAGGGAACATTAGGACCACTTGAATTTTCACTTGGAAAATCCACCTGGATTAGTTTCACTCTTTGCAGCATGACAAGTCTATTGGTAGACATGGATATTGCATTTTATAGCAAAAAATGCTGTCACTGTCGGCCATGACTGTATATTTCTTCTTTTTGCCTTGATCTATCCTTATCATGCAGAAACACTGAGGGTATAAAGTTTTGAAATGAGGGTTTTGACATTTTTTCTCCATTTTCAAAGCTTTTACCTGTTTTGGCCATGCTCCTCCTAAAAATAGGCATCAAATGTTGTAGACTGTCGAGGGTTTGTGAGCTTTGAAGTTAGGGTTTCAACTCTTCTTGCACAAAAAACCTTCATAATGCCACGACCATCCTTTCACTTAATCTATTTCTCCTTTGACTGTAAAGAAAGAAAGGTTTGATATATCTTTGAAGAGATCTTGTTTATTTTACAGATGGGTATATCTTCTTTCATGTTTCTTGCTCCTTTGGCATGGTTATGACTATATCATGGCATTTGTTTGAAGTTTCTTAACTGTGTATGCAAAAAATATCATTAAGGTTTGATATCCTGACATGGGTATACAGTTTTTCATAAACAATCTCTTGCTCTGTGTAGCACCACCTTGATTGTGGTTTTTTTCTCCATCTGTTGGCAAAAGTATAAAGAGCTTGAAGCATTAGTAAGTGGGGTATTCTTTCTTTACTTCACATAACACCTCTCCTCCTATCTTTGTGACTGTCTCACATTACTGACGATATACTTTACCTTATTTGTCCCACTGTAGCTATTGGGTTGAAGCACATTTTGGTATTCTGTATGATGATTGTTATTATCTATTTCCATTTTACCTGTAGCATAAATGGCTTCTTATGCATATCTCTTCAGGTTGCTGACTGTAATGTGATGGACTGTATGTCATGTGGAAACATCCTTGACTGGTTACTACCTTTGTTGCAACTCGATATATACTATGGCATATATCTCATGCTATCTTCTCTTGACTGTCATATGTATTGGGATTCTTCTATGCATAGATATCATGCATTTTCCTCTTTTCTATTTGTGTCATTCTTAAGGTATACCTGTAGCATAGATTAACATATTCATTCACTCACTGCTTGTCTCATCACTTGAATGTTAATTGCATGGTATGTATCATGTCTGATATGAGCACTTGTAGCTTCCTTGTGCATCTTTAAGGTATACATGTAGCATCCTTAACATGTTCATATCTCTTCTACCTGTTCCTCTTTCATCATCTATGCACTTCTGTAAATGGATATGGCCATCATGATGTATCCTGACATATTCTGATTGTTAAGCTACTTCACTGGTCACTGTCTTGGTTGTTCATGGTTAATGGTGACTATATCTGTATCTTGATCTTCATGGTATCTCACTTTAATCTTGAACCGTATCTTCCTTTACTGCATGGCATCTTCTTTACTACGTGGCATCATTGTAGTTTTAGGCATGAGAAATAAATTTTGTCAAAACACAACAATGTTGAAATGCATGGAATCAACCTTATTTATCCTTGAACTGTTGCATTCTTTATACTCCATTGTGCCCTGTATATTTGATCTTTGTGTGCTCTATACATGACAGTCTCTTGTTTTTGCATATGTACTTGACTGTCATGTAAGTGATGACATACGTAGCTACTCCATAGCTTGTTCTTCCTTTAAGATCACTGATGGTCAGTGACAATCTTTATCATTTGATGAATTGTGAGCATGTTGTATGTGTTGGCAAGAGACACTATATGGATTCATGGTTGTTGTCATTGATGGCAACAAAGGTCATCCCACATATCCGCAAGTCATGGTGTGTCTCTACCGGAAGTCAGAATGAAGATTATTGTGGTCCGGTGAACAAGAACAGAGCATGTGGCAAGGTCCGACAGACAGGTCCGGATCTCTCAGAGGAAGTATCTTGGTGCAGTGCAGATCTGGGGAAGTCAAGAGGACTACCTTGAGTGGTATATTCCAAGGATTTAGCCTCCGGTGATGGACAAGGAAAAAGATATGAATAGTTGAGTACCGGATTCCTAAGTGACAGTGTGAACAGAGGAAGAACTGACTGACAGAACATTAGACTATTTTCCGGATGTGTTACTGATGATGGTAAAGGTTGTGAAGGCATGAATCATGTTTGGCCGACATGATTAATGATATCTACAAGTATATGCTTGATCCGCATTACTTGATGTGCAAGGATTCAGCCGACAGAACAGAGTTTGTGAGAAGATAGACTGTTCCGGGTGCCGACTAGAAAGATAATGAAATCACTTGTGCAGATATATATAGGATGGATTTAGTTATGTGATGTGATGTGCGAATAAGAGTAGAGCAGAACAAAAGCAGTAAGAAAGATCCGGTATGTGAAAGAAAAGCAGAATAAAGTGAAGAGGAAAGATGAAGTGCAGCAGATCAGTGTACTGAGCCTAACCGGAACTGAACTCCAGCATATGTGGATGCTTTCAATCAGTTCAAGTATTGTATAACATTCTTTTGTAGATAGTGTGTCTCCTTGTAGGCAGTGTGCCTCCTTTGTGAGCAGTGTGCTCAGGCAGTGAGCCCTAATTGGCAAGTGCCATTTTGTAATTCCTTATTCTTCTAACAGAGAATAATCTTTGAGTTAATCACCCCGTGGTTTTCTCCCTTAACAGGGTTTCCACGTCAAAAATACTGTGTCATGTGTTTTTCATTTCATGGTAATGTTTGCTTGTTTGAATTAATGCTGCATTAATTAATAAGAAAGTTCAAAAAGAAGAAATAATTAGGATAACTGATTCACCCCCCCTCTCAGTTATCAACAATTGGTATCAGAGCTAAGTTCCTCCTAAGAGAGCCTAACAGCTTGAGGAAGATCTGGGAGTTCAAATGGATGCATATGGTTTAAGGGAGCAACTCAAGACTGCCCTTGAGGATCTTGAACTGTCAAACTCTGAAGTCAATGAATTAAAGGAAAGACTCAAACAGGCTGATGAATTCATGAGAGAACTAAAAGACAAATTAAGTCTCTCTATGAAAAAGAGAAAGGAGCTGCTCCAGCAATTGGCAAGACAAAGTGAAGAAAGTAATGCAAATGAAGAGTTGACTGAGAAAACCAAGTTATGTGAAAAGTTATCAAAAGAAGTCATTATGGTAAGACATGAAATGGAATCAGGAGTTATAAAGTTTACTCAAGAGATTGAAGAGAAAAGAAAAACTGAAGACAATCTAAGACAATCTCTCAAAGAGAAATCAGAAGATTGCCACCAGATGGATAGGATTATCAGACATCTTGAATCTGATCTTGAAGATGCTAAAGATAATGAATAAAAACTTGAGGATCAAATTGTCTCTCTCAAAAGGGATCTTCAAACAGCAAATGAATATAAAGAGAAATTCAAGATAAGTTTTGCTCAACTCGAAGTTCTTCTTGGAAGTCAAAAGAGGGCAGATGACAAGTGTGGTTTGGGATATGAGAAAGGAGAAAGCTCCGGATCTGGTCAGAAGAATTTTGGATCAGAAAATCCAAGGAACAGAAGACCTCCGGTAAGACAGCCCAATGCTCAAAGATATCCATCCTTCAATGGATATTGTCACAGCTGCAATCACTTTGGTCACAAAGCTAATCAGTGCAGAAAGAGAATGAATCAGACTAATTCATCCTTCTCCGGACAATGCTTTAACTGCAAAAGGTATGGACATAAGTCTCATGAATGCAGAAATATGCAAATGAACAAATCATTCAATGGTAGATGCTTTACATGCAATAGAGTAGGTCATATGGCTAATCAATGCAGATCAAGAGGTTATCAGTCAAATATGCAAAGAAATGTTGTTTGCCAAATCTGTAATAGGTCTGGTCATAATGCAAAAGTCTGCAGAAGCAAGAATCAGGACAAAAGAGGTCCAGTATATAATCAGAATCAAGACAAGGGTAAACAAAAGATGAATGCAGATGAAGTTAGGAATGAGATGAACAAGATTTGGGTGAAGAAAAGTTCAGAGAAGGTAGAGGTTGGATCCGCACCAGACTCTGGTGCTAATATTCCTTTTGGAAATTAAAAAATGAGCTCTGGCTCAGGGGGAGACACAAAGAAAACCCTGTTCCCCCAGCCAATCAAGTGGTGCCAGATTAGGCACAAGATGCAGAGTAAAGGGTTTGTAGATATGAGTCTTGAGATGATCCAGATAAGATTTCAGAGGTCCGCATGAAGATGTGAAGAAGTTGTGATCGATCATATAGAATCTGTTCCAAGAGATGCTCTAGAATGACAGAGGATTACAAAAAGGTCCGGAGAGATCCGGAAGTGCATTGTCTTATTCTGCGGATTGGATAGAGTATTTGGGATGTCCTTGTGATGTGTCATCTTGATTTGTTCATGGTTGGAAGATCCGCATGATGTTCATAGATCAGGACTGATTTGGTTCTTCAAGTCATTCGAATAAGGCAAACCGGAATAATGTAGGTCGAGCATTTATTGCAATCAGATATTAGGGTTTGCGGAGCAATATAAGGGATTTCTCATAAATCACTTGTTCATTTTGCACTCAAGAAGAAGCGAAAAGTGGAGCTCTGCAACAAAATTCATCAAGTTCACCGAAGATCTCTTGCAGAAGTCATTACATACAGAAATCAATCCAACCACTCCGTGTAACCAAAGGTGCATAAGGTATTTTCCATTTTTGATATCTCACTACAAATCTTTTGAAAAATGGCTACTCCGAATATAGTAAAGGTCTCAGATAGGCCCCGACCTGAATTTAAGAAACACCCATACAAGTCATTAGAGGTAGATCCCTTAGGAGCATTCTCTAGTGTTCCACATGGCATTTTACACATAGAAGACATTAGGGTTTACATACATGCAAGTATTGAGGAATTTGGGGAATTCAAATTGAGAGATTTCTATCACAAACAACTGATAGACAATGCTTTTGAGCTTAAACTAGAGTATAAGGGTATCTAGAAGAAATAGTTTGATCAATTCATTCATTTCCCCTGCTTTGAAGAAGATGAATGGGTCCGGTATGTATTGAGTAGAATGCATGACAACTTCCTATGGCTAGATAGACCCTGCAAGATCACAAAAGAGGCAATTAGGGCTGTAACTAGTCTATACTCTTCCGGAGGGATACCTATCCTGAAATCCATCAAAAATAACATTGTAACTGAGGCCACCGGATCAAAATTTGATAAGAGGGCAATGACCATTGAAGATATTTCTGATCCGGATATCAAGTTTGCATCTATGATAATAGGATACAAGATTTATCACTCCAGTAGGGAGAATTCTGTGTCCGGAACTGCAGTATATATTGCCTATGAGATGCTAAGGAAGAATGCAGATTATGATCTCTGTGAACTTCTTTTAAGCTAATTAATGGAAAATATACAAAAGATCAAAAAGGATAAAAAGAATTCTTTCAAGTATGGTACACTTATATTATGTCTATTTTTCTACTTCATGAATGAGCTGCCCGGATCAAGTGGATGGGTATGGCAGAATGACAAACCTGTAGCAGTCCAGATCAGAGATTATTTACATGGGCTTGGGGATGCCAAAGCAAGAAATACAGCCCTGTGGGGATACTTCAAAAACTTCCAGAGCATGATGCAAGCAAGAGAAAGAATTCCCCAGTCTATTGTTGAAAAATACAAAGACTCAGTCTGCTTTATGGTTGATACTGATTAGTGCCTAATGGAGGCAGTAGAGCCAAGGACAATCTGGATCATGCCCATGGGGTATGAGGTTGATGAACAGATTGTGGAACTGCATGTTCAACACATGCTTAGTCAGCCCAAAGATCTAAAGGCAGAAAGGTTTGGAACCTTTGAGGAGCTGAGTGTGAAGATCCATGTGGAACTCAGAGAACCTGAGATAAAGAGGAAGGTGAGAAAAGAAGTAGAGCATATTGCTCAAGGCCTAGGCATCCCAAAGGAGGCACTTGATGCCAACCGGGAAAAGAGGTGAAAGGCTGAGGAAGAGAAGAAAGAGGCAGAAAAGAAAAGCAAGAAAAGTACTCTGGTGGAAACCTCAACCCGGACCAGATCATCAAAGGGATCTACACCTGTCACAACCAAAAGCTCAAAAACATCAAAACTGGAAGGTCAGACATCCGGTAAAGGAGAGAAAAGGTCTAAAATAAAAGCCACAAGGGCTTATACAAGTCAAAAAGATGAAGAGGAAACTGAATCAGATGAGGGGGTAAAGGAAATAAAGAAGCAGAAGAAGAAAGGATCCGGTAAACCCTCCATAGGCCAAGAAAAGGAAGAAATGGCAGAGGAATTTGTTGAAAAGCCCACCCTGTCTCTAGAGAGTGTAATCAAATCAGTCACTGTGGATGGAAACCTTCAATCAATGGCCGAATTCTATGATGACTACAATGAGGCTAACCAAAAGATCCTGCAGGAAGCCACAATCAGGTATCTGAACATATACAATAAGGCTTTCATTGAGATTATATCTCTAATTCCTAAAAGCCTAGAAAAGGAGTTAGAAATAAGAAAGAACAATGCCCAGGCAAAAGATCTTGAGATCCAGGAGCAGATAGCTATTCAGCTATATCCTCAAATTGATCCCAAGACAATGAACATAATATTCAAAGACTGCAAAGATGAGTTCAGGAGTAAGGCAAGGATGAATCAACTCATGCTTGGTGAGACTAACAAGGTGGCCATGGATACAGAAGAGATCCTCCGGAAGGCCTTCAAAAGGTTTAATCTTCCTGTTGTAGAGGACTTGGGTACTGATCCCTCATCCACAAGTGTTGCAGAAGAAACTTCTGAGAAAGCAACAGAAGAGATGGGCCCTGAACAAACCAACATTTCTCCTCTGATTTCCCCTACAGTCTCCGGATCCAAAGAAGAAGAGAAATTATAGGAGAAAGAAGCAATGGTAAAAGAAAAAGAAGTTGACAGTACCAAGGTTGCAGAGAAAGAGAAGACTCCAACAGAGAAAACCACAACTGATAGTGGTAAGAATATAGAAGGAGAGAAAACTCCAAAGGACAGCTCCAAGACTGCAGAAGAGAAGAAACATCTATCTCCAACAAGAGACACTGCACAAACTGTCCAAAAATTTATGAGCAAAGAAACAATAGAGATTGATGAACCGGAGCTTCTACAAGGTCCATTCAATTTTGATTCCCTCTCTCCGGTACAGACAATGAAGATAGCTTCATTTGCAAATGCTAAGGCAAATGAAAAACTCCTAAAGTCTCATATGGAAGACTGTGAGTTGATAGAAGCTACTTCCGGAGTGCTTGAAAAGATTATGCCATCGGTCCAGAAAGATCCCACAGCCTCCTCTTCCGGTAATCTCAAAACCTTAGTCAGCAGTGTTGGTACACATTTTGATTCTCTAGAAAAATTAGCTGAAGAAAAGGTCCGGAAGGAGTTTTTGGATAAGAGATTCTCAGAGGTACTAGGATTAATCTCTAATGATAGGAGAAATATGAGTATTGGAATGAAGAGCTTAGAAAATGCTCTTAAGGATGGCGGTGACATTTACAAATTTTGTATCTCCTGGTCAAAAGCAACAGTAGAAATTGAGAAGAAAATAAAAGAGGAACAGGACAAACTACTGAGTTTGTCTCAAAGTTTTGATCCTCTCTCTTCCTCCATAGTAAATCAAGAATGTCAAACTATTGCAATCACAAATGCAATAAAGAACTTTGAAAAGGAAAGGAAGAATATAATTAACCAGATGGGAGAACTTAGAAGGATTATTATCCCTAAGTTAGAGACCATGCATGAGGCCATAAGTGATGCTAAGACTATCGCCCAAACCAATGATCTGACAGATCTTAAGAGGGCAGAAGCTTTTGCATTTTTGTTGAGTGGTCACATTTCAATTTTGGATAGAATGAAGCAAAGTTGGGCTACAGAACTCATCCAATTGAAGACATCCTTTGCAGACATTCTTTAGTTTTTGTGAATATGTAATATACAGCCAAGTATAGTAAAATTCTTGAAAATTTTGGTGTGCGGACCCTACCCTTTGCCATTGATGTCAAAGGGGGAGTGAGGAGCAGTGAAAAATGAGGAATCCAACTAAGGGGGAGCTCCGAAAAATGTATATAAAGACAGAGCATCAGCCAAGGGGGAGCATAGTGTAAACACTTAGTCATTTTTCACTAAGTGTTGCCATCAATGCCAAAGGGGGAGATTGTTGGCAAGAGACACTATATGGATTCATGGTTGTTGTCATTGATGGCAACAAAGGTCATCCCACATATCCGCAAGTCATGGTGTGTCTCTACCGGAAGTCAGAATGAATATTATTGTGGTCCGGTGAACAAGAACAGAGCATGTGGCAAGGTCCGACAGACAAGTCCGGATCTCTCAAAGGAAGTATCTTGGTGTAGTGTGGATCTGGGGAAGTCAAGAGGACTACCTTGAGTGGTATATTCCAAGGATTTAGCCTCCGGTGATGGACAAGGAAAAAGATATGAATAGTTGAGTACCGGATTCCTAAGTGACAGTGTGAACAGAGGAAGAACTGACTGACAGAACATCAGACTATTTTCTGGATGTGTTACTGATGATGGTAAAGGTTGTGAAGGCATGAATCATGTTTGGCTGACATGATTAATGATATCTACAAGTATATGCTTGATCCGCATTACTTGATGTGCAAGGATTCAGCCGACAGAACAGAGTTTGTGAGAAGATAGACTGTTCTGGGTGCCGACTAGAAAGATAATGAAATCACTTGTGCGGATATATATATATAGGATGGATTTAGTTATGAGAAGTGAAGTTATGTGATGTGATGTGCGAATAAGAGTAGAGCAGAACAAAAGCAGTAAGAAAGATCCAGTATGTGAAAGAAAAGCAGAATAAAGAGAAGAGGAAAGATGAAGTGCAACAGATCAGTGTACTGAGCCTAACCAGAACTGAACTCCAGCATATGTGGATTCTTTCAATCAGTTCAAGTATTGTCTAACATTCTTTTGTAGACAGTGTGTCTCCTTGTAGGCAGTGTGCCTCCTTTGTGAGTAGTGTGCTCGGGAAGTGAGCCCTAATTGGCAAGTGCCATTTTGTAATTCCTTATTCTTCTAACAGAGAATAATCTTTGGGTTAATCACCCCATGGTTTTCTCCCTTAACAGAGTTTCCATGTCAAAAATACTGTGTCATGTGTTTTTCATTTCATGGTAATGTTTGCTTGTTTGAATTAATGCTGCATTGATTAATAAGAAAGTTCAGAAAGAAGAAATAATTAGGATAACTGATTCACCCCTCCCCTCTCAGTTATCAACAATATGTATCTGTTATTTGCATCTTTCCACTTTAGTTATGACTGTCTCTCATTCTTAGATTTGTAATTGACTGTCATGTCTATGATGACCATTCATTATGTTGGGGTATTTGCTATACATTATGTGCTTCACCCCTGGATGCTTGATTGTTTGAACATCTAACTACATTTAGACTGTAGCATTCATCTTCATTTATAGGTTCTCTTTAATGCCTGAATCATTATGAGATTCTTGGCCTAGATGTTTCATCCTTGAAAATTAAGACCCATCTGCTCCAGTAGAACCATTTCATGATATCTTCATATATCTTTGATGGTTTAAAGTTCTGAGGTATTGGTGACAGCCTTTTGCAAAGTTCATGTATCTTCTCAGGATGACTACACACTTATCTCATACATCTTGTGAAGTTTTACTTTATGGTAGTCAAGTTGGTATATTGTTTATAATTGTCTTGCCTTCCATTATTCCATCTGTTGTTCCATGTGGCATTTTGCTTGACTATTTCTATGAGACACTTGCAACTTTGAATGTGATATAACTGTTTAAACTTTGATCATCTTAAACAATATGAAAACAACATGAGAAATACCTGGTATAAAATGTTGCTTCATCTTACTCCTTTGTCATAATGAGATGACCCTTCACATGATTTATTCTGCAACTTGTTCAAATGATACATAATTTCTTGTATCCTCCTTTACTATGTCTCTCTTATCTTTATCAGGCACAATAATTTGAAAACTTGTATCACTCCTTAGATGACTATAATCTAATTTCTGCATTTGTCCTTTTGTCAATCTTGACTCAGTCATATAGCTTTGATTTGCTTCAATCAGCTGTAATAATGTCATGATGACATCTCATTTATGTAAGTTGATTAGATGACGTATGATATAGCTTAGAATGATGCATCCTGTCTTTTCTGATACTCTTTTCAAAAAATGAAAAGAAACACGCTGGGCTCAAACCCTTGTGGGAGCCACATTTAATCCACATGTTTATTTGTCTTCAAACCAACAACAAAATTTGTCCTATACCTGCACAGTGAACAAACAAGTTAGCATAAAAAGTACCGGATAATGTTGATTGATCTTCCTCATGACTTCTTCCTGATTTGTATCATTATCTAATCTGATCTCTTATCTGAATGCATGATATGATAAGTAGATGTCTCTGTTTGATAAAAGCATGTGATAACTGTAAACATCAGGAGCACTAACAGGGTTGTCCCCAAAATTTTGCAGGTTTCAACTGGATGGTGGCTTGGAGTGAAGAATGAAGACTGAAGACTTGAAGGCCAGCTTCAACAACAACCTCCATCATCAGGCAATGATGGATGTTTAGATTTATCATATGCTCTTTTCTCTTTTCTTTTATCAAACAAATACATAGCTTGCATGTCTGCAATTGCTCAGTCTAGTTACTCCCACGGCTTGTGTGGGACACATTTGAACACTTCTTTTAAACATGATCAATTAGTTTCTCTGATGCATATGATGTACATGTATTTCCTTTTCAATCAATGCATGAGATAAAGTAACAGATACTTGGATGTATGTTCAAAACATGACATGAAATAACAATGTAATACAATATCTTTCTCTCTTTTATTCAAAACTGATTAATCTGAATAATCAATTTAACTTATAACTCCTGAAAGATCAAACTTTGTAGAACAATTGTATCTCCTTGAATGTTTGATCCTTTGATAATCAATTCTTTTGTCATGATAACTTATCAGTCCTGATTGGACTAATGGGTTATCTTGACAATTGGATCTTCTTTTCAACTTTTGTCAAGGCATCAACCATTCAAGAAATGCATAACTTTGAAGTTTTCTATTATTCCTTCTGAACAATTACACTTAGGTCCAACTAATTTTCAGTGTGAACAAAAAATTAGTAACAGTAAAGTAAACCCATTTTTGGGTCTCATCTTGATAGATGCTCTTGGAAAAAGAAAGTGTTGTAAACTTCTGTAACAGATTTTTGGAAGGATCTTGGAGAGATAGAGGAAAAATGGCTGAAAATTGTAGGGGTTGATCCTATCTTAGAGAATGGAGGTATGAAATTTGTTGATAATTCTATTTTTCTTTCTTAGATTATTGTTTGATTTATTGATTGGAAGTGTTAAAATTTTGTTTGTTGTGAATTGATATAAAAATTGAATGATCTTGTTGAGAAAGGAGTGGTGTATTCCTCTTTGGGGGTGATTTTCATCGTGTATGGTGGAGGATGGTACTGGTGTGTGGGAGTTGTTGTTGCTCTGTGTGAGCTATTATGGGGAGTTGTTGCTCTATGTGAACTATTACTGGGAGTTGTTGTTGCTCTGTGTGAGCTATTATTTTGTTTATTGGGAGCTACTGTTGTGTTAAGGGGGCTATATTAGTGGAAAAAGGGAGTTTTCTAAACTTTGATTATTCAAAACTATTGAATGCTCATAATTGTATAAGTTTCATGATTAACTACTTTTGTGGTATATGTTGGAGTTCCACGTGGTTTGAGAGAACCACATTCCCCTCCTCCCTTTAGGTGGCTCATTTGAAGTAACATGGTGATTATAATGTTAAGTTTTGTGAGAATATTTGGAATTTTTGTTTAGTTAATTTTCTTTTCTTAATTGAGCTAGCAATTTTAAAATTTCTTTAGGATATTTGTTTGATTGTCCTTTTGCCTCAAGGCCTACTTTATTAAAGTTTTGGTTTTAATTTGAACTGATGTTTTGACTTCCGCTATTTTATTTATTCTTATATGAAGTCTTGATTATTAATTTTATTTGAAATCGTTCCCTATTGAAGAATTCTTTATTTTGAGGCTTTATCATTGTTGGTTGTTGGCTTGTGTGAAGTAATGTGAATTGTGTTGATTGCCATACCCAAGAGAGGTCCCTGGCAAGTTGTATAGGGGAGTAGATGGCCTGGGGAATGTACATTATTAAATTTTGTAAGATCCATTCTATGGCATTATGGTTCTATTTGGCACTAATCTTCCCAAACCCATTGAAAGTATACATGATGTATGGAATTAATATCTGTGATGTTTAAATGATAAGAGTTGATATAAAAGAATATATTGCAATGAATTTGATTATCAGTAATATTTAGATAATATAAATATGTTTCTAGGATAAGTAATGATGGTATTATAGAATTCCAATGGAAAGAATGGTATATGAAAAAGTTTCTGGAATAATGGCATTGTTGTGAATTGTTGGGCAAGAAAGAAGATGGATCTGTGAAGGTTCTTAGGGTTGAACTGAGCTTGGACAACCAAGGTAAGAAAGAAATGATATATATTTCTGTTTTATGATTTAAATGAATGAGTTTATTAAATTTAGAAAGAAATATGTTTGTTTTTGTTTGCATAATCAAGTTAGAATGATGGACTCTTACATGAGTTTTATTTTGTTATCTAAAATTGGTGTTGAGATGGAAAATATTTTCTAGGAGTTGATGATTTGTGGAATGATATTGTTTTGGGAGTTGGTTGTATTTGGGAGTTGTTGGGAGATTGTTGCTTATGGTGTTTTGGGAGATTATTGTTGTTTATGGTGATTTGGGGAATTATTATTATTTATGGTGTTTTGGGAAAATTATTATATCATGAAAATTTGGGAGAGAATTTGTTACTGGGAGTTGATGTTAAGGGAGATTTTGGGAGTTGATGATTAAGGGAGTTAATTGAGTAATGGGAGTTTGATGCTTATGGGAGTTAATGATTTATTGTGAAAGAAACTGAGATAAATATGTGAATTAGATTCTTGAATATGGAATCGTTTCTGTTTAATTTGTTGAACATCAAGAAAATGTTTCTCTTTTAATGCTCGTGGATGGATTCGATTGGTTGAATCCTAAGGTTGGGTGTTGAGCAAATCTGGTCTGTTATTAATTTTGTTGGATGTGATGAAGTTAGGAAATATTCATTCTCTTGATGACTTCCAGGAGGAAGTCCATTATTAGGGGAGGAGAATGTAAGGCCTAATCTCTTCTTATGTAATTAATAGATTTAATATTATATTAGAAATTATAATTTATGTTCTAGAATCTATTTATTTTAGATTTTGAGAATATGGCTGATGGGAATTTGAAGTGGAAGAGTTATTTTGGATGTTACAAGAAAGAAAGATAGTGGAATAGTGGAATGCTGGTAACTACTACATTTTCCAATTTTATTTATGAGCACATACAGAAGATGTAGGGGGAGGAAATAGAATATTAATTACTTTAGCAAATGGATGGAAGAGAGAAGGAGGTTATAAAACTAGAAATGAGAAAACTTTAAGGGACGACAGTTCTGAGAAGAGGATGGGGAAAAGAATAAGAATAGTGGAAAAAGGCTTAAATCTGGGTATGATTGTTATTTGGAAATGAATAGATCTATAAAATAGTTTTCAGAGTAAATGAGGTAGAAAGTTTTCTATTGAAACTCTTGATTGCGATAGTTCTCTGTTATGTTGAAATCTTCCCTTTCACTGAAATTTAAGGCTTTTTAAAGTGAGATCCATTCTCAACAAGATTCATAATTTCAACTAAGGTCTGACTTTGTTTTTCCTTTATATGAATTTCCAATGTGGACGGCTCTCTCTATGTCCTTGAGAATTATTGACCGCCAAACTGTAGCCCACGTTTTGTCCTTAATTCCCTGCACCTTGTAGATTGGAAACAGAACTGTTATTAAATCTTTTCTATTTACATGTGCATTACCAAACGGCATGAGTTGATTATTTTCGTATCTATGAGATATTTTGTTTTGAAAACTATCTTATTAAGATTTAATTTATTTTGTTAAATCTGGAGCCACAGTAGGGGAGGTCAACCTGTGACATCGACCCAATGTAAAAGGGATTTTCCTACAATCTTTCCTCTCTCATGTCTGGTCGATTCAATTTCCTTGTTTTTTTTTCCTATTGGGTATTTGAGATAAACCCCATGCCAACATTGAAAGAAATTGAAGTTTCATTATGATCAAATTACAATATAATTTCTAGCGCATCTTCATTACCTGCAAAATTCCTTGCCTAGGCATATGAGAATATTTACTTTGTTGTTTTGAAATGAAAGAATCTATTGTGAATCGATTCTAATTTAGGAGTTAAATATAAGGAAGTAAAAATTTCTATTAGATGTTGATTTGTTTTGTAGGGTGGACTTCTTAAGGGGCCGTGGCCTGGAAAGGCTACTGTGCCTCCTCAGCCCTTTGCCTACCGATTGCAATTGCTTGAAAGTATCTAAATCCTATTTAACAAATCCATTTTGTGCAATCCCACAATTATTGCATTGCATGAGATGACATCTCTTAGGGTTTGTCAAACTGTTCGCATATCTGGTCTATGCTTTTACCTTTTGTAGACATGTCTACCACAACAATTTCACTTGCAGCTATCTAAGAAATAATTTTATAAACCAAACACAATAGAGAACTATTCAAATAAGTTATATACTGCCTCTTTGTTATAGATACTTGAGTATTATGTCAAAATTCTGCACCTTAGTCATTGTTATCTGGTAGTGGAAATGTATATTATTACACCTCTGTTGACATGTTTCTGTAGCACAATATGTTGCACTTCTGTCAACATGTAAACCTATATATATTATGTTGATCCATTTGTTATCTCATCCCTAAGAGTCCATCTTGTACAGAAAGTCATTGAGTTAATCTTTTTTTTTGGTCTATCCTTTCAAACTAGAGATAACTGTAAGTGTGCTCTATTTGAAGTAGTTTCTGGGACACTAAATGAAGTATATTCATCTTGCTTAAACCAGATAGGATTTGAGTTTAAGATAGAATGTGGAGCATAAAAGAATGTCTCTTTGAATTATCATATAATCATGGTATCAAAGAAGTTTTTGTTGCCTCAAAGGTTATGTACACATACAAATATTCTCGATCAAACAAAATCTATGCCAAATAGTTTAGGGATATGTAATATTGGATCTTTTCCCATTTATTAATGCTCTTCAAGATCTATACATTATGTATATTGATAGACTAGATATTGTAAACCGAGGTTTATTTTGAGGGTGTTTTATCCATTTTAATCATTTTTTTTATATAATGAAAATATGGTGTCTAATATTTGCCTTCTTGAGATCTTGGAAGTCTTCTTTTCTTTAATCCATTAGGAATTTTAATATTTTATATTAATAAACCTTGGGGTGCAGAGAAGACTATTATTCCTCTTGACCTATTGATGAGAAAATTGTACAAACGTAAGGGTTTGCATTATCTAATCATGGTCAGATTGATATCAACTCTAGCATGTTGGTTATAAAGGATCAACTGATGCTTTCCTACAAACGAGAATATTTTGATTCAAAAATTGTATTAAATAGTAAGACTAGAATATGAATCTAAATGTTTATGTAGCCTTGCTCACTCTCTAATTCACTTCCTAGAAGCATATGTATGAAGATGGATCAGAATAGTATTTGAAGTATAGTGTTTAACTCATTGTCGTAAGTTAATATTGTCTTTTGGATTATAGATAAGGTTTTGGTAAACTTGATGGGATCTTGTGACTAAAAGTTGGTTAAATGTAAAATAGAGGTTTTAATACCAAACTATGTGTTAACTTGGTAATGTATCTTAGTGTTTAAAGATCCATCGATGATACTTGTTTTGGAATATCGACTAAATGGTTAAGTTAATATTTATTTAGCATGAATAGGAAGTAGAGTTATATCAAATAGATTACTTGTTTTGCTATAAACCTATATGTGTCTAGGAAGTTTCTTAGTATATTAAACTATAGAATACAATTATGTTAAGGTTCTACTGAATTATTATTAAATCTTTCAAGGTAGTTGATTAAGGAATCATTAGTGTATTGTGAAGTTTTATGAGAATGAAAAGGGTAAACCCTAATATTCTTTTGTCCTCGAGAATGGAAAGAAATATGTATATGTATCTAAGTTTGAAAAGATGTCGATATCATGAGAATAATATCTTAGAAGTTATGATTTGAATGAGACCATCTTATAGTTTCAAGTTCCAATCCCGAACTACGAAGTCTCTACGCTACGCGTATGTAGGCAAGGCCATCTTGAGCCCCGGAGACATTAGGTTGGCCCCTTAGGGCCTTAGGCTAGTATATTGCTATTTGATATGTCTATTGATGAACTTTGTGGAAATAATGTTTGCATTTAGTTGTGCAGTTACAGGTCTGTTAACCATACAAGGTAATGGAGCTATGGAAGCATCTTCTTATTTTGTGAATGGATGAAATATATCGAAAATGTGTATAACTATGAATTTATGATATATACAACTATACTTTTGTATTTTGAAGCTTATTAAGATATGAAAGAATGAATATTCTCTTATTATTAATTTTCATTATTTCTCAAGCAATTAATGTATTTATTGATATTTTTGACATTGTCTTGAGTGGACATTACATGAACAGTGGTTGATTGACTTAGGTTGCTCGTATCATATGAATCCTCATGAGGAATGGTTCTCCACATATGAGAAATATTATGGAGGTAATGTTTAACTTGGGGACAACTCTACATATCTTATTGTTGGTCGGGGAAAGGTACAGTTGTGTTTTAATGATGGGAGGATTAAAACCCTCCCTGGTGTTTTACATATTCCTAGATTGGCTAGAAATCTTATCTCTGTTTCAAAGTTGAATGATTCAAGAATGCATGTAACATTTAATAAGCATGGTTGCAGATTGGTGAGAGGAAGCTTGGTGGTAACCAGGGAAACAAGCATGAGAAGTATGTTTAGGCGTGAGGCCATGACAGTTTGTAGATCAACTAATGTAACTGAAAAGGTTGAAAATACATGTATGTTGTGGCACCGTAGATTGGGCCAAATAAGTGAAAATGTTTTAAAAATAACTATGAATAAAATTTCTTTGGATGGTTTCTCCTATTTTGATGAGCACTTTGATTTATGTGAGCATTATGTGTTTGGTAAACATAACATAAATTATTTTCCTCTAGGAAGCATTAGAGTGAAAGAGAAATTAGAAATTATTCATTCAGATGTGTTTGGACCTGTGGATAATGATTCTATTGGAAAATCTTGTTATTTCATTACCTTCATTGATGATGTATCCAGATTCACATGGATTTATTTTATGAAGTATAAATTTGAAGTTTTCACTAAGTTTAAGGAGTTTAAAGTCTTAGTAGAGAACCAATCAAGACTTAAGATAAAAATATTAAGATCTGACAATGGAGAGGAATATTGCTCTAAGGAATTTGATGAGTTTTGTAAGCATACAATTATCATAAGACAAAAGACAACTCCATATACACCACAATAAAATAGTGTTGTAGAAATGATGAACTGAACAATAAGGGAAAGAGCCAGAAGTATGTTCAGAGATGCACAGTTGGATAAATGCTTTTGGGTAGAAGCTATGAGTACCAGTTGTTACTTGTTAAACAGATCTCTTTGTAAGGCTCTTGATTTGACACCTTATGAAGTGTGGATAGGTAAGAAAACTTCTATTTCACATTTAAGTGTTTTTTATTGTGAGGCTTTTGTTCATGTGCCTAAGGACAAGCAATCTAAGTTGGATCCAAAAGCATAGAAATGCAACTTCATTGGATATGGTGGGAATGTAAAAGGTTATAAGCTTCGGGATCCTTTAACCAAAAAAGTTATTTTTTCTAGAGATGTGATTTTCAAGCAACTTAGAGCTATTTTTGATCCTATACAGCCAAAAGAAAATGAAAGGAAGAGGATAGTGCATTCTGATATACAACCAGAAAATGCACATCAAGAAGAACAAAATGATGGATTAGGGGATGGAGAAGAAGAAGAAGATTCAAGTGAAGTTTAGATGAGGAATACTTTGTTGTTACAAAAGAAGTTGAGCATACAGAAGAACATGAGGAACAATCTCTTACTCCACCCTTGAGAAGATCCACAAGAAAATAGAACCCAGTTGATAGGTCTAGCCCACCAGATTTCCATTGTGTATTTTCTTTATTGAGTGCTAACGATGAACCTAGATCCTACAGGGAAGCTATTCATGCAGATGATAGTGAGTCTTGGAAGTTAGCCATGCAAGAGGAGATGATTGCTTTAGAGTCTTGTGACACCTAGGATCTTATACATTTTCCCAAAGGAAGAAAGGCCATGGTAGGACTTTGAAAGATTTTCCTTGGTTTCCTGTGTTGGCCCTGCTTCAAGCCTCATTCTAATTGCTCTGTGCTAGGGTTTGGTCCTTGAAATTTGCCTTTGAATCTTAAAACCCTAAACCCTAAGGCTTATGCAAGTGTCTAAGTTGCTTTTGTTATAATTTGGTGTTGATTGCTTTCCACCTATTGCCTGTCTCCAAGTTGCAATGTTATGTCCAGGGTGTCGTGCATCTACTAGCCCCTTGGTCCCATAGTCACCACCTAGACCCGCGCGCCTAGTTAATTTGTTATATGCCTAATGTTTTTCCCACACCCCTTGTGAAAAATTGGCCCCCTCTTTACCTAGTTGAGCAATCTTGTTTTAAACCCATGTGATCAATTCAACCCCTTAGGTTGTCCGCTAAAGAAATCATGTGTTGACGCGTGGCGCGATCCTAATCCATTAATTCCGCTATTCTGTGAAGAATATTTAAATGGGGAAAATGATGCCTACGGAATCGCAAAAGGAATGACAAATGGTGGACTCTTTACCAATTTTTCCATGAGACCTATGGTGGTTCCCGCTAAGCCTACGTGGCACATTTTCGAGCTTTCTGTCATTCTGTTGAACCCTTGTGGTGGACCCATGAAAGGCTTGTGGAAAAGCGAGAGAGTGACAAGTAGCAAGTTCCCAATGACATATCTTTAGGGTAACTGTGTAAGTGCCACATGGTGCTATCTAAAGGATGTTTCTCCTTTTTGCAGGCCTCCATCTATTGCTTTGTTTTGTGCCTGCGGAAGCGCGAGGCACCACCACGTGGACAATGCCAACTCTTCTGCTTGATGACGAGCTCTCTACTAAGATGTAAAAGTTGTCTAGGTGGATTAATTCTATTGTCTAAAATTTTTCCCACCTGTTTCAAAAATTTTCAAACTGGTTGAACAAATCTGCACCATCTGATCAAGCCTTTTGACCGATGATCAATGGTTCACATTAAAATGATGGAAATGACTAGTTGCATGCTCAAACTCGCACAAGTTAGCAGTAATGATGGAAAAGATGGCTTTCAAACCTATGATACATGTAATTTCCTATATAAAAGCCACATTCTGAGCATTTGTCCATTCCACTCAAGTCTGATGAACATCTGAAGAGGAAGTTTTCCAGCTTATGAAGGTTTCACGACATCAATTAGGGTTTCTGACACGTAAAACCAGTAAGTCCCTCTAAACCTAGAAATTTTCTTAAGTACTAGTTGGATAGCTTGTTTTTTTTGAAATTAAGTTTTAGGGTTTTGTTTCAAGATAGGGAATATTTGTGCATCATCAATTATCTAGAAATTGCCCTAATTGTTGTCTAAAATTCTTAGAAAACTCTAAAACCCTAGAGGAAAACCCTAGTTTCTTGAAGAACATTGCAAAATGAGTCCACCCAGAGCCCAAGCTACTTCATCTTCACATAATTGAGCCCTACATGAACACCTTTTAGTGTATCTCCGTGGTTTGTCTACTCATAGAATTAAGGTTCAATGCTCTGGAGTTGCTGAGGGTCTGGTTGATGGATTTCATGAATGTAAAGATGCAGATATCCCATTGACAGGGTGGGATTTATTTCGCCATTGGTACAACAAGAGAAATGCACCTACCTCAATCTCAAATGTGTGGAATCTCGATTTAGGCAAGCTAGTGGTCCCAAAAAATTTCATGGACATTGACTTGCTAAAGGCCATGGCTTATAATTATGATGAAATTGTTAAGGCAATAAGGAATGCAGAAAGCAATATTATGGTGTAGGTTGACAAAGCATCAATATCAAAAATCTTTAGAGTTAACCTAGCTTCTAACAAACCCATTGACCCTTATTACTTCAAGAATAAGTATTAACAAGATAAAAGTATCTATAGGGTTATACACTTACCTCAGCATGGGGAAAAGGATCTCAGAGGCAGGTGTATGAAGATCCCACCAAATGAGATAGAGCCTTTCAAACTTGAGAGTTTTGAGGGCTACTTTGCCAAAACATACTATGCACTATGCCAGGTTTTGGGGGTAGATAAGCAAGAAAGAATCCCCATCCCTTTCACCTACATGGCTGCTGACATTCAACATGTAATTTTGACTGATGAATTTGACTATGCCAATCATATACATGATGGGTTGGTGGGTATCAAAATGGGGAAACAAATGGTAAAATTCTAGTGGTACTCCCTATTGTACCACATGTTTTTATATGAAGGCAGAGCAAAGTGGGACCCGAGCTTACAAGTTTATCAGGTTGACAAAAATGGACACCTGCTTCCAATCCAGTGTTGGACACATATCTGGGACAGACTTTGTAAAGGGGCTAGTTATGTTACATTCAGAGATCATTTTGCTAGCAGAGTATTGTATTTCTTGCAGGGATTAGAGGATAGGATACCCAAGAAAATACGATAATTCTTGAGGCCTGTGGTGAGGAGACCTGGTCTTGGTATCCAACATAATTGGGGAGATTTCATTCTCCATCCTAACTACACAATTCTAAGAGTCTATGGATGCCCACTTGACCCCCATATATTACCAAAATTTGCACACGTAAGGATTGATTTCTTAGAGGTTATCTGGCAATTGGCTGAGCCAGATAAAGCCCATTTAGCAAATCAAAAGAAGGGCTCCTTCTTTCCCTTCTTAACAATTTTCTCTTACTTTAGAATGAACAGAGAAGGTTTTGAGAAGTTGTATGACAAACTTAAGATATTCAGGATGGCCCATGAATGTGCAATAAACTTTGATCCTAAAGGCTTCATCAACAACCTCAGAAGAGGTATCAAAAGGTCCCAATTCATCCACTGCACCTATGATTCTGATTCTGATCAAGGTAGGCTCACTAAAACATCTAAAAGGTTTGAAATTCATTTCCTAAATTGACTGTCCTAAAGGGTTGACTGTCCCCTTAATTGGCATGCTCAACTTGGGAGGTAAAATGCATGAATGGAGGCTAGATGGAAACTCCAACTTGCAGACCACCAAACCCACTTTGGATCACTTTTTCTTGGCAGTCTAGGACCACTAGAGGTCACCAAAAAAAATGTTGACACTACACCCTTCTAAACATTCCTTAGAAAACAGTCTTATTTGCTAATAGCCCTTAAAATGGGGTTTTTGAAGCTTAACTTGCAAATTTCTTGACAAACCCATGACTGAGTCAACTTTTTGAGTACCCATTATGCCTTTACACAACATATTAGACATGTAGGTGTGGGTATTTTGGAACATGGGGCTCAAAACTTGATTGTTCTTGCTGTCATTAGGCCTAATTAGGCCTCCTGTCATAAGGCAACTATGAGAAATACTCCTTCCCAACTCTCCCAACCTGGTATAAGGTCTCAAACAAGTTGAAAATAGATGGATTACAATGATTTTTAGGTTCTTGGGCTACCACACAACTCTCATGCACCAAATCTATACTCTAGCTATGCAAGAATGCCTAATACATGAGGATATTAGGCCTACTTTGTGTGAACAGTAGCTAAAACTCTATCCCCTACCTCCACCATGAAAACCCAATTGAAAACTAGACAAAACAACCCCATTACATCCATTTTTTGTTGATGGATCATATGGAATGGGTCAAAAACCCATTGTTTGGCCAAAACCCTCAAAACTAGGGTTTTAGGACAATTTTGACCAAAATGACAATAAAATTGCTCAACCTTGATGAAAATCTTCCCAACCACCTACAATGCAAATCTTACTTGGTATATTTTCAAATTTCACTCATTAGAGGTCTTGACACCCCTGTATGGCCCTGTACAGCCAGCTGCAACAACGAAAGAACAATAAAAATCAGAAAAAAAAATAGTGAATTTCTGCATTATTTCTCTTCTCCCAACGTTCTCCTTCATACATTCAACTTAATCTTGCATGAATTAATGTTCTATAATCAAAACTCTCCTTACATAACTTCCCCATCGTGGGAAAAAGCATGAAAATGGCTAAAGTTAGCCTTACATGACTGCAACTCAAAAAGACATGCCTAAAAACAAGGCAAAATCAAACTTCCACCACTACCACTACTAGGATATGCCTTTAGTGGGCTTATTACACCATATTCAAACCAAAATTACATTTAGGCTCAATATTGAGCTCAAAAATAAAAAATTTGCTATGGTGGGCTCTGCACCATACACCCAAGGAGAAAGAGATCTTAGCTTCCACCTGAGATCGGATCAAAGACTGTTGTTCCATGCTTTGCAATGTCTTCAACTGTCCTCCATGTGTCATCTTCATGGGGAAGACCTTGCCAGGTCATCAAGTATTCATTATAAACCTTATGTCTTGTCCTCTTGACTTCTTTGGTGTCTAGAATGGCTTCAAGTTTGACTGGAGCAGTAGGAGGAAGGTCTCTTATCCACTCATCATCAGTAATACCTTCATGAACAACAGTACCTACATCTAGAGACTCCTTGAAAGGATATAAGTTAGCAATATTAAATATTGGTGAGATAGCAACTCCAGGAGGGAGTTCTATCTCATATGCATTTTCCCCAAACTTGTGGACCACCTTGCATGGCCCAATCTTCTTCATCAGCAACTTAGTGTACTTGCCCTTAGGTAACCTCTCTTTTCTGAGATGTGCAAGTACTAGATCTCCAACTTTGAACTGAACATTCCTCCTCTTCAAGTCTACATGCTTCTTGTAAGTTTCCACACTCTTCTTGAGGTGCTCTCTAACTTGATCATGGATGTCTTTCATAGCCATAGCAAACTCCTCTCCTTCAACACTTCTCTTCTCTACCCCTCTCAAATCTCTTAGCTCAAAGATACCTCTTGGGTTCAATCCATACACTACCTCAAAATGGCTCTTACCTATGCTCATGTTAATGGAGTCATTATAAGCATACTCTGCCTATGGGATAACAAGATCCCATTGTTGTCCATGTTCTTTTGTAAGACATCTAAGTAGATTCCCTAATGATCTATTAACTACTTTAGTCTGTCCATCTGTTTGTGGGTGATAGGCAGAGCTGAAAGTCAAATTGGTTCCAAGTTTCTTCCATAAGGTTCTCCAAAAGTGGCCTATAAAATTTGAATCTCTATCTAAAACAATGGAGAGGGGTAGTCCATGGATTCTAACTATCTTCTCGAAGAACAGGCTTGCAATGTTAGAAGCAGCACTTGTGCATTTACAAGGAACAAAGTGTGTCATCTTGCTAAATCTGTCCACAACCACAAAAACACTATCAACTCCCCTCTGAGTTTTGGGTAGGCCTAACACAAAATCCATGCTAAGATGCTCCCAAGGTCTGCTAGGAATTGGAAGAGGTTGATATAGGCCTGCATTAGAACTAGAGCCTTTGGCTCTCTGGCAAACTCCACAAGACTCAACAAATTTTTTGATATCAGCATGCATTGTAGGCCAAAAATAAAATCTTCTTACCTGATCTAATGTATTGTCTATGCCAAAGTGTCCTCCAAGACATCCACAGTGCTTCTCCCTTATGAGATTTATCATCATAGAGCACTTAGGGATACATAACTGAGCTCCCTTTAATAATAGTCCATCTTGCAGCAAGAAATTAGAAAATTGGTCATGGAAAGTACCTTGAAATTATTGGCAAAAGGAATATGCATCCTTGAAATATGTATCAGCAGCATACATGTCCTTTAGTGCTTCCAAACCCACACTCTGAAGTTGTATTTCATGCACTAGGATGGATCTCCTACTCAATGCATCAGCTACCTTGTTAGCTTGGCCCTTCTTATGCTTGATTGTGAAGGTATAACTTTGTAAATACTCCACCCACTTGATGTGCCTATGACTCAACTTTTCTTGGCTATTCAAGAAACTCAATGCATGATTGTCTGTGAAGACTACAAATTCTTTAGGTAAGAGGTAATGTCTCCACTTCCTCAAGGACTATACTAATGCATAAAGCTCCAAATCATATGAAGAGTACCTCCTCTTGGCCTCATTGAGCTTTTCACTAAAGAAAGCTACTGGCCTGCCTTCTTGGCTCAGGACTGCACCTATGGCTGCTCCACTGGCATCACATTCCACTATAAAGACTTTGTCAAAGTCAGGAAAAGCAAGTATGGGCTATTGTGCTACTCTCTTCTTTAGGTATTCAAAGCTTTTTGCTGCCTCCTCAGTCCATTGAAACATTCTTTTCTTATCTCCCTTAATGGTGTCAAGAATAGGAGAACAAATATGACTAAATTTTTTGATAAACTTCCTATAAAATGTAGCCAAACCATGAAAACTTCTTACCTCTCCTACTGATTTTGGAGTTGGCCAACTAAGAATGGCTTCAACTTTGGAAGGATCCATCTTCAATGTGCCTTTAGAGATGACATAATCAAGGTAGACTAGCTCTTCTTTCATAAACTCACACTTCTTGAGGTTTATCATCCTTCTTCTCATTCAACCTCTGCAAAACCATGTCAAGGTGCTGTAAGTGCTCTTCTTTTGTCTTGCTAAACAAAAGAATATCATCTAGATAGACAACTACATACTTCCCAATAAAAGGTTTCAAGACCTCATTCATTAACCTCATGAATGTACTAGGAGCATTTGAGAGTCCAAAAGGCATTACCATCCATTCATAGAGTTGCTCATTGGTTTTGAAGGCAGTCTTCCATTCATCTCCTTCCCTTCTCTTGATTTGGTGATATCCACTCTTGAGATCAATCTTGGAAAAGTAGCATGCACCTCCTAAACAATCCATCAAGTCCTCCATTCTTGGGATTGGGAAACTATATTTGATTGTGATCTTGTTTATGGCCCTTGAGTCAGTACACATCCTCCACTCTCCACCTTTCTTGGGTGCTAAGACAGTAGGAACAACACATGGACTTAAGCTCTCTCTGATGAGTCCTTTGTCTAACAATTCTTGGACTTGTGCTTTGATCTCTTCATTCTGCTGTGGGGTCAGCTTGTATGCAGCCTTATTGGGCAAATTCAGGTCTATGTGATGGTTGATGTCTCTCATGGGAGGCAATGAATTTGGTAGATCATCTACCACTATATCTTTATACTTGTCCAACAAGGATTGAACTTCACTAGGGATGCTTTCTTCCACCTTATTTGTTGTTGTATCAGACTTAGTCTTAGGTCTGATCACTACTGCAAATCCTTGTCCTTCCTCTTTCATTATTTGTAAAAACTCCTTCTCTCCTACCACCATGATGCTAGACCTAATCTGCTTATCAGGTTCTTCTTCTGGAAGGGTTGTTAATGAGAATGAGACTCCATCCTTCTCTATCACATAAATGTTCTTCTGACCATCATGTTTGCTCTTTCTATCATGTTGCCAGGGTCTTCCTAGTAATAGGTGACAAACATCCATAAGAATGATGTCACGGATCTTATCCTTGTAACCACCAATGTTGAACTCCACCCATGCCTGTTCATTTACTAAGACTTGTTGCCCCTTATTCAACCATGACACCTTGTAGTATGTGGGGTGAGGAATCTTCTTCAAATGCAGCTTCTCTACCATTTCCAAAGAGACTAGATTATCAGTGGATCCTGAATCAACAACTACCTTGCATACCTTGCCATGTGATTTGCATGTTGTCCTAAACAATGACTTCCTCTGTGAAGGCTCCTTGGCTGCTGGCACCTTGAGGAGTATCCTCCTTATCATCAATGTATCACCTCTCTCAAGAGCCATAGTTTTAAGTGGTGAATTGACACTTTCATTGTCCTCTTCATGCACTATTTGGGTTCTTCGTTCACCTCCTTGAAAACTTGATGTTTGCTTGTCTGGGCACTTGAATGCAGGATGGCCAAACTTATTACAGTTGTAGCATTTGCCTAAGAAGGTGATTGATCCTCTTCCTTGGCCACCAAACCTTCCTCTACTATTTGATCTTCTTCCTCTAAAGTGGCCTCTTTCACTTGACTCAACCCTTTGTTCTTGATTCTCCTTATTGTTGCCACTTGATTCTCCTTGATGTTTCTGTGACTATCCTCTTGCACCAAAGTTCCCTCTACCTCTGATATGTTACAAGTATGGGCCTAACCGGTGTTGTCATTGATGTCAACATACTCATGTTGCATTAATGAGAAGGATTAGATGAGCTGTGTGCTGAGGATATTAAGAAAATAAGTCTCAATCAGGAACAGTGAAGAATAGTGATGACAAGAAGGTAAAAGTCCTCAATAGGTTGAGGGTCAGAGGATGCAGTTTAAAGGGTTTGTAGATATAAGTCTTGAGATGCTCCAGTCAAGATTTCAGAGGTCTGCATGAAGATCTGAAGAAGTTAGGGTTGCTCAAGTAGAACCGGTTCCGGCAGGTGTTCAGAGGTGACAAAGTGCCATAGATAGGTCCAGTGAGATCTGGTATTTCATTATCCCGTTCTGTGGATCTGAGGGAGTGTTGAGGACATCCCTGTGAAGTATCAACTAGATTAGTTCATGGGTTGAAGGTCCGGAAGAGCCTATTCATTTGTGACAGTGATGACAAACTATGTCATTGTAGCTCCAGATGAAGGAAAGAAGAATTCCAATAGGATGATGAAGTGCGGATGTTTTTGGTGATTCAGGGAAGGTTATGATGATTGTTGGAGCATGTCCAGTTAATGTTGGTGGTCCGCATTGAAGTTAGAGTTTGCATTTTAAGAATAACCACAGATATTGGTGTTCTTCTTGAGACTGGCCGACCGGATGTATTACACGTCTTGCAGATGTTCTTATAGGTGTTTGCCGACTTAGATGATTGTTCCTAAGTCGATGCCTTGTATAAATAAGGGATTGTGAATTCATTTTGAAGAGTGTCATGTGGTGATAAGTGTGTGGTAGCAGAGAGAAGTGCAAAAGGCAGAGCAGAAGTATTGGGCTTAAATGGAATTGATTCAAGCATGCTGAAGATGCTATTCTATAGTTCATAAAGGTGATACTTATTCTTTTGTAGACAGTGTGTCTCTTGTAGGCAATGAGCCTCTTGTGAGCAGTGTGCTCGGGCAGTGAGCCCTAATTGGCATGTGCCATTTTGTTCTTTCTATTCTTCTAACAGAGAATACATTCTTGGGTTAATCACCCCGTGGTTGTTTCCCTTAACCGGGTTTTCCACATCAAAATCTTGGTGTCATGTGTTGATATGTTTCTACTTTTGATTTGAATGCATTATGGTTCATGATTAATATTATGCTAATCACTAGAGAAGATTCAAGTGTTTAAAAAGAGAAAGTTTCACACAACTGATTCACCCCCCCTCTCAGTTGTATGCCCTAAGTCTAACAATTGGTATCAGAGCAAGGTTCCTCTAAAAGGAGCTTAACCGCTTAAGGAGATCCAGGATGTCGTCATACAAGAAGGATAGTCCAAAGTTTGATGGAACCAACTTTTCTCTTTGGAAAGGTCACATGAAATGTCAATTGCAGTCTATGGGAATGGCGTACTGGTCCATGGTCACAAAAGCGTATGTACCTCCACAGGGTGGTCCGACAACCCTAAATGAAATCACAGATGCTGAAAACAATCTGCGGACCAAAGAGGGTCTTCTAAACGCATTAACTGACTCAGAGCTCTCAAATGTTATTGACCTACCAATTGCCTATGAGATCTGGATTAAACTGGAACTTCTGCATGAAGGAGACTAGTATGTTAAATGTGCAAGGTTACAGAGTCTAAAAGGGAAATTTAAAAAACTAAAGATGAGAGATGATGAAAATATTACCACTTTTATGCCAAGAGTGAATGAGCTGGTTTGTGGAATTAGATTTATTCTGGTGGAGTCTTGGATGAAAATGAGATTGTTGGTAAGATTCTCAGATCCCTTCCTGCCTCTTACAAAATCAAGGTTGCTGCCATTAATGAATTCAGATCCCATACAACTGTCACAAGAGACCAATTAGCTGGCAAACTAGCTGCTTTTGAAATGACCGAATTTGGAGATGATCCCCCCAAAACTGAATCTGCATTCAAAGCCAGTGCCTCTGTGAAAGGTAAACAAGGATTTGATCTAGGAGAGAACTCATCAAGGAAATTGTCATGGTATGAAAAAGCAAGAAAAGACCTGGAAGAAGAAGAAATAGAAACTGCTCAACTTGAAGCCCTCATTGCAAAAAGACTGCCAAGAGGATCCGGTAAGTATGAAGGAAAATTGCTTTTTAAGTGTTTTAACTGCAATAAAATTGGTCATTTTGCCTCAAAATGTCTGGAAAGCTTTTTAAAGTCAAATCCTAATAGATCAACGTTCCAAAAGAATTGTTACTATGTTCATGAAGAAGATGATAATGAAGGAGTAACAAATGATGAATCTGAGACAGGAAACAAATCCGGAAGTGAATGGGGTTTATTTCCATCAAGGAAGAAGAACCAATATCCTCTATATCTATCAATCATAAAGTTGTAGAAAGAGCTCTGGCTGCCCAAGTTGAAGAAAAGAATGATTGGGTCATTGACAGTGGTTGCTCTCACCACATGACAGGTGACAAGAATAAGTTCATAGATTTGGAAAGGTATGAAGGAGGAGTGGTTAAGTTTGGTGATAATTCTGCTGGTAGAATCAAAGGAAGAGGAACTATTTCTTTTAATGGAAGAAACAAAACTGGTAATGTACTGTATGTTGAAGGTTTGAAGCATAATCTTCTCAGTGTTGGACAATTGGTGGACAAAGGCTATGATCTCCGATTCAAGGATGGAAAATGCAAAATCTTTGAAAGATCTGGAATAGAGATTGCATCCGGTACTCAAACTAAAGGTAATATCTTCCACTTGGTTGGTACTGGTAAAAGTTGCTTATTTGTTCAAGTTGATCAGAGTTGGTTATGGCATAGAAGGATGTGTCATGTGAATTTTGATAATATCATCAAGATAAGCAATACTCAGGCTGTAAGAGATCTTCCAAAATTGGTGAAACCTACTAACAGCTTGTGCAAGGAATGTCAGTTGGGCAAGATGAGTAGAGTCACATTCAAAAGCAAGGAACTGTCTTCTACCAAACTATTGGACTTAGTTCACACTGATCTTTGTGGTCCGGCAAGAACCAGAAGTATTCAAGGTGATAGATACTTCATGCTGCTAATAGATGACTATTCCCGGATGATGTGGGTAACCTTTCTAAAGGAGAAATTAGAAGCTCTTGAGAAATTCAAAATATTCAAGGCTATGGTAGAGAATGAAACAGGAACAAAGTTGAAATGTCTGAGGTCTGATAGAGGTGGAGAGTTCACATCCAGTGAGTTCATAGAATTATGTGAGAAACATGGAATTAAGAGACAGTTGTCTACTCCGAGGACTCCACAGCAGAATAGAGTAGTGGAGAGAAAGAACCAGACCATCTAGGAAGCATCTAGGACTATGATGATGGAAGCAAATGTTCCTCAGATCTATTGGAGAGAAGTTGTCAGCACTGCAATCTATACTCTTAATCGAGTTTAAATCAGAAGCAATACCGGTAAGACCCCTTATGAACTCTGGTTTGGCATTACTCCTACTGTAAGATATTTCAGAGTCTTTGGTAGCAAGTGTTACATCAAAAGAGATGAAGATTTAGGCAAGTTTGATGCTAGAAGTGATGAAGAAATATTCTTGGGTTACTCTACTCAAAGCAAAGCATACCGGTGTTATAACAAGAGACTAAGAAAGATGATAGAAAGTACAAATGTGAAGGTTGATGAGGCAATAGAGAAACCCTCAAGGTTCTATGAGTATGATGAAGATGATCAGAATGGTGTTCTGGTTCAAGGAGCTCAATCCTCTCCTGAAAGTCAGATTCAGATAGATCTAGTAAATTAGGAAGAAGAGATAGGTCTGAATGAGCCTGATCAAGAAATAGAAGTGCAAGAAACTCCCAAAGTTCCAAGGTATGTAAGACTAAACCACTTTGAAGATCAAATCATAGGTGACAAAAGCAAAGGTGTGCAAACTAGAAGGAAAATTGCTCAAAATTTAGATGAATATTGTCTGATTTCAAAGATTGAACCTAAGACAATAAATGAAGCCTGCAATGACGAAAATTGGACCAAAGCAATGGAGGAAAAGTTGATGCAAATTGAGAAAAATCACACTTGGGATCTTGTTTCCAGACCTAGAAACAAGAATGTGATTGGAACCAAAAAACTAAATGAAGTTGGTGAAGTAATTAGAAATAAAGCCAGATTGGTCTGCAAAGGCTACTCTTAAATAGAAGGAATTGATTTTGAAGAAACCTTTGCTCCGGTGGCAAGAATTGAAGTAGTCAAATTATTTCTTGCATTTGCTGCCTTCGAGGATTTCAAGGTGTATCAGATGGATGTTAAATCTACTTTCCTGAATGGTGACTTAGAAGAAGAAGTGTACATTGAACAACTGGATGGATTTCAGTTATCTGAGCATGGTGATATGGTCTGCAAATTAAAGAAGGCACTATATGGTCTAAAGCAAGCCCCAAGAGCATGGTATGAAAGACTAGACAAACATCTTTTGAAGATTGGTTTCAACAAAGGTACTGCTGATAGTAACCTATATTTCAAAATTGATCATGAAAACATCTTGACTGTTGAAGTATTTGTTGATGATATCATCTTTGGAGGAAGAGACGGTATGTGTAAAACCTTTGCAAATCAAATGAAAAGTGAGTTTGAAATGTCAATGCTCGGTGAAATGAATTTCTTCTTGGGTCTGCAAATTACTCAGACAAAGAAAGGAATCTTCATCTCTCAGACCAAATATGTAAAAGAATTGTTGAGGAAATTTGGAATGGAAGATTCAAAGCCAATGAACACTCCCATGGCAACTGGATGTAAGTTGAACAAAGATGATGACTCTCCTAAGATAGATCAGACAAAGTACAGATCAATGATTGGGGATTATTGTATCTCACTCAAACTAGACCAAATATAATGCAGGCTGTTGGTCTTGTGGCAAGATTCCAAGCTGATCCCAGAGAATCTCATGTCATGGCAATCAAAAGATTTTTTAGGTACTTAAAAGGAACAGTTGAGTATGGTTTGTGGTATCCTAGAGATCATAATTTTTCTCTTCATGCATATACAGATGCAGATTGGGCAGGAGATGTGGATGATAGGAAGAGTACAAGTGGAGGAGCATTCTTTTTGGGAAAAAGGTTGGTTTCTTGGCTAAGCAAGAAACAAGAGGCAATATCCCTATCTACAACTGAAGTAGAATACATTGCAGCAGCAGGTAGTTGCACTCAAGTTTTGTGGATGAAGCAGATGCTAAGAGATATTCAAGTAGAATATGAGAAGCCTATCACAATTTTCTATGATAATTCAAGTGCAATAAATATTTCTGAGAATCCAGTGTTGCATTCTAAGACTAAGCATATATCTATCAAGTTTCACTTTCTGAGAGAGCAAGTGAACAAGGGTGAAGTCAGATTGGAGTATGTGCCCTCCAAGGATCAGCTTGCAGATATTTTTACTAAACCTCTTCCCAAGGACTCTTTTGAGTATCTCAGGGAGAAGTTAGGGGTTATTGCCCCTCCGGTGATGAACTAGGATGCACTAATGTGCATCAAACCGGTGGGTATCACAGTCATATCTTGTGATTCAGATTGATGATAAGGGAGTTGCTACTCAGGGGGAGCAGCTGGTATGTTATGAAGTAGTGAAGTTACAAATATGAGCCCTTTGCCATTGATGTCAAAGGGGGAGAGAAGACATGTGAAAAACAAGTGGTTGCTGATCAAAGCGGGAGCAATAAAGGAAGAGAAGACATGTGAATAGTTGTTGTTGTTAGGGGGAGTTGTAACAGCAAGGAGAAGTTCTTGTCTTGATGGTTTTTCACATCATATTTTGCCATCAATGACAAAGGGGGAGATTGTTACAAGTATGGGCCTAACTGGTGTTGTCATTGATGTCAACATACTCATGTTGCATTAATGAGAAGGATTAGATGAGCTGTGTGCTGAGGATATTGAGAAAATAAGTCTCAATCAGGAACAGTGAAGAACAGTGATGACAAGAAGATAAAAGTCCTCAATAGGTTGAGGATCAGAGGATGTGATTTAAAGGGTTTGTAGATATGAGTCTTGAGATGCTCCAGTCAAGATTTTAGAGGTCTGCATGAAGATCTGAAGAAGTTAGGGTCGCTCAAGTAGAACTGGTTCCGGCAGGTGTTCAGAGGTGACAGAGTGCCACAGATAGGTCCAGTGAGATCCGGTATTTCATTATCCTGTTTTGCGGATCTGAGGGAGTGTTGAGGACGTCCCTGTGAAGTATCAACTAGATTAGTTCGTGGGTTGAAGGTCCAGAAGAGCCTATTCATTTGTGACAATGATGACAGGCTGTGTTCTTGTAGCTCTGGATGAAGGAAAGAAGAATTCCAGTAGGATGATGAAGTGCGGATGTTTTTGGTGATTCAAGGAAGGTTATGATGGTCGTTGGAGCATGTCTAGTTAATGTTGGTGGTCTGCATTGAAGTTAGAGTTTGCATTTGAAGAATAACCACAGATATTGGTGTTCTTCTTGAGACTGGTCGACCGGATGTATTACATGTCTTGCGGATGTTCTTATAGGTGTTTGCCAACTTAGATGATTGTTCCTAAGTCGATGCCTTGTATAAATAAGGGATTGTGAATTCATTTTGAAGAGTGTCGTGTGGTGATAAGTGTGTGGTAGCAGAGAGAAGTGCGAAAGGCAGAGCAGAAGTATTGGGCTTAAATGGAACTGATTCAAGCATGCTGAAGATGCTATTCTATAGTTCATAAAGGTGATACTTATTCCTTTGTAGGCAGTGAGCCTCTTGTGAGCAGTGTGCTCGGGCAGTGAGCCCTAATTGGCATGTGCCATTTTGTTCTTTCTATTCTTCTAACAGAGAATACATTCTTGGGTTAATCACCCCGTGGTTGTTTCCCTTAACCGGGTTTTCCACATCAAAATCTTGGTGTCATATGTGTTGATATGTTTCTGCTTTTGATTTGAATGCATTATGGTTCATGATTAATATTATGCTAATCACTAGAGAAGATTCAAGTGTTTAAAAAGAGAAAGTTTCACACAACTGATTCACCCCCCCTCTCAGTTGTATGCCCTACGTCTAACATGATATTCCTTCCTCTACCCCTAGTCTGTTGTTCTTGTCTCCTTTTTATCTTTTCTTCTACCCTCATTGCCAATTGGAAGCATTCTTCCACATTTCTAGGGGTGGAAAGACTGATCTCATCCTAAATATTGAGCCTAAGCCCAGTGATGTACCTAGCAATTTTCTCAACTTCATCTTCATTGTGCCCTGTCCTCATGGTCAACTTGTGGAATTCTTCAGTATATGCTATAACATCCATGTCTTTTTGTTTTAAATTCTACAATCTCCTAAAGGTTTGAATTGCATAATCCTTAGGAAGAAATTGACTCTTCACTTTGGACACCATCCGATCCCATGAACTAATTTTTGCTTTTCCTTTCCTCAACCTCTCTAATTGAACATAATTCCACCATGTCAATGTTGGCCCCTTCAGCTTGGTCTTAGCCAATTTGACCTTCTGTTCTTCTGGCATCTCCTTGTACTCAAAGTAGTTATCCAAGGCATCAATCCAATCTAATACTTCCTCACTGTTCATTTTTCCTTCATACATGGGTAACTCCATTTTGACATCAGTGCCTTCTCCTTTCACAGTCTGTAGCATCTTCATAAACCTTCTATCATCTGGATCCATCTCTTCCACATTGGATCCCTCTTGAGGGCCTACATTCTCACCCTCATTATCTTTGTCACTCTCTTCCTCAATGACCCCACCTCTTCTTAGGTTTTCTTCTATGGCTGCAAGTCTGGTTAGGACTCCTTGAGATTCCTTCACCATTCTCACTTCTCTAGTGAGGATTGGACTGGGTCTTGGAGGCATCTTGCCCTATTCCTCCTTCACACTTTAACTTCCTTCTTTCTTCCCAATTAGAACCTGAACCTAGGCTTTGATACCACTTGATGCAGAGGCAGGGGAGGCTCACTAAAACATCTAAAAGGTTTGAAATTCATTTGCTAAATTGACTGTCCTAAAGGGTTGATTGTCCCCTTAATTGGCATGCTCAACTTGGGAGGTAAAATGCATGAATGGAGGCTAGATGGAAACTCCAAATTGCAGACCACCAAATCCTCTTTAGATCACTTTTTCTTGGCAGTCTAGGACCACTAGAGGTCACAAAAAAAAAACTTTGACACTACACCCTTCTAAACGTTCCTTAGAAAATAGTCCTATTTGCTAGTTGCCCTTAGAATGGGGTTTTTGAAGCTTAACTTGCAAATTTCTTGACAAACCCATGAGTGAGTCAGAGTTTTGAGTACCCATTATGCCTTTACATAACATAGTAGACATGCAGGTGTGGGTGTTTTGGAACATGGGGCTCAAAACCTAACTGTTCCTGCTGTCATTAGGCCTAATTAGGCCTCCTGTCACAAGGTAGCTATGAGAAATACTCCTTCCCAAATCTCCCAACATGGTCTAAGGTCTCAAACAAGTTGAAAATAGATGGATTACAATGATTTTGAGGTTCTTGGGCTACCACACAACTCTCATGCATCAAACCTATACTCTAGCTATGCAAGAATGCCTAATACATGAGGATATTAGGCCTACTTTGTGCGAATAGTAGCTAAAACTCTATCCCCTACCTCCACCATGAAAACCCAATTGAAAACTAGACAAAACAACCCCATTCCATCCATATTGTGTTGATGGATCAGATGGAATGGGTCAAAAACCCATCGTTTGGCCAAAACCCTCAAAATTAGGGTTTTAGGACAATTTTGACCAAAATGACAATAAAAATGCTCAACCTTGATGAAAATCTTCCCAACCACCTAAAATGCAAATCTTACTTGGTATATTTTCAAATTTCACTCACTAGAGGTCTTGACACCCCTGTACGGCCCCGTACAACCAGCTGCAACAGCGAAAAATTAGAATATATATATATATATAGTGAATTTCTGTATTGTTTCTCTTCTCCCAATGATCTCCTTCATACATTCAACTTAATCTTGCATGAATGAATGTTCTATAATAAAAAATCTCCTTACATAACTTCCCCATCGTGGGAAAAAGCATGAAAATGGCTAAAATTAGCCTTACATGACTGCAGCTCAAAAAGACATGCCTAAAAACAAGGCAAAATCAAACTTCTACCACTACCACTACTAGGATATGCCTTTAGTGGGATTATTACAACATATTCAAACCAAAATTACATTTAGGCTCAATATTGAGATCAAAAATCAAAAATTTGTTATGGTGGGCTCTGCACTAGGATGTGATAAGAAACTGTCAAAATGAGAAAGAAAAAAATGAAAGGAAGGTTAAGTGGACAACATTTCTGAAGAGAGAAGATAATAAAAGGAGGGATGCCTCCTATCAGGAAGCATATGCAGAGATTAAAAACCCAATTATAAGAATCCAAACAATTCTAGATAATATTGACAAGATAATTGGTGAAGTCTTTCCAATTGAGGAGAGGGCAAAGGGTAAGGCTCTGGTTGTGGAAGAGAGGCCCTCATACAAGCCTCCAAGTGTTGGGTCACTTAATTATACCTTCAGAAGAAGGCCCAAAGGTGTGGTAATTAGAGAACAAGCTCAACAGTCTCCTCCACATGCCCAATTTCTCCCATCTCCAATGGAGCGATCTCTAAAGAGAAGGGGTTGACAAGTTTCCTCTGGTGGATTATCCAATTGTTTCTGATGAGGAGGAAGAATATGAGATAATAGGGGATGATGTAATCAAAGAAATACCCTCCCCTAAGAGGGATGAGAATGTGCAACCACCCTCATATAAGCTAACCAATATGAAGGAAGGGATAATAGAAATGACATGAGGGCATTGGCTTGCCAGAAATTCTTGAATGATGATCAATTCATCAGGTCCCAGGAGTTTGTTGATTTCATCTGGAGGTGTAAGAAAGATGAATATGCTAGAAAATTAGAAGAAGAAATGACAAAGTCTCCACAAGAAACACAAAAGAAAGTATCTCTCAAAATACTAACACAAATTAAAGTGGAGGCTAAAGATGTCACTTCTGAGGAGGGTAGATGTATGGTCAGAGACAGTGGGATTTTGTTGCTCCCTGAGTGGGATATTGCTTCTTCCATTGCCCTAGACACCATGAGGAGATAGGATCAATAGGTTTTCACTTTAGAGGATGAAGCTGTAGTAGATCTGTTTGGTGCAGGGTTTAATCCAAAATGGGAGACTTTAGCAATATGAGCTTTGGCCCCTAATACCAATGAACTCCTCGTTGCTGAACCTGATCAAGACTCAAGGGGAGGTCTGATTATCAAGAGAGTGTCTGATACTCCTGTAGTTGAAGCAACAACAATGGAAGTTGATGTTGCTACATTCAGTAAGGCAACCATAGATGCACTAAAGAGTAAATATGACAAATTGTTGGAGGAACATATGTAGGTGTTGCATGAGTACAATAAATTGAAGGAATTAGAAGCTCAATGGCAGTAGCAACAACAACAACAGGAAGCAACATCTCCACCATCTTCAATGGCATTGGTGGTAAGAAGTGTAGGAACCATGGTTGCTAGTTCTTCTTTAGCTCCACCACCAAAGTCTGAGCTTGAAAAGGAGAATGAAGAATTAAAGGAACAAATCAATGCCCTTGGGGAGATTGTTAAGGACTTCAAGGAAAACTAGCAATAAGGTAATTTGCACATTGTTTCAAATGTGCTAGGACATTTGATGAATAAAGTATCAAAAGAAAGTGGAAAATGTCCATAGAGGCTATTATAGATTGATGATGATAGTCAAGAAAATTACTCAAGATAAAGAGAAGGTTGGCCCCCTGTTGAATAAATGGATTCTGAGAACTAGTTCCCTACTAGGGATGTATAAGAGATCAACTCATGAGCCTGAGGCACCAAAAGAAATTAAGCCCACCTATATAGTAGTCAAGGCAGTAGGGGAGTTGCAAGGATTTATAGACTAAATTGAAGAGAAGGCACAGGCCAGAATTAAGTAATTTGATAGCAATGATGCAAAACTAATCTTGAAATTAAAAAAGAAAATGAAGAGTTTAAGCCTTACCAAATATGGCTATCTCATTTTGAAGCTATCATTCTAACTTTCTCTTTTCTAATATGCAGGGAGGATAGAATCACTAGTAGAATTTTGACAAATAAATGACTAAGTGACTAAAACTTTTAGTCACAACAACTAAAAATGACTAAATTCTACTAATTTTTTGCAACTCAGCTATAAATGAGTAAATAAATGACTAATTTGGTCGTTGACTAAAAAATTATTTAGTCACACAAATAAAAATGACTAAATAGTTAGTCATTTATTTATCACAATCCATTTGAATAAATCATTTAAGGAATCAAAAATCAATAGCCCACCAAAATACTCTAAAACTTTAATAAACATACTCTAAAACTTTCATCGAAATCTTATTTTCAGGCGTAGCCCGCCAAAATGGAGTTTTCATTTTAATAAACATACTCTAAAACCTTCGTCCAAACCTTACTTTCAGGCGTAGCCTGCCAAAATGGAGAAGTGTTTCAGTAAAGAATGACAGAGAATGGTAAGGAGATGTGCGTGACCAAAGGCATAGGATTCATTGATGCTTATCTCATTCCTGCTCTGCTCAACAAGGGTTACATTGTTCGCACTACTGTTTGTAATCTAGGTATTTAATTGACATATATTTGCATAATCTCAAATTCCTAATTCAGATGCTTTTGAAGTATCAATGTAAGCTATATAGGGTTTAGAATGTATCCTATATAGGGTTTGTGTATGAGAAAAATTGATATGTTTAAATGATAAAATCAAAAACTATGATAATAACCAAATCAATAACCCATAACATAAAGAGTTCTATCTAAATAAAAGGCCATGATCAATTAATAAATCAGATGAAACAAGAAAGCTTTTACCAGATTGTATTGCTCTCTTTTGTCGAATGTGGATTGCTCAAATATGTTGTGAAACCATGTTTGCAACAAGCAAGTATAGGTGCTCAAAAGTGCTCAAGAAGATCAATGTCAAAAGATCGTAAAAGTGCTCAACAATGCGATGTATGCTCAAAGCGCTGTAAAGGATGCCTGAGAATAAGTGATCGAAGAAGATTTGTGAAGGAGATGAGGGGGGTGTATATAGGTTTCAAACATGATCGATCAACGATCCAGATAATTCAGAAGAATCAACAGAGGAGATAAATCAAATAACCATGATGAATGTGCACACGACATGTGTCAATCTATAAGGATATTTTTATTAAGATATGATGAAAACAAGATTGATTGAATAGATAACTCAACTTGGAATTTTGCCTTTTTTAGAGTTCTAAAAATAAGACTGATTGTGCACATGAGTTAACAAGATATTTTAAGAGGAATTGGAAGATATTTGAAATTAAATAAATAAATTTATTTATTTAATTGTGCATGATTGAGGAACAAAAGATTATAAATAAAATACTTGATTTTATTTATTTTTAGGGGAAAAAGCAAATTAAATAAATAAATTTATTTAATTGTTTGTGCAAAATTAGAGGAATATGAAGATTATAAATAAAATACTTGATTTTATTTATTTTTAGAGTATTGAGACAATTTAAATAAATTTGCATGATTTATTTAAATTTAGAAGAACAAGTGATTTTAATTAAATAATGTAAATTATTTAATTGTAGATAAGATAGAATTGGATGAATTAATTAAATAATTGGATTTATTTAATTAATGTGGATTTGAATTTTGAAAAAGGATAATGAGCTAATTAAATAATAAAAATTATTTAATTTTGGAAGAATAAGGTTGATTTTGCTGAAATTAATTAAATAAAGGGGATTTATTCAATTAATGTTGAATTTTGGAGTTTTGGAAGAATTTGATGAAATTAATTAACTAATTAGATTATTCAATTAATGTTGAAATGCAGGTGATGCGACAGATTAGACGAAATGCAAGTGATTCGAAGACATGGTCATTTTAGGGTGTCTACAAGGTTTAGAATGATTTCTTTTAATTTAAAAAAAAATGATGTATTTGCCTGTGATTAGATAATGTGGAGATCTCCTAAATCTGCCCCAGCTCACTGTCCTCTTTGGCACTATATTCATTACTCCAGCTTCTAGGGTTTTGCATGTGACATCTTTAATATCTTCATGATAGTGGCTTTTCAATAGATCTCCGTCTTTGCTTTAATCTTTATCATGGTAACCCTTGAGTTCCATAATCCACCTTCAATCTCTTCTAAGAAGGTTGTCTTAAGCTAGACTGCATAGTATGCATATAAAGCAAGTCCGTCATACCTACCATTGTTCCAAACCACCACTCACTGCCTTGCTTAAAATGTTGCCTCCATAGGCACAATAGCATGTTTTAAAATCATGGTTGCCAGTGATTGACCATTAAGGTCACTACTTTCATCAAGATACAATAAGATTTTTATCTTCAAACTCAAGGCATTATACAAGATAACGTTATGAATTGTTTGCTGTGTAGGGTTTGATTTTCTTGCATATTTATTGCTTTGCTGACTGCCTGTAAGGTATTCATAGATATCTTCGTACCATGGGGAGTTGGAACCAACAAGTTCGCAGATGATTTCAGTAACTGGAACATCAACGGCTGGAATCAACAACTGCTCGATCAAGAATTCACATTTCTATGTATTTGCAGGCATATCTATAAGTGACCCCACAGAAGCCATAGAATTTGTAGCCTTGTTATGCTCTCTTGGAATTTGCTCAAATGTAATACTAGCAAAGTGTGGTTTGTAGGCATCCACTAGTTGCTTGTAGGGGACCAACTTTTCATCTTTTGTTTGGTACTCATCTGTGACTTGTCGAATGACTAGTTGTGATTCTCCATATACCTATAATTTTGTGATGTCCCATTGAACTGTTGTATTGAGACCAATGAGGAGTGCTTCATACTCGGCAATGTTGTTGGTGCAAGGGAATGCAAGTCGATATGACTTTGGAATATAGTCATTTTGAGGTGTGATAAATAAGATGCCGACCCCTGATCCATGCTATGTGTAGGAACCATCAAAGTACAACTTCCACATTATTGAGTTGGAAAGAGTGAAGAGATTCTCATCTGGAAAGTCTACTACCATAGGGTGTGTATCTATCATGGGTGCTTCTACTAGTTGATCTGCTAGGGCTTGCCCCTTGATTGCTTTGCGATCCATATACTCAATGTCAAACTCACTAAGGATCATGACCCATTTAGCTAGTCTGCCTATAAGAGCTGCTTTTGCTAGTAGATACTTCAATGGATCAATTTTGGCTATAAGATTTGTGTGTTGGTTTAGCATGTAATGCCGTAACTTTTGGGAAGAGAACACTACTGCTAAACAAGCTCTTTCCATAGGTGAATAATTGAGTTCATATCCCACCAAGGTTTGACTGATATAATAAATTGCATGCTCTTTTCTTGACTCATGTTGTGCTAACAGGGCCCCTAGGGCTGAAGTTGTAATTGAGATGTATAATATCAAAGGTTTATTGGAAACTGGTGGAACCAATATATGAGGTGTAGCTAGATACTCTTTGAGCTGATCAAATGCTACTTGACACTTATCATCCCATCGAAATGAGACATCCTTTCTGAGCAAGTGTTGAAATGGTTGACATTTATTTGCTAACTATGAGATGAAACGCCTAATAGACTGTAACCTTCCTTGAAGACTCCTTAATGCTTTTAGATTCTTTGTGGAGGCATCTCCACTATAGCATTTACTTTTGTGAGATCTACTTCGATGCCTCTACGAGATACAATGTATCCCAACAGCTTCCCTGATGTTACACCAAAGACACACTTCTTTGGATTGAAGCGCACTTGGTACTTCTCGAGCCTATCAAAGATCTATCCTAGAACTTGTATGTGATCCACCCTAGAAGATGTTGCTAGTATGTCATCCACATAGTCCTCCATGATGTGATGAAAGAGATCATGGAATATCACTGTCATTGCTCTTTGGTAAGTTGCCCCTACATTCTTTAGACCAAACGGCATGACGCACCAATAATAGTTACCCCACAGACAAGTAAAAGTTGTTTTATGTTGATCTTCCTCTGCTATCTTTATCTGATTGTAGCCAGAGAATCCATCCATGAGAGAAAGCATTTCATGACCTACAGTCAAGTCTACTATGAGGTCAATGTTCAATAATAGAAAGTCATCTTTGGGACATGCTTTATTAAGATCTCTAAAATCATTACACATGCGGATGCGCCCATTCGGTTTAGACACAGGTACAATGTTTGATACCCAGTCTGAATAATCAATGGGTCAAATGAACTTTGCATCTAACAACTTCTGTATGTCCACTTTTACCAAGAGAGCTATCTATGGCTACATCTTCCTCAGCTTTTGCTTGACTGATTTAACTGTTGGATCCACTGTGAGATAGTGAACCACTAGCCTAGGGTCTAACCCTGGCATATCAGCATAGGTCCATGCAAATTTGATGGTTCTTTGTGAGAAGAATTTGTTAAGATTCTTGTGCTCTGTTTCTAATAATGATGCTGCCAGGAACGTGGTCTTCAGATTTTGCTCTATGCCAAGGTTTATCTCTTTAGAATTCTCCACTAGGAGAGCTGACTTCTCTTGATACTTAGATGGTAGGGGAAGGTCAAATCCTCCATCCTTAGGTGCCACAATTAGGTTTTCACCGTTGGATACATCCTTTGTTTTTACTATTTTGTGATTGGGAGGTGCCACAGTGTGGTTTTCACCTAGAGATCTTTCTTTGTTTTTACTTTTGTGACTGGAGGATTTGGCATTCTCACCAAAATAAGTTGTTGGCTCTAGTTCCATTACAAAACCTGCTTTATGATCGCCAAGAGGGATACCATCCCGAACTCCCATGAACTCAGCTATAGCTTCATCATTCTGAAATACATCTATAATGGGGGACCCTTGTTGGTCCCAATCGATAAGTTCAGGGTAGACAAGTGTTACATTCTAGGTGTTTGTGGTGCACATTAAGGATACGGATGATAGCATAAAGACGGAGGATTCGATGAATAGGTCAGTCATATGTAATGAAGAGTCATTGATGATATCCTCATTAGACATCGAAGCTACGAGAGAAGTTTCAGCCACCTTCTCGAGAATACCCTCGATGTCCAAGGCGCGTGGTACCTTCCTACCAAATCCTAACCCCTTCTTGTCTAGTTTCTTCGTCACAATAATGGGTTCCATTGTTCCTTGATTCTATTTTCCAAGGCCACATTTGCCTTTATAGCCCATGTTTTTGACTATCCTTAAGCCATTACCATATTTCTTGACTGGTATTGTGACTGGTTATTTCTCCTTGTAGAGCCAAGAAGAGATGTCTTCAATAGTTTCCTCTACCAATAATTTTCCCTCTTGGAATTGGGTTAAAGATACTGGGGGAGGAATAGCTATTTTTTTAGTTACTTTGGCAATGGGCGGTTGGCTGTAAGATTTAGGGGATAAAGGCATCTGCCCTACACAACAAGATTTTGAGATATCATATGTTCCAAAGCCTATATCATGTATGTGAGCTTTGATTTTAGGAAGAGAATTAGGTTCACTTGCAGAGGCTTTTGTCAAATTTTCAGGGTTAACATATAGTGGGGATTCAAAGGCTTTGTCATTTTTAGGCACTTGGTTGCAATTCTTATAATTGCCTTGTAAGACAAGACAGAATTCAAAAGGATTGGGGTCTCCTGGGATAGTGATCTTCATACCATTGAATGGGAACTTTAGAGACTGATGGTACGTTGAGGGAACAGCTTTCATTACATGGATCCATGGTCGGCCAGGGATAATGTTGTAAGGCAGCTCAATGTCAAGGACCTGGCACCTGGTTTCAAGCATGAGATGGCCCAATTGTATAGGCAAGTGGATAACACCTTCTGAATGGCGTTCAGCATCATCATACCCCTTGATTGTAATACTTTGATCAATGTTGACTTGATCCTCAAAGTATCCCAATTGCTTAAGTAACTGTAGAGAACAGATGTTGAGACCAGCACCACCATCAATGAGTATGTGTTTGATTTTGCGTTTATGAATGAGAACCTCAATATGAAGGGCATCATTGTGACACGGATCATGGGATGGGAGGTCTTTCTCAGAGAAGACCACATTGTAGGGTGAAGCAATGTTACCTCCTATAGCTTGGAAATCTGCGACCGCTATGTTGTTAGGAACCGAAGACTCTTGGAGGGCTTTTTCTAGCACCACTTTATGTGCAGGTGATGACCGTAGAAGGTCCAAGATAGAGATCTGTGCTGGCATTTTCCCTAGATGTTTGACAAGATTATAATTGGATTGAGTTGGGAGACTGGGTGTAGGACCACGAATGGTGACATGACCACGACGAGTTGTAACAACGCAATCCATAGAGTTGCCTTTGATTGTGAGGGTAGACATCCGACTCTCTTCAAAATGACCCACAATGGAGTCATAGGAAGTGGAAGCATTATTGACACCTTTACCTTTATCTAAAGGAGGATGTGGACCATGGTTCAGGAATGGTTCCTTGTACATGTTGAGGTCTTTATTGGTGTGGTGAGCTAGTGGTTCATCCTCAAAAGAGATTTGGTTGCCATCGATGAGATTTTGGATTACGTGCTTTAGTTTCATGCACGATACGATTTTGTGCCCCTTGCTCCTATGGAATTCACAATATTCATTTTCTCTGTACCGTGTAGTTTTGTAAATAGGTTCGCCATACGGAAGAGCGTCTAGTAAGGTGAGGAGCCCTTTGTGTAAAAGCTTCTATAGGACAGACTCTATGGGCTCTCCCAAGGGAGTGAATTGATGCCGCGGAGGGTAATCTTGTTGAGGCTGCTCTTGTTGTCATTGTTGTTGTTGATGTTGAGGCAGAGTTTGACTCGGTTTGGAAAGTTGAAGTGGTGTTTGCAATGTTTGGACATGTTTAGAATCGACCACTCCATCGTTGACCACATTTTTATTTTTGTTCCAAAACTTTGGTTTATCGTTTGTTTGTTGTTGAGGAGCATTGTCTTTAGTTTCTTTGAAGATTTTGACCACTCATTTAGCAATGAGGACATTTTCAATGTTGATTCCCTTGTATGTAATTTCATCGAAGGTTGTAGCACTAAGAATTTACAAATGAAAACCCAATTATTGGTTGAGATTCTGCACAAATATGCTAACAAGCTACTTTTCGGGTATCTTGAATGGGAATTTGCTAGCCATTTGTCTCCATCGTTGAAGGAAAGAAATGAAAGTTTCACCATTTTTCTATTTTTTGTTGCATAGATCGGTCATGGAAATCTCATGCTCTGTGTTATAGGAGAAATGAGTGGCAAATTTCTCTGCTAGCTCGTTAAAGATTTAATACCCATGGGTAGGTGCGAGAACCATTCTCTAGCTTGACCTCCAAGACTGCGAGGAAAGAGACGCATAAGATATGTGTCGTTATGTGAGACCTCAAAGCAAGTAAGATAGAATTCCCTAAGATGGTCTTTTGGGTCCCTTTTCCTTTGTATTTATCAAATTTGGGAATAGTGAAATTGTGAGGAAAAGGGATCATGGGTAATGACCGATCAAAAGGATAAGGACACACTTCTTCTAAAGAGAAGGTCTTCTTGGTGTGGCCAAATGTAAGATTAGATAGCTGTTGTTGAACTTCCACAAGTTTTAGCTCCATGGTTGTAGGAGGGGTTGGAAACATCTCCTGTTGTCCTAGCAGTGGTTGTTGTTGCCCATACGGAAGATTGTAGTGTAAGCCATGGGCATTGGTGTTGTAAGGGTCATACGATTGGTTGGGGTCGTATGTGTTTTGATTTTGGGGAGGTGGGGGCGGCGCTAAGTAAGCGTGTAGGCTTTGTGATGGTTGAAGGTAAGAGTTTGGTGGTGGAAAGCTAAAGTTTGTTGGATTTGGTTGTGGATTGAGATAGGTGTGGGTTAGGTTGAGAGTGGAAGATTGTTGTGGTGGAGGAACATAGGTAGATGTGTTTTGTGATGGTTGGGGTTGTATGGGAAATGTGTTGAAAAATGTAAGTGTCGATGAGCATTGCGGCGAAGGGACATAAGCAGATGTGTTTTGTGGTGGTATTTGATAAGAGCTTGGTGTAGAAGAATGTTGCAGAGGATGGATATAGGAGGTGTTGACGTTTTGCGATGGTTGGGGTTGCATGACATTGTGTGGTTGAAGGATACGAAGGGTTGATGATGTTGGGGGTGGTGTTTGTTGAGACCCTTGTTGCATGGCTACATAAGTGTTTCCCAGATTGTAATTTGGTGGAAAACCTTCTCGTGATGGGGTAGCCAATGTTCCACTTGCGATTGGTGTGGGCAATTTAGGAGTGTTTTGTATGTTTGATTTTGCTAGAGCGGTTTGTCTTACTAGTTCGGCTTGACGATGTAGAGTCTCTTGTTGGTGTTTGTAAATTTCCATAGGAGTCAAGAGCAGTGATATGGGTCTCTCTCCTGTTGGGTTTTGATAAAGGGGATTCTCATATTGTGCAATCGTTCTCCCTTGTGAGCTTTGTTCATGTAACAGTGTGGTCACCGTTGACATGGTTTGGACTACCACTATAGTGTCTTGGGTGCTATTAGGCTTGCTAAATTTTGATAGATCAAAACCTTTGGGTAATTTGGCTCCTTACTCTGCTAGCAAACGAAAAAAATGATCTTGGTTCTTGCTAAGGATTTTGTCAAAGGCGGCCATGACTCTAGGATCTTGTATGATTTTGTCAAGGTCTTGTCCATCTTCTTTAGAGGATTGACCTTTTTCAAAGTGTCGCTCTTCTTGAGATGGGCCTTGAACCGTGGTATAACAGGGTGTAGCAAAATCATGAGGCATGCTGGTAGTGAATTGAGTTACATCAATCAAAGGGACATTACCTTCTTGAGGATTGTTTGGTTGGTCCTATTGTGGCATGTTTTGAGAGTTGGTTGATTTTGCCATTGGTGTCTTTGGAGCAACCTTGGGAGTCATGTTGGATTGGCTTGGTTGAGGCGTACGAGGAGGTGATTTGCACTTCCTTGGGGTGACTTGCTTAGCCTTCATGGTTTGTTGGAGTCTAGTGGTTACCATGGGAGACACTAGGACAATATGCTGGTGATGCTTGTTGAGATTTTGCTTATGTTTTGGAAAAGATAAATTTTGATGCACAGTTTATTGGACAAAAGGAGCTGTATTGTTTGACCAAAGGTGCAGGACTGTGCCACCAAAAGTGAGCTACTATAATACTAAAGGTGATGGACTGAGCTACCAAAGGTGAGGTACTGCTATACCAAAGGCGAGATACTGTTAGACCAAACGCGAGCTACTGTTATACCAAGGGCATTGAAGTAGGCTTTGCCAAAGGCGAGGTACTATTATACGAAAGGCAGTCTACTGTAATACCAAAGGTGAGCTGTTGTTATACCAGAGGCATTGAAGTAGTGTCTGTGAGCAAATTTTGATAGATTTGGTTTTGGTTCTGATTGGATTTGCTTTGGCAAGAGAAAGAACATCAAACAAGGTTGCAAAAAGGACTGACACAATAAATAGTGTATGTTTGAGGCTCACAAAAAGCTCAATGTTTCCACAGGTATAAGACAATTGCAAACAATATCAAGCACTTTTTATCCCTAAAGACAAGGTTTCATTGCAGTAGATCAGCTCACAACTTAATACTCCGTCGACCAAATGTCATTCCATAAAGGTGTCAGACATTTGTATCTTTGCGAGAGACGATAGGTAGGGATATCTCACCCTCCCCTCGGAAAGCTCAAGTAGGTCACAAGAGCTTTATGGCTAAGGGAATACTATCTCTTCTTAAGGGAGCCAATGGTGAGTATCTTGAGGGCTTAAATCGATTCCCCTTGCACTGATGATTACCGCAATGTTCGGAGGTAAATTGGGTAGTCACTATCTAGAATGGTTCTTAGTAACTTTGAGGGACCAACACCTTACGAGCAATGTGACAAGCTACTAAAAGCTTTACCAATCCTACTAAGAGTATCAAACACTTCGCTCTATGTAAAAATTGTTTCCACAAAGAGCTAGTACACCTCTTTTCAGTTTGGCATCACAAGGTAAGGCTGACGTCGGTTAGGACTTGGCTTTCGCCTTATCCCTCTTATATAGCGGTTCAAAGGAAAACTCCACTTAGGGTCATCCCTTTTGGATGAAGTGAAATCCAAAAGCAGGCCCTTCTAAAGGAATAACTGAAATGTAAGAGCAAGCATGGCAAACAAAGGTTTAATTGTCCCGTTTTAAGAAAAATAAGGTGCAACTAGATTAAGCACACACACATTTGTAGTTGTCAATTGTCCCTTATGAAATTAAAGTGTTTGGCATTCATGTCCATTGTCCCTTAGAAAATTGAAGTGTTTTTGCATTCATGTCCATTGTCCCTTAAGAAAGCAAAGTGTTCCTAAGACTTAGATTGCGAAAAAGATGTTTTGTGCCTTAAGAAAGCAGTATGTTCCTAAGACTTGGATTTGCAAAAGTGATTTGTTTAATTGTCCCTTAAGATGGCAATATGTTTCTAAGACTTAGTGAGATAGATTGAGATTCTTCAACGCTCATCCTGCATGAACATGTTAGAAAAACCCATTTGCTCTGTTTGAGTGATAAGAAGCTGCAACAAGTCGATTAGTTCCACACAAACTCAAGAGTTAGCAAAAATAAATTAGTTTGACCAAAAGTGCTGCACTGTGTTACCAAAAGTGACTTACTGTAATGCCAAAAGTGCTAAACTATGTTACCGAAGGTGAGTTGCTACAGACCGGAGGCGATGTACTGTGCTACCAGAAGCGAGCTGCTGCAAATCCAGAAGTGATTTACTGTGCTACCGAAAGCGTCATACTATGCTACCAAATGCGCGGTACAATGCTACCAAAAGCGCCTTACTGCCTCAGATCTAGAAAAGGTTATATTTTATCAAAAAAGGCCAGGTCAAAAATATGATTTCATGGTTGACTTGAAGATCTGAGATGTAATAGCTGATAGATCTATAACCTAGGATCAAGAACAACTCAAAGAATGTCGCAAATAGATAGGTTAACTTGAAAATTGAAAATACTCCTAAATACGTCAGCTTAGGAATTATAAAAGATAATTGAAAGATAAATAAATCAGCTTGTCAGTCAATCAATGATAGTTATGTGAGTTAAAATCCTTTCAATCATAAAGCAAGATCTCAAAAACCCTAATATGTCAGAAGCGCCTTACTGCTTTGCCAAACGCGCTGGATTATTTTACCAATAGCGCGCTATTGTGCTACCAGAGGCGCTACAGTATCACTTGAGGGTGCTATACTGTATTGCCAAAAGTGCTTTACTATAGTGCCAATAGTTCTTTTCTGTGTATTTTGCGTTGTTCCGTACTGTACTTCAAAAAAAATTAATTTCTCAAAGAAAAAGAGGGATTAGTGGGTCCCACCAGGCGTGCCAGAATGTGTATGAGGAAAATTGATATGTTTAAATGATAAAATCAAAAACTATGATAATAACCAAATCAATAACCCATAACATAAAGAGATCTATCTAAATAAAAAGCCATGATCAATCAATAAATCAAATGAAACAAGAAAGCTTTTACCAGATTGTATTGTTCTCTTTTATCGAATGTGGATTGCTCAAATATGATGTGAAACCATGTTTGCAACAAGCAAGTATAGGTGCTCAAAAGTGCTCAAGAAGATCAATGTCAAAAGATCATAAAAGTGCTCAACGATGCGATGTATGCTCAAAGCGATGTAAAGGATGCCTGAGAATAAGTGATCGAAGAAGATTTGTGAAGGAGATGAGGGGGGCTTATATAGGTTTCAAACATGATTGATCAACGGTCCAAATAATTCAAAAGAATCAATAAAGGAGATAAATCAAATAACCATGATGAATGTGTACATGACATGTGTCAATCTATAAGGATATTTTTATTAATATATGATGAAAACAAGATTGATTGAATAGATAACTCAACTTGGAATTTTGCCTTTTTTAGAGTTCTAAAAATAAGACTAATTGTGCACATGAGTTAACAAGATATTTTAAGAGGAATTGGAAGATATTTGAAATTAAATAAATAAATTTATTTATTTAATTGTGCATGATTGAGGAACAGAAGATTATAAATAAAATACTTGATTTTATTTATTTTTAGAGTATTGAGACAATTTAAATAAATTTGCATGATTTATTTAAATTTAGAAGAATAAGTGATTTTAATTAAATAATGTAAATTATTTAATTGTAGATAAGATAGAATTGGATGAATTAATTAAATAATAAAAATTATTTAATTTTGGAAGAATAAGGTTGATTTTGCTGAAATTAATTAAATAAAGGGGATTTTTTCAATTAATGTTGAATTTTGGAGTTTTGGAAGAATTTAATGAAATTAATTAAATAATTAGATTATTCAATTAATGTTGAAATGCAGGTGATGCGACAGATTAGATGAAATGCAAGTGATTCGAAGACATGGTCATTTTAGAGTGTCTACAAGGTTTAGAATGATTTCTTTTAATTTAAAAATAAATAAATAAATGATGTATTTGCCTGTGATTAGATAATGTGGAGATCTCCTAAATCTGCCCCAGCTCACTATCCTCTTTGGCACTATATTCATTACTCCAGCTTCTAGGGTTTTGCATCTTTAATATCTTCATGACAGTGGCTTTTCAATAGATCTCAGTCTTTGCTTTAATCTTTATCATGGTAACCCTTGAGTTCCATAATCCACTTTCAATCTCTTCTAAGAAGGTTGTCTTAAGCTAGACTGCATAGTATGCATATAAAGCAAGTCCTTCATACCTACCATTGTTCGAAACCACCACTCACTACCTTGCTTAAAATGTTGCCTCCATAAGCACAATAGCATGTTTTAAAATCATGGTTGCCAGTGATTGACCATTAAGGTCACTACTTTCATCAAGATACAATGAGATTTTTGTCTTCAAACTCAAGGCATTATACAAGATAACATTGTGAATTGTTTGTTATGTAGGGTCTGATTTTCTTGCATATTTACTGCTTTGCTAACTGCCTTTAAGACTAGATATTGTACCCTCAGTTACAATCTCAAACAGCTCACTCACTATCACTTGAAGATTCCTTTCATGAGCATCCTTCTATAAAATCAAACCATGCCCTATAGACTGCCTACTTATTTACTACAGGGGACTCATTGTTTCATGGTATTGTGGGTCTTAAGATCCTTCAACCTTATTGTCACTGTTAGGAATTACATGTAGAAGATATCAATTAAATGCAAATGAAGATTAAACAAAGGAATGAAAATACACATAAATAATAATAGCAAGAGACAAGTTTTAACGTGGTTCACTCAAACTTGGGCTGCATCCACCAACAGAGAATCCAATATTATTATCTAGCAAATCAAACCAATTACAACCAACAAACCTTGCAACTCAATACCGTTGCAAATGCTACAATACATTATCAACGAAAACCCTAACCCTTAGCCGTTTTTATCAAGACTTATGTCAGTTACAAAATAGGGTTTTTTTATATCAGCCAATAGAAAAATAACTCCTAACGCCTTTATAAAATAACCCTGTCTTGGGGGCGTTGCCCCGAAACCCCTGTTAAATAATTTGAGGGGAAACCGCGCTGATAAAAGTGGGGAAAATTTAACCTCCGAGTCTAATTAGGCTCCATATAACAATAATCTCCCACTTGGAGACTGATCAAACTCCACGCCATATCATCTCCCACTTGGAGACTGATCATAACACTACTGACCCTGTAGTTCTCATTGGAAATAAACACCCTGGACCCTATTGTTCTGATTTTATTATTTTCAGTCTTGAAGACCAACCGAAGCTGAAGAGGAGCTCAGCTTCTCCCTTGTCACTGCCTTTGTAAACATATCCACTAGATTTTCATATGTATGTATCTTTTCTAGCCTTAACTATCCATCATCCAACACCAATCGAATGAACTGATACCTCAACTGTATGTGTTTGGTCTTTGAATGCAAGGAAAAAATCTTTGCAAGATGTATGGCACTCTGGCTGTCTGTAAACAAATAATTGGTAGCCTGTTGTTTGCAAAATTCTTCCATGAAAGATTGTAGCCATATCATCTCCTTGCTTGCCTCTATTGCAGCTACATTCTCTGCCTCCATGGTGGATAAAGCAACCACCTTTTGCAACCGTGAGATTCAACTCACTGTTGTCCCACCTATAGTAAAGACATAACCTGTAGTACTCCGCCTGGTATCAATATCCCATGCCAAATCTAAGTCTACATAACCTGCTAAATCAGTATTAGAGCCCCCAAAACATAAGTAATTACTGGATGTACCTCTCAAATATCTGAGAATCTATTTTACCACATTCTAATGCTCCAATCCGGGATTACTCATATACCTGCTTATGACTCCTATAGCATGTACAATATTCGGTCTCGTGCATACCATGTCGTACATTAAGCTTCCTATAGCTGAAGCATATGGTACCTTGGACATTTTGTCTTCCTCCTCTTGTGTCTTTGGACACATCTCCTTAGTCAATTTCAAATGGCTAGGCAAAGGTGTGCTGACAACTTTTGCATTCTCCATATGGAATCTCTGCAACACCTTTTCAACATAATCAGCCTGAGATGGAGTCAATTTTCTGTTCTTCCTATCTCTACAAATTTTCATACCAAGGATTTATTTTGCTGCTCCCAAATCCTTCATAGCAAATGATTGTGCTAACTATTGTTTTAACTCTCTTATGTGATCCACGTTAGACCCTACTACAAGCAGTCATCAACATATAAACATAAAATAATGTAGCTATCATTATCCAACCTCTTAAAATAAACACAATGGTTAGAATTACACCGGCTGTAGCCTTTCTTAGCCATAAAACTATCAAATTTCAAATACCATTGCCGAGGTTCTTATTTCAAGCCATATAAGCTCTTCTTCAATCTACACACCAGTTTCTCCTTACCTTTGACCTCGAATCCTTAGGGTTGCTCCATATAAATCTCCTCCTCCAAATCACCATGGAGAAAGGTAGTTTTCACATCTAGTTGCTCCAAATGCAAATCTTCAGCAGCCACAATATTTAAAACAATACGAATAGAAGTCATCTTAACAACCGGAGAAAAATCTCACCAAAATCAATGCCCTTTTTTCTGTGCAAATCCTTTTACAACTAACCTAGCTTTAAATCTTTTCTTACCTCCATCTTCCTCTTTCATCCTATAAACCCATTTGTTTGGTAAAGCCTTTTTACTTGCAGGCAACTTACATAATTCCCAAGTCTAATTTTTCAGCAAGGAGTCCATTTCTTCTTTCATTGCAAGCTCCCACTAAACCTTTGTATCCACCTGCATAGCTTCATCATACCCTTCCGGTTCACCAACATTTGTTAACAAAATAGAATACAAAGAGGGAGAAAACCTTTCAGGAGGTCTACTTAGCCTTGCTGACCATCTAACATTCACTGGAGTTTGTGGTATTTCTTGTTGTTGTTATGGGGCATGAGGAACCATTGGAACATCACTATCTGGAGTATCATCCAGCACCATATAATCCTTTTCTTTATTCTTATGTTGCTACAACTAATCTTTGTACAACACCTTCTCATTGAATACAACATCCTTGCTTCTCACAATTTTTAGATTTTCAACATCCCAAAGCCTATAACCAAATTCATCAATGTCATATCCAATGAAGATACACTTTTTTGATTTTGCATCCAGCTTGGTTCTATTTTCAAAATCTACATGTGCAAATGCTTCACATCCAAAGGTTTTGAGAAAACAATAACTCACCTTCTTACCTGTCCATGCTTCCTCTGGAATACCACAACCCAAAGGAACTGAAGGACATCTATTAATTAAATATATAGTGGTATTGATAGCCTCTGCCCACATGTTTAAAGGCATCCCAACATGCAATCTCATGATCCTTGCATGCTCCATTATTGTCCTATTCATGCGCTCAGCCACTCCATTCTCCTATCGAGTCGCTGGAACCATTTTCTACCTACAAATTCCATTATAGGAACAATAATCCTCAAATTCTTTTCTCCAATACTCACCACCATTATCAGATCTAAGACATTTTAATCTTTTACCCATCTCATTCTCAACCAAGATTCTCTATTTCTTAAATGTTTCAAATGCATTAGATTTCTGCCTAAGGAAATAAATCCAAACCTTCCTAGTTGCATCATCTATGAATGTAACATAATACTGAGAGCCACCAAGAGAAGATACCTGAGCCAGTCCCCATACATCTGTATGCACAAGCTCCAACTTTTCATCTTTCTTTTGCTTCCCATCCTTGAGAAAACTAACTCTCTTTTGTTTGTCATACACACAACTTTCACAGAAATCCATATTAATACATTTCAAATCTGATAAAATTTTCTTAGAATGAAGTACCTTCATACATTTTTCACTCATATGCCTAAGTCTGTTATGCCATAGTGTTGTCGCAGAACCTACAGCAACTGTTTTAGTCTCTTCCTACGAACCCACAACAACTGTTCCTGAACCTATTTGATTCTTCTCTGCAACAACTAAAGTAGAAGGAACAATATGACCTGTACAAAGATATAAGGTGCCTACTTTGACACCTTTTGCTACTATGAAGGCACCTCTTGAAACCTTCTAATTTGTATCACTGAAAGTAACTATGCAACCTTCATTAGCTAGTTACCTTGTTGAAATTAAATTCCTACTTAGCCTTGGAACGTGCCTTACCTCTTGTAGTAACCAATGATTTCCATTCTCTAACTTAATCTTAATTCTTCCCTTTCCAACAATTTGACAGGGTTCGTTATCTCCCAAATAAACCAGCCCAAAATCCCCTTGGACATAATCAAGAAAATAACTTCTATGGGGCGTAGCATGAAATGAGGTCCCTGAATCTAAAACCCATGAATGATCAGCATTATCTAGGGAAAGAATCAAAGCATCATCTTTAGATTTATTACTTACCACATTTGCCTCCTTATTGCCTTCTTGTTTGTCTCCTTCTTTATTCTTTTGAGACCAGCAATCTTTCTTCAGATGACCTGGTTTCCCACAGTACCAGCGATCCTTCTGTCCTCTGGATTGGGACCTCTTGTCCTTTGATTTTCCTTGTGACTTCCCATGACCTCCAGAACCTTTTCCTCTCTCCTTTGATCTACCCCTGCTTTCTACATTTAAAACACTACCTGATGTGGACCCTCCTGAGCTTTTCCGTCGCATTTCCTCACTAAGGATAACACCAAAAATATCATCAAATTTTAAAGTATTTGAACCAAAGACAGAGTTACAGCCATTACCAAGCTATTCTAACTTTCTGGCAAAGAACATAAAACCAAGAGAGCCCTCACCTCTTCATCAAATTTCACTTTTACAGAAGTTAACTGACTGGTAATCATATTAAACTCATTTAAATAATTTGTCATAGATCCACCTTCAATCATTTTTAGATTAAACAAATGCTTCATAAGAAATACCTTATTTGAGGCTAGGGGTTTTTCATACAATTTAGACAAAGCTTTCATCAGTTCATCTGTTGTCTTCGCTTTTGTTATATTGAATGCCACAGATGGTGCCAGGCACAACCAAATGGTTCCCAATGCCTTTCTGTCCAGAAGATTCCAATCCTCATCAATCATTGTTGTCAGTTTCTTGGCTATTCCTTCCAACGGCCTCCATAAATCCTTCTGATAGAGATAATCCTCTATCTGCATCTTCCATAATTGATAGTTCTGCCCATTGAATTTATCTACCTTCAATTTACCCTCGTCCGCCATTGCTCCCACTTAACCATGAGACTCCCACTCAACCATGAGACCTTCCTGTAGATAATAATTGAACACAACCTGCTCTAATACCACTTGCTAGGAATTGCATGCAGAAGATATCAATTAAATGCAAATAAAGATTAAACGGGGGAATGAAAAATACACAAAAATAATAACAGCGAGAGACAAGTTTTATCGTGGTTCACCCAAACTCGGGATACATCCACTAATAGAGAGTCCAATATTATTATCCAGCAAATCAACCGATTACAACTAGCAATCCTTGCAACTCAATACCACTGCAAATGCTACAATACAATATCAATGGAAACCCTAACCCTTAGCCATTTTTATCAAGACTTATGTCGGTTACAAAATAGGGTTTTTTTGTGTCGGCCAATAGACAAATAACTCCTGACGCCTTTATAAAATAACCCCATCTTGGGGGCACTACCCCCAAACCCCCGTTAAATAATTTGGGGGAAACCACACTAATAAAAGGGGAAATTTAACCTTCTAGTCTGATTAGGCTCCATATAACAATAGTCACTACTTCACAATCCACAAGGTATTATTCACTATTCTCCCATCTTTGATGAGTCTGAAAACACTGCTCAAACATGCAATCCACTACCTCCATTATACAATGGCTAAGAAGAAACATTGAATCTGTGATTATCACTGTTACTTCATTTGGATAGTCATTCCCTTATTGCATTTGGCTTGTCTAACACTGTCAATAGCATTTGAAAAACCCTTAAGGTCAGCAAGGGGGTAAGGAAACTCACTATTAAAATCTCCACTTTACAATGCAAGGTTTGAGATTTATTATCTTGTCACTGCTCAGCTTCTTTTTGACTGTCACACCTCAAGTGATTGTCATTCTTCTTACCATATATTGCATTTACAAATGTCACTGAGCTACATAGTGTGCTTGTCATTGGCTACAATCTTTAGATTGCAAGATTTTGTTATTAGCTACAATGTCTCAATCTTTCTAATATTGCAACCTCACTAATCCGCTAAAGTTATGGTTTATGTTTCTACGGAGGCCTAGGGTTTGTACCCTAATCATGCTCTTACCAATGCTTTTGTTGGTATTAAAAAATAAATTAAAATCTTGGGTAAGAAAATTAGTTGTCTTGACAGGATGTGGTATGATCTTGGATTGTATCCTAGAGTGTGTGGGAAGCTTGTGTTTGATCATTAAGGTATGTAAACCTGATCAGGGAAATGTATCCTATATAGCATGGGTCTTGCTTTAATACTTCCCATAATGGTTATTAACATATCACATTATTATAGTTTGTGGTAACCCAAGATTGCATTCAAGTATGCAACAAACTTGGTCTGTAGTTTAAGCTGTACACTTTTAAGTAACATTCATAAGGTTTAGAAAATCTTGATCACTCTCTAGAATAGTCCATTAAACATGGGTTGTGCTTGAATGTACTACATAATTGATATAACACAACCACTCTGCATATCAACTAGAGTTATAGGCTCTTTATTGCAGCAAGAGGTAATCGCTCTTGGATCATGATATCATTACATTGTAACCTATTAAACTTGAGTCAACCTGAATGTACCCAATGATGATTGACACCTAATTGTGATCACAATGATTAATTTGTATATGAATTGTGCTCATATGAGTGCCTCCATTTCTATCACAACATAGCCACATTAAACTTGGCTCACACATGAATGCATCCTGTATTTGTTATAGCACAACTGTGCCACATGACCAATAGATTTATGGATCACATAATTACAGTCACAAGAATTTGTTCCTCGGTTGTGCTCTTATGGTGATTCCATTATCGTTACAACATAACCCTTTGGACTTATATTGCTAAAATCCTTACGTTGCTTATTTTCTCTTTGGATGGATGGCAATTTAGTGGCAGGGATTTATATGTAGGTCATGCTCATATAAGTGCCTTCATCACCATTACACAATACTACATTGGAATTTCCTTTCTTGAACCTTTACTTCATTTTTTATTGTTAGGGTTTCTTAGTGATTATTCCATTTCCACGTGGCATATTGATAAAAGAAACCAAGCAAAAAATTATTTTGTTTTTAGTTAACCACTGCTAACATACTTTTGGAATAAATGTTTGACTGCATTACTTTGAGTGTGAAGAGTTTTGTTTTTTGCTTATAATACATTCATTGAGAGTTGTAGTAGAAAGCTTCTTATGCTGAAACCCATCCTGTAAAGTTGCTTTAAGATACATTTAGGAGGCTTCATGGATTTTTTGTGATTTATACAGCTTTTGTTTTGATAGTAAATGACATCGGATTCTTTCTAAAATTGAAATGATTTATTAATTATGGTTTTATGATGATCAAATGTTTTATTTAGAAGGGGTTAATATGTGGCATTTTTATGTGCAGGAAGAATATATTATGATGCAACATTCAAGTATGGACAGTTCAAGCAAAATTGGATTGCTATCAATGACATAACCAGGTTGGAGAGTACCTTGAGCCGGTCTGAAACACTTCCAGGTGTTTTCGCTCGGAAGCAGAACTTGAATATAGGAATGCAAACGTCGGTGGACAGAGAAAATCATAAATCTATTGGTCCAATTTTTGATCCAATTTGAGGTCATGAATATCGAATAGAGAAATTTCCTACATTCTAAAGATAAAATCATAAATTTGTTGGTCCAATTTGAGGTTGTGAAGCTCTGACAAAGAAAGTTCCTACATTCTAAAGATAAAATCATAAATCTGCTTGGTCCAATTTGACGTCCAATTGTAAGGATTTGTCTTTTTAATTATACTTTTTGACATTTGTCTTGATACAAATTGTTACTTTAGAATTATGGTATTGCTCTTCTTCTAATGGTTTCAACCCTTATTTCAGGGAAGAGCTTCAAAGATGGTTCCTTCAGATGGAGACTACACTTTTCCGCTATAGGTTTCATCTAGAAACACTAGAAGCTAAGATACTATCGTACTCAGAGCAAAAGTAGGAGTCATGCAATAACAAGATACTCATTTTTGGAGCTTTGGTTAAGAACTTTAAATATTTGGCTATGTGCACAAAGAATGTTCATGGAGTGCAAACTTCCTTACAAAGCAATTACCACAGCAGAGTTTGAGGTGAATTTCACTGCTATTTTATGTTGATATGGATATGTTCTAACATGTAGTTAATTGTTGTAGCATAAAAGATAGGCTAAATAGTTGTTCATATACCATTGTTTCTAATTCAAAATTGCTATATCTTATTCTAGGAGCAAATCATAGGGGGAGTCTATACATAAGACACCGTTGTTTCAAATTCAAAATTGTTGGCTCTTTCACAATTGTTTGCTTCATTTATTTGATCTAAGACAGCTTGTTGTATAGAAGATGCTCTCAAAATCATAGTAAAATCCTTATTTTGGGAAGACTGTTTAGAATCTTCCCATCATAACAATGAACAAAAGCATCAGTCATTAACCTGAACTTTGTAAGAGCTTCATCAAATTCTACTTTTCCACTCTCTTTTCCATTCTAAATTTTATTCCCAATTTCATCCATGAAGAACTTCCTCGGTCTGTAGATCCTGTTGTTAGCCATAATTTTACCAGGTGTCGAGGATAGCTACAAGTTTTTACCCAAGAAACAATTGACAAAATCCGGCCTTACCAGATACAATGTGTTGAAAAGCTCTTTGAAGTTATTTTGGAAAAGAGTTCCTGAGAGTATAATGCACAGTTTTGAATTAACCTTTTTGCATGAATTCCATTGTATCTGGTAAGGCCAAATTTTGACAAAAAACAACAATTGACAAAATTCAGCCTTACCAAATACAATGGAATTCATGCAAAAAGGTTAATTCAAAACTGTGCATTATAGTCTCAGGAACTCTTTTCCAGAATAACTTCAAAGAGCTTTTCAACACATTGTATTTGCTAAGGCCAAATTTTGTCAATTACTTCTTGGGTAAAAACTTGAAGCTATCCTCGACACCTGGTAAAGTTATGGCTAATAGCAAGATCTGTAGGCTGAGGAAGTTCTTCAAAGATGAAATTGGGAATAAAATTCAAAATGGAAAAGAGAGTGAAAAAATAGAATTTGATGAAACTCTTGAAAAGTTCAGGTTAATGACTGATGCTTTTGTTCATTGTTATGATGGGAAGATTTTGAACAATCTTCCTTGAATAAAGGATTTTACTGTGATTTTGAGAGTATCTTCTATACAGCAGGTTGTCTTAGATCAAATAAATGAAGCAAACAATTGTGAAAGAGCCAAAAATTTTGAATTTGAAACAGTGGTGTCTTATGTATAGACTCCCCCTGTGATTTGCTCCTAGAATAAGGTATAGCAATTTTGAATTGGAAACAATGGTTTATGAACAACTATTTAGTCTATTTGTTATGCTAAAACAATTAACTATAGGTTAGAACATATCCATATTAGCATAAAATAGTAGGTGCAATTCACCTCAAACTCTGCTATGGTAATTACTTTGTAAGGAAGTTTGCACTCCTCCATGAACATTCTCTGTGCACATCAGTATGTTGGTTATTATCTTGATCTCCCTTGTGATCAAAAGAATAGTGAAGTTTATTGCATAACTCATGACCATTTTGTAGTGCTATGATCCAATGCTCGTTTACTTCTTACTCACTGTGTTCTCAATCACCATGTGCAAATGACTTCGAGGACAAATCTTTGATTTCAATAGCCTTGCATAGCACTTGAAGAAATTTCCATTCATGCCTTAGCATTTAACAACCATTTAGGGCATATGAAACATAGCTTATTGAAATCATTGTTGACACAAAACTCCTGAAGATCACCACCCTAGACTGCTAGACAACTTCTTCCATTCATGTCACAATGCAAGGTCCCTGTAGGTTGAAAGTATTGCCCTTGAAAACATACCACTGTATTCATAATGTCTTGAGGACTAAGGGTCCCACTTGGAGGTAAAGAATAATCTCATATGCATTCATTCTCAGGTTCATATTTCAATTTGTTTTATTTATGTGTAGCTTCTAATAAGCTTGGCGAACTGCATTGTGTAAAATGAGAAGCTCCTTCGACCAATTGTGTTGTTTCCTGAAGTTGATGGCATGGAAGAATCTGCAGTACTGTCTTCCAACATTGAAATCACTGACCTTCAAAACAAAGATACAAGGATTGTCCCTTCAACATTTGTGAAGTCATTGCCTTAATCAAATTGGTCACTATCCTTTCATCATCTCTGTTTGGTATTTTACTGTACTATGACAGTCCTCTCACAATGACCACCATATCGTGATTGTGAAAATTTTGAACCCATCACTTGGACAGTCAAAACTTCCACCTCATAGCCACAAGAATAAGATACACTAAGAATTGCACAGTCCCAAGTAAGTGTATTAGATTCGGCGATCCTTATTTTTTGTTATATGTTGTAGTTACAAGTGCCCTACTAGACATACATGAAAATGTGGAAGCATAGACAAGGCAAGTGAACTGTTTTAAAAAATGCTTCAAAGAAATGTGATATAATGGATACCTGATCTCCCGCAAGCACTTCAACTCATGCTTGCGGTGATGCGGGGCTTTCTTGCATCACCTCAAGCATGACTTGAAGTGCTTGCAGGAGAGCGAGTGATGCGGGGCTTTCCCAAAAATATGGCTTTGCACAAATATATTACAGAAATTTGGCTTGCTTCTTCGTTTATCTCAGGAATTAGATACCCCCACATCACCTGCTCTCCCGCAAGCACTTCAAGTCATGATTGCGGTGATGTAGGAAAGCCCCACATCACCGCAGGCATGACTTGAAGTGCTTGCGGGAGAGAGGGTATCCATGATATCACAGGCAGGATGCTGGCAAAGGTTGTCGAATTTGTATTTACACTTGCTAATTGCATTTGCTTGAATGTTTCTAAAGCCTTTTCAAAAAATCCATTTTGTGCATATCCTACAATCATTGCATTCCAAGAGATGACATCTCTTTGAGCCATTCCATCAAATAGTCCACGTGCCTTATATATACTTCCACATTTTGAATACGTCTACCAGAGAATTTCCAACTATAATATCTAACAAAAATCTCCCTTCCATTATGTTATGATGGATGTCCATACCTTGTTCCAAAGCTCCCATTTTGGCACAGGCAGGGAGGATGCTGGAAAAGGTTGTCGAATTTGGCTTTACACCTACTAATTGCATTTGCTTTAAAGTTTCTAAAGCCTTTTCAAAAAATCCATTTTGTGTGTATCCCACAATCATTGCATTCCATGAGATGACATCTCTTTGCGGCATTCTGCCAAATAGCTCACATGCCTTGTCAATGCTTCCACATTTTGCATACATGTCTACCAGGGTAGTGGAAACTACAACATCTGACAAAATTCCTCTATCCTTTACTTTTTGATGGATGTCCATACCTTGTTCCAATGCTCCCATTTTGGCATAGGTAGGAAGGATGTTGGCAAAGGTTGTGGAATTTGGCTTTACACCTACAAATTGCATTTGCTTGAAAGTTTGTAAAGTCTTTGCAACAAATCCATTTTGTGCATATCCAACAATAATTGCTCTCCCCGCATCCCCACACACACACAAAAGTTCCTTCACGGGGATGCGGAGAGAGCCCGCCATCCCGTACCCTCATGCCCTGGCTCCTTGCGGGGCTGCGAGGGAGCCTAGACTGCATAGAGATAAGTAGGTGAGGTAGTAAGCATGCCAAATGAAATACCCAATAGATGTCTTGCCTAAATTTCTAAGCAGGTTCATCCTACACGGCTGCATTACTTACACCTCTCTTCATTCTTCTTTCCTCCTTTATATTGTAGTCGATCAAGAGGCTAACAATATGAACACACTACCATTCAAATCATTGTACATACCATGAAAGTTTCATGTCACCTTCTCAATCATATGAGCTCTCTCTAAGCTCTCTCTATGTAGTCCATGAGACCACATTTTTTCTCTTCCCACATCATCGCACACACACAAAAGTTCCTTTGTGGGGATGCGGGGAGTGCCCGCCATCCCGTGCCCTCATGAAATACCCAACAGATGTCTTTCTTGAATTTCTAAGCAGGTTCATCCTGCACGGCTGCATTACTTACACCTCTCTTCATTCTTCTTTCCTACTTTATATTGTAGTCCATCAGGAGGCTCTCTCTAAGCTCTATCTATGCAGTCCATGAGACCACATTTTTTTTAGGCATTCTATCAAACAGTTCATGTGCCTTGTCCATGGTTCCACATTTTGCATACATGTCTACCAGGGTAGTTGCAACTACAACATCTGACAAAATTCCTCTATCCTTCATGCTTTGATGGATGTCCATACCCTGTTCCAAAGCTCCCACTTTGGCACAGGCAGGGAGGATGCTGGCAAAGGTTGTGGAGTCTGGCTTTACACCTGCCAATTATATTTTCTTGAAAGTTTCTAAAGTCTTCTCAAAAATTTTAATTTGTGCATATCCTACAATCATTGCAGTCCATGAGACCACATTTCTTTGAGGCATTTTGTCAAATAGTTCATGTGCTTTGTCTATGTTTCCACATTTTGCATACATGTCTACCAGGGTAGTTGTCACTACAACATCTAACAAAATTTCTCTATCGTTTATGCTTTGATGGATTTATATACCCTGTTGCAAAGCTCCCATTTTGTCATAGACTGGGAGGATGTTGGCAAAGGTTGTAGAATTTGGCTTTAGAACTGCCAATTGCATTTTCTTGAAAGTTTTGAAAACCCTTTCAACAAATCCATTTTGTGAATATCCTAAAATTATTGCATTCCATGAGATTACATCTCTTTGAGGCATTCTATCAAACAGTTCATGAGTTTTTTCTATGCTTCCACATTTTGCATACATGTCTACCAGAGTATTTCCAACTACAGTATTGGATAAAAATCCCCATTTTATTATGCTTTGATAGAGGTCCATACCGTGTTCCAATTTTGGCACAGGCAGGGAGGATGCTGGCAAAGGTTGTGGAGTCTGGCTTTACACATACTGGCAAAGGTTGTTAGTTTTTTATTGATAATGTTCTATAGATTTTTCATTATGGTCCAACTGGGAAAACTTAAAAAAAAATCATTGATCAAGTACTGAAAATTGTATTTTTGCTTTGCAGGTCCTCCCTTTGTTATTTGAAAGAACAATCTATGAAAGAGCTTTCAGCTATGCATGCAGAAAACCTACAAGTGACTGTTAAGGGCAGAGATTCATCCAAAAGACAGTGATCATGCAAACATTAAAAGGTAATCTTAGAGTCAATGAGAAGAACTATGCAAAGGTTACAATCTTGTCAATGTCTCAAGAGGCATTTAAAGGGGTAAGGAGATAGCCTTCTAGTATGCATTTGGCAATGCCAAATCTCATGATAATCAAGAGTCTTCATCTTAGATGCATGAACACCTAGGACAGTACCATAGAGTTGGTACAAGTGAGCAGCATCAAGGTTGAGGGTTATCATGAGCTATCTGCCAAGACATAGATATTTTACAACAGCAATATCATAATGGGATGTTGATTTCTATATTAGAGGTGATGATATGATATGACAGTTGTTCATGATAGTAATGTGATAAGTGATAGGACCAATGATGTAATGTGTGAACTTGTAACAGACTGGCAAATGACATAGAGTACATACCTAGGTAACAGTAGAAGTGATGAACTGTTTTCAAGGAATTTGGAAAAGATACAGTGATGTCAGAGGTAGTCAAGGAATTCAATAGAGGGGCAGTGTTCTACATTGATGGGAGGCAGAGTACAAGTGAAAGCATGCCAGAATAATGAGCTAGGTAGTGGCAGTCATGAGGCATTTTATTTTATAAAGGGAAAATGCATGATAGTAGGTTGACAAGTGATTGGACAATGCATTTCAAGAAGCTACAAGTTTGATTAGGACAATGCATAGCCTAGTCATAAGGCAATATTGTTGAAGAACAGTCCATGACAATTGAGGCATCCTACCAAAGATGACAGTCATCAAAGGCATAATCATCAGAGATAAGGATAGTTTATTGTTACAGGTAACAATTCACAGTGGCAGCTTATGAACTAGAGCAAGTTGGGTGCATGAGACAGGATCTCTACAGAGATGACAGTATGATCTTGAACTAGGCCAACAGTGAACTTCATGGGACAGTCATGGATTTGTGAAGAATACATCTATGAATGTCTTTGTGCTTCTATGCTCTCTGATACTCAAAAAATTAGTTTCTTGCTCATTCTTTGAGCTATGTATTGTAACCATGAAGGTGTTTTAGCAAAGAGAAAGCATTGTAACTTATTTTCAGATCTATATGTTGTTTGTAAGCATTTTTTATCAATAAAATAAGTTGTTTTTACCTTCTCAAAGTTGTTTCATTGTGCAAGCTTCAAAATATACTACTAAATATACTAATTACTAAATGCAAGCTTCAAAATGACTAAATATACTACTAATTGATGTCAATTAATAATTAAATTGACTAAATATACTACTAATTGACAGAAATCAGTGAACAGTGAATAAATATGACTAAATATATGACTAGTTTTAAATCAGTGAATAAAAATGACTAAATATACTACCAAATTGATCAAAATGATGATTAAAATTAATGACTAAATACACCACCAATGGATAGAAATCAGTGAATAAAAATGACTAAATAAGTGACCAGTTAACAACAATCAATGACTAAATTAATGACTAAATATATCAGTGAATAAAAAATGACTAAGTGACCAGATTACAACAATCAATGACTAAATATACTACCAAATTGATCAACCAAAACAACCAATAAATGATTAAAAATGGTTTAGTCATCAATTTGGTCACGTTATAAATGACTGGCAATAAACTACTAATGGTCACGTGACCATGTTTGGTCATTTATAAGTAGTTTTTGTAAGGAAAGCAGAGGTGCAGAATATAGCTTCCCTAATGTTAATTCAAAGGGGATAATACAGATAGGTAACTTTCAATTCAAAAATACACAGATGAATACACCAAAACAAAATAGAATAAACAAACAAGATATAGAGAATCACACACGATTTACGTGGGAAAACCCTTTCAGGTGAAAAACCCACCACCACAAGAAACAATCTTTATTACAGTAAACTTTACAGTTACAATAAAGATCTCAGCTCACTTGCTCAGGTATCGATTCTTAGATTATATTCAGTTCAACACCAATCTGCAAATTTACAGAATGAACCATATAATTGAATCTCTTCAACTTCACTTCTCTTCCGAACCACTCCATCAGATTTTCTATATTTGTTTTCAAGAGCAGAAAACCGTTATGCTTCATCTGCCCTAACCGACCAATCCAACTGATCCAGCACCAAGACTTCAACCATCACGACCATTCACATTCCAGCGAGACCTTTAGTCCCACATGCACTGGGCTGTGAAAACTATTACGGTTTATAACCATAATCGATCCATAAGTCTATCGTCGGTAATTTTGTTGCCGACGAAGTCAACCTACAAGTCCATCGGCCTAACAATCTCCATCGGTGATCGCAATTCATCTCCCACCGCTATACAAAGTCACCCCGATCTCTCAGTTCAACTTCCTTCATCAGACAGACTCTCGCCATTGGCCCAAATGATTTCCATTGTTTCGATGAACAATCTCTCGCCGATCACTGCTGAACTATCAGAGAGACAAAAGCTATCAAAGTCACTTCAGAACCTTTCGCCGATAGTTGATCTCTCGCTGACCACCAGAAGGACTCACCTCTAACACCTATCGGAGTAACATATAACTATTGGGACAGCACTTACATTCTTTGCCGATATCCAAACTCTGGCTGACAGTTCAACATCGGTGAGACCTTGGAGATCAGTATAAGATTTCCAGCTTCCACCGATACAGTAAGTCACTCCGATGGTCTCTCATATCGGTATGAAACAAGTCATCGATGTAGCTTAATAAAGACCTGCCGATAGTGTTCTGTCACAGTGATGAAACCGTTTAACTCCAAAAAGGTTCAATGAAGAATAACTAAGAATCATGAGGTTCAAGCAGTAAAATTGAGACACAAGTTCTCTTCAATCTCCCACTTGTTGAAAAGATTACTGCTATCTCTTATTCCTCTTTCAATTATTGAAAACTATGGGCCCGTAGACCCATTTCATCTGAACACCATTTGAACTTGGTCATGTTCACTGGTTTAGTTAAGGCATCTGCAACATTTTCCAAAGTGTCAACTTTTTCCAGGTTCACCTTCCTGTCTTCCACCATATCACGAACAAAGTGATATTAGACATCAATATGTTTTGTCCTAGCATGGAATGTAGGGTTCTTCACCAAACATATAGCACTTTGACTATCACAATGAATTTGTATCTGCCTTGCATGAAAACCAACATCAGAACATAACCTCTTCAACCAAACAGCTTCTTGGCATGCACGACTAGCTGCCATGTACTCTGCCTCTGTTGTGGACAAAGCAACTACAGCTTGCCACTTGCTCATCCAACTGATAGCACCACCATTTAACGTGAATACATATCCACTGGTGGATCTTCTACTGTCAATATCCCCTGCCCAATCAGAATCCACATATCCCTAAATGCTAATAGATCTCTGTGATCCAACTGAGTTCCCATGATAGCAAATAGCATAATCAGAAGTTCCCTTCAAATACCTCATAACTCTTTTCACAGCATCCCAATGTGATTTGCTTGGATTCGCCATAAACCGTCTCAAAATTCCCACTGCTTGGGCAATGTCTGGTCTAGTACAGACCATTGCATACATTAAACTACCAACAGCACTTGCGTAAGGTACTCTTTTCATGTCATCAAATTCATTCGAAGATTCTGGACAATCTTTAACAGATAATTTCATTCCCTGCAAAACTGGAACAACTAACTGTTTAGAATCAGACATATGAAACTTATCAAGAACATTGGTAATATACTTGAGCCAAATCTTTCTCTTAGTTCTGTCCCTTTTGATTTCCATTCCCAGAATGTACTTCGCTGCCCCCAGATTCTTCATTTCAAAATTCAAGGACAACTGAGATTTTAATTCTGAGATCATCCCCTTACCATTGCCAATGAATAACATGTCATCCACATACAATGCAATTATAAGAATCCGATCACCTTCAGTTTTATAATAGACACAATGATTAGATTTAGATCTCACATACCCCAAGGACAAAACATACGTATCAAATTTTTGATACCACATTCTGGGAGATTGCTTCAAACCATAAAGAGACTTTTTAAGTTTACATACCAAATGTTCTTTACCTTTTTCCACAAAATGCTCTGGCTGGGACATATAAATTTCTTCTTCAAGGTCCCCATGAAGAAATGTTGTTGTCACATCCATCTACTCAATTTCAAAATCATATGCTGCTGCAAGTGACAACAGAAATCTAATGGATGTCAGCTTAGCTACAGGAGAAAAGATTTCTCCATAATCAATACCTTCCTTTTGGGAATACCCCTTAGCAACCAGTCTTGCCTTATACTTATCAATACTACCATCTGGACTATATTTCTTTTTAAATACCCACTTACAGCCCACAGGTTTTCTACCTTCAGGCAAGGGCACCAGATCCCAGGTTCCATTTTTCTCCAATGATAACATCTCGCTATCCATGGCTTCCAACCAAGAATCTGAATCAGGTAAGCTAATAGCTTCTTTCATAGTCCTAGGTTCATCAGTATCAGTAAGTAAAGCATAGGCACAACTTGAATCATGTACTGAAAATCCATACCTATCTGGTTGTCTTCTTTCACGTGTAGACCACCTCAGTGGTTGAGGTGCAGGTTCAGGTTCTTGCTCTGGATCTGAATCTTCAAATCTACTTGAACTCACATCTAAACCATCTACACTTGGTACTTGTTGTTCCTCTTTGATAGGGGTCAGAGGAATATTAACAACACTCTTTTCTTTCTTTTCTTCTGTCTTCTCTAGCTGAGAAATACTAACCAAAGGTTTCAGCTCTCTGAAAATTACATTCCTGCTGTAAATTACTTTTTCAGTTTCAAGATTCCAAAGCTTGTACCCCTTAACACTGACTCCATAGCCAATAAAGATACATTTGACTACCTTGTTATCTAACTTAGATTTTTTTACCTCAGGAATATGAGCATATGCCTCATAGCCGAAGACACAAAGATGTCTTAGAGATGGCTTCTTTCTAGACCACGCTTCCATAGGTGTCTTATCAACAAATGCCAAAGTAGGAGAACGATTCAGCAAGTAACAAGTTGTAGCAACTGCCTCAACCTAGAACCTTTGTTCAAGACCAGCATAACTCAACATACTTCTTGCTTTCTCCATCAATGATCTATTCAACCTTTCAGCAACTCCATTTTGCTGTGGAGTATAAGGTGTAGTTTTGTGTCTTTTTATACCATGATCTACACAATACTTATCAAAATCTGCATTGCAATATTCACCACCGTTATCTGTTCTCAATCATTTTATTTTTCTACTAGTCTGGTTTTCCACAAGAGTTTTAAATTCTTTAAACTGACTGAACACTTTTGATTTATTTTTCAAAAAATATACAAATGCCATCCTTGAATAATCATCAATGAACGATACATAGTATCTTGATTTAGATAAAGACGGAACATCAACTGGACCAAAAACATCAGAATGTACATAGTCCAGAACACCAGAAGATTTTTGAGAACTAGAATAAAATGAAACACGGTTCTGTTTTCCATATATACAATGTTCGCAGAAATCGAACTCCAGATTACAATCAATTAGTCCATCTACCAGGGTTTTGTTTTTCAAGGTTTTTAAACCTTTTTCACCTATGTGACCAAATCTATGATGCCAGAGCATTGTTTTCTTTGCAGGAAGTTTAACTTCCATAGAGTTTGCATCATGTGTTACAATAGTAGTTTTTTCAGATTTTACAGAGACACTATTACAGTACACTGGTTTAGCATCTAATCTATACAGAGTTCCAATGCGTTCACCCTTTGCCAGTACTATAGAACCTCTAGTCATTTTACAACCACCATTCACAAAAGTAACTTGCACTCCAACATCATTAAGCTTACTAACAGAAAGTAAATTTTGAGCCAGACCTGGTATGTGAAGAACTCCATTCATTCCCTTTATCCTGCCATCTGGGAACTGGATTCTAACTCGTCCTCGGCCAACAATTTCTAGTGTTGAATCACTTGCCAGGAACACCTTCCCACCAGCATACGGTTCATACTTTATGAACCACTCTCTGTGAGATGTCATATGAAATGATGCTCCTGAATCCACCAGCCACACATCTTCAGATGCAGGCATTGCCAAGGCAGCAATGAAGGCATCAACATCACTCTGAGAAGAATCATTGTCAGAAGAGTTCTTCTTCTTCTTCGTTTTCTCCTCTTTACAGTCTCTTCTGATGTGACCTTTCTACCCACAATTCTAGCACTTCACCTTGGACTTTGTGCCAGGAGATTTTGATTTCCCCTCTGATTTGGACTTAGACTGGTTGTCCTTCTTCTTGCCTCTTTCCTTTGATCTACCTCGAACAGACAGGGCCTCTTTGGCTATCTCAAAAGATTTCCTCCGCATCTCTTCAGATAACAACGAGGTAACAACCGCTTCAGTTGTAAACGTGGTTGTTGTACTTCCAATAGCCATCACAAGATGATCCCACGAGTCAGGTAAGGAACACAATAGAAGCATACAGCAGTCTTCCTCTTCTATTTTTACACCTGCAGATGTCAACTGTGCAACAATCAAATTAAATGTGTTCAGATGTTCTGCTACAGATGCACCTTCATCCATCTTCAGAGAATACAACTTCTTTCTAAGGAACAGTTTATTCACCAAGGACTTGCCCTGGTAAATATCTCCCAACTTCTTCCACAAATCTTTGGCTGACTTCTCTTCATGGACGTTCAATAGAACAGAATCTGCAAGACTTAATCTTATCAGTCCTCTGGCTTTTCTGTCAGCTAGGTCCCAGTCTTCTTGTTTCATGCTTGTAGGTTTAACCCCAGACATAGCAATCCAAAGATCTCTGTCGACCAACAAATCTTCAGGCTTAATCTTCCACAACTCAAAGTTTGTGCCATTGAATTTTTCAATGTCTATTTTTCCTGATGTACTTGCCATCTTATTTAATAGAATAGACCTCTACAGAACTCCCACTCACTGAACTAACACAAAAAACCCAACCTACCAATAAGGATAACACAATGGGCTAGGCTCTGATACCACTTGTAAGGAAAGCAGAGGTACGGAATACAGCTTCCCTAATGTTAATTCAAAGGGGATAATGCAGATAGGTAACTTTCAATTTGAAGATACACAGATGAATACACCAGAACAAAACAGAATAAACAAACAAGATACAGAGAATGACACACGATTTACGTGGGAAAACCCTTTCAGGTAAACAACCCACCACCACAAGAAACAATCTTTATTACAGTAAACTTTACAGTTACAATAAAGATCTTAGCTCACTTGCTCAGGTATCGATTCTCAGATAATAGTCAGTTCAACACCAATCTGCAAATTTACAGAATGAACCATATAATCGAATCTCTTCAACTTCACTTCTCTACTGAACCACTCCATCAGATTTTCTATATTTGTTTTCAAGAGCAGAAAACTGTTATACTTCATCTACCCTAACTGACCAATCCAACTGATCCAGCACCAAGACTTCAACCGTCGCGACCGTTCACATTCTAGTGAGACCTTTAGTCCCACATGCACCGGGCTGCAAAAACTATTACAGTTTATAACCACAATCAATCGATAAGTCTATCGTCGGCAATTTTGTTGCCGACGAAGTCAACCTACAAGTCCATCGGCCTAACAATCTCCATCGGTGATCACAATTCATCTCCCACCAATATACAAAGTCACCCCGATCTCTCAGTTCAACTTCCTTCATCAGACAAACTCTCGCCATCGAACCAAATGATTTCCATTGTTTCGATGAACAATCTCTCGCCGATCACTGCTGAACTATCGGAGAGACAAAAGCTATCGGAGTCACTTCAGAACCTTTCGCCGATAGTTGATCTCTCGCTGACCACTAGAAGGACTCACCTCTAACACCTATCGGAGTAACATATAATTGTCGGGACAGCACTTACATTCTTTGCCGATATCCAAACTCTGGCCGACAGTTCAACATCGGTGAGACCTGGGAGATCGGTATAAGATTTCCAGCTTCCGCCGATACGGTCACTCACTCCGATGGTCTCTCATATCGATATGAAACAAGTCATCGGTGTAGCTTAATAAAGACCCGCCGATAGTGTTCTATCACATCGATGAAATCATTTAACTCCAAAAAGGTGCAATGAAGAATAACTAAGAATCATGAGGTTCAAGCAGTAAAATTGAGACACAAGTTCTCTTCAGTTTTTAGTAGTTCTTTTAGTAATATATTGCTCTTTTTGTATTAGTGAATTGATATTGATCTCCTTAGGAACAGCGTAGGAAAATTATGGGATACAAATCAACTTGTGGAGGACTTTCTAAGAGAGGCTAAGTCAATTTTGACAAAGTATAACTACACTAGGTGTGGATGAGTTCCTAGCATTCTAGTGGCCTACAGAAGAACAGTATAATGCCTGGGATGACAAGTATGATAACCTGTCAGAATAAAGGCCATTTGCTGACCTGTGCCTCTTATTCATTCCTTTTTTATTCAAAAGGGGATATTTAATTGACTTTTTCATGCCCACTCAGCATCAACATGCATCCTTTCAGCCTCTACCAATTGTTTTGTCTTCTTATGGACCTGTCCATTTGTCCTCATTTGAATAATCAACATCTCCCAGGATTTTGGGACTTAAAGAAGGTTGTTAAAGAAGTGATAAATATGTTGCAACATCCTTTTACAAATGCCTTTTGGAGGCAAAGGATTTACAACTGTGCATGTAACCATCTTTGTCCTTTTGGAATATTCTCTCCATGGGTAGTTGTATCCATATCTTGTTATGAAGGAGCTTGTCAAATGAAATTGTGACATGTGTCAAAAAGTCTGACGCTTGTTTGCTCCCTTTTTTCTATAAAAGGGAATTCAGGCCCTTTTGTAAAGGATCTTGGAGAAATTTTGTATTACAGAGCATAAAGTAATTGAGTCGGTATTTCTAGTCTAGGTTATTGTTTGAGAATAATATGTGATGTAGATGTCAATTTTTGTATGACAGTACCAGTTCAACTTTAAAATATACTGCCAAGTTCATTGAAGCTATATTGTCTCCTTTGTTGCAATCTTCATTTCATTTATGAATAAAATTTAATCAAGGATTGCTTTGTTCATCTTCCAGTCTTTCATGTGTATGAATGTCTTTCTTTATGGCTTTTGCTCAAGTAAAGAATTAAATGCTCTAAATAGAATGTCGAATGTTGTGAAGGTTTGTAGGGATTTGTAAGTACAATCAATTTTGAATTACTAAAGTGTAGCAGTGTAATGCATTTTTGCAATGCTTCATGGATTAGGGAAAATATTGTTGTGCATGGTTATATTTACATTCATCTTGACTCTATACCCTAGGTTAAGGCACCAATCTCATTGAATTTGTGTCTGATGCAACTCCTTGGTCATACAAATTTGAATATCAAAATGCATTTCCATTTCTACCTCAAGTTATTTGTTTAATGTTATTCCTATGTTCCCCTGCTAGTGAATTGTGTGAAAACCTCAAGATCTAGCCCATTACTCTAGTATATCTATAATTCTTTGGCATTTGTAGAGAGAACATATATGCTTATAACAATATTTGAGATGAATGGCAAGGATTTCTTAAATAATACTGTACAGGATCACCCTCCTAGGTTTTGTAGAGCCTAAAGTGTAGAGGAAAAAAGTTATCCATCTTTTCATGTTTGTTGGTCAACTCCTTGGGTAATTGATCATTAGAACTGGCTATTCTTTATATTGTCTCTAAGATCCAGTTGGGATTTTAAAACAACCAACAGATTGGCGACTCTATTGGGGAACTAAAAAAATGTGTCTTATCCTGAGTCATAGATCAGTTCTTTTGCTCCCTTATTTGCAAATCCCACAACTCTTATAGCCCATTTACCATCTATCAATTCCTAGTGTTTTCTTGAGAGTTTCTGGTTATATTTACATATTTGTGTGAGATACCTCTTTAAGGATTTATTTGTCACTTCTATCTTTGCAATCCTCTCTAAAGAATTTGAATATTATAAATTCCCTTAATTGGGTGGCGACTTTGATTCTCCTTGCCGATGAAAATTAAAAGAAAATTAAGCAGATTGACGAAGTGATGGAAGGCCGAAGATCTCAATACAAGAAGGATCCTGAGAAGAAGCTTGAAGGTGAGCTACCTCACAATACTTGACAATCCTGGAGGAAGAGGGATACAAGTAAGTTTGTTCATACCCCTCCTCCTAGCTCAAAACATTCTCATGGCAGTAATAATGAAGATTTTACAAATCTTATTGATTTTGGATTGCCCCCTACGAATGAGGATAATTTTGTAATCAGACCTGATGTAAGTAAAGAGTAACCCCATCCTGATATCCTAGCCAAGCAACAAAGACAAAGGGAAAGGTATTTTCAAAGTGAATTTGATGCTAAAGAATAGCCCTCGGCCTAAATCTTGAAGCCTTAAGGCCCAACCCTGAAGAATGTGTTCCTTTGAATAGCCCAAATTAAAGAATTTGCACATCCTAGTCCTACTTCCCCTAAGGCCTTGTGAATATTGTTGCAAACTACATTGAGACTTTAGATTTTGATACTACTTTGCCAGTTGAGGATGAATTGTTGCAAGAGGTTCTAGATCTCCAAAAGGAAATGGATAAATTGGAAGAAGTTAGAATTAGGAAGACCAAGGAAGAAGAAAACAAAATAAGAAATGCTATGAACTTCAAGGATAAACTAAAAAGGAGAGTTGAACATCTGAAGTTGTCTTGTCAAGAAAATCCTTCTTCTGGACTTAATCAATCAAGTAATGCCAAGGTTAATCCTGCAATTAGCAGTAATACCAAAAATATTCCTTTAGGAAACATAGATACTAATACATGGAGTGATCCCCTTGTTGTTAGTTCAGTCTTAGTAACTTCTGCTGCCAGTACTATTTCTCAGGGCTTGGATAGAGGAAAGAAACCCTTAATCATGGATCCCACAAGGGGTACAAGCTCTTGTGTAGATCTTGCATCCCAAAAGCTTACTGCATCTGAAGCACAAGAGCAAATAGACCTACAATTGCAAAAGGAAGTTGAGGGGTTAAAAAGGGAATTAGAAAGAATGGAGCAGTTGGTTAATAAAGAAGAAATGCAGAGGAAGATTGAGTTCTTAAAAGCTACTTATAAATTTAGAAGTTCGACAACTTCTAATTCCCAAAATCCTCCTATAACTTCAACTTGTCCTGATTCAATAGTTAGCCATCCAACATCAACACACATAAGTTAGTTTGCCCTCCTTTCTAAACCGCATAACATGGGTTGTTGTGGACAATAGCTATCTTATAATACAAATATAAACACTCAACCTGGTGGACACAATGTAAGCCAGGAAGGAAAACAAGGTGGGGAAGGTTAGAATACTGTAAGACAATAGTAGAATACTCAGTTTACCAGAAGACCTTTAGAGTCAGGAAGATATAGACAGTTGGACTTTATTGGAATTCTTGGTTATCCTAATGATATCCCTAATGAAACTAGAAATATGCTTGTCAAATTTCTTGGAAATAATGCATTGTTGGGTGAAAGTCATCTGAGGACATTTTTGAATTTGATAGATGATTTTGAAGTCGAGAATGAGGATGTAATCATGAAGTTATTCATGCAATCTCTAACTGAGGATGCCAGGGATTGGTATAGAGGTTTACCTTATGCAAGTATAGGGTCATGGGAAGAATTCAAGAGGGTATTCAGAGAACAATATAGTGACAAGACAGATCCTAGATTTCTAATTAATGAATTTACTAGCATTTCCAAAGGTCATAATAAAATGGTTTCATATTTTAACACAAGATTTGTTAAACTCATGCACAAAATCCCTTCGGACATGAGACCAAGTGAACCCATGTGTTTGGTACTATATGGTAATGCTTTTGATCCTAAAGTAGGATATGAATTGAGAGATAAAGAGCCTCAGTCATTGAGAGATGTTTTCCGAATAGCTATGCATATTAAGAGTAACAAGAGAGCATCTGGGAAAGTTAGTAAGAGAGATGATATCAAGATATTGAAAAACCCTAAAGTACCTCAAGATAAAGCATTATCTTTTGAAGAGAAATTAGATAAAGTCATGAGTGATCTGAAGGACTTGAGGGTAAGTGCAAGAAGATGAGTACACTTTTTGGCCAAAAAGTGGAAGTGTTTTTCCTGTTTTTCAAATTTTATCATACTTGGAGTGACAATTTGAAGCACTTGCACATAAAATATAAAAATGATGTAAAATAAGAAATGTAGGATTTTGTTTCTAGTTTTCAAATATATATATTTTTCTAATACCCAGATAATGCAAGTTGGTTTTTTATTGGATGTACAAAAAGTGGTTTTTTAAAAGTCCCTTGTTTTTTGCCAAAGTATGCATGTGTACGGCCAACATAATTTGACCTAAATTAAGGTATTTTTCTAATTACTTTTGTGGAAAGATGCAGAGGATGTTGAATTTTGGTCAGGATAGTTTTTTGTAATTTTTTGATAAATATTTTTTTTATTAATTTTTTAATGGCCCTAATTAGTGTTTTTTAAAACCCCTCATGTACAACCAATATAATTTAAGCTAAACTAATCAAGTCACTAATTTTTTTCATCATGTAGAGAATGATGTCTAGATTGGTCAAACATAATTTTTTTTAAGAAACTTTCAAAATCAAAAGTTATTAAAAAATAGTAATGTATGTTATTTCAAGTTTATGAGTTAGTTTGTTTAGAAAATAAATAATAAATAAAAAACTATGTTCAATAGTAGAAACATTACATATTTGAAAACTAGACTTTCATATCTATAATGGGTTTTAATTTTGTTAAAATATTCTTAAAAAAAAAGTCATCAGCCATAGTGGTGAAACTAGTTTTTTCTCTCATTGTTTTCATGGTCTCTTAGTTGCAGATTGGTTGCAGGTCCAAGGCTTAGGCCTAGGTTTCCAATCCTTTACCAAGCCTAAAACCACTGCAAATTGGTGGGTGACAAGTTTGAAATAGCAAGAAACGAGTACCCATTTCTAAACAGGTGTCTGCTTGTAACAGGTGCAAGTTTTAAAAATAACGAATACCTGTTATTTTGCAAATGGGTACTCATTTTAAAAATAATGGGTACCCATTCTTTTACAAATGGGTACTCGTTTTAAAAATAACAGGTACCCATTATTTTACAAAACGGGTACCAATTTTGAAACGGATACCCATAATTTTTTCAAAACAGGTTCCCGTTTCTTATTTAGTTGTTATTTTTTTTTTCATAAATTGGTAGTATGAATGATACTCTACAACATTCCTTTTTACCAGTATAGTCGACAGCGACAAATTCTACTATTTTTTTATGTGCAAAGTGTCAATTTGAGCTCTTAAAAGGCCATATTTTATGCAATTTTTATAGGGATTCAATCATAAGGAGCATTTTTAGATTGCATGAAGTAGAAAATCCATTTTTTGTAGGGATTCAATTTCTTGGAGAGACATTCCTTTTTACCAATATGCAGACAACGATGAATTCTATTAGTTTTTTATATCCAAAGTGTTAATTCGATCTCTCAACGGAACATATTTTATGCAATTTTTACATGGATTCAATCATAAGAAGCATTTTCAGATGGAATGAAGTAGAGAATCCATTTTTTAGAAGGATTCAATTTCTTGGAGAGATCAAACAAATATCAATCAAATATCATATTGAACAAAGGATCTACATCTACTTGTATTTCATAATTTTGTTAAGAAGGGATCCAACACATTTTGGCAATCATGGGATCAAATAATCATCAACAAAAAAGAAGAGGAAGGTTATGACAATTGAAGAAATTGAAGAACATCGAGAGAAAGAGGCAAAATGACAAAGAGATAGGAGAGAGAGGATTAAAAAAAATGAAGAATGATGTAGCATCTAGTTCGATGACTATTGAAGAGGAGAATATTGAAGAGAACAATATGGATGAAGTGAATGTAGAGTATGCAAATGTGGAAGAGGTCAAGAACATGGAAAATGAAAGTATAAGAATGAATCCAGGTATGTCTTTGAATCCCTTGAATGATAATGAGATTAATGATTTAAAGCAAGTTGGCTATAACATTGTTGAGATAAATGCTTCTACTACAAACAAGACAATAAAAAATGAAAATGCAAACCCTTTTATGCATGAAAATGAAAATGTTTTTTTTTTTTTAAATTGAAAGTAATGTTTTGAAGGATCTTCGTGGTAAGATATCTTGGAGATAAATTTGAACCCATGCAAATAGATTGTACAAACAATTTTTTTATAGAAAAACTCTTGGATTTCAATGCCAACTTGTATTACAATTGATGAGAATGTCAAAAATGAGAAAAGTAATAAAAGAATTAGGTATTTTTGTAAAACCCAAAAAGGTGGATGAATCAATGGAACAAGTTATGTCTAGTGTTGCTAATGCTATTGGTTATATTAGAAAAAATAGTCAATCTAAGGATAAGAATGCAACACGTCGAGCAATAACAACTGCTTTAGTTAATAAATCAGTTGTGAGCAAAAGAATGATAAGAAAGACAAGTGGATATTTAAATGTGCATGATGTAACTTTAAGAAGAGCAACAAAGAGAAAAGTATTGAAGAGGATCCAATCAACCAATGTTGTACTTTTAGTGGTAGACTCCCAAGGTTTGACATGAAATTAAATAATGAAATTACGTCTTTGATTAAAAAATATTGGCATGATAATACAAGGGTTTCATCAAATGCTAGAGATGTATTGAAATTAAGGGTGGGGTCAAAAAATCGTGATCCTCATCCAAAACATCTTTTAGACATGACTCAAATAGAATTATATTAAAAAATTCTAGATGATTTAGTTATAGAAAATTTTAGTGTAAGTCAAAGATCATTTGAGAAATGTAAACCTTGGTATGTCAACATTAATAAGCAATGAATCTCTTGTTGTTGTAAAACTCAAGTACAATTTCATTATTATTATGATTTTTTTTGTATATATATGTTGTACTTTGCATACTAACCAAATTATGCAGGAATGTGGTATTAATATGCCACCTACAACAATTAAGGATTTTATAATAAGTTTACTTTGTGAAACAACAGATGGCCAATTTTTTTCTTCAAAACCATGTGTTTCTGGACAATGCAATAGATATGGTAACCTTTCATTGTTAGGAGAATTCATGCATGAAAGTAGTTCGCATGATTTTGGACAACAATTAGTGGATGTGAAGAGGTTCACCAACATTCAATATCCATCAAAGGATGGAAAACTGAAAAGCATTGTGAGTTAGTCACAGAACCAAGTAGTGTATATGCATTCATCATAGAGTTCAAGAATAAGATTGTGTATAAATATGTGAAACACTCGCAATATGCTTGGTGGCTTGATGAACAATTCCACAGATGTAAGAACACATTTCCAATTGGAACTATACTTTCAATGTTTGACTTTGCATAAAACTATACCCTTGCTCCACAAGAGGAGATTCAATCACAATATTATAACTCAGTACAAGTGGCCATATTTGTTCATATTGTATACAGACATGCAGTCGACAGTACAGAAGATGACAGAAAAATTTTGAGGGAGTACCATTTCTATGTGAGTGATAACCAATTACATTAATCAGAGTTTGTGTAGTATTGTTTCAAATTATTTAATGACAACTTAAAAGAAAGACAAATCCAAATGACACAACATCTCATATGGTCAGACAATTGTACATGACAATTCAAAAATGCTCGAATGTTTTATTGGTTAAGTAGGGCCCATAAAGAAAACAATATCCAATATATGTGGAGTTTCTTTGAAGCTGGACATGGTAAAGGAGAACATGATGGAGCTGGAGCATGTTTGAAAAGGGCCCTTGCTAGGGAGCAACTAAAATTTCATGATGCAACAAAGTTTCAAGATACACGTGCGATTGTGGATTGGTGTAATGCAAAATTGACTACAGGATCAAGTGAAAACTCTAAAGTTCAATAGTTTTTTTGGTTGGATGAAGAAGAAAACATTTCTTCCCAATATGATTGTGATACAATTAGTGGATCAAAAAAATGACATTCATTTAAGAGTTCAAATGCAAGTACATGGACTATATGGACTATGGAGCTCGCATGTTTTTGTCAGTTTTGTATTGCAGGTGAGTGGGAAGCATGTGAAAATACAAATTGGGTTGAAGAATGGAAACAAAGATCCTTAACACCTCTACAAACACATAATCAAAATGAGATAACATTTGAGGAGGATAATCATTTGCAAGGATCGGATGACTATGATCGTATTTCATACCTTGTACAAGAAGGTACATTAATTCAATATTTCTTTTTGATACATTTTTTTGCAATCTATATTTAATTGTATATGTATGCATGTATATTTTTGTCTTATTGAATTTGAATGTTTTTTGCAGGACATGTGTATGTTGTTGTTGCTTCCGAGGGTAATGAAGAGAAAATAGAGTATCGGTTGGCTCGGTGTGTTGAGGCAAAATAGAAGTTGTTACAACCTAGAGTAGATGATGATAACTTTGAGTATCCAATAGGTTATGTGGTTGTTGTTGGCACTTGGCTACGTAAATATCTGATAAGGAGGAATGGTATACCTGCATTTGAAGATTGTGAAAGACATAAGAAAATTTTGCACTACTCGCATCTGGTTGTGGTAATAAATATATGATTAGTGAGATATAAAGGGATACCGGCCACAAAAGATTTGTGGACACTTTCTATGGAAGAGCATGAGGTAATCATAGATGCATTACAAAAAAGAGAGAATGCAGATGGTACAATGGAGTAAATTTTTTAAATGGTTAACAGGTATGTAATATTTTTTAAACTTTTAATCTTTGTCTAGGATGTGAGTTTAGGATTAATAAGATTGATAGTTAATTGATTGCATCTCCCCTTAAGCATCCTCTTAAGTCCCCTTAAGCCATCCCCTAGCTATGTTCCATAAGTTAGGTAAACTTAGGATTTAATTTAAAATAACTTCAATATAGTTAAATGATATAAGTTAGTGCATGTACCCTTACAAAAAACACTACAGTTGATTCCATCTCTCCTTAATCCATCCTCTTAACTCCCCTTCAGCCATCCCCTAGCTATGTTCCATAAGTTAGGTAAACTTAGGATTTAGTTTAAAATAACTTCAATATAGTTAAATGGTATAAGTTAGTGCATACATACCCTTATTAAAAATATTATAGTTGATTCCATCTCCTCTTAATCCATCCTCTTAACTCCCCTTAAGCCATCCTCTTAAGTCCCCTTAAGACATCCCCTAGCTATGTTCCATAAGTTGGGTAAACTTAGGATTTAGTTTAAAATAACTTCAATATAGTTAAATGATATAAGTTAGTGCATACATACCCTTATTAAAAATACTACAGTTGATTCCATCTCCCCTTAAGTCATCATGTTAACTCCCCTTAAGCCATTCCCTAGCTATGTTCCATAAGTTAGGTAAGTACGATTTAGTTTAATTAGGTATTTCTTAGAATGTGAGTTTTGGATTAAGTATATTTATAGGTAATTGATTTACTAGCATGCATCTCCCCTAATTGATCACATCTCCCTTTAAGCCATCCTCTTAACTCCCCTTAAGCCTTCATATTGATATTCCTAATTCTCTTAAAGATCATGACACATTCTAACTTTTTTACATTTCATTACATGGTGCAAGAGATGTTTTTGCAGTCATAACAGAGGTTGGAAACATAGAAGGTGTTAATTATTATTTAAATTTCACTTACACCTTATTTCAGGTATTCACTAGACCTATACTATTAATTATTTTAATTTATGCTTCAAAAGTTCCTTCCTTTCATTATAATTTCAATGGAACTTCTTAACAAATTCTATCTATAAATAAAATGATCTCTAGGTTCTAATTTTTTATTTACATTTCATCGTGGCCTAAGCTCTAGATTTGTTTTTGCAATCACATGTAGTGTTGAAAGGATTTCAAGCTATTGTTTCTTGTTGCACATGTATGTTCTCTACACATGCTCAATATCTAGATTCTTCAACTTCTAGGTGTCAAGTATAAAATCTTAGATCTAGACTTAGAGAATAATGTATAAAATCTTGGTGTCTCTAGGTATCTTGGGTTCTAACTATAACATGTGTCTCTACCTGTGTCTTAGGTATACTATATGTCAACTAGGTAGATAGAGACTAGAAAAAAGTATTTAATCTAATCTAGGTGTCTTAGGTAGATACTATATATCAACTACCTGTCTAGAGACTAGAATAAGGTATAATCTAGAATCTAGGTGTCTTAGGTAGATACTATATATCAACTACCTGTCTAGAGACTAGAATAAGGTATAATTTAATCTAGGTTTCTTAGGTAGATATTATATGTCAACTAGGTCTACCATAATAGGTGTCTAGAGGTGTCTTAGGTAGAACTATAATCTAGGTGTCTAGGTGACTTAGGTCTAGACTACAATAAGGTATAAAGACTAGGTGTCTTAGGTCTACTATGTCTATAAAATCTAGATACATACTATACAATAGGTGTCTTAGGTGTCCTACGTCTACTATAATACATGTGTGTTAGGTCTTAAGTGAGGCCACATGAGCTTCCACCTTCACATGGTTGGCCTTGTCAGTATAGAATAATTATATTTCTTGAAGCTAAGGGAAGCTCTTTTTCTTGTACAGATAAGTTATGAAAAACCAATTAATGCATTGATTAAGTTATTATTTGGTGTTCTTGATGAAATTACATACAAAATGCTAGTTTTATTATATTTTTTAGAAATTATAATTTTTAGTTTTTTTCAAAATTAGAAGCAAATCTCAAAAGTTTTAGTAGATAGAACCAAATATTCTTTATCAAATTTATATATATAACAATTTAGAGTCGGTATTTGTTTATTTTTCTTTTGGTATTTAGGTTAGGTATTTTTCTATTTTTCTTTTGATATAATTTAGGGTAGACCTAAATTTATCTAATTTTCTAAATTTCTTAAATTGTAAATTTAAAGGGTACATGTATTTCTCTAATTTTCTTTTTCTTTTGTAAATTTATAGGGAAGGTATTGATCTATGAAATGTTTAATTGATTTTAAAATAAATTGATTAAACATGGTTACTCTTGACAAATCTAATCAATAAAATTTGCCTAAATATTTAACTCAATTATAATTTAACAAGTCCCAACATTTGACTCATGTAAATCCAAACAAAACCATAGAAATTACTTGAATAAGGTTTATCTTTCAACAAATAAATATATTTAAGATTTAGTGCCCGTGATCAATTGCCTTCATATACTTTCCAATTATGTATATTCATTCTAGCTCAACAAAGTTAATTTTAATTTTATTTTGTAAATTTAAAGGGTAGGTACATTTAGTCTGTATAAATATCCAACCTAGTATATATCTAGTAAATGTTTAATAAATTAAATCAATTGAAAATTTTCTCTTATCTAATTAGAATTAGTAGTTTACAATTTTACAGTTAAACACATGATAATTTGAAGTGTTAAATATGAGATATGAAATTAAAGTTTGAATATAGATGCACATGGTGGGCATTCAATAAATAGTAAAATCTAGTCTAGATGAAATAGATGAAATAGTCTACATGAGATATAAATACTGACATAATAACAATCAATGTAAAAATAGTGAAATAGTCACAAACCATATATGTCCAGTCATACTGAAATAGTCATAAAATCCTCATGAAATAAACAATCTAATACATATGTGTTCCCTAAGTTTGATCATCATCCATTTCAAGCCGCCTTTTGGTCCCACGTGACTCAGAGGGCTGCTCATGCTATGTACAAGAAAAAGAAGCTTCAAATCAATTTTAATGTCAAAACTACATCCTAATTATTTAAATCAAATATTTAGAACCAAACCATCAAATTAAATTTTTAAATATAAACTTGAAAATGTCTAATCTTACCACAATGAGTTCATCATCTCTCTTGTCATGCTCATGTGCAACAGATGGTACCAATTCTGACAAAGTAAATGTTTGTGTCGTCAATTCCTATATTTCAATAAAACACATGAATTAGGCTAGAGTATAGATACAAAATGCAAGGTTGAATGATACAAAATACTTTGAAATGACATAGGATTTAACTATAGGACCTGAAATATGAGAGATGACTCGTGCATCTGTGCAAGCTCATCAATGATAGGATTAATTGAGCCTACACCTATACTAATCTCATCCTGCATATATATGTGTACATGTATATATAAATTAAACTTTAAAGACATGAATTTAAAATCATGAAATTACATTGGAAATTCAAATTTAAACTAAAAATGTATAATTTTAAGATACAAACCATGGAATATGAAGCAGGCTCCTGCATAGGTGATGTTGCCACTGGTCCTAGATGACTTGGTTGGTTTGACACAAAAGTGCCAAGACCTCCCATATGCTTTAAATTAAAAAAAAGGTTTATCATATTTGCATATTAAATTCTATATTAATAAAATAGATATATCCAGTTAAATAATCTCTAGAGGCCCTAATTTTTATACCTCGACCGTATAAGGTCTACCCATCTCTACTGTCATTGACACTAAATGGTCCAGCCGTGATGAAGTGGCAGCAGCTGATGGAGTCATCTGTACCAATCAACATGTTTATTAATATATTTAAAAATTATTAAAAAGATTGATAATTGATAATTGGATCTATATTAATTTGTATTAAATTTAATTTTATTAAATGTGGCATACATACTAAGTCCATAGGAGTGAATAATGTAGCCAAAAAGGACTCCTCCGAAGCAGATGTAGGACCAAAACATGGATGATTACAATTCTGACAATAATGCGGTGTGGACCGCAATGATGCTGATCTAGGTGATGTGCCAGGACCAGTACCAGATGCTCCTCTAGGCTCTGCAGGCTCTCTAGGATTGACTTCATCTGCCAAGCAGGTAGCTTGGTCAATTAAGTTTCCTGAGAGCGACAATAACACTCTAAGTGCCGAGACGATCGTCCATTGGTGAAAGGGCACAAGAATAGAGGGTGGAGAAGGGAAAATAGGTACAAGGGGAAATGTCAATTTGGATCAACACGTGCCCCTAGTCTATGTTGTGGCATTCCACCACCGACACCCTGAAATGATCTCAAGTCAAAATAATTGGGCTTTTTGCCCATCTCAAACTCCACCCATAATTTTTTCAAAAAATAAAAGGGAACCTCAAAATTAGCATGAGGTGGATGGTCAAAGACCATCCACCACCGCTCTAAAAAATTATCAGCTATCTGCTAATGTGTGCACCATTTGATCGAAATTCTCTTTTTATTTGGTGGTATTTGTTTGCCTGTGAAGGGATCAATGAAATATGGGGCAATTGTATTTTTAGTAATACGTAAATCATTGATCTCTTTATATGAGAGACCATCGGCATAAAAATGCCTCCTCTCTTCCCGCTATGAGCGGAATGTGTCTAGATCCATGTGGATAGCTCTCATTGAATCAATAATAGTTTGCATCGTAGATGCAAACTATGAAATGTGTGGAGGGATTTGGATTTGGCTTTGCAAGAAATTGATTTTTCCTTGCAATGTTTGAATATTTTCATCAATTATTACTCGTGAATGAGCCTCATCAGGTGGTGGTGGGGGGGGGAAGGCTGGGGTGAGGGGTCCTAGGGGCTCCTAGGCTAGATCGGCCATGTGTACAAATAAGGTCTACAAGTAGAGATGTAATTACAAAAAATAATTAAAATCGAATTAGGAATTGAAAATATATATTAAATTGCATGTACAACATATGTTTAAATATACATATACATAGAAATTGAAAACTTGGAAATATAAAAATTTGCATGGTTTAAACAATACATTAAAACATTTAGTTTTACATTTAATTTAACATATACATGCATTCAAAATTTAAACTTGTTAGAAAATGTAAATCAAAATTTATGTTTAACAATCATGACAAGAATCAAAATTCATGTCCTATCTACTCAACATTATTTTGTCAAGTCCTATAATCTTTACTGTACATGTATGTATGTATGTAGACAATTTAAAATGATCTTATGAAATATATCATTCCTAAAAGTTTAATGTATAGCCTAAATGTCATTCCATCTAGCCATGTTACCATTTCCTATTTTGGTAAAATTTAAGTTGATTTTGTTTCCTATAAATGCAATGTTCGTAGAAATCAAAACCCTAAAAATAATTAACTAGCCGTATTGTTACTTAATATATTGCATGTCCACAAACCCTGAATATCAATAGAAGTCCTAATCCTAGAGGTTATGATTAATGAGTGGACAATAGTACACCAATTCATTAGAATGGGAACCTCTTCTTCTCCTTTGGGCTCTCCCAAACTTAGAAATGTTTCCTTGTGGTTTTCAAAAGAAGACAATTAAAGAGAAATATTCAATAACAACTATGTTGTTTACAACCACACTCATGTATTATAAACTCCTAAACATGTCACTAAGTTCATGTCGGTATTGGCTACAACTACACCTACAAGACCCAAATTAAGAAGATAATAAATATTTACATATGCAACAAAAGATGAACACAATTTTACATTCTTATGTATGTGATTCCATTTATACATTATATACAAATGTACAAGATTTGAGCATACAAATAGGATTTTTTAAACAATACAAAAATATCAATTTGATATCTAGAGATGTTTGGAAAGTTATACAATTGAATCAGGAGAGCTTTTAAAACCTAAACTATTATTACACTATAAAGGATATCCAAGAAATAAGTATTCAATTTTTTATTAAAGTCTTTGGCCTCTCACCACTCCTAACAACTCTATATCCATTAGGCAACTATGTTTAAATATCCAAGACGAGAAATATATGCTTGAATCAACCATGGAACTAAGTTCATATGTATGTATGTACATGCATGTATGTATGTATGTATGTATGTATGTAAGTTCTTAAGTTAGCTTGAATTTGATCAATTCAGTCTTGGATTCGACTTCCTATTTGCTATGTATGTTGAATTTGATGGCACACTTCCATTGAACCCATGGTTGGATGACTTAGAGGTGAAGAACATAATGAAAGCATGGCTTGAGGGATTGGTCTTAATTTGCTTGGCTTTACCAAACAAAATTTGAAGCAAAAAACTAGTTGGTATACTATAGACCTTGGTTATGATTATAAAAGGATGAAGTGACCTAGGATTTTCAAATTATTTTTTTAGGTCCCCTGAAAGGAATAATGTGATTAATGAGAAAGGCTCCCTCCTTTACAAGAGGATATAGAAGGACTTAGAAAATCATTCATGCATAGAAGGTGGGGATAGTAGAGATAGGTCTTTATGAATACAATGGTCTTTATATATGCATGTTTAATATGGTAATGATTTCCTTTCTTCTATTCACTTGCAAAATGGATATAAAATGTATGTTTCCATAAAATCTTGCATAACCTATATATGTCATTTGTTGAGGTGAAAGTAGTAATGGTATATACATCATTAATGTTCTATTTGTAGAAAATAATCCCATGTAATAAAGTTTATTGTATAGACTAGAAGAATACGCCTATAGTGTATATCTAGTTCAAGGTCTAGATATAGGGGAAAAGACCCAATAGGTGAGATAGTATATGTGCATTTAAGGCCCAATCTTGTTAAAAGTTTAGTACTAGTAGTTGTGACTTTAAGCTTGTTAGTGTTGTACTATAAGTACTAATAATTTAATGACTTTAACCAATCATGTGATGCCACATCAGCCCACCAACAAAAGATGACTTAATGCACACCTATTGGTCCACCCTTTTTTCTGGCGAACTATTTGACACCTGAATAAAAAGCATGTTGATGTGGCATCATATTTGATGATGTGACCTTGAAACCTATTTAAAAGCAGGGGCCTTGACAAGTAAGCTACTATAAAATTTTTGGAGTGAGTTGAAATTGCCACGTATGATTTTGAGAGGTGTGAAGTTAGGGTGCTCAACTACTGGGTCCTCTCCCCTAGACAATTTTAAATGATTTTGAAATATAATTCCTAAAGCTTTATTGTTAAGCCTATATGAAAGAAACCCTAGAAGTTCTATCAAACCAAGTAGCTCATGGAGGGATTGTCATGTGGCCATAATTGTTTACATACAAATATTATATATAGATGTCCATATGTTTAAATTAAAGATTTAAACATAATAAAGTGAAGTTTCTTGGTTTTAGCTTTAAGTTTAATCAGTCATTTAGGTTTTAGAATAGGTCATTTTAGTTTATGAAACCCTAGTTTATGAATTAGGGTTTAGTGTTTATGAATTAGGGTTTTACATTTTACTATTGATAAAACCCTAGTTTATGAATTAGGGTTTTACGTTTATGAATGAGGGTTTTACATTTTAGTGTTTATGAATTAGGGTTTACCATTTCTGAATTAAAGGTTTACAGTTTATGAATTAGGGTTTACCACTTGTTTTTTATTTAAGGTTGAACATATACAGTTTAACATTGTAAAAACAATAAAACACAACAAAAAACAAAGCAAAAAATAATGAAAAATAGTAGAAATTGATGGACAACCAACCTGGGGCAGTCGTTAATCAATCTAGAGGAGGAAGGGCAATTCTGGAGGTGGGAGGTGGGGTTAACCAACTTGGGTACCCGTTCTTGGCATCATCCTCTTTGCTTTTTTGCAGCGTGTGGCTGTTAAAATGAAGTTGCAGGCATGTTTTTAAAAAAATATATACTTTTCAAAAATGGGTATCCGTTTCATTTACGAGTGCTCGTTCCATAACAGGTGCTCATTTAGTTTTAGGTGCCTGATCATAAATGGGAACCCATTTCATAATGGGCACCCGTTCCTAAACAGGTACCCGTTATTTTCTAAACAGGTACCCATTCCAAGAAGCATTTTCCATCCATGGAAAACTTCCGCGAAATGTATACTCATCTTTGTGCTTTCACCCTTGAGTTACTAGGTGGCTAAAAATGAAAAGGGGTTATTTAATGACAAGCCTAATTATCAAAAGCATGAGAGGATGCCCAAGTTGTCTAACCAATCTTACAATACCACATGGCATAATGGAAAGCCAATTTACAATAATCAGAAAAATGCACCTAATAGAGAAACCCCTGATCCATTTAAGAGACCTAGTGCAAATATGGTTGAAGACAATCTCTGGTGTATAGCATGCCAGCTACCTCATTCCCCAACTTAGTGTATAGTGCCCCAGCCACTTCAAGAATCTGGTATGCCTGATGAGGAGTATGATGAAGATAGTTATAACCAAGATCATACAATCAACATGTTCTCCTCTAAACCATATATGATGAAAGTGGAATATGCTTCTTCTAAAGAAGGATACATTGAGATTAATGTGGATAACTAGAGGTATTATGGAGAAGGTTACCATCAGCAAGTTTTATCTGATTATGAAGATAGTGGTATAGAAAATGTGAATGTGTATGTTGCAGAGGCTGAAATAAGAGGGATTAGTTTGAGAAGACCTTCAGAAGATGAAATCAAATCCATGAATGTAGTTGTTGTTGCTCAAGCTAGGAGCAGTTACAATTTGAGAAACAGAATGATAAATGCTTATCAGAGCAAGCCTGGTAGTCTCTTTATCAAAGAAACATCCACTGGTGGCAAGAGTCTTGAGACCATGAAGGACTTAGATGAGAAAGGCAGGCTACCAAGAAATTAGAAGGTATAGTTTAATGTGCCAAATAATTGTCAAAAGGAAGCAAAAGTAGAAAGAAAGTCAAGTAATATGGTGTTCCTAAAATTCCTACTTCCATTGAAAAGGAAAAGATCAAGAAAACAGAGGTAAGTAAAGTTATCCCGGATTCATTTGTGGTTCCCATCTTTGATATGACCCAAACTTTGCCCCAGATGAAAGTTTTAGTTCCTTTATTACAAATGATGAAAATAGATGAACATAGGAACATTGCTTTGAAAATGATTGCAAGTATATCTGAGGCACCACCTAGGGGTCCCAAACAATCACATGTTTCCAACAAAGTAAATCAGCAGGTCAGTGAAGCCAAGGGTAGAGAAATGAGAAGCCTTGAGGTATATGTAGGAGAAGATTGACTAAATCCCCATATCAGATTGATTCCTTTTATCTTACACTGCTTATAAATAACAAGATAATTAGAAACTGTCTGATAGACTCAGGGGCTGCCATAAACATTATGCCTTTGGAAGTTATGAAAGAACAGGGGCTTTGGGATGATACATGCTATGGAAAATGTTATGGCATGGATATTAGAGTTATTCCAGTTATTGGAATAATGAAGGGTATTTGTCTAAGGTTTGCTACATTTCATGATAAAGTATACAAAATGGACATACCTATTGTGGATATCCCACCTCAATATGGGATGATCTTGTCAAGACAATGGACTACAGCAGTTGGAGGAAACATACAGTTGGATTTGTCTTATGCCACTATACCAATGAATGGAAAGTAAGTCAGATTGGATAGGGAACCTAGGTTCCATACAGTGGTAGAGCACATTGACAATCCAAATAACTTTGATCAGCAAGTCAATTTCTATAATAGTGATATGGATAATTTTAGAGTTGAACTAGAGCAAGAGGATCCAAAGTGCAATAATCCATTGGAAGCTGAAGTGCAGGTAAATCAAGAAGGATTATGACAAATGTACTTTGATGGTGCATTCTCTAAAGTAGGAGCAGGTGTAATTTTCATTACACCAAGTGGCAAAACTTTCAAACATTCATTTCTGTTGAATTTTTCTTATACAAACAACACTACAAAATATGAAGCATTACTGCTTGGCCTGAACATGGCAATCAAGCATGGCATAAAATTATTGAGAGTTTTTGGAGATTCTGAGTTGGTTGTCTCATAGGTGAGAGATAAATATTTGATGGAGCATAAAAGGCTTAAGCAATACAAATATGTTGTGTGGGACACTGTAGAATTTATGGATGCTTTCTCCATTGACTAGATAGAAAAAAACAAGAATGTCATGGCTGATTTCTTGGCCAATATAGCCCTAAGGAGTGATGACATTACTTTGTCTAGAATCTCTAAAGTTGAGGTTAAAACCATGCCATATGTACCTGATAATATCTGCAATTGGCAGATTTTTAATGATGATACTGATATCCTGAAGTTTCTACAATGTGTTGATGAGTACCACAGGCAGGAGATTGATTTTGGAGCTTTTGTTGAAGTTGTTGATGGGAGGGAAACTATTTTTGGGAATGAAGTCATCCAGTTGAAGACAAACAAGATCCCAAGAGGACTGGTGGCACTAGAAAGAGTGTTTGACAAATCAGACAAGTGTAATGTCAAGCAAAATTCAACCCATGAGCAAGATTTCAAGGAAATCAATCTAGGAACTAACTATGCACCCAAGAAAGTGTACATTGGGAAGAAAATGAGCCCTAGAATTAGATAAATGCTCATTGCTATATTGAGAAAATATAAACATGTCTTTGCTTGGTCCTATGAAGATTTGAAGGCTTACATGGAAGATTTCTTCCAACATGAGATCCCATTGAAACCTGATGCTAAGCCTTTCAAACAAAAGCAAAGACCTATCAATCCAACTTTGGCACCAAAAATACAAGAAGAATTAATGAAACTCAGAGATGGTAGTATTATAAAGCCTATTAGACATTCTACTTGGGTTTCCAATCTAGTGCTAGTAAGGAAGAAAAATGGAGATATAAGGTTGTGTGTCAATTTTAGGAATTTGAATATATCTTCATTAAAGGACAACTACCCATTGCCTAACATGGAGGCAATGTTACAAAAGGTTACTGGTTGTGAATTATTATCCATGATGGATGGCTTTTCAGGGTACAAGTAGGTGAAAGTAAAAGAGTCCGAGCAATACAAGACTGCGTTTACAACTCCTTGGGGCACATATGTGTTTATACGGATGCCATTTGGTCTAACAAATGTGGGTGCTACTTTTCGGAGGGCTATGGATGTTGCTTTCTCTGATTTTATTGATATTTTTATGGTTGTATATCAGGATGATTTGACAGCATTTTCAAAGAAGGAAAATGAGCATTGCATGCATTTGGAGAAAATCTTCATAAGAGCACTAGAATGGAATTTCATTAAATCCCAAGAAATATGTCTTCAATGTAACAGAGGGAAAATTACTAGGGCACATAGTTTCAAAAGGAGGTGTCAGAATAGACCCTGAAAGAGTGGCAGCCATAGATAGGATACCTCAATCCAAAACTATCAAAGGGATCCAATCATTCTTTGGTCAAGTGAACTTTTTGAGGAGATTTCTCATAAATTTTGCAGAAACCATCAGACCAATCTCTAAGATGTTGATGAAAGGAGAAGCTGTTACATGGAATGAAGAACCAGTTAAAGCTTTTAGGAGCATTAAGGACATGATAAAAGAGGCCACTGTGCTAAAATCCCTAGATTTCTCTAAGACTTTCCAGTTATTTTCCTTTGCTTCATTTCACACTATAGCTGTTGTTTTATTACAAAAAAATGAAGAAGGTTATGAACAGCCTATTGTCTTCTGTAGTTTTTCTCTCCAGGTTGGAGAATTGAAGTATGACATAACAGAAAAACAATATTATGCACTGGTTAAGGGGGTAAAAAATTTTAGATCATATCTAGTAGGAACTACTATCATTGCATATGTTCCTATAGCTGTTGTCAAAGACATCTTCACTCAACAAGAGGTAACTGGGAGGAGATGCAGATGGATCAATAGGATCCAAGAATTCAACATTGATATTCAAATCACTAAGCTAGTGAGAGGACAAGAGTTAGCTAAGCTCATGGCCGAAGCAAATTTAGAAGCTAACCAGATAAATAGTGTTGAAGAAAGATTAGTAATACCCATATGTGATATGGAATCATCAAAATTGTATACAAATATCATTTACTACCCACAAAACTTGTCATGTCCTAAGAACATAACAGATAATCAGAAATGGACATTGAAGCTACAGGATATCAAATATGTGATTATTGGTGGTGAGCTCTGGTGGGGGAATCTAGAAGGCATTATGCTCAAATGTGTAAATGAGGATCAGGCATCAATGATTTTGAAAGAAATGCACCATGGTGTATGTGGAGGCCACTACACGAAAAATACAATAGCTCATAAGGTATTGAGAGTTGGATATTGGTGGCCAACAGTTTTCAAAGATGCCCACAACTTAGTCAAAAGTTGTGATGCCTGCCAAAGATTTTTGGGTAAGTTGAAATTTTCTAGAAGTTTGCCTCTCAGACCAATGACTGTAGATGCTCCTTTCCAACAATGGGGAATTGATTCTATCGGTGAAATCAGTGAGAAGTCAAGTGGGAGACACGGCTGGATCTTGGTTGCAACTGATTATTTCACCAAGAGGATTGAGGCTATCCCAACCAGAAGAGCAATGAGCAGAGTTGTGATTGATTTTTTAATGAATAATATCCTAACCAGATTTGGGGTGCCTGAAAAGGTGATTTTAGATAATGCAATGTGTTTCAGGTCAGAAGAGTTCATAGCTTTTTGTAATCAATATGGGATTCAAATTTCTTACTCTTCTCCATATCATCCTCAAGGGAATGGACAGGCTGAATCTAGTAAAAAGAGATTAATGAAGATCATTAAAAGGATGATTGAAAAGAACAAAAAAGCCTAGGATTCTAAGTTAAGGCTTGCCTTATGGGCATATAGGGTTACAGTGAAAAAGGCTACTGGGCAGTCACCGTTTGACTTAGTATATGGTTTGAAAGCAAGGATGCCAATCAATAACCTATTGCAAGTATATGAATTCATCCAGGAATATGATGAGGATATATCTGATGTAATGTAAAACAAGATAAATCAAGTAATCCAGCTGGATGAGATGAGAAGGTTAACACAACAAAAGAATATTAAAATGCAACAAGTGAAGCATCTGCATGACAAGAAGGCCATTGAAATAAAATTTCAAATTAGAGATATCGTTCTGCTATGGAATTCAACGGCTCAAGAAAAAGAAAAGCATGGCAAGTTCGAAGCCCTTTGGTTAGGACCATACTTAATCAATAATACACATGAAGAGGACTCCTATTTCTTACAAAACCTAACTGGAGAACTTCTTGAACTGCCAGTGCATGGACAATTCTTGAAGCTATACTTTTCTTAAGGTATGTTCTTTTCCATGCACATTGTATTTTATGTAAATTTATCTACAGGCCTTTCCCTACTTTGGTTTAGTTCTAGTCTTGTTTTATTGTGCTTTGTGGTATGCTTCTCCATATATTTTTGTGATCTTGCTTTGTTCTATCTGAACAAATGTCCCCAACTAGAGCCGCTAGTAGGACTTTGAAAAAATTTCCTCGGTTTCCTTTGTTGGCCCTGCATCAAGCTTCATTCTGATTGCTCTGTGCTAGGGTTTGGTCCTTGAAATTTGCCTTGGAATATTAAAACCCTAAAACCTAAGGCTTATGCAAGCGTATGAGTTGCTTTTGTTATAATTTGGTGTTGACTACTTGCCACTTGTTGCTAGTCTCCAAGTTGCAATGTTATGTCTAGGGCATCATTTCTCTATCGGCCCCTTGGTCCCACAATCACTGTCTGGACCCGTGCACCTAGTTAATTTGTTATATGCCTAATGTTTTGCTCGTGCCCCTTGTGAAAGTTTAGCCCCCTCTTTACCTAGTCGAGCAATCTTGTTTCTAAACCCATGTGATCAATTCAACCCTTTAGGTTGTCCTCTGAAGAAATCATGTGTTGACGCGTGTTGTGATCCTAATTGATTTCCGCTATTCCGCAAAGAATATTTAAACGGGGCAAATGCTACCTACAAAACTGTAGAAGGAATGACAAGTGGTAGATTCTTTACCAAGTTTTTCCATGAGACCTGTGGTGGATCTTGCTGAGCCTACATGGCATGTTTTCAAGCTTTCCATCATTCCATTGAACCCTTGTGGTGGACCCTTGAAAGTCTTGCGGAAGAGTAGTAAAGTGACAAGTGGCAAGTTCCCAACGACATATCTTCAAGGTAACTATGTAAGTACCACATGGCGCTATCTAAAGGATGTTCTACCTTTTCGCGGGCCTCTATCTATTGCTTTGTTTATGGCATGTAGAAGCTCAGGGGACCACCACGTGGACAGAACTAACTCTTCTATTTGATGGTAGGCCTTCTACTGAGATGTAAATGTTGTCCAAGTGGATTAATTCTATTGGTCTAAAATATTTCCCACATGTTTCAAAAAATTTCAAACTGGTTGAACAAATCTGCACCATTCGATCAAGCCTTTTGACCGATGATCGACGGTTCACATTCAAATGATGGAAACGACCTCAGACTCACACAAGTTAGTAGTAATGGTAGAAAAGATGACTTTTAGACCTGTGATACACCTAATTTCCTACATAAAAGCCACATTCTAAGCATTTATCCATTCCACTCATGTCTGTTGAACATCTAAAGAGGAAGTTTTCCAGCTTCTGAAGGTTTCACCACATCAATTAGGGTTTCTGGCATGCAAAACTAGTAAGTCCCTCTGAACCTTGAAATTTTCTTAAGTATTAGTTGTGTAGCTTGCTGCTATTTTTGAAATTAAGTTTTAGGGTTTTGTTTCAAGATAGGGCATATTTGTGCATCATCAATTATCTAGAAATTTCCCTAGTTGATGTCTAAAATTCTTAGAAAACTCTAAAACCCTAGAGTAAAACCCTAGTTTCCTGAAGAACATTGAAAAATGAGTCCACCCAGAGCCTAGGCTACTTCATCTTCACATAAATGAGCCCTACATGAACACCTTTTAGTGCAACTCCATGGTTCGTCTACTCATAGAATTAAGGTTTAAGGCCTTGGAGATGTTGAGGGTTTGGTTGATGAATTTCATGAATGTAAAGATGAAGATATCCCATTGACAGGGTGGAATTTATTTCACCATTTGTACAGCAAGAGAAATACACCTATCCCACTCTCAAATGTGTGGAATCTCGATTTAGGCAAGCTAGTGGTCCCAAATGTTTTCATGGACATTGACTTGCTAAAGGCCATGGCTTGTAATTATGATGAAACTATTAAGGCAATAAGGAATGCAGAAGGCAATATTATGGTGTAGGTTGAAAAGCATCAATATCTAAAATCTTCAAAGTTAACCTAGCTGCTAACAAACCCATTGACCCTGATTACTTCAAGAAGAAGTATCAACAAGATAACAGTAGCTACATGGTTATACACTTACCTTGGCATGGAGAGAAGGATCTTAGAGGCAGGTGTATGAAGATCCCACCAAATGAGATAGAGCCTTTCAAACTTGAGAGTTTTGAGGGCTACTTCACCAAAACATACTATGCATTATGCCAGGTTTTGGGGACAAATAAGCAAGAAAGAATCCCCATCCCTTTCACCTACATGGCTGCTGACATTCAGCATGTAATGTTGAATGATGAATTTGACTATGCCACTTACCTTGCCACTCATATACATGATGGGCTGGTGGGTATCAAAATGGGGAAACAAATGGTAAAATTCTCATGGTACTCCCTATTGTACCACATGTTTTAGAATGAAGGGAGAGCAAAGTGGGACCTAAGATTATAGGTTTATCAGGTTGACAACAATGGACACCAGCTTGTAGTCCAGTGTTGGACACATATCTAGAACATACATTGCAAAGGGTCTAGTTATGTTACATTTAGAGATCATTTTTCTAGCAGAGTATTGTATTTCTTGTGGGGATCAGAGGCTAGGATACCCAAGCAGATACTAGAATTCTTGAGGCCTGTGGTGAGGAGAGATCTTGGTGTCCAACATAATTGGGGAGATTTCATTCTCCATCGTAACTGCACAGTTCTGAGAGTCTATGGATGCCCACTCGGCCCCCATATATTACTAAAATTTGTACTCCTAAGGATTGGTTTCTTAGAGGTTATCTGGCAACTGGCCGAGTCAAATAAAACCCATTTAGCAAATCAAAAGAAGGGCTCCTTCTTTCCCTTCTTGACAGTTCTCTCTAACTTTAGAATGAACAGAGAAGGTTTTGAGAAGTTGTATGACAAACTTAAGATATTCAAGATGGCCCATGACTGTGCAAGAAACTTTGATCCTGAAGGCTTCATCAACAACCTCAGAAGAGGTATCAAAAGGTCCCAATTCATCCACTACACCTATGATTCTAAGGGTGTGATAAGAAACTGTCAAAATGAGAAAGAGATAAATGAAAGGAAGGTTAAGTGGACAACATTTTTGAAGAGAGAAGATAATAAAAGGAGGGATGCCTCCTATTAGGGATCACATGCAGAGATTAAAAACTCAATTATAAGAATCTAAACAATTCTAGATAATATTGACAAGATAATTGGTGAGGCCTCTCCAATTGAGGAGAGGGCAAAGGGTAAGGCTCTGGTTATAGAAGAGAGGACCTTATACAAGCCTCCAAGTGTTGGGTCACTTAAGTATACCTTCAGAAGAAGGCCCAAAGGTGTGGTAATTAGAGAACAAGCTCAATAGTCTCCTCCACATGCCCAACTTCCCCCATCTCCTCCACTAATGCAACAAGTACTCTCTCCCTCTACACAAGATGTAATTATGGACTCATCTCCAAGGGAGCCATCTCCAAAGAGGAGAAAGAGTTGAAAAGTCTCCTCTAGTGGATTATCCAATTGTTTTTTATGAGGAGGAAGAATATGAGATAACAGGGGATGATGTAACCAGAGAAATGCCCTCCCCTAAGAGGAATGAGAAGGTGCAACCACCCTCAGACAGGCTGGCTGAGATTATCATTGAAGGAAGGGATAATACAGATGACATGAGGGCAAGAGCTTTCTAGAAATTCTTGAATGATGATCAATTCATCAGGTCCTAGGAATTTGCTAATTTCATCTGGAGGTGTAAGAAAGATGAATATACCAAAAGGCTATAAGAAGAAATGGCAATCTCCACAAGAAACACAAGAGCAAGTATCTCTCAGGATACTACCACAAATGAAAGTAGAGACTAAAGATGTCACTCCTGAGGAGGGCAAACGTATGGTTAGAGAGAGTGGGGTTTTGTTTCTCCCTAAGTGGGATATTACTTTTATCATTGCCCTAGACACCATGGGGAGACAAGATCAGGAGGTTTTTAATTCAAAGGATGAAGTTGCATCAGCTTTGTCTAGTGCAGGGTTTAATCCAAAGTGGAAGGCTTTAGCAATATGGGCTTTGGCCCCTAATACCAACAAACCCCCTGTTGCCAAACCTGATCAAGACTTAAGGGGAAGTTTGATTATCAAGAGAGTGTCTGACACTCCTGCGGTTGAAGTAGCAACAATGGTAGTTGATGTTGCCAGATATAGTAAGGCAACCACAGATGCACTGCATTTTTGCATGGAGATCTAGAAGAAGGAATTTATATGCAACAGCCTACAGGTTTTGAGGTAAAAGGGAAAGAACACTGGGTATGTAAGTTAAAAAGGTCTCTTTATGGTTTAAAACAGTCCCCTCAAATGTGGTACCAAAAGTTTGATTCATTTATTTTGAAATTGGGCTTTGTTAGAAGTGAAGAAGATCATTGTGTATACAATAGATGTATTGATGATCATATTCTGATTATTGCCTTGTATGTGGATGATATATTATTTTTTTAGTAACACTAAGGGTATGATCAGTGAGCTGAAATCTCAACTTTCAAGTGCATTTGACATGAAGGACCTAGGGGCAGCCAGGTATATTCTAGGAATGGAGATCAAAAGGGATCAAGTAAACAGAAAGCTTTGGTTATTGCAGAATAAGTATTTTGATATTGTTTTGCACAGATTTAGCATCTAGGATTGTAATCCAGTTAGAATTCTCTTATCGGTTGGTACTAATCTTACATTAGATATGTGTCCTAAGAATTAAGATTACTTAGAGGATATGTCTGATGTGCCATATGCTAGTGTTGTAGGAAGTTTGATGTATGCAATGGTTTGCACTAGACCAGATATTACCCAAGCAATGGAAGTTTTGAGCAAGTTTATGTCTAACCCTGGTAGACAACATTAGAATTATGAAAAGAGTGTGTTACAATATTTTCTTGGTACTTTTGATTATTGTTTGGTTTATTCTAGTACTAACAGTGTGGATAAGACATTGGACATATAGGGTTTTGTTGATGCAGATTGGGCAGGGGACTTGGATAGTAGAAGGTCCACTAGTGGTTGTGTTTACTTTGTTTGGAGGAGTTGTGATTTGGATGAATAAAAGGCAACCCACAATTGCTTTATCCACCACTAAAGCAGAGTATATGGTTGCTACTCATGTCTCTAAGGAGGCAGTTTGCTTACAGAGATTATGTACAAGTATTAGTTTTGATTGCAGGATTATTTAGATTGGTTGTGATAGCCAGGGTGCAATATGTTTGGCCAAGAACCCCATGTATCATGTACAAACTAAGCATGTGGATGTTTAATACCATTTGTTCATGAAATGATTGTTAATGGTCAGATTGAGCTGAAGAAGGTTGACACTCAGGAGAATGTTACAGATTCACTTACTAAACCCGTGAGCACAAAAAAGTTTACGTGGTGCAGGAAGTCCATGGGCCTTGTTCTTAGTACTTAGTTGTTTTATGTTTTCCTATGGATGTATTTACAATGTATTATGTAGAGTGAGAGAATGTTAGGATTAAGGTGCCATCAACAATGTAAATCCTATGTATATAATTACTCCTAATATTGTTTGTAAATCATTCATAAGGGATGAAGTATTCACAATGTAGCGATCTTGTTTCAGTCACATTTTGGATCCTTGTACTCGACGAGGGGTGTGTGGGGGAGCTTGTCCCCCCCCACTACTATCACTGGGGGGTCTAGGGGGGCAGAGATAACTTCCTAGACCCCTAGTAGGGGTTTGAGAATTTTTTTAGAAAATTGCCTTGTAAAATATTGTAATTTCATAGTCAATCTAGACCATTCATCATTAGGTCGAATATATGATGGTAGAAGTTATGTTAGGGGTTTTTGTCCTAGAAGGAAACACTCTTTTAAAAGGATATTGCATTACGACTGTGGATGAGTATTGCAGGCATTGTTGGATTGAAGACCTAAGAGGAGATCGATAGTGTTGTGTTGTAAACTCTATTGAAGTTAATAAAGACCGGTGCATCTCTTCTTGTGTGGAGTTTTTCCTGAAAGGTTTTCTCCACGTAAACACTTTGTTATGTGTTTGATCTTCTATTATGTTATTTATTTGTGTTGATTTCATATTGTTAAAGGGAAAAAAGAGAGAAGATAGAGTGTGTGAGTACACTAGATCAAACCCTCCTTTCACTCTAACATTCAAGGATAAAGACAAATCCAAGCCACTACAAATAGGAAGAGGGCTCAACTACTGATCTTTGTTCTCTTGTTTGTCAAGGAAAGAGAAGATTCAACCAAGCTTTTATCAAACCCTAGGCTAAGCATGAAGAAAACAATAGCTAGAAGATAATCATCTTGAAACAGATGATCAACAACAGAAATCTAGAAACCAAAAGTACAGAGAGGATCAATAAGATGTCAGAACCTGTCTGTTGAAAGCAGAGGTGTCGGAGGACAAATTTAGCAACCACCCAAGTCCAAATGTAGGATTTTTCCAGAGGTCAGAACTGATGAAATGCTACTAATGATGCTCAGAACTCAGATCTAGAAGCTTGAGGCCCTGTAGACTAGGGCGGCAACTACCTAAGTTCAGTTAGAGGAATATTCCAGAACTATTTTTGGATCTCAAAACTATGTTTCCTACACTGCTTCCCTATAGCTCCACACACACAACATGACAAGAGGCATTTGGGGGTTGTGGTGTTTAGGGATTTACCTCAGTCAAATCCTAGGTTAGCATTCAAGCTTTCCCAACATCGTTGTTAATGAGAGAGTGTGCCCTTGCAGCGCAGAGACTAAAGATAATCCAAATGATGAAATGATTCAAATAGCAATGATGTCACCTCGGAGGTGAAGCCCTTGGGAGAATGAAAGCTCTTCAACTCACAAGGATATGGATGATGATGCCATATCTGCAACAAACACACAAATACAAACACAAATATACAACAATAACATAATGAATGCCTTGAATGCTCTTTGCTCCAATATCATAAGTTCGTGTTATCCATCTAGGTTTAAAATGAAGTCAAAAACTCACTTATATATACTTTCCTGCTAACATTTACGAATTTAAATCACAAGATTCGACAAGGAGAAACATTTTAGAAGGGCCCAAGCTGACATACCAAAAGTTATCCCTAACCAATCAAGCAAGACTTGGGTGGTTGGAGACCAAGTCTATGGGCCCAAATTAGGTCAGGGGTAAGTTAAATGAAGGGCCCAAGGTCCCAAATTCACATGGGTTTTGGGATCTTTTCTTCAGGATGCTCAATTAGAATGTATAATGAAGCAAATAGGACCTAAGAGCTAAACTAGGAGGTAAAAAGGTATGTGTCCACTTTTTACTCCATAACATTCAGCCCTCACTTTAATGTGTATGATCTTACAATCCATGCATGCATTAAAGTACGGTCAAAGCACATCAAACACACCCCAAGTTTGAAGACTATCGCTAGCCCCTAAGCTTAGGAAAACATAGGAAGACACTTAACAATCACATAAGACACAATGAAGATAGTAAAGAAGCATGCAATACACGAAGAAGATAGTGAAAGCACATAATACATGGAGAAGACATGAACACAATCATGCAATACACAAAGAAGACATGAAGTGAAGACATGATTAAGCAATTACATATCTATATATTTAAAATGTTCACTAAAGTAAACAAAACATACATGCGAAGACACGCAAAACACATACAGCGTAGGGGGCTCATCGCCACACGTCTTTAGACCATGCCACAAACATGCAAGACATGCAAGGAAGACACGTAAAACACACGGAATACATGAGCACCGCATAGTATGCCATAGACACACTATACGTCTTATACACGACAAACATGAGTGATAGGAAGTAGCTCATTGCTGCACTTCGCTATCTAAAACATGCCAAACACACCTGATGGTTGAGCTATGCTACCACAACTGCCAAAGACACGCTTAAGGGTGAATTAATAATGATCCAACACCACCTCGTGAAGAGGACCTTGTACAAAAGGATGTGCACTAGCTCAAGAGATACACCATCACGCCTCACGATGAGGGCTTTGTATAAAATGATGCACACTAGCTCAAGAGATATGCCATTCTGCCTCGCAATGAGGTATTTTTGCTTAAAAGGATGTGCACTAGCTCAAGAGATACATCATCCCACCTCGTGATGAGGGATTTGTATAAAAAGATGTGCACTAGCTCAAGAGATACGCCATCCCACCTCACAATGAAGGCTTTTTGCTTAAAAGGATTTGCACTAGCTCAAGAGATACACCATCCCACCTCCTGATGAGGGATATCAAACATGTTTTGTCAGTGTCAAAAATAATCAAGAAAATACCATTATATATGCCTCCACCTTAAGGTGGTTGATCTCGCTTTATGATATCAAGCACATTAAGGTAGAGTGAAAGCACGCAAAGGAACAAGAGCTTTCGCAAAGCCCATTCCCCAAAGTGACATGTGCCATGATCACTGAATGTTCCCACATACACATTGATATCATTTGCTACGATAATCAACAACATATAAGCTTTGGTTAGAAAATCTTACTCTAAGATAACAACCAAATCAATTCATGAAAGTTATGTAGAGATCATATCACATGATAGACCAAGGCTACACTGTCGATTTCGGAACTGAGTATAGCCATGAGGTTATACTGCAAGTATCTCAGAACTGAGTGTAGTGACAAGGTGAGATACAAAACAATCCAATGTGCATTGTAGCAGATTTAGAGTATTCTAAAAGGTTTGTCACAACAAATATCACAATACAAATCACAACACAGAATGATTCTACTAGTCAAGCGTCAATAATATATATCAACCCCATCTTCATATATGGACTAGGTCCATTTTTTCTATCTTGCTAAAGGGATGCATGGTCCTTATCAATATTTGTTTGTTTTCATCATCTTCCAGCTAGTAGAGCCACTGAAGAATGTAAACAATAAAAATGAGAGAGGAGATAAAGTGCCTTCGGAACACCACATAGGGGGATGCCCCCAAGACATCTTCCACAACGCTATGCCCCCAAGGCACAACACACAACAATAAAATAAAGGAGAGGAAAGATAGAAGAATGTTAAGAGACAAATAGAAGAATGGTCACAACAGAGGCGATCTTTTTGTATCCTTGACCTTACAAGAGTATCAAGGGTCATCCAAAGAGACCTAAACAACATATAACACAACATGACATATGTAAATATATAGATCTAAGAAGAGGCCAATCTTGCGAGCATCTTAGAGAGGTGCTCCATCAAGAGTGGAAAATTATGTGAGTTCATACTTGATTGATTCTTCTTTCTAGGGTGGCCACACATTTTTTGCTTCTCAAGACCCTGAATGTTAAAAAAAAATTGTTGCTTACGAGGAGGGGAATTAGTGTCATTTCCCACCGAAGATAGTCACCTTATTCTTTTCCTTGTTTTTGCTTTATTAGTCTGATTAATGAGCCTTTCACGATGAAATGGAATGCTTCTCATCGATACCACTTTCTCTTGCTTTAAGTGATGACATATAGGTTGTTCCAATTGCATATCTTGTGCATGTTGTTTATCTCTTGATCCATAAAGGGATAATGGAGGAGGAATCTCAGCATAGATACATTTTCTGTGTGGGAGAGGTAAGTCTTCAGTTGTCATCTTATCCACTTCCAAAATACCCACTATGATATCATAATCAAGATAGTCATCTTCAATCTCTATTGTATTTTGTTCCACCATATTATTGTCGCTATGCTTAGGAAAAGGATTAGTGAAGATTTGTAGATTTTTATTTGAAGGTGCTACCAACTTATTTCCACTATCATTCACACTAGTAACTTGTATCATATTAGAATTGATGAGGTCTTGAATTTCATGTTTAAGATGCATACATCATTTGGTATCATGTCTCGAAGAGTGGTGATAGTGATAATAAGCATTAGCATTGAATGAAGGTCCTTATGGCCTTGAACTATCAAAAGGATGAGTACGAGGAAGCTTCAAAAGATTGTTATTCATTGCTTGAGTCATTACCAAATGGAGAGAATCTGATAATGGAATAAATTGTCTTTGTTCCTATTTAAATTGAAATGGTCCCCGGGGAGGCTTTGAAATAGCAAAAACTTGTGAGTGAAAATTATTCTTCTTAAATGAATTTGAGATTGTCCAGCTACGGATTGACCAACAGGAGCCAATGAAGTGTGATTCTCAAACTAACTAGCCGAAAGTTGGTAATCTTGGAGAGCTATGCATAAATGTTGGAAAGAATTATACTTCATCAACAATATTTTGTCACATATGTTCGGTTGTAGATTCATAATGAATACCTTCTGAAGATCCTCATCTTTAATTAGATATTGTATTTGTGAGATGAGACCTTGATGTCAACTAATGAACTCTGTCAATTTCTCTTTTGATCCTTGTTTACAATGAACCAAATCAATCAAGGAAATAGTGGGTCAAATTTTTGCTTCAAAATGTTGCAAGAATTGATCAACTAACTGTGAGAAAGAATTGATTGAATTAGGAGGTAAAGAGAAAAACCATTCCAAAGTAGTATCTTTGAGAGATCGGGGAAAGAGTTTTGCTAACAATCCCTCAATAAAGAAGAAATCACTACACATCATTGTGAATGCTGCCACATGAGTATTAGGATCACCTTTACCACCATACTTTTCAAAGAGAGGAGCCTCAAATTTGTCAGGCATTGGAGTTCTTAGAATTGCATAGGATAAAGGACTACGAGCATGATATGTTGGTAAAGCAGGTTGAGAAGAAGAATTAGTCAAGTTTGTCACTTTATGTTGTAAAGAAGACATACTCTACAAAAGTTGATTTAGGAGAGTATCATTGGATGAAGAATTGGCTTGTGGATTTGAAATAGGTAAAGTAGATGCGGTGGTCATGAAATTGTAGGGTTGATGGTAATAAGTGGAAGTGATGGGTGGTTAAGAATAGGTAGTGGTAATAGGTGGTTGAGAATAAGTATGCATTGGTATGGATACATGAGGTGCAGAATTTTGATAATTAAATCCAATGGCTTTGTAATTTCTAGTAGATGTTCCCATGGTAGTGGTATCATTACTACAAGCATGTAGATTTATGGTAAGAATTGATGATGTAAACGTGGATATTCTCGTAGTTGGTATGGGTACCACGACTGGTGAGCTTATATACCTTGGTGATGACATATTTTTAGTGTTATTCGCATGGCTAGTGGTATGCATAATGTTATGATCCACTATGTGGGCTAATCCACGGAGCATGTCAACACCTTCTTTTCCTTCTTCTAACAATCCTCTTATACCTTCAACAATATTTACCACCTCTTAAGCTAGATGTGCTTGTTCGACAACTTGTTGAAATTCAGCTAGTTGTTTGTCCAATCACTGAAGATGTTCCTCAGGCACACGTATATCTTTGTTACCCATGTCTTCAAGAGGAGTAATTATTGGTTCTTCTATGTTATCATTGAAGATGTCATGTGGAGGTGTTGATTCACCCTTTGTAAAGTGGTTGTATAATGTATTTTGTAATGTTTGCACATCGTTGCTATTAAAACCCATTAGTCTACAAATTCTTCTTAAAAATATGTTCCTAGTAGGGCAGCAGGTTATACAACTCATGCAAAGTCCAATAACACTCAATGCACCAAATAAGAGTACAATCAACAAGATTAAGGTAGTTATGTTTCTTGAAATACACAATGTGTAATTGCAAATTTTGAAATTTGAATGCAAGGATACACAATGAAGACACACTACAACTTAAAATCAAATTTGAATGAGTGTTTAAAGGAGCAGTAAAATTTGAAACAAGATTTTGACTACAAACCCTAGCTTTTTGCAAAAACTAGGTTATATGGAAAATGCAAGATTTCAACAAAACCCTAACAATTGAGATATGCAAAGGCAAGGCATGAGATCATGAAATGATTAATTGCTTTTATTTATCTCAGATCTGATGTAAAAATCATAAATTTAAATGTTTCCAATGATATGCAAGGAAATAATGTAAAACTATACCTTTATGCAAGCCTAGAATGCTTATTTTTTCAATTTTTTTCAAATGTATGCAAGATTTTTCAATGTAAGATAACAAATATGATATGAATGAATGCAAGGATTGATTACAACACTTAGTAAGATGCAAGTCCAATAGAAACAAGGGTTCACCAAAATATTAAGGGGTAAAAAGAGAGAAGATGGAATGTGTGAGTACACTAGATCAAACCCTCCTTTCACTCTAACATTCAAGGACAAAGACTGTGCCAAGCCACTATAAAATGGAAGAGGGCTCATCTATTGATCTTTGTGCTCTTGTCTATCAAGGAAAGATAATATTCAACCAAGATTTTATCAAAGCCGAGGCTAAGTATGAAGGAAACCCTAGCTAGAGGTTAAACAACTTGAAACAGATGATCGACAACAGAAATCTGGAAACCAATAGTATAGAGAGGATCAATAAGATGTCGGAACCTATCTCCCGAAAGCAAAGGTGTCGGAGGACAAATTTGGCAACCACCCAAGTCCAAATGTAGGATTCTGTCAGAGGTCAGAAATGATGAAATGATGCTAACGATGCTCAAAACTCAAATCTAGAAGCTTGAGGCCCTGTAGACTAGGGCAACAATCGCCCAAGTCCAATTAGAGGAATATTCCAGAACTGTTTCCAGATCCTGAAACTTTGTTTCCTACACTGCTTCCCTGTAGCTCCACTTTCCCCAAACGTATACTTGTAACCTACACACAAGACGACAAGAGAGGGGTTTAGGGTTTATGGTGTTTAGGGATTTGCCTCAATCAAATCCTGGGTTAGCATTCAAGCTTTCCCAACATCGTTGTTAATGAGAGAGTGTGCCCTTGTAGGGCAGAGGCTAAAGATAATCCAAATGATGAAATGATTCAAATAGAAATGATGTTACCTCAGAGGTGAAGCCCTTGGGAGAATGAAAGATCTTCAACTCACAAGGAGATGGATGATGATGCCATATCTGCAACAAACAGACAAATACAAATGTGAATCTGCAACAATAACACAATGAATTCCTTGAATTCTCTTTGCTCTAATGTCATAAGTTCGCGTTATCCATCTAGGTTTAAAATGAATTCAAAAACTTGCTTATATATGCTTTCTCGCTAACATTTACGAATTTAAATCATAAGAGCTGACAAGGAGAAACATTTTGGAAGGGCCCAAGCTGACATACCAAAAGTTAGCCCCGACCAATCAGGGGAGACTCGAGCAGTTGTCGCCCAAGTCCAAGGGCCCAAATGAGGTTAGGGGTAAGTTAAATGAAGGGCCCAAGGTCCCAAATTCACATGGGTGTCGGGCTCTTTTCTTTGGGATGCTCAATTAGAATGTATAATGAAATAAATAGAAACTAGGAGCTAAATTAGGAGGTAAAAAGGCATGTGTCCACTTTTTACTCCATAACACATACTATCTCCATTTTGGTTCTACACTAGATTAATAGTTACAATTGTAATCAGATTTTCATTCCATAGTTGTTCACCTCCATCTCTAACAATGATAAGAAAATACTTAACAATAATAAAGATAATGACATTTTAAAGTTGAACTCCTCTCTTTTGAAGGACAATGGTTATATTTATTTTGTTAAAATGGTTAGGGATTATATTTCCAGACTCAAGAAATGAATTTGCATGCCACTTATTAGTTTTTTAATGCGAAATGTTGTTTTTTAACACATCCAAATTACTTAACTATGATAGATCATAAAATAAAATGGAAATTAGTAATGAAAGATAAAGCAAACCATAACACAATGTTTACATGAAGAAACCTTTGCAAGAAATAACTCCACACCGAAAGAGACACAAGCTTGTATTAATCCTAAAGGTAGTTACATAAATACAATCTCCTTATCCCTCTAAATATTGACAACATAACGGTGTTCAAATGACCCATAAAATAATCGCATAGTACCACCATATCAAGGCACTAATGTATAGGATATATGAACACAAAATACCATGATGGTATTCTAAAGCTAGTGGCCAATACCATTCACCCAAATCTTGGAATCCACCTCCATCATGTGGAATCTCATAACACCAAAATTAATCAAATACCCTAAATAGTAAGTAACTCCTCTTAAACACCTTACACCCACCTCACACATCATAAAAATCATAGATTCAACCATAATGGTCAAATTGACCAAGATCGTAATCCTAAGAGCTCCATGGGAAGATTGCCCAAATCTATCATAAGATCCATTTGTAGAAGATCCTCTTACACATCTTGATATTTAACTAATTTCCAATATCTTCCCAAATATAACTATCAACTTAAATGCCACTACAATTACTTGTGAGAATAAATTTTAATAAATAATTTTTCCTTGCACCTAGGAGGGGTGTCCAAGTCTACCCTCTATTGGTGTAATTATTTATTTAATTACACTTTAGTAAGCTTACTTAGGTCTTTTTACCTTGCATATATAACCAAGGTCTATCATGTAATTTATTATCATAATATCATTATTGCATCCATAATCAAGCAATTTATCCTCTTACTCTTGTGGAAGGTAATATCTGGTTTTGTAGGTGATCTTGGGAGCTTGATTCTATTGGTGAGTCTTATATGGTACCAGAGCTTCAGATCTACAAGCCCCTTCTCAAATCTAGTAGTGTATCAGGAAAGAGCTTTTGTTGGGCACATTTTTGGGCAAAAGAACCTCACCTTTGAGTCTAGACGGCCCAAAAACCATTATTTTATATAAGGCATCTATATTTTGGCATTTGGAAAAATTTCCCCATTTTTGAGGGCTTGAAGGTTTTTGGGGGTTCAAAATCCATACATCCATACAAATCTATATGGTCATACAAATCTATACAGCTATATTGCATCATACACCATTCCTACATCATCTTTGTGTAGGTCCTCAACTTTAGGTCGGTTATTTTTTGACAACTAGTGCTTTTATTTTATGGTCTATTTTTTTATCCTCTAGTTAATTTATGATGTATTCACCTTTATCTAGTGGATTAAGGCATTTTCCAACGGTCACTAGCCCCCTCCACTCAAGCCATGGTAACATTGGTGACAACCTACTCCACTTCAACGCTAAGTACTCTCCTCTCCAACTCCTGATCTATGAACACCTGCTAGCACTAAGGTGCCCAAATCTTAGCTCATGATCGTGTGGAGTGACCAATCATTTCAACTCCCATGCCCAACGCCCCTACGTTAAGCCCCTAGTGTTATCAATGACCAATGGAAAATCTCCATGTCATCATTCCCTAGCACTCAAGGCTTGGTCACATGGGTGACTAGGGCTTATACCTAGGGGCCTAATTTTTTTCTTTGGAGGCCCTGTTGGAGTACTTTTATGGAAACAACATTAACTTGAGTATATGACATCAGATTTTCAAAAAATTATAGGAAAGCTAGTTCCATGCTCTACACATTCGACCTCTTATTTTTCTAAAAAATTTCACTAGGTACCTAATTTTTTGTTTGAAGTCATATCTTTATTTTTAGCTTGGTTCTTTGGAAAAGTGCATACAAGTAGATTTTTTCTTGAACAAGGGGGTTATTTTATTGCATTATGAGGGTTCAATTGTTGTTTCTCCTTTCATTTTTTGTATTCTTGTATATATATCAGGGATCAACCCAAATTTATCCATTGACCCCATACAATCATGGGTGGAAAAAATAAATGGAGATAAATCTAAAGAAATTGGGGTTATAGAGGATTACAATGGGTACAAAACTTGAACCAACAAGTGCTACAGAAAAGAGAAAGTGGTATAATAGATGTGGTGAAGCCTATGGGACATTATGCCAGTCAATTTCTCTTGATCTTCTTTTCCATGTTGAGTCTTGCAGAACACCAAATGAGATCTAGACTACATTAGAGAGTCTATTTGGTAAGTAGGATATTTTGAGAAGTTTTGAGTTGGAGAATGAACTCATTAGCTTGAATCCTCTAGACTTTGACAACATCCAAGACTTCTTCACCAAGCTCAAATCACTTAGATTGTAGTTGAACTTGTGTGGTATTCAAAAAGAAGACATCTAACTAATCTTTCCATCCTTTCCAAACTTGGTCCTGATTATTCAGTTTTTGTTGAACTATATTCTATGCTACTATGGATACTCTTGGTACTACATCAAGATGACTTCACTTGATGATTTTTCTACATCACTCACTAGGGAGAAAGCAAAGTTAGTACAAATAGGTACATTGAATTCATCAAAACCATAGGCTCTTATTGCTAATCAAAGAACAAAAGATCAAAAGGCTTCAAATAGAAAAGGAAAGAAGTAGAAAAATAAGGATTTCAAGAATAATGAGCAAGCCACAAAATCATCATCACATAATACCCCTGATTTCTCTTCCTCTTCCAAAGGGGAATCATCTAATAAGGAGAGACTTAAATGTGCATAATTGTCATCAATACCTATAGATTTTCAAAGGAATACATCATGAGACTTCTTCCCTCATCTCTCTTCTAGGAGATGGAGTTTCTTCTACATATGTTATTGGATTTGTTTCTTCCCAAGGGGAGTAATTTTATTTTCTGGTATTGGGCATTCTTCAGCATTCATCTTCAAGCATTCACCATTGGCACAGAAGCTACTTCTTTGTGGGGGGATCTATCATCTCTCTTTCTCTCCTATGGGGGGTCTTTGATTATGTATTTGTGTTGGATTTAGTCCTTGGGGGGTCATATTGAGTCCTCCATACATCACTTCTTCCATCACTTCTTTTATGTTTTCTCTCTTTTGGAGAGGGATTTTTTCTATGGGTTTTTCTCCTTTTCTTTATTTCTAAGAGACTTTTTGTAAATGGGTACCTCATCAGGCCTTGTAGCTGGGACCCATCTTTGCATCATTTAGATTTTCTCATTCTCACTAAGTTACACTTAAGGGGGGTGTTGGTGTAATTATTTATTTAATTACACTTTATTAAGCTTATTTAGGGATTTTTACCCTGCCTATATAAGAAAGGTCTCTCATGTAATTTATTATCATAATATCATTATTGCATCCATAATCAAGTTGTAACGTAGAAAATTGCATACCCTTGCAATTTCACACTACGTTTTGCAACCACCTTAGTATTTGTGCCTTCTCTCTACATATAGGCTAAGGTTTTCTTGATTTTGGTCTATTTCTCTCATTTTATTCAAATTCACTATGATGCTTGGTTACTCACATGATCCTAAGGTATCTTGTGTGATCAAGATCTGGTTTTACCTGGACCTGACTGCTCCATGCAAACATCAATGCGTCATGCTAGTGTCTCACATTTGTTTGCTGACAGGTATCCATTTATAAGCATTACCACACATCTTCAGTGATTATGATGATCCTTTGTAATGCCCTCTGGGGTCATAGAACATCTCTTAACTATCTATTTTGGGATTTTTCCCTCTTTTTGGCTATGGGAAGAATTTTTAAATAGATAATCTCAATGATGCAGATGCTCCAAGAAATTTATAGAAACTCCCAGAACTCCCCCATCACTATACTTCCTTCTATTGGCAACACATTATACTATCGGCTCATTCAAGAATTCTCCCACAGATGCACCAGTCATTCGGATGACTTATCATACCGATAAACTCTCCATCGGTGACACTTTCAGTTGTCACCCTGATCGGCAAGAACACATACTGTTAGCTCAACAATATTTCATTCACCTAATGCTCTTCTTATGTCGATGTCTTCGTCCACTTCAAACATACATTACTTGACCTCCTATGTCGGTTCTATCTACCCTTTCCATCGGTCCACACTTGTATCGCAAAATAATGTATGTTTCAACATACAATTGTAACATGCAATCGAGACGTACAATCGAAACTCCCTATCACCGGTCCTCTTCACCGCTATTACCAGTCATTTCTTGTATCCATAGACAGATATCCTTCCAACATACCTTCCAATTACCACCCCGGCCGGTCACCCTTTGTACCATATGAAATGTATGTTTCATTATATCTTCACAACATACAACAACGGTATGCAATTGCCGGATACACACTAATTGGTACTCGCATACAATAGCAGTACACACATGAACTATCCACAGCATACAAAAGCGGTATATATAGGAAATGTATCTCCTCATACAATTGTGATACACACATGAAATGTACTCAAGTACATTAACGATATACACACTACTTGTATATTCAGCAATCAGCACAAACTTAACCCAAAAGGACTTTTATACATACCATTCTTCACAGGAAATACACCGGATGATGCTTGCATCCAAATGTGACATACTCACACACTGTTCCCAGCATACAATTGACATATATACATAAAATGTATATTTGAACCTCCTCTTCAACAAATTTTGTAGTTTCTATTCTGTCATGACCACGAACAAAAGAAACAAAACATAAAACTATTTTACAAAGCCCATTCCAGTGATTTCACAGAAATCCACCAGTGGAATGGCTTTAATCATGCATCTCGATAATAGAAGACTAAATTAAATGCAAAACAATTCTATACAAATAATGTACACAAGATAATTCGATACACAGGGAATTTACATAGAATTTAGAATTTATAAAACACAACTGACAGAATTTCTATTTCTTCATTCTTATAGAGATTCATGCACTTGATAATTTTAGAAAGTGAAAAAAGCCAACCCCCCTCCTCATACACCTCTGCCTATCTTTTTTTATATTCTGCTCCTCTTCTAATTTTGCTTAACCAAGATTATAAGCAAAAACCCTAACTAATCTCATGACACCTGTTTGGCTTAAGACAACAAAACTCCTAACAGCCTGACGCATTTATTTAATCATCCACATACCCCAATGTCTAATGATGTCCAAACTGGCTTATTGGAATGCCCAATTTGCGACCTCGATTCATATGGTGGATGGTGGGGTCGGTTCTTACAAACATGAAAAGTTAACACAAATACTACATGACACATAAAATACATAAAACATATTACACCTTAGTCTTCTCCCTCAGATGTATATTTAGCTTGTTGAAGGGGTGCTCCTGCACCATACTCCCCACCTTGAAAATAATTCTTGTCCCATGAGTTAAGTCTTTGACTAAATCCACCTTTATCTCTTGTTGTCTCATGTCTGCCCCATGATCTCTAGACTACAACTTGCTGCCATGGAACCAAATACTCATGCCTAGTACTGTAGGCTCTTCTCACACTTTGCTGGTCATTCTTTCTTACCATCATCTCTATCTGAACATCTGCTTTGGAAACCTCATGTACTGCTATGGTAGAATGTGTTTGTCTTTCAACTCTTAGAGGACAAACAATAGTCCCTACTATGATGGCATTCTTGTCTTTCCAATCATCCTATGGCTATGTACAAACCTGCTTCATAACCTTCTGCTGATCCACCTGATCCCTGTCAGTCAGAACTGAAATCATCTTCAAACTGTGATCTCCTCTCCTTGAGATATCCTCAACTTCCTTTGACTCTGCTATAGGCATCCTCACAAACTCTTTCTTACCTACCAAAATAATCTTAGTTGTCTTCTTTGCTTCAGTATCCTCCTGCAATGGTGTCATCAGAAAAGTTCTCCCATCCTTCTTGATAGTGTAGGTGTTAGCATACCCATCATACAATGCTCTCCTATCAAATTGCCATGGCCTACCCAACAGTAGGTGACAACATTCCATGGGCAATATGTCACATAAAACTCTATCTTGATATTCTCCAATCTGAAAATCAACATATGCCTGTTCATATACCAAAAGTGATTGACTGTCACTCACCCAAGATGCCTTGTAAGGGTTTTGATGTGGAATCCTTTCCAGTTTCAACTTATCCACCATTTCCTGAGATACCATATTATCTGTTGAACCAGAATCTATTACTACCTTGCATATTTTACCTTTGCTTTTACAATTGGTCCTGAAAAGTGCCCCCCTTTGTATAATCTCCTTGGATGTCTTCAAGAGTGTTCTCCTAAGCATCAATGATTCACCCTTCTTAGGATATCCATAACCGTCAGGAGCATGCATACTTTGATAAGTGTTTGAGCTTGTCACACTTTGGTAGTCAAACTCTTGGATTAGATTTGTCCTTCTTTCTCCCATTGAACTTGTTGCTTTTTCTGGACATCTACTGGCTATGTGGCCTTCTTGATTGCAATTGTAACATCTGAGAGGTCCTCTGCCCCTAAAGTTTCCTTTTTGACTGTAACTTCCCCTTTGAGTTTGATTGTTGTCTCCTTTGTTGTTCTCTTGATTGGATTCACCTTGGTGTCCAAATTCATTTCCTCTGCCTCTGAAAGGACTTCTTCCCCCTCTTTGTTGTCTTCCTCTTCCTCTGTTCTGCAGTTCTCCTCTTCTTTTCAATTTCTCTTCTACTCTCAACGCCACCTAGAAACACTTGTCGACAGTTTCTGGTGTCAAGATGGTAATCTAATCTTGTATACTGTACTTCAGGCCATTAATATACCTGGCAACTCTTCCTTTCTCATCCTCAGCATGCCCACACCTTAGAGACAATTTATGAAATTCCTCTGTATAGGTGGATACATCCATATCCTTCTGCCTGAGGTTCTGCATTTTTCTATATATCTGCACTTCATAATCTGCTGGTAAGAACTGAGCCTTGATCCTCTCTACCATCCGACTCCAGGATGAGATCATGCTCTTGCCACTCTTCACCCTTTCTCCCTGGGTGTAGTTCCACCATGTGAGTGCAGTGCCTTTCAATTTTGTTTTTGCAAACTTGACTCTTCTATTCTCCGGTACCTCCTTGTACTCGAAGTGGTTGTTCAAAGCCTCAATCCATTCGATGACTTCTTCTACATCCATCTTTCCGCTGAACATCGGAATCTCCATTCTTGATCCAGATGACTCCTTACCAAGTGATTTTATGGCCTCCAGAAATTGTTTCTGATCTGCAGATATATCTTTCTATCCTGAGGTTGTTTCCTCTTCCCCATCTTCTTCTTCTCCATCAGACTCCTCTTCTGGTTTCTTGCCTTTTCCTAAGGTTTTCAACTCAGCCTGGAGTGCTTTCTTGACTCCAGTTTTTATCATATCCTCCATCTCCTTGAATTTCTTGGCCACTTCAGTGGTCATCCCCTTTGGAGGCATCTCGCTAGCCCCTTCTTTACTTTCTTTGTCAGACATAAACATTCACAGATAGCACCCAAATGCCAATACACCTGCAGCTCCTCAATTTTACATGTTGCCCAAATCTTTTGTTGAGCTCTGATACCACTTGATGCAGATGCTCCAAGAAATTTATACAAAATCTTGGAACTCCCCCATCACTATGCTTCCTTCTATTGGCAACACATTATACTATCGTCTCATTCAAGAATTCTCCCGCAGATGCACCAGTCATTCGGATGACTTATCATACTGATAAACTCTCCATCAGTGACACTTTCAGTTGTCACCCCGATCGACAAGAACACATACTGTCAGCTCAACAATATTTCATTCACCCGATGCTCTTCTTACACCGATGTCTTCGTCCATTTCAAACATACATTACTTGACCTCCTATGTTGGTTATGTCTACCCTTTCTGTCGGTCCACACTTGTATCGCAAAACAATGTATGTTTCAACATACAATTGTAACATGCAATTGGGACATACAATTGACAACTCCCTATCGCCGGTCCTCTTCACCGCCATTACTAGTCATTTCTTGTATCCACAGACAGATATCCTTCCAACATACCTTCCAATTACCACCTCGACCGGTCACCCTTTGTACCATATGAAATGTATGTTTTCATTGTATCTTCACAACATACAACAATGGTATGCAATTGCCGGATACACACTAATTGGTACTCACATATAATAGTGGTATACACATGAACTATCCACAGCATACAAAAGCGGTATAAACAGGAAATGTATCTCCTCATGCAATTGTGATACACACATGAAATGTACTCAGGTACATTAATGATATACACACTACTTGTATATTCAGTAATTAGCTCAAACTTAACCCAAAAGGACTTTTATACATACCATTCTTCACAGGAAATACACCGGATGATGCTCGCATCCAAATGCAACATACTCACACACTATTCTTGGCATACAATTGACGTATATACATAAAATGTATATTTGAACCTCCTCTTCAACAAATTTCACAGTTTCTCTTCTGCCATGACCACGAACAAAAGAAACAAAACATAAAACTATTTTACAAAGCCCATTCCACTGATTTCACATAAATCCACTAGTGGAATGGCTTTAATTATGCATCTCGATAATAGAAGACTAAATTAAATGCAAAACAATTCCATACGGATAATGTACATAGGATAATTCGATACACAGGGAATTTACACAGAATTTAGAATTTATAAAACACAACTGACAGAATTTCTATTTCTTCATTCTTACAGATATTCATGCACTTGATAATTTCAGAAGGTGAAAAAAGCCAACCCCCCTCCTTAGACACCTCTGCCTGTCTTTTTTTATATTCTGCTCCTCTTCTAATTTTGCTTTACCAAGATTATAAGCAAAAACCCTAACTAATCTCACGACACCTGTTTGGCTTAAGACAGCAAAACTCCTAACAACCTGACACATTGATTTAATCATCCACATACCCCAATGTCTAATGATGTCCAAACTGGCTTATTGGAATGCCCAATTTGTGACCTCGATTCATATGGTGGATGGTGGGGTCGGTTCTTACAAACATGAAATGTTAACACAAATACTACATGACACATAAAATGCATAAAACATATTACACCTTAGTCTTCTCCCTCATATGTATATTTAGCTTGTTGAAGGGGTGCTCCTGCACCACTCAATCTTTATCACATTCTCAAAAATTGTCTCTCATTGTAGTTATTAGCTAGGGCAAGATTACAACTCCTGGATATTTTGCATTCTCTATTCCGAACTAGATCTCTACAATAATTACTTGAGACTTTGGTGCTTCATTGTGGTGTGGTATCCTTTTCATTGGCTCTTGGAGGTTTTGGTTCTACTTGGTGTTCATTGGGAGACTCTCTTTTGTTAGGTTTGAAGTTGTGTGTTGCATTTGAACTCTTGAGAGTTTTGTAGCCTTCCTTCATTTGCATACATTGGTAAGATTATTCTATTTTGATGTTCAATGTTTTTCCATTCAAATCCGTTATAAATTCCGTAGTTTGTTGTTATGGTGTAGACCATCATTTTTGCATTATATTGTTGGGTGTAGACCACCTGTCCATTGCACTGGTTGCATGTTGAAGGTTTCTTTCATGTAGAACAGGAAAGTAAATCTTGTTTTTGCTATTGCTCTTACTTTCCTAGACACACTTAGGATAGAAGCACACACGCTATTATTTCCATTCCTTCATTGGTTTATATTCTCTATCGAATTGTTGGTTGTGGAGGTCGGAAGACCAAAACTAGGACTTGGCTGAGGCAAGTCCCTAAGCAGCCCAACCCTCCTTCTCTGTCCTCTTGCAGGTTTTTCTTGGAGTGAAGGCTAGTCGAATGCACGTAAGTTTTTCTTGTCTTCCTCTTCATGTTTTATTTCATTTTCTTAGCATAGATGAATTTATTTCTAGTTCTATGTCACCTCAAGATTGTTGGAGTTATTTTGTGTTGAAATCTATGTTATGCAGGTGATTTAGGTCTGTACTGACCTGAAAATTTTTATTTTTGGCACGTTTTCAACTCCAACGCCCAACTTAGACATCCTCACACTACATTGTCATCCATGGCAGTGAGATCCTCCTTTCATCTTCAAGTACCATACTCCAGCCTCTTTTTAATTTTCTTATCAGTTTGCTCAAATTTTATTTAAATCAATTTGTTTCTAGCATTACTTTTGTTTTCCCATCATTGCCAATCACCTATTTAGGTTGCATTGCTTTGATTGGGATGCATAGTGGTTCTATAAGACCCAGAGCAGGTTCTTAAACATTTGAAACAATGGATAACAAAACCCTAGTGTAGCATTAGTGAAGAGTTCCCCTAATTGAAGAGATTCGATTGAGTAATTTTTCCTACCACTACATTTTGGTGAACCCAACGTATTCTAAACATTTTGAAACTTTCTCTTCACCACTGTGGTTCACCCTATATTTTGGTGAACCCGTCGTTCTACACTTAAACTTTTCTATTCATCACTTAACAAAAACAAAATAACATTTTCTTTTCATCACTTAACACTTTGTGTTGTAAATTCCGAACATAGTTTATGAGCTTTACGACCGAGTCTTCTAATTCTAAGTACGTGGTGTGTAGGAGTGTGAGAAGTTTGAGGAATTTGACAACTATGGCATTTTAGACTAATCCAACCACACCTATTTGCTCGGCTCCTGCTCTCACTCATCTTTTTTCTGAATAAATTAATATCTCTCTTTCATCTCCTTTTTCTCGCACTATGCTGATGACTACATTTCATGATGTGGAGCTAGCCTTCAATCATGAGGTGGCACTTGAATATGTCTCACAAGAAAAAAAAAGTAATGACATGGATCACCACCTAGCCAATTTTCAAGATTTCTTGCATCATGAGGACATTTCTCGTTCGGTTGTCCCTCTAGTTGATGTTCTTCATGTCATGTTAAATAATCATCCTTAGGGAATTAATTTTGTTAGGGGCATTGCTCATATAGTGCACAGTGATGCCCCGCAATTGGTGTGCTATGTTCTGAGTGCGTAGGACTCAGTTTCACACTTCTGGTAATCAACTCTCCTTGCCTCTACCTAACACATGTATTCAGACTTTTACTTCTCTACATATGACTACCAATTCTTCTCACTCTGGTAGCGCAGGATTTGCCTTGTCTACTGGTGGAATGAATCCCATTAATCAATATGGATTCATTCCACCCTCGAGGCCTTTACAGTTCACTTTTCCTCTTGTTGCCCCTGGAGTTTCATAGTAGCTTTCACAACCCCTTACTTCTGCTCCACTTCCTCCACCCACACATACTGTTGATCCTGTCATAAACCAACTCTTGCAGAATGTTGGCTCATTATAGAAACAACTTGCCACGCTTTCCACATCATCCTCATAGCCACATGTACCTACCTACTATAGGTGTAGCCCACTCTCATTGTCCATCCTTGCTACCCCATTTTCATAGAACTTCGTGGCACCGAGATTTAAAAAATATACTAGAAAGGGTGATCCGTAGATACACATCTCTGCGTTCACTGCACTATGCAGTGATTTTTTCTTTCAGGATGTTTTGTTAGAGAAACTTTTCCCATGTTCCCTCAAGGATACTATGTTGCATTGGTTTTTCTCACTTCCTGACCATTCCATTCTTTCTTTTGATCAACTTGTCAATCAATTTTTGCAACACTTCCAAGCAAACATTGGGCCACAAGTCACTTTTACAGACCTTGTACATTGCAAGTAGGGAAGTGCAGAGAAGGTAATGGATTTTATTTTTTGTTATTAGTCTCTTTTCTCTCAGATTCCCTATACTCTACCTGATTCTGATGTGCAAATGGTTTTCATTGGAAACCTTTAGCCGTACATTCGAGATAGGATTTGCTGATGAAGTATTCTTCGTTTACACATTTGTGCATTGCATTGCATGATTATCAATAGACACTTAGCCAGTTTGAGGCTTCTCCCTCATTGGATCCTATTGTGCAATCTAGTGCTTCTTTTTTGTTTACAAACTATAAGAATTTTTTTTTAATAAAAATAATTCAACAAATATGGTTAGCAATGTAATGGTTGATCCTCTCAGGATGCTTTAGCCCTCTCTGCTCGTAAGTCATAAAGAAATAGAAAATTTACTCCTTTAAAGGAGTCCCTTTACACTATCATATAGCTTCTTAACAATGGTTTAGTGCAACTGCCCCTATTCGGCCTCTTGATACAAGCAAGCCTCTATCATCTTCGTTGAACAGAAGGATTTTTGTTAGTATCATAGAGTACCTAGCCATAATATTGAATGATGTTTGCATCTCAAACACACCATTCAGGACCTTAGTGATCAGAATGTGATCCAAGTCTCTCATGTGAATGATGGAAGACACAAGTTAGTGGCTCTTGAGAACCAACACTTACAAATCTACACATATCCTATGCCCCGTCACTCCTCGAACTTTGTTGACCTCGCTTCTCCTTATGTGGTTGTAGAGTCAACTCCTGATGCTCCCTCTCTCTCTTCGTATTTTGAGATCATTGGTATGCTAGATGTTCATTCTCACCCTATATAAGAACATCTTGTTCTTGAGCCCACTATCTCCTTCTCTTCTTTCAAGATACCACCTAACACATCAGAAGGACCTCTATACATTGCTACAAACATCAATGGAAAACTTGTTAAGGGTGTACTCATTGATCCTGTCTACATGGCCAATATTATTACAGAGGAATTTTTGTATGTACATGAACTGTATAAAGATGTTTACGAGAAATCTAATGTCTTTATACAGTGTCATGATGGGTTGTCTCATCCTACTTTGGGTTCCATCACCCTTCCATCCAAGTCGGACCTAAGATCCTAGATGTTTCTCTTTCCATTATCCCCACTTCTAATCACTTTCATTTGAAATTGGGCCAATCATGGCGCACTTCCATGAGAGCAGTCCCTTCCATGGTTCATAGATGCATGAAGTTTCCTTACGATGGTGTGGTGCATACAATCCTTCGTAGTGGATTTACACCACTTTCCATGTGAGGAAACTTCTCTGTGGACTACTTCTGGCTAGCCCCCACTGAGTTGCTTCAGACTCATAATGATTTTTTGTTATTTCATACTAGAAATTGAAAGCAAGTAGGATAACCCAATTGTCTATTGGCCCTTCTTCTTCGACTATTCCCCATGTGGTGCCTTTGTTTTCAGAGGATGCTCTTGTTCCTTCTTCTACCTCCCAGGTGGATAAATGAAAGTAGCTCACATAGAGTACACCTCCCCGCTCCCGTGCTCCTGGGTTGTACTCCACAGTGCCACCTCTGATCTCTTACACAAGAGCCTGAGATTGACCTGTTGTACAGCTTCGTGCACGGTGTGTACGTAGGACTTCTCAACTTCCATTGGGTGTTTTTGTTCCTCCTACCTCTTTGGTGGCATCAAAAAACCTACCTTTGTTGAGTACTCCCCCTCCTTTTTCAATGTCTCCATAACCTTCGATGGTTGCATCTATTCCTCCAGTGGCACGAGGAAAGCAGCCTACGTTGCAGGCACCTTTTCCTTCTACCTCTCCTGTGGTCTCCCCAATGTTGGTGGTTGTCTCTATTTCTCCACATATCCATGCAATGATGGATGACATATAACCCATGATGGAAGACCCCCCAACTCTGTCAACAAAAGCCTTGGCCCGTACTAGGTAGAACTAGCTTGCAAGAGATCACAAGTGTCATCGTTGTGTTGCTGCCCAAGTGCATGTTGCTGATCTGTAGCCTCCTCCCGAGGATCCTTCTTCCTTGTAGCCACCTATTGGCCACATTCCTTCTTCTCCGCCTTCATCTCTTCCATCCTCGACCCCCACACCTGTTGTCAATACCACTCCTAGCACCAACCTACCTACTACTGCTTTTAACGATATTCCTCACATCACCTTGGCCGATCTGTGCACTTGCCACCTTGATGCTCCACCTCCACCACCCAAACATAAACCTGAGTGCTACCCTACTTTACCATCCTAGAGACCTAATCACATCCTATCATTTCTCGCACTGCCTCCTCCTCCTCCTTCATCTTTGTTGTTATTGGAGGATGTTACTCCATCTATCTCCTTGTGATAGCACTATAGAGCCATAGATTGTTTTATAATTAATGATAGTGCCTCTCGTGATTCCCCTTCCAAGGAGCAAATAATTGATTCCATTGTTGATATACCTAAGTTGTCCATGATCTTTACATGATCATTGACTCTTGTTCCTAGTTCCTCTGAGGCTTCAATTGTTATAGCTACTCCTCCATGTCTGGAACTAGGTGAATCTCCTTCGACTGCTCTTGATGTGGTTCCATTGTAAACTCTTCTAGCGTCCCTTTATGCTTATCAAGATTGGGACCAAGATGACCTATTCACAGCTGAACCATGAGAGATTTACTTGTTTTTGTGTATTTTCTTTATTGATCATGATGTTTCTTCTGTGTTGTGATTTTATGTTTGTTAGTTCTGCCTGGAAGACCCACGATGTCCTTGTAGACACGTGGATATAGGAGGAACACATCTATTGTGGCATTCTTCTATTTGTTCCCACTTTCTTATATATGTTGTCTTTTTGTTTATTGTTGTGACATTTTCAGGATGATGCAAAGCATTGGAAGATTTAGCTTCCTTCCATGTTGACCCAAAATTTTTATTTTTATTTTATTTTTATTTATCTTTTTGTGACCTTCTTCCTTTGTACTCGTAATTCTACGTGCTTGGGGAATGATGATGCATCATTAGTTGTCCCTTGATGATTACCCTTCCCTATGCATATTGACCCCAAATCACATAGATCCCTTAGTGTCTTTTTGGGTGTTATTTCTTGTTGTATATGATAGTTGTTAGCATTGTTCGGTGTCATACCATGCTTACAAAAGATTTTGTGTATCATGCCTAGAACATCGCCTTTGTTGCATTTTCTTGGGGGCAACCCTCTTTTTAATTTTTGAGATGCAGCTTTGAAAACATATCTACTCATATATGTTTCCTCAGACTCTCTTACCGTTTTTCTCCTTTAAAATCAATTGCATACCAATCCTTTATGCAATTATTTTAAGGTGGGGGCTTAATGTCCTTCTTTACACCTTTTTACACACACCACTTTGTTGAAATGCTCCCTATGGTGTTGGTTTTTGATACGCTCCCTAAAGTGTTCACTCCCTGCAACATTTGTAGCTAGTGGTCCTAAGCAGATGCACTTGCTTGGCCTAACCATGCTTTCAACTACTTGTTTGGCACTCTTTGTGAGTCACCCAACAACGTAGTTTATTAGTCCTAGTGACCTACAAGAGTTTGGTATGGTTCCTATCTCTCTTAGTGTGCTAGGCCTAGAACCATACATGGCATCCTTCTAGCTCTCCTAGTGTGCTAGAAATGCCTTTGCTATTTTGTTTTTTTACTTGTGTGTGTTTGTGTGTGTGTTTTGTTGTAGATAGTTGTAGATTGTGTATTAGATTATATGACTTGCTAAGCACTGATGTTTGGGCAAACCATATTTGATCTAATCCTTCTTAGGATGTTTTTATATAAGTATGATTCTGACATTGCCTCTTATGCAGGTTTATTGTCTAACATTGTGATTTTGCAGGTTCTCAGCCTAGGGGCTTCGTACTTCTACTCGAAAAACCTTATGAATCCTTATAGTAATCCTTTCCAAAGGTATAATGTTTCATGTTACTTCACTTCTACTTTAGTTTACATATGCACGTAGTGTCATACACTCAGTGCTCACTAAAGTGGGGGCTAAATGTAATGTAGAAAATTGCATACCCTTGCAATTTCATGCTACATTTCGCAACCCCCTTAGTGTTTGCACCTTCTCTCTACATATAGGCTAAGGTTTGCTTGATTTTGGTCTATTTATCTCATTTTATTCAAATTTCACTATGATGTTTGGTTATTCACATGATCCTAATGTGTCCTATGTGACCAGGAGTTGGTTTTACCTGGACTCGAGTGTGTCCCACGGACGTCGGGTGTTGTGATAGCATCCTGTGTCTATTTGTTGATAGGTATCCATTTCTAAGCATTCCACATGTCTTCAGTGATTATGATGATTCTTTGTAATGCCCTCTAAGGTCATAGAATGTCTCTTGACTATCAACTTCAAGATTTTTCCCTCTTCTTGGCTATGGGAAGAATTTTTGAACAAATAATCTCAATCTCTCTCACATTCTCAAAAACACTCTCTCTCTCTCTCATTCTAGTTATTGGTTGGGGTAAGATTACAACTCTTGTATATTGTGTATTCTCTGTTGTGAATTGGATCTCTATAACAACTACTTGAGACTTTGGTGCTTCATTATGGTGTGGTATCATTTTAATTGGCTCTAGGAGGTTTTGGTTCTGCTTGGTGTTCATTGGGAGACTCTCTTTTGTTGGGTTTGAAGTTGTGTGTTGCCTTTGAACTCTTTAGAGTTTTGCAATCTTCCTTCCTTTGCATACATTGGTAAGATTGTTCTATTTTGATGTTTAATGTTTTTCCATTCAATCTATTATAAAGTGTGTAATTTTTTGTTATGGTGTAGACCACCATTTTTACATTATGTTGTTGGATGTAGACCACCTATTTATTGCATTGGATACATGTTGAAGGTTTCTTTCTAGTAAACCAGGAAAGTGAATCTTGCTTTTTTCTATTGATCTTACCTTCCTAGACACACTTAGGATAGGAGCACACACACTATTATTTCCATTCATTCACTAGTTTATATTCTCTATCAAATTGATGGTTGTGGAGGTCAGAAAACCCAAACTAAGACTTGACTGAGGCAAGTCCCTAATTGTCCCAACCCTCTTTCTCTGTCCTCTTGTAGGTTTCTCTTGGAGTGAAGGCTAGTAGAACGCATGGAGGTTTTGCTTGTCTTCCTCTTCTTCATGTTTTATTTCATTTTCTTAGCATATGTGAGTTTATTTCTAGTTATGTGTCACTTGGAGACTGATGAAGGTATTTTGTGTTAAAATCTATGTTGTGTAGGTGATTCAAGTCCATACTAACCTGAAGAATTTTATTTTTGGCACATTTTGGACTCTAGCACCTAGCGCAAACGTCCTCACACTGCGTTGTCATCCATGGTAGTGAGATCCTCCCTTCAGTTATAGGTTCCATATTCCTACCTCTTTTTACTTATGTTATCAGTTTGCTCAAATTCTAGATTTAAATTAGTTTGGTTTTAGAATTCCTTTTATTTTCCCATCATTGTCAATCACCTAGCTAGGTTGCATTGCTTTGATTAGGACGCATAGTGGTTTTGTAAGACCTAGAGTAGGTTCTTAAACATCTGAAACAATAGATAATAGAACCCTAGTGTAGTGTTAGCAAAGATTTCCCTCAATTGAAGAGATTCAATTAAGGAGTAATTTTTCCTACACTACACAAGCAATTTATCCTCTTTCTTCTCTCTTGTGGAAGGTAATATCTAGTTTTGCAAGTGATCTTGAAAGCACGAGACCATTGGTGACTCTTGCACCCTCTTCATGATCCTTGGAGACATAAACTTATTTATCAACAATGTTAATTAAAACAATTTAAACATGTCTAGCAATGGCATAATAAGGAATGTAATCAATCAATCTCTCAAACAGGAGAGACTCATGGACTCTCTGCACCAACTAAACCTTTTTATGCTCATTATCTTAGTGAGAGAATCTACAACATTCTTTGAGGTGCCCACTTTATGTAACATGAATTTGCCACCTCAACCATTTCCCAAACAAAGTGATACTAAACATCATTGTGTTTCATGGAAGCATGATACATTGGTTCTTAGCAAAACAAATGACGCTTTCACTATCACATCTAATTATAACCTATCTACATTGAAAACTAATACCTGAATACACCCTCTGTAACAACACTGCCTCCTTACAAGCATGTGACGCAACCATGTACTCTACTTATGTAGTGGAAAACATGATTGTAAGTTATCATTTTCTTATGTACAAATAATTATACCTACAAACAAATTAAAGACATAGCTACTCATAGACCTTCTACAATCTAGATAATAATAAGTCCCATCCTTCCCAAATAATAAGTCCCATGATAACAAATGCAATGGTTAGAAGTTACATAAAAATATCTAAAAACCATTTTAACATAAGTCTAGTGTTCTTTACTACTATTTGACATAAACCTACTCAAAACTCCCCCTACTTGTATACACCATGACATATACGAGGCTTTCAATAACACTAGCTTATGAAACCTTATACATCTCTTCATGATCATCATCTATTTTAGGACACTATTTGAAAGAGAACCTAGTGCCAACTAGTAAGGGAATACTAACAAGTTTACAAACCTACATGGCAAAACACTGCAAAATAGTGTCAATGTACTTCTAATTTAACCCAAGTTTCCTATTAACCCAATCCCTATAGATTTCCATACCAAAAATATATTTTGCAGCCCCTAAATCTTTCATATCAAAAGTACCAAATAATTAACTCTTAAGTTCTCTAATCATTCCTTATCATTTCATATAAATAATATATCGTCAACATATAGGACAATGATTAGTAGTTGATTATCAATTAATTTACAATAGACATAGTGATTAGCCTCACTTCTAGAAAATTCATGATCCAATGCAAAAGAATCAAATTTTTGATACCACATACTCAGTGACTACTTCAAACCATATATAGATCACTTTAACTTGAAAACCAAGTGCTCCTATCCCTCACCACAAAATTATCAAGTTGTTTCATAAATATTTCTTCATCAAGATATCCATGTAGAAATGTTGTTTTCACATCCATTTTCTCTACCTCTAAATCAAAATCAATACTAAAAGTAATATTATAGAGGTTATCTTATCCAAAAAAGAATATATCTCACCAAAATCCACTCCCTCAACCTGGGAGTAGCCCTTAGCCACTAAATAGGCCTTTTAGACTGCTCCAACTTACCATCTACTCTGAATTTGTTTTAAATACCCATTTATATCTAATGAATTTACTCCCCTCAAGTAGCTCAACTAGATCCCATGTGTCAAATTTGTCCAAATCTTTTATTTTATTTCTCATGGATTCTAACCAAGACTCATGCTCATCTAAAGATAAAGCTTCCTTCATATATTTAGGTTTGTTGTTAGTACATGATAAAAAATTACACAAGTATAATCAGAAGAATTATACATTTCTATTGGATTTTATTTTCTAGTAGACCTTATGAGAGGTGTAGTAAGAAGCTCTTGTTGTTCCTCATCAAAACTCAAATATGAACCTTCTCTTTCTTCATTATGTCCATCATGTTGTTATTTTGTACATGCATCTTGTGCAAATCACTCTTAATATCAAAAGGCATAATTTTGTTAGGATTTTGAGGAGGTTATTCAAAATCCATAAATACCCTAAGCTCCCTAAAAATAACATCCTTAGAATATACCATTTTCAATGCTATAGGATCCCAAAGCTTATAACCCTTTAATGTTCTTTCCACAACCCATGAAAATGTGCACCTGTTAGCCCTTAAATTAACCTTAAAACTTTTTTAGGAACATGAACATATGCCTTATTTCCAAAAACTTTTAAATTAGAAATTGATGGTCTCTTACCTTTCCATACTTCATAGGGTGTTTTGTTAGCTAGAGCATAAGTGGGAGATATGTTAATCAGAAAACAAGCAATGTGTACAACTTTATCCCATAAATGTTGTTCAAGCTTAGCACTACTTAGCATGCTTCTAGCTATGTCCATCAAAGTCCTATTCATATGTTCCTCTATTTCATTTCGTTGCACCATGGAGTGTATGGAGTTTTTTTCTATCTAATAATCCTTACATGATTACAATAATCATCAAAATCTCCCGAGAAATACTCACCACCATTATCTGACCTCAAGACCTTTACTTTCCTATCTGTCTATTTCTCAACAAGTGATTTAAACTCTTTAAACGTAGAAAATACAACATATTTATGCTTCAAAAAGTAAACCCATACATATATGGATAAATCATCAATAAATGCAACATAGTAGCGAGATTTACCAATGGAAGGGATGTCCATAGGACCAAATACATCACTATGAATTACTTTTAAAACATGTTTAACTCTAGTAATACCATATTTAAATGAAACTCTATGTTGTTTTTTATATGCATAATGTTTACAAAATTCAAAGTCAATAGAATAACCAAATAAATCACTGAACATATTTTCATTAATGAGTGATTTAAGACCCTTCTCACCAATATGACCCATTCTATGGTGGTATAGTTTATTAGAAATAGAGTTGTAACTTGCATTCATAGAAGTGGATGCTTCTAGTCTAAATAGGATGCGACACTAAGTGTCCCTAGCCAACACCAAATTTCCTGTGCTCCACCTACAATCTCAAAGGTACATTCAAACTTTTTAAACTCTTTCTCCACATTTGCATGCTTCTATTTTGGCACATTTTATAATTCACGAGTCCTCAGATTTAACTCCATCATCATTAACATATCCTACAAAAGTAATGAGTTCTCATTGGTTTAGATCTCTTACTTAGATTAAGAGCATATCTATATCAAGCCCTTATGTGGTACCTAATTTTTTTTACCAACATTTGTAACAATTCAATACTGGCTTGGAGAGTCTTGAACAATTTCCAAAGAGTTCATCCACATATTTGATAACTATTCTTCATCCATTCCACATAGTTTTGAGAGTCACTTTCTCTAGTTAGACTTGGGACTCCTGATTCGATCGTGAAACCTTTTGGCACCATCATGGTGAAATCCGAGTAGTTTCTATATATCCTTATCTTCTATCTACTTTCCTCACATTCCTTTCCAGAATGGGAAGATCTTTTGCACTCTCATTGTTGAGTTTGTTTCTTCCCGAGGGGAAAATGTTGTTTGATGATCCTATGTCATCTTTAGTATTCAATATCAAGCATCTACCATTGATGTAGGAGACTACACTTTGGGGGCTACATAATCCTTCTTCATCTTTTCTCTTTTCTAGGGGAATTTTTTTTCCTCACATGAGATTTTATCATTCTCAGTCCTCTCTGAGAGGCATATTTTTTATATGGGTACCTAACATGGTTACACTTTTGTCGGGACGCATTCCTCTATCCTGCTCACCTAAGCTATGCTTATGGGGGGTGTTGGTGCATATTTTTTTCTTGCATTTAGTTGTTTACTCTATTAAATTAGTGTGCACCTAGGATAAGCTTAATTAAGTAGGTATATACTTAGGTAGGTTGCACTTGTATCATGTTACATGTACTCTCCTTATGTGTTGGAGATGTACTACACATGTGACTGCATCTCCCACATTAATTGTACATTCACATCTCTTCATGGTGTATCTTATATATCCACCTCTTGATATCATCTCCTCTGATTGTATAGCATCCTATATTTTGGAATAGAAAACATATTACATTATGCAATCTTTAGTTGTGCATTTATTTTTGTGGCTTGATCTTGTCATCAGATTATGGGAGGTTTACCTGATCAATAAATCTCACACATGCACCTAGTATAATATTAACTAATAACTAATACCTATAACAAAATGGAGGTTTGTGAAACATGATTAAGACTAACCTAAGACTTGTGTGACTTTGATTGAGTTATCTTATGAATGTTTTCTCCTCACAATCATGATCCTAAATAACCTAGGATGATGTCCTAAAAATACAAGTCCTAGACACACAACTCAAGCCTTTTGTTGTGTGAGTTGACATGATACCAATCACATTCTAAGAAAAAGTAATAAACTCAAGGTTAGAGTTAGTTAATACACCAAATGAATCAGGTTAAATGCTAAGACTATACATTTAGGATATCCATACAAAGTAACGTAAAACAAAAGAAAGAATACAAAAAAATACACTTTTATTCCTTACACTAATTTTGGTATTATTATTCTAAACCAAAGACCACTAAGAACTTATTATTTCTTGCTTAAGAAGGCTCCCACTCTAGTTCAAAGTGAAACCATTTAAAAAGGGAGAAAACTATACCTTTTATGTTTTTGTATATTTGATCATCCTCCTCATAAGCTTTTAAGAGTGCTACTATATTTTTTATAAAGGAAAATAAACTTTTTTTAGGTTTAGTCTAGGCTAATCCAATAAAATGTCTATACATAAGCACAATTAACTTAGACTAATTAATTATGAGTTGAGATTTGAATATTACATTAGTAATTGAAATGTGGGAATTGCAAATAGATAACAAGTGTATTTAGCTCGATAAATAAAGAATGTAATAATCTTAAGGTAGACCTAAATATGTTGTGCCTCGAGGTTTGAAACAATGAATGATAGATTAGTAACTGCCTCAGAATTAAAATATTCTTATCACTATGCAGGGGCAAGTCAAAGGATCAAGAATGAATTCAAGACTATGAACTTGTCTTACATGATGTGTAGACTTTTGTTATCAACTTCACCTAATTTATAACAATTGGTTCTACACTTCTTGAATATTTTAGGACTTGGCAATATTTAGAAATACCTTAAGGGCTATTGATTCATCACACAAAGTCAAGTTCTCCCAGATTAACCCCAAAAAATTGAACAATGATAAAAAAAGAAATAAAATTGGTCATGAAAATGCTCCTAGAATGTTTGTGCACAACTAAGTTCCTTTTGAAGCACCAAGAATTTTGAATATTGTTTGATTAAGAGATTGAATGATTAGCGTGAATGCATTGAATGCCTTTAAATACAAGGACATAGCAACATATTGTGTAATCTTGTATTTAGTCGACCCTAGGTGGGAAGAGTAAAGATGGGAAGTTGATCACATTTAAATTTAAAAAATTAAATTTGGGTGGGATGAGTCCATGATTGTGAGCCCAACCTTGCTACCACAAATTAGTCATAGGATAGAAAAGGGGCTAAATCTTGGTGGGTAATGCATGCATAAAAATAAGTGCAAGCATAAGTGTGATAAACAAGTGGATAGGGTGAATGTATAAGGGTGTATGATCGTGTGAATGGTTATTAGCAGTAAATATATAAAAATGTGTGTAATAAGATAAGTGGATAACATAAGGCAAGGAATGTAACTTTATACAAAATAATATCATTTATCAATCTATTTATATATCCAAATACTCCACTCAAAATAAACACAAAACTAAATGAAAAACAATATAAATATATGAATTTCACTATTATAATTTTCCATTAAATAAGTTCACTTTAAATTTGGAGAACATATATAAACTCTTGCTAATCGAAAGTGCAACCAAAAGTAGAAATGCATCAACTATACTAACTACCTAAACCGACCAGCGCGCTAAGTGAGACTTTTATCTCTAGCTTAGCAGAATTTCAAATATTCTGCATTGAGAAATGATTATATAATGACTTACTAAACAAATTTTACACGAGGGATCCGTGGCGCAATGGTAGCGCGTCTGACTCCAGATCAGAAGGTTGCGTGTTCGATTCACGTCGGGTTCAAATAATAAAAAGAGCTTTTTCATTAACATTTATATTATTAAAAAAAAAAAAAAAAAAAGTCTTTCATTAGCATTTACTTTTTTCATTATGTACCTAAATTCGTTAGTATTAATAATAACGGATAATGTTGTAAAATGATTTTGTCTTCTCTTTTTATTTATCAGGAAATAAAACTACCTTCACACAAATATATATAGGGTTTAATTAAACGTAAATAATTAATAATAATAAATAAATTTATATATGAGTTTAAATATTAAAATTTTATGAATATGTTTTTTTGAAATTAATAAAGAAGGTGTAAATACTTAGTTTTGTTTTGTGATGTAGTTTTGTTTTGTGATGTGGTGGTATTTTATTGTAATTTGTTCATTCTAATTTAAATTTGAGTTTTGCTATTAATTCAAAGATAGTGAAGCTTCAATAGTTTAGGAAACAATCTATGCTCTATTAAAGTTTAATCTTGTAGCTGCAAAAATGATCCCCACACCAATAGTTTTGATTATAAATTTGTGCTTCTAACCTTTTGTTGTGAAAATGACCTCTACACTTCTGATCTTTAGGAATTCGCTCACCTCTATTATATGAACTTGATAGTGTCGAGAGACACCAATAGAATATGTTGTGATAGGTGTGGGATGTGACTTTCTCCCCTCTTTTGCCTTAGTTAAACCATGAAATTGATTTAATGGTTTTGAATAAGTCCAAAGACATTTCAAGCAACCATGAAAATGCCTATGTTATCCTAGTGATCTCAAATGTTGATGCAATGCTCTCAAACAGTAATGTGATAGTTGAAGCCGAGCTAATGGATGTCTAAAATGAACCAAGGGTTGTTCTTTTATATAAAACCCTAGCACTCAAGTTTAAATATTTCATGCTCAAGTTGGCAAACAATAACTAATTGGAAGTTAGGTTGGGCCCACATTTAAATTTGGTTTTAGGAATTTTAGGGTCAAAACCAAACCTATGGGTTTGACCTAGGACAAAGAATGAGAAAACTACAAATTGGACTTGGATCCTTGGGATGTGTGGAGCCAAATTTGGTCAAGGCTCACATGAATTGTCAAATTTGCATAGAAATACACCACTTGGACCCTAGTCATTGTAGCTGGGATAAAGGGGCCAACGTGAGTCCAGAACAAATGGGAAAAAATGTACATGGCTATACGTAGAGTACATGTCTACTACACATGCCTACAAAGAGGTGATTTGGTTATAAAGGTTGCACTCATGTATTGGTTTTGATTGCAAGGTTGTGAGAATCAGTTCTGACAACCAAAGTGTTATTTGTTTAGACAAGAATCCATGTACCATGCTCATACTAAGCATATAGATGTAAGTATCACTTTATTTATGAGATGGTTGAGAATGATAAGGTCGCGACTTAGAAAGTGGATCTCTTGATAATGTTTCAAAATCTCTTATGAAACTAGTAAGCACAAATAAGTTATGTTGGTGTAGGAAGGCCATGGGCCTTGCCTTACCTTGTACTTGATTAATTTTATATTTCTCGTTTGTGTCATTGCAATGTATAATATCAAGTGGTAGAATGTTAGGATTAGGTGTTATTAACTTTTAATCCTAGGTTTATTGTATGTATCTTCAACACTCTTGGAATGGGTACTTAGACACCAATAAGATGTTGAAGGATAATATTTTATTATTATTCTCTAGAGAATCTTGAATATCATTTACAATAGGAGTTATAGTTGTTAGGAGTTACATGGCCCTCATCATCAATAAAGTTGACCATCTCTCTAATGGAGCACTTGGGAATTACATAGAGATGAGTAAAGCATCTTGTTATGATGGGTGGGGTCCATGTTAGTTGGCCACTATAATTTTGAGAGCTAGACTTGGGAATGTGTGCCCACCTTCTTCATGGGTCAAAGATGATGTATTATTGAGGTCTGTCTTGAGTGCATTGATGAATTTTGTGTTGGGATAAGTTGCCATTAACTTGCAATCCTAACCAATTCATGTGTCTCCAAAGTTCTTGGAATGTGTTCCCCAACACAAAAGGACTTTGAGAGATTAATTATTATTTAATTATATCACTTGGCTTATTGTAATCAACTCCTAATTGATAGGGTCAAACTTGGGTGTCCACTTTTGGAGTGGGATCCATGAAGACTTGTTGACAACTCCTTGAAGTCTATTTTGAGAGTTTGACAACTCCTAGTGAGTGGGAGTTAACTTGGGCACCCACTTTTGGAGGTGTCTTATATTTAGACTTGGAGTTTGTTTTTTTATGTACATCAGTGGATATTGTTGATACACTTTGCATGGATATAATGTTGGAGTTAACAGAGGAGTTAGAGATGCATGATATTTGCATGAACATGATATAACACTTAACAGTGGATTCATAGATGCATGAATATGATGTGACAGTTAACAGTGTTGCATGTTACTTGCATGGACTTGCATGTTGTTGCATGTTGCTTATATGGACTTGCATGTTGCAACACGTCACTTATATGAACTTGCATGTGCTTGCATGTTGTTGCATATTACTTGCATGGGCTTGCATGTTGTTTCATGTTACTTGCATGTGCTCACATGTTGTTGCATGTCACTTGCATGTGCTTGCATGTTGCTCCTATGTACCTGCATGTGCTTGCATGATGTTGCATGTCACTTGCATGTGCTTGCATGTTGTTGCATGTCATTTATATGATCTTGCATGTTGTTGTATGTCAATTTTGAGAGGTTGCTTGCAGAACGCTCCAACTCTAGAAAATTGCAAGATGATATGTCTTAGTGTTTCAGATAATGGGTATCAGTTGCATGTTGAATCAGGTGTTTGCATGTCACTTGCGTGTACAAAACAAGGTAATTTAGAATAACATTGGGGACATCAATCTTGTATGTTGTTTGCATAAGATTGGTGTGTGTTGATCACTTCAGTTGACTGAAAGAGATTGGGCAAACTTGGATGCCCAATCTTAGGACTTTCAGTTGTTGCATTTATTTGGAAATGTATTTAATGTTGGCTAAGTTTACTTGGGAAAACTTGGGCACCCACATCCAGGACAAGCAGTTAATAGAAGTCTTGACTTTGTTTGACTTTAGTCTTCTCTATTTGGAGCGCTTGGTTTTTGCATGAGGATTTGTTCTCATGTTATCAATTACAATTGATTGTAATTTGAGTTTCAAGCTTTTGAATTAAGAAGCTTTTGTAATAATTAAAAAAGCCCCATTCATTTTCCAAAGAGTTGATTGTAAAAGACTTAGAAGAAAAAGCAAGAATCATTTTTGAAGTTTTTACAAGTTTGAAGATTGAAAAAGCTTTTGAAGTGCATCAAGGAATCAAAGGATTTCAATATTGAATGTAATCTTTCACAAGAGATTTAATACAAGCATAAACACCTTTAGTGTGGAGTTTTTTCCCATAGGGATTTCTCCACGTAAATACTTGTCTTCTTCTTGCAAGTTATTTTCTTCTACTACATTGATTAAATTGGAGAAATACTATAGCATCTAAATTGAAAGTAATTTTTAAATTTACACATGCTATTAATTTTATATTTGAAAACATTTTAAATCTACATAGTTGCAACTTTACCTTGTTCTCTCTCCATTTTTCCATCATTTGGTATCAGAGCCATTGGTTGCAGTGAGAGAGGGATGGCTTTTTTTAAGTATTGAAGGAATTTTGGTTACAGGGGAAGTTCTATGTGTTAACATTGTTTTGTAAATCTGTGAGTTTGGAAGCCATGGTATCTACCTCTCAGATGGATATTGTCAAAAGAATATTTGTTGGGCTCTTGAGGCTCTAGGTTATGGATATTTATGGAGTTGATCTTGTGGTAGTGATTTAGAGCTCCATTTTGACAATATGTGTATATTCTCTTGTTTGGTGGTTTTATCCCTTTACCTTGTGGTCATGTGTAGTGAAAGGGTGTTTATGTTGGATGGTTACTTTTAGTTCCTTAATCACATGGAAAAACACTCATTTCTTGGACTACAGTTTGGAGTGCTTATGTTGGGTTCATCGTTTCAGTCCATGGTTACATGAAAGCACTGGATGATTTATCACTGGTTGTATGGAGGTTGTGGAATTGATATTTTTTATGATATGGACACTCCTGAACAACCTGGTTTCTCCTTTCTTATATTCTTGCTATTTTGAATATGTAGGTTTTCACAGTTTTCCTGTTTCAAAAGATTATGGGTTTGTAAATCTGTGATATTCCATTATTTCAGATGACATATTTGATTGTGTTCATTGGTGTGAATGTTTGGATGTTTAAGTGGTTTCAGATTTACAGAGATATGGTTTTGCAAGTTTTACATGTTAACCAAAATCTGTGGTTTGTAGATCTATGGAAAATTGTGTTCAGATACTTTCTAGATGGAAACAATTTCATATTTGCAAGACTACTTGTTGGGTTCTTATGATCTATGGTTTCTCCTATGTGGATTTATTTGGCAAATCAGATCTAGAGTTGATTTTCATGTTTGAGTCTTGGAAATCTACATGTTATACCTGGTTACATTTGTTCTACATGATACTGATGTGGGATTGAATCTATTTTTCCAGTTATTAAAGGTTGAATCACTAATCATGTTTTTCTCCTATGAGATGTTGCATGTGTGCAAATCTTGTGAATAAGCTGATGTGAGTTCTATTTGGTAGGCCTCTTCTTGGTCACCTTAATTACATTGGTATTTTTTGTATTGAGACAAAAGGGTAGTTTGGAGTACCTGATTTAGTTATTCATCGGAATTTATAGCAGTAAAGTTATGTTACAAGAGAAGCTTTTTCTCTTTCAGTGGAGTTTTGGTAATGATGTTGATCATGATACTATGCATAACTTGGTATCACTTCTAGTGGGACTTTTTTGTAGTTTCATAATGTATCCTATCTTCTTTGTTCCAAGATATTGGTTCTAAACTGTCATTGTTGCAGTGTTGTGAGCCATGCATAATCTCTTTAGAAGATGGATGATGTTTTGCAATAGTTGTTGGTGTCATAAGAAGCTCTTGGATTATGTCTTTATTTTACAGTAAGGGTTCACTGACATTTTTGGTTCTACTGACAAAGGATGTTAGATCTTCATGTTTTTGAAGAGGTGTTGACATCTTGGTTTTCCATGGAGGACTCTTGGAGTTTTTGGTGAGGTATTGAGTTTGTAACTTATCAGTTTTTGATATATGATCCTTGGTTTAGAGGATGTATAGTATTATGTCATGATGCAGTCTTGATCATGAGTTAGAGTTTTTGACATGATACAGGTGCTCTTGGGAGTAGAATATGTTCATTAGAGCATATGATCTTATTTTGAGAAGATGTTAGATCATGATGTCATGATATATTCCTAATTCTAGAGTTGGAATTTTGACAATGGTTTGGTTAGTTCTCTTTGGTTTTGAAGTATTAATCATTTGCTTGGAGCTTCATGATTGTACAAATTGCATTTGAAGTTGCCATGGATTGATTGTTGAAAACTCATGGATACTAGAGAGACTTGGGTGAGGCTTGATATCTCTTGAACTTAGAGATATGTCTTGGAAAGATTTCTCATTATGAGATGTCAACAAAACGACCAAGAAGCCTACACTTGGAAATGCATGTGAGTCCATTATAGACCTTATGAGAAGGTTGTCTTTATTATAAGCTTTTATTGATTGGTGTTATATGCGAGGAAAATCTTGTATCCCACTCTTGGTCTACTCGGTAGGTAAATGATCTAATAGGTGTTGCCCACCTGATTATTAGATGCATTCTTTATATGTATCTTGTCTTCTCTTTTACACTAGTCTTGAAAAGGATTGTTGAGAAGTAGATGCATGGGTTTATGGATTTCTGTTGTTCTCACTATTATTTGATCTTGAGCTATGGAACTAGTTCTGAGGATTTGTTTTGGAGAGGTGCAGAAATGGTTTGTGGTTTTTGGGCTTATTCCCTTTGTTGTGGGAATGTTTGGCTAGTGTGATATACTTTCAGTGAGAGGTTAACATCTATTGCTGCCATGTTGTCATCATAATTTGGATGTTAGATGTTGATACCCTTTTAGTTTGGGAGTGTTGAAAGAGATCTTACTTTACACAGTTCGGCACAGATTAGTGTGGTATAAAGACATGGTATGATTTTGCAATTTCTCTCTGTCCTGGTATATTGTCTTCTTCCTAAAATTTCTCATGATTATGGAGTTGAGGTTTGCATTAGAGTCAAATGTTATTGTTGTTAACAATAATTTGGTAGCTCCTTGATCTTTTTCTTCATTGGTTAAGAGGACTTGGGAGAGTTATTTAGAGATTGGTAATAAGAGACATTTTATGCATATCATTATATGTTTTGACACTATATGGTAGAGGAGTTAGCCGTATCCTCTAAGAGGAGTGCTATAGGAGGATTTGTTAATGCCTTGATCTTATTTTCAGATTTGACATTACCCATGTAGTGGGAGTTCCTGGATATGTACGCTCTTTATTGTCATGATATCTTCTTGGTTGTCTTAGTTTGCAAGTTATTTATGTGAAGATGAATTTGCATGTTTCACTATTGGGATCTATGAGTTGTGCAAGTTTAGTGGGTTGTCTTTACCCATTGTTTGCATTGAAGACTTTGATGTGGACTATCAATATCCATAGATCCGTTCAATGTTATTACATTTTTTTTTTGTTGCCCTTGTCTTTGGTCATTTGTACATTGGTATGTTGCTTTGAGATGGGAGGATGGATGATTAGCAGGCTTGTTTTTCAGGGACTTGATTGCAGTTAAATGGGTTGGTATGTTGATGGCCTGGAGTTCTACCTATGATGGTTTGTTTACCCTAGTTTTGAGGTATGATATTTTGGATGAGCTAGCAACTTACTATGGTTGTTTTTCCATTTGGTATGAGTGTGGCAGACGCTCAGAGTCTTATGTTATCATATGATTTGATGCTTGTGTTCATGTTGAGATTGGTGTAGGTTTCAGTGACAATTGATATGTTTAACCTTGGCTTGTTTCTTATTTATCATGGGTGACATGATGTGAGGATTTCTTGTTTGAGATGATGGTTATCATGGTTGCTTTTGCAAGTATCTTGTTGGAGCACAAAAGCATGTTGAAGAATCAATGGTACATTGATGGCTAGGGATGTTTTTCCCTGTGATTTAAAGTTTGATTATATCATTTAGAGTAATTGCAATGTATAATGTCAAGTGGGAGAATGTTGGGATAAGTTACCATTAACTTGCAATCCTAACCAATTCATGTGTCTCCAAAGTTCTTGGAATGTGTTCCACAACACTTAAGGACTTTGAGAGATTAATTATTATTCAGTTATATCACTTGGCTTATTGTAATCAACTCCTAATTGATAGGGTCAAACTTGGGCGTCCACTTTTGGAGTGTGGTCCATGAAGATTTGTTGACAACTCCTTGGAGTCTATTTTGAGAGTTTGACAACTCCTAGTGAGTGGGAGTTAACTTGGGTTCCCACTTTTGGAGGTGTCTTATATTTAGACTTGGAGTTTGTTTTTTATGTACATGAGTGGATATTATTGATACACTTTGCATGGATATAATGTTGGAGTTAATAGACGAGTATAAACCCACCATCTAGTGTTGGTCACAAGTGGATCTTGACAGCCACAGACTATTTCACTAGGTGGACAGAAGCTACAACCCTCAATGAAGCAAGTGAGAGTGTTGTCATAAATTTCTACGAAGAGCTGGTTGACAAGATTTAGAGTTCCAAACTCCATCATATCAGACAATGCTTTGGATTTTGTGGGTGCAAGGATTAGTGAATGGGTTTTCAAACAAGGTATATATTTAAGTACTTCTTCTAATTACTTTCCTTAAGGAAATGGTTTAGCCGAGTCTACTAACAAGAATCTTATCAAGATCATTAAGAGGACAATGGAGGATAATCGAAGAACTTGGCACACCAAGTTAAAATCTACCCTTTGGGTGGATAGAAAAACTCCTAAAAGGTCAATAGGTAACTCACATTATGTGTTGGTTTATGAAAAGAAAGCAAGGCTACCTTTGTCCACTGAATTTACAACACTTGATTTAGTCAATCAACTTGATGTGCTAGAGGAAGAAGACCCCATGGCAGTCAGATATGCACAGTTATTGGAACTAGAAGAAGCAAGGGATAAAGCCATGAAAACCATGGAATTTCACCAAGAACAAGTGAAGAAATCATTTGATAAGAAGGCAACACCAAGGGTGTTCAAAGGGGGAGATGTAGTCCTCAAGTGCGATGAACTCAAAAGCAGGCCTGGGAAACATACAAAATTTGATGCTATGTGGAGTGGTCCCTTTATCATTTCTGAGTGCAAACAACACAATGCCTTTCAACTATCCAACATGGAAGGTGAAGTTCTACCTATAACAGTTAATGGGATACACCTCAAACTTTGTTTTTAAGGAACATAGGTACTATTGTACATATTAGTTTACGTTTTTGAGTTAATAAGTGATGTTATACATAGGTTTTAGGATGTATTTCAATTCCTCTAAGTGTTGATGCACATGTTAAGTCTTGTTTTGTGTAGTTTTGAGTGTGTTTCAGTTTGCATCTTGCTATCTTAAAGGTGTTACAACAGTGTTCAAGTATGTTCTAAGTTTGTTTCAGGTCCTATCTTGACTCTATAGCCAAATGGACATTTCAAGGCAGCTGGTCTTGGAAGTTTTAGTAGGCAAAACTTATGTAGATGTCACCAAAAATGTTAGCCTATTCATGCCTCCTTGGCTCAAATAGCTAGCATAAGTGTCTTGGAAATTTAAGCAAGTCTCAAGTCCTGGTTTAAGAGGTTTTAATGCTCATTTGCAAGGTAATGAATCCATCATTTGATTATCACCTTGGCACATAGAGTCTTCAAGCTTTTATTACACCTATGACAACATAAAATCAAGGTTTATAGTGCATCTCACATTTCAAAACCAAGGTTTTAAAACATCCAAATATCAAAAAAGACTAATATTTCCATGCACTTGCCACATGCTTTGGAGTCAAAGGGGTCAAAAGGCAGTTTTTTACGTCCAAATACCTTATTATCTCCAAACAAACCCCGTACCAAAGTGGAGGGAAGTTTTTTTTGAAAGCTTAGTTGTGTTTTCAGGTATAGCTCCAGGCTTGAGGTTGAGTTAAGGGTGAGGTCTAGTCAGATTAGGTTGAGATTGAGTCACGTTAGGTCATGCTTTAGGGTTTTGTTTTGTGTGTCTCAGCCGATGAGTCTCTTCCTTGGCATTTTCGTGCCTCCTTTAAGGTTTTTCTAGGTTTTGTTGTAGGTTTTGGTGTGGGAAGATACCTTCATTCCTCTGAAAGATACATAGTTTAGAGGATCTGAGGAACAAGGTCTAAAGCCTTTGTCAAAGCATCAACAGATGCTAACAAATAGGTATCAAACAAATGCATACAGAGAATGAAAAGTTACAGAGATATATGAGATAAGCATACAGTGAAGACAGGAGGAGTGTCTAGGAATCATCAAAGATGCTTGAAGACTTTCTCTAAGGTCTAAACAATGAAGAGATCGGTCATGATAGTGAACAGAGGAAGGAAGACAAAGGTATGGGAAGTATATGTCTTGGTTGCAAAATTTTATAAACTTGACAAAGGTGAAAGAGATTTGTATAAGGTTTATCATCATCATCTTAATACTATGACAATATAGGTCAAGATCCATAAATGAAAGGTATAGAGATCTATAGAGAGACCTAAGACAGAGTATGCAGGTGATACCTATGTAGTCATACAGAAACTTCTAAGAGATGCAGAGACTATATAAGGTGATAAAGCATCATAACATAGAGAGAGGAGTGCGATAGAAGTGAAGATTGAGAAAGAGGTAATAAGGCTTTGGTTAAACACATAAGGGTTTTAAGACTTAAATGATTTGTAGAATACTTTCAAACCTTGTAATGATGCAGTAATAGTGAATGCCATGTATGGTCCCACATATCCTACAATGGGTAACTGATAGGAGTTCGTTTAGAACATTTCAAGGAAATCTTGCCAAAAGTTTGGTGTTCAACATCCTCTCAAGACCTTGCACTCATTGTTAAGAGATTTGAAACAATGAAAAAAGAGAGTACATATGTGGTAAGGAGTCAAAGTCTGTGTTATAATGGTAAGATTTATACAAGGCTTTAGGTTTGTATTTTAGATCTACATGTTTTTGTAGGATTTGCTAATGATTTATAAGCTTTGTGAATAAGTGTTACGCATGTCCTAAAACATTATGAAACCACAGTCCTGCATACCTTGCATATTCAGTAAACAAAGTTGAAGGCCTGCATCCTCATAGCAAAAACCCTGATGATAATCCTGTACAGAGATAATTTGAAGAGATAAGAGTTTTAGAAGTTTTGTTACAACAATCTAAAATGCCAATGTTGATAGTTTTGAAACCTTGATATGGTCTTAAAAGACTATGTAGTGTCATTAAGAGTCTTTTTTAACCTATTAAAACCTTGCTAAACCCTAGAAGCATGTGGTGTTTGTATGGTCTATGCAGTCTTGAAGAGCACTGAACAGTATCACAGTGCCACCATCAGTCCAGCCAATGGATAGTAATCTATAAGGACTTTGTCAGAGAGTTTAAGATTTGCATAATGAAATTAGAGGTCTTCCAAATGGTAACAGTGGTATGAAGAGCATATATTATGGGATCTTGAATAGACTTCAGGGGTAACAAGTTTGGTCAAACCTGTAAGACCATTTTGAAGACTGCTTGACTATGTATGTCATGGAGAACTCTGTCAGATGGGGCTATAACACTATCAAACAACTACCTACATTTATAAGGACCTTCTACACTAGTTTTAAGCATGATAGAGAAAGAATAAAGTTCACTTGAAGACCTATAAAAGGAGGACAAAGCACTGTTGAAACTGACTTAAGGAGGACAAAGCGTGGTCTGTAGATACAGTTGATAAAGGGTCCTGTTATGAGATATAGAGACCTATAATAATCCCAATACATTTGATAAAAATGCCTAAGACTGATAAGTTGACTATGAGAGTAGGGTCAAAGTGGATGAAAGAAATAATCTAAAGTGGATAAGAGAAGGCAGAATGTCAGAGAAAATGACTTTGAATGGGAAGTTTCAACTGAAATTTTGGAGTCCTAAAAGGACTAAGTATTCCTTCTATGCCCTCCAAGGATCCCTCATGGAACACCTGCATAGGGGATTCACAATGAAAGAAGAGGTCTGTCAAAAAAATAAGATAACAGTCATACCAAGAAGGAACAATCATGGACTTGAACTTTGAGGGAACGGTCATAAACTAGGAAGGTGTAGTCAACATTGAGGATAGTATAAATAGTGTTAGGCATCTGCAAATAATGGTTATAATAGTCACAAAGGAAGACATTCAGAGCCATACAAACCACATAAGCTTGATAGGACAAGACAGTGTTTATGAGAAATGATTGAGGGTTTGCAAAATATTAGTGAAGAAAATAACAGTCCAAAGTGGAAGTTGAGGTAGTTTGAGGCCTTTTATGAGAGAATGGGTGACAAAGACAACAATTGGAGTAATTTGTGGGCAATTTGAGGGCATCTAGGGGAAAGTCCAACACTCTCCAAGGATATAGGATCTTCACCAATAGCTGGAGCACATTCCTAGGAGCTTGAAGGAGTCAAGCAAAATTTTGAAGACCAAATCAAACTAGGACTCTTCTTGGGCGTCCAAAGTTGGTTAGCTATTTTTTATGCCTTGTAACTTATTCTTTTCTAATTCCTATATTCTCTCCAATGTTTGTGATGAGATATGAGACCCTTAGGCTTAGTTTTTAGGTAGTTATTTCTTGTTTTCTAGAATTTATCAGCAAAAATAGGCATTGTAACTCAGTCTCAGTTGTAGAACAACATGTTGTATTACATTTTTCAAGCAAGTAAGATAGTTTTCAAACTCATTTTTTATGTAAGAAACACCTTTACTCAATAAAATCATAAAAGTTACCTTCTTTATGTGTTGTTTCATGGTGCATATGAGCAAATGATATATGTTTTATTGTGTTTTAGTTAGTGAACCTTCAAAACAAATCTTTATCAATCACCTATAGGCAGAAAATACATACTTTCATGTAGGTTATAAGCTATGCAAAACATGTATACAACTGTTGAGTTGTGAAAACTTTACTTTTCCTTCTAAACAGTAAATTGCAAGTTTCCTCCTTACAAAACACTCATGCATAAGGTATAGGATCAGAAGTTATGCAACATAATGAGTGATTTTGTTGAAAATTGTGTGTCAAAAAATCAAGACAAGTTATTTTAGTTTGGTGCATCACCTACCATAGTTTATAGGTTTAGTTTATAGCATTTCTTTACCTCTTTTCCTAGAAAACATCAATAGTATTTTAGTTTTAGATGATGAATCCAAGGGAATCATCCCTCTACAGAGACTCATCCTAATCTATAGGCAACCAACGTGCCTTAGAATGTTTCCATGCTTATCAACTAAGTAGAGAATGAATTAGCATTCTCCAAAGGGTGCACTTAGAAGTGATAACAGTTGTATAGTAAGAAAACTTTATATTTGAGTGTTGTAATTCCCATTGTGCAATTTTTCGGTATGAAAAAGCTCTGGTTATGTCTTCATCATGTGCATTGAAAAAGAATAGTGTAGCAAAATTCATTTCTTCAGCATATTTATCTTTAAAGATTCCAATAGGATTGTATCCTTCTACTAGTGTAACTTATATAATCTTGTCTTGCATTTCATGTATAGATTTTAGTGAATCCATGTATTAAGGTCTCACAAGGCTTTTCATTTTCTATATCGCTTTCCACATCACTTTCACTTGTAGTACCTTCATTAATTTTGTCATTTTCATTATTGTATTGAAGAGCTTGTTTTAATCTTTGTTTAATTGAACATTTTCCATTTTGTATAATGTTCTTGTGTGTGATTGATTTAAAGGCTTCATAATGTTAGTTGCACATACCATTCTTTTTTCATATGCATTTCTATATTCTAGTCATCTTGTAAGGGCAATAGAGATTGTTGATATTTCATTAGTAGAGCATGGTAATGTTGTTTGTATAATGTTTATATTAACTAGTATATTGATAATAGAGCCAATCAGACCTATTTGAGATTTTTTGTATCTTAGTTGCCATATTTGTGCAAATACAATTCTAAGTGAGACTAGTCGTTCTTCTAATTGTGAAAGCATTGCTACATATTGCAATGGTTTATTCATTTGGATATAATCCAGTGTTGCATATTTAGGTAGTTTGGTTTATTTTAATGTTTTTTTGCAATTAGGAAAAATATAGTTTATTGATATAATACATGTATTTCTTTTTAATTTGAAATATGCATGTTTTTCTTTGTCTTTGAAAATTGATATATATTTCTTGAAATGTAACAAATTGAACATGCATATTTGGGTGTATCTTCAATTTTTTTTGGAATAATTTTATTAGTGACATTGGAGTTTTTTTACATTTGTAGGTATCATTATATGTTCTGTGCGTATTTTATTTTTGATTTTTCGAAGAGATTTGGGCTTATTATCTCCAATCTTTTCACTTTGGATGGAGGAAGTTATGTTACGTTCATTATTATTTCTAATGAATTATTTAATTTTATATAATGTTATATTTGATTGGCTATTAATTGTTTGTATTAAATGATAAGGTAGAAGTGGTTCAAAATGTCCAAGAAGAGGATTCGTATCATGGAATAAGATAGAGTATGATTGTCCATGGGATGATTGATTTAAATGTAAATACTTCTTTCTTCTTGTCATTGATCAAACACATATTTGTATGTGTAACCATTTGGATAGATAATTAATATAAAATATGTCTTTCCATAATCCAATCTTGATGCAGGGGCATCTTCTTAATTTTCAAAATTTGCGTTAGAAGCTAATTTTTGGGTTCGATATGTTTGGTCAGATGACAGGTTAGAGGTTGAAGGAAGTTCCTATCGCCAAAGTGACAGGAACATTAATAGTTATTCTTAGTCTTTAGAGAGTTGAATAAGTTGAAGTTGTAGTAGTTGTAAGAATCGGTTACACTGAACAAGCTTGGGAAAACTGTCAGCAAAATGGAGTTGATTCGATGAGGAGAAAATGATAACAGTTGGAGAGGCATTGCTAAGGGTGGTTCGATAGCTATTTTAGGAAGTGCCAGTAGGTGACATGTAATGTTCAGCTGATGACAGAGCAGTTAGAAGGCAGAGGAGTGACAGAATCTTGATAACGGTCGCAGAAAGGAGAAGGAATGATTCTCTCTGCAAAGGAGTGGCGGTTATGGGAAGATGAGACAAGCAGACGGTTACAAGTAGAAGGTTGATAAAAGCAGGCTGAACAAAAGAAAATGGGGCCGATGTAGAAGGAAGGGAAGGGTCAAATAATCAACGTGAAAATAGAAGCAGACGAGGGGTTTAAGGGGTAATCAAATGGAGGTTGATCTGTAGAGGCCGCAGAAGACAAAAAGGAGTAGGTCGAATGCATATAGAGAGAGGAGGCCAAGAAATAAGAGAGAGAAAGAGGTCGATTGGGAAGAGTTTGACAGTATGAGAAGGAGAGGGTTGTAATTTAGTGTGAAGCAGTCGCAGCTGAATAATGGTCAATATAATATGACTGTAAGGTAAAGAGAAGAAGGCCAATCAAAGAAAGGCCGCACCGAGCCAGGAAGGACGACCAATGGAAATGAGCAATTAAACAAGAGGGCGCGACAGAGATTAAAGTAGTAAATGAAATTAGAATGTAGAACCGGTATGAGGGGATTGAAATCAGTGACATGAAGATTGGTGTGTAGAAGAGTGAGGGTGTTGCATTGAGAAAGGTGACTGATGATCCACTGTTAACCCAAATCCATCTGAGCTATGTATGCATCGATAATATTTGTAATTTGTTCTTACATAATATAAATAGTGTTAAGGGTATGAGGTATTGAGCTGTGATTTAGATGATATCTTCTATTGTCCTTGTTGCTATAGTATGGTATTTATGTTCCTGTCGCTACATAGATAGATGTATTTTCCTATCACCTGGTGAGAACTGAATCAGAATGTATGCACTACTTGTCTATATTTGTTTTGTGTAATCTTATTGTTACTACCTAGTTCCTGTCATTTTTTGTGCCAGAAGGTCTTTAGAAACCAGTTTAGTGTGGAAAGACTAGGTATTAGTTGATTGGATTGCATTGGGTATTTGAACACGTGATGAAACCGTTCTATCAGATTGGTATCAAAGTGCAAGGTTGGTTCTGAGTGCTGAGTAGATCACTGAAGTGAGGCAACTTAGTCAAGACCTGCAGATAGCAGAGAAAGGAGAAGGTGAGAGTTGCAGTTAGTTGCAGATTGACAAGTTGTGGAAAACATGAAGAAGCAAAATATAGATTTTGAAAAAGAGCTAGCAGTATTAAGACGAGATTTAGCACAATACCTGATTGCAAGGAAGCAATGGTTAGAAGAAAGTAGCCAAGAATATTTTTGGGTATGGCCAATGACAAGAAAACTAAAGTGGCCTGTAAGGGAGCTTGTTGAGAAAAGGAAAAGGCATAATTTATTTTGTGTAATCTTATTGTTACTACCTGGTTCCTGTCATTTTTTGTGCCAGAAGGTCTATAGAAACCGGTTTAGTGTGGAGAGACTAGGTATTAGTTGATTGGATTGCATTGGGTATTTGAGCACATGATGGAACCGTTCTATCAAATCTCTTTATTATTTGTGGTTGGGATTACCAAGATTCACATTCTTTGGAGATACATTTCAATATCTTGTATTTTGTGCAATTCATATAGTGTATGAGGATCCAATTCATAGTTATATGAAGTAATTGCTTCTGCACTACCTTGTGAAAAGTAATTCGAGAAGGAATCAATGGTTCCATTGCATAATTCAATTGATGTATAGTGATTATCAAGTAGGAGCTCTAATGCATCAAAGAGACAATCCCCTACATTGTATTTAAATATGTTAATCCTAAACAATCCTTCGATTCTTAATGTATTATCAATGTTGCAAGTTTGAGATTGATTTTTTAATTTGTATTTTTCTACTTTTTTTGTGTGTCTATAGCGTTTATTTTCCTCTTCATTTTTCAAATGAATACAAATTATTTAATAGTAAAACAAGAGGGATGTGTTTTACCTGTGATAAATATGAATTGAATGTTTACTAAATCCGTACTTCTATTGGATCTTTAGAATATTGTTTTTTTTGTTCTAATTTCTCTCCTTGCTTGAGATTCTCCAACACAAAGTTGTCATTATTATTGTCATATGATTGATATTGCAACATTTGAGATTTATTCACATCATTTATATGAACTCATGTTATGTAAAAGTGCTAGACATATCTATGATATTTTACAATTTGGTTTGCATTTGATATGATTTCATTTTGAAAACTATGTTTAATAACTTCTAAAATCTATTATCATAATCATATTTATTACTCAAATAATTTTGGAGTCATCTATTTGACACATGGACATACGCATTATGTTGAGTTCCTATCGATCTTGCTTTTAATTTGTTGATCTTTGTAGTCTAGGTTAAAAATAATAATCTTGAAGAAACAAGAGCACAATTTAATTCTTCAATTTCTTAAATTTTGTTGCATTTTGTATTCAATGACTGCATTAAGTTCATTTGGTCAAGTTTAGGTGGGTGCATTTGTACAATTCCAACAATATAATTGTCATGTCCCCATACTAATGATTTATAACTGAATTGATTATGAATGATATTAAATCTATACATTTAAATTAAATAGAATATATTACAAATCAAACATATTTAACACATTTAATCGGATTAAATATTATAAATTAAATACTATAAGTATTATAAATTAGTTATTGTAAATATTAAATGTTATAAATATATCATAAATTAAATATTATAAATATTGTAAATTGAATATTATAAATATTATAAATTAAAATAAACTAAATATTAAATATTATAAGAGGGTTGACTTCCCTTAAGAGAAGCACCCAAAAAGTCTTAATAAAGACTTACTATTATAGGCTGCAGAAGGCAGTGATAAGGAATAATTTAAGGACAACGAACTATTTACATATGGGAGCGATCAGACCAAAGGAGATATCAATGATATCAAAAGGGGCATAACTTAATAAAAGGTATCAATTAGAAATAAAGTTAGTTAATGTTAATAATGCTACAACAAACAAACTTAAGGTAGCAGTCAATGATTGTAAAATGGCAAAAGACAGTACTCAGTGATTATAAGGGAGAAGGAAGTATTAACTAATGTATTATGAAGAGTCACTCCTACAAAGGTTGCGATCAGCCTTAGGGGTAGTGATCCTTACTAAAGGTTATGACTTTATGAAGAGTCATCACCCTTTGAAAAGGGATGACTCCTCTCATAGAGATATAGAGGTATATATAGAGAAAGAGCAATAGTGAGGAGGATATAGAAAATATACATTTCTGATTTTATATAGATATACCTGAGCATTCAAGAAAGAAGTGGAATATATAGAGATCTGAAATCTAATTGTGGTAGGGTTTATATGAGCATGTAATGTATGGATTTAAATATAGATCATGCATATTGTATTTATGATGTCACCTTCATAATTTATTATGTATTGTTGATATGATTATTTGAGAATGTGGGTGTGATAAGAGTTTGTTATGCATAAACCTATACCATGATAGGAGGAAGGAAAAGTACAAAATGGATACGGGACCCTCTCTTAGGTATGCCACCCAAAAGGAAATAGAATGAATCCTCATGGGCCAAAGGGGTACTGCCTTTGGGTCTAGGAGAGTCGTGCTACCAGAAGGTGCCCTCTTTTAGATACGCCACCCAAGAGGGAATGGAATGAGCCCACATGGGCCAAAGGGGTTCTACCTTTTAGTTGAAGGGTTATGTCTTTGGGTCTAGGAGAGTTGTGCTACTAGGAGGGGCCCTCTTCTAGATATGCCACCCAGGATTGGAAAAGATAAGTTCACATGGGCCAAAGGGGTTCTGCCTTTTAGTTGAAGGGTTCTACCTTTGCACCTAGGAGAGTTGGATTACCAAGACACCCTTTTGAGACCTCACTCCCTATCATGATAGAACAATATAAGGAGACCAATCAGGAGGAAATGGGGAAAGATGGCAAGATGAGGGGATAACAGATAAATTAGAATCCTCTCTAGGTATACCACCTCGTATGAATGGCATGTGCCACAAGAGGCCAAGGGGGTTCTGCCTTTTAGTTGAAGGGTTCTACCTTTGGTCCTAGAGAGGCTAAGACACCCCATCAAGTCACTCTCTTCCATGCTTCCCCATGGTTGATCATCTCAAGGTAAGATTCAATTGAGTTTATTAAATTGTTATGGACTTACTAATGTTTAAGATTTCTAACTTGTTTGCAGGAGTTAAATCAAGCCAAGGTACTCTCTCAACCTTTGTTTGCTTGGAAATTGATAATTTAGGAAAAAATTAGTGTTGTCCCAAAAGGGGACATTACAATGGTATCAAAGCAGTCATCCTACCATCCTATGAAGGAAATTAATGCAAACTTACACAAGGAGAAACTCCACACGCAACAACAACAACAACAACAACAATATGGAAGGACAAATGGGAAACGATATGAAAGATTTTATGGAGATTACAACAAAGGCACTAATGGACCAGAATGAAAGAATTCTACAAGCTATGCCAACAAAGGCACTAATGGACCAAAATGAAAGAATTCTCCAAGCTATGCAAAACATGGGAGATGTCATTAGTAATCTTAAGGTCAATCCCTCAAATGGAAAAGACACAAGCTCAAATCATTCAGGGGATAATCATGGATTATTTACATTGGGATTACCCAACCCTCCATTCCTACCAAAGGAGACTAGACCAAGAGAAGAAGGAAATAATACACCTTTAATGAGCACAGAAGATATTGCTTCAGCCTATGCAAGTTTAAACCTAGAAGTTAGGGAAGTTGTATCATTTAGATATTTTTGTGAATCAAAGAAAAATGGAACACCTAGAAAAGAAAAGAGGCACTGAAATAAAGACTTAAGACATAAAGTGAACAAGGTAATGTTGGAACAATGCAAATAACTGAGAGGAGGGGGTGAATCAGTTATTTTATAACTTTTATCTTTCTTTCTTTCTTTTCTTATCTTAACATTTAGTGCTCTATCAAAACATGGAAACAAAGACAATCATAAGAACTAAAAAATGAAATCAACACATAACACAAGGATTTTTACATGGAAACCCTGTTAAGGGAAAAACCACGGGGTGACTAATCCAAGATTGTATTCTCTGTTAAAAGAATGAGGAGTACAAATTTGGCACTTGCCAATTAGGGCTCACTGCCCGAGCACATTGCTCACAAGAGGCACACTGCCTACAAGAGACTCACTATATATAGAACTTACAGAAGCTAATCAAGTGTTTGAACTGATGAGAAGCATCTACAAATGCAAGAGTTCAGTTCTGGTTAGGCACAATATACTGATCTGATGCACTTCATTCTTCCTCTATTCAATGTTGTTGTTTAGTCACATACCGAACTTGAATTATTGTTCTCACACTTATCCCTACTTTTCTTCGCACCTTATTACTTTTCACCTTCTCCAAACACATTTACATACTAGAATCCATCTGGTATATATATCTGCATCAAGGATTTCATCAACTTTCTAGTCGGCAACAAGAACACTCAAGATATTTGCAAGTTATTGATCTGTCAGCTGAATCCATGCTTGATTTGTGATATGCATCAAAAGCTTAAGGATAGAAGTCATTAATCATGTCGTCCAACATTGTATAATCCTACAAATTGCTTGATCAAGACTTTTTACACATCTGGATTGAAGTCTGATACTCTGCCAGTCAGTTCTTCCTCTATCTGCTTTGCCTAATTGGAACCCAACACTCAGATGCTCATATCTTTTTCTTGCTTTATCACCGGAGGCTAAATCTTTGGAATACAGTAGTCATGATACCCCTCTTGACTTGTCTAAGTCTGCAACTTACTGAGTTACACCATCTGAGAGATCCAGACCTAATTGTCAGACCTTGTTACATACTTTGTTCTTGTTCACCAGACCAAAACAATCTTTAATCTGACTTCTGGTATAGGCATACTATGTACTGCGGATGTGTGTGATAGACTTTGTTGCCATCAATGACAACACTTATGAAGCCACATAGTGTCTCTTGCCAACAATCTCCCCCTTTGGCATTGATGGCAACACTTAGTGAAAAATGGCTAAGTGTCGTAGTAACTCCCCCTTGGTTGATGCTCTGTCTTTTGCACTGTTATACTGGAACTCCCCCTTAGCTGGATTCCACCTTTTTCACTACTCTTCACTCCCCCTTTGACATCAATGGCAAAGGACAGAATCCGCATACCAAAATTTTGCAAAAATTATCCTATACATGGCCGCATAAGTATATATAAATCATATGTTATACTTACGTATACTTAAGTATATCCGCAAAAGTAGTCTTCAGCTGTACAGACTCTGTGGCCCAGCTCTGCTTCATCCTATCCAAAATGGAGATGTGACCACTCAATAAAAATGCATATGCTTCTGCCCTTCTTAAATCTATTGGATCACTGGTCCAGGTTGTGGTCTGAGCATCTGTTAATGCCTCATGCATTGCCTCTAGCTTAGGGATAATTATCCCTCTGAGTTCACCCATTCTGTTCATTATGTTCTTCTTGTCTTTGCCTAGTCTCTTTATTTCATTTATTATAACAATAGCCTAGCATTCTTGATTCATTAAAGAGGAGGAAAGAGGGTCAAAATTCTGAACTAGGCTTGAGAGTTTTTCTTCTTGTTCTTTTACTTTCTCCTCAATATCTTTTGTCACTTTAGGCCAAGTCAGACAAAATTTGAATAGGTCCCCACCATCTTTGAGAGCATTTTTGAGGCTCTTTATTCCAATATCTAGAGTCCTCCTATCATTTGTAATAAGTCCTTGCACCTCAGTGAATCTTTTCCCAAAAAACTCCTTTTGGACCTTTGCTTCTGCTGATTTCTCTAGAGATTCAAAATGAGTGTTAACAGAATTTACTAAGTTTTTCAAGTTAGCGGATGGTGAGGTTGAAGGATCCTTTTGACAGGATGGCATGATCTTCTCCAGCATCCCGGATGCAATCTCCAACAGTTCACAGTCCTCCATGTGAGATTTCAAAAGTTTTTCTTTTGCTTTGGCTTGAGCAAAAGATGTATTTTCATTGTCTAAACCGGGGAGAGAGAGTCAAAATTTAGTGGTCCTTGAAATAGCTCAGGTTCATCCAGCTCCATCATTTCTCTATCTAAGAAGTTCTTCATTGTCTCTACAGTGTCTCTTGCTGGAGATTGAGACTTCTTTGAAATATCAGAAGAGTCATCATTAGTCTTTTCTGCTTGTTCTTCTTCTTTTCCCTTAACCTCTTCTTCTTGAATCTTCTCCTCTCTTCTAACTTCTCCTTTAGCTTTAGAGTCTGGAATGTTTGTCATAGCTGTAGTGGGATCCGGAGGAGAGATGTCACCTATGTTTATTGCTTCATGAACTTCCTCTTCCGGCAGACTTCTCTTCATCTATTTTCTTTGATCCTTCTACATCCTTGTCAGAAGATTCTTCATTGATTACATTTAATCCTTCAACATCCATGGTAGAAGGTTCTTCATATGTTTCCTCTACAATAGGAAGATTGAATCTCTTCAAAGCATTCTAGAGGATATCTTTTGTTTCACTTGCTACTTGGTCAGTTTCTCCAAGCATGAGTTTATTCATTCTCGCCTTACTCCGGAACTCATCCTTACAGTCCTTGAAAATCATGTCCATTTGTTTTGGAGTAATAGAAGGGTAAAGTTGAATCATTATTTGCTCCCAGATTTCTAAGTCTTTAATCATTGCATTCTCTTTTCTCAGCTCAAGTACCTTTTCTAGGCTCTTAGGAATCAATGATATAATTTCAATGAAAGCTTTATTGTAAATGTTCAAGTACCTGACAGTAGCTTCTTGTAGAATTCTCTTGTCAGCATCACTGTATGCATCATAGAACTTAGTCACTGGCTACAGGTTCCTATCCATAGTAACTACCTTGATGATTTCATCAATGGAAAGAGTGGGCTTTTCAACAAATTCCTCTACCTTCTCTTCCTCATTTCTGCTAGCAGAGAACTTTCTGGATGTTCTCTTCTTCTTCATTTTCCTGATTTCTTCATCTGATTCTGTTTCTTCATCATCCTTATGGCTTGTATATGTTCTTGAGGCTTTGGTCTTCATTCTCTTTTCACTTTTCCCAGATGGCTTGACTTCCAGTTTAGTAGCCTTTGAGCTTTTAGGAGTGACACGTGTAGAGCTTCTGGAAGATCTAGTCCAGGAGGAGGCTTGCATCAAAATGTTTCATTTCTTTGCTTCTTATTTCTCTTTCTCAGCCTTCTCCATCTTCTCTCTATTTGCATCTACAGCCTCCTTTGATAGGCCAAATCTTTTGGCAATTTCTTCAACTTCCCTTCTTACTTTCCTCTTCATCTCTGGCTGTCTTAACTCAACATGTATTTTTATACTTAGTTCTTCAAAGGTGCCAAACCTTTCTGCTTCAGTGTCCTTAGGCTGGCTCAGTAGGTGTTGAATATGCAGCTCCAAGATTTTTTCATCGACCTCATATCCCATAGGCATTATCCACACAGTTCTTGGCTCAACTGCCTCTATTAGGCATTGATCAGTGTCAACAATGAAGCAAATTGTGTCCTTGTATTTTTCAACTATGGACTGTGGTATTCTCTCTCTGGCTTGCATCATGCTTTGGAAGTTCTTAAAGTACCCCCAGAGGGCTATGTTTTGGGCTTGAGCATCACCAAGTCCATACATGTAATCTCTAATCTGAATTGCAACCGGTTTATCATTTTGCCTGACCCAACCAATTGATCCAGGTAGTTCATTCATATAATAGAAGAACAAACATAGTATTAGGCTACCATATTTAAAGGAATTTTTCTTATCCTTTTTAATCTTCTGCAAGTTCTCCAATAGCTAATTTAGAAGAAGCTCACATAGATCATAATCTGTATCTCCCCTCAACATTTGATATGCTGCATAGATTGTTGTGCCAGACACAGAATTCTCCCTGCTCGAATGATAGATTTTGTAGCCGATTATCATTGAGGCAAACTTGACATCTGGATTTGTGATATCATCTATGGTCATTGCTCTTTTGTCAAATTTAGATCCGGTGGCTTTAGTTACTATTTGGTTCTTCAAAGATTTAAGTGCAGGTAACCCACCGGATGAATGTAGTCTGGTCACTGCCCTGATGGCATCTTAGTTATCTTGAAGGGCCTCATTAGCCACATAAAATTATCATGAATCCTGCTTAGAACATACTCGACCCAATCATCTTTTGCAAAACATGGAAAATGTATGCAATGTCTGAAGTGTTTGTCCCGGAGGGCCTTGAATTCAGGTTTGAGTTCAAAATTCTCATCTATTAGCTGTTTGTGATAAATGTCCATCAATTTTGAGTCTCCAAATTCTTCAATGTTGGCATGGATATAAACCCTAACATCTTCTACATGCAATACTCTGTGCAGAATGCTAGAAAAATACGCCCAAAGGATCAACTTCTAGAGATTTGTAAGGGTGTTTCTTGAATTTAGGTCGCAGCCTATCAGAGATATTGACAACCATTGGGTAGCTATTTTGCAAGAGATTCAGAGAGAGATTTTCAGAATGGAAGTACCTTTTCACGCTTTAGGGTTTGAAGCAAGAGCCGGAACAAATCGCTGGTTGAATTTGTTTTTCAGTTGATCTTGAGTGAATTGTAGAATTTTCTTTGCAGAGCTCTTCTATTCTTCTTTGTGAGTGCAAGTGTGTAAATAATGAGTGAAAGAATCCTTTTATCCTTGCACAAACCCTAATTTCCTTTTGTAATAAATGCACAACTTAAGTTATCTGGTTGCCTTGTTTTGAGAAAGATCTTCTTGAATCACTGCGTCGAACTTAGAATCATTGTTAGTGAGGATTGACAATGTATCTTCTTTTATTCAATCATGCCATGGGTTCATAGATCAAAGCATTTCAATTCTGAATCATACTGGATCTGTTTGTGAAATTCTGCTTTACCGGATAGCTGTCGAAACCAGATTAACTTGAGCAGTTATAAATCTTGCAAAACTCCATGCGGATCTTTCAAATTTTGACTGAAGGTTATTTGGAGGTTTTTCTGAGAAACCTTTAATCTGCAGCGTCAGATGTTTACTCAATGTGTAGAATTTAGGCACTAGTTGGCTGGCTGGGGGAAATTATTTTTCTTTGTGACTCCCCTTGAGCCAGAGCTCACCTTTTTAGTTTTCAGAAGGAATATCAGCACCGGATTCCGGTGCAGATCCATCCCCAATACTTTTTGTACTCTTCTTTACCCAAATCTTGCTCATCTCCTTTTAAACTTCATCCGCATTCACTTTACCTTTGCCCTTATCTTGTTTCTGATCATGTTCCACTGGACCTTTTCTATCCTGATTTCTGCTTTTGCAAAATTTGGCAATATGATCAGATCTATTGCAATTGTAACATATAACATTTCTTTGCTTATTTGATTAATATCCTCTTGATCTACATTGATTAGCCATATGTCCCATCTATTGCATGCAAAGCATCTACCATTGAATGAATTGTTTATTTGCATATTTTTGCATTCATGAGATTTGTGACCATACCTTTTGCAATTAAAACATTGTCCAGAGAAGGATGGATTATTCTGATTCATTCTCCTCCTGCACTGAGTTGCTTTATGGCTGAAATTGTTGCAATTGAAGCAGTATCCATTGAAGGATGGATATTTTTGGGCATTTGGTTTCCTTACCGGAGGTCTTCTGGGCTTGTTTCTTTGATTTCCTGAACCAAATTTATTTTGGCTGGATCCAAAGCTTTCACCTTTCTCATATCCCAAGCCACGCTTATCATCTACCCTCTTTCGGCTTTCAAGAAGAACTTCAAGTTGGGCTGAGCTTATCTTAAATTTTTCTTTGTATTCATTTGCAGTTTGAAGATCTTGTTTAAGAGTGTCTATCTAATTCTCAAGTTGTTCTTCATTTTCTCTAGCTTCTTCAAGATCAGATTCAAGATGCCTGATTATTTTGTCCATTTTGTGGCAGTCCTATATTTTCTCCTTGAGGGATTATTTTAGATTATCTTCAATCTTTCTTTTTTCTTCAATTTCTTGGGTGAATTTCATAACCCCTGATTCCATTTCATGCCTTACCATAATGACTTCTTTTGATAGCTTCTCACATAACTTATTTTTTTCATTCAGATCTTCATTAGTATCATTGGCTTCACTCTAATTGGCTAATTTTTGAAGTAGTTCCTTTCTCTTTTTCATAGAAATACTAAGTTTTTCTTTTAGCTCATTTATGAATTCATCAGCTTGTTTGAGTCTTTCTCTCAAATTATTGACTTCAGAGTGGGATTGTTCAATATCATCTAGGGCAAACTGAAGTTGTTCCTTCATACCATATGCATCCATTGAGATTCCCAGATCTTCCTCAAGCTGTTAGGCTTTGTTCAGAGGAACCTCGCTCTGATACCAATTGTTGGAACAATGCAAATAATTGAGAGGAGGGTGAATCAGTTATTTTATAACTTTTATCTTTCTTGCTTTCTTTTCTTATCTTAACATTTAGTGCTCTATCAAAACATGGAAACAAAGACAACCATAAGAACTAAAAAATGAAATCAACACATAACACAAGGATTTTTACGTGGAAACCCTATTAAGGGAAAAACCACTGGGTGACTAACCCAAGATTGTATTCTCTGTTAAAAGAATGAGGAGTACAAATTTGACACTTTCCAATTAGGGCTCACTGCTCGAGCACACTGCTCACAAGAGGCACACTGCCTACAAGAGACTCACTGTCTACAGAACTTACAGAAGATAATCAAGTGTTTGAACTGATGAGAAGCATCTACAAATGCAAGAGTTCAGTTCTGGTTAGGCACAATTTACTAATCTGATGCACTTTATTCTTCCTCTGTTCAATGTTGTTGTTTAGTCACATACCGGACTTGAATTGTTGTTCTCACTTATCCCTACTTTTCTTCGTACCTTATTACCTTTAACCTTCTCCACACACACTTACATACTGGAATCCATCTGGTATATATATCCGCATCAAGGATTTCATCAACTTTCTAGTCGGCAACAAGAACACTCAAGATATTTGCAAGTTATTGATCTGTCGACTGAATCCATGCTTAATTTGTGATGCGCATCAAAAGCTTAAGTATAGAAGTCATTAATCATGTCGTCCAACATTGTATAATCCCACAAATTGCTTGATCAAGACTTTTTACACATCTGGATTGAAGTCTGATACTCTGCCGGTCAGTTCTTCCTTTGTATGCTCTGTCTGATTGGAACCCAACACTCAAATGCTCATATCTTTTTCTTGTTTTATCACCAGAGGCTAAATATTTGGAATACAGTAGTCATGATACCCCTCTTGACTTGTCCAAGTCCGCAACTTACTGAGTTACACCATCTGAGAGATCCAGACCTGATTGTCAGACCTTGTTACATACTCTGTTCTTGTTCACTGGACCAAAACAATCTTTAATCTGACTTTCAGTATAGGCATACTATGTACTGTGGATGTGTGTGATAGACTTTGTTGCCATCAATGACAACACTTATGAAGCCACACAGTGTCGCTTGCCAACAAGTAAATCTCCCAAATTTTGATGGTTCAAATAAAATCACAGCCCATGCATGGCTACAAAAGATGAACACCTATCTTACCCTTAGTCCAATGACCGAAGAAGACGCTATTCAATTTGCCACTCTACATTTAGAAGGATTAGCCTACGAATGGTGGCACCATGGATGTCACACCCAAGGACATCAAAATGTAATGTTCTATGACAAATTCACACAAAAATTTATCAAAATATTTGATCAGAAACATCCTCAACAAGACTTCAAAGAATTAACTCAATTAAAACAATAAGGGATCGTGGAAGACTACATAACCGAATTCTAGAAAATTTCAATAAGAGTTTCAGAAGTCGATGAGGATAGACTCACTTATCTATTTGTTAAGGGATTGAAAGACTCACTTCGAGGGTTGGTGACTGCTCTTAACCCAACAGCCCTTGAGGATGCCATTGAAACAACTTTAAGACTAGAAACTTCCTCCACATATAACAAAACTTCAAATACAAAACCGTTCCACAAGAAAGAGAGTTCCCCAAGGTCTTTGCCTCAAGAGATAAACCCTTCATGAAGGAAGATAGACACAAGAAACCATACCTTTCTTACAATGACCATGAGGAGCTAAGAAAGAAGGGCCTTTGTTTTGATTGCAAGAAAGAATGGGAGAGAGGACACATTTGTGAACAAGATAAAAAGGTGTGTTTTAAATACAAAGAAGTATGGAAACTAGGACATAAGTGCAAAGACTTTGTGAAGGGAAACACGTGTTTTAAATGTAATGAGAAATGGGAAGCAGGGCACAGATGTGGAGAAAGAATCCAGATACACCATATAGAAGTCCCGTCCAATGAAGAAATATGAGGGGGAAATGAAGAAACTTCAAGTAAAAGAATGAAGGGAAGTTAATTGTCGAATTGAGTACATTCTTTTCATGCGGAGAAGAAGTTGAGAAACAAAACGTGATCATCCCACTCTGAGATTGCTTGAGGACAAGCAATTTTGAGTGGGGAGGGCTGTCATGTCCCCATACTAATGATTTATAATTGAATTGATTATGAATGATATTAAATCTATACATTTAAATTAAATAGAATATATTACAAATCAAATATATTTAATATATTTAATCGGATTAAATATTATAAGTATTATAAACTAAATATTATAAATTAGTTATTATAAATATTAAATGTTATAAATATATCATAAATTAGATATTATAAATATTATAAATTGAATATTATAAATATTATAAATTAATTATAAATTAAAATAAACTAAATATTAAATATTATAAGAGGGTTGACTTCCCTTAAGAGAAGCACCCAAAAAGTCTTAATAAAGACTTACTATTATAGGCTATAGAAGGCAACTATAAGGAATAATTTAAGGACAACGAATTGTTTACTTATGGGAGCAATCAAACCAAAGGAGATACAAATGATATCAAAAGGGGCATAACTTAATAAAAGGTATCGATTGGAAATAAAGTTAGTTAATATTAATAATGCTACAACAAACAAACTTAAGGTAGCGGTCAGCGATTGTAAAATGGCAAAAGATAGCAGTCAGCGATTATAAAGGAGAAGGAAGTATTAACTAATGTATTATGAAGAGTTACTCATACAAAGGCTGCGATCAGCCTTAGGGGCAGTGATCCTTACTAAAGGTTATGACTTTATGAGGAGTCATCACCCTTTGAAAAGGGATGACTCCTCTCATAGAGATATAGAGGTATATAGAGAGAAAGAGCAGTAGTGAGGAGGATATAGAAAATATACATTTCTAATTTTATATAGATATACCTGAGCATACAAGAAAGAAGTGGAATATATAGAGAGCTCTGAAATCTGATTGTGGTAGGGTTTATATGAGCATGTAATGTATGAATTTAAATATAGAATATGCAAATTGTATTTATGATGTCACCTTCATAATTCATTATGTATTGTTGATATGATTATTTGAGAATGTGGGTGTGATAAGAGCTTGTTAAGCATAAACCTATACAATGATAGGAGGAAGAAAAGTACAAAAGGGATACGGGACCCTCTCTTAGGTACGCCACCCAAAAGGAAATAGAATGAATCCTCATGGGCCAAAGGGGTACTGCCTTTTAGTTAAAGGGTACTGCCTTTGGGTCTAGGAGAGTCATGCTACCAGAAGGTGCCCTCTTCTAGATATACCACCCAAGAAGGAATGGAATGAGCCCACATGGGCCAAAGGGGTTCTTCCTTTTAGTTGAAGGGTTCTATCTTTGGGTCTAGGAGAGTTGTGCTACCAAGAGGGGCCCTCTTCTAGATATGGCACCCAGGATGGGAAAAGATAAGTTCACATGGGCCAAAGGGGTTCTACCTTTTAGTTGAAGGGTTTTGCCTTTAGGCCTAGGAGAGTTGGATTACCAAGACACTCTTTTGAGACCTCACTCCCCTATCATGGTATAGCACTATAAGGAGACCAATCATGAGGAAATGGGGAAAGATCGCAAGATGAGGGGATAATGGATAAATTAGAATCCTCATGAGGTACACCACCTCATATGAATGGCATGGGCCACATGAGGCCAAGGGGGTTCTACCTTTATTTGAAGGTTTCTGCCTTTGGGCCTAGAGAGGCTAAGACACCCCATCGAGTCACTCTCTTCCATGCTTCCCCATGGTTGATCATCCCAAGGTAAGATTCAATTGAGTTTATTAAATTGTTATGGACTTACTGATGTTTAAGATTTTTAACTTGTTTACAGGAGTTAAATCAAGCCAAGGTACTCTCTAAACCTCTGTTTGCTTGGAAATTGCTAATTTAGGAAAAAAATAGTGTTGTCATAAAAGGGGACATTATAATAATTTACATGCAACAAGATGTATATATGTTTTAAAAACTTTTATAATGGGTTTTTTCAAAAGATTTTTATCTTTAAAAACTTTGGAAGCCTTAATAGATTGATCAAAGTTTTGTTATTAAACGCAACATTTACAACATGTTGTGTTGCCTCTTAGTGATGTTAGTTCCTTTTAAGTTTAGTTCATCTATGCAAAGACAATGTATTTACATTGTATTGCTATTAACAAAGAAAGAAGAAATATATGCATATTGATCATTTTATTTGGGACTATTAACACTGTTATGTTATACTTGAACATATTTTTTGTATGCAAATCTTAATGAGTATTTAAGTGTGAAATAGTTGTAGCTCAAACCTTGAGTTTTTTAACAAGTTGACTTCTACAAATAGTTACGAATTAGGCAAAAGGGACCCACCATGCTTCAAAAGATAATATGTATTAGAAAAAGGAAATTTTGTATAGCAAGGAAATTATGTATGTCAACCACACAATTGCACATTGAGCTATCTTAAACCGCGGTCTTGTATTTTAGAAGGGATCCATTCATGTGGTTCTTAAGGTTGTTGGAGTTCTTGCCATCTTCCAACATCATGAATGAGATTGAGTCCTGGCAGGTTTGTAGTAGTAGCAAAATTGGTGACATAATGGTATTCATAGGAATGCTTGGTCATTTTTCGTCCATAATGAATTATTTTAGGAGAACACTATTCACCAACAATCTTTGTACCGACATGCTTTACATACCACTCAAGATGACTATTGGGAAATTCAAAACAAAGATTTAGAATGTGTAGAAGAATTTCATGTGTAGTACTTGCCTTATAAGGAGTCATTTGGGATAGTAATACCTTACAATGGGGGTTCAACATACCAACCAAAGTGTCTAACCTATGTAAACCATAAGGAATATTACGAATTTAACATATCTATAGCTTATCAAGATACATGTGCATCTTTATACCTTTTAGCTAATCTTCTTAACATGGTAATATTTCCTCCTATAATGGTAGATGCCCATAATCTTATCCATTGATATTCAGGATATGTTGTTCTATTATTCCATAAACTGCTAATTTGAAACATAAGGAAGATTGTACTTATAGAGATAAAGCTCTATATAATCTTTCTTTAACATTATTTAGGAAGTTCTTTAATTTTCCTTAGAATAGTCATAGCTAGGTTTTTTGGAATAGGATTGTTTTGATTATCAAAATTTATAATCATATAAATAAAATTCTTGGAGAGAGGTTTCTATAGAAACCTTATTTTTTCAATAGAACAGATAAGCGTATGTATCTTGTAGTACCTTGGCGATTGAAACAAATAGAAATCATCAAAAATAAAACTTTGCACAAACATAAGGAATTATTTTAGCAACGTTGTGAAATAAAATTGAGGGGATAGACATGGTTCACATCATAGGATATTGAATCACAATAGCTATTATATAAATATAGTTATAAATACATAAAAACATAAACACAAAAAACACTACAATGTCATTGGGTAACCAAAGGTTGGTTTCATATGTTTCCTTGTTTGAAGTTGGAAACTTAATAGTACTTGTTGCATGACTATTCGTCTTCAGTTCAGAATAGTCAATGACCACCAAAGAAGTATAAAAAGACTAATACATTGCATATAAGCAATATACAAAAATATAAAGTGTTTTGACTAAAATGAGCAATAGAAACACTATGATCATTTCAATTATTAGAATAGTGAGCCCTTGTAACATGAATTCATCATCAACAAAGGCATCCATTTCTTTGCTATACTAGATGATTATATAATTTGTAACGGTGGTGATGTGGAACAACTATTTGGAAGTTCTTAATATTCCATACACCCTATTTGCATAATCTGTCAATCACTTGTTACAATATCCTTTAGGATGTGAGTTGCACCAAATGCACAATTTTAGCACTTATTTTAAGAACAATTAGACTATCATAAAACATTAATTGTAAATACTATATTAATTCATGATGATTGGATCAACATCTTGACCAAGACTAGAAAATAGGAATCTGATTCTTGTGATGTGGAGTTGTTGCAATTCAAGTTCCATTTTATGATGACATGGATATTGGACCACACAAGTATGATTTAGCCAATACCATATCTATAATTCAGAGAAGCATAATTGGTCAATGGCCACAAGGTTAGTGTTTTGATAAAGATTAAGTTGGTTTGAATATAGCATAAACCCTATAGATGGTAGAACTTATAGTAACACATCATCCACCAAGTAATCCAAAAGCAACAATTTATCACAACTGGTGTTGTGGGGAATATAGTGAATATTGTTGTAATTACCTATTATAACAAATGTTGAATTTAATTTGTTGATCTTTGTAGTAAAATAAATCATATGATTGAAGTATAGATATATAATGCAAATAGAAACCCTTCAAACAAGTACATGTTAGAATTAATAGTGTCAAATAAATGAGAGTGCATAATTTAGTTTTGCAAATAAATGAGAGTATTCAATAAATTCATGTTCATGCATCTATATAGTTGCAACACATAATTTAGTTGCATCTTGAAGATGTCTACACGTGTCAAAATGTAAAATTTGGAACTTCGTTAATGACCATGTCTTTGTGTTTGTATGCTATGCTTGCTACTATTAAATCCTTAGACATAGGATGACTTTACCACAGCTACTTGCTCTAGCATATTGCTTCCTTGTTTTTAGAAAATAACCATGTTGTGTTCCATTTCCATTACTGGGTAGGTAATGAATAGTAGTAGCATTACCCTAGCATCCAACCCACATAAATATTGAAATTAAATAAATAAGAAGAGTAACCATGAAATCGTGTTTGCTATGGCATAATACCACTTAGTTGATCACATGCATTTGCCCTAGGTGGATCCCTCATAGCTTAACAAATATTTTTCTCATCATTATTAGAGTGACACTAAGTTCTTAAATTTTTCTCAATCAAGTGAAATTTTTTGTTTGTTTGGTGGCTTTAGTATATTGATTGTCATTTTTAAATTGTTCTACTTTGGCTAGTCTGCAACAGGCTCTAAAAGACTATGCAGTGACGAATACATTCTTGGTATTCAATTGCTCCTATAGGAGCTATTGGTGGGTATGAGCATGCAAGTGGTGAGATTGGTCATGAAAGTAGAAATAATTACGATTATGTTTGAAGGAGATAATGTCTATGAAAATATTATTGTGCCAATGGATGCATCTATTATTACAAGGTTGTATTGTTGTTCTAGAAAAATAACACTATTTTCAACCATAGTAGGCCACTTTCTATTTTTAGTTTTCAAATTTTGGATTTCACTATCCAACACATGAAACAATTTTTTTGATTGTTGATATTATACATAAAGCACATAGCACGTCTACTACATTACAAAATAAAAACTCTAATCCACCAATACTATTATTTCTGCAGAGGATCAACTCATTTGAAAGCTGAAGCTTTTCATTTATCTTTTGTTAAATTGTTATTGCTTTGAACATTGTAAGGAAGGTGGCAATGTTATGCAGACAACTAGGTTGAAACCAATTCATTTATTCTTCTAACATTTGTATTTTATGTTCTACATCAAAAAAAATAAATTTCAATGTCATAAGTAGTTTTTATCATTTTCAAATGTAGACTTTCATTGGTTTTGCAAGAGAAAAGTTGTACATTATTAGTAATAGCTTTGTTGGATTCATAAATTTGTTGCAAACAACAAAAAATGAGTTAAAATAAATGATATTTATGTAAAATATCTTTTATGTATGCTTTCAAGCTATCAATATTAATAGCAAAAATTGTAACAAAAGCACACAACTTTCTAATTTGTAATTTGCATTTCTCTACAAACAAAATAAATAATATTATTTAAAGCAAATTAGGTTATTCAAATAGCAATATCAACTATATCTAAAATTGTTTGTTGGAAAAGCTTGTGAAGAATGAGCTTTTCATCCATTGTATATTTCTCCAAGTATTTGTCACTATTGATTCATGTACATACACTAATAACTTGTCCCAATCAACTTTTGGACATCATCAATAGACAAATCAAATGTGTTAATGTTACTAGTGGATACATGAGTAGGAGTATCAATATATGGAATGCTACTATTGTAATTGTGAAGAACACATAATTATACTGAGAGGAGGGGTGAATCAATATAATACAAACTTTTACTTTTTCACAACTTAATAATCATAACAATATCAATCACACAAGATATATCAATGATGCACCACAAGAACACAAGATTTACGTGGAAACCCTTAAAGGAGAAAACCATGGAAAAATATTTCTTATATATAAATCTCTTTTACAATCTTTGTAGGCTCCAACCTACAGGAGACACCAATCCCCTCTTATATGATTTGTGAGCACCAACCCACTGGAGACACCAATCCCCACTTGTAGATTTCATGAGCACCAATCCGTAACTGAGCACCAACCTAGTAGGAGACGCTAATCTCTCATTAAGACACCAACCTTCTATGGATCTGGATCACTATCTTGTACAAATATGATTGCAACTCACACAATATCCTGTCTTCACAAATCACACAATGTTCTTCCTTTCAAATTTGATCTAAATGATGCATAGTCTCTTTTCACAAACTGATCAGAATCATGATTACTCTCTTCCTTCAAATCTGATCCAAAACATGTACCACTTCTTCACACAAAACTAGTCATAATCATAGCATCAACTTCTCATAACCTTTTGCATTATCTTTCTTAGCATTCAACCCTTAATCTTCACATACACTTGTCATAAATATGTTTGCATTTGTCCTTCATGTACATGGCAACATATACTTATCAAAAGATATCTAAATTACATTTCATTTCTGCCTCTATTCTTCTCTCAAATCTCCTCTTTTATTCACATATTTCTCATTTTCACTCTTCATTTAAAAAATCTCATCTACTTTCCCTTAAATATCACTATCTTCCTCTTTCAAGAGAGGTGACTTCTCTCAAGGGATGTAACCATACCGAAAGATGCAACTCCTTTTAAATAATATACCTCTTCATAATAGTTTTGTCTTTTTGTGAATGGAGCCCACCTTCAAATTAATCATTGCCTTTCTTTTATTAATCATACCTCTTCCCTTGACCAAATCGCTTTCTCTTCTTTAACTTTTTGCATTACTTCATGATGCATTCAATCGTACCACTCCTTCCCTCTTCATGAAATTGTATTACCTCATAATCTTATTCTAATTAAGACATTATCTTATGTGGAGCGTTGCACATAAATCACACCCCTTTCATATCAACACATCTCTTTATCATTTACTACTCAAAAAGGTTATTGTTGCCTTTTACATTTAGTAACCTATCTTCTTATCGCATCACTTTTATGTTATGAATAAGATAGTAACAAGGAATGATCGTTGTCATCTTTTCTTAATCGCTAGTCTTTTAAATATAAATTCTTGCACTTCATTCCATAACAAATCAAACTCCTTTATTAATATCAATCATTACCTTCTATATATTAATCATTTATCAACTTTTTATTATTGATCGTTGTCCTCAAATCACACTAACTTATGTTTATAATACTTTTGTCTTATAGCGCTCACCCACCTTTTGTAATATCTAAATTTCTTTTCTTTTGAGTGGTCGGCCACTCGAGAGGTCAACCAAAGTATGAGAATTTAAATCTTTAATTTAAATATCTAATCTCCTTTTGGTGCCATTTTCTTATCTTTATTTTGTTTAAATCTTTAATTTAAACAAACACAAATTGGCCTTATAAATATATATGCTCTTCATATATACCATGCTCAAAATTGATCTCTCATGCTTTCTTATAAATGGATTGCCTTCTTATATATGTCTTCATCTTCATAAAGTCAGCCCATCAAATAGCCTTCTAATTGCAAAACACAAAAATATCAAAGTTTAAATCGTTAATTGAAACTTTACGATCCATCATCTTAGAGAAGTTGACCATGATAGAAATAAGCATTCTTAAACTCCAATGTGATCCATCATTCTTCTTCATCAACGTCTATTCAACAACTGATCCAATTTGCCTTAGATATGCCACTTACTGACTTTAATGACATCAATGACAACATTTCCAACAATCTCTTTCAATGATATTGCCTTGCATTCAATCATATTGCTATGTTGACATCAATGACAACCATTTCCTATACTCTCATATATTCATTCGTGATAACAATCATGACTACCTTCTTGACATCAATGACAACATGTCCAACAATCTCCCCCTTTGTCATTAATGGAAACACAAACATAATCCTCTCTTTTTACATTGCTCCCCCTTACTTTATCTCTCCTACTTTGACATCAATGGCAAAGGGAAGTTTAACATGCTTCTCTTATTTTCTGTGATGCTCCCCCTATCTGTAAGGCTCCCCCTTTGTCTCTATGTAACTTGGGTGATATGCTTCCTCTATAGCTATGCAACAATATTTTGGATGATCTTAAGTTTGACAAATTAGGAACTTGCTTTGTTATCCCATCATTCACTATGCATCTTACAAGATGGCTTCAACCCTTCACAAAGAATCTCCCCCTGTATGTAATACTCCTTCTTGACATTAATGGCATCATTTTTCTTTTTCTTATACCTCTTTCTTGCTGTAACTCTCCCTCTTTCTGCAACTTTCCCCCTTTTTCATTAATGGTAAAGGGATATTCGTCATCTTTCCATCCATTATTTTCTATGGCATCATTACATCAATATAATCTCCTTTAATGTGAATTCGAACATAAGTATCAACAGCACCATCCAACTTTCCACTCTCAATATCTTTTGCTTTTGCCAACACATGTTCTAGCAAATTGTCAAATGCAAATATACGAGCATACTCTTCAGGCAAGGACTTATTTGGATTGTTATCATCTTCCTTACAGGTTCTTGTAAATGTCTCTCATTAAGTTTAGTCTTTCTAACATCTTTATCATGATTTCTTTCTTCTTTCATTGTCTCAAACCTTCTAGGCTCTCTATCATTTGTTTACTATAACATCTGCCACTTTTCACATTGTCATCAAATGCTATGTAATACTCTGTCATTCATACATGATCTTTCTTATTTGATTGTCACTCTTGCACATTGAAACATTGTCATGTTGTAACCTTCCTCTTGAATGTTCTATGAGAAGTACATTATCTATTTATCACTGAAGTTTGCTATTTCTGACTTGAAGACTATCACCATTCTCAATGTGTCATACTTCTTATGCCTTTGATGACTACATTATCACCATTCCCACTATACTTTGTCCTTCAAATTTCTGCCATGCATCTTTTGTCAACCATCATGTCATACATGTTTTGAACTATACTTTGTTGAAAATATTTATGGTTTTTACTTCTCATGTTTTTAAACTCCATTCTCAAGAACATAGCTAAATAGTCTTGTTGTATGCCTAGCCATTCTTTAGTCTCTCTTCTTTTCTCCAATCATATCTTCTCTTTCTCTAATAATTCTTGCCCTTTGATCAATGACAACAAAATTCTCATATAGAATGTGTCTTAGTTGATCTATCTTGAATTGTCTTCTCCATGGAGCTAAAAGATCGTACAATGGTTAGCTCCCCCTGAACTCATACTTCTCTTTATGAACTTGGTGACATCACTTGTGCATGAAGTGCATTTTGTACAAGCATAGGTTCTTCCTTCTTCTCATTATCTAGCTCTTGTTTCCTTTTCCATACTTTTATGTATTTTCCCTCTTATTTGGTTATGGCATCCTCCATCTTGTGCTATCTAGGTGGTTTCACAAAACTACTTCTACAAGACCTTGCTTTATGCCCATAGTTGTTGTAATTGTAGCATGTGACATTATAATCTACCAAAGGTGCAAAGGAGTTATAGTTCTATCTTGAGAACCCATAAGAACTCCTAGTCTTGTTCCAACCAACATGTCTTGCTTGAGTTCTACAATCTCTTTCTTTGTGACCAAAGTTGTTGCATTTATAATGTATGATATTCTTCTTTCTATTTAGCAACCCATAAGAACCTCTATTCTTGGTCCAATCAAAGTTTCTTGCATGTTTCCAACAATCCATTGCTTTATGTCCAAAGTCATTACAAGAATAACAATAACCATAGAAAGAATGATGAAACCTATTCATTTGTGCTTGCCTTGGTGGAAGCAGTTTCTTGAATGTGCCACTCTTAGCTTCTGGATGCATACCAAGACCACTTTTATCAAAAACTTACCTTTGAGAGTTGATAATGTCATCTAACATTTCGGTACTCTTCTCATTTTTAAACTTTGGTTTAATTAGGCATTTGCCTTTTCAAACTCCTTTCTTAAGGAAATGATCTTCGATTCAAGCTTCTCACAATTTTCTTCCCTTTCCTTTAGTTGCTTTCTTACCTCCTCCTCACTTCTTTTTGCTTCATCTATTTGGACTTTCAGATCTATAATCCTCCTCTCTGATTCTTCAAGGTCATTTGATAATTTTGATTTAAATTCACTATCATCTTGAATTTGCTCTTTTTTATTTCAATTCTCTTTCCTAAGTCTCTTGATTTCACTTAGGGCAAAAATTAGTTCTACTTCCAGATCAACCACTCCTCATTCTTCATCATCTTCTTCTCTTTTACTCACAAAATTGTCTCCATCTAACACGACATATTTGCAAGTTTCAATTTCCATGTTTGTTCTATTTGTCATCCCATATCCTTTGCTTGCATCTCTATCATCACTTGCATTTGGTGTTGTTGGTGCTTGTTGACCTATGCTTAGCTTGGCATTTCCTTTTCTTCTTTCCATGTGTGCTCTTATGATCTACCTTCAAGTGGTTAAACTTTTTGAAGGAACCCACTCTGATACCAATTGAAGAACACACAATTATACTAAGAGGGGGGTGCATTAGTATGATACAAACATTAACTTTTTCACAACTTAATAATCATAACAATATCAATGACACAAGATCTATCAATGATGCACCACAAGAAGAACACAAGATTTACATGGAAACCCTTACGGGAGAAAACCATGGCAGAATATTGCTTATATATAAACCTCTTTTACAATCTTTGTTGGCTCCAACCTATAGGAGACACCAATCCTCTCTTATATGATTGGTGAACACCAACCCACTAGAGACACCAATCCCCACTTGTAGATTTTGTGAGCACCAATCTGCAACTAAGCACTAACCTAGTAAGAGACACCAATCTCTCGTTAAGGCACCAACCTTCTATGGATTTGGATCACTATCTTCTACAAATTTGATCGCAACTCACACAATATCCTTTCTTCACAGATCACATGATGTTCTTCCTTTCAAATCTGATCCAAATGACACATAGTCTCTTTTCACAAACTAATCACAATCATGATTACTCTCTTCCTTCAAATCTGATCCAAAACATGTACCACTTCTTCACACAAAACTAGTCATAATCATAGCATCAACTTCTCATAACTTTCTACATTATCTTTTTCAGCATTCAACCCTTAATCTTCACATACACTTGTCATAAATATGTTTGCATTTGTCCTTCATACATGGCAGCATATACTCTTCAAAAGATATATGAATTACATTTCATTTCTACCTCTATTCTTCTCTCAAATCTCCTCTTTTATTCACATATTTCTCATTTTCACTCTTCATTCAAAAATTCTCATCTACTTTCCCTTAAATATCACTATCTTCCTCTTTCAAGAGAGGTGACTTCTCTCAAGGGATGTAACCATACCAAAAGATGCAACTCCATTTAAATCATATACCTCTTCATAATTTAGTTTTGTCTTTTGTGAATGAAGCCCACCTTCAAATTAATCACTGCCTTTCTTTTATTAATCATACCTCTTCCCTTAACCAAATCACTTTCACTTCTTTAACTTTTTGCATTACTTCATGATGCATTCAATCGCACCACTCCTTCCCTCTTCATGAAATCGTATTACCTAATAATCTTATTCTAATTAAGACATTGTCTTATGTGGAGCACTACACATAAATCACACCCTTTCATATCAACACATCTCTTTATCATTTACTACTCACCAAGGTGATCGTTGCCTTTTGCATTTAGTAACCTGTCTTCTTATTGCATCACTTTTATGTTATGAATAAGATAGTAACAAGGAATGATCGCTGCCATCTTTTGTTAATCACTAGTCTTTTAAATATAAACCTGCACTTCATTCCATAACAAATCAAACTCCTTTATTAATATCAATCGTTGCCTTTTATATATTAATCATTGTTCAACTTTTTAATATTAATCGTTGTCCTCAAATTGCACTAACTTATGTTTATAAGACTTTTGTCTTATAGCACTCACCTTGGGTGAGTCATCTCTATTAGGGAGTCAACCACCTTTTGTAATATCTAAATTTCTTTTCTTTTGAGTGGTTGGCCAAACTATGAGAATTTAAAGGAAAAAATAATAATAATAATAAATAAATAAATAAAAAATAAAAAGAAAAAAGAAAAAAAATGGTGCAATAAAAGCAAATGGTGAAAACCTGGAAACATACACTATTTGTGATAAACTGCTTCCTCCATCTTGTAGGATTTCAGTTTTCATCCATCTTTTCTTCTGCATCCATCAAAATGCATAAAGATACTTATCATGGCTTGTTGATTCGCTAGCTTTTACAGCCTTATCAAATAAGGATATCCATCTAATCCTTCACCCATTGTGTCATCTATCATAACTCCATCGTCAAAGTCTTTGTCGAACTACATCGCCTCTACGCTTTCACGTAGGCAAGGCCATCATCGATGAGCCCCCGAGGCACTAGGTTAGTCCCTTAGGGTCAGTTGCATCGAGTCTTCCATCCCTACCGCTCATCTTACCGTAATCTATTACATTTCATTCCGTTTATCCATTACCAATGCCAGTCTCCATGGTCAAACTACGTTGCCTCTATGCTTTCACGTAGGCAATGCTATCATTGATGATGGTGCAGGAGCACCCCAACAAAATCAAGCCTCTGTGAGGCAAATTTGCATTTTGAGTCCATGAGGTTAATAGGTTGATTTTAAGTAGTTTATGTTATTTTTGTCTTTAAATAAGGTCCAAGAGACCATTGCAATGTATTTGAGGTCATTCTATAGTTTGGGTGTCAAAAATGCAAAATAGGTAAAAAGTTGCTAACTTACAAAGTTGCAAAATTGTCAAAAAGGTGCAACTTGGAATGTGAAGAGTCTTTAGGAGGTTAGGAAGTTTAAAAGTTGGTTATTCATGGTTGGGATGTTGAATAAGGCTTTAAATAGCCCATATGTATGTTGAGATTGGTGTGGGTGGAGATGTATTGAAGTTTGAATAAATGAAACCTCATTTTCTTTGTTTTTCACACACCTTCATTGTTGTTCTTCAGTATGGTACGGGTTGTATGGCCCTGATTATGTTTGAGACCATATGGGATGGATGTGTCTTAGAATCTACTTTATTTTTCTTTTTGTTTCATGAAATTTCATTACATTTTGAGGAAGTTATGAATGTTTTTGTGGCTGTAATTCCTAGATTTTCCCTGTAACAATCCTATTGCAGCATGTAGTATATCCTTGTACAGACTTGTATTGACTTTAAACCAATGGGAAAAGAAGGATAAATGAATATAGTTTCATTTTATTTTTGTTTGGACCAATTTCATGAAGATTTGCAGAAGTTATGATCATTTTAGTGAGTGCAGGTCTGAAAAACAGAGTTTCAGGGTATAGTCAAGAGGCTAAGACCTAGGGTTTGTAAAAATACATGTGGGAATGAACCTTTGGTGGATTAATAAGCATGAGCAGGCCCAAACAAATATGTTCCAATCATTGTTTAAGAGAAAATGAGTCTGGAGATAACCAAATCAATAAACCCTATGAGTCACAAGGCCTAATTAGGCCTAAATTGAGACAGTAACAGTCATGTTTGAGCCCTGTTTCCTAGAACAACCTATGTTGATCTTTTGATATGTTTTAAAACCCCTTAAAGGGTACTCAAAAAGTCTATCACAGTCTTGAATGGAGGCCTGTGTCAAACGATATTGTCTGACAGTCCTATTTTGAGGGCTACAAGGACTATGGTAGTTGGTAGGCAAAGTATTATGAATGAAGAATGCAGACTTGGATGAGAGTTTGGGATGGTTGTAGTTGAGTCCTTGAGAGGTAAAAGACCCCTAGAAGTCTTGTTTTGGTTAGAAGAGTTAGAAACTCCAAATGGTGCCGTTGTGGAGATCCTTGTCTTGAGAAGTTTTTGTGAAACTTGAAGTATCTGAGTGATTGAAGCCCATTGTTGTGAAATATGTTTCCAAGTAGTTGAGATTCTTCCTTTGTACTACATCAAAGTGGTATCAGAGCTCAGAAAAAGATCTGAGCTAAGATTTTGTGGTTTTGTATTTGTGAGTTTGTGGTTTGAGTTGTGGTTGTGTGCAGGTTAAGAAGAACTTGGTTGCTGCCAAGAGAAGGCAGGGAAAGTTGAGAGAAGTTGTGAAGCAAGGAGAGACTTGCTTAGAGACCATCTATGGAGATATTGAGAAGACATTTACAGGCAGAGGAAGAAAGGAAAAAGAGAAAGAGGCAAGAGAAATTTGACAAAGAGATAGCTGAGTTGAAGCAAGAGTTGAGAAGATTTGATAAAGAGTTCCAGGAGTCCATAATGAAGATGAAACAGTTGTATAGACAAGCATTTAGTTAGCATTTATCAGTGAGAAAGAAAGTGGTATGGCCCATTCAAAAGATTGTCAAAAGAAGGAAAAGGCAAAAGAAGATGATAGAAGAAGAAGTGTTTGCAGATGCAAAAGAAGAGTTTATCGATGAAGACATTGTAGTTATTCCCAAGCATGAAGATGAAGGAGAACTAGTGAAGGACCTGATTTTAGAGAATGAAGACCTTGAGTTGGTGATAAGATTGAATGAAGAAATGATTAAAGATGAATTGATCTTGGAGATTTGTAAAGAGTTGAAGATAGATGGAGGTATTGTGATTGAACTAATGTGTCATTTCTTTGTTATGCTAATTCTTTGGATAGGGAGTAATTTGAAGATCAAAGGACAAAGGGAGAAACAAGATACTGAGATGCACCAAAGCATAATGAATCTGATTTCAATTGACAAGCAAGATAGGAAGTTGATTTGCATGGACAAGTTCAAGCCTAAGGTGAAAATGAAGGTGTTTAGGAGCAGTTTCAAGGTGAATCAGAGGCAGAGCATACTAAAAGTGCAGGTTTGATGACAACTTCAAATTCAAGAGGACTTGAAATTTCTTTTGGCAGGGAGTATGGTGCAGGAGCACCCCAACAAAATCAAGCCTCCATGAGGCAAATTTGCATTTTGAGTTCATGAGATCAATAGGTTGATTTTAAGTAGTTTATGTTATTTTTGTTTTTCAATAACGTCCAAGAGACCATTGCAATGTATTTGAGGTCATTCTATAGTTTGGGTGTCAAAAATGCAAAATAGGTAAAAAGTTGCTAACTTACAAAGTTGCAAATTTGTCAAAAAGGTGCAACTTGGAATGTGAAGAGTCTTTAGGAGGTTAGGAAGTTTAAAAGTTGGTTATTCATGGTTGGGATGTTGAATAAGGATTTAAATAGCCCATATGTATGTTGAGATTGGTGTGGGTGAAGATGTATTGAAGTTTGAATAAATGAAACCTCGTTTTCTTTGTTTTTCACACATCTTCATTGTTGTTCTTCAGTATGGTACGGGTTGTATGGAACTAATTATGGTCTGAGACCATATGGGATGGATGTGGCTTTGAATCTACTTTCTTTTTCTTTTTGTTTCATGAATTTCATTACATTTTGAGGAAGTTATGAATGTTTTTGTGGCTACAATTCCTAGATTTTCCTTGTAACAGTCATGTTGCAGCATGTCGTACGTCCTTGTACGGACTTCTATTGACTTGAAACCAATGGGAAAATAAGGATAAATGAATATAGTTTCATTTTGTTTTTGTTTGGACAATTTCATGAAGATTTGCAGAAGTTATGATCATTTTAGTGAGTGCAGGTCTGAAAAACAGAGTTTCAGGGTATAGTCAAGAGGCTAAGACCTAGGGTTTGTAAAAATACATGTGGGAATGAACCTTTGGTGGATTAATAAGCATGAGAAGGCCCAAAAAAATATGTTCCAAGAATTGGTTAAGAGAAAATGAGTTTGGAGATACCCAAATCAATAAACCCTATGTGTCACAAGGCCTAATTAGGCCTAAATTGAGACAGTAACAATCATGTTTGAGCCATGTTTCCTAGAACAACCTATGTTGATCTTTTGATATGTTTTAAAACCCCTTAAAGGGTACTCAAAAAGTCTATCACAGTCTTGAATGGAGGCCTGTGTTAAAAGATATAGTCTGACAATCTTATTTTGAGGGCTACAAGGACTTTGGTAGTTAGTAGGCAAAGTATTGTGAATGAAGAGTGCAGACTTGGATGAGAGTTTGGGATGGTTTTAGTTGAGTCCTTGTGAGGTAAAAAGACCCCTAGAAGTCTTGTTTGGGTCAGAAGAGTTAGAAACTCCAAATGGTGTCGTTGTGGAGATACTTGTTTTGAGGAGTTTTTGTGAAACTTGAAGTATCTGAGTGATTGAAACCCATTGTTGTAAAATATGTTTCCAAGTAGTTGAGATTCTTCCTTTGTACTACATCAGATGAGTCCCTGAGGCACTAGGTTAGTCCCTTAGGGCCCATCGCATCAAGTCTCTCATCCATTCATCCATAATAAGTAGGTCCTTTACTTCACTGGGGCAAAATCCTTGACCTAGTTATAGAATTAGATTCTTAAATGCCTAGTTATAGAATTAGATTCTTAAATGCCACAATCCAGAGGATAACAATTCAAATCACAATACTATCTCCAAATAACACACAGCACAATAACAAGCTTCTAAACAAAATATTGGCCCTAGGACATTAACCTATACCAGACAACAACAATTTGCCTAAACTATCAGGATCATTTTATCTATTATGGCAAGGAAACACATCTATGGCAAGAAGGTTTAATGGTTGTTGTAAGTGTAGGTCTTGTGTCTTGATTTTCGTTATCATGTTTCCTATGCTACTCGAGGATGTCCAAGACTAGAGGAGCTATGTTAGGGCATGATTATTTCATTTGTTTGTTGTTTGTGGGTTAATCTTTAGTAATGTGAAGACTTGTCTAATGACATGATTATCAAATGATCATCGAGGAAATTATGGGTCTGAGCATGAAAGAGTACAATCCTTGTTTGTTGGTACATGCAAGTAATACTCATGTCATCTCAATTCAATTATACTTAGATGCTTGTATTAACTTGCTAAATTAAAATCCATGTAAGAGATACTCAGGTCATCTCAATTTAATTATACCTAGATGCTTGTATTCCCTTACAACATTTTAAAAGCTCAATGATGAAAAAAGCACTTCAAATATTTATATACAAGATGACTAGGTCTCATTTGCGCATATTAAGTTTGCATTTCATTTCATTTATAAGCATTTCATACGTATCATTTTCCAAGTGGCTTAAGATCCAAGTCCTTTCTTTATCTACATCTCTTTATCTACTCACCCTTTTCTCTCCTTTCGTTTCGAGAGCACACCAACTGTCCTCTCGAGGAGGCATCATCATCAGAATTCATCTCATTCATTAACTTACCATTATCTTTCCTTGTCACCCTTGCTCTTGAGTGACTGGAGCATCATCCAATCAATCCATCACATCAATCCAATCATCAAATCAAGCAATAATCCAAATGCAAGTCATCCTTAATCCATACCAATCGAGTCAATCAATCTAGCCAAATTATCCAATCACATCTTTTGGTCTTGATCCTAATCTTGTCGTAAACCAAATCAATCAATCAATCAATAATCATCAGCAATGGGATATGTCTTTCTTGCATCTTTATGTTGATCTACGAATATATCGTTCCCCGCAATGACAACACTATCATCATCAATCATTATCGATTAATCATTGGTTTACAACTTGACATGGACAATACCTTGTTTGTTTGTTTTTTGTATCATTTGTGCATGCTTGCTTACTTGCTTGTGTGTGTTATCATTTTATTTTGCATTTGTATCAAATCCGCCTTTATCTTGCATCCTCCATTTTCTTAGCCATCCTTTATCTTTTCATTTCATTTCGAGAGCATACCTGTGTTCTTCCAACCTACCTATTCTCCTGAGGGGGCATACCACCAACACCAAATGTGTACCAGGGGCAAATTGGGGCATATATTATACTCATAAACTTTTTATTCTTTGAAACAACGTGATAAAACACATTGTCTCAAAGAGGGGCAAAATGTATACACCTAAAAATGGCTCAAGATGAATTAAACAAATATTTTATATTTATTTTATTCTTATTCCTCTATCAATAAATAAACATACTAATTTATTTATTTGGTTCACGTTCATCATATTCTTCCAACAATTAAAAATCTTAAATTCCTCTAAAGTCGTCTCTAATTAAATAAATCATTATTTAATTATTTCTTCTAAGACAATGTCCTATGTCTAAAATCCACATCAGTCATCCATGTCACCTCCACATCAGTGGACACCTCATCATGTTGCACCAATAATTAAATATTCTTAATATTTAAATAAGTATTTATCCTCTCAACATGTGCCCTATTTCCTCTCAACCATCCCCGTGGTCAATGTTGACTTTGAGACACTTGTCTCATAAATCCTATATTCCTTCTCACATTCCAACAACCAAAGACTCCTTCCTCCATGTTCTTCTCATGGTCTTCCACCTTTATCTCATTGGTTCTTGTGAGCATCATGCCATGTGGCTCCTTGTCCGTCATATTCCTCCACCTTGTCATCGTAGTAGGAACATCTTCCACCTTTATCTCCCTCATCCCAACCAATTTGATCTTGACCGTACATGTGACAAGACTTATTCTTCACCGTGGATCTTTTGACACTTGGATTTGAGCCCTCCTTGGCCTATAAAAGGAACCTCCTCACCTTCATTTTTATCAATCACAAGAGCAATACTACTTACATGTTGTAGAAATTCTATCAAGTATCCAAGCGTGTCTTTGGCCCCCATTTGCATATCAATATCATAATCTCCATTGTTGCATTATCGTCTAGCTTCATAGTATCATTTAGTTGCATATTATTATCCTCATATCAATCATTATCAACATCATGGTAATAGCTTTATCGTCATCATTATCTTAGTTGCATTGTAGTGTTGTTTACATTGCATTTGAATCCACAATTCCATTCATCTCATTGTCATCTTGAAAAGCAAAGAAGTACAATTCTAAGAGCAATATCACTATCAACAAGATCATTGAGAAGATAGGAGACAATGGAACACCATGGATAAATCAGTTTGCAAGGTATAATTCATGTTTTATGTGTTTTTCTTAGTTTCATTGGTGAATTGAATTTGAGTAGGAATTTTAGAGTAATTGCGGTATCTTATTAGGTTCTTACAGTTGTTTCAAATTATCAATCACAGAAGCCATGTTTGGAAGCAAAAGAAATATTAAGCAAATTTTTTAGAGTCTGAATCCAAAGGGTATACCATATTATCAACAATCCAACACACCCACAAACACTCATTTTATAACTCTTAACAATCTATAAATATTATCATTCAAATTAGTATTCAAATGATTGTTGTGCATGCTATCATTTTAATCTTTGATTAAAATCTTTAATGATCATAAGTTGTTATAGATCTAACACAAATTAAAATGATTGAAGCTCATGGCTTAGATTTCATATAGATCTATCTACATTGTTGATTTTTCAATAGAAGCTATTATTTTAACATTGTGGATGAAAGTACAGGAAAAAAAGTAAATACTAGTTTATAGTTCCAACAAATAACATAGGAAAATTGTATGCACCTTTGCAAACAAGAGATTTTGCGCTACTCCTATACTACAACTTAGGCCACATTGAATATAAATAGTATTTTTATTCAGTTCTACGAAAACTATGTTCACAAGAGATCTAAAGAAGTGAAAATCAATAAATATAGGAAACTAGCATAAAACATTTTGCATACATCACAAAATCTTACTCTTTCTCCACTGGTGCAGTGCTCTTGATGGTTACTTTTACAAACTAATTAGCTTTTCACCAAATGCTCGACTTGCTAAAGTTATTCGGTAAGACATAATCTTCTACAATCTAGTTGTAGAACAAATGTATTTACAAATCTAACTAATAAAAAACACATGATAAGATAAGCAAAATTGTTTGCCTTGTTTTATTTTTTTTTAAAAAGCAAAAATGTAGATAAGCTCATATCAATATACACTCCTTCTAAGTATTGACAAATAATGTAATACTAGTCCAACAAAAATAATTAATTTCATTTCCAACCTAAACACAATGTTAAATGTCTATTTTTTTTAAAAATGTAATAAACTCAAGGAACATCAAAGTTGTATTTTAACTTTGGTAACTTACACATACAAAATTGTTACAATATAAACTAATATAATGAACTTTCGTGATGTCCTTTTATTTTCTTATTTTGATAACACTAAAAACCTTGCACTCTACAGGTCGGGAGAAAAATGTTTGTGGTTATTGTTGAATCCTACCAGTTTGTTTTTGCTTCAAACCCTAGCATATAGAAAGCCTAGAGCTTATCAAAATGATTTTGTTTGTTAATTGAATTGTGCAATGATAAATTTTGTAGTTGTTGCGAGGTGTGCACCCTTGGTCTCCTTGTGTTGTGTAGCGCAGTGCTTGGGTTCATGACAAGGCTTAACCACCTCCCGTGGATTCATTAACTTTGGCGGTTGTATCGGGCATTAATAGGTCAATCTTTTGGTGCAACGACAACCGTCTTTGCAGCAATTGGTATCAGAGCCTGGGTCACGAATTCGAACCCCTCGCTTGCGCTAGGGGGATTGTTGTAATGTGTGTGCCCTTGGTCTCCTTGTGCTATGCAGTACAACGCTTGGGTTCGTGACAAGGCTTAACGCCTCCTGTGGATTCATTAACTCTGGTGGTTATATCGGGCATTAACATGTCAATCTTTTGGTGCAACGGCAACCGTCTTTGCAACAATAGTCTCATAATTGCTATATGCTACTGAGAACAATAATATTGGATTGAATAAAAAGTTAGTGCCATGATCAAAAACTTGAATTCATTAATTCATAAGCAGATAATAGGTGTCATTTTTTATTTATATGTCAAATGTAGCTACTTGATTCTAAAGCAATTCAAATTGTTTGTGTACCACAATTAGAGATGACATTTGGAATGCAAGAGAGTCTAGGTAGAACATATGTTTTCTTAATAAATATGGTGGGAGTGGAAGCATTCATGATGTGGAAAACCAAGGTGTTTACTTTCTATGCAAATTTGATGGATGGCCTCAATGACACTCATAATGATGTTGTAGTGCTAAAAAAGTATGGAATCATTAGCAGCGACTTAGGAAGTGATAAAGAAATAAGCGATCTATGGAATGCCACTTGTAGATCAATATGGAGGAGTGAATATGAGCCTATCGACAATGCTTATTATTGTTGGTTTACAGATTTTGCACCTAACTCTATATTCTCACGCCCACATAAGTCACAAATGTACCAATAGTTGAATCAATTGTAATGATATTTTACAACGATTCTTTGCTTATTTAACAAGGCGCGGCTACCTTCTTATGATACCCAATGAATGAAAATTTAAATTGCTTTTAACCAGAAAGCAAAGAAAAAGGTGGTGCTTTTAACCAGAAAGCATAAAAGGTAATATGTCCCAATATCAACTGAAATAAAAAGAAGTACAAAGACTTCAACAATAGTATCTTCAATCAAACAATATGTTATACAATCACCACCATAAACCATTCACCGAAAGATAAATACTTCATAGTAGTGACCAAGAACCTCTACACTGAATAATTTTGGTACAGTTGGTTATCAGGTCAGTCAGACTCATACCATGGCCACTAGTATTCAAGCCACTAGTGAGTGAATAGAAAATGTGACCAACCAAGTCTATTCTCAGGTCTCTGTCTCAGATGACAGAAGAGACACTCAAGCACAAGAAAATAAAGCCCTTATGGAAAATGTGGCAAGAAACGTAGAAAGGGTTAGAAAATATGTAAAAAAGATTAGAGTGTCCCAAAAAGGAGCAAATAGTTCAGAAGAAGAAACTTCTGAAGCAAAAGCCAGTAAATCCCAGAAGTCCGAGCCAAAACCCAGACCAAGGATACAAAAGAAGAAAAGTATTCTCTTCACAGAAGAAATAGAAGAAGAGAAACCAGTAGTCACACAGAGAAGTCATAACCCTCCTATGCCTACTAAGCTTGTCTTGCCTAAACACAAAGAACATATGTTGCAGGCCACAGAAGGCTTAAAGGATTGGTTAGCTGAAAATGATCTACAAGATAGTGAACCAGTGTATATGGATGAGCCAGCTGCCGCTACACAGTCTTCTGAGGAAGAAGCTTGTGATACCATATCCCTTGTAGATCCAGATCTAGAATCAGAAAGAGATTATGAATCTCCTGTTGAGATAGAAATTGAGGAAGATTGGGAACCTCTTTATAAAACAACTATAGTTGATGATAACTTTGATATAGAAATGAAAGATGTGTTATCTGAAAATTCCCAACCAGAAAATATGCGTGCCTATGCTACTTCTGGTTATATCCTCAACATAGATAAAATTCTAGATCCTTATGATACTATTTGTACCTGGTGTGACACATTAGAGAATTTTTTTGATACCAGAGGCACCACTTGGTCTGAAGCAAACAAAGTCCTCTATGCTATCCGTCTCATGTCTGGAAAATTAAGAAACTGGTGGAACTCTCTCCCGGATGATGGAATCATATCCATAGATGCAGATGGAGATGAATATGTTAAAGAAAAAGACATGGGCCGTAATGATATTTCTGCTGAAGGATTTGCTACTTTAAAATTGTATTTAGTTGGCTTATTCAGTGGTAACAGGAAGAATGCAGTTCATGAAGCAGAAAGAATTTTATATTCTCTACAATTAAAAGATCTGGGGAAATTACACAAGTACAATTTAGTGTTTGAAAAATATATGATTGCTGCAGGCAAATACTATGATACTACTACAAAGAAATTTTACTTGAATTCTCTTCCCTGTGGTCTAGGAGCTTATGTAGAGGATTATGTAACAGAAAAATATAAATCTAATATTGGTGCTCATGGCTTCATAGAATTAAGACAATTAGTCACTCATAAGGTAGACAAAGGGTGTTTGATGAAAACTTTGAGTGATAATAAAGATCAGTTCAACTCTTCATGTAATTTACAAGATTATTGCAATCAGCCACCACACAGCCAGCTAAAAGAATTTAAATCTCTCAGAAAGTTTAGCAGAAATTCTTGTGGAAAACATTGTTCATGTAAAAGGTGTAAATACTCTATTAATAATGATGATTTTAGAAAGCATTCTTCTAAAAGGTACAAAAAGAAGAAGTATAGATTTGCCCCTGTAACTAAAAATTCTTTCAAAGGACGAAGACCTCCTAAATATTTATTCAAGAAAAATAAGTTTCAGAAAGGCCAGAGAAAATCAATGCAGTGTTTTATTTGCAAAGGTCCACACTATGCCACTGATTGTCCAAAAAAGTATCAGAAAGATAATAAGGTTTATGCTATGATTGCTGATCAGTCTTCACTTGATTGGGATATTGTTCATTCTGCAGATGTGCTGGGATGAACAGAAGATACATTATTTGAACTTGTAGAAATATTGCCAGAACAATATTCTATGGCCAGAGATAAGCACAAAAAGGTAAAATCTTCTAGTTCTAGCTCTTCATCAGAATCTGACAGTTCTCATTCTTCTGATGCTCATACAATTTCAAAGACTTTGAAAAAAGAACTCAAAAACCTTGAGTTTAAGATCAGTATGGCAAAGGCCAAGGACCCATATCATATGCCTGGTTCCTTAGAAGAACGAAAGAAAGCTGCAAAGCAACAGGTGAAAGATCTTAAAGAATGGAACAAACAAAAAGCTGCTATTCTTCGCAAGCTTAAAAAGCCTTCCCACAGATCTGTTTCTAGCTCACCTTCCCCGCTTCCTAGGTCTTCTCATGGTTACATAGTTCCTCGATGGTCTCCGTCTAAACATACGCCTACACCATCCTCTAAATCTCATCGGTCACCTTCACCATCCCATTCCCTGGGTAGATGTATTGATACTCTCTGTTTAAAGGTTGACCGTTGTATTGAAGCTCTTGATATCTTGGCTCGTCAATCTGCCCTTCATGACAAAACTCTTAAACACCTTTCTTCTCAGGGGGGGAAATTTTGGAACTTTTAACTAAAGCTGATTCTCAGTCCTCCTCACAGTCTGAATCTGAACCAGAATCTCTAGGTGAACCCGCTAAAGCCTTATATATGGTTGAGAATTGTACATACATCCGGACTAACCTTTGTTTTCTAGGTTACAAGCCGATTCCCCTAGATGCTTTTGTTGATTCAGGTTCTTCCAGAAGTTTTGCAAAAACTGGAGCAATTCCTCCTGAATTCTGGAAACATAAATCAGACCTCCCCTCTGGGTATGCCATTAATGGAAATGAGTTACAGATGGGTAGATATGCACAGGATGTCCAGATAGAAATACAAGGTCAAAAATTTGTGGTTGATTTCATTGAGTTAGATAGTCTCAGAGAAGACATTTTGTTAGGATATACTTTCTTAACTAGATACCAGCCATTTGTGTTACGAACTCATGAAATTACTCTCAAACATCCAAATGGCCCAGTCAAGGTTCCTTCTCTGAAAGTTGTAACCCACAAATTGTCTGACAAAGTAAAGAAACAGAAAGAGTCTATAAAGTCTCAGGGACCTCAATTGCCTCTGCTTCTAGAACCTGTCAAGGCTAGATTTGAAAAAGAATGTTGTAGTCTAAATCCCTTACAGTTCTGGACAAAGGACCACGAAGAATGTGAAATTAGACTCAAGCCTGAATGTCAGTCAGTTATTCCATTTGAGCCTGCTTATTTGATGAGTCCGTCGGAGGTAAAAGAAATTGATGAGCATTTGCAAGAGTTAATTGATGGCAAGTTTATCAGGGATAGTAAAAGTCCATTCAGCTGTCCAACTTTCCTGGTAAATAAAAGAGCCGAACAGATCAGAGGAAAGAAAAGATTTTGCATAAATTACAAGCCTCTGAATGATATTATTTTGCCATTCAATTATCCAATTCCATTCAGCACTGATTTGATAATGAGAGCAGCTTCCAAAAAGGTCTTCTCCAAGTTCGACTGCAAGTCTGGTTTTTGGCAAATCAAGGTGAAAGAAGAAGATAGGTACAAAACTGCTTTCTCTGTCCCTCAAGGACTTTATGAATGGAATGTCATGCCCTTTGGTTTAAAAACTGCACCAGCTTATTTTCAAAGGCGCATGGATAGGGCATTAAGAAGCTTGAAAGATTTCTACTCAGTTTATATAGATGATATCATTATTTATTCTGAGAATGAGACTAAACATTTGAAACATTTAGAATCTTTGTATAATGCTATTAAAGAAAATGGAATATGTCTGTCTGCCAAGAAAATGGTTATTGGTAAACAGGAAATTGATTTCTTGGGATTGGTTCTGTCAAATGGCAAGGTAAAACTCCAGCCCCACATTCTAAAGCATATCTCAGAGTTTCCAGATGTTTTGGTTGGAACAAAACAAATACAAAGATTTCTAGGTTGTTTAAATTATGTCAGTCCTTTTTACAATGGATTAGCCAAAGACAGAAAGAAATTGCAAGCGCAGTTGAAAGAGGGTGCAGGTCCTTGGACAGATGAACTCACTGAAATAGTCCAAAGGATAAAGCAAAAATGCCAGTACCTCCCTACTCTACATCTTCTAGAAGAAGGTTTTTCATTGCTTTTATTCACTGATGCTTCTAATGATGTTTGGGGTGCTGTGCTGTTACAGGAGATTCCTCTCAAGGGGACTCAAGTTTGTGGATATAGGTCTGGGACATTCACTGATACAGAATGTCGGTACACTATCTATGAAAAAGAAATTTTGGCTGTTAAGAAAGGAATTGAAAAGTTTAAGATATTTCTTAAACCTGTGCATTTTATTGTCAAAACAGATAGCCAGCCAATGAGATCTCTTCTTAGTAAAAAACCTAATAAAGACATTGCTCATGGTTGAATTGCAAGATGGTATTTAGATTTCACCAGTTATGATTTTGAAATAGAATGGATAAAAGGTGATAACAACCCACTTGCAGATTCCTTAACCAGAGAAATGGCAAAATTGGCAGAACCAGCTAGTATGGTAATCATTCCAGGAGAGACCCTTGTCAGAAAAGATGGTGTAGAGATTTTCCTGAGCAAAGACGACCAAGGTAATGACCTATGGGTTCCACAACTCCCTCCAGAGATTATATCTCCAATTCTAGAGTGTTATTTCATGAATAAATGGCTGCAAGAACTACGTGATGTAATTCATAAAAATTATTGTGGAGGTATTTTATCAGGTCCACAGCAATCAGCATTTCTGTCTCAGTTTGGTCTTGAAGATGTTGCAATTTACTTTGCACTCAGAAATAGTGTTGCATTTGATGTTTGCATAACATCCCTGTTGCCAATGAATTGGCCAGTGAGGATTAAAAAGAATTTTCTAAAATGTGCAAAATTTGGTTTCTTTAACAGCATCACTTTGTTACAAACAGAATTTGAAGATTATGCTGATTTGTTCCTTGGTTATAATGAACGAATTCTTCAAGATGATATGAAAGAGTTCTTTAATCATATGCAAAAGAATTTTGCATGGGCCATAGAAGAAGGCATGGCAGGTCCTTCTGGTTATCTGCAAATGAGGTTAAATTATGCTCTTCCTAGAGTAGAATATTATCCTCTCACAATGAATTGGTTCCCACAGGCCCAGATAGAAGGAATGGAGATCGCATTACTTCCTGCTTTGGTTGCTGCAAGAATAGAGATTGATTTCGCATCTCCTGACGAGATCACCAAAATCATCTATACTTTCAACCAGCGAGATGATGACCTGGCAATAGCTTTTCAGCCTCTACCTCAACACTTGATGCCACCAACTGATCTGGACCACCACTACGAAGAACCGGATCCACCTCCTCCTGTTATCCAACCAAATTATTCTGATGACAGCGATGATGATAATGATGGATATCAGTCCGATGGTAGCTAGCACATGGGCTTGTCGGTGCCGTGACGCCAGCCACGTTAAGATCTGGCAATAGGATGCAACCCTATTCAAAAAGCAAGATCCCCGTAGCTACTTTCAGGTGTAAAGTGGGCCGTGTTCACATGCGGTGTGCTCCATGTGATCTTTACTGTTGGCTCCACTAGCAACAATTGCTAATACGTGTCAACATTGTATGGTTCATTCTTCCACTAGCTTTAGTACGAGACGCGTGTCTTCTTCGTATGGTCGGAACTCAAAATTGCCTTAATCTTTTGGCATCCGACTTTGTGTATAAATAAGGACCCAATGCATTGTATGAGGCATTCGGTGTCAAAGTAAAATTCTAAGTCTAGAATCTTTGCTTTGAGTCTCAAGAAGAGTATGCTCTTGTTCTGCGCGTAATGCGATCTGAACAATTAGAAATTCTTATCAGTTGCATTGTAATCATCTGAAAATCAATAACGAAATAGTTTGTATTTTGGAATTCCGCTATGTTTGAAATTGGTATTAGAGCCAAGTTCATGTGTTTATTTGTTTGTTCTTTTCGCCCCGGGTGAGTTGTATTGCTGAAAGTACTGCTAGTAGCGTGCTGTAGTACCTGTGGAGGATCGCAGTAAGACCCGTTGTTGAAGGCCGAAGGATAGTGCCGTGTTGAAGGGCAGTCAGTCGAGGAAAGTAGCAGGGAATATCGCGAACGAGTGATCAGTAAGTTCTATTTCTTCACCTATGGCTTTGAGAAAATCTTTGGATGCAAGTTCAGCTCTGTCTGATGTCTTACATAACTACTTTCAAGATGGAAACACACATGTTGTAGATGATAAAGGCAACTTTAAATTCCCAGACGTTAAAATTAATACATTTTATCCTGAAAAAGGAATTAAGGCCAAAGTCTGTGATTCAGTTAGACAAAGTGAAATCAATTTATTAGTCTTTGTCACTGGTATATGTCCGATTTATCTTCCCTTCTTAGTTCCCGAAGATGTTGATCGCTGGAAATCTAAAGGATTTTTCCATCTCCTTTTTCTGCACTGAGAATACCACAGAATTGGGCTACTACGGCTTGATCCCAAATCTGACATCTAGTATCAATGAGAGTGGCGAAAAACTCAGCACCTATATTATAATTGAAATGTGGGTGAACAATGTGGGTGGTTGTATCGGGCATTAACATGTCAATCTTTTGGTGCAATGGCAACCGTCTTTGCAACAATAGTCTCATAATTGCTATATGCTACTGAGAACAATAATATTGGATTGAATAAAAAGTTAGTGCCATGATCAAAAACTTGAATTCATTAATTCATAAGCAGATAATAGGTGTCATTTTTTATTTATATGTCAAATGTAGCTACTTGATTCTAAAGCAATTCAAATTGTTTGTGTACCACAATTAGAGATGACATTTGGAATGCAAGAGAATCTAGGTAGAACATATGTTTTCTTAATAAATATGGTGGGAGTGGAAGCATTCATGATGTGGAAAACCAAGGTGTTTACTTTCTATGCAAATTTGATGGATGGCCTCAATGACACTCATAATGATGTTGTAGTGCTAAAAAAGTATGGAATCATTAGCAACGACTTAGGAAGTGATAAAGAAATAAGCGATCTATGGAATGCCACTTGTAGATCAATATGGAGGAGTGAATATGAGCCTATCGACAATGCTTATTATTGTTGGTTTATAGATTTTGCACCTAACTCTATATTCTCACGCCCACATAAGTCACAAATGTACCAATAGTTGAATCAATTGTAATGATATTTTACAACGATTCTTTGCTTATTTAACAAGGCGCGGCTACCTTCTTATGATACCCGATGAATGAAAAATTAAATTGCTTTTAACCAGAAAGCAAAGAAAAAGGTGGTGCTTTTAACCAGAAAGCATAAAAGGCAATATGTCCCAATATCAACTGAAATAAAAAGAAGTACAAAGACTTCAACAATAGTAACTTCAATCAAACAATATGTTATACAATCACCACCATAAACCATTCACCGAAAGATAAATACTTCATAGTAGTGACCAAGAATTAAAACATCCAACCACTTCAATACAGAAAGATAACAAACCACCAGTAGTATATTCAACGTAGGATAAATAAGTATTCAAACAACTATAACACAAAGTCTATGATCACCCGAACTCCGCTGTATTGATTTCTATTCATATACCAAAGCAATTGAACAAGAAAGTAACACAACAAAATTTGATCTATCACCAAAACAAAGTTTGCCAAAAGATCCTTAACATCGACAAGCTAACTAAATTTATAGCCTTGTCACCCTATAATTGTCTTTCCAAATAATGACTTCTTTAGGACAACTGATTAAAAGAGGTCCTTAAATTAAACATAATTTAAATAAAGAGCTCTCCAGAGCCAATAGTTTTTGTAATAAATTGAAAATTACTAAAGCATATGAAAAGTCTTTCAATTGATGATTGCCACATCATCATCCGCTGCATCTTCCTCCCATGCCACTTCCTTTTCCTTGGTTTTTCCATCTCCAGCTTCTGAATCTGCTTGTGCCATTTGAGTTGCCTATGCCCTTAGCTTTGCCTTATATGTCTAGTACCCGTTGATCATTGGTGTCAATGCCACGTTGTTTGGACTTTCAGTCATGCTAACTCGAAGTTTCCTCTTACTTATCATCTTGTTAGCATGAGTCACCCTTTGATGCATGTCATCTAGCCCATTTTTGAGCGTTTTGATGTAGGCGGTTGTCCTTGTAAGCTTTCCAATTGAATCACCTATGACAATATCATAGTTCGCCATTTCTTCAGTCACCATTTTCTTAAAATTATGTTTGATCTCCTTGACTTCAAGCAACTTATCTTCATCATCCCCAATGGCCTATACCTCCAGGGTGGCAAAATTACTTTTGAGATCCCTTAGTTCTAAGTAATAAAGGGCAACGGTATTTCTCATCTCTTCTTCGACTGCTCCCATGACAAACAATTTCCACTAAACCATATCTGCCCACTCAGCAGAATCCATTTCCTTAGGATCATTTAAAACCTTTTCAAGCACCAGGATATTAAAATCCATATTGGCCATATCTTGTACTTCTTTGGAAACTAAAGAAAGGCTATTGCTATTTTTCCTGATATTTTGAAAATCAACTATCATAGCCTCCCTCTTGCTGGAAATAGAGTCAAATAACTTAACAACTTCCTCTCTATATATGAGGCCATCTAAAGTTACTTTTTCTATTCACTACTCTACAACACCACACAGAGCTTGGGATCGTTTGATTTGTTGAAAGAGGTTGGGGTCAGGACCATTTACACTTATGTCAGGCAATGCATCTATTGTCTGAGTAGTAATCTTCAAAATGGATTGAATAAAGAGAGTCAAAGAACTTACTTGTGCTTGCAGTTTGGCATTTTTTTGCTATTCCTTTTTTATTCTTTTAGATAGAGCACTGACTGAAAATTTTGCATGATAAATTTCTCCCTCGGTAGTTGAGGGTCCCATATCTAGTCAACTCAAATTGAAATCAACCTCTATTACCTCATCTTCATTCTTATTACCTACAGGGTTGGCAATCTCCAGAATGCGATTGCCTATGGAAGGGTTAGCCACCATCCTTGACATTCTCCTCGCCCGTTTAGGTTTAGGCATTTCCTGTAGAAGCTTAGCCACAGTGTCAATATTTGTGTCTATCATGGGAGTGTATAGTTTCTTTTTCTCTATTGCTTTCTTGAACCAAGCAAGTGAGGAAGAAGAGGCATTAGTATTATCAACAACATTCATCATTACACCATCTGAATGCACAGGTGGGGAATTATGCTTTGAAGGAATGTTCAAACTAGGGGAATTTGGATTACTTAACAAAGACCGAAGCATGTTGTCTTCTCCAAGCTGATTGAAAATCAAAGAATCACTATCATTTACAAGGGGATTCAAAGGGGGCACATGGTCTGCTTGCGGTGGCAAAGTAGCCAATTTATCATTACTTACCACAGGTTAATTATTATGCTCACAGGCGGTCTTCAACTTGCTAACATCCTTGGGTTTCTCACCATCTCCATCTAATTGTGAGCCAACTGAGTTGGGTCTGAACTAGATTATCTCCTGGGAGTATGAGTGGTCTGGGACCTGTTTTATTCTCGAGCAGATGATTCTCTTAGAGTTACAAAACCAACCTGTTCTCTCAATTTTCCATTTAACAATTTTTCTGTTCTCCTCAATACATGCAAAGAGCGATCCGTAACATCAGTGATTTCTTTTTTTGACCATCTTACTAGAGGCAGAGGTTGTAGAGAGACATTTTGATAACCTTCAGCTAGAATACTTTAATTGTCATTGACCATCTCAGGTATCTGCATTGGCAATTCAAAGGCACTGACTTGGTTGATAGTTAATTGCATCTAGCTTCTCCTTTGCACCTCCCTCTCCTAAATAGTCTTCCCAAAAATCCTCAAGTTGAGGTTTGTGCAAGTAAGAACCACCACTATGCATGTTCCTCTTCACAAAATTTTTACTGTCAAAAGCTACTCGTGTAGACAGCCTGTGAAAATTGTATTCTGCCAGTAGCTTTTCTACACTTTTTGCATTATCATTACTTTTGCATGAATAAAATGAAATAATCACAGGGAATGAATACCCCTTCTTTTTCATAGCATGGTATTTTGTATTTACAACTGCCATCCGACGACACACTTCCAAAAACAAAATGAAATTTGATGGGTACCTCGACAATTTTAATGGGGCATTTTCGTAACCCCCTATTCTCAAGTAAGAGAAATGATCGAACTGAATGTAGAAGCTTCCAAAATTCATGACTAGGGCAGCGGTTTCTATAGAAAATCTCTGTTCCAATGTACCTTCAATTTTCTTTGCAAGCAACATGAGGAAAGTATCATTTACCCTACAGAAGTCCTTCATACCAACATTTCTTTGCAATTGCAAAAGGATTTGATACACAGGTGTATCTGGGGTAGGAACTCCTTGAGCTCTTAAACCGGACCAGACAACCTCTTTGTTAGCCAACACATATATCAATAGAGAACACATATGAAAGCTCACTTTCTACGTGAAATTCACCAATTGCTCATGCACACTTTCACTGATTAGCTTCGCCCAATCTATGTGATGATCCCCACAAATGAGTAGGATGAACTGACACATCCAAAATTCAAAGAATCAGAATCAGGGCTCCCCACAACATGATGCAACAAGGCGATCATATCAAAAATTTCTTCTTAAAAGTGGCATCTTTTCAAATTGGTGGGGAGTCTAGATTTTCCTTTCTTCTTAGCCTCCAACCATGTCTTGTCAATGCGACTCTAGCACCAATCCTTGGTCTCATCATAAAATCCCCAAGCACTAGCAACAAAAACATCAACAACTTCCTGATAATCATCCAACTTTAAGGCAAGAGCAATGGATTTTGAGTCAATCTTAGCCACCATAGAGCCATTTACAGCTCATATTTCTCATGAATCTAGAAAATAATTATTTACACATGCAACCACCAAATCAGGACAATGCATAACAGGTGGGAAACCCCCAGCTCGGTCTAGACCACTGCTCACAATCTTCCCGACCAGAGAAGTTTGGCCTTTAGGCTGCATTCTCCTCTAGAAATCTTCTAAGTCAATGTGACCAAGCTCTGTGTCTCACATTTAACAGACCATTTTCAACTATGGGAACCATGGGAGGCCCTTGAAACTTGTATTTCATTTTAACTAACTTAAGAATCCAAAAAGCTAAGGATTCAAAAACATTCAAGGACATAGTAGAGGTCCATAATACATTCGTGGGGGAAACATTATACAGATTCATGAAAAATATGCTATCCTTCTACCCAATAAAATTTGTACTAAGAAAGAGAGAGAGAAATGAATGAGGGGAGGCCAATTGAGCTAACCTATAAGCAAGAAATCACGCGAATCCTTCGTGAGAGGTGAACTGGTAGCTCTTTGCACTGTATCTTCTTCACAATATTATGATAGCTTTCTTCGCAAGGTGGCCAATATATTTAAATTATGTATCATACTTCATTGATTCTCTCATAAATTCCATTTATTACTGGTGGCATATTAAGCTTTGAAATTTGTAATATCTCCCTCTATTTCCCTCTGAAAAGAGTGCCCACGTACTTTCATGCATTCAAAAATTAATATGACTTGACAGGTGTCATTCCTCTGTACCAAATGCTAACTCAGAAGGAGGTGCCACGGGAAGAACAAACATGTGTAGTTGGCAAGTCAGAGATTTGAAGAACCTTTGAACCACAAAGATTGAAGGTTTGGAAGTTCAAAGAACTTCCAACCTTCCGACAATGAAGACTTCATGTTAACAAGGGAACACAAAACTGACGCGACAGACTCAAAGACTCTAGCTTTTACAGCCAGTCAGGAAGTCGGGCGGTTCATGAACTTTTGAACCCATCAACTTAGGTTCAAAAACTTGAATGATTTTCGACCGTGCTTCAAAATGACTAAGTAAAGATGCAACTTTGGGAAAAGAATATGAATAGTGACAAACAAAGAATGGGAAATACTCAAAACATGAATGCTTTAGCAAATTTTAAAAATGGGGTAACAAAAGGCTCTAAATGGGGACAAGGACTAAACAGGATACAGAGAATCCAGACAAACTTGGCACAAAGTCTTATTCTAGGGGAAACAAAGTCACACCAAAAACACAACAACAAAAATTAGGAAAGACAAGGAAAGAAACTATGATACAAGGAAGGACTCAGGAGTATTACCAATTATACAACTTAAGATCTTGCCTATTGTAGGCAAGAGGCAAAGGTGTCCCATCAGGATATGATAGCAAGAATGCATTCTCTCCAATATCTTTTTTTATTAGGAAGGGTCCTTTCCAAAGAGAGTCAAATTTCTTCTATGCTCCTTTTGGTTCTCTTCTTCTGCCCCATAACAATATAGTATCTCCTACTACAAAATTTCTCTACTTGGCCTTTTTGTCAAAAAATTTCTTAACTGCCTGCCAATGTCTGGTGATTCTGTCCACAACCACTTCTCTCTGCTCCTCTAATTTGCTCAAGTACATTAACCTCTTCTCAAGTTCTGATTGAAATTATCCATCTTCAATTGCCTTCTGTAGATTAAGTGTTGATAACTCTAAAGGAATGGGAATTGCACTATCAATTCCATATACCAACTGAAAAGTAGACATACCAATAGCTCTCTTACAAGTTATTCTATCTGCCCACAGAGCATCATATAATTTTTTATGCCACCCTCTCTGGTTTTCATCCACTAGTTTCTTAACAATTGAGATTAAATTTTTGTTACTTGACTCAGACAGCCCATTGCCTAGTGGATAGTAGTCAAATGAATGGGTGAGACTAATGCCATAATTGTATCAGAAAAGAGTAAACTTAGAAGAGGAGAAGCTACTGGCATTATTTATGATAATTTTCTTAGGTATACCAAATCTAACCAAGATGTTTTCCTTAAGAAAATTACAGACTACCTCAGAGGTGGTATGTTTCATAGGAATTGCTTCTACCCATTTAGTAAAGTAGTCTATTGCAGTCAAGATGTGTGTATACCTTGCACTTGAATTAGGATTAATTGGCCCAATGAAATCTAACCCCCACTATTGAAATGGTCATCTTAGGGGCAATGCAGCTAACTGAGGTCTGCTGGTAAACTTTAAGCACTTCTCACATTTAGACACCCATTCATAGGCATCTTTGAACATACCTGGCCAATAAAAACATTGCCGCAGGATTTTAAAAGTAGTCACAGAAGCCAAAAAATGTCCACCACAGGCCTCATTGTGAAAGGTCTTCAGCAGCTTCTTCTGTTGTTCTTTATCGACACATCTCAAAAAGGTCCCATCTACTCCTTTCTTATACAGATTTCCCTCCCAGAGGACATATTTGCTAGCCTTGAGCTTCAGGTTCCTTTTCTCCTTAGTAGACAAATGGGATGGACATTCGACATATGTGAGCAGATAAGAAATATTGGAGAACCATTCATCAGTGGTACTCGTAAACAAAACAAGGGGCAACTCTTCATCTCCAGTTGGTGCACTCTTAGCCATCATTTTATATAGGCCTTTACCTCTAACCAGATTGGTAGGTTTGAGGTCGATATCATATTCTTGTACTTTAGCCACCCAGGCTCCCCTTTTGTTACAACCAATTTCCTGTTGGGTTAGGATACTCTTGACAACAGAGTCAGGAACATATACAGTAGCATGGGAATGTAGAATGTAAAACCTAAAATTCTTCAATGTTTTCACTACTGCATATGCATGCTTTTCTAGAGGAGAGTACTTCAACTCATGCTTCTTTAGAGGTACACTCATAAAAGCAATAGGAGCTTCAATACCTTGTTCATTTTTCTGTAACAAAATAGTTGAAAGAGTGTGTTCAGAGGCATAGTAGTAGATAATAAAATCCTTTTCAAAGTCAGGATGCACCAGGGTTGGAGCATTAGCTATGGCAGTTTTGATATCCTTAAAGGCTTGCTTACCTTCATTGTTCCATTTAAAAACTGGATGGTTCTTCACCATCTCAACAATATGCCTTATCAACTCAACAAAATCTGGGACAAATCTATTGGATCTAGGGCATACAACTGAGAGGGGGGGGGGGGGTGAATCAGTTGTATAAAAACTTACTCTCTATTTCAAACACTTGATTCGTCTTATTAGTTAACAGCATATCAATTAATCATCCATGAAAGTAAAATGCACAAACACAAGAGCAGATAAACATCAACACATTGAACACCAAGATTTTGACGTGGAAAACCCGGTTAAGGGAAAAACCACGGGGTGATTAACCCAAGGATTATTCTCTGTTAAAAGAATAAGAAAAAGAATGGCACTTGCCAATTAGGGCTCACTGCCCAAGCATACTGCTCACAAAGAGGCTCACTGCCTACAAGGAGACACACTGTCTACAAAGTGATAAGAATCACAGTCTTGAACTGGAGAATGACATCTTTACCATGTCCGGATCAGTTCCATTTAAGCCCAAAAACCTCTGCTCTGCCTTTCGCACTTCTCTTCGCTACACCACTCTCATCCACACAATCCACACTTCAAATGAACTCACAAACCTTTATTTATACAAGACATCGACTTAGGAACAATCATCTAAGTCGGCAATCAACCATAAGAATATCTACAAGATGAATAACACATCCGGTCGGCCACCACAAGAACTTCATCCGGAAGAATATCTTCAATTTTGGGCTCTACTATCAATGCGGACCAACAACACAACCTCAACATGATCCAAGAACCTTCACAAGCCTGCCTGAATGACCAGGTACATCCACACTTTCTCTACGTACTGGAATCTCTTCTCTTCCTCATCTGGAACTTCAAGAACATTGTCTGTCGCCACTATCACAATGCAAAAGGTACTTCCGGACCTCCAAATCATACACAACTCGAGATGACACATCACAAGGACATCCCAAACACTCCTTCCAATTCGTAGATTAGGATTATACAATTCTGGACCTCACCGGACCTTTCTGTGATCCTCTGTCACCTCTGAACACTTGCCGGAACCGGTTCTACACCGACAACCACAACTCCTTCAGATCTTCATGCGGACCTCTAAAATCTTAACTGAAGCATCTCAAGACTCATATCTACAAACCCTTTAATCCGTATCCTCCGGTTCGCATCCTATACAATACATTTGCCTTCTTCTTATCATTGTTCTTCACTGTTCCTGACTGAGGCTAATTTTCTCAATATCCTCAGCACATTGCTCATCGAATCCTTCTTGTCAATGCAATATGAGTATGTTGACATCAATGACAACACTGGTTCACCTCATACTTGCAACAAAATCTTCTCAGGAAATTCACTTGACCGAAAAATGATCTAGTGTTGCTCTTAGTCATTGGGAGACTCAATTGCTAAAATGCTTTGACTCTTTCAGGATCAATCTTAATGCCATCCTTAGAAACGATGCGACCTAAAAGTTTCCCCTTAGTTACTGTAAATATAGACTTTTTAGGGTTCAAGGAAATACCATGATCTCTAAAGCTTTGCAGCAGCACTTCTAGATCGCGGAGATGATCTGCTCTCTTCTTCGACAAGACTGGTAAGTCATCTAAATAAACCACAATGATTTTATTTTTCAAATCTCCAAAAGTTAAATCCATTGCCCTTTGAAAGGTGGCCCCTGCATTGATGAGGCCAAATGGCATCCTATTATATGCAAACACAATAATGGGAGTGGTAAATGTTGTTTTGTGTTGATCTTCTAGGGCTACTGCAATCTATTTGTACCCTGAAAAGCTGTCCAACATAGACATCATTTCTGATCCTGAGACAGTCTAGAGAATATGATCCATCACTGGCATGGGATAGTTATCTTTTAAGGACGCCTGGTTCAGATTACAAAAATCAACACATATCCTAATTTCCCCATTCTTTTTCCTTACATGCACTATGTTGGCAACCCAGGTAGAATGGTGAATGGGGTAGATTATTTTTGCTTTCAACATTTTGTCAATTTAACTGAATATGGCCTCTGACACCTTAGGATTATACGTCCTCTATTTTTTCCTGAAAGGTGAAGTGACGGGTCTCAATGGGATACAATGTTGCAGTTCTCCATTTCTAAACTTTTTCAAATCTACATAGCACCATGCAAAGACATATTTATAATGAATAAGAAAATAAATTAAATGCTCTCACTCTTTGGGAGAGAAGCATTTCCCAATACAAACAATTTTCAAGTCTTCCTCAATACCAATGTTAACTTGGTCATAATCAACCGATGATCTGATAAAAACTTTGCTCTTTTGCTTTATGTACTGGTCATGTTTGTTAAAAAGGTCCTCAAGGGAGACCAAACCCTTGGGAATTTTATTACCCTTCAACTGAATCACTTCAGATCCTTGGCCATTGTGAGAACTGGCCACTCCTAAAACATCATTACTCTCATCAAAACTCCATTCAAAGAACACATTTGTAAATGACTCAGCTTTTTCTAGAAAAGAGATAATCTGTTGGTCGTTATTAAATACCTGCCAGTGGTTGACGTTGTTCGGTACACTGGGCCGATAGACCACCTCAACTTTGTAAGGTTTGTCCTTAAAATCTAGGTGAGGTAAGAGAAGAGATGTAGATACAACCAATGAATCAGCACGAGTATTCTGATCTGTGGGCACAACTTCTATTGAGAAGGCATCAAAATCTTCTATATAATCCCACACCCTATTTCTGTAGTGCCTTAGTCTCCTATTTTTCACTGTATATATCTTCCTCACTTGTTTGACAATCAATTCGGCATCACCCCTTGCTCTCAACTGCTTAATACCTTTCTCCTTAGCTAATGCCAGCTCAAGCAACAAAGCTTCATATTCAGCAGTATATTGGTGTTGTCAAATTCCAACTTGTAAGCAAAAGGAAATAGCAATCATCAGGACAAACCAAAACTACTCTAGCACTTGAACCAATAGTAGAGCAACTACCATCAAATTCCAGGGTCCACACTTCATTGGCTAGGTTAGGACTAACCAAATTTACATCTTCTTCCACTATCGAGGCACACATATATGTGCCAGGTCTAGTTTCTACATTCAATATGTCTGCCCTTGTGTCCCCTGACTTTAGTACGGTGAACTTTGCCTTAGGTTCAAAGTTTAGATGAACTTTCTTCCCATCCATCGGTATCAGAGCATGAGACCAGTCCATCTGTATTTCTGACCCCAAGTCACTATAGAAACTATAGCTCAAAAGCATCCCATAGCTTGCATGAATATATGCCACTAAGATAGCCAGCTTTAATCTTTTCTTAGGATATGTCGCAAGGGCAACTTGTGCATCTTTTATTTGACCTAGAATTGGTACTGGTGAGCCATCCGTGGAAAAACACCTACCATGAGAGGAGGTAAAGGATAGACATAGGGCCTTAGCAACCTAGGCAGGCATGACATTATCTGAGGCTCTAGAATCAATGACATAGTTGCTTAATTTATAGCCAACAATATACAATGATACATAAAAAGGTTCCAATTTTCAAAGGGATTTTGAGGACCAGGGTCTTTGGAATGAGAATTTGAGCAGTTTTGTTTTTCAGAATGAACTTCATTCTCATTAGACACCTGAGCATTGCAAGGAGAATGGGAGGGCTCTTGTTTGACATACCTAACTAGTCTATCTAGCTCAGAAGGATTGAGCCTAAGGTATTTAGCTTGTGAGATTTTAATTTTAGTATTCTTATAAGACTCAACTATGCCAAAAGAGCTAGAAATAAGAACTTCAGGAGAAGAAGTAGAGGATACCTCAGCAGATGCAACTTTGGGTATAGCATTCTCTGTCTTCTTAGAACTAGTGTCGGTATGCCTCGACAAAATATATTTTGGAACATAAGAGGAACCGCTAGGTTGGCCTTTAGAATCTTTCCCCTTCCGTGCTTGTTGTCCCCTAGTAAACACTACACAATTTGGATTGTCTATCTTAGTGTACACATCTTTAGTTTCAGGGTCTGGCTCATATTCAAAGAAATTAACGCTGGCATCATCGGATTGAGTAGGTTCTTCTACATAAGGTTCCTCTATATGCTCATTCATCAAGAGCATCTGCACGAATCTAACCATCTCTGGACATGATGCTCCATCATGATAAGAAGTTAAATGAAATTTGCACATCATATGATTATTCTTACTAGTGGAAGGCCCACCTTCAATTGCCAATCTTTGAGTTGGACCAGGTAAGGGCATTGTTCTATTATAGTTCACATGGGAACCATGATCTTTCCTTGGTATATCTTGGTAAAAAGGTTGTTGGGAGCCTTTAGGCATCTGTCTCTTTAAGGTGATAATGTCATTGGCCAGCCTTTGTATAACAGGGTCAGTAGAGTTAACTGCTGAAGGTTTGCTTGTCTGTAACTCCCTCTTCCATTTACCAGTAGTTATAAGATCATCTTCAATGGATATGGCCATAGTTTGGGCCGCTACCAAATCAACAACACCTTCCCTCTTTATAGGAAATGTGACATCAAGAGGGAGAGCATTGATAAAGAAACATTTCAACAAACCATCACCAAGCTTCACATCATCAGGGATTCTATTTACAAGTTTGTTGAATTTAGCCACAAACTCTCTCATTTGTTCATGCACTTCTTTCTTCATAGAAGAGAGTTGGGCTACCAAAGTGTGTTCATTGTCAACAGTTTTGAACCTATCTTCAAAACGTTGCCTCATGGTGGCCCAGTCTCTGATAGATGCATTAGGTAAGTGGTAAAACCACTCAGCTACAACATCGGTGAGAGACTTAACAAACAGTCTGACAGATACAACTTCATGTTGCACCCCAAGATAGAACAGGCTGCGAAGAAGGCATTTATGTGCTCATCTAGGTTAACTTTTCCATCCCATTTGAACTTGGATACAATTTTACTAGACCCTCTAGGTAAATCATGTAGGTTTGCTCCTAATCTCATAGGACCTATGGTTGCTCCCCATGGTATATGAGTTGGTTGAGCCATATTGAAGGGATTATGAAGGGGAAGTTAACTTGTAGAGGTAAAACAATATCGTCAAGAGTTAAGACCTGACAAGAGGAACTAGTAGACTCTCTTACAGGTGGAGGGGAAGATGGTCTACTTAAAGACTTGACTTTACATGTAGGAGGAAAAGGAGAAAAATTCAAAGACTGAAGTAAGTCAAAGTCAAAATCTGAGATACCCTTCTTTCTATCACCCCAAGTGTATCTTTTCATAGCCAATATATATATATCTATATATATATATATATATATATATATATATATATATATATAAACAATAGTGTAGAGTCGCCAAACCACTTATTGGTTGTTACGAGGAAGGGCTTGCTGGGCAGGCACTTGGTTCCTCTGTATGTTAGCAGGGTTTCTCTGCCTATTATCAGGGACTGCCTAAATTCAGAGGGGTCTTTCTCTCCTAGGCACAGGGACTATGCCTTCAACAAAAACAATCTCCCGAGCTTCACTAAAATGTCATACGTTTTCTCTTATGATATCACCGAGTTCTTCTTCTTCCTCAAGTACTTTGTCAACTTGGTGATATTGTTGGTTCGTTTTCCTAGTTTGCTAGGCTATGACTCGTAGACCAGTTATAATGTCTTCTTGGTCACCAACAAGCCAATCTACGTTAGGCTGCAAAACTGATGCACGTATTCCACGGAGAACCATAAAGTCCAATGATAAAGCAACTCACAAAATATATATAGTTATTTTCATAGAGTTTCCCCAGTAGAGTCGCCAAAAATCTGTTGGTTTACAAATTTTTCCACCTAACTCTATATTCTCACGCCCACATAAGTGACAAATGTACCAACAGTTGAATCAATTGTAATGATATTTTACAATGATTCTCTGCTTATTTAACAAGGCGCAACTACCTTCTTATGATATCCAATGAATGAAAACTTAAATTGTTTTTAACCAGAAAATAAAGAAAAAGGTGGTGCTTTTAACTAGAAAGGATAAAAGGCAATATGTCCCAATATCCACTAAAATCAAAAGTAGTACAAAGACTTCAACATCAGTAACTTCAATGAAATCATATGTTATACAATCACCACCATAAACCATTCATCGAAAGATAAATACTTCACAACAATGAGCAAGAATTAAAACATTTAACCACTTCAATATAGAAATATAATCAACCACCAGTAGAATATTCAATGTAGGAAGAACAAGTATTCAAACAACCATAACACAAAGTCTATGATGACTCGAACTCCACTGTATTGATTTCTATTCATATATCAAAGTAATTAAACATGAAAGTAACACAACAATATTTGATCTATCACCAAAACAACATTTTCCAAAAGATCCTTAACATCAATAGGCTAACTAAACTTATAGCCTTGTCACCCTATAATTGTCTTTCCAAATAACGGATTCTTGAGGACAACCAATTAAAAGAGGTCCTTAAATTAAACATAATTTAAATAAAGAGCTCTCCAGAGCCAATAGTTTTTGTAATAAATTAAAAATTACTAAAGCATATGAAAAGTCTTTCAATTGATGATTGCCACATCATCATCCGCTGCATCTTCCTCTTGTGTCGCTTCCTTTTCCTTGGTTTGTCCATCTCGAGCTCTCGAATCTGCTTGTGTCATTTGAGTTGCTTATGCCCTTTGCTTTGCCTTATACGCCCGGTACCTGTTGATGATTGGTGTCAATGCCACATTGTTTGGACTTCTGGTCATGCTAACTCAAAGTTTCCTCTTACTTATCATCCTGTTAGCACGAGTCACCCTTTGATGCATATCATCTAACCCACTTTTGAGCATTTTGATGCAGGCGGCTGTCTTTGCAAGCTTTCCAATTGAATCACTTGTGACAATATCATAGTTCACCATTTCTTTAGTCACCATTTTCTTAAAACTTTGTTTGATCTCCTTGACTTCAAGCAACTTATCTTCATCATCCTCGACGGCTTGTACCTCCAGGATGGCAAAAATGCTTTTGAGATCCCTTAGTTCTAAGTAATAAAGGGCAAGGGTATTTCTCATCTCTTCTTCAACTACTCCCATGACAGACAATTTCCACTAAACCATATCCACCCACTCAGCAGAATCCATTTCCTTAGGATCATTTAAAACCTTTTCAAGCACTAGGATATTAACATCCATATTGGCCATGTCTTGTACTTCTTTGTAAACTAAAGAAAGGCTACTATTATTTTTCCTGATATTTTAAAATTCAACTATCATGGCCTCCCTCTTGTTGGAAATAGAGTCAAATAACTTAACAACTTCCTCTATATATATGAGGCCATCTAAAGTTACTTTTTCTATCCACTACTCTACAGCACCACTCAGAGCTTGGGATCGCTTGATTTGTTGCAAGAGGTTTGGGTTAGGACCATTTACACTTATGTCGGGCAATGCATCTGCTGTCTGAGTAGTAATCTTCAAAATGGATTGAATAAAGAGAGTCAAAGAACTTACTTGTGCTTGTAGTTTGGCATTTTCCTGTTGTTCCTTTTTTATTCTTTTAGATAGAGCATCGACTGAAAATTTTGCATGATAAATTTCTCCCTCGGTAGTTGAGGGTCCCATATCTACTTGACTCAAATTGAAATCAACCTCTGTTACCTCATCTTCATTCTCATTACCTATAGTGTTGGCAATCTCTAGAATGTGATGCCTTGTGGAAGGGTCGGCCACCATCCTTGACATTCTCCTCGTCCGTTTAGGTTTAGGCATTTCCTGTAGAAGCTTAGCCACAGTGTCGATGTTGGTATCTATCATGGGAGTGTATTGTTTGTTTTTCTCTACTGCTTTCTTCAACCAAGCAGGGGAGGAAGAAGAGGCATTAGTATTATCAACCACATTCATCATTACACTGTCCAAACGCACATGTGGGGAATTGTGCTCTGGAGGAATGTTCAAACTAGGGGAATTTGGATTGCTTAACAAAGATTGAAGCATGTTGTCTTCTCCAAGCTGATTGAAAATCAAAGAATCACTATCATTTACAAGGGGATTCAAAGGGGGCACATGGTCTGCTTGCGGTGGCAAAGTAACTAATCTATCATTACTTACCACAAGTTGATTATCATGCTCACAGGCGATCTTCAACTTTCTGACATCCTCAGGTTTCTCACCATCTCCACCTGATTGTGAGCCAACTCTATGGAGAGTTGGGTCCAAAATAGATGATCTCTTGGGAGTATGAGTGGTCTGGGACCCGTTTTGTTCTTGAGCAGATGATTCTCTCGGAGTTGTAGAACCAACTTGTTCTCTCAATTTTCCATTTAACCATTTTTTTGTTCTCCTCGATACATGCAAAGAGCGAACCATAAAATCAGTGATTTCTTTTTTTGACCATCTTACTAGAGGCAGAGGTTGTAGAGAGGCATTTTGATAACCTTCAACTAGAATACTTGAATTGTCATTGACTATCTCAGGAATCTATATTGGCAATTCAAAGGCACAAACTTGGTTGATAGTTAATCGCATTTAGCTTCTCCTTTGCACCTCCCTCTCATCTAAATAATCTTCCCAAAAATCCTCGAGTTGAGGTTTGTGCAAGTGAGAACCACCACCATGCATGTTCCTCTTCACAAAAATTTTACTGTAAAAAGCTACTCATGTAGATAGCCTGTGAAAATTGTATTTTGCCAGTAGATTTTCTACACTTTTTGCACTATCATTACTTTTACATGAATAAAATGAAAGAACCATAGGGAATGAATACCCCTTCTTTTTCATAGCATGGTATTTTGTATTTACAGTTGCCATCTTACGACACACTTCCAAAAACAAAATGAAATTTGATGGGTACCTCAGTAGTTTTAATGGGGCATTTTCGTAACCCCCTATTCTCAGGTAAGAGAAATGATCAAACTGAATGTAGAAGCTTCTGAAATTCATGACTAGGGCAGTGACTTCTATAGAAAACCTTCGTTCCAATGTACCTTCAATTTTCTTTGCAAGAAACATGAGGAAAGCATCATTTACCCTACAGAAGCCCTTCATACCAACATTTCTTTGCAATTGCAGAAAGATTTGATACATAGGTGTATCTGGGGCAGGAGTTTCTTGAGCTCTTAAACTGGGCCAGATAATCTCTTTGTTAGCCAACAAATATATCAATAGAGAACACATATGAAAGCTCACTTTTTGTGTGAAATTCACCAATTGCTCATGCACGCTTTCATTGATTAGCTTCGCCCAATCTATGTGATGATCCCCACAAATGAGTAGGATGAACTAACACATCCAAAATTTAAAAGAATCAGAATTAGGGCTCCCCACAACGCGATGCAGCAAGGTGATCATATCAAAAATTTCTTCTTTAAAGTGGCATCTTTTCAAATTGGTGGGGAGTCTGGATTTTCCTTTCTTCTTAGCCTCCAACCATGTCTTGGCAATGCGGCTCTAGCACCAATCCTTGTTCTCATGGTAAAATCCCCAAGCACTAGCAATAGAAACATCAGTAACTTCTTGATAATCATCCAACTTTAAGGAAAGAGCAATGGATTTTGAGTCAATCTTAGCCACCACAAAGCCATCCGCAGCTCGTATTTCTTGTGAATCCAGAAAATAATTATTTACACATGCAACCACCAAATCAGGACAATGCATAGCAGGTGGGAAACCCCCAACTCGGTATAGACCACTACTCACAATCTTCCCAGCCAGAGAAGTTCGGCCTTCAGGCTGCATTCTTCTCCATAAATCTTCTAAGTTAATGTGACCAAGCTTCGTGTCTCTCACATTTAATAGACCATTTTCAACCATGGGAACCATGGGGGCCCCTTGAAACTTGTATTTCATTTTAACTAACTTAAGAATCCAAAAAGCCAAGGACTCGGAAACATTCAAGGACACAACAGAGGTCCACAATACATTCACAGGGGAAACACTATACAGATTCACAAAAAAGATGCTATTCTTCTACCCAGTAAATTTTGTACTTCCAAAGTAAGAAAGAGAGAGAAAGATGAAAGAGGGGAGGCCAATTGATCTAACCTGTAAGAAAAAAATCCTGCAAATCCTTCGTGAGAGGCAAACTGGTAGCTCTTTGCACTGCATCTTCTTCACAATATTATGATAGCTTTCTTCATAGGGTGGCCAATATATTTAAATTTCGTATCATTCTTCATTGATTCTCTCATAAATTCCATTTATTATTGGTGGCATATTAAGCTTTGAAATTTGTAACATCTCCCCTTTGTTTCCCTTCGAAAAGAGTGCCCACGATATCATAATGTAGGGGAAACACTATACAGATTCATGAAAAAGATGTTATCCTTCTACCTATTAAATTTTGTACTTCCACAGTAAGAAAGAAAGAGAAAAATGAAAGGAGGGAGGCCAATTGAGCTAACCTGTAAGTAAGAAATCCTGTGAAACCTTTGTGAGAGGCGAATTGGTAGCTCTCTGCACTATATCTTCTTCACAATATTATGATAGCTTTCTTCGCAAGGTGGCCGATATATTTAAATTTCGTATCACACTTCATTAATTCTCTCATAAATTCCATTTATTATTGGCAGCATATTAAGCTTCAAAATTCGTAATATCCCCCCATTGTTTCCCTCCAAAAAGAGTGCCCACATACTTTCACGCATTCCAAAATTAATATGACTTGACATGTGTCATTCCTTCGTACCAAATGCAAGCTTAGAAGGAGGTGCTGCGGGAAGAACAAATATGTGTAGTCGGCAAGTCAGAGATTTGAAGAACCTTTGATCCACAAAGATTGAAGGTTTGGAAGTTCAAAGAACTTCTGACCTTCCGACAACAAAGACTTCATGTTAACAAGGGAACACAAAACCGACGCAACGGACTCGAAGACTTTAGCTTTTACAACCAGTCGTGAAGTTGGGTGGTTCATGAACTTTTGAACCCGCTAACTTAAGTTCAAAAACTTAAAGGATTTCTAACCGTGCATGAAAATGATTAAGTAAAGACGTGGCTTTAGGAAAAGAATATGAATAGTGACAAACAAAGAATGGGAACTACTCAAAACATGAATGCTTTAGCATATTTCAAAAACAGGGTAACAATTACAAAAGCAGGTATGGAGTTTTACTAGGTGTGTTTTTTAGGAACATTTCTCAAAGCCATGGCGAGCTACATCAATGGTGAGAGCATGTACTCTGCTTATTCTAGCTTTCTGGTAGACATTATTTTCATATTATCAACCGCTACATAATCATAGAACTTTGTAGATATGTTTATTTGAGTGCCATTATTTGCCATAAAAGCTTTGCCAATTCAAAATAGGCTTTGGAATGAATCCACACTAGTTGATGTGTTTGCATCCCCTTTGTGTTGTACTATCATTGTTAGTTGTTTGGGTGCCATACCTTGTAGGTTAGGCCATCTCTACCGCATAGTTTTTATCTATGTATTATCTTAATTTACAAGATATATACTATAGTGACATATCCCTATGCTAAGAGTTTTGTATTGGGATCCACCTACAGAATGTTAGGTGGTTCATTTGGTAGAAGACACCCCATCTGAGAAATTGGAAGAAGACATGAAAGAGAAGCTTGTTTCTAACAATGTAATGGATGATGATAAAAGTAGCAACACAGTAGTAGAGAAATTGAAAGAAGTTAAACTATTATGTTAATGTAGATTCTCTTCCTAAATCATCCTATTAGTTTTTGTAAATGGATCCTATTGTCAAATTTTAGTTTGTTGGGTTTTTATGGGATGATTGTGTACTATAAAAGAAGCCTCTAAACTAATTTCACAGTTACATTGAGTGGAACTCATACAAACAAGTAAAAATACATCCTTTAATCTATCTAATTTCTATAATTAACACAAGTAACCATTTTCCTTTTAGTACTAATAAATACTTGAAAATAATCGAACTATAATTTGACTAGTTTCTAGTCTTTGTGTCATCTTTGCTGAATATTCAACAAGGGCTAAGAAGGATTACACAACGGAGCATTCTATCATTTCTATGATGCTAAGTAGCTTGAGTTATGACATTTATGATAATGATGAGTATGAGACTATGAGGGGTTTGTACTTTATATTCTTCTTATTGGTGGCACTGGGATCCACATTTGTACATCTAATAATGAAAATAAGATAGAATGCTACGAGTTGCTTGGTGAAGTCAGATTTGTCCCATCAGATTGCTACAACTCATAAAGCCAATATTTTCCATTCTAGTTATTCTATTCTTAGTCTTTCTATTAATTTCCAAGAAAATCATTTTGAGATTTTTTTTGTTAACTTTTTTAGCTATAAGACCATATGTCACTATTAATATGTCGTAAACTTATTACTACAAAAACCACCCTTGTAGAGTTTTATGGTGGGTGAGTGGGTGGGGAGGTTATCATCTTGAAAGACCACCTAGTAATTTATTCTATTTAAAGATCAAACTATGACATAGTGTTTGGATGTTAATCTAATAATCTTAATACATGGATCTCTTAGAGCAATAGATGTTGCCACTTTTAACAATTGAACATAGAATTACACAATCTCATATCATAGCACTAATTCAAAATATATGAGCATCACAATGAAGACTACAACTTCAAGTCAAAACTTACAGACATGTAAAACAACCACATTTCAAATAAGAATTATTCCATCATGATGACTAGGATAGAACTTCAACTCCAACTTCTATTTTCTGGCATTCATCTTTTAAGTGGCAGCTAAATGCAAGGGCAAAGTTAGATGAGCAAGCGTAGATGCAGATTGATACATAGATCAAATCAACGATGAACAAATAGCTCAGTTCCATAGAATTAGATGTAAATCAACACAGAAAATTTCATAGCAATAAGTTTTAAGTCGAGACAAATAAATAAACCAGTTCCTTGCCAATACAAAAAAATAATACTCAAATGATGTAGGAAAACTAAATCTTGAAGTGTTTGATGCAGAGCATCCAACACTAAAACCCTAACATATAATTATCAATGTATGTTTATGCATTTCTTGATATGCATACAAACCCGATTGTATATACTTTTGCCTCCCTTTGCCTATCGGCAAAATATCCTTCCGCTCGCGTACATACATACAAACATTTACCTGCTGAACTTGCGGTCCCTTTGTATCTGTCGCTTCCTTTACATAGAACATGCAAACTTTGACTTGTCGGTGCCGGCCCCTATTACCTCCACTACCGGTCACCCGATGTATCTTTCGACAATGTATAAGCGCGATGTATATTTCCAATATACAAGTGCTAGATACAAACAAACATACAATCTCTGAATATTCCTCCGGATATGCCCTCAATGTATGTTTGACTGGCGTTGACTTCTTTGTATCTGCGGAATGTATGCTTGAATATACATTCAAAATATACAATCCATAATATGCATCTGCCGAATATTCCTTAGAACATTCCTTCCGAAGATAGTTGACCACTGACTTTCCCTTGTATTAGCTCGATGTACATTCACAATGTACATTCCCAATATGCAAACTCAAAAGTGCTTCTACGGGATACACACAACATACATATGCGGGATATACATAAATTATATCCGATCCTCCTAGTGATATACACAGACTTTGTATATCCTTAATGTACATTCGAAATGTACAAACTCAACATGCAAATAGAAAGTGTATCTTCCATATACCTTAGCGAATGTATCTGACTCCGCTGTTGACTATCAAGAGTTTCTCTCTCCTCTGTACCTCCGGCTGCTTGTATATCCCAACATACAACAACGATTATACTAAAGTGATATACGCACAACATGTGAATGCGATACACACGGATTGTATGCAAAAGGTGTATACACACAACTTGTATGACCTGATGTACAATAGCGATATACATAGAGATTGTATATCGACCCTTTACCAAATCCACAACATACGAACCCGATATGCAAATGACGGATACACACAAAATGACCCTCGGATGCAAAAATGATATACACAAGAAATGTATATCCGAACTACTTCATCTTTGTATCATCAAAACATGCATTTTAACAAGTTCTAACACCCAAATCGGTTAGCGATATACGCATATATACAAATGTGATATACACACAGATTGTATGTCGCATACAAACATTGTATATACGTCAAATGTACATTTTGACAAAACCCTCAAAACTTCACAAATTTCCCACAAAAAACACTGCAATCGGGCTGAACCATTTCCTGGGCAACTTTAACTTAGAATTTAACCTTCAAACACTAGCACATGAGGATGCTAGGATAAATTATAGCATGCTATAAATTGATCCCACAAACATGGAATGCATGAACAGAAAAACAAAAATGCAAACTAATCTACTGTACATGTCCATTCCACCGATTCAGAGAATCAACCGGTGGAATGGATGGGTGAATCCATTTCGCCTGCAACAAGAGAATCAATACACAAATGGATCGAAAATTAGCCAAATGAAACAACGAGATCTTACTTAATTCAATAACAGAAAATGCATACAGATATCACAGCCACTGTATCACAATGTTCTGTCTGATTTTCAAAACACAAATGACTCTGTTTCTCCAATGCAACTATCTCTCCTCAAACAAACTAAGCTAGGTCATACATATCTACTCCTCACGAGTAGTACATAGTCGATTCCCAGCGGCTGGGAGACTTCCAAGCGGCTGGGAGAGGACAGCTAGCATAACAAACTTCTAACTGACTTGCACATAAACCTAGACTGACTTAAAACATAAGAATTGGTCACATGGACCTTATTACATCATAATGTAAAACATACTATAATTAGACTTATTCTTTATTTCGGAGGGGTGCTCCTGCACCGGTGTTGAATTTATGGCAAAAATTTAAGTGTTGACAAAATAATATGAAAACTCAATCCATCTATTACAAATGAATTTAACCCTAGCAATAGGCCCAAAAGCTTGCTAAAAAATGCATCTATAATAGAGAAATCTTTAAGCACGTGCAATTCTTCTCTCATACATGTACTACTAATAGTAGGTGGTATGCTTTTAACACCAATATGTGCCATCAAACATATTATACAATCCCAAGGCAGAGCAAGATAAGGTGTACACATGTGCAATAAGTTTACAATAATGTAATTCTCCCACAAATAAAAAATGATGGACACAAAAGTGAGGCAAATCTAATCATAGATTTTGCATATCAATGATATTTTTTTGCCAATTTTGATGTGTTCTTAACTCATAACTCGGGATTCCTATTATGAAATGTTTGATAGTCAAATGAATAGATCAAATAATGCTTGTATTCATTACAAGCATGCAAGTAAATGTTTAACAATCAAACTAAACAGATCAAATAATGTTTGTATTCATTACAAGCATGCAACTAAATAGGGAAAAGGCATGAATCCTGAAAAAAAAAATCAAAACTCCATCACTTCAACAATAATACAAAAAATTATAAGCCCAATAGCTTACATCATGCTAATAGGACTATTTCAAACTATTGTCCAATAGAATATCAAATAAAATGATTTTTATATTTTGGAAAAAAATTGGAAAACAATATACATTAGATAATTTAGTCCAACCATTATAACTTTGCTCTCTCATGGGTTAATTAACTACAAATTAATAAAAAACTAATGGATGCATTAGTATACCTCTCTCTCGCGGGAACTAATAAATAACACTAATACCACTAAGGAATACAAATACAAAAACGATAAATATTTTGAGGAGAAAGCTTGAAGTGCTTTATGGAAGATGACTCTTTATCTTCCCACATGTAAACTAGAGCTCCTATAGTTACATACGACAAAATAAAAATAAAGAGAACATGAAAGATTATACTTAATTTAGTAAGAATGACATGATAAGAATATTCTTATAAAGTCACATCTATTAAAAGAATTTTTAAAGATGAAATGTGGGGACTATTTCCTAGATCTAAATTGTTCCTCAAAAGTCTTTTCACTCAAATGACTCCACATATTTTTTAGAATTTATCTTGGATGATTAAATCTCATAAATAAGTGTTTTAAACATAATTTTAAATATTTGCTTCAATAATAATGTATTTAAGCACATGTATAAATTAGCTTGACCCTTTAATAGACCACCACCATCCTGTGCATTTCTATAAATATGAATTATGTCACTTTGAGTAGGAGTGCCTAGCTTAAATGTCATGTAGATTTGCAAGTTAAAATGGGTTGACAACAAATCTAGTAAAAATGTAATGAGGTACTAATTATTTCTAGTAGATTGTAATTTATAGATTGTATGCTTATCACACTTTTAAATTTTTTTCTAGTAGATTGTAATTAGCCGATAGGCTTTATATGTGAGCATTATTGTCTCACGCCGGAAAATTTTCTAAACTCGTCGGTTGTTCCTGTCGACATATTCCTTGACCCTGCTATGGGTGCAAGTGCTAGTTTATAGATTGTATGCTTATCACACTTTTAAAAAAATTATATAGATTTATATTCTACACACATACACAATAATACATTCAACTCACTAGGAGATGGTCAAACCATTAACAAAAAAACATTGTCTTTTATAACAATATATGGAAGTTTCAAAAAATCAATGCCAACAACTCATCATGAAAATCTAACTTATTTGAACATTATTTTGACTCTTACATCTTTTGTCTTGTATTAATTTAGATCCTTTTTTATTAAAGTGTTTTGGTACAACTTAACTTGTTTCAAATATATGAGTTTGTAGATGGATAAGACTAAAAAACGTTTTGATACAACATAACTTGCTTCAAATATATGAATTTGTAGAAGGATAAGACAAACAAATGACCATAAAAATAACATAAGACTTAAGAATTCAATTCAAACTAGAACTTTGAGCTCTCTATATTTATAAACAATAAAATAAAAAAAAACACAAAATTTACATATTTCAAAAAATTCATAATTTATGATTTTACAACTCAAAATTTCATAATTAAAAAAAAAAAAAATCATTTTAACTTTCAAAACAAAACTCCCAATAAATTAATTTTAACCATATAAAAGATACTTCTAATAACAAATATTCATCAATTATACTTTCCACCCAAATTTTATTAAAAGCATTCTCTTTTTAGAACGAAGATTCACCCCCAACTTGTAGAAAGCATTCCACAATTTGTTTTCACCGTTGTACTAAAATTCTTTGCTTGCACGAGCGAAGATTTTGTTAAGAATAGTCTTCAAGGAAAACATTATAGTGGAGAGCCAAATGGATCTGAGCCAGTACAAGGCTGAAATGAGTTGAGCATACCAATAAAAAGTAGCTGAACTTTTTTAACGATAAAAAGTTGTAGGAGAAAGCGCCCGTTCGATAAGATAAGAGAAGAACACTGTAAGTTGTATCCATACAATGTTAAAACGTTATTAGCCGATAGGCTTTTTATATGTGAGCATTATAGTGCTCGGAATTGTCTCACGCCGTACAATTTTCTAAACTCCTCGGTTGTTTCTATCGGCGTATACCTTGAACCTCCTATGGGTGCAAGTGCTAGTTATTAGATGTATTTATCTCACATTAACAGGAGGGCTTATAGAACACTACTTGCACTAAGAGCATATATATATATGCGCTTGTTCTCTGCCAATACTGTCATGGCACTCATAATTAAAGCTATTTTAAAAAGTTTTTGAAACATAGATTTCTTTTTAACAAGAAGATCAATTATACAGAATCTGCATCTGCAACAGTTGTCGGAACGCAGCCAAACATGTCCGAGGTTAACAACAAAAATGTGGTGCCCTCCTCCTCTTCTTCTTCTTCAGGTAAAATGCCCTCAATTTCAAGTATTACTTTTCTTGATTTGTTCAGCTGATTTTCTCAACAAACTAAGGAAAGAGACAATGAACAAGATATCTCCAGCTAGCAACATAATTTTGAATTAAAAACCAGGCATAGCTCAGAGGGCATTTGAGAATTTCTGCCGTGTGTTCATTTGGTAAATAACTGTGGGTGTTGGGGGAATAATAATCGACATGTTACAAAATAAACACCACAGTCTAACAGTCATAATAACAGTTTTCATAAAAGAAAAACAGAGTTCCAGACATTACACAGACAAATGCAATCTCTTTATTCTTTTGTTCTCCCTTTATGTATCCATTCTTTTCTGTTAAGATACAGTCCCATCCAAAATTCCCTCTAACTACTACCCACTACAATGTTAATAACAACCTATTCCTGAAACCTAATAGGATGGCACTGTGGTAAGATTGTAAGACGGTGGTCCCATCGAGGGTGTGCTACAATAATTTTCTCATCAGAGAAAACATTGCCCCGTGAGACAGCTGAATCTATGAGTTAGTTTTCTTTTTTCTTTTAACAAAAAATTAACCTTCACATGCTTCTATATGGCATAAGATCTCCCAAAATTGTCTGAGCCGGAGCTGTAATGTCTGGTAACGACTCTGCAACAACCACAAACTTTCCTCCCAAAAAATAACCAGCTTCATTTTTATTGCAGAGATTCTTTTTATTCTTGTAGGGCATCTGAAAACTTGTCAAGGGGCCACCTGCACATAAAAATAGGAGTGATAACTCCCTCAACGGAACATGTCCTAAATCCCAATTTCTCAATTGATTTTCCACTTTTGTTTTGGACTATCCTGCATATGCCTAAAACTTAGGAACCTGTGGGTCTGCCTATGTTCCACAATTGATGCTCTACATAAGTTGTGATGGTTGATGAATCGTCATGGCAATGGTTCTGCATTGTCACTAGTCTAGACCATGGCTTGTTGGACAATACATCTAGCTGAGCTGAAACAGAGTGTAATATCTTTTCTGGGAGTCAGTTGCATGTTAATATTGAGTCAATTTTCACGACCCATCTTTCATGAGTAATGGTTCTTGAAGATAGGTCAAGAAGAATGACTCAGTCTTCTGTGTGTTTGTATCAAGTAAATCTACATCATGTGATCACCCATCTTTCATGAGTAGTAGGTTAATTAAGATGGGCCACATAGATTGACTAGATTCATCTGATTCGAAAAAGAACAATATTAAATGAAAATGTCCTCTGGGAACACCACATGCATTAAAATTTAAAAATGTAAAAACTGGCGTGTTATCTTTTTTGTCTCTTTTCCCTGTCTAACACTGCCCTTGTTGTAAATTTTAAATAGCTTTAGAGTCAGAGAAACGGAAGCAACAAATATTGAAGGGTCCTTGGGGCAAGCTTCTGTCACAGGATTCTCAGGTAGATTATTGCCACTTTGTTGCCTCGAAGACAAGTCACTATTATTTCCATCTATAGATTAATCTGTATTCTGTAAATGTGATTCTGAAATGATGACGAATGATTTCAGAATCCAGATCTGGACCTATGTGACCCAAATTTCATGATTGGCCGAAGCAAAGGTTGCAGTTTGTGCATTGACGAACCCTCAATAAGTGGAGTTCTGTGCATGTTGAAGTATACAATGGTAATTTCTATTGTAATCTGTTCAGATATTGGTTCTAATTGTAATTGCTGATGAATTTTTTGCTGAACTGCTTGCCTGTTTTTGGGTGCAGCATAAGGGTGCTGAAGTGCTTGTTCTAGGGAATGATGGTTCTGTTGAGCTCAATGGAGAGCGTCTTAAAAAGAAGGATGTTGTCAGTATTAAAGGAGGAGATGAATTTGTTTTCAGCTCTCTGGGTCATCACACTTATGTATCCTCTGTGTGCTACTTATTTACAGATGATCATAGAATGATCTCAATGTTTTACATGTTTTCATAGATTGTTAAATTTAGTCTATGAGCATTTTAAATCCCTAACTGTAAAATGCAGATCTTTAAACTGCTCACAGATGAAGATATTGCAGCCCCTCCATTACCTACTCCACTTAGCCGGGCAGAAAATCAAATGGTTACAGGTAAGGAAGCAGCAAAACAAGTGGGTGCAGGTAAGACAGAAGAAAATCAAGTGGTTGGAGGGAAGGATGAATTATCTGAAACTTTAGGAACTATGTTGGGCTCGTTGCAAGCACCTCGGACTGGTTCTTTGCAAACCTTATCCTTGCTGCCACAGCAAGTGTGTCCTAATCGTGATTATGGTGAAGAAAGTGAAGAAGGAAGTGATACATCCCAATCGCAAACTCTAAATGATATGTCAGATGGGTCTGTCTCAGATGCCGAAGAGGTTGAGCTTGAAGCTACCCTTGGAGATGGGATTCAGCCTGTGTTTAATTTGTTGAGATGTACAAAAGAACCTGACAAGACCAGCTACACATCCAAGGAAATAAATGGTAATTCACCTAAACAGGTTTGTAAAGAAGGGAAGGAATCTGGAAAAGATACCACTTCATCTATTGCACATGCTAAATACCAAACTATGAAGGAAGATCTAAAAAATGGAATGATTGATGGTAGTGAGACTCGTGTGTCATTTGATGATTTTCCTTATTACCTCAGGTATGAAGTTGCATCTTTTGTATAGGCCTATTTGCATTCCTTTTTGACCGCTGTGCTTTACATTCTTAATTTGCATTAGTTATGGTTTTATTCTGGTCTCAAAATATGTACTAGATTTATAAAATGCAATAATAGTTCATTATAATTTTCTCCTTGATGCCTTTGCAACAATATGTTCCTTGGAATGTTATTACAAAAACGGGCCTCTATCCTATGCATTATGATTTTTTCCTGTATGATTTAATATAACACTTATATTGTTTGGTCTGTGACAATACGTGCCCTTACAAAAGTATTTTGTAGCAATTTTAAAATGATCCAGAAATGAACGGCTGTCTGAATTGTTGTTGCAATTCTATCTGTATTTTCGAAGTTGTGAAAAATGGTTTTTTGTCTTATAACATTTTTTCTCCTTGTTTTTTAATTTTTCTGACAATCATGAGGCTTCACTTGCCTCTACAAGATTCTTTTGCAATGGAACTTCTGTTTCTCATAGATAGTGGTGGGATAATTGCACAATCAGAGTTGATCACACAGTCAGCTGAAGAAGATTAAGTTTGATTTCAGTTTTTATGTCTTCTAGAATGTTTTTTATTTGATAAATGCTTCTTGCAATGCTACTTAAAATTTAAACACCATTTACATTGGTATTATATGTTACTGCATGGTTTCTACCTTTTTTGTCGCTGGTACTTCAGATTTTGGACCATATCTTTATCTGATCTTTATAGCTTGGGTTATATCATTTGCCTTGGAATTGATGGAAAAACATGGTAATCATCTGGATTTAATCATCTAGCTAGGTTGCCCTTAGTCTTATGGATGAAATTCTCCATGTAAATCTGATCCTTTGTTTCCAAATCCGCATATCTTGGTTCTGATCTACCAGATGTTTTGTTACAATTTAAGTAAATGCAAATTCTATATGAATTTTTGATACTGACTCTGTCATATCTGTCTTGCTTTAGTAGTTTCATTGGCAAGTTGATTAAAATCTTATGGCTTGTTTTCAGCAAGAAGACAAAAAGTTTGCTGATTGAATCAATGTTCGTACATTTGAAACGGAACAAATTTAGAGATTTTACAAAGGAGCTTTGTACTATAAGCCCAAAAATATTGTTGTCTGGCCCTCCAGGTCTGTTATCTTCTTTTATTTTTTCTTTTTCTGTACAAGCTTGAACAATGATAGTGAATACTTGGAACATGATTGTCATTACCAAGGTAATCATTCTGATTTGACTTATGTTGTCATTTACACAGGCTCTGAGATATATCAAGAAAAGTTGGTGAAGGCATTAGCAAATCATTTTGATGTCAAATTGCTTATATTTGATTGCAGTGAAAAGCTCGCGGTAAGCACTGTCATATCAGACTCTGAGCATTATCAAACTCTGCAAATTGTTCTTTTAAAATCTGATAGTGCCTGAGCTATAATCTCAATTGATATTAGTAGAGGTGGTTGATTGAGTCTTTTCTTTTTGGAATGAGCCAGAATTCATCTCGATGTACTATTTTATAATTGCAAAGCATGAAAAGTTGTTGCATTTTTTTTAATCACAATTCTATTTTTCAAGGGAACAAGATTCATCTTGACCACTTTGAAGCATAAAATGTGTTCTTGAACTACTTCCAGTTTACTGAATGTTTTGCTTAATCCAGCTGGATCCTTGAATGTAATCTTCTTCTTTGTATTGTTCTCGGTTATGTTTGTTCTGATGCTTATTTTGTAATGACATAAAAGGGTACATCTATGAAGGATGCGGAACAGCTGAAAGAAGGCTTAAAACCCATAAGTAAGAATTTAAGAGAACGCTGGGGTAATTTGCAGTCAAAATATGATATGTTATCAATTAAATTACGTGAATTGGGTTTTAGTCTGCAAGGCACTGCATCAAAATTGCATGCAGGGACAAAACAGGAAACCTCAGCTTTACCATCTATTTGTGCTGCTTCTTCAGCAATAAAGGGATATTCCTTTAAGAGAGGTAGTTGCAAGGCTTGGTGGGAACTTTAATTCAGATATTATGAACAAATCATATTTTAGTGGCATGTATGTTTGAGAAATCTGGTGGACATTTTTTGATCACATTCAATGAAATTTGTGTTTTGTCAGGTGATCGAGTGAAATATATTAGTCCCCTACATAAATCAGGCCACCCCGCTCCTCAAGCTCCTTTGAGGTATGTTATGTGAATACTCTCTATGTGAATTTCTGCAAATGCCAGTCTATCTAGTGCTTCTTAGTTACATCACAAGAACATGATATATGGTTGAGCTTATTTTGATAAAGAAGAGAATGATGTTGGGTGTTGATAAAGAAGAGAATGATACATGACATAATGAGGCATGCTCATACCATAAATATTGGGTGTTGATAAAGAAGAACATGATACATGACATAATTAGGCATGCTCATACCATAAATATTGGGTGTTGATAAAGAAGAGAATGATGTTTTTATACTGCAACTTGGAAACTTTCTGTATGATCTGCAACTCTAAGACTTAAGTCTTGTAAACGACTCATTTGAGTACTGAAGAATAATTGCACAGCTATAAAGATATTTGCATGGATATTGGTATTTTACTTCTGTTGGTGGCTTGGGCCATGTAGACTTCTTTCATAAGGGCAATGTTCCCAGTTTTTCCAGGCCATGTCTTTTTTAGTCAGATCTGAGTATTTCCAAATATTGTCAATCTTATGACATATTTCTGACTCGAGTCCACTCTGGGGAATTTGGTTGGTGTTATTATTATGATCCAAGTATGTATGCAGACAAATTTAGAAGTGGGGTTGCTCTATATTTGGTGTTTGGTATTTTTTAACTATCTAGTTTCAAATTTTGCAGTATCCTTTCATTTAAAAGAAAGGGTAATGCTCAACACTATAGGGGTAATCTTCATGGTAGCATATGTTTGTTCTAAGGTTCTGACGGTTGTCTTATTTTGTCATGTACCTTCTAGGTACATACATGGTAAATATGTAATATTCTTATATTTGCATTAAGATTATAAGAATAGATAGATGTATAAAAATGACCAATGTGATAGGTTATTTATACAGATTAAGAGGCACATTCGAAAAGATGTGTCCCGTCAAGGCGAGAAATGTCTCTTGGTGATGAGGGTTAATAACTAATCATGAGAAATAAGGCATTTAACATATTTTTTTAATGTTTTCAGGGGTCCATCTTATGGTGATCGAGGGGAAGTAATTTTGGCTTTGAAAGAGAATGGATCATCTAAACTTGGTGTACGATTTGATAAGCCAATTCCAGGGGGGGTCGACATTGGTGGCCTTTGTGAAGAAGATCATGGTTTTTTTTGTGGCGGTAATACTTTGCTGCTAAAGTTGACATTGACTTGCAAATAAAGTATAATTTTTATGATTATTAAAGTAGTTTATGCTTGACAGGAAGTGACCTACTTTTAGAAACTTCTGTTGAAGAGGACATGGACAAACTAGTTTTCAATGCACTTTTCGAGGTAGTCTAAAGTTCCATGTTTTAGTGAATTTCAGTTCTAGAATTCTTCTCATTAAATTTTCTTACTTCACATTTTAACTATTTTCCAGGTTGTGACAAGTGAGAGTAAGAATGGTCCTCTGATACTTTTCATGAAAGATGTTGAAAAGTCACTAATATACAACTCAGATATTTATCGTGCCTTAAAAAGAAAGCTCAAAACCTTGGCTGAAAGTATTGTTATCATCTGTTCTTACACAAAAGTTGACGATAGTAAGGAAAAGGTAATATAGTTGCATATTTTGAACCTGTTTAGGAATGTTTATTGGATTTTACCATTTTTTTTTAATTTAAATAATTTGAATTTTTGTTGGATGTATTGAAGATTTTTTCTAATTTCATCTTCATTGAGTTGTGGGTGGTTTTATCTAACAGCCACGTCCTAGGGGTATACCCTTCATTGAAATTGGAGACTATCAAAATGGCCTGCTTGACTTTGGTTTACCTGTAAGTTTATTTGGATCATTTAGATAGACACTTGTTTGAGCTTTTAGTCATGATGACCATTATACTAGGTAAAAATGTATGGAGTAGAGACTAGACTATTGATGAACAAATCATTTGATTGGTGTTCAATTGTTAAGCTAAACATATATTATAATAAGATAGGGACAGAATCCTATCAATATGCAACATAATGCATATTTGTACAAGGGAGGATGTCTCCTGTAAGCCAAGCACCCTCTTGGTTACTACAATGCTAAAATGGAAGGTTGCATAAAATATTGTTCGTATATTTAAGCCTTCGTTACCTCTTTAACTTTGCCCCATATAAAAGACCAAATCATGAATAGTTACCAAGGATTTCTCCATAAGAACAAATTACAAAATAGAGCAGTCAAAAACTGCCAAAACACTATCCATGGAATTAATGGAGAACATCGCTTCTGTGGCTAGGTTGTATTCTACATTTGTCTTATTAAATGCTTGTCTGCGGCTAGGTAATTAATGGAGAACATTGCTTTTGTGGTTAGGTTCCATTCTGATATAGAATTCACATGCTGTGCCATCATTGCAAGAATAACGCATATTTCTACTTCCAAAATTTGACTTTTTTGAGATTTAGGGCTATTAAGTGCTATTGTACATTTGTCTTATTAAATGCTTGTCTGTGAGTCCAAAGGTCAAGAGAAGAATGAAACCTAAAGAAAGGAGGTTATTTCCTTCAACTGTGACAACAGCTCATCTTTCAGTATTCAAAATTTGCTTAATGTTTCCAAGAAATATATCTTTTATGGCAGAGATTGTTTCTTTTTGCTCTCTTATCGCTGCAAATCTATTTATGATCTGTTTATGATTAAACATGTTCCTTTTTATTAACTTAATATGGAGGATGTCAAACATGTTTTGGAATGTTACAGTTTGGAAGAAAGAACAAACATAATAAAGAGGCTTCAGAGCTAGTTTCTGAACTTTTTCCAAACAAAGTTACAGTGGGGATGCCTCAGGTAGTGAAAATGTGTTCAAATATTTTATAGACTTGATTGCTTTCATTTTCTTACATGTAACTGAAATTTTCCATTGATAAATGCAGGATGAAGCCCTTCTCGCTACTTGGAAACTTCAACTAGAACAAGATATTGAAATGCTTAAAGTGAACGCAAATCTACGACACATTGAAACTGTGAGTTTCTGTTTCATATACTATGGTTGGCCTTTTCCTTTGTATGCATTTTTTTTAGAAAAAGTTTTTCCCACATGGCAATTCTGCAAAACAGTTTGTTGAATAGTGAAACTTATCCACCCTACATGCATGCACATACTTATATACATAAATACATTCATGTACACACATACATAGTTACATACATATGAAAAATTTACTTAGAAATTGAGTGCAACATTATACTATAGCATGCCCGTGCTTGCAGAGAAACCTCCTAGTTTACTTGTTTGTATTATATCCTTAATTTGAATCTCTTGTCATGATTATGCAAGACTGCAAGCAAACAAAATTGAGATTGAGAACATTATACAATAGATATGCTTGTTTATATTTTTTTCAAATATACAAATACATGCAAGGTTGAGGCTTCCATAATGCTTATTTTTATAAGTATGTTAAACCCGATGATAAATTCCACCTTCTGTAGTGACCACTAATTTCTGAAAGGTCATTAGCATCTCCCCTAGGGCCTTTTTATATAAGTTGTTTTCTAATTTCCACTTTTCGACAACTTAAATATTTAACCATTTAATAATTTAATTATTTCCTGCACAACCACCAAAGTTACGAAAAATATTAAAATAAACCAAATATGAATTCTGACCACACCGCCAATACCTTAAGTGCATAGGATATCAGTCTATAATAAAGTTGGCGCCCTCCCAAGAAAGTTGGAGTTTCCAAGGATGTTGGAATGGATTAGAAAAAGGGACATTACAAATCCTCCGTCCCCAAAATTGCTTGTCCTCAAGCAATACCGGTTCAACTCACCACCAATTCCAACTAATTGAATCATTCTGCAAACATCAAAATTCCAAACACACCTCATCAACCTTTTACCAAAACCCCATTGCATCTCTTTAACCAAACTGCATCTTGCATTTTCGGGCAAATGCAAACTTCGAAATACCAACTTAACTGTGCCAATGTGATAGACCATATTGTGATGCCCAAAGAGTCTGGTTTCTTCTCCTGTCAAATGACATCTCTCTTGCCAAAGAACTCCATGAAGATTACTGTCCACAATATTCTTATACACCCTTTTGAATTTGTTCACTGTCTAAAAGCATGTCTGTCCCCAAATGGGCTAAAAGCAAAAGATGTGCATATCTCACCATACCACAAGTGCAAACTGAGAACAAGTCATGACAACCGTATGGCACTTGAATTCCCACCCATCTCGGAGCTATGATGGCTGAAATACTCATCCTCTTCAGCCGAGGCCCGAAACCATTTACCAACATTTTCTAGTGATTTAATGGCTTCAAAATGATCAATCTTGCAGTTGTTCAAGTCTGAAAACAACAACTTATAATCCGATTTTACCAAAATCAGCATCTTGGAAATGGAACAGTGGCTGCAAAAATGAAACCTCCTTGCACAAACAAGAAATGTGACATGGTAATAATTGAAAACACTTTTGTAAGGGTTGAAAATTCTTTCCCAACAGTCACCAACAGGAAAATGCTCATTTCCTTGTCTAGAAAAACTTGCCAATCCACATTTATGAATGCAAATGTAATTATGTGGTGGCTGATTAGAATGATGACAGCAGCATTCAGACTGAAACTTTGATTTATAATCCTCCATGGAACATTCCTTCTGCCACCACTAACCTCCACCAAACTCTGTTGGTGATAAAAACTCAACAACGAAGTAGCTCCACCATGCTTATGCTGCACTACTCTGATCCAACAAGAAGTTGTTCTTCTTCTATCCATCATGACAGACAATCTTCTCCAATATGTGCTATCAATTCCACATTGATTCAGCTCATTACAAGTGCCAAAGTTAAGAGACAAAACTAAATCAACATCAATATAATATGAGAAAACTGTTGCTGTCCTAACTAGCAAACTGCAAACTCTATATGGAGGACAATCCTTAGTTCTTAATGTTAGATGTTTCAATGAAACACCTGGGTCCCATACTTTTATGTGAAGACAAACTTGAGCAAAAGGATGTAAGTATCCTTTGCTACAAGTTGAATTCTTTTTCTTCTCTCCAATCTTATAGTACTTTTCATTATGATAGTAGTCTTGCGATAAATCCCTGCTAACATCAATGCTTTCATACCATAAGCTATAATCATAAAGATGATCAATATCCTCACCACTAGTTGCTGATCCGAAAACTTCAGCAAGGTGAAACCCACATTTAGTATTTGGTATAACATCTATCTCATGTCTGAAAACTTCACCTGGATCCATATCGCATTATTGTCACAAGCTGTGTTACTAGAATCAGAAAATGTCTCAGCATTCATCACAAAAAGCAAATTATCAAAAGATGACTCTGCATCCATTACAAAAAGTGGGTTATCAACAGATTGGAAGTTATTTCTATTTTCTTGTTTAGACCAATCTTCCTACTGTCCCAACTTTTTACTTGCAATCTCAGGAAACTGCTCTAAATCAAAATCTTCTTGAAGCCTATCAAGTTCATCAATTACCTGCTTGATTTTCTTAGCCCTTTCTTCATTCTCTCACTCTCTGAAATATTTTGTAGCAGCAAGGTAATCTTCTGCCTCCAATAGTGCCATTTGGGTACTTTCTAATGAGTCCTTTGTTGATTTAAGCCCAAAGGTGAGCTCATCAACCTTTACCTTCTTTTCCTTAGATGCAGTTAAGGCCTCATGTACAAATTTGATGGCTACATCTCTATCTTTGATCATATGCGGATATGCTAATTTCATTTCTTCCATTGTACTCTTAACTGTTTGTAAATCTACAAGGGTGACAATTTGTTCAAGCTATTCTCTCTTCAAATTTTGCATTAATCCTTCGATGAACCTTTTCATGCTATCCAATTTTGTTAAGACTTGCACTTCATTCTTTTCTGTTATCAACAATTGTTTCTTCCACTCACCTTCATGATATCCAGAGTTATGCAATGATATTGAATTTTTATTAGAATCAATGCAAAAAACAACATTCCTTTCTAAGACATACTTTTCAATAGAGTTGTAATGTCCCTTTTTTGGCGCATAGGGTTTTGTGCGCATTATGCTTGTTCCTAGTCCCTCGGAGGCTATCCGGCATGTTTGGAAGAACTCCAATGTTGTTGGAGTGGTCGTGGTTCAGTCTGCAATACAGTTGTGTGTCTCAAGTCTTCATTTTCATCAGGGATGGTCGAAGTTACTTAATCAGTGCATTCTTATTGCTTTATATGGCTTGGGACCATTATTTAGATAATTAATTAATATTTCACTAAGGTTGCCTAAGGTTATATTTTAGTATAGCAACTTAGTGTAATATTAATGGGTTTTCTTTTGGAAATGGACTAATTTTCTATGGCATTGAGCTCAGTGGATGTCCAAGGTTATAGTGATGTTTTTAGAAGTTGGATCGGGCTCCTAGTTTGCTCTCTAAGATTTTTGGAGGAGCTGTTTATTTATAGTAAGTCACCCAGATGACATCGTTCTTCATCCCAAACATCATAGAAGGTAATGGTATGATTTAAGGTAATAGTTCGCTTAAGTTTGAGATTTTCCGCAAAGTGGGGTGGTTTAATGAGCTATTTAATTATTATTTTCACTTAAGTCTCTTAAGGGTGAAAATAATTAAAAATTGATTAAGTGTTATAGCTCATTAGAAAGGGGAAAACATATTCTTTTATTTAGGCACTTAAAAAGTGAGCCTTAAGTGGAGAAAAAATAAATTATTTAAGTCAAAGGGAAAAGGTTATTGTTTTCAAGAAATAATTCATTTCCTTTGTAACTCCTAAATGTAGAAGTTGTGAAACCAACCTCACAGGACCCAGTGAACACCTGCAAAACTTAAGATTAACCTTCCACAAGAGAAAAAAAACAAATAGAGCAATTTGCACAAAAGAGGATGCAATTAATGTAATGCATTAATGAATTACATGAGAGCACTTGCTTTTATATTTGCAAGTTAAAAAACCCTAATGTGAGATTTCTAAGTTTAGCTTAAGTGAAATAAAGTAAAGGTGACTTAATTAATTAATCAATATGATTAAATTAAGTAAAGAACCTATTACTAACACCCCCCTTAAGATGAACTTAGGGAGAAGCTAAAATAACTAAGGACATATGCATGAAAGCAAAGATGGGTCCCAGCAACTAGGCCTGATGAGGTACCCATGTACAAAAGAGTCTCTCACAAATAGAGAAAAGGGGAAAGCCACATGGGAAAAACTCCTCCCCAAAAGAAAGAACAAACCTCCCTACAAGAGAGAGAGAAAGAGTGAAGGAGTAAGAAGCCTCCACAAAGGATGTCCCAAAAGAATAGGAACATGAAGATGAACATGAACTCCACTGAAGCATGAAGAAGCTACAAACACTGTCGAAGATTGACTGCTATAGTGTTGAAAGAAGAGCCTCCTCTAAAACAAGATGAAGATTAGAATCAAGAAGACAAGAATCTGCATGAGTGCCCCCAACGACACTACTCGAATCAGATGGCAAACAAAGGCAAAACATCTGGAACTCCAAGATACAAATGGCACAGGTACCAAAAGTCTAAAGAACTGATCAAGTGAAAATAGGTCACCTCCACAAAAGGAATGCAAGAGTGTCCATATGGTAAATGCTCCATCTCACCGAAATGCATGGGTAACCAGCCACTGATGTACGCTGCATCCGCCTAGTACATAGGAACAAATACTAGATACATAACTCACTCCAACGCAAAACCAAGGAAGCATTAGCACCAATAGTAGAAACCCCCCATAATGCGGACAAGGGAGAGCCATGACAGGTACACTGAAACTGTGTGAAACCAAGAAGTGCATGTAGAAGAAACAAGAATATCTGCACGTGCAAACATGAAAGTACTAGCAAATAAAAGGGTGTGCAAACCAAGGCACACACGCATGAGGCAAGAATCAATGTGATTCACTACTGTCGTGGAAGGGACACTCACTTGACAAAGGTGTGATGGCAAAACAAAAAGCAAACATCAACCCCCCCATGGCACTTTATATCATAGTGCGAGAACAATAAGGCACAAAATGATGTGCAAGATCTCAAAAGTACATGTACAATGCTAAGACACTTAATTTCAGTGCATTTACATATGAGAAATGCTTACAATGGAAGCTCACAATGTCTAAAAAAAGACCACATGCTGAAAATACAATTCTTTGACAGAAATAGAGGAAACTGATAGCACCATGATGAAGTACACAGAAAAACATGCACTTTAAAAAAAGGGACCCAAAAAAGAGTCCGGATGTAGAAGATATGGCCCGTCAAAGTCTCCAAAACGAGAACTGCACAACAACAGCATTGAGAAAACTGATTTCTGGAAAAAACCAGAAGTCAAAACAAAAAACCATCTGCACCACTGCAAAGAGCACGAAATTCTACCCTGTTTAAAAAAAATTAGACTAAAAAATATGATCGTATGACCAAGATATTACCATTTGAAAACCAGGTGCAAAAGTGAAACTGCCAATGGTGGGGTAAAAAATCCATCTCCACCAAATTTAGCACAACTGCCGCTAACTTTGGAGGCCTGCTAAAAATAGAGACTCGCCAGATGATTTGGAGGTTTGCCAAGTATAGAGGGGCCTAGACAAATCTAGAGCTTTGCTAACTGGAAAAAACCGCCAAATAAACCTCTAAAATAGAGGTACTGCTAAAAAAGCCACCAAGTGGCACAAATGCCAAGGCTTGGGCGCATGCAGGTACAAGATGTATTTATTGCATGTGAATTTTTTTAATAAAAAAACACAAAAAATGCATGTGCTTTTTTAAATAAAAAAAACAAAAAAATGCATGTTTATTTTTTTAATAAAAAAAACATGTAAAAAAAATGAATTGAAATTTTTTATTTGAAAAAAAATTTTAAAAAAAATTATGGGGTGTGGGGGGCGGAGCCACGCCGCATGGCCCCATATGGGAACCGTGGCCCCAAAAGGGGTCCACGTCCCCAAAGGGGTGTAGAGCCCTAAGGGACTGCAGCCCCAATGGGGCATGGGGCCCGAAGGGCTTGCGTCAGCCTTGTGGCAGGGACAGGGGCATGCGCAGGTACGCAGGTACCTGTACCCCCCCACTTTTTTATAACAACTTTTTTTACAATAAAAAAACTTTTTATAAAAAAAAAACCTGCGTTTTCAAATGATTTTTTTGAATTTTCGTTTTTTAAACACAGTAAAAAATAATAATTTTTTTTGAAAATTTCACCTCGGTTTGCATGCCGGGGAGGTCGTACGACTTCTCTAGGAATTTTTTTTTGCCCCAGATGAGCTCGAGGCTGATTTTGATGATTTGATAGTTGATCTTAAGGTTTTTAGGCTTTTTGAGTGCGATGGTGAGGTCCGTTTGAGCTCAAAACGCTCCGAAAAATAGCTTTGCTTCGGATCCAAAAAAAGCATCCGCTGAAACCCTTGCAGATCTGGCCTACGAAGCTTAAAGCAAGCCAAATAAAAGGCTAATTTGACTATTTCGACTGCTTTGAATCCAATGGAATACTCCACTGTACACATAAACACACCCAACAAATGACTCTTGCTCAAAATTTTCTCCAAATCTGAGAAGGGGCTTGCAAATTTGGAGCTTTGATACCATGTAGAAGTTGTGAAACCAACCTCACAGTACCCAGTGAACACCTGCAAAACCTAAGATTAACCTTCCACAGAGAAAAAAAAAACAAAGAGAGCAATTTGCACAAAAGAGGATGCAACTAATGAATTAAATGAGAGCACTTGCTTTTATATTTGCAAGTTCGAAAACCCTAATGTGAGATTCCTAAGTTTAGCTTAAGTGAAATAAAGTAAAGGTGACTTAATTAATTAATCAATATGATTAAATTAATTAAGTAAAGAACCTATTACTCTAACACTAAAGTGCTTTTATAAAGAGGTTGTGAGCTCATTTTGAAGGTTATGCTTTGGATTTTGTACTGAAATGCTGCTGGGATTGAACCAGAGAGTTCTTCTTTCCTTCTTGAGGACGAAAACCCTCTAGAAGGTGTCCAATTTCGATGGTGAAATATCCTTCCTCGCTGGAAGATGGGTAACTTCATTCAGAAGTTGCATGGAGCTGATTTGGATTATTATGTTTGAAGTTTTAATCTGAGTTTTTTTTGTTATCCCTTTGAAGTTGATGATTACAGACTGATTTATGAGCAGATTATGCAGATTTTGGTGAAGTTTTTGAAGTGATTTTGGCAGGCCGTACCATTCATGTGGGAGGGGCGATTTTTGTTATTGAGTGATATTTTCTATATATACGCTGCGAATATTGTTAGGAATGTGGCTGTTGAGATTAAACGCCTATGCTAGAGACTAATACTTGATGTTTGGACCAGCATTTTGTATGATTTTGGAGCTGCCATACAGGCTGGTGCGCCGTACAGCAGGCTGATTTTGGAGTTTTCAGTGTGTTGAATTCAGACTTGTGTTTAGGGTCTCTGAGATATGCTATTTGTTTGTCTCTCAAACAAGTGTTTGGGATCAGCAGAGAATGGGAGATGAATTGGAAGCAATGGTATTGATTTTTGGGGTTTCTTGAGTAAAAGAGCCGTCCGTACAATAGGGTTTTCAGCCTGTTTCCTCTGAGTTTACTACATCAACATGCATCATACATTCCTTTAGTCTTGGGTAGAAATTATCATTTGAATTTTAAATGACTCTGTGATGTGGGTTGTCCTTCTTGATGGCAAGCATTCATAGTTGATGATTGTTGCTCCAATTCAATCTTTTTGAGTAGTGTTGCATGTTATTGCATTATTTGAATAAACTCAATTAATGTTGAACACACTCAATAACCCCTGGATGGTTTACCACCAGTGTGGAGAAATTGTAATGGTTTATCTTTCTTGTTTATCCACCGACTGAATAAGTGGAGAATCCCCATTGAATAAGTGGAGAATCCCCATTGAATAAGTGGATGCCTGCTGAAAAGCAGATGCCTGCTCCTTAGCGGAAGAATGTATTAGTTTTGTTGCACAAGCTTTATTTTGTAAGCCAAAACACTGTATGCTCTCACCTCGCCCAATTTGGGCACTTGGTGATCAGAAAGTGTAGAGGTATTCTATTTGGTTGCATTCTTGTGCTAACATTGTGATATCATTGTACAAACTTGAATTTTTTTTTGGGGTAGCTTACTACAAGAGTCATTTTGAAAGTCACTCAGATGGGTTTCTTGTAGCTCCAACTCACTTTCTGAATTACCTTCACAGAATTGATCTAAGTATTTATCAAAGGTTGCTGTTTTGAAATTTCCGGCAAGCCCAAACCCATCATTAGTAACTGCATATCCTTCAATAAAGTCATTCTAGAGCTCCACCCCACATGCCTCTTGAATTAAGACATTTTCTTCTACACAGGGAGGTTCTGAATGTTCATCTTTCTCAAATTCAAGTTCATTAACAACTTCAAAAATGTTTGATGTCAATTTCTCTTCTTCGTCATGCCCCACTGTCACAAATCTTCCTTTTCCTCATTTGCCAAAAGAGAATTTGTTGAGATATTCTCAACATCTTCATTGTTGTGACTCAAAACTTCCGAATTTGGGCTAATCAAAATGTTCTTCTCAAATGCATATCCATCCTCGATGCTCTTCTAAAAATCAATCAATGACTCACCCTGTGGAAGTTTGAAAGATAGTGCATGATTTTGCGCATCTTCCTTGAACTCTTCGTGTCCGACAAGTGGAACCCTTTCCGCCTTCACTTCATCCATATTTTGCTTATATATGCAATCATTAGAAATCAAAATACCTTTTCTTGATAAAGGTTTCTTACTTTTGCCCTACCCTTGCTTAATGGTCTGTTTTGACCTCTCTCCTTCCTTGGGTTCTTGCTCAATGATGTCTTGTGACTCTGAATTTAATTGTTTTTCTTGCTTCCTGATTTCTTTAACAACCTCTAACTTTCCTTCTTCCTTTCTCGACCTCCTTATGTAGTTATATAGGCCTCTTTTATTTGGACATCTTTCTTCGAGTAAACACAAGTAATCATCAAAAGAAAATTTAGATTTAGAGTTGATTTATCAGATACTGTTGTACCCAATCAAAATTTTTGCTTCATTAAGGCATTTTGAGGAAGTCTAGAAAATTTTTCGTCAAAAAAGTCAAAATTTCTAAAATAGAAATTTTTATTTTTAGAAAGTTTCTAAAAATAGACGTCAAATTAGGTTTTCTAGGTTTCTTGAGATACGGATGCTGGCAAAATTTTCTAAAAATAGAATCTCCGATTCAGGTATTGTGCCTGATTCTGATTGGTCGATTTCGCTTCACGATCAAAGTGGTCCGGACGAAATCTGCAAAAGATCAAATTTTCTCTACTGGGTCAATTCTGCTTTTTTAGAAGGCGAAGCACGAGCTCGGGAGTCATCAACAAAGGAAGGTCATCTGCCAGAGATCAGTTTCAAGTCTTCTGGGCTGTTTAGCTAATGCAGAATTGACGAGCAGTCGTCGATTTGATGAGGAATGCAAAACGGAGCAGGATGGATCTGGAGTGAGGAGGAAAAGTTGAAAATCATAAATTTGACTAAGGCACATAATTCTGGGCGCCCCTGGAGGCTAGGGGCGCCCACTTTTTCATGCCTTAGATTTTTTTCATGTTTTTCAAGAAAATGCTAGAAATACCTCTGTCAGTCAATTTTGGGGTCCACAAAAGCAGTCATTTTGGTCGACAGGCCTTAAAAAGCTGGAATCCACGTTAGATGTACCCGGGCTATCCAGTCCATCCCTCATCCAGTGACAGTTGACCAACAAAACCTCGAGATCGGCGACAAGAAGCAGTTGCCGGCATGCAAAATGGAGCAAATTGCAAACAGAGGTTGGAAATCATAAATTTGGCTAAGGCACAAAAATCCAGGCGCCCTTGGAGGCTAGGGGCGCCCAACTTTTCATGCCTTAGAATTTTTTATGCGTTTTTCGAGAAACGTCAAAAGTCTCCGCAACCCGTTTTCAGGTGGTCAAACTCAGTCAAACGCTGGTAAAAGTTGGGATTTCATCATAGATGTGTTCAGGCTACTCAGTGCACCTCCCGTCCTGCCTCAGCAGTCCTCCAGACGACTAAAAATGAAGATCAAACAGGACCTGTTGGCACAGAAATCGAGGAATGCAATGAAAAATTGAAAATACAAAAAATTTCTAAGGCACAAAAATCCAGGCGCCCCAGGAGGCTTGGGGCACCCACTTTTCCATGCCTTAGAATATTTTTCAGTTTTTTCCGGAAAACGATAAAAACTCCTTTGTTAGCTCGGTCAGATTCACTGCAAAGCAGTTTGGTGCGTTTTCCGAGGCAAATAGAGGTTACAATCAGCTCAGTTTTCATCAGGCTTGCCTGTTTGCTAGATCATCAGACTCAGTTTTACTCCGGCAGGCAGAAATCGACAGCCAAACAGGGGTCTTCAGTCACCGGAATGCGCATGCAAATTGAAAGTTTGAAAAGTTGAAATTTTCTAAAAAATGGCTAAGACACTAAAAACTAGGCGCCCTTGGAGGCTAGGGGCGCCCAACTTTTCATGCCTTAGAATTTTTTATGTTTGATAGTGTTTTTTCGACAGTTGCTTCCAAAACTTCATCCGGCGACAGGTTCCAGAGGTCAAATTTGCGGTCAAACATCTTTAGATCGTTAGTCCGAGGTTGAGGATGAAATTAGGGTTGATAAGTCTTCAAGGTGCCATGATCAGTCAGCTTTTTCAGTCAAACGGTGACAGTTTGCCATCTTGTTGAAGTCAGGGACAGTCATACTGGAGTCAAAACAAGTGCAAAAAGTGTCAAAACGAAGGAAAAATTGGCTAACACTTTTGCAACCTCGTGTGTTTGATGACATCATCAAAGAAGATATTTTTAATCATCTCACACATGAAGCCATAGGCAGCTATAAAATAGGGATTCTTCCTATTCGAGCATATCTACTTGGATTTTTGCTTTAAAAGATGCTTTCTTCATGGATAAGATTCAAGCTTTATTTTTTCACAAAGAAAGCTGTTTTTTCCCCTAAAGTTTTATAAAGACAAGCTTTTGGCTTCTTTTATTCATTACTTTTGCAGGTTGCATCCAGAGGAGGAAGATTTTTATTTTTTTTCCACGAAGATTCGAAGATCCAAACGAAGTGCTTTTTCAGCATTCTTCATAGTTTCGGGATGAGGAAGCATAGAGGCATGCTTTTTTCAGGTCCTTTTTTCTAGGGGATCGTTTTTCAGAAACAGGACCGAAGTTTTTTCAATTTTCATCGAGATGGGTCCATCCAGAATTTCATCCGCTTGAAGATTGGGAAATTTTATTTTTCCGGGAATCTGTTTTTTGTTGCTTTTTCGGGAAACCTTCCGCTTTTTCAAAATCCGACGATCTGGGTTGCTTCAAAACAAAATTGCCTACAAAACCCATGAGCCAGCTTTTTTTGCTCACATTTTGCTTTTTAGAAGAAATCAGCGAGTAATTTTTAGCCTTTTGTCCAAGATTTTTCCGACATAGGCGTATTCACAGTCATTCTTCAGATCTTTCAGTATGCAGTACTCTCCAACAGAGATCAAGCCTAAAACGGCATTGGTTCATGATTACTTGAGAACTTTCGAGACAGACTTGCATAAAGTACTTTCAGTGATCAATTTGCATCCTTTGGAAGATGCAGGAAACAATACTATTAGAAATTTGGGTCACTCCGGGTTGCTTGCAGCAGCTTCATTCCCCATTTCAGTGCAAAGTATTGAATTCGTAATTGCTTGTATGAAGCGTTACCGACATTGAGAAGTGTTTTTCAATACCAATATGGAGGAAGAACTTGGTTGTTTCAATTGAAGAATGCAAGAGGGTGTGGCACAATGATAAAGAAAAATATCAGAAAAGGTTGCTCAAAAGTGGTTGAAAGAAAAACAGAATGTTTTGCCAAAGAACATTGGACGTGGATGTCTTCAAGGTTTTCAGAGCCAATCTTAGTAGAAGTACCCGACACACAGATGTGAATCTCTTGAAGTTGCAACAGATAATCTGAAAGAGAGAGTGTTGAATGATGGAGAAGATGAAGCAGCCCTCAAGGCTAATATATATATATATATATATATATATATATATATATATATATATATATATATATATATATGGATGACATCACCATAAAGCAAGAATGTAGATGAGGATGTGACTCAAAAGAAAGCAACTTTAAATCAGATGCTTTTTGTTTTAAAGCATTTGCTTTCATCCTAAGCTCATCCATTCTTTATTTAGAAAGAAATCACTTTGTATTAGTTGGAGTTTTCTTTGCTTTAAAGCAAACTGTTTTAAAACATTTGTTAATTATAATCTTTGTCCTAGAATAGAAATAAAGCTTGCGAGTTGGCAAGTTAGTTAGGGATTAATCAAGGAGATTTTAGGGCTCTCTAGTCCTTTGATTTAGTATAAATAAGGGCAACCTTGCTCATTGTAACGGGAATGGTAATTGTGATAGCAAATTTGCTGTGCCTATTTTAGCCTGCAGAAATTGTTATTTCAGCTACTTGTTCACTCTGTGTTATTTGTTCTCCAGTGTTTGATCGCTTATTGTATGCCTGCCTTTGCTACAATACTACTGTCCTGGAGTTGTATCAACTTTATGATATTGGAATAGAAGTCTCATGCCTGCCTTTTGCTCTGATTTTCTATCTCACTAATCATCAAGTTTTGTCGTTAGATGTGTGGCTTATGTAAATTTTATTTCAGCTTTCATCATTAAAGTACAATGGGTCTTGTGATGTGAATCTGGGAGAAATTTATTTAAGTTTTTGTGTTACAACAATTCATTCCTTGTCCACTTTTAATCCCTTCACTTTGAATTTACTGAGGAGATTAAAAGCGTCATTTAGTTTAGGCCTAGTTGTAGTTAGATGTTTTAAAAAGAAAAAACCTCTTCTGCAGCGAAATAGAGTTTTATAACCTTGTGCTCGTAGCTGAGAATAAAAAAGAAGATAGACAAATTTGTTTTATTTATTTTTCAAACGAACATTAGCAAAAAGAGAACTCCCCCTCACAATAGTAGAGTAGTTTATCTGTGCATAGCTGTCCGTTTCCAACTCGCATTCTAGAGGTGCGAATTGAAACGCCAACAGTATCCTTTGATATTGGTCAAGGATTTTAAGGGTTTCAAACATGTACCTTTCTTGATCCTTCTATATTTTCAGCAACACCTTTTGAGTAGGATCTATGTCTTCTTCCTTTGGTAAGAATTTAGGATGCCAATCCATGTCCTCTCTCCTAAATTCCCTTTTCACTCATGTGTCTATTGCAGATCTGAACTCAAATGTTATCTTTTGACCTTGTAGACTGGCAAGATCAAGGCTTTGATAATCCTCTGAATGATAAATCACTCTGAAACTCAACATATGCTACTGCTGAAGCTGATTGCAACAGATGCAAGCTACAAAAGATTGCTAACTTCCCAACAAGCTGGCAAGACCACCAGTTCTAATACCGCTATAATGTCCCTACCAAATTTTTTCAACAGAATTACAAATTTTTCGACTTTGGCTCACAAACGTTTCATCAAATAGCTGGCAAACAATGATGTATTCAATATTTCTAATCGAAATACTCATAGTAGCTGCAACTAACTCACAAATATATTGACATAATCACAAACACTTTGCATGCATTGAGTTTCACTGGGACATTTTAGCAAACAGTTGTCATACAACCCACATTTGATAAGTTAGAGAATACCACAATGATTCATAACAAACTCAAGATTTAAACATGCATTCCTAAATACAGCTGCAAAAAGTATCAGAACTGAAATGAATACAGAATCGGACCTTTTCAACTATCATAAATGTTGATGGAGACTGAATATTAATTCTAAATACTGAAATCTGAAGGTACAGTGAAATCTACCAGTATATGCAATGAACTCCAGCAAAGATGTTGAGTAGGAAGCTTGTTGGGACTGATTTAACTGAACTGAGAATTTAATGTATTAAAATCTGCTAATTCCCTTGCTGTACGGTACATGAAACTGTTCCCTTAAGGCTGCGACCAGCTCTAAAAGGAAACAATGCTCTTAATGGGTGTGGCTAGGGTTTGTATAGCTGCCAAACCTTTCAACAACAGCTGCTGCCTCTCCTTAATCTTTAGTCGCCCTAATGCAAAGAATGTATGACCTTTGATCATCTAGCAATGGTTTAAGCAGCTGCGACTCCCTCTAACACGCCAAACGCCTCATTCAATGTTAAGCAATCAGCAATAGATATGGTACGCTCTGGCTGGGAGATAGAGCAACCTGCTAACAAGAGATTTCTCTTCCAATATATGCTATGATTTGCTTTGCATATGATTTCGATAAATCTCCATTCTTCAACTCACCAAAAACTTAATCAAGTTGAAATCTTCAACCAAACACAACTCCAAAAATGAAATAATATCTATTCAGCACAAACCTTCATTAACTTCAATCATTCAGCACAATGGCAACCTTTGTATAAAATTGTTCCAATGGATGTTGAGAATTTTTGTCCTCAAATTTAATATCTTCAGTACACAAGTGACTTCTGGATGAAATCACTCTCAAATGGCTAGGAGGGTTTTCGTTCTCGAAACCATTCTTACCATAGGGTTTTTGTCCTAGGCGTAGAAGATGAACAATGTTCAATCTTTCAAGAAAGAGAATTTGATAATGAATAATGGATACCCAACCTCTTACCCAATCCCTCAAATAGCTTTTTCGAGGGTATTTTATTTTAATTTCTTTTATTTCACTTTTTCCCGCTAAGTGACTTTTGAAATTCCTCTTTTAATTCAACTTTACTTTTGGGCCCCAAAATAAGTCACTTTTATGTCTCGTTATAACAACCCCTTTTTAAATAATTAAATATAAGTTGTTTTTTAATTTTCCACTTTTTGACAATTTAAGTATTTAACCATTTAATAATTTAATTATTTTTTGCACAACCACCCAAGTTACGGAAAATATTAAAATAGCCCAAATATGAATTCTGACCACATCACCAATACCTTAAGTGCATAGGATATCAATCTATATGAATGTTGGTGCTCTCCCGAAAAAGTTGGAGTTTCCAAGGATGTTGGAACGGACTAGAAAAAAGGGACATTACATGGACACATAAATTTTAATTTTTATTTAAGAATTATATTATTTTATTTACATTGTTTACTTTATTTTTATTTGAAGATTTATTTTTTGGTAATACATTTTTTATTTTTTTTGATAGTTTAAGTGAGGCCAGGGCCCTCTCCCATTTTTTTAATAAGTGAAAGATTATATAGGATGATTACATACAAAATGGTGATAACCAGAATTGAGCCTCATAGACTATATCAATAGAGATTGCAAGATCGACCACCCTGAACATAGATACAAAACCACCAAGATTTCAACATATGACAGGCAAAATCTCTTTCTGCCATATCAAAATCTTCTACCTCAAACTCTGGAACCGGAATCTTTGCCTCTATATTGAAAGGATTAGGAGACTGAACTCTCCTTTGCCTCTGATAGTTTCTAAACTCTCTGTCACTGAGACACATGATGTGATCCTTTGCATCAAATGATTATCTTGTATACAGGCTGGCAAGATCACAACTCTCACACCACTATAATATCCCAAACTGATTTTTTTTTTTTTTGGCAAATTTATGATGAAAATGCATAACCCTTGCACTTTCTGATCACCAAGATCTCGATGTGGGCAAGGTGAGAGCATACAGTGATTGGGACACTACTTGGCGGCAAACCACACAATTTAAATGAATGCAATTTTGGAAAGGAAATCAGTGTCGTGGCAGCATAGCTTTCCAGACTGGTCAACGCCAAATTGTCAAATAATGAAATGCAGTTCTTTGGCAGCTAGGCCATCCAAATTTCATCGCAATGAAAGTGCAGAAATAAAATGAGATCTGGCAGTAAACCTTCCAAAATCCTCTTACAATATCAATGCAACTACAATTTGGTGGTAATACCTTCCAAATTTACAACTAAAATATGCAAACTGAAACTCTCACAAAATAACTCTGAAAATACTTGTAGCAATACAACTGAAATATATTAATTTCAACAATTTTATCAATCTACAATAACCAACATTAGATTGAAATTCAGAGATAGGAAATACTAACAATCTCACATTGTACGGCCAAACCAAGATAGGCTGAAAACATTATTAAATCTCTGCACTGAAGCTGAAGCTGAAAATTGGCTGCTGATTTTTGAACTGTACGAACCAGGTTGAAGTTTTACAACACCCCCTCACATTTTTACAACCCCCAAACACCAAAAACCAGGTTGTGAATCTCCTTTCAAATTGGTACGACAGTTATAATGATGGTACGACAGGATCAAAGCAGAAGTTTGGGTTGCGCTTCCTCCAAAGTTCCAATCGCTTCAAATTTATGAAGTATGGTCTCCTGCAAATAGTACGACCAACAATGATAGTTCTGGGATAATAGTACGACCAAAAATGATAGTTCTGATCTGTGTATCTTTCTTCACATGCCTGACTGTACGACAATAATAACGCTTGAATTTATTCTTTGAGAGGTGATGTAGAAGTGGAATGTCTCTTTGTTTTGCCCTTGTATTGTGCAACAAATGCACTCTTAGATTTTCTAGAATTGGCCTCTCCCAATTGTGCTTGTCTCTGTTTCTTTTGTAACAATATGAACTCACTTTTTCAAATGTAAGTGTTTTGATTCTTTGCCAACAAATGCAAAGACTCCAAAAAGGTTCAAATGAACATGGTACGCTGTTGATGATTAAGGAAACCATATTATTAATGGCTAAGAGTTGATCTCTTAGATCTTTCATCCTAAGAAGATGCTTAGACATAGACCCACCATCACTAACTTTGCAAAAAACAACAAACTTTTCAAATACAGAACACAACCTTTTTCTGATGCGTGATATTTGTTTTTGATAATTTCTCACCAATTGCCAAGAAGTGGCATTTTAGAATTCTGGAATCAAGTCATCAGAGACAAATAGTTTCAGCAACAAGAAGGTTTTCTTTTTGACAATAATTTTGTCACAGTTCCTGTACTCAGCAATTGTGAGTATTTTGTGACTCCAGACACTAAAGTTTTGGTCAGTTAATTTCTGGACATTTTGGAAAGAGATATTTTGTATTTTGGCCATAGCTAGGGTTTTATAGGCAATTTCAGACTTGAAAGCTTAATTTTTTTTTTTGAATTTGGAAAGCTTAAACAATTCAGAATATACCTTAGAAGATTTTCAGAATTTACCTGTCCTAGAATTTTGCTGTCTGCACCCTACTGTGCCTGCTGTTTTGCCTGCATACATGCTGTTGTGGTGACAGTCGTTCCAACAAAAAACACCCCTCACACAGCAAATGCACAGAAAATGACACTCCTAGTGCACAGCCAGTCGGTCATTTTCACAGCCCTCAGTCAGCCTACCTGCTCTTTTGGCCTGTCAGCATTTTCAGCGTAGTTTGCAGCAGAATTCTGTCATGTCCCCATTTCCGGCCTAGTCAACAATGAACATGGATTAGCCTATTCATCATTCCCGTGGGCTAATACGTATGATAAGGGAATGAACTTGGTTTTGGCTGATGAACTTTTGTTTTGCAGGTCAAGACCTTTATCAAGTGACATAAGGTTGTCTTAGTGCTAGGCACACTTTTCCATCTGTAGAGCTCAAAACTTGCGCCTTGCAAAGAGAAGATCTTCAACAATAGATGAAGTGTCATTTTAATGTCATGTGAAGGAAAGAAGTCTCCTAAATGCCTTGATGCCTATTCAGTGAATTGAAACAGTTGAAGAACATGCTAAGTGATCTAGGCGCACTTTCCCATCTGTTCAACCACCAAAGTGCGCCTTGGCAAGGATCCATTCAAACATGAATAGGAAGATAGTACTTGAGCGCTTTAATGATGAGTGGTTTCTAAACACTCAAACATGAATTGGAGAACTTCAAAGTGCCAAGGGAACTAGCTAGAGGACTAAGGCGCTAACTTATGACTCTAGAACCTTGAACTTGCACCTAAGTAAGAAGGAGTTCTTAGGAGTTGAAGTGATTAAAGTCATCAAAATAAGTCAAGGAGGACTTAAGGCGCAAGATTGCTACTATACAACTCCAAATGTGCGCCTAAGAGGCAAGGCGCCACTTCTTGATCCTACAACCCAAAATGTGCGCCTAGATGTCTAAGGCGCTAGATCATGCCTCTGCAACCTTGAGATTGCGCCTTAGCAAGGAAGTGAATTGGAAGGTTAAATTCATCATCAAAGGTTAAAGATTGTTCAAAAGATCATCCATTCAATTGAAATCATCATCTATGACAAGAGAAGTATTATGAGAGTGAGGCGCACTTTTCCTCATCTTCAACCTCACATTTGCACCTTCTCTAGAAAGCTCAATTTGTGCCTAAGGTGAGGATCTTGAGACATCATCATTGCTATTGGCAAACTTGCATTTGGAGAAGCGTTGGAGAAGCCTTGAAGGTTTGAAGGAGTTCTTAGGAGTTGAAGTGATTAAAGTCATCAAAATAAGTCAAGGAGGACTTAAGGCGCAAGATTGCTACTATACAACTCCAAATGTGCGCCTAAGAGTCAAGGCGCCACTTCTTGATCCTACAACCCAAAATGTGCGCCTAGATGTCTAAGGCGCTAGACCATGCCTTTGCAACCTTGAGATTGCGCCTTAGCAAGGAAGTGAATTGGAAGGTTAAATTGATCATCAAAGGTTAAAGATTGTTCAAAAGATCATCCATTCAATTGAAATCATCATCTATGACAAGAGAAGTATTATGAGAGTGAGGCGCACTTTTCCTCATCTTCAACCTCACATTTGCACCTTCTCTAGAAAGCTCAATTTGTGCCTAAGGTGAGGATCTTGAGACATCATCATTGCTATTGGCAAACTTGCATTTGGAGAAGCGTTGGAGAAGCCTTGAAGGTTTGAAGTTAGTTGAAACTTACCTCAAGATGCTAGGCGCAACTTCATGACTCTAGAACCCTAAATATGCGCCTAAGCTAGAAATGGAATGGAAGTCACAATTTGATCATTCATCTTGTTTAGCAGGTAAAACTTGTTTGAGGGATCATTCATCCAACTAAGATCTTAATCAAAGACAAGAAAACATCATGATGTTTGAGGCGCACTTTGCTTCTTGTTCAACCCTAGATATGCGCCTCACTTGGATCCCTCAGTTGCGCCTTGAGGACTCATCAACTTGCAAGGAAAAGAATCTAGCTATTGCCAATGTTTGAAAATTGTTTAAGTGTCAGAAGATAAGTCTTGATGTTGAGGTGCACCTTCTAGCCTCTGCCACCTCAAAAGTGTGCCTAGCTTAGGAGAGGCGCCAATCTTGGTTTTTGCAATCTCCAATGTGCGCCTAAGCTTCATTGAGTATCTTGCAAGCAGTGGGTCCCAGAATGACCTTGGATGGTGTGCTGGATAAGGCTCTCAACTCGGAGAAACTGACTTTGGGTAGCATTCTTGATAAGGCTTCCAACTCAGGGGAGTCATCCAATGGAATATTTCTCTAGGATATGTTCATTGGAAAACGTGCCTTGGTTGCCTCTTTGCTCTTGTGGAGGAACACTATAAAAGGAGGAGAGTGACTTCATTTGGTATCTTGGGCTATTTGATATTTCTTGGTAAGCTTTATGCTCTTTTCATGAAATCTGCATATTTCATGCTTGTTGGGGTGATGCTCCCTCAACCTTGCTAAGGTGATGCTCCCTTATCCTTTGAGAGGTGTTAACATTCAGTTATCATCACTGTGCAGGATTGAAGTCGTTACTTGCAACTTGAAGCTACTTACATCTTGAAGACACTAGCAACTTGAAGGCAAGATACTTGTAGTTTGAAGACAATCATTGTTCAATCTAGGCGCTGAGGCCTATCTTTTGAAATCATTGTAATAAGATGAACATTGATGCTATTAAGCATCTATTTAATGTAATAAGAAGTTGTATTGACAATTGCAATAAGATATTTCAACTTCATTGCTTGTTCAATTCATGTTGATTTCATTTATGTTAGATGTTGATTAATTGAAGTAAGAAGTAAGAAAAAGTTAGCAAAAAAAATTTGGTTAAGTATAGTGGGGTATCTTATAGTGGTATCAGATCCATATTTCTGCCAGCCTTTGGGTTATGAATCCATGTGAAGTTGGTCCACACAGGTATTATACAAGAAGAACAGCTAGGCAACAACAACAACCTCCCACAGGTACGCAACCACACATGGGTTCAGAAGGAGGTAATGGTAGTCCTAGAGGACAAGGTGGCAATGATGCTTTCAATTTAGAAGAGTTCATGCATGCCTTTGGACAGCAGATGCGGGATTGGTCAAATCAATTCATAGAGGAAATTCGTGACTTGAAAAATGAACGTGCTTCTAGGAGGTCAAGGTCAAGGAGTCTTAATAGTGGAAGGACAAGCATTGCAGGTGAAACAAATCTTAATGCAGGTAGAGATGCAAGAAGACATAGAGAGCCTACTGCTATTCCTACAGGTAGAGCAACCACAACAGTTGATGATAGACCACTTCGTCCAAGATTTGAGCCAGTGATTGAGGAAACATCTTCAGAGGATGAGGAGGTAAATGTTAATCTCTTGGATGATATCATGGTTGCACATGATGAATATTGTTTACTTCCACCTGATGTTAGGCGAGACCTAAACTTCAATCAGTTTATGTCACAAAGGAATGAAAAGAGTAGAAGGAAAAAGGAGAAAAGGCCAACGCAAAAGGATAAGGAACATAAGGAGTATAGAGAAGCTTTGAACAAGGTTCCTTTACCTAACTTTGATGACAATGGTAAACTAAGTGCTAGAGCATGGATTCACAAGCTTGATACTTTTCTCACACTCAAACCCTTGAGTGAAGAAAAGGCTATTCAGTTCGCTACTATGCATTTGGAAGGTTTGGCCTATGATTGGTGGCATCATGGACTTGTGTCACAACGACATGATATGATCATTTCCTATGATGAGTTCACTTGTAGACTCATTAACAGGTTTGACAGGAAGGATATAGAGGTCTACTTTAGGGAATTGGCACAATTGAAACAGGTTGGCAAAGTAGATTCTTACATCAATGAGTTTCAAAAGATTGCAGTGATGTTTCCTGAGATGCCGGAAAGGAGAGTCACTATGTTGTTTGTAGAAGGCTTGAATGATAGAATGAGAGGATTGCTGAAGGTTCATAAGCCTAAGACATTGGATGAGGCTATTGAGCTTGCTTTAGATCTTGACACTTACCCTACATCATTCCAAGGCCAAAAGAGAAACTTTGGTAAGGTTTCAAGTTCACATCAAAGGAGAACATTTCAGCCTATCAAATCTAATCCTACTTCTATGGAACATGACGAGTTGAGGAGAAAGAAGTTGTGTTTTGATTGCAAACAACCATGGGAACCAGGACACAGGTGTAAAGGCAAAGGTAAGGCTTATCTTATAGAGGTTCATTCATTCGGATGATGATGAGAGTGAGATACATGAGGATACTGATGCAGCACATGAGGATGACCAATCTGCTTTAGAGCTTGAGATGGATGACATAGGCAATTCAGTGACTATTGCTACTATTTCAGGAGTTCCAAGGTTTCATGCTTTCAGGATTAAAGGAATTCTTAATGGGTAGCGGGTCACATGTTTGGTGGATAGTGGAGCTACTCATAATTTCATTGATGAGGGTTTGATAATGAAGCGTGGTCTACAATCAGAGGAATTTGAAGGTTTTACAGTTGTAGTTGCCGATGGGTTTACTATGAGTTGTCAAAAGAGAGTGCCACAACTTAGCATTCAAATGGGTGATTATACATTGACAGATGATTTCTATATGGTTGGACTCTCAGGTATTGATGTTGTCTTAGGAATGCAATGGTTGCATTCAATTGGCAGATATATTCAAGACTTGAAGAAGATGGAGATAGAGTTCATTCACAATGGGAAGAAGATTATTCTGAGAGCTTTATCAGATGGATCACCTAGAACTATTATAGCTAGGTGCATGGAGTCCTTATTTCGTCATAATGACATTGCATGGGCAGCTCAGATTGAAATATCATCTAAGTCTTCTTCTAGTAATGAGTATCATGTAGACATCCAATTTGTATTGGATAAACACAGTAAGGTGTTTGGAGATATTCCACCTGGGAGACCACTTGATCGTGGTTTTGAACATGTGATAGAGTTAGAGGATGGGACAAAACCCATCAACATTACACCATATCGACATCCTAGACACTTCAAGGTTGAGATAGAGAAGACTATAAATGAGTTGATTGATATGGGACACATTCGACCTTCATCTAGTCCATTTGCTTCTTCGGTGGTGTTGGTGAAGAAAGATGGAACTATGCGGATGTGTATTGATTACAGGGCACTAAACAAGAAGATAATCAAGAACAAGTACCCAATACCCAGGATCTATGAGTTGTTGGATGAATTATACGGGGCCGTGTACTTCTCCAAGATTGATCTTCGTTCAGGCTACCATCAGATTTGTGTTCGTGAGGACATTCCAAAGACAACATTTAGATGTCATTACGGGCACTATGAATTCCATGTTATGCCCTTTGGTCTTACTAATGCACCTGCTACATTTCAATCTTGCATGAATCATGTATTCAATAAGCAGTTGCGTAAATTTCTTTTAGTTTTCTTTGATGACATTTTGATTTACAGTAAGACATGGGATGAGCATCTTCAACATCTTGATGAGGTACTTGGAGTCATGGAGGCACAATCACTATATGCTAAGGCTTCCAAGTGTGATTTTGGGATGGAGGAGATTCTCTACTTGGGGCATATGATTAGTGCTAAAGGAGTTAGAGTACAAGATGAGAAGATCAAGGCTATACAGGAGTGGCCTATTCCAAGGAACATTTTCGAGTTGAGAGGTTTCTTGGGACTTTGCAGTTACTACAGGAGATTTGTTAAGGGCTTTTCACAATTGGCAGCACCTTTGACAGATCTCACTAAGAAAGGGGCATTTCTTTGGTCCCCTAAGGCACAGATAGCATTTGATCGGCTCAAGGAGGCAATGAGTACTACTCCAGTACTAGCACTACTAGATTTTGCACAGTCCTTCATTCTTGAGTGTGATGCATCAGGAGAAGGAATAGGGGCTGTGTTAATGCAGAATAGGCATCCTATCGTATATGAAAGCAGAGAATTGAAGGATACGGAGCGCCTATATTCCACCTATGACAAGGAGATGCTTGCCATTATGCATGCTTTGGCTAAGTTTCGTCAGTACTTGGTAGGTGCGAAATTTGTGGTTAGGACCAACCACAATAGCTTGAAATACTTCTTGGAACAAAAGGATTTGAATGAACGACAGCAGAAATGGGTCTCAAAAATCCAAGCATATGACTTTGATATAGAGTCTATAAAAGGAAAAAAGAATATTGTTGCAGATGCACTTTTCAGGAGGCCTACTATTTGTTCCTTGAGTGAGATTTCAGCTGATTGGAAATCTCAACTTTTAGTTGAGTATTCCAAATCCACTTTTGCATGTGAGATTATGGATGACATTATACAGGATGACAGGTACAAGGTAGTGGATGATGTGATATATTATAAGGACAAAATTTTCTTGGTACTTGAATCTAAGCCTAAGCAGCAGATTTTGAAAGCCATTCATGATACACCTCTAGCAGGGCATCCAGGATTTTTCAAAACCTATGGACAAGTACGAGAGAGATTCTTTTGGAAGGGTCTCAAAGATGATGTCTTACAACATGTTAGAGAGTGTTTGACTTGTTAGCAGAACAAGTCTGAGCATACTTTTCCCGCCGGTCTACTTCAACCTTTACCTATTCCTGAGCAGAAGTGGGAAAGTATCTCAATGGATTGCATATATGTTGTTGTTGATAGATTGTCTAAGTATGCACATTTCTATCCTATTGCAACGGATTATTCAGCTTTGCAGATTGCAGAATTATTTTTAAGAGAAGTATTCTGTTTGCATGGTCTTCCAAAAACAATTGTGAGTGATCGAGATAGTAGATTCATTGGCATGTTTTGGAAAGAACTATTTTGACTTACAGGCACTGAGCTAACACCTAGCACTAGTTATCAGCCTCAGACGGATGGTCAAATGGACATTGTGAATAGTGGATTGAGGGATACCTTCGCAACTATGTTGCTGGGCATCAACGTGCATGGGTAAAATGGTTATACCTTGGTGAGTATTGTTACAATACCACCTATCACATGTCTATTGGCATGACTCCATTCAGAGCATTGTATGGATATGATGCTCTTTCCTTTGTTGATTTGGCTTTCGATGATAGTAGAGCTCCTCGAGCTAAGGAGTTGATGCAAGACACATAGGATATCCTTAGAGTTCTTAAGGATAACATTCAGCATGCTCAGAATCAACAAAAGATGTATGTAGATAGATATCGAGTGGAAAGATCTTTTGAAGTAAACGACTTGGTTTTCCTGTGTCTACAGCCATATAGACAAAGTTCTTTGAAGATGAGTGGTGCAGAAAAACTCAAGCCAAGGTTTTATGGGCCATACAAAATTGTAAGGAGAGTTGGCAAAGTGGCTTATGAGTTGGATTTGCCAGTAGGTAGCCGCATTCATAATATATTTCATGTATCATGCCTCAAAAAGGCATTAGGTCAGAATGTGATTTCCTCTCCTGATCTTCCGCCTCTTGATGAAGAAGGAATGTTGATTCTAGAGCCAGATGGCATCATTGATATAAGAGAACGCAAATTGCGTAGTCGAATCATTAGGGAATATTTGGTTTGATGGAGAGGCTTGCCGACAGAGGATGCTACTTGGGAAAGAGAAAAGATTTTAGAGCATCCTAACCTTCAATTGCTTGAGGACAAGCAATCTTGGGAAGGGGAGATTGTCAAGTCCCCGTTTCCGACCTAGTCAACAATGAACACGGATTAGCCTATTCATCATTCCCGTGGGCTAATATGTATGATAAGGGAATGAACTTGGTTTTGGCTAATGAACTTTTGTTTTGTAGGTCAAGACCTTTATCAAGTGACATAAGGTTGTCTTAGTGCTAGGTGCACTTTTCCATCTGTAGAGCTCAAAACTTGCGCCTTGCAAAGAGAAGATCTTCAACAATAGATGAAGTGTCATTTTGATGTCATGTGAAGGAAAGAAGTCTCCTAAATGCCTTGATGCCTATTCAGTGAATTGAAACAGTTGAAGAACATGCTAAGTGATCTAGGCGCACTTTCCCACCTGTTCAACCACCAAAGTGCGCCTTGGCAAGGATCCATTCAAACATGAATAGGAAGATAGTACTTGAGCGCTTCAATGATGAGTGGTTTCTAAACACTCAAACATGAATTGGAGAACTTCAAAGTGCCAAGGGAACTAGCTAGAGGACTAAGGTGCTAACTCATGACTCTGGAACCTTGAACTTGCGCCTAAGTAAGGAGTTCTTAGGAGTTGAAGTGATTAAAGTCATCAAAATAAGTCAAAGAGGACTTAAGGCGCAAGATTGCTACTATACAACTCCAAATGTGCGCCTAAGAGTCAAGGCGCCACTTCTTGATCCTACAACCCAAAATGTGCGCCTAGATGTCTAAGGCGCTAGATCATGCCTCTGCAACCTTGAGGTTGCGCCTTAGCAAGGAAGTGAATTGGAAGGTTAAATTGATCATCAAAGGTTAAGATTGTTCAAAAGATCATCCATTCAATTGAAATCATCATCTATGACAAGAGAAGTATTATGAGAGTGAGGCGCACTTTTCCTCATCTTCAACCTCACATTTGCGCCTTCTCTAGAAAGCTCAATTTGTGCCTAAGGTGAGGATCTTGAGACATCATCATTGCTATTGGCAAACTTGCATTTGGAGAAGCCTTGGAGAAGCCATGAAGGTTTGAGGTTAGTTTAAACTTACCTCAAGATGCTAGGCGCAACTTCATGACTATAGAACCCTAAATATGCGCCTAAGCTAGAAATGGAATGGAAGTCACAATTTGATCATTCATCTTGTTTATGAGGTAAAACTTGTTTGAGGGATCATTCATCCAACTAAGATCTTAATCAAAGACAAGAAAACATCATGATGTTTGAGGCACACTTTGCCTCTTGTTCAACCCTGGATATGCGCCTCACTTGAATCCCTCAGTTGCGCCTTGAGGAGGACTCATCAACTTGCAAGGAAAAGAATCTAGCTATTGCCAATGTTTGGAAATTGTTCAAGTGTTAGAAGACAAGTCTTGATGTTGAGGTGCACCTTCTAGCCTCTGCCACCTCAAAAGTGCGCCTAGCTTAGGAGAGGTGCCAATCTTGGTTTCTGCAATCTCCAATGTGCGTCTAAGCTTCATTGAGTATCGTGCAAGCAGTGGGTCCCAGAATGACCTTGGATGGCGTGTCGGATAAGGCTCTCAACTCGGAGTAACTGACTTTGGGTAGCGTGCTTGATAAGGCTTCCAACTCAGGAGTGAGTCATCCAATGGAATATTCTTCTAGGATATACTCATTGGAAAACGTGCCTTGGTTGCCTCTTTACTCTTGTGGAAGAACACTATAAAAGGATGAGAGCGACTTCATTTGGTATCTTGGGCTATTTGATATTTCTTGGTAAGCTTTATGCTCTTTTCATGAAATCTGCATATTTCATGCTTGTTGGGGTGATGCTCCCTCAACCTTGATAAGGTGATGCTCCCTTATCCTTTAAGAGGGGTTAACATTCAGTTATCATCATTGTGCAAGATTGAAGTCGTTACTTGCAACCTAAAGCTACTTACATCTTGAAGACACTAGCAACTTGAAGGCAAGATACTTGTAGTTTGAAGACAATCATTGTTCAAGCTAGGTGCTAAGGCCTATCTTTTGAAATCTTTGTAATAAGATGAACATTGATGCTATTAAGCATCTATTTAATGTAATAAGAAGTTGTATTGACAATTGCAATAAGATATTTCAACTTCATTGCTTGTTCAATTCATGTTGATTTCATTTATGTTAGATGTTGATTAATTGAAGTAAGAAGTAAGAAAAAGTTAGCAAAAAATTTTTGGTTAAGTATAGTGGGGTATCTTACAAATTCAGCCGCTGTAGTCAGCCCTTCAGCCCTTAATAGATTCAACATATGACAGGCAAAATGCCCTGCCCTACCTTGTGGCAGTTAGCTCAGAATGTGATAGTCTTCTTCTACAGTAAACCCTCACAGTCCTTGAGTCAACGCTCAACAGAAAATTCGATCCTGCTGTCCTTCACCCCAATTTTCTGCCCTTCAACAGCCCTCACACGGCATTTATGACAGTCCTCCCTTCAATAACATCATCTCCTTCCAAATGAGTTGACTTAGTGTACCCTTTCCTAGTGCTCCCTTGCACCGATTTATCTTACCCTCTCCTAGGGCTTCCTGCTTTGATACCAAATGTTAGAAGAATGAATGTACAGAGTTTTAGAGAATTGTGTAGCACATACTCCAATCACAATGTGTGTATGCATGTATTTACTATTGTATGGGTAAGGTACATTGCTGGTTGGAACTTGTATTTTGTAAGTTACCTTTTAAACATAACTAATGTGGTCTTATTGCATCATCAATATAAGCAATAAATGCCTGTTTACAAAGCCCAGTCTAACAATATATTATATCTAATAGTAGGTAGTGGTGCATCCTGTCATAGTTGTCCTTAATCAGTAAGCATCCTGTAAAATTCCCCATGATTGTTTGCTTGCTTGTTCTTAAACCAAACTTTTAGTAGCCTATAGGTGATCAAGTTTTGCAACTCCAACTTTCTTTCTAATACGATATAATGCTTTGTTAACAAGTTTATATGTATTTGGAAGAGAGATAAATGATAATTTCTTCCATTGTGATTTCTTAATACTTATGTCCATAGAATCATAGACATTGTTATGATTTATAGGCTATCATGTAATATTTTTCCATTTGTTTTTTGTAGGTGCTTTGCCATAATAATTTGGAGTGTGATGGGATCGATACAATTCCGATAAAGGACCAAGATCTTACAAATAAAAGTGAGTTCTAGATGTTTCCGAAGTCTTTATTAAATCTCGATCTTTAAAAACAGATTCATATGTTGTACGTGGATTCTATACTCCATAAGACAAGGTTTTGCTTCATTTATAAAATTTCAGACTTCAATACATCTAATTATGTATTAGATAGTATGTTAACTATGGCCATAGTTGCATGTTGTCACATCTTAATGCTTTGATCAGGTTATTTAGCTTGGATAATCTATGTTAATCAATTTGATTATATCTTTGACATATTGGGGAGCCTAACATAACTACAAACTCTATAAGCACATATTTCATGCAAGCACATACACCCAGTTTCAGTCCTGCTGTGAGTTCTGATCTCTCAGTAAGAAACACAAATTCTAGTGATAGAAATGCCAGAAAATGCCTAAAGCAAGTAAACATCATCCATAAAACCTTATACTGAACTAGAACATGGTCTCCACCAGACAAGCAAAGGAGTCCTGAGACCATAAAACAAACAATCTTTTACTTTATCCATGCTCGCCAGATAAAGTAAGTGGCAGTTGCAATTGAAAATTTGTGATCCCACAAATATTTCTATTATCCTTGACCTTCTTAGAATGCATCAAAAACTGATAAAGGTAAATAAGAAACTGTGGCACAAATATATCAATAGAGCTAAGCATCGCAACATCCAGTTGATCCTTAAGCATAACTGTTTATATAGCAGAGAACAACTACAATGCAATGAGCAAAGTAAGCCAGGAAAATATCGTCTTCATCTACTTTCTTGCTACTGTAGTGAAGCAAATTGTCCCTGTGGAGAAAACAAGGAGCTCTTTCTCAATATATTAACCAGCTAGCTGCTATATCCAGTACACTAGAAGCACTTGAAAAAGACAGTATAAGCCAAAGAGAAAGACGACCCAAAATCCATGAAACAGCTCAACTTCTTCAATAAAAAATTATTAAAAATCCAGAATTAATGAAGAGATCTTTGACACGGGATTGGAAGGAACTATAAACAAATGCATATAACTGAAGTGAAAACCACTACAGCCGGCATGTACAGAAACATAAGGAGGATTCTTAGGGATGCAAAAATCCACTTTAAAATTTCTACCAAGCTCAAAATGGACCCTTCCAACATAGATAAGCATTAGGCTGATTACCAAATGCAATTCAGCATTCATGCTTTTAGGAAGCCTTTTTGTTAGATCACATAGGTGCACCACACAGTTCCTCAACAAAGCCATCAGGAACCAGCTGCCATAAGAGCAAACGTTAGGCCAATATCTTGGGATATGACCTAGTGTTTATGCTTTCACAGATGAAGCTTTCTGGTAATGGAATTCCAAAGGAGGAGACTTTTCCCAAAGCAACTTTATTCATTAATACTAATCTATCAATGTAAAGTTGTAAACACACATTAACAAACACCATCTTTAGTCCATTAACCAATAAAGCATGCTACAAATAGTCCATTTTACACGTAAGGACATAAAAGCTCATCATCGTGTCTTACAATTCATTAAATTTACAACTCATAGAAGCATGTACCTCCTAATAGATAATCATGACCTAGATCAACTCAAGTGTACATAAGAGAACAGCTACACCAAAACTTCCCAGTGTATATGAGTTCCTGGAATAACAATATCATCCATCAAGTAAAGCATCTAGAATACTAAACATATGCCATAAGTTTTAATGCGAGTAGCGTAAACATTTGGTACCTCATTCATGATTGATCATTGAGCCTGAACATGTCCTTTGTAAGTTTGCAATAGTTTTTGGTTTGGGTGCAAAGGTGCAAGATAATTCCAATTAAATGAATAAGGAATCCCTACCCACCCCAATGAAGAGTCTATTGGCCTGTTGGGGAAGGGGTTCACAATGCCAATATCCCAATGTACTAGGGTAAACACAGACTTAGTGACACATATGCTCACCATATTATCACCCAACGAGATAACACATACACACTTAATGACTAGTTGGCAACTCTACTACATTATCATATTAAACTTTTCCATTGCTGTCACGTCCCCTTTTCCCAGCAGCAATTAATATTATTATTAATATAATAAAAGTGTTTTTAAACACTATAGCTATATATTAAATATTAAATATAATGTTAATTAATAAAATACATATAAATTAATAATAAAATAAAGTAAAATTTCAAATTCAAAAAGAGGCGCTCACTTTTGGGTCCATGGGACCTATCCAAGGCAAGGTATATTAACAAGTTTCATTCTTCCAGTTGGGTGTATGCAAGTTTGATGAATTTTTCTTGTTTACTGAGATTTCAAGCAATCAGATCAAGGACGGAAACCCTTGTTTTCTGACATAGCAGAGGTGAGGATGAAACCCCTCTTCCTATACTAGCAGTTCCACTCAGGTGCTGCAGTTGGCGCTAATCTGGTAAAGTTGTGAATTTTCAGTGTGGTGAACCGATCTTGGACATTTCAAGGAAGACCCTAACCAACCGTTGTTCATTTTTTATTATCATTGGTGTTTCAGAATGTTGTTGACAGCTCTAGTTTATTTGTGCAACAAATCTATATTGTTTGCTACTCATTGGATTGGGAGATACCTACTTGGTGGGTTGCTGTTTTTTCCTGGGCGCTGAGCAACACAGGAGTCCACACAAATTGGATAGACCAATCAGCAAGGGAAGCACATAAGGAAAGGGAGGTCGTGGCTGGATCAGCAGGTTGATATTGCTGGCACCACCTCTATCTCAGGGCTGTTTGTGTGTGGAGAGTATCATTGAGGGTGATACTCCTGCATAACATCCTTCAAGAATCGAATCATAAGAGGATCAGGTTTCCTGTAGGAGTAGGTGCAAGACATTACAACAGAGAAGACTGCCCGCCCTCCCAATTAATGATCATCATAGGAGGGTCTCCAATCCACAGTTGAAATTGTTTCAAGGGTGATCAACTCTGCAGCCAGATCTGAAGGGCAGAATGGGCATTGTGGAATTGCCTTAGACTTACCAGTAGGTGTGTCATCTCTGTGTATACCTGGGCGGCACCTGGGAAGTTTGTAAGTCAACCGAAACAATCTACATTCATGTGAACAGTCCTGGGACTTCCAGATGATGTTTTGTAATGATTTCTTTGAATTCCATATTGTTGCATCAACCTTCACTTATTTTTGTAACTCAGAATCAAACTCAGCAATTGATCCAAATAAACTGAAAGGTTATAGAATTATTAGAGTTGACTGCAGATCTGAACATCTTTTTGTGATAATTATCTGTGCAAGATAATAGTGCTGGATTTTCATTTACTTGCAGATTCGAATCTTTGTTTGTTAGAACAGCAGTGTGAACTGTTAATGCTGGCAATATATATTGACTACAGATCTGAAATTATGATGATACTAGTATGTTTGCGCGTTGTACCTTGAAACTGGTTACATTGTTATAATTTGTGCTTAGTCTTGGTGGATCTGGTTACTAATATAACCCCTACTTAGCTCACTAAACCCTAGATTCAAAGGCTAAGTCAGCACTAGGTCATTACATTGGTATTAGAGCAGCAATCTTGCCAGCCTGTGGGTCTGATTTGTTTATGCAATTGACTCAGAGATCAGAGAGCCTTGGAAAGAGAAAGAAGAAGATTAGAGGCAGCATCACAAGAGGGCAGCATTGGAATTGGAGGTAGAGGTAAGAAGAAGATGGCAGATCAGGAGGATGAGTGGAAGGCTTTCATGTAGAGACAGGAACAAATGGCACAAAGACAAGAACAAATGACACAAATGCTCATCCAAATGATGCAGAACATGAATAATACTATTAACTCCATCAGACCTACACAAAATTATATGGGATAAGGGAGTAATTCGAATCAAAATGGGCCTGGACAACACACAAATAATAGCAGGACTCCAATTGGATCAGCACCCAGACCCTTCCAGCCTACATTTTTGCCTAGATTTGAGTCACCAGAGGAAGAGGAGAAGCTAAACCCAACAGCAAATGACATAAATACCTGCATAGATGAGTACATGAGACTTGACCCGGATAGCAGAAGTCAGATCCCATTTGCACAATTAAGCAATGCCAGATCTAGGAATGGGCTAAGAGGAGAAAGAAGACAACCTATGCAGTAGTTCAATAGAGATTTACAACAGAGGGTAAGTTGACTCTCCCAACTTTTGATGGTTCGGGAAAGGTCACTGCCCGAGCTTGGGTTCAAAAATTGGATATTTATCTCTCACTCAGCCCTATGATGGAAGAGGAAGTTGTTAAGTTTGCTATTCTTCATTTGGAGTATAGCTCATGAGTGGTGGCATCACGGGTTAATCACACAGGGGCATATTCACATCGTGACATATGCTGATTTCACACAGAGGCTCATAGACAGGTTTGATAGGAAGGATCTTGAGACTCATTTTAGGGAGTTGACATGTTTGAGGCAGCATGGCTCAGTGGAGGATTACATGGCAGAGTTTTAGCGGGTATTAGTCATGGTGCCAGATGTGATGGAGATGAGACTTATGTTTTTGTTTATCGAGGGTTAACCGAATCACTCAGGGGTTTGGTTGGAGCATTTGAGCTGACATCTTTATAGGATGCTATCCATCAGGCTTTGAATTTGGAAGATTCAACAACCAAAAACAAGTTCTACCCCAAGAGTGCACCAACGGAGCAGCACAAGAGATCTTTCAAAAAAGATATCCCTCAACCAAAGGCACTACCTCCAAAACCTAGCAAGGTCAAGGAATCCAATGATGAACTTTGAAGGAAGATATTATATTTTTCTTGTAGAGAGCCATGGGATCTAGGACATAGATGTTTGGGGAAGGGATAAATACATTACATAGAGGTTATATTTGATGAGGATTTAGAGACAGAGGGACCCGAGCCTGGGGTGGAGGTTGATGAGATGGAGTTCGAGAGTAGAGAAGGAAAGTCCTCGGAAGGCACCCTTGCTACTCTTTATGGAGCACCCAAGTACCATCCTTTCCGAGTTCGGGGAGTTTTACAAGGTTACAAAGTGACAGTGCTGATCGATAGTGGGGCCACTCATAACTTCATAGATGCAGATTTGATTTTCAGGAACGGTTTGGATACCGAAGTGTTTGATGGGTTTAATGTTATGCTTGCGGATGGCCACATTATTCCTTGTAGGAAGCAAATACAACAGTTCAACTTATCTTTGGGAAGGCACCAAGTTAAGGATGATTTCTATGTTGTGGGGATAGGAGAAACGGATATAGTATTGGGCATGCAATGGTTGCACTCAATTGGAGAATTTACTCAAAATTACCAAACAATGGAGTTCAAATTCAAGGCGGATGGAAAGGAGGTGATACTCCAAGGCCTATTGAATGGAGCTCCAAGCAGGGTTGAAGTGAAAAGAATGGAGGTGAGTGTTCGAGAAACCCAAACCACTCAATACATGGAGAAATTCAGGGATTCTCTTCAAGGTAAGACACTTAATTATGATAATGTTTTGAAAAGGTACATGATAGCACACCAACGATGGATACCCAATTTGGCTGGTTGGAATCTTTGTGACAAGAACTATAATACATGTATCATTATGAGTGCTGTCTTCTGTTTTAGAACTGCTGTTATCTACATTTTCAGCCTTCCCCACACTTTTTGGGCAGCCATAAAGAAGTTTATTTCATGGAGGATGCATGTCCCACTTTTTGTCTTTAATGAGGTTTTTGAGGATGATACAAGAAGGTTTCCAGCCATTATATCTTTATTTATGAGCAAAGAAAAGCAAGGTGACAGTCATGGTATGATGTTTCAACTGATTGTATAATCTTCGGGCAGCTATAGACCAGCAAGTATGGAGGAGGTCTATTGGTCTAATGTAGTGAGTAGGTGGTGCCACATGCTGAGAGCACTAAGTACATATGTTCCAGCATTGTTAGCAGTGTTGGGGTGAAGTTTGGGGAAATGTATGACTGCTACAATCACTTATCAGCACTTATACAATCTGATGTAAACCATTTTCTGAATGGTACGGTGTGGGGCATCATGGTCAGAATTCTGGGAGTCCAAGGTAAACTTTATAACGTCAATCTTGGAGAGGTGGTTATACATGAAGCTGAAGTTTACACATATGATGATGAGGTCATTAAGAAAGCAGAGACAATGGGGAAGGCAGGATTAGTGAGTATTACTGCTAAAGAGGATAGCTTTATTTTCATCGTTGAATCTATAGTAGCAATCAAACCTTCCGAGATGCTTGTTAGTGCTATCAACGTCTTGAAACAAAGACTCGATATTGTTCACCTATCATTGAATACTGAAGAAGGTGACGATCAGTTTGATGAGTTAGGGGCACACACTCGAAGGGGAGCAATTGTTGATGATGTCCTACTACCCAAGGGAGGAAGAAACATATTTGGGACAGCCATACCCCATATTCTCAACTTCAGTACTACTGTCACAATCAATATCAAACCTCAGACCCCTTCAATTACATTCATACAATTGGATTTGCAAGAATCATTAGTCATAGGGGAGAGAGATATGCAGCTTGAAATTGCTAATGAAGAATATTCAGTTCCTACACTGCTCACACCAACAATTTTTGCAAGAAAATATTAGTTTTGTTGCTGTCTTGTCATTGGCAGGTTGCCATTGCCAGTCATGAACAATTTCAGGTTGTCCCAATTGATGGGAATATCTTTGATAGAGGAAGTTGAAGGAAGCTTTCAATGGAAAGGGACCACCATTGCAGCCACCCTAGAACCTAATCAGGGTGTTTTGGTGCAAAAGATATTCCAGGGGACAGGTTCAGAACCCAGTATCGTTGAGCATCACTTCATGATTCTCTACCTTGGCACGAGGAGAGTAGTTCCCTCTAATTTATCATTGCTTGTGGGCAAGCAATTTGGGGAAGGGGGGACTGTCATGTCCCCTTTTCCCAACAACAATTATTATTATTATTATTAATATAATAAAAGTGTTTTTAAACACTATAGCTATATATTAAGTATTAAATATAAAATTAATTAATAAAATACATATAAATTAATAATAAAATAAAGTAAAATTTCAAATTCAAAAAGAGGCGCTCACTTTTGGGCCCATGGGACCTATCCAAGGCAAGGTATATTAACAAGTTTCATTCTTCCAGTTGGGGGTCTGCAAGTTTGATGAATTTTTATTGTTTACTGAGATTTCAAGTGATCAGATCAAGGATGAAAACCCTTGTTTTCTGACATAGCAGAGGTGAGGATGAAACGCCGCTTCCTCTACTAGCAGTTCCACTTAGGTGCTGCAGTTGGTGCTAATTTGGTAAAGTTGTGAATTTTCAGGGTGGTAAACCGATTGTGGACATTTCAAGGAAGACCCTAACCAGTCGCTGTTCATTTTTTATTATCACTGGTGTTCCAGAGTGTTGTTGACAGCTCCAATTTATTTGTTGAACAAATCTATATTGTTTGCTACTCGTTGGACTGGGAGATACCTACTTGGCAGGTTGCTGTTTTTTCCTAGGCGCTGAGCAACACAGGAGTCCACACGAATTGGATAGACCAATTAGCAAGGGAAGCGCATAAGGAAAGGGAGGTCGTGGCTGGGTCAGAAGGTTGATCTTGCTGGCACCACCTCTATCTCATAGTTGTTTGTGTGTGGAGAGTATCATTGAGGGCAATATTCCTGCATAGCATCCTTCAAGAATCGAATCAGAAGAGGATTAGGTTTCCTGTAGCAGCAGGTGCAAGGTGTTACAATACAGAAGATTTCTCGCCCTCCCAAATTAATGATCATCATAGGAGGAGGATCTCCAATCCACAGTTGAAATTGTTTCAAGGGTGATCAACCCTGTAGCCAGATCCGAAGGGCAGAATGGGCATTGTGGAATCGCCTTAGACATACGAGTAGGTGTGTCATCTCTATGTATATCTGGGTGGCGCCTGGGAAGTTTGTAAGTCAACCGAAACAATCTACATTCATGTGAACAGTCTCGGGACTTCCAGCTGATGTTCTGTAATGATTTCTTTGAATTCCATACTGTTTTGTCAGCTTTCACTTATTTTTGTATCTTAGAATCAAACTGAACAATTGATCCAAATAAACTGAAGGGTTATAGAATTATCAGAGTTGACTGCAGATTTGAACATATTTTTGTGATAATTATCCGTGCAAAATATTAGTGCTGGATTTTCATTTACTTGTAGATTCGAATCTCTGTTTGTTAGAACAGTAGTGCGAATTGTTAATGCTGGCAGTATATATTGACTACATATCTGAAATTACAATGATACTAGTTTGTTTGCGCTTTGTACCTTGAAACTGGTTACATTGTTATAATCTGGGCTTAGTCTTGGTGGATCTAGTTACTAATATAACCCCTACTCAGCTCACTAAACTCTAGATTCAAAGGCTAAGTCAGCACTGGCTCATTACAATTGCCCAGTTCACCAACACATCAATCCTTTCTAGTATCATCACCAGATGAAAGAGAAAAGTGCATTGCATACTACACCATATCTCTTTCCTTTTTCTAGTTCACTATTAGCTGTGATAACAAAATAAGCATCCATTACTACGTGTGGTCATCGGCAAGGGTGTAGCTGCTCAAAACAACACACATGCAAATACGATCTAGTACTCCTAACATGACATTGGTAGTTGACACTTTGTTTCACTACAACCTACATGCTACTAGAGAAAGTTAGTCCAACCTTGGAATGGTGAGTAGCTCTTGACATCAATCACTTGCATGCTACTGGTGAAAGTTAGATAGACCTTATGAAACAATCGATTCCTCCTACTCATAGAGGACACTCGTCTTTTGTCATTTTGGAAGCAACGATAAGCTTATTTGTTGATTGGGCCATAAGATTTATTGGTTTTGATGATCATCTTGGTGTTGTGACCAAATCACACGTTGCTCCATTGCAAATGGGGACCCCCTTTTTTTGAGCTTTGATGCTTTGCATTGAGTTTTGATGATGTCTTTAGTTTGTTGCATGATGAAGTTAGTGGTTTGTTTGAGTTCTCAATCTAGTTTCTAATTCAAGTGTCATGTGCTTTCTGAGACCAATCCCGATGTATGTTTGAGATCCTGAAAATGACTAAGTTTGGTATCCTGATATCCTGAAAATCCTAAAAATTGACTTAAGTCTGAAATCTGGTGGATCCTCCAAATTCTAGATTCTGCATGTTAAATCCGGTGGATTCGAGACCTATCTCAAACATCCTGAAAGGTATATTGAAAAATATTTAAAGTAATAATACTTAAACAATATACCTTACCCTGAAGGACATTGAAAAAATGGCTAACTACTCCAGAGGATCCAAAATCCTTGACCAGTGCGCCAAGGCATGAGGATGGCCCAAAATCTTAATGAAATGCTCTCCTTCAATCAGAGAATAGAATGATGATCTCTTGCACCTAAAGCAATGCGCTTCATCTATTGCGCTCAAGGAGGAAGAGATATTTGTCTTGAAGATGAGGAGCAAGAAGCATTCAACAAGTGGATCTAATGCGACAGAACTAGTGCGCCCAAAGATGAAGTGACTTGTTTCAGGTTTTAAGTGATCATTTCAAACAAATAGTGAAATCTCCAACTAATGCGCCACATCTAGAGCACCTTCTACAAGGAGACGAACTTAAACTTTTGAATCTCTTATCAAGAAGAACTTAAGATCTTGAACCAAGGCGCCCTTATGAAGGTAAATTTGGAGTTGGAGAGCATTCAAGGAGCAACCAAAATTCAGAACCTATGCGCCTTGTCTAGTGCGCCTTGTGGGAGTGCAACTTAATTCAGATTCTGACATCTCTTAAGTGTTGAGACTAAAATTTGTTATCTAATGTGCACTTATGAAGGAGGATAAACTCAAGTTTTATAAGAGTCTTCTAAACAGAGATCAAAACTGCTAACCAATGCGCCCAAGATGGAGGTTGTTCTTTTGATTATTAGAGTGCAACTTTTATGTGATTTTAAGAGGAGACCAAATTTGCCATCTAACACGCCATTATTTGGATATGTTTTCAACCAAAGTCTGATTTCCTCATCCAATGCGCCTGCAAGGATCTAATTTCAGGAGGATGAATTCAAGTTTGTAAGTGTGTTCAGAAGGTTTAAAACTACCATCCATTGCACCATCTTTGAAAAGAGGTTGTAGACTCAAATTTTGATACATTTTAAGAGGATACAAAATGCCTATCCAATGCGCCCAAAGCAAGAGGATTCAAAATTGTCATCTACTGCGCCAAGGTTAAGGAGGAGGCATTTTGTTTGAGCTTCCAAAGACTCTCATATCCCAAGCATCAAAAACCGGATCCGATGCGACCACCTTATGAAGATAAGTAAAATGATGATCTTGTAATGAGAAACCAAAAATCAGATTTGCTGCACCTTAACTACTGCGCCACCTTAGGAAAGAAGTTGACTTAAAATTCAGTGAGATCTTTCCATCAGAAATCAATTTCCTCAACCTATGCGCCACTTAGGAAGGGAGTTAAGTTTAAATTTTGACATCATTTTGAAGAAGGATCCAAAACTCTTATCCAAGGCGTCAACTTTTAACATGAACAAGGCAAGTTTCATGAAGATCCAAGATCATGATCTGTTGTGACAGGACTGATGCACCTTATCTAATGCAAGATTAAAGAGAGATCAAAAACTAGATTTGCTGCGCCATTTTGAGGAAGGAGAATATAAGTTTAGAATATCATTTGAAGTGAATTTTCAACCGGAGCTCAAAAACTCCAACCACTGTGCCAGCTTTTAATAAGAGTTTGTTTATCAAGAAGAGGTCAAATTTCAGATCTGATGCGCCACTATTAGGGGAGATCTAGTCCAAAGAATGAAAATGTTATCTAGCGCGCCAAGATGAAGGAGGTTTGTTTTGACTATTAAAATGCAAATTTTATGAAATTTTAGGAGAAGGATAGAATCACCATCTGCTGTGCCACTATTGAAGTGTTGTTTAGTTCAAATTTTAAGATATCTTTTAAACGAGGGATAAAATCATGAACCAGTGCACCAAAGATAAAGAGTTGGTTGCAATTTGTTAAAGTGAAGTTCCAACCGGAGGAAGAAATTGGCATCTAATGCGCCACTTTTAGTGTGATACTTAGTTTGAATGTTATGAGTGTTTTCAAGAAATCATCAAATTCTTCATCTAATGCGCTTAGCTTGGAAATGCATGAAATGATTCTTATATGTTGTCAAGAGGATTGATGTTGTCTCTTTCCTTGTGTGTTGCAGGAGCGTGAATGGAGCTAACATCTGGAGTCACCAACATTCAAGGAAGTCAACAAGTTGCCATCTTGGAGAAGACATCATGTAGTTGCTCTAAGTGATCACTTCGAGTTCAACATGCCGACACCCCTCATATTCATCGTTTCAAGATCAGCATGTGGCTGCTCCAAAGGAACTTCTCATCTTCATCAAGCATCCCAAAGACATCTATAAAGTTTCTAGAACCTCCGGTACATTCAAGTCTCCTTGAGAAGTCATCTACTTCACATATAAGGAAGATGTTATCATCAATATCTACGCTCTAAAGGACCTTTCAAGTTGGAGCATTTCGTCATATACATCAAGTTCAAGAATGCATCATCATCTAAAAGGCATTCATCCATGGGATTACACTTCATCAACGTTCCAAGGCATTCATCTACTCAACTTCAAGACCCTTCAATCTTCAAGTCTAAGAGAGATCTCCTACTTCAAGTCATGAAGGAAGCATCATCGTCATCTACTCTTTACTCTCTTCAAGAAGATGCATCCAAAGAACATCAACCTACCTACAAGAAGAAGAGGAAGAATCACAGTGTTAGTCAAATGAAGCATCATACATCCAGTTTACAAGAAGATGGACAAGGCAAGATCAACAAGATGCATTCTCAAACATACAAGTTCAAAGCAACCACATTGAAGACATCACAAGATGATACAGTTTGGGAATATGCTAAGGTGGCACCTACGTGGCAGACACTCATCATCAAGCCAATCACAAGTCGCCATATCATTCAATAAGCAAGAAGACAGAGAGGATGCCTATGTGGAAGATGCTCTAAAAGATTCCATCTTATCTTATCTTCTTGGAAAGCGTGCCTTCATTGCCTCTCATATGTACTAAAAATAGCAAGTTGTTGTAACTACCTACTGAGGTGGCATGATCTGAGCCCTTGGCTACGTGAATTGATCCTAGCCTTTCATTGTAATACTGGAGCTCTATATAAAGGCCTTGTTGCCTCATTTGTAAGGGGATTAGTCATTAGTTTTTAGTAGAATAGGAGAGACTCTCGAAATTTTTTGAGAGTGCTTGAAGTTGTAAATATTTCTCAAGATTAATGCAAAGGACATTGGAATTTGCTTAGTGTTTAAGTGTTGTCTTGTGAAATGACATAGTTTCTTGTACTTTGATCAAATGGAGAGATGTTTCAATTAGATTAGAAGTAGATTAGAAGCTCTTTGATATAATGTATGTTGTGTTGAATATTTGATCAACTCTTAGCTCATGCTTTTAACATTCATCGCCGGTGAAGTGTTGTGTAAAGCTAGTCTGAGCTTCATCATTTGCTTAAGTTCGATTGTGGATGCTTGTTTGAGCTATGCCATCCGATGGGTGCTTGTATGAGCCTTCATGATTTGAAAGCCATTCGTTTACCTTAGGAGATTGCACCAACTCCATGTAGTTGTAGGCATCCTTGGCGAAGTGGAGTTAAGTTTATCAAGGAGTTTGTCTATTCACGCATCATCATTCCTTCATTGACCTTAGATTAGTTTCTAAATCTTTACCTTTTTTCCTTTTTTATCATTGATAGATCGTGAATACTTCATCCACACTGAAAGGAGGAATAAGCTAAGGAAGTATGAAGAAAGTCTAATGTAAGTCCCTTTGTGATTATCAGCAAGATCACATGTAATCACTGAGTTAACCCATCATGAATCATATATAAGGAACCTTGGAGTTGTCTCGATTGATCACTTTGTTTAGCATTCGAGAGGCTTTGTTCAAGAGAGTTGGATACTCAATATTTTACTCTATTGTTGACTTGTCTAAAAACAATCATCAACACTTGGGAAGAGGAAATACTACATATCTAAGTGAATAATAGTCCTCTACCTATACCCTCATACTGCCCTCAACTCAACTCTATGTGTGTTGTCATAGGAGATGACTCTTGTATCTATCTTGGTTTTGGCTTAAGATGGCGAAACAATGTACATAGATACACTTACTAGATAATTGACATTTAGTACCATTTTTGGCGAGGTTTATAGTCTCCTTGTAACCTATCATAAACTAGAGATACTAGTCATAGGTCAGATCTCCAAAAGACCATCGTAGTCTCAGTTGCCAAGTACTTGTGGGTTTTTTGGAAAACTGAGTACTTTTAGTGTTTACTTGTGGGGGTAGATAGGCAAGATTTGACTAAAAAGGCTGCGCAGTTTTGACGAGTCTGACGCAAAAACTTGCAGGGACGTGGATTTGATGCATAGCCACGGTTTGGACACATTTTTAACACTATTTTTTTTGCTATTTAACTCCAGACACTGTAGGTTATTCTCACACAGCAAAATTGCATCTTTGAGAGCAAGTTGAAAGGATTTTTAGTGGATTTGAGGAATTTCAGTTTGCAGGTAAGTATCTTTTTTTTTTCCAAAGATGTAAGTTACTTATAGCATATTAATTTGATTTTCCCAAGCATGTAAGTTACATTATTTACAATTTATTTGCAGTGAGTTTAATTTTTGAAAATTTTATTGCTAATTTGTGCTGGTTTTTCAATGAAATTTGTGTTTTTTTTCCCTTAATTGAAGGGTTTTCCGTTTTACACTTTTGAATCGAAAAAATGGTTTTTTAGGTAAATTAATTAATGTTAAATTGCTATTCAATTAATGGTTTTTTGGTATTTAAACATGTTGTAGGTTAGATATGATGGCATTTGGCTTTGCATCAAGCTCAACATCAATTATTGGAAGCTGTCCTGTTGGAAGCAAAGACCCTGCTTCAAAATATGTCGTAATGGGACTAGTAGTGGGGAGTGTGATTTGCACCTTATGCACGAAGAAGCTTAATGGAGGCATCAATTGCCTCAAATACCATATTGCAGGCATTCCTAATTGCGATGCCAAGCCATGTCCAAAAGCTATAAAAGAGGAAAAATGAGAGATGCAAGCACTCCTTGCATTGTTGGATGAGAAGAAACTAGAGAGGGCGAGGACACAAGCAGCCATAGCATTAGTCGTTAATCTTGACATGCAAGTAGAAACAAATGAAGATATGGTAGGCATTGTGGGCTCTAGTTGTGGTCCACGCAAATGAAGCACATCCACGTGCAAACACAAGGCTTTTTTGTACCTAGAAACATACCTAGAGCACAACCTTCATTGCAAGCTACAACATGGAACAAGGAGATGCACTAGAGAGCAGATAAGGCATGTGCGAGTTTCTAGTTTTACAACCACCTTCCCTTCAATGTGGCAAAGAGCCTGTACTATGAGAATTTGGTGACAACATTGACAATTGCAAGGAAAGGGTACAAGGCGCCCTCTCCAAAAGACATAAGTGGGAAGTTGCTCTAGAATGATGTTGAAGATGCAGAGTTAATTTTGGAAGAACAAAGAGGCAGTGGCGAAAGTTTGTATGCACTATTCTTTCAAATGGGTGGACAGATGGAAAGAACCACACCGTTATCAATTTTTTGAAATCTTCAAATGGTGAGATGGTTTTCTTGAAGTCAATTGATGCCTCCAACAAAACTAAAAAAGTAGAAACTTTGAGCTTAATGTTGGAGAAAGTTGTCTTAGAGGTGGGCATAGAGAATGTGGTGCAAGTTATCATTGACAATGTAGTGGCGTACATGGCGGCTAAGAGATTGCTTCAAGAGAGGCATTCATCACTCTTTTGAACTCCTTTGTGGCACATTGCCTTGACCTTCTTTTGGGGGACATAGGCAAAATTGATTGGGTGAGACCGGTTGTAGAATATGCGAGGAACATCACAAAATATATTTATAATCACCCTTGGGTTTTTAACTTGATGAAAGAACACACTAGGGGAAAGAACTTGTGTGACCGGGTGTTACAAGGTTTGCAACTAACTTCCTTATGTTGCAAAGCATTACTGGTTTGATGACATAGTTGAAGCAAATGTTTGTGAGTCAAGCATGGGTAGACTCACCATATCCAAAGAAGGCTAATGGAGAGAGGATTGCAAAGATAGTTTTTGACAATGTCTTTGTGAAGAGAGCTACAACAATTTAAATTTCAAATTGAATCCTTTATTTTTAAATTTTAAAAGTATTTACTTTCATTGTAAAAATTTGTAACATTAATTTGTTTGTACTTGTAAGTGTTGGAATCCTTGGTGAGAGTTTTGCATTTGGTGGATGGGGATCAAAACCTAATGGGGTCCATTTATGAGGCCACGGATAGGGCCAAAAAGGCCATCCAAAATTGTTACAGGGGAAGTAATGACAGATTTGATCCCATTTGGGAGATCATTGATCGGAGATGGAACAATCAACTCCACCAACCCCAATGGGGTTGTAATGTGTCCCTTATAGTAACAATACTAATTTTACCCTAAATTATCAATTTCCAAACAATAATGGATTTAGAGAGTACCTTGGATTGATTTAATTCCTGCAAACAAGTTAGAAAATACTTACAATAATATTTCTCACAATCAAGTTAACATGATTAACAAATTCATAATGGCATTATTAATCCAAAGACCTAACTATCTAGGAGACTCAACCATAAGAGAGTGGAAGAGTGTGACTTCGATGGGGTGTCTCGGATCCTCTATCCTTGGCCCAAGAGCGGATATGCCATCCCCCTTGGCCTCATGTGGTGCATGCCATCCATATGAGGTGGTCTACCTAATGAGGTATCCGTTTCCCGTTATCCCCTCATCTTGTCATTTCCTTTCCCTTTCTTTATGATTGGTTCCTTTGAACTTGCATATCTATGATAGGAGGATGAGATCACAAAAGGTGCCCTGGAAGCCATCTCTTCTAAGCCCAAGGGTAGTACCCTTTGTACCCTTTGTACCCCCTTGGCCCCAATGGGATTATTCAATCCCCCCTATAGGGGTGGCGTACCTAGAAGAGTGCCCCATTGCTGTTATCCCTCTTGCACCACATTTCTTCCACCATAGTAACCATTACATTCATACAAATTTCCATACAAACACATTAATCCAAATATAAAATTATGAAAAGATCTTATATTAGTTTACATGCACACTTGATAAATAAACAACAATATATAAGCCTCATTATTATACATATTAGATATCCTTGCTAGAGAAACACATTATTAATAGATTACATTTTAAACTACATACTAAATTACTACCAAGACTGCTGCTGATCTCTGGTTCCTTATGTTTGTTGCTGCAGACCAGAATTCAATCTGATGTGTATTCTTATTCCCATTCGATGCCTTCCCTCTCCTCATCTTCTTACCTTCATGTCTTTCTATCGGTGGTGTCTTTATGTTGAGTAGTTGTGTCTACTCAATAGGTTGCACCTTTTAGTTGTCCGCTGCCCTGTTCTTTATCGCTGACCCTTCTCTATTTGTTAATCGCAGCCTTCTCATTCCTTAAGCGCTGCACTTAATGCCTCTTTGGGATCGCTGCCTCTTTAAGTGTCTTACTATATATTAATAATGATATTATGATATTTAGATTTATATTAATAATAATCATATATTTTAATAGTGATATTTATGTTACATAATCATAATTATAATAACATTTAAATTAATACTTTATATTTGTATTATAATTATATAAATATCATAGTATATCTTGTCCACTTATAATGAATATAATATATTTTAATTATATTAAAATATTTATAATATTATTTACTATTATTTATTAAACATTATATATACATATGTATGTATATGTTTATTAAATATTGATATATATGCAATTTCTACTAGAGGCACTATCTATTACAAAGAAGCAACTTCATCATTTTATCATGATGTTTAAATCTTTAATTTAAACAATGCCTTAATTTTGGGACATCACAGGGGTAATACCTCAAGCCCAAGTTTTTCTTCTCCAATACACCGATCTTAATGGTGAGGCCATGGAGGGCCTCTCAACATGCATTGAGAGGATGACACTTGAGGTTGAGGTGAGGGACCTCATTATTTCATAGTTGCAAAATTACAAGCAAGCTAGGGGAAAGCTCTTTTCTTCAACACTAGCTATTCGAGGGAGATCCATCTAGACACTAGGTAAAAAGATTGGAGTCTTTACTTATATTTTACAAGTTACAAATTACAATTATTAATACAATATTGTTTGCTCATAAACTTTTGAATGTCTTATTAGCAGGTTATTGGTGGGAAGATTGAGGTGGAAATACCCCAAATCTTCAAAAGTTAGCCCTTTGAATTTTGTCTCAACCTTGTAGTGCTTTTGGTTGTGAATGCAACTGGAGTTTGTTTGATACCATTCACACAAAGAAGCGCAATAAGTTGACCTAACGACACCTCAATGACCTAGTTTTTGTGCAACACAACCTTCGGCTTCACACGAAAACAGTGGAGGACAAACCAGAGGAGCTTATTGAATTGGATGACATTGATCCTTTTAGTGATTGGACCACGTAGGATGAGGAGCCTTGTTTACAGGGGATGAGATTGCTGATTTCGAGAGGTAGGCTATGGAGGATGTGGCTACAATAGATGTAGGAGAGATTGGATTGGATGATATTGATGTGGTAGAGGAGTCATTTCCATATAGTAGCAAGATGGAGCCACAGGCGCAACCTTCTAGGCCGAGTGAGGAGCTGTAGCCAAGTGCAAGGACTAGACCCTCGCCCCAATTTTTCACTAGATGGGGAAGAGGAAATTGTAAAATGTTGTAATTTGTAACTTGCTTAGATATGCAATTTATGATGATTTTCAAAGACAATCATCATAAATTCATAATAGTTATTGGCTAGCTATTGTATCCGCATGATGATGCAATTTTGTACTCTATTTGTCTTTAAATCTAATAGAAAACACTTCCCCAATGTTTTATAGACTCATTGGATACATTTTGTAACTGAATTTTGCATAAAATTTGTGTTTTTTAAGAAATTTAAGTAATTTTTTAAGTCACCAAGTTTTTGCCGGTTTGGAAATTTTGGATCCGCCAAGTCTGAGTATGTGAACTCTTTGTGCTCTACTCAAGCAAACATCCAATGCTAAATAGCATAGACAAGAACTCCTATCACATTTAACTTGTTCTTTGTAATACATATGGAATTATAGTGGAAATATTGCTACCGTTCTGATATTTTTAAAAAGTAAGTCAGTCAGGTTTGGTAGCTCATTTGCCTGGTTTCTAAGTGAAAAGAAGAAAAACATAAGTTGGTTAGATTTAATCATCACCCTAACTCTTAACACCTTATCGCCTTATCCTTCACTCTCTTCCTCACTCCATATACCATACCAAACTATTTCTTCTATCTAATGATTCCTTAATCATTGTTTATGCTAATGTAATCAGGTACTGACTTGTTTTAAATGTACCAAGTAGTCACTTATCCTAAGCTCATAAGGTTATTAACTTATACTCTCACCTTAATTCTAACTTTCTTCTTCCATATTTAATAATTCTAGTTCCATATTAACCCTAGTTAGCTCACCTAGCCATCTGAATGCACTATTAACAATATTTAATCCTCTATTCTTAGTGATTTGTGCTTTGATAAATCAATGACACTACTACTAGATTATAGGGCAAAAACCAAAATCATAAACTATTACCAATTTATTATCCTACACTACTCATGTTTCAAATATGTTCACACACTCACACACACACACACACACACACACACACACACACACATCCTTTCATGCTGCTTCTACTCAACTACTCAGCTTTAGAAAATTGTCCCCCTCAAAACTATGGTTTCTTACTTGACAATACTCTATGGCGCTAGTAAATTTATAACAGGTCCATGTCGGTCATTATTGGGAAAATAAGGAGGTGAAACAATTATATAAGGAACTACATTAGCATACAATCAAAAGCATGAGACGGCCTAGGCCTATTTGACAACACGACTTGTGCCATAAAACATGCCTAGTTGGATGCCGGGCTTGGGTGCCATTGCAAGTAAAATGACTATCTGGTGTAGAATAGGCTGCTGGGATCAACAACTCAGTTATGAAGTCTCAGAGGAGCAGTGGATCAATTTCCTATTGGCTGACTAATATAAGTGCTACTTGTGAACTTCACACAACTTACAAGATTTTTGGTATTTACCAGTAGTGATTCCTCCCACTCGATACCCATTAGCTTTACTCATAGGGAAGGGAACAACGTCCTACTTTGCCTTAGTTGAGACTAGATTAGAAGAGGACAAGTATTTACTCTAAAAGTACACAATAACTAGAAGAATTAAATCACAGTCACCAACTATTTTTGTAGATAACAGGATTGGTAATAGAAGGATCTAATTTCTTTGCATCGATGAACTAAAATCCTAAAGGCATTCAAACTTTTCCACAGAGATTATGATTAAGTATTGGTTCCGAATGATACAACAAGGATTTCTAATGGCTATGGAAGGGATATTTTAACGGAACAAAGATTCAATAATACTTACTAGCAATTTACATTTGTTAGTAGGATTTCATTTGTATCAAAGATTTTATTTTTCTAGCACTTCCTTTAGTTTTGAGATTATCTACACTATCATTTACAAGAAGATTTTACTCCAAACAAGTTATTGTATCATCTTAAGAAATCATTGTTCTTTTTTTTAAAATAAGAATAAAAACCATTCCCCCATACCTCTATCGCTCTTCCTTTTGGTTCATTCCTTCCTTACTCCTTTCTTTGGTCCCTTCACTCCTTTGAGGGATGTTTCCTAACTCGGCAAGCACTCAACCTTCTAGTTCCAGTCTTCCCACTATTCACTCTCTCTCTCTCCTTGCTTTTGGTCTTCTTCCCCTTTTTTATTGATTATTTACTTGACAAAGTCCAACATCACCCCCGCTCTGTCCTTCTATGGTCACCAAACTTGTATCAAATCATTTTCATATTTTTGGTCTACAATGCTGTCCATACCTTGTAAATGTAGTTGCTAGAGATATTAATTATTTACTATGATATAATTCATTGACTTTCGGTATAGTTAAAGACCTTTTATTCCCCTGAATGAAATATTTTATCTATCACACAATTATTGAATTGTGATATGCTTGTAAAGCTTGGGCTTTTTAATATTTTTATATATAAGAATATTTAAAATTAGCCAATCAGTTATTAATCTTTCATATATTTAGAGCAGCTTGGGGGTGGGGGGTTGCGGGGCAACTACTTAGAATCACTTCTAATTGCTTCTTCCTTGGGAAGTGAAGTGCTTCAGACCTTTGCTTGCTTGTGTTTGCTGGTGATGGGCGTTTGAAATAGTGGTCTCCTCCTTCATTCTTAGACTGGCGAGTGTAGACCCTTCTGGAGGCGACCTTCATATAGGAGCATTCAATATTGCATGAGGAGCTTATCTCTGTTGATACCTTTGCTACGGTGACTGGTAATGGGTGCTACATCATCAATTGCTACTGATTGGGAACGCCTTGAATATCTATTGAGGCGTGAAGGAGTTTGATAGGAAGAATTGACGCCTTGTCTCCATGAATGGGTGCGAGTCTTCTTTCTCTAATGGAATTATGGAAGCACATTTTCTTTTGGTCAAGCACTTTTCCTTTTATGAGTTGCCTTGCTTTACAAGGCGTGATTTTTCTTTGCTAACTTTCTTACCTTCATCCAAGCGCCTCTGCTTTGTGAATGCCACTTTCTTCTAGACTGGAGGTGTGTATGGAGAGTCTTGAAGGCGCTTGAGATCTTTCTTGGTGCATTTTGTTGGCTGAATGACGCCCTTTATCTCCTCGAAGCGCTTTTGGAAGGCGTGATTTGTTTTCTCCTTTCTTTGGCGAGAACTCCAAACTGGTGCTTTTCATTGAAACTTTCTTTGATCTTTTACCATTGTGTGCATCAGGCGCAGCAAATGCATTTTGAAAGCGCTGCATCCTTTTGAAATGGCGCGATCTCCTTCAACTTGGCGTGCTTCTTCTCTGTAGGACACGCTTCCTTCTGTCTACAGGCACGTGAGGAAGGAGTGAGGCCCTTTTTTTCATGTGGTCGTGCTTCTAATAAGAGTTTTTCATCTTTCTTTATTTTTTATTTTTAAATAACCCCTTTATAAAGGCGCGTCCATTCAAAATGGATGCGCTTTCTATAAAGGCTTATGATTTTTCTTTTTTTTTTTTTAAAATTATTTTTAATTTTCACTTAGTATTTTTAATAAAAATTACCATTAATAATAAATTATTAACAATAATAACATTTTTAAAATTTATGGATTTTTTTAACAATAACGACAACAATATTTACGAAAATTTAATTTCAATTTTATTAATTAATATATTGAAATTTGAGGACAAAAAACAAATACGAAAAACGACATTTTACGAACATAATTTTGACAGTTGACATTTTACGACGACAAAGAATGACTTGTGATAACAAACACTAGACCACGAATTTGATCATTTTTGTCTTTTGACAAACTTTTAAAGATGGGATCATTTTACGATGATTTGACTGACAATGACTATGACACGACATTTTGGATAGCTCACAACAAGACAAACATTGAACTCTAATGAGAAGACACAAAATTGACCATCACAGTTTTATTACAAAACAACTTGACAGATACAAAACGAAGATCTTTGTATCATAATCCAAGTTTTGGATTGGGTACAACAGGTTTCGAATGGTCATCTAAGAATATATTCAGTACCAACATAAAGGGAATCACCCTATCTCAAATAATGGGGCAAGCTAAGATGGATTCGGGTTCATCGTGTTACTATAGATTTCTCCCCCCCTGCCTCCGCTTATTGTAGATTTTGTGAGCAAGTAGAGTGTTTTTGACCCCTTGTGCTGGGATGGATGTGGGTAGCATGGATTCACTGGATTCCAAGATTGCCATCTATTCCATCTATTTTATACATGATACAACTAGTCATCAGCCCTACTATCTATAGGGCACAAACCTTACTCTCCCCACCTCCCTTTTCGTAGTTATGGTAGGGACAACATTATTAATGGGGAGGGAGCCCTTTATATGGTTAGTAGGCTCCACACTACACCTACACCTAGAACTATAGTGAAGATGCCCTATTGATTTCTATAGGCCCTACTCTTAAATAGCTAGTTTGTAGTTATAGTAGGGCACCTATGGATGCCATAGGAACAGAAAAACAGGGGAGGGAGAGCACTGGAGGCATAGGAGGGGCTCCCCTCTATCCTCACTCCATAGCTTCCCTCTTTACCAGAGGAGGTGGAGAAGGAAGAGCTCTGTTGGCAGGCCTATCCTTGGCCCTACTATCTATAGGGCTCATATAGGTAGTAGGGCACAATGAGAGCAACACAACTACTTCCTCAAACAACATATAAAATTATACTATTATAATAAATTATAACTTAATTGTAATCTCATGCTATGTGTATGCTAGGAACTATACATCCAATATATCCTTTTGGGGTACTAGGCCTATGGACCAACATGACCTCCTAGCCATAACACATTGACATGATCATAACTTAAAGCCACAATATATATCAGGTACTTACATTTGGGTCGAACCTCAAATTTAGACATGACATACATTTAAACGGGTGCGGAATTAGTTTGAGATTAAAACCTGCCTCTTTGACAGAGCCGTGGAATCTGCATCACCTTGCACTTTGACACCTACATGATAAACCGATGTTCCTTGCACACAATTCACTAAATAAGAACTAGTACTTGGTTAGTCATAAGCATGCTTACACTCATTTAATTGTCTATGCAAGTGCATTCAATCCAAATTGAACGACATGTTTATCAAGTTTCCACTCTGGTCCAAATTACAATGGGACTATATGTGTCTTAAAAGTGAGTGTTACGAGGATGACATAAAGCTTAGGATAAAAGAATCCATAAGTATATCGATTCACTTCTACTTGGTTCTAAGGTCTAGGTGCTTTCTTCCCTTGTTCATGTAGAGAGTGATTTTCCTAGTAACCCTATTGTTAACCTGATGTAGCGTTACGGCAAATCTGACGTGAATTTGTAGTTCTTTGAAGTAATATACAATACATTTTTTTCAGAAAAAAAGAAAACTGTTTGCTTTTTGATCGAGAAGGATAAGTCCCTTACTCCCATGATAGAGCCAATTTCTGATGATTATATTTCCTTCAAGCGTTTGGACATTTTCATTGTTCTTGTCATCCCAAATCACGAAACACATGGTCCCCAGTACCCTATCATAAGCAATAGGGTCTTTTAACTTCTCAACAAGGACAACTGTAGTTCTGCCCATGAAGAATGACATGCACCAAGCCTTTTAATACCACCACCTGTTCTATAGGCTTTAACATTTCTGTTGTCTTTGTTACAATTGTGCCTTGCATTCATATAGGGTTTATGGGTAAAAGGGTTAAAAGCACCCATACAATTTCCCAGTTGATGATTTTCAACTTTCTTAGCAATAGACTATTGAAAGACCCAACTCAGACAACCTGCCATGAGAAAACAAATATGTCAGAAGGCCAACAAATTGATTCAAAAAAGCAGAAAATTTGGAGCCTTACAGTAAGCTGGAAAGAAATGACAGATCAAAACTGAAATTTTAGAGGGAGATATGACTGTAAGTACCCAGAAATCCTGAGATACAGCAATGCCATTGAGGGCCATGTCTTTACACGAGTCTCTGTAATTCCTGAAGACTCATTTCACCTATAATTGCAAATGGAATTCCTGCTTGATGGAATTATCGAATTAACCTCCTAATTAAGATGGGTATAAAATATCCCCATCAATCTTAAAGAGTAACGTTTGGATGGGGTGGTGAAATACCAACACTTATCCCATGGTTCAACTTCAGACATCATAAATAAAACAAAAACTCAAAATTCTGTCCTTCGAGAGTAAAACAAGCAGTGTATTGAGAGGCCCAATATCTTTGCTAATGCAAAGCCCTTGGTGACTTTGAAATAGAGTAAACACTTTGGTTAGCTATGAAATCTGCAAGGCAATTAGTTTCGCTGATATAGTATTTAAAGAAATTATCTTCAAGCCATAGTTTTAAAACTCATGACTCGGCAGGCCCAATTATGAATCGGATTTGGTGACTCAGCAAAAACTCTGCAAATTAAAAAATTCTAAATTCATTAACTCTGCAAAACTTGACAAACTCAGCAAAACTTGGTGTTGGATGGGTTTTCAGCACGGATTCGCCACGAGTTCCTGCCTGCAACTTGCTGAAACTTGCCTGCCAGTAACTCAGCTGCAGTTGCAGCTCGCGAGTTTTAAAACTATGCTTCAAAGTTCATACCATAGATAACTTTTGGCTTCATATAAAATTTCCTTATGTCTCCAAAATATTAAGTTCCCCCATTTTTCATGCCCAAGATAATGATCACATGAATTTCCTTGGACTTCTTTATATCTCTATTGAAAAACTATCTAGAAGCCAAACGAAAACACTTTTGCTTTGGCTATGTTGTTTGTTGATTTTGGACACCTGCCAAATTTATGGTTCTCATCTTACCATTGTCATCCCTAATAATGCCTGCATGCCAAAGCTGGGTAACCCTTAGAGATCCCAACAATGTTAAACTTGAAATAATCCCTTTAGGAGGTTGTAATGTGCCGTACCTGTTTGTATATTCTTAAAGATCTTTTTATGTGTTATTTATTTTTGTGTTCTTATAGACTAGACAGAAGAATGCAGAAGGGGTTTTCAGTTTTCCTGCAGATGTGTTGTCGGAGCATACAATATAGAGCATAGAATGCAAACCCAGAAAATATACAAGGAATGAAAGAGAAATATGACAGACTCAGTTCATATATCAACAAATAAACAGGTTCTATCGCATACCCATATGCAGATTTGAAACTTCAGTTTTTGGCTACTGCCGAACCAGCCACTTGATATTACAATATTGCTCCAAATCACCAAGAATCACAGAGTATCATGCATTCATTGTTAACAACAATACAATAGGCCTTGGAGGCCTCATACAATGCAAAACAAACACTTCCCACAATGAGAAACAAGCTCCCACTTCCCCACGTCAAGCCTGGTGGTGTACGGCCATGGTTGGAAGGATAGAACAGTAGAAAGAAATGTCAGGAGCCACTAAAATATCTCTGCGAAGTGTTGTAGGCTGTCAACAAGGAGGGACGATAATATTTGGAAGAGATTTATGCAAAAAAAAACCTCAAGATGCCCTCAAGCATGGTACGACTGGGCTGGGTAGTACGTTTAGCTCGTTGCAATAAAATACAGTCCCCAAATATGTATATTTTGCCTCAGATCTCCAATGAACTGCTCTCCAATCTGCTATGAAGAACTCGAGTGAAATGCAAGAGAAATCCTCAATATTATGTCAAATCTTTGTCAAACGAACTCCATTGAAGCACATGTGTGAATGTTGAATGTATCCACTCACAATGACACTGTTGGGTGGTCTTTCACATTTGTAGAATGCCGTTACCTATGGAGGTTTCCGTCTCCACAAGCCTCTAGTTCAAATCCTCTTCAAACCCTCTCAGAGAAAACCCTAGCAGAGCAAATAGCCAACAAAATCATATATTCAAACATATTTCAAATGAGGCACTTTTCCCTCTTTTAAAACTCTCCAACAGGGGGTGTTTTACTTTGGAGGGAAATATTTCTTTTAATTTCACTTTTTAATATTTCCCAATGTGAGCGCTCCATAAAATGAGTTAAGTGACTTTTTAAATATTTCATTCTTCATCACTTAACTAAACGGCTAGTCCACAAGAATTCTATGATGGACTAACCATGAGTTTAGAAGGGGACATTACAGTCCGCCCTCCCTAAGATTGCTTGCCTGAAGCAATCTCAAGTCAGGATGCTCTAATATCTGTTCATTCTTTCAAGTAGCATCCTCCACTGGCAGGTTCTTCCATTTAACCAAGTATTCTCTGATGATCCTCCTCCTTAAATTACGTTCCCTGGTATCAATTATAGCCTCGGGTACCAGTATCAAGTTCCCCTCTTCGTCAAGAGGAGGCAACTCTGCTGATGGTGTCACCTTATGCCCCAACGCCTTCTTGAGGCGAGATACATGAAACACATTATGTACCCTGCTACCTGCTGGAAGCTCCAACTCATAAGCCACTTCTCCAATCCTCTTGGAGATCCGGAAAAGTCCATAGTACCGTGGCTTCAACTTCTCTGCCCCACTCTTTCTGAGAGTGGACTGTCTATAGCGCTGCAGCATGAGATACTCCATGTCACCAACCTCAAAAGACCGCTCAATTCTCTGCTGATCTGTATACTGCTTCTGCTGATTCTGAGCCTTCTGTATGTTCTCCTTCAAAGACCTCATGATGTCTTGACTCTCCTGGAGAAGGTCTTTGGCCTTCGGCACCCTACTATCACCAAACAACAAATCAACATAGTTCGGTGCCTCATACCCATACAGGGCCATAAATGGTGACATCTGGATAGACATATGGTATGTGGAATTGTAACAGTACTCTCCCATGTGAAGCCACTTAACCCATGCCTTTTGCTGCCTTGAAACATAGTTTCGGAGGTATCCTTCCACCCATTTATTAACTATCTCTATCTGACTATCTGTCTGAGGGTGGTAACTCGTACTGGGTGTGAGCTATGTCCCTGTCAACTTGAAGAGCTCTTGCCAAAAATTACTAAGGAACCTACTGTCCTTATCACTAACAATGTTTCGAGGCAAACCATGGAGTCGAAATACCTCACGAAAGAACAATTCTGCAACCTGTGCTGCAGTAAAAGTGGTAGGGATGGCAAAGAAGTGTGCATACTTTGTCAACCTGTCCACTACCACGAAAATGCAATCCCTACCTTGGACTTTTGGTAAACCTGTGATAAAGTCCATAGAAATGCTATCCCACTTCCTTTCAGGAATGGGTAGGGGCTGCAATAAACCTCCTGGGAATGAGTGCTCTTGTTTGTTCTGCTGACATATCGGGCACTCCCTCACATACTGCATCACCTCCATCTTGAGGCCCTTCCAGGTGAACCTCTCTCTAACTTGCCTATAAGTTTTGAAGTACCCCGGGTGTCCTGCCATCGGCAAGTCATGGAATGCCCTCAAAACCTTCTGTTTCATCTGAGAATCTGACACCAAGAAGATTCTGTTCTTGTAAATGATTAAATCATTTACCACTGTATACATGTCATCTTTGATGGTGCCATCAATTATCCCAGTAGCCCATGCATCCTTTGCATACTCAGCTGATATCATCTCCCTCCAATCATTTGCAATGGCTCCAAGTGCACCTAAATGGGGCCTCTTGGATAGAGCATCGGCAACAACGTTTTTCTTTCCTTTAACATACACAATGTCAAAGTCGTAGCCCTGTAGCTTGCTGACCCACTTCTGTTGCCTCTCATTTAAGTCTTTCTGGGCAAGGAAATACTTCAGACTGTTGTGATCTGTTTTGACTACGAACTTACTGCCCACAAGGTATTGTCTGAACTTAGCCAATGCATGCATTATGGCTAACATCTCCTTGTCGTAAATGCTATAGCTGCGTTCCACACCCCTCAACTTCCTACTCTCAAACGCTATGGGGTGCTTATCCTGCATAATTACCGCACCAATGCCTTCCCCTGAAGCATTACACTGCAACTCGAAGGGCTTGCCGAAATCTGGCATGGCCAATACAGGGCATGTACTCATAATCAGTTTGAATCTGTCAAAGCACTCCTGTGTACCCCCTGTCCAACTAAATGCATCATTGCGAGTCAAATCTGTGAGGGGAGCAGCTGACTGAGAAAACCCCTTCACGAACCTGCGGTAATATCCACATAAACCCAAGAATCCCTTTAGCTGAGTAAGATTCTTTGGTGGTGGCCAGTCTACTATTGCCCGAATCTTCTCCGAGTCTACCTTCACGTTACCAGCACTGATGATGTGACCCAAATATAGCAACTCGGTCATCCCAAACTCACTTTGACATCTTAGCATATAAAGATTCCCTCTCTAGAATACTCAACACAATGTCAATGTGTTTCACATGCTCTTCCCATGTCTTGCTGTAAATCAGGATATAAAAAAATATTAGGACAAACCTCTTCAACTGCTCTCTGAAGACTCTATTCATGAAAGACTGGAAAGTAGCTGGTGCATTAGTCAAGCTGAATGGCATGACTAGGAACTCAAAGTGCCCATAGTGACACCTAAATGCTATCTTCTCCACATCCTCATCTCTGACCCGAATCTGATGGTACCCAGATTTCAAGTCTATCTTGGAGAAATAACAGGCCCCGTGTAGCTCATTAATCAACTCATCTATCCTGGGTATGGGATACCTGTTCTTGATTGTTTTCTTATTGAGTTCCCTGTAATCAATGCACATCCTAAGAGTCCCATCCTTTTTCTTTACTAACACAACGGATGATGCAAACGGGCTCTTACTCGGTCTTATGTGTCCCATGGCGAGAAGCTCTTTGATAGCTTTCTCGATCTCATCTTTGGATCTCTTCGGGTGCTGGTATGGTGTGGTGATCATCGGTTTTGCACCCTCTTCCAACTCAATCACATGCTCGATACCCCTGTCGGGCGGTCTACCTGGTGGAATATCACTAAACACTTTGGTGTGTTTAGTTAGAAGAGTCTGTATGTCAGGTGGATACTCACGTTTCTGCTGCTCCGCAATTTCAGGCATCACTAGTATCTCTGCTGCCCATTGTACCTGATCATGGCGAATCAATCTTTCCATTCGCTTGAGAGAAACAACTCTCAATCCACCATCTGAAATTTCCCTGAGCACATGCTTAACTCTGTTCACTTCAAACTTCATTTCCATTGTCCTCAAATTGATAGTGAACTCCCCTATCTCATGAAGCCATTTCATTCCCAGCACAACATCCATGTCACCCATGCTAACCACATAAAACTCTGACTGGCAAGTATAATGGTTTAGCTGGATCGTCAAGTTGGGAATCCTCCTAGTGCAAGTGAGTACAAACCCATCAGCTACCTTTACCTTAAATCCCTCAAACTCCTCTGTTTGTAACCCCCTCTTATCAACCAAGCCCTCATCTATGAAGTTATGAGTGGCACCTGTATCTAGCAAGATAATGCACCTCTGTCCACCCAATACTCCTTGGATCTTGAATGACCCTTCTCTCTGAATGCTAGAAATGTGGGCTGTGGGTAGGGAGGTATCATTATCCTTATCTGGTACTTCAGATGCAACATCTGTCCCGGAATCATCATCCTCTGTATGCTGCTCCGAATGTGTGTCCGACTCCACAGACTCATCCGCTGAGAAGTACTCAATCTGTTTTGCCTTCCCTTGGGCACCACACTTGTGCTTAGGATCCCAAGGCTCTCTGCAGTGAAAACAAAGCTTCTTCTTCCTGAGGTCATTCAGCTAATCATTATCTAACCTGGAAGAACTCTTATGTGGCTGGTCTCCCGAGCCCCTGTGGAAATGTCTTCTATCTCTCTCCTTATCTCTCCTATGCTGAAAGTTCTTACTCTGAAATTTGCTCCTCCATGTGGACGATTCCATATCACGGGCCTTCTTCCATATCACGGGCCTTCTTCATGGCCTCCTGCAATGTCATAGGGTCTAAACCCTTCACCTATCCTCTTAAAGGATCAGACAACCCATCAACGAAGAGCATGATTAACCTCCTCTCTGATATATCTGAAACCATGACTAAGAGATCCTGGAACTTAGCAATGTACGAGTCCACTGATCCACTCTGACTCAACTGTGCTAGCTCCTTGACTGCAATTCAGGATCCTTCTTGTCGAACCTGTCTATGAGTCTGGCTATGAACTCAACATAAGATGTGATCTGGTCATGTCCCAGAGTCACCTTCCCATTGCTCCACCACTTATGCGCACTACCCTCCAAGTGTAAGGCTGCGTATGTGATGGCATCTGTCTTTGGCATGGGGCTGATTTGAAGGTAACTGTCCAACTTTTGTACCCACGCTCTTGCTGAAGTTTTTCCCGAACCATCAAAATATGGTAAGGTCATCTTGCTGACCTTTTTCTGTAGCTCATTGTTCTGTTGTCTATTACCCCCTTTGGGTCTGTGTCTCCTCCGAAGATCTGAGTAGTCTCTGAAAGTCATTTCAGCTCTAAACTCTTCACTGGAAGTCTGCCAATCCCCAACGATCTCTTCCTGAAACTCCAACTATGTAGCATCCCTGTTTGGTATCTCGTCCCTCGGCCTAAAAATCGGAATGCCTGGTCTATCTGCAGCTGTGAGCCATGTAGCACCCCGGTTATTCACCGAAGCCTCTCCATCATGATTCTTGTGCCCATTTCTATCACAAATGTTTCGGTCACCATTCTTATCTCCATTTCCTCGGTCTCTATTCCTGTCATGCTGGTCTCCATGCCTGTCATTCCTATATCTGTTTTGACCTATATTCTCCTCATCTTCATCCAGCTCAGGAAATAATCGGCCAAGAAGCCTCCCAAGTGCCTGCTGGGACCTGTCCAAGCTAGCCACGATTTGGTGCTGACCTCTAGCTAAGTCGTTGAGGATATCTCGTGTGCTTGGTTCTTCAATCTCCGTATCTCCCATTTCCCCCGTATGCTCTGTAAATGGAGGTAACTCTCCAGAAAAGGGGTTTGTCCGTGAAACCTGAGAATCGTCCTCTACAACTGCTACCTCTATCTCTGGGTTTGACTGAAAAGGATCTGTTATGGGTACTAGATTCTTTGGAACTATCAACTGTGGAATCTGTGTTCCTTGCCTTGCTCTAGTATTCCTGAAGGAATATCTATCTGCCGGTCGCATATCTCATTTTCACTTCTGCATGTCTATTTTACCTCACAGGATGGCAAGATCATAGCTCTGATACCACTGTAATGTGCCGTACCTGTTTGTATATTCGTAAAGATCTTTTTATGTGTTATTTTATTTTTATTTTTGTGTTCTTATAGACTAGACAGAAGAATGCAGAAGGGGTTTTCAGTTTTCCTGCAGATGTGTTGTTAGAGCATACAATATAGAGCATAGAATGCAAACCCATAAAATATTCAAGGAATGCAAGAGAAATATGATAGACCTAGTTCATATATCAACAAATAAAGAGGTTCTATCGCATACCCATATGCAGATTTGAAACTTCAGTTTTTGGCTACTGTTGAACCAGCCACTTGATATTACAATATTGCTCCAAATCACCAAGAATTACAGGGTATTATGCATTCATTGTTAACAACAATACAATAGGCCTTGGAGGCCTCATGCAATGCAAAACAAACACTTCCCACAATGAGAAACAAGCTCCCACTTCCCCACATCAAGCCTGGTGGTGTACGGCGATGGCTGGAAGGATAGAACAGTAGAAAGAAATGTCAGGAGCCACTAAAATATCTCTGCGAAGTGTTGTAGGCTGTCAACAAGGAGGGACGATAAGATTTGGAAGAGATTTATGCAAAAAACAACCTCAAAATGCCCTCAAGCATGGTACGACTGGGCTGGGTAGTACGTCCAGCTCGCTGCAATAAAATACAGTCCCCAAATATGTATATTTTGCCTCAAATCTCCAATGAACTGCTCTCCAATCTGCTATGAAGAACTTGAGTGAAATGCAAGAGAAATCCTCAATATTATGTCGAATCTTTGTCAAACGAACTCCATTGAAGCACGTGTGAATGCTGAATGCATCCACTCACAATGACACCATTGGGTGGTTTTTCACACCTATAGAATGATGTTACCTATGGAGGTTTCCGTCTCCACAAGCCTCTGGTTCGAATCCTCTTCAAACCCTCTCAGGGAAAACCCTAGCAGAGCAAATAGCCAACAAAATCATATATTCAAGCATATTTCAAATGAGGCACTTTTCCCTCTTTTAAAACTCTTCAAGAGGGGGTGTTTTACTTTGGAGGGAAATATTTCTTTTAATTTCACTTTTTAATATTTCCCAATGTGAGTGCTCCATAAAATGAGTTAAGTGACTTTTTAAATATTTCATTCTTCATCACTTAACTAAACGGCTAGTCCACAGGAATTCTATGATGGACTAACCATGAGTCTAGAAGGGGACATTACAGAGGTTTCCATATAGCTTATTCCCATAGAGAAATTTCCACTTACTCCATGGTAGGACTTTTTTCCATTCACGTTGGTCACATATAACATCATGATAATCAAACTCACTCTTTGCATATTTTCTACTCATTTAAATTGAGTTCAATCAATATATTTTCAAATGGAGCTTTTACTAGATCTCTTGGTAAAAAAAAACTTTGACGAGTAGCTGCAGTCAATTCAAACATTTTATTTGTTGTATTTATGGATAATTATTTACATGCACGTATATTTTTCTTTAATTTTTTTTTGCTTGATTTTCAATTTGCACGCATTCTATTTGTTATTTATGTTTGAATTCTTATTCCCCAAATACATTATGAGCATTTTTGTTGCTAGATATCTGATGTCTATTTGTGTTTCAGGTGCAGAGAAAGTTGTAGGATGGGCTTTGAGTCACCATCTTATGGGTGATTTTGAGCCCTCTGTTAGAGACGGAAAACTACTTATCTCTAGTGAAAGGTAAATATATTGTATCTGTCCACACCAATTTTTTGTAAAGGGTGTGAAGCATGTAGTTTACATTTTGAGAGCACAAGCAATGCATTCCTATGCAAGGATTTTGAAATAAAATCATGTTTTGTCAGTGTTCGTTATGGGTTGAGCGTATTACAAGAAAATCAAGGCGAGTCACAAAATGCTAAAAAGTTACACAAGGTGAAGTTTAGGATTATGATTTTAGAATACTGCCACGTTTCTATTACAAAATTGTGATATTTTTTAGAATGTTTGAAATGTTTAATATGATATACCTTTTCAGGATGTTATAACAGAGAACTATCATGAAAAGAGGCTACTGGATGATATGATTAATGTTTAATACAAAATACTTTTCCAGGATGTCATTACAGAGAACTATCATGAAAAGAGACTACTGGACGATATGATTCCACCAAATGAAATTGGAGTGAACTTTGAAGATATTGGAGCTCTGGAAAATGTGAAAGATACACTTAAAGAGTTAGTGATGCTTCCTTTACAAAGGCCTGAGCTATTTTGCAAAGGACAGCTAACAAAGGTCAGATTCTATTTTCTTTGTATCAGCAAAAGAAAAAGTGAATAACTACTTGCAATCTGTGATTTTAAATTTTTATTTTATTCCATATTTCCAACAAAATGTTTAAGTTTCTCTGAGTTTTCAAGCAAGCAGGATGCATTTCTGGGACGACAAAATTTTTCATGGAATTTGGGGATGGCAAATTTTATATATAATTATATGTATATGAAGATGACTTTTAATGCCCTTTAAAACCAAATTGGTTTGTCAGACCTTCAAAATCTATCTTTCAACTATGAGTCTTTTGACTTCGCTGTACAAGTTATTGTCAGAGTTGCTGTTGTTGTTATTGCCCAGAGAACTCTTCAAATATAAAGGAGTCATCCATGTAATTGGTATAAATATTACAATCCTTATGTTTCTTCGTGTTCCAATGCGACATCAAATGTGTCAAGAATGCCAGACAAAAGGAGGAGGAGATATAAGACAGTAACCATATATATATATATATATTTGAAATAGAAATGAGACTAGAATTTCTTTATAACATCATTTCTATATTTGAACATGGTGGAAATGAAGGTGCCAACATCATTTTGATTCTTGTAGGTTAGATGTTTTTGAATATTATTTGAATGATGAAAATTGAGTGAACTGACTTACCACAATACTAAGGGTCATGGAAGTTAGAAGAAAATGATGTTCATCTTCAACTTGATTAGTAGTGCAAATTTTACAAAATTGATTGTCCCAAAGACTTTTTGGGTTAGTCCAACTACTAGTAATGTTTTTATGTATAGAGCCAATAGATGATTGGTAATGGTGATTGGTTTTGGACTTCCTTTTGGAAGCCTACTATCATATCCCCTTTTTAGAAATAAAGCCATGGAGAAGGCCTCTAGCCTATTCCCATTTCTCATAGGCTAAATGGTAAAGCAAGGGAAATAATTTTTAATATTATTTTAAGTTGGGCCTGGTAATTTCTAATTTAAGAGGCAACTTAAATAATATTATTATTAAAATAAAATGTTTTTAAACAGTAATATTAAAATAAAAAGTATTTTAAATCCTAAAAAAAAAAAAAATAAAAAAAAAAAAATATTTTTAAATACTAAAAATAAAATAAAAAATATTTTTAAATACTAATTGGAGGGAATTTTATTTAAAGGGCCCAATTTGGAAAGGTTTAAAAGAAGGGCGCTTGGCTTCATTTTGATCATCATGTTTTCCATCATTTTGCCATTCAACTTTCAGAATTTGAGTTTTGTGTTCAAGTTTGCTTCCGAGGACAAAAACCCTTGGTTGATTTGAGGATCTTGGAGGACGAAAACCCTTGGTTGATTTGAAGATCTTGGAGGATGAAAATCCTAAAGGATTTTCATTATTGGATTTGGGAATGAAAACTCTCATCTCCAACATTGGCAATTTCATTCGGAAGTTGCATGTGTGCTGATTTGGATCATTTTCAGATTTGAGGTTTGTGATTTGAAGTTTCATTGTAGATTTCAGAATTTTGTGGGATTTGGAAACATTTTGTTGCCGCTATAGTGCGCTACAGTGCCTTTATAGTGTCAAAGGGATTGATTTTGCTGATTTGGAGATTTTTATGCATATTTTTAGATTTGAGAGCGATTGGTATTTGCAAACAAATGGTGTGTTGGTGATTTGAGGGGTTTATTTGTTGATTTTGAGTTATTTGTTGCTGTTCAACATTATTTCATTGCTAGATCTTGAATGCCACACTTAGGAGTCACCAACATCATTAATTGCTGATTCCAGGATTTATGCATATCATTCATTGTTGATTTCAGGATTTTTGTTGATTGTTCTCATTTATTGCATGTGCCATCCATTTTGGGAGATTTGTACCACCTTTTGGGCGAATTTTGGAAGTGTCATACAACCTAATTGTGGAACAGCTGAGCTTGGAGAGTTGTTGCAACTGTTTGGTGACATTTTGACATTATTTTGCTGCTGTTTCCAGCCATATTCAGACCTTCTACAGCCGTACCAACCTAGCCACCAGTCGTACCAACCTAGCCACCAGCCATACCAATAACTTTATGCACAATTTTCAGTCATATGATCAATTAATAATTCAGATCTGCAAGTTTTAACTTTTTGTGAGTTGATAATCTTCATTGTAATTCTGAAAATTGTGTTTCCAGTTTGTGTATCAGCTTTGTAATTATTTCTAGCAGTCATAATTGAAGGAAAATCAGTTTGTAGAGGTTCTCTATGCTTTTGTGATTCATATCTGAGTATTTTTGGCAACCCAGGGTTTATACCCAGCAATTGTACTTGATGAAATTTGGCTCATCTAATTCAAATTTGTTGAATATTGCTGTTCATACATAAATCAACAAGCATACTTTTGCAATTCGTCATCTACATGCTAGATCTGTTGTTCATAATGTGTTTGAGGGTTTATATCAGCATTATGAGGGTTTAGATTATTATTTGGAAGTGAATGGTTGAGTTTGCAAGGATTTCCAATATTGTATCTTTGCTGATCAGCCAGAGTTTGATATCTACATTTGACAATTAACCATTATTTCAGCTTGCACATTCATCTATGATGTCTTAATGTTCTTATCCATTCCTCTCGACCAACCTAACTTGGGGCCATATTAGATTAATGAGGATGCCCCATAGACAAGGGGATTTGCTTGCTTCCAACTTATCTATGTGAGACTGGTGGGTGAACCTCTCAGATATATCTCATGTAATGTTCTACCCCAATTTTTTCCAGACTTTCAACACTATCAAACAATGCTAGCAAATGAAATGCAACCATGTAATCTCCTCCACGCTTTCTGATCACCCAGTTCCCAATATAGGCAAGGTGAGAGCATACAAGTGCTTCAGACTTAGCAATTAAAATGTAGAAAAACAAATAACAACTTCCACTTGTTCAGTGGGCATCCACTTATTCAGTGGGAGTACTGCAAGGAAAAACATAGGCACATCCACTTATTCAACGGGAAGCCTTTACAATGAAACCACTTATTTAGTGGGGTAACATAAACAAAAAAATATCAATCCCACTGGCGGTATTACCATCCAGGGGCTACAATCACTCAATAATGAAATATAAATATTTATCACAAATGATTGTAAGCTGCAATACATCAAATAATTCTGATTTTCAAATTAAACATATTGCTGCAACCTTTCACAAAAAGATAAATTTGTTATCACTGCTATAGCATTGAAATCATGAAGAAATGGCATTAAAAATCATCCAAACAACATATGAAGTCATACCCACAAAGCTTTGGTGTTGTAGATGATGAAGAAAGCTCAAACTATCATTGTAAACCCTTTTGAAAACACCGTAACAGCAGAATCACAGGTCTGATATAAATTGCAGTAGGCTATGGGTCTGAAAATGAAACACTGCAAACCCTAACCAGTAGAGAATAGTCCACAAATCTGATTTATTCAACCCAAACAACATTGATTTCAGACTTGTGACTGAAATATACTATTTATCAGGTTTGAATAGTAAAGGAAACACTCCAAAACTTAACACTGATAGCTGTTATGTAGTACCCAGATGATGCAAATTGTCCCAAAACTGATTTTCTACTGATAACACTGACATGCAACCATTAGAACTGACATGCAATCACCAACACTTAAATGCAATGATTGATACCACACATGCAACCATCGAGCGTTGACATGCAACCATTAGAACTGACATGCAAGTGCTGATCACTAACATGCAATATGAAAATTAAATCTCCAAATTACTAGAAAAAACTGGAAGAGCTTCACACAAATAACAACGGCACAAACCATTCAGCACAATGGTAGTTTCTGACATGAAACCACACCCAATCTACAAAAGGGTTTTCGTCCTCAAGAGATAATGAAAGAACACGCAGGTTCAATCCAACAGAGTAACAATATCATATCAATAGCATAACCCTCAACAATGAGCTCCAACTCCCTTTTATAACATTTTTGAGCTATTTTAGAAAAAAATGTTTTTGTTTTTTTTTTGTTGTTTTTTCGTTGTTTTTTGAAAAAAAAACACTTTTTTGCTTTTTCGCTACTTTTTTCAAAAAAGCCCTTTTTTCCTCTCCAAAAGACCTTTATTTGAAATAATATTAATATCTTATGTGCAAGGTCCCCTTTTTAAGTGTCTATCTTTTAAAACACTTAATTACCTTTCCGAAGAGCTATTACACTCAAGTTATCTTTTAAAATATTTACGACATTAGATAACTTAAGTGAATTTAATAATTAATAGCTCAATAGTTCACCCAATTTTATGGAAAATCCCAAACTAAAGCGAATTGCAAAATAAATCATACCAACATGATCTTGAAGGTTTGGGATGAAGAATGATGCCAACTGGATGACTTACTATAAATAGATAGCCTCTCCAAGAAGTTTGGAGAGCAAACTGAAAAGCTGAAAGTGCTTCAAAAAGTATCACTGTAATCCTGAACACCAACTGAGCTCAATGCCATAATCAACTGCTCTGTAAAACCGAGCCACGACCATTCCAAAAATGTTGGAGTCCTCTTAAACAAAGCCAATAGCCTCCTGAAGACTAGGAATGGGCGAAATGCGCACAAAAGATCTATGCGCCAAAAAAGGGACATTACATCTCACTACTAATTATGGGGCACATCCACTACTTTGGTCACAATGGAAAACAATGAACGGAGGATTATTTTTTGAAAGAAGTGGGATATAAGGAGTGGAAGTGAAATAATGGAGTTTGGGTTTAAAAATGCATTTCAAGTTGCAAATAAAGTGCTGTTCGATGAGAAAAGGATTGAATTGAAACCATATATAAATACAAGAAAATTTTAACAGTCATATTTTATAGCTTTTCAATTGTGTAGTTAAAATGTTAAAGATCATTAAACATTCTAACGAGTTGAAATTCAAGTAACATTAACATTTATAACATTTAACATTGAACAATGAACAAAATCCATTGAAAATTGATCTTGAAAGTTGAGTAAAATATTAAAATATGAATACAATTTTTTAAACATGAATTTCTGATTGTTATATTATTAATTATCATGAAAATGATTGTTTGAAAATTCTCCACTTTTTGCTTTTTAATATTACAAATATGTTTTTTTGTTCAACAACTGTTGACACGGGAGACATTTTCAGCTGGTTGGAGACATTGTATTCCAAGACCTCCTCAAGTACCTCTCCTAAAACAGGGAACATCCCTGGGGTGCCAAAAGAAAAAAGTGAAATGTCTTGGGGATTGAGAAAAAATGCAAAAACATTGGACATCCTTAAAATATTTGGGATGGCCTCAAAGGGATGGAGTCGTGTTCCTATGGAACACCACAAAATACCCTGTATTTTAAAATATGCCAATTTCGTTAATTTTCTTGAGAATGGAAGCATGACATAGAAGTAGTCTTGTTTATCTATTGTGGTGTTTCTTTTTGTTTGAAAACTATGGAGAGTATATCAGCTAAATAGTTTGCTCAACTAAACTTTCAGTTTTAGTACAATGCAAATAATTGATGTCATGTTTCATTACAGCCCTGCAAAGGTATCTTGCTCTTTGGACCTCCAGGAACTGGGAAAACAATGCTTGCCAAAGCTGTTGCAACAGAAGCTGGTGCAAATTTTATAAATATTTCAATATCAAGCATTACATCAATGGTATCCTGTCAATACTATCAATAATGACCGACTTTGCTTTTTATGAGGTTATTTTGAAGTGGTGTTTGACATATGTAGTTATTTTATTATTGCAGATGTTTGGCGAAAGTGAAAAGTATATTAAAGCTATTTTTTCATTAGCAAGTAAAATTTCTCCATGTGTGATATTTATTGATGAGGTGAGTTTTTGATCTTCAATGGCTGCTTAAACTATCTTTTTATCCTATTCTGTTCACATTGTTTGGTCTGCATTTGGAGTCATTATTGGTAACTTGGCAGGTTGATAGTCTTTTGGGGAGAAGGGACAATCCTAGAGAACATGAGGCTATGCGTAAGATGAAGAATGAGTTTATGGCAAACTGGGATGGCTTATGCACGAAAGAAAAAGAAAGAGTCTTAGTTCTTGCTGCCACTAATAGACCTTTTGATCTTGATGAAGCTGTCATTCGAAGAATGCCTCGGAGGTAGGCATTTCATTTTATGTGATATAGCAATCCGAACTGATTTTTCATATGATGATTTCAACAGATTCTATTGACAATATTTTGCTTGTATGCAATTTTTTGCTTTCACCCTATTGGTTAGTCCTCTGAAGCTAGTTTTTTAGTTCTACTGAGTTGCTTGCTGTATTTTTTTTTCAGGTTAATGGTAAACTTTCCAGATGCACCAAACAGGGCAAAAATATTGAAGGTAATACTTGCACAGGAAAAGTTGGATCCAGACGTGGATTTGGATGCCATTGCAAATATGACTGAAGGATATTCTGGATCTGACCTTAAGGTAGGTTTATTAAAAAGTTTTTAACTTATGGTTTTTAAAAACTTATATCAACTATGCTTCAAGGTTGTCTTCTAATTCCTACGGTTTGTGTTGTAGAACTTGTGCATTACAGCTGCATATTGCCCCATCCGAGAAGTTTTGAAAAAAGAGAAAAAGGTGTTTCTCTTTCCTTGATCGTTTCTAATATTCGTGCATGTAAACATTCTTTTAGATGTTGAGGCTTTGCTTGCTGCTTATTTTTGCATGATAAGTGAAATATTTTTTCAAAGATTTTAATCCACTTCAGGAGTTGTAATAATCACCCTTGGTTCCTACCAGTTTTTTTTTTCCTACAATCAGTCTCATTACCTCTTAACACAATCTTAATCGACCAAGCATCTTCTTCCCAATTTAGCAGTGCTAGTTTCGTAACCTTACCAAACTGTAGCAATGGCAACAACTCTGTGTTACAATCTAGTATCCTCTCTACATCATGACAATTCCCTAAACCCAAACCTATTCCTTGAAGGTTCATTCAAAATGGCCCTGCCTACGTATCCCTTTCTAAGAATTAGAGGCTCCGTAGTTCACACACCAAAATAGAAGATTTCATCCACACAATTGTGGTGAGATCTCCGACCTCTCTTTTAGATCACAACCATTAATTGAGCTTATTATGCTTCCAAATTCAATCCATATACAATAGCATAATGTTAAGTGTATCCCATATAGATTTTACTACCATAGTTAAAAAAATCCTCAAGTACTTGCCAAAAAAATCCCAGGCGAGTAATTGCCTCAATAACTTGTAGTCGAGTTAAATGGAAAAAAAGCACGATATTTTTTTCAAAACTTGCGAGTACCCTAAAAGAATTGCATTGACTGCCAAAAACTCGTTGAAATTTGGGGATAAATGACATTTTGCGATTTTTTCGTTTTGTACCGTCATTTTTTGGTGGATGAAACCCTCACATTTCTGGGTGGATTAGACAGTGCTGCGCTTGTGATTTCAGGTATTTTCGTGGTTGTTTTTAATTTACAATCAACTTCTTGCAATTAATTGCCAGTGTTAAATAGTAAATATGACAAAAATGTGAAGAGTTACTTTTTGGTTATCCCATTATTGATTGGAAAGATTGTAAACTAAATTATCTAATTTCTATCTTTGAATTTCGAGTTTCATGCATATACTAAGAGCCTGTTTAATGGATTGGTCCTGTTGTTCATTTTCATTTAGACATGATAAAAAGAATGTATGTTATTCATACTTCCTTATGATTTTATTGTCTGGTATAATATTTGTTTAATCGTGTATTTGAGGAGTTTATTCTTGTATACTCAATTTAAGGAATCAATGTTCAATAGAAATAGTAATACAATGTTCCACCCAAAAATATACAACAGAAATTAATGATTGCCTTAAAACATTTCCCTCATCTAGCACGCTTTCATAATGTCCTTGTCACTTACTTAATATGCCTGGTAGAGTTTTAAGTGGCACTGCCATACCAAGAGTGTGCCATTTCTTTGCCCTTAATACATGTTTTTCCTTATGTTTGTTGCACTTAACTAATGTTTGAGCCACTTCTCCTTATAGCAGGAGAGTTCACTAAATAGCTTTCCTTGTTAACTGTCATATGGCAGAAATTTGGTATGGCAATGCCATAGAAAAAGTGTGCCTTCATTCTTTAACTACTCATTTATATTTTAGGCAGAGTTTCACTTGGTTCTTGCCAATTTTTACTGCCTTAGGCGCTGATCTGCTAAACCCAGAATTAGCACAGAATTTAGTATCCAATCATAGGTATTTGTACTTTTTTATACATATACTGAAATTTAATGTGTGCTACTTTGATCATTGTATACAAAGAAACATTCGGATTAACACCAATAATCATGCTAAGGCGTTGGATCTATATTGAAGAATTAAACTTTCTTTATTGGCAGGCTTTATTTCCATTTTTTTGAAAAGATTATGGTATCCACGACTATGAAAACTAAGAAAGGTGGGAAGCCTAAGGACCCTTGTTGGAAACATGGGATAGAAGGTCCAAAAAAGGGAATGGTTATTTGCAACCATTGTACTAAGGATATGAGACGATGTATAAATCGTTTGAAATATCACCTTGCATGGGTCCCTTGCCGAGACGTTACTCCATATACTGCAGCAACTTTGGAGGTTCAAAATGAGGCAAGAGCTCTCCTTATAGAATATGAGTAGAAAAAATCAGTGAAAAATATGACAATAGAGGTAATGGGGGCCTAACCCACATTTCACAATTCTATAGGGTCAACCATTGGGGGAGATATAGGGGGCTTTTCTTCCCTTGGGCCACAAATATGAGGATTAGGCAATGTGGGCAGTGACAGGTCTAGTTTTTTTGTTTTTCGTAACACTCTTGGTGTGCACCCTTTGTTAGAAGGTACAACACGGAATAAAGAATTGCATCATGAGGCAAAGTTGGTATGTGCCAAATTTTGGTACTACAATAGTATTCCCTTTAATGTTGTTTTGAGTCCTTACTAGAAGGGGTTGATTGTTACATTGACCATGGCATGTAAGGGGTTCAAGGCCCCAAGCAGTTATGAATTGAGTGGCCCATTATTCGAAGATGAGGTCCAAAACACATATAAGCTAGTAGAGCAACAAAAAAAAGATTTGGAAAAACAAAGGCTGTAGCATTTTATTTGATGGGTGGATTGATGGTACGAATAGGACACTAATTAAGTTGGGTGTAGAATGTAGTGGAAGATGGAAGAAATATTACCAAATACATCTACAATTACACATGGGTCTTGAATCTTATGAGAGAGCACACTAATGGCAAGGAGATCGTTTGTTTAGGAGTGACACGCTTTGCCACTAATTTCCTTACCTTGGAGAGTATAGCAACTACATTGCCCAACCTTAAGTGCATGTTTATGAGCAAAAGGTGGTTGGAGAGTCCTTACTGTAGGAAGGTTGAAGCAGAGAGGGTCGTGAAGACCATTTTTGATGATATATTTGTCAAGACTATGGAGGAGATCATCAAAGTAAGTTTTTGATCAAATTTTCTTCTTTTTAAATTTTTTTTACAATGTTACAAGTTGCTGTTTTTGTAATGTTTTGATATTTTAATTTTTGCCATTTTAATTTTTTTAAATTTTTTTGATTTGCTTTAATTATCTAATTTCCTTTTCATTCATTCTCTTGTTTTAGGTGTCAAAACCGTTGGTTAAGGTTTTGCGGTTGGTGGATGGGGATAACAATCCCATGGAGTATTTATATGAGGCCATGGATAGGGCCAAAGAAGCAATGCAACATTTGTATGGGTCGAATAGAACCAAATATAAACCCATTTGGCGCATTATTGATTGGAGGTGGAAGTATAACTCCAACATATTTATGTTGCTGCCTACTATTTAAACCCCAAGTTTTTCTTCTCTCCTTCATTTAGAGACGATGTAGAGGTTATGCTTGGCCTCAACACATGTATTGAGAGGTTGATCGCTGATGACAACCTTTGAGACCTTGTACATGATGAGTTACAGAGTTATAAGAGGGCGAAGGGGGCATTATTTTCTTCAACTTTATGCATTTGAAGGAGAGACTTTGCAACCAGGTAAAAAATATTCTGTTTATTTTTAGTTTACAAATTTTTTTAACTTCTAAGTTTACTATCTTAATTTCTTACAAAGTTATAAATGTCGTCCTTGCAGATTTTTGGTGGGAAGATTTTGGTGCCACAATGCCTAATCTTCAAAAGCTTGCCGTTCGCATTCTATCCCAACCCTGTAGTGCTTCTGGTTGTGAGCGCAACTGGAGTGTTTTAGAGGCCATTCACACAGGAAAACACAACAGATTGACTTAAAACGCTTGAATGACTTTGTGTTTGTGTGGTACAACCTTGGATTGCATGAAAAGAAGGTACAAGGGGAGGATACACATCATTCACTTGGCCTTGATGACATTGATCCATATTCAGATTGGGTTGCTGAGGATGTCAATACACTATTTACTACTGATGAGATCGCTGATTTGGAGAGGAAGCAAATGGCAAGCAAATGTGGCAGCATATGAGGCTTCAGAAGATGAGATTGTTGAGTCATTAGGGGTGGGTTTGTAGCATACATAGCTTGGTCCCATGCCTGAGGCTCTTGTTGAGGACACAACAACTATACCATCAACTTCCATGACACCCACATGACAACAGACTTTTCTGAGCTTTAGTCATAGAAGAACTATATAATATGTAATTTCTTTTGATATTGAAATTGGAAGTTTGTATGTATTGAAACTTTGAACTCGGTTTTAGTTTGTGAAGTGTATTGAACTTCAATTTTGATTTATATATAAAGGAAATCAGTAATATGGTTCATAAATTCAGTAATATGCATGTTTTTAAAACATATTTTAAAAAATTAATGTATTTTTTAATGTTCGATAAATTTGTCGAGTTATTGGATCAAGTTTTTTTCAGAGTTTTTGCCAAGTCCCGAGTTTTTAAAATCTTTGGGTCAGCCGAGTAATTGTTGAGTTCGAATTTTCAAACTATGGTTAGTACAATGCCAACAAGTAGGAACATAAAACCACATAGTGTCCAACTCATATGTACATCACACACACATAATGATCAACTCATACAAACATCACATATACACAATGTGACTAGCTCATGCATACATCACATATACACATAGTGATCAACTCATACATACATCCTCTATGCATAGTGTGACTAGCTCATGCATACATCACATATATACAATATGACTAGCTCATGCATGCATCACATATACATAGTGTGACTAGCTCATACGCACATCACATGTACACATAGTGACCAGTTGGCGAAAAAGAATTGGATGCAACCTTATTGCATGCATCTTTCCTCTTACTTGGTTCACTAACACCTAAGCCCTTAAGTACATCCCAATTGGAAAGAGGAATGTTAGTGCATCCCATAGTACACCATGGGTCCCATCCCTTTTCCCAGTTCATTGCCAATTGTGATGATGAGCCAAGCATCCTATACTACTTGTCATCACCGACAATGGCATAACTATAACAATGCAACACGAGGCCAGTAATAAGATTTCTACAGGCTGCTGAATCTTTTGAGTCGGTGGATCTTAACATCTATTGTCTCCATGCTACTAGTGAAAGTTGGTCCGACTTCGTATGGGGTAGCTTTTGGTATCTATCACCTGCATGGTATTGGTGAAAGCTAACTAAACCCTATCATACCATGGGTAGCTCCTGGCATCCTTCATCTACATGCTACTGATGAAAGCTAACTAATCCCTGAGATACGACAATTAGCTCTTGGCATCCGTCACCCACACATTACTGTTGACATCTAGCTAAACCACACCTGTATCTGACTTGGTTTCGACATGTTGGGTCATTTTATAGCCAGGTAAACATAATTAGGTTATCCTATGAATTCACAAACCTTGGATTGGTTGTCCTAGTTCAATACCACAAGAGTGATCCATTAACTTATACACGTGGTCCTATAGGTTTGGGGGGTCAAAATACCAACATACAAATAACACATTGAACCCACATGAATTGGCTTCTCTCTAGTCACATATACATAAACAAATACATACTCATAAAGTAAGAAATCTCAAGACCATCCACTCCATTCACTTGCTCATAGTTCCATAAGAAAAGTTGCTCAAGAAAGGAAGGTGGAGCTCTATAATAGTCAAAATGCTATTGTGGCTATCAATGTTCATTATGGATATAACTAGGAACACTATGGTTTTAAGCCATGCCTCAATAGATCATGTGTTGTTTCAAACCATACATTTTCATACATTTACATTTGAGATAGACCATCATGACAGCGTGTAATGTCCCCCATTTAGCTCATTGCACTAGTGGACTAGGATTAGCCTATAATTCAACTTCCGTAGGCTAATGGACGTTTCTAGGAAGTCATTCCAGGGACTTACTATTTATAGTAAGTCATGAGCCGAGCAGTTACTATTTTTAGCAGGGCAGTCATGGATGGTCCTTGGCACATAACTCATGGTTTCAAGATGTCTAGAGCTCTAATAGATACAATATAAGTTAAATTAAAGATTTAACTTATGACTTTGTAAGATATGATATAACTTTAAGTTATGTTATAAAGTCACTTTATAAATTCAAGTTATAACTTAAAAGTGACACTCTTAGGGATGGGCGCCCCTCATGGAGAGATAAGGGGTTAAGTGATGAATTTAAAAATTAATTAAACTTCCTCTTGTTGGGCGTTGGGAGAGAGAGTAATAAAAGAGGAAAAGAAGGCTCATTTGCCTTATGCTATGTTTTTATAAAAATTGCTTTCATATTGAGTTTGCGCGTGCATTGGGATTGAGCTTGGCTCTAGGGTTTTGAAGATTGATTTGCAGAGACGAAAACCTTTGCAAATTTGCCTTTCTTTGTGTATGAAAGATTGCATCAGGAAAGGGAGTTGGAGACTTCATTCTGGAGTTTCACCTGAGCTTTCATTTGATGGATTTTGATGAAGTTTTGGTGCTGAAATGAACACATTCTCTTCAGTTCTTCTATGCAGCTGAAAGTACTAGGATGATGGAGAGATTGCAGGCAGATATAAAGGGATTTGAGACTGATTTTGGGCTTCTTGGTTGGGCCGTACTTTTCCTCTAGCTGGCCGTACCACAGCAGTGAGACCGTACAAGTTTCTAGAGGTATTTTTAATGTGTTTTGGCATTGTTATGAGTTCCTTTTGAGGCGTTGGAGGACAGAGATAAACTGCAGATCAAAGCAGAGGGTTTTTAGAGGAGTTTGGCATTGCTTCATTGCTGTTATAATCTTTAGTAGGGCCGTACCATTGGAGGACAGCAGTGGATCTTTGGAGTCGGTTTATGGTTTTGGTGGTATCTATTTCCCCCATTCTGGGCGTTCAGCCTTGTATTTGCTGCTGCATCTTCACTTAAAACAGAAAACTATACTTGTATGCATTCCTAGTTGATTTCCATGGTTGTGTACGCTGATGCATTTCCGGCAATAAAACAAAGTTGAAGATTCTCATATGAGTATGTCTTAGGAATTAGTTTTAGTATATTTTACAATCTGGGTTGTCATTTGTTTGTGCAAATTCATTTTATATTTTCTGGGTTTTCCATATATGTTGCATTTTCTATGTCAATGTTGCAAAAACATGCATTGAAAACTTAACTCAAAAACATCAAAAAACACAAAAAACACATTCAACGCAGACATATATAGAGGGGTGTATGTTACATAGTGACTCTAAAAGTTCATCCAAGATTGGAGTAGATTTTGAAAATCCAACACAATAAACCTCAGAGTAGATAAGCTTCATGATGATGGATTGCCTTTTTATTTGCTCAGATCTATAGAGTGGGGACATATTAATTGGAGAGGTGATTTCATAGCTATTTGATGCAAATTTCAGCCCCATGTTTGAAGCATACTGAAGAGGGAGGGTTGATCAAGTTTAGTAACAACCCCCAACCTTGGAGCTATTCCCTAAACACCACCCCTACTGATTTGGGTCATGTTGTGACCAAATCACACATCGCCCCATTAGGAATAGGGACCCCCCTTTTTTTGAGCTCTGAGCTTTCAGTGAGTTTTCAATGAGTTTTCAACGAGATTTTAATGATGATTTGACTCATTTTCCTCTGCCGATATGGTAACAATTTCCTTGCCTATGATCTTTGGTTCACGATTAAGGGTAGATGAACTTGCAATAATGGCAATAATGATCAAATCCTATCTAGATATTGAGTTTTGAAGTTAATCCTGAAGAATGTTTGAGACCCTGAAAAGACTAAGCCTGGAGCCTGAAATCCTGAAAATCCTGAAAAATGGCTAAGTCTGAAATCTGGTGAATCCTCCAAATTCTATATTTTGCATCTTAAATCCGGTGGATTCGGGACCTATCTCAAACATCCTGAAAGGTATATTGAAAAATATTTAAAGTATAATCTCTAAACTTATACTTAAATATATTTTTCAATATACCTTTACTCGCGCGATCCTGAAAAATGCCTGACGATTTCAGAGGATTCAAAATCCTGATCTAATGCGACTGGACACTTAGATGGCGCAAATCTGGGCGCAAAATCACGAAGGAGAAGACACTTGAGCCAGAGGATTTGAAAATTCGATCCAATGCGCCCTTATACACCTCGGTTCAATGCGAAAATATCAGAGGATTTCAATCTTCTATCTATTGCGCCCAAACCAAAAGTTCATTTCGGAAACCAAAATGGAGATCTCAAGGCCTTCAACTAGTGCGAAAGAGAAAAAGTAAGTCTCAGAGTAAATCTTGGAGAGAATTTCGATAAAAATGTCAGAGGATTTCAGTCCTTGAAGAGATGCGCCACCAAGAAGGAAGAGGGAATGTAAGGATTTTGACTTGAGAGGATTCCCAATGTTGATCTAATGCGCTAGAGGTTAGAAGATTTGAATTCATGAAGCAATGCGCCACCTTCCAAGCCTCTCATCTAAGCGCTCCACAAGAGGAAGTCGAAATAGTGATCTAATGCGCTACCTATATGGAGACAACGAAATTTCATTCCTTGCAGATCTCCAACTAGTGATCCAGTGCGCCAACATAAAGGGGGAAGGATGAAGTTTATTGTGAAGGAACCAAATTACCTATCTAATGCGCCATATGTGTGAGAAGAATCCGAATTGCCTAAGTGATAAACCAAACTCGTGAGGATTCCTACACCTTGATCTAATGCGTCCAAACCCCATGCATGCTTCGTTAAGAGGAAAGTTCACCTAATATACCAAAGTTTGAAGATTTTGACATGATGAAGTGATGCGCCAATCCAAAGACCCTTATCAAAGCGCTCAAACAAGAAGATCTCAAACCACCTATCTATTGCGCCAAAAGGTCTTGAGGATTTCAATCCTCTATCTTATGCGCTATTCCTTTAAGGAATTTAAAACTTCATCTTATGCGAAAACCTTTCTCCAACCCTCATCCAATGCGCCATGCTAAAAGGTGAGATCCTAAAGTTCTATCTAATGAGATCAAATGCCTTGAAGACTTCGAGTTGCTGATCTAATGCGCCAAGTGTTAAGAGGATTTCGATTCTTCATTCAATGCGAAATATTTAAGAGGAATCCTATACCTTGAACTAATGCGAAATCCTTGAAGATTCTCCAAACTTGATCTAGTGCGACTTAAAGCAAGAGAACATTAATCCTCTATCTAAAGCGAAGCATGAAAGGAGGATCATCAAAGGGTCATCTAGTGCGAAATGCTGAAAGCAAGTTTTAGAGTTTCATCCGGTGCAACAAGACAAGAGGATTCTAAGGAAGATCATGACATTCCGAGAAGGAGACTCCGTTATGTCCATCCAATGCGAAATATGAAGAGAAACTCAAATACAACCCCAAAGGATATGAAGAGGAATCAACAAACTTGATCTAATGCACCTATCTCTAAGGGCAAGACTTGAGGATTATCAAGACCAAATCCAAGGCGAAATGTGAAGAGGAATTAAAAACTTCATCTAATGCGAAAATCTTAGAAGACTCTCTACCCTCCATCTAATGCGCCACCTCATTGAACAAGTAAAACTAAGTATCATCCAATGCGAATTGCCAAGGAGAATTTCAATTCTTGATCCAATGCGACTTCTAGAGGATTAAAAGTAGTGGTTTAGAATGCAAATTTTAAGAAATTCAATGAAGATCAAGAACTTGTTATCTAATACGCTTGGCTTGGAAATGCATTCTTGTATGTTATAAATCAAATATTATCATGTTTATCAAGGGGATTGATGCTGTTCCTTTACTTGTGTTGCAGCAAAAAGGAGGAATCATCTAAAGATCAAGGGATAAGAACCTTTGACAAGCAAGGAAAGAGAAAGAGCAAGGCATCATGTAGCTGTTTCAAGGGTATCCTTCATCATCCCTGTGTTGGAATTCTTCATCAAGTGGCGTCAAGTTGAGATTGTCTAGAAGACATCCACCCGAAGGACATCATCTTCATCAAGGCTTCCTAAGGTATCAATTCTACTTCAAGTTCTTCAACCTTCAAGAAAAGTCATCAAGTAGCTGCTCCACCTCTAAGGAAGGTGTTATCATCAAGCAAAAGCATTCATCCATCAAACTTCAAGACTCTTCAAATTTCCAAGTCCAAGAGAGTCTCCTACTCTTCATGAAGAAATCAAGTGTCATCATCTACTCTCTAGTCTACATGAAGCTACATCGAAGAAGATTCACATCAATCTATCTACAAGAAGAAGAATCATGAAGTTAGACAAATAAAGCAACAAGTATCATACATCCAGTCAACAAGAAGAATGAACAAGGCAAGATCCACAAGATGTATTCCTAAATATACAAGTTCAAACAATCACATTGAATACATCATTACAAGTTGATACAATTTTCAAAGTATGCTGAGTTGGCACTTATGTGGCGAGTACACATCATTTAATTTTGATTAGCCACATTATTTAATGCATGCAATGTATCATTTAATGAAAGAAGTCAAAGGGATTCCTATGTGGAGGAATATTTTAAATGCTTTCGCCTTACCTTATCACATTGGAAAACGTGCCTTCATTGCCTCTCTCTTGTATGCTAAAAATAGCAAGTTGTTGTAACTACCTCTGAGGTGGCACGATCTAAGCCCTTGGCTATTGAATTAATCTTAGCCCTTCATTGTATTCTGGATACTATATAAAGGCCTTGTTGCCTCATTTGTAACTCATTAGACATTAGAGGGTAGATCATTAGAGGAATAAATTAGAGAGAAGGAGATCATTAGTAGTAGTAGAGAGTAGATTTTAAGAGTAGAATAGAAGAGACTCTCAAAATTCTCTGAGAGGGCTGGAAATTGTTGTAAATATTCCCCAAAGTTAATGCAAAGACATTGGAGCTACTTGTTTGGTGTTAAGTATTATCTTGTGGAGTATCATGGTTTCCTGAATCTTGATGGAATCAAGAGATGTTTCAAATAGCTTAGAAATAGATTAGAAGTGCATTGATGTAATGAATATGCGTAAAGATATTTGATGAATTCTTCTGGTTCATACTTTTCGTGTGTTGTCGAAGGCAACCCACTTTGCAAAGTTAGACTGAACCTTCATTTTCTTTAGTTCGGTTGCGAATGCTTGTTCAAATTGCGCCAGCTGTGGGTGTTTGGATGGAGATTTACAACATGAAAATCCTTGAGTTTCCTTAGAAGATTGCACCGGCTTCGTGTAGTTGTTGGTTCTCTTGGCGAAGCGAAGTCTGGTTTCATGAGGAATTTGTCTATCTTTACATGTTTCATTATCTCATTGTCCTTAGATTAGCCTTCTAAACCCTTACCCCCTTTTTCATTTTCTTTATCATAGAAGCCTTGTATATACATCATCCACATCAAAGGAGGAATAAGTCGAATGAAAGGAGAAGAGTCTGCGTAAGTCCCTTTGTGTTTAACAACAGAATCATACTTAAATCATTGAGCTGTTTCTTACTGAAATTGAAACATTATTAGAAGAAGGAACCTTGGAGTTATCTCGTTTGATCACTTCGTTCAGCATCCGAGAGGCTTTGCTCAAGAGAGGGTCAGATACCTAGTATTTCACCCTATTGTTGACTTGTCGAAAAACAACCATCAACAGGTCATAGGGGCATCCTTCACCCAAGGCCTACCTACATACTTGCTTCCAAATGGGATCAAAGTCACACATAGTTCTCCTCACACATTAATCTCTTTGGGAGCTTACACTTTGTTTCATATACCCCAAAACAAAATCTCTAAGCCGTAATCCTTGAAGCTAAAGAACTTTCAACAGAGGACACCAAGATCTCAAATTAGACCTCACCATTATTATTATTCATTATTCAGCATAAACATCTTAGAACCCTTACAGGGTCATCTTGTTAAGACAGAGGCTAGGATGATTACTTACCAACAAGAAATTCTCTTTGTTTTGCACAGTCATATTGTGACCATTATCATATAACTCATAATTCTTATAGAACCAAAGTATTCACCAGTTCAAGCCTTCTTATAGATCCATTAGGTTAAATAGAGAGTCAAACTAGTTCTTTACAACCCCTTTCAGAATTCCCACAAGGTATGAAATGCTGCATTTATTAATGCCAACATATAGAATAATTATCTATCATCCCATGCTAACACTAATAAGATGCATGGTTGTATATGTATATACATTTAGCTCAACTGACATTAATACCCACTTTATATCAATGTTCATAAAATAAAAGTCAAGTTTCATTGTCAACCAATTTCATATCAACAATTACTAACATTGCTAGAACCAAATCCATACAATTTAAAAATAGCATAATCAATATAAAGTAAATTCAGTCATAGCAGAGCACAGGGCAGCAACAATCAAAATATCTTCACAATGAAACAATTATGCAAAGTCCCAATATGCCCTAAGTGATGTCCTACTATAATATGATTCAATGATATCAAATATCATAATCATATTATATTACGACATCCTTCTTAATCGAAAACACAACATGCATCAACAAGGTCACGTAAAACTATTTGAAATTTCTAAAGGCTTACAACAATAATTATAAACCTGTTTTAAGCATGAACAATATCCGATTCATACCCAAGACAATTGGCAACACTATATCCATTAGATCATCATATGAAGATATACACTCAATAACAAGTTTATAATAATAATATTCTTAACCTTCTGATTTCATTTACCTTACGACGCAACTCAATGTAGTTATATTAGTCTAGTTAACTGACTAGATAATATTTGTACTTGTCACTTATAACTAAATATGATCATAATGGTCAATAGTAAGTGATCCGATATAGCAACAATATATTTGTAAATCAACTCTTATACTCAGATTTCAGTTGAATTGACCTTGTAGTCAGTCACCCAGATCACCATGCAACATTGCTAGGGAATCTGCCTGTGTTGAGGAAAAACATAGTTCTTATCACTTAAGGGTATTACACAGGTAATTGGTAAATTGTTGGATGATATTAACAATGAGCGAATGCTCAATAAATAGGTTACAGAATGTACACGAAGAGGCACGTTTCTATATTTAGAAACTGCCAAGGATCGACACACGATCCAAGAAATCATTACAAGACCGTTACACTTACACGGTACTGACCATTAACTAAAAATAGATGATTCTAGAAGAATATCTTAATACCCTCCCTTAATGGTCAATCTATTTACAACACCAAGAGACCCCCTGAATTTTACAAACTTGTCAGGACTTAAGGACTTGGTGAGAATATCTGCTGTCTGATCCTCAGTTGGAACATACAACAACTGAACTGTGTGGTCTTCAACCAGCGATTGGATGAAGTGACAATGTGTCTTGACGTGCTTGGTTCTCTCATGGAAGATCGGATTCTTGGCAAGTTTGAGAACTCCCTGATTGTCGCAGCACAGGGGAGTCGGTCCGGCTTGAGATAGTTGCATATCTGCAAGCATCCGGTGAAGCCAAACTACCTCACATGCTGCCTTCACTGCACCTCGATATTCAGCTTCTGTTGAGGAGAGTGCCATAGCCTGCTGTTTCTTACTAGTCCATGTGACGGCACCGGATCCCAAACTGAACACATACCCAGAAGTGGATTTTCTGTTATCAATGGAACCTGCCCAATCTGAATCTGTGAAGCCGCGAAGGTTGGGATCGGAATTCCTTGTGTAAAGGATACCAAAGTCAGATGTACCCTTGACATATTGTAGCACATGCTTAGCCGCTACACAATGATCAGCCTTGGGGGCTGTCAGAAATCTGGAGATGTAGTTGACTGCAAAACTGATGTCTGGTCTAGTAGCAGTTAAGTAGATAAGACTGCCTACTAGCTGTCTGAACAGAGACTCATCAACCACTAGTGAGTCGGACTTAGCTGACAGCTTAAGTCCCTTTTCCATAGGGGTGGAGGCGGGTTTGCAGTCCTGCATTCGGAACTTATCCAGAAGACTGCGAGCATACTTTGACTGAGAGATGAAGATGCTATTCTGAGTTTGCCAAACCTCAACACTTAAACAATAGTGAGAAAGTCCCAAATCTGTCATATCAAAGGTGGTGCACAGGTGCTGTTTGATCTGATCGATCAGGTGTGCCAAGCTGCCAGTAATAAGCAAGTCATCCACATAGACAACAACTAACAAGATATCACTGCCAGTGTGTTTGATATACAGATTGGAGTCAGAGGGACTCCTCTTAAAGCCATGTTCTGTGAGGTACTTGTCAATTTTGATGTACCATGCTCTGGGAGCCTGCTTCAGGCCATAAAGTGCTTTGACCAGCCTACAGACTTTATGTTCTTGACCGGCAACCTTGAAACCAGGAGGCTGCGTCATGTAGACTTCTTCCTGCAACTCACCGTTGAGGAATGCACTCTTCACATCCATCTGATGGACTTTCCATCCAAACTGGGCTGCTAAGGCAAGGACAAGCCGTATGGTGCTCATCTTGGCTGTAGGAGAAAAAGTCTCCTCATAGTCGACGCCTTCTTTCTGTGAGAAACCCCGAGCAACAAGCCTTGCTTTGTACTTGTCCAGGGTTCCGTCAGCCTTGTACTTAACTTTATACACCCATTTGCAGCTAATGGGTTTCTTCCCTGGAGGAAGATCTGAAAGGACCCAGGTGTGGTTCTTCTGAAGACTCTGGAGTTCTGAGTCCATCGCCATATCCCACTCTGGAATACCTTTGGCCTCTGAATAAGTCTGAGGCTCATAGACACTGTGCAAGTTGGCCATGAGAGCAAAATTGACTGTAGGTTGCTTTTTGCTCTTATTCCGAGAAGGTCTACCCTCAACAAGTTCATCATCATGAAGATCGGCAATCGTCTTTAACCACCATTTGGGACGACGGGTAGAGGGGCCAACAGCAGGTTCATTATCAGGTTCAACAAGAAGCTTTGGAACAGGTGCATCAAGAGGAGGTTCAGCATCATCCTTAGGAATTTCAGGTTGAGACTCATCGGAATTTGAGTTTGAGAAATAATTAGCATCCCTCCCATCAGGTGGATCTAATGGAAGACGAACACCCAGGTCAGAAGCCTTCAAAGGCTGATCCTCGGACTGCTGCACAGAAGAGGGAGAGAAGAAAGGTCCTCGCTCTTCATCAAAAACCACATCACGACTGAAGATGAGACGGTCTGTCTCAATGTCAATTAGCCTGTAGGCTTTGTGGTTATCGTTGTACCCTGTGAACATGAGTTTCTGACTCTTGGAATCCAGTTTGGAGCGCTTGGCATCTGGAATCCAAACATAAGCAAGAGAGCCAAAAACCTTCAAATGACTGACCCGCGGCTTGCGGCCAGTCCAAGCTTCTTCAGGAGTTTTATCCTTAACTGCATAGGTCGGAGACCTGTTAAGAAGATAAACTGCAGTGAAAACTGCTTCCGCCCAAAATTTCTTGGGAACACATCTGTGCTCCATCATGGAACGGGCTAACTCAGTTATAGTGCGGTTGCGCCGCTCTACAACACTGTTCTGCTGAGGAGTGTAGGGTGTGGTCAATTGGCGTTTGATGCCATGTGTATCATAGAAGTTGGAGAACTCATTAGAACAAAATTCCCCCCCATTGTCGGACCTAATAGTTACAATGGAACAACCTGACTCTTTTTCTACTAAGGCCTTAAACTTCTGAAAAACTGAAAACACATCTGATTTCTGTCTAAGAAAGTAAACCCACATTTTCCTACTGAAATCATCAACAAACAGTAAAAAATATTTGCATCCAGTAACAGACGGAGTATTCATAGGGCCACAAACATCAGCATGGACAAGTTGAAGTACCTTGGATGCACGCCAGGAGTCACCAGTCGGAAAAGGAGTGCGGTGTTGTTTGCCAGCTTGACAGGATCTGCAGACACCGAAGTTCTGAGACTAAATCTCAGGAAGCCCATCTACAAGGTGCTGCCGGGAGAGCTGGGACAGGTAATGCACATTCAGGTGCCCATACCGCTGATGCCAGAGACTGGTAACTGAAGAGTGTCGAGCTGCTAGGGCTGATTCAGGAGGACCATCCGAATCCACAAGTCGATAAAGACCATGGTCCTCAATGCCAACAGCTACAGTGCATTTGGTCTCCTGGTCGATGATCGAGCACTGGTGAGCGCTGAACACCACATCAAGGTGTGGAGAATGTTTCATGATCTGGCTGACTGAAAGCAAGTTAAGTTCGATACCAGGAACATAATATACATTGAGGAATGTGATTTTCCTCCTACCAGACTGAAGCTGAACAGTGCCCTTCCCGGCAACTGTGTATACTTTTTCCACCACCGAAGACCACTGAGTCACTGAAAGGGGAGAGGTCTGTAAACCAGTCACGACAATGAGTGAAGTGATGCGAAGCACCTGAATCAATGTACCAGGCAGAGGATTTTGCATGCTCTGTAGGGGTTTTAGCCATGAAGGCGTAAAACGCAGACTCCTTCTGCTCAGTATGCTCCGCACTGTTGGCCTTCTGCTGAGACCCTCCCTGCTTCTTTTGTTCAGAAGCAATACGTGCGCGACAATCTTTCTTGATGTGTCCAAACTTGTGACAATAGTTACATTGCACATTTTTCTTCCTGCCATTATCAGAGGATGGTGCTGAACCCTTTTGCTGAGTCTGCTGAGAAGGCTGACTTTTGCCTTTATTTGGAGCCTGAAACTTGGCTGCAAAAGCCTGCTCTGAAGAGGACGAAGAATCACTACTACCAAACTGTTGTTTCCAGCGATCCTGCTGCAAGAGGATAGTACAGAGTTCTGGAAACTTCAGATCAACATTAGCTGATGTAATGTTGAGAGTCTCAATGAAATGTTCATAGGACTTAGGTAGACTTTTCAAAGTGATCACAACCAGGTCTTCTTCCTCCATTTTGCGACCAATGGCCACCAGCTGATTTCTGATCTCCTGGATCTTGTTCAGGTGCGTCTGCAGAGATGTCTTTTCATCCATCATGATAGAAAACAGTACATTTTTCAGGAAAAACGCACGGCTCTTGTCGGAGGTTTCAAGCAAACCCTTCAGATGGTCCCAAAGCTCCTTTGCCATCTTTCCAGCCGGAATCTGAGGTAGCTGATCGTCTGTGACTGACAACTTAATGAGCATGACGGCTTCACGAGTTTGTTCATCAAACTTATCCTGGTCTTTACTCGCTGTTGCGGGACGAGTGGTAGTGCCGTCGATGATCTCAGTGAGGCAGCGATATTCAAAGATGGTCATCATTCTCTGCTTCCAGGTATTATAATTTTTGCCATTAAATCGCTGACTGCCTTCCAACATGATGTTATTCAGACTCGCCATCTTGCACGCTTTTCGAGGCACAAAAAACGAGGGACTGAGAAGAGGCAGAAAAACACGAAATCTGAAGCACAAATTTCAATGCACAGAGGCAGGTACATGAACAGATTGTGAGACAAACTCGCTGGCACGAATTTCGAGAGAACCGAAAAAATTTGGAGGTAACCCAGAAAAGAGCTCGAAAAACCCAGAAGGAATATGTTGTCGAAAAAAGATTTCGTCAAATTCTGAGGGAGCAAAACCCTAGACAAAAAAATTCCGTGCCCTAGGCACTTAGAAATTTTCGAAAAAATGGAGATACTCGAAAGAATTTCGAAATGATTGAGAGGTTCCACGGCCCTGTCTCTGTGCAAGAGCGAGAGCTTTCTGCACGCGGAAACACGGAGGGCTTTCGGTATGCGGAAACACGGAGGCCGCGAAAACATAGACGCCGGAGTTGGAAGGAAGTCGCGGTCGCGACTGGCAGGGGAAACGCCAACACCAGAGGGTCCGGAAAAAGAGCCCACGAAATGACTATCCAGATGACGGACCACAGTCGCGGCCAACACCAGAAGAAACGCCAACACCAGAAGGTCTGGAAAATCGAGACCCAACAAAGTAGGGCAGGAGCCGCGATGGGAATAAAGAGACCGTTCCAAGCGTGTATCCAATGACGATTCTGTTCCAACTGTGATGCCCGCACAAACAACGCCAACACAGAAATCCGTTGCACAAAAGCAAGAAGAAAACGACAGAGTAGTCTGAAAAAAATGCGATCAACAGCACAAAAAAACGGCCCTCGAACAGAAATTCGCGACTTTCAGACTAAATGCTATCGCCAGATCCCTTCAAAACTTGGATCAGAATTGTTTTGAAACCAGATGCCAAAAAAACAATAGAGAGCAAGGAGGCCGTACGTCATACGGCAGGGAGCACAAGAAAAGAATTGAAAAAAAAAAATTTTCCCGCTCAACTTGGCTCAATTTGGCTCTGATACCATATTACATAGGTAATTGGTAAATTATTGGATGATATTAACAATGAGCGAATGCTCAATAAATAGGTTACAGAATGTACATGAAGAGGCAGGTTTCTATATTTAGAAACTGCCAAGGATCGACACACGATCCAAGAAATCATTACAAGACCGTTACACTTACACGGTACTGACCATTAACTAAAAATAGATGATTCTAAAAGAATATCTTAATAAAGGGGGCCCATATTAATGGTTATGTTGCATGTGCAAGGAAATCATTTTACAACATATGGTGATAACAATAAATTCTTATCACCAGGTAGTGTAAGATGATATCCTTCCCATGCCAATTAGCATGCTAAAACTTTAATTAAGGACTTCTTGAAGTTGCAACTGCCCTAGTATACAAGTATACATTAACAAAAAAGGCCATGAATCATATATACATAATTATATTCTAAAACCAATAAAGGATTCCATGCAAATCAGTTTACTAAATTCATCCTTCCAAATAATAATGCTTATCAATATGTAGGGAAACCCAACTAAGTTTACAATTTAGAATTGTAATAGTTCCTTGACAAGGCCTTGAGACCAAACATATTGGTAACCCATAACAACTCAATGAGAGTATAACTATAATCAACCAATGTCGAACAACAAATTCCTATCTTGGGTTTGGCTCAAGATTGGGACATCTTGGGGTTCGCCCATGGTCTGTTGTGGGTACCCTTGGTGGACCTTGGGTGGACCTAGGCAAACCCACGGGCCGCCCAAAATAAAAAACAAAAAAAAGACATTTCTTTTAACATTTTTAAATTTAAAAATTGCCTAACAACCTAATTTTTCCCTAAAGTGAGAGCTCTTCACTTTTTTTGCCTCATTTCACAAAGAGAAGTGAGTGAAACAACATTTTTCCCTCCAAGCTACCATTGCTGATTTTCGGAGGTTGCTGCATTTTTCTTCAAGGGTGAAGGCTATGGGAGAGAAACACCTCCACCAATAGGAGAGAAAGAGCTGCATGGGGAAGATTTATCTATCAAATGTGAGTGAATCTTGTAATTTTTTCAAAGTTTTGAAGAAAATTTTCAAGATTTTTTAGTTCTTTTAGTAGAAATGTTTTGGATATTTTAAAATTTTTTTTATACATAATATAGAGGTTATGCCAATTTTTTTTTTGTTTATTTTAACATCGAATTTGTATTTTTTGTTTTTTTGTTATTCATATAGAATGGTTGGTAGTTCTAGTTCAGATGGCCCACATGTAGAGAGCGCGCTTAAATTTAACACAGCATCACCTCTTTGGCAACATACAACCATGATTGAGCAACTTTCTGGTTGTGGGTGTTATTGTTGGCGTTGCAACCAATGTGGGAATGGCTATAAGAGCTCGCATAGTTGAGTTAAAGCTCACCTATGTGCTATAATTCACTTAGGAATAAGAGTTTGTCCAGGGCCGAATAAAAAAGGGTTGCCAAGGGAACAAATAATGGGATATATCAAAGAACAAGAGGATGTCGACATGGTAAGTAACATATCAAAGGAAAGAGTGCATCCTCTTTCCAAGAAAGAACCACAGAAACCTCCTAGTGGCTTAACACAACCGCCTGGCCCACATCCTTTCATGCCACCATCATCTTCTCAAGAAGAGAATACCCCCTTTCTTTCTTGTAAAAGAGGCCCATTGGAAAAGGCCTTCAAGAATGAGGCAAGGGAGGTTGTAGATGAGAGCATTGCTCGTTGCATTTATAGCAATGGGCCTTCTTTCAATCTTGTTAGATCACCATATTGGCAAGATATGGTGATAGCAATTGTCAATGCACCCGCTGATTACATTAGTCCTAGGTAGATGCATCATTGAGAGCAATCAAGGATACATGGGCCAAACTAGGATTGTCCATTTTTTATGGATTGAAGGATTGCAAAAACGAACCACTCATTAATGTGATTGCAGTGTCCCCTAAAGGGGCAATGTTTTTGAAGGCAGTTGATTGTGGGGCAAGTAAAAGATGCAACCTTAATTGCCAATATCTTCATACAAGCCATTGAGATGTTGGGCCATGAAAACATTGTTCAAGTCATAATGGACAACGCTAAACATTGTAGGGCAATTGGTTCAATAGTGGAGGGTACATATGGGCATATCTTTTAGACACCATGTGTCATCCACTCTCTCAACTTGATATTGCAAAAGATTGGCACATAGATTGAGTGGGTCAAGGAAATCTACATGGAGGCCAAAGAGATTCGAATGTTTGTGACAAATCATGTCACAAGCCATCTTCAGGACCTTCTCCAACATGGTGTTTGAAGGTAATTTTATTTTTTAGTATATTTATTATTTTTAAAATTTTAAGTTTTTGATGTCAGCTACTTTTTTATTTTTTATTTTGTTTTATTTTTTATACCTTGTTAAGTTGTCGAGACTCGATTAACATCACACAATCGTCTTGAGATGACTTGTGAAGGTGCAAGAGGCATTAAATGCCATGGTCATCAACACTCTTTGGAGTGTATGGAGGCAATCACAAATAGAGAACCCAAAAAGTCAAAGCATTGATCTTAGATGATTTGTGGTGGGATCATGTGGAATATGCTTTGAGTTTCATTGAGCTCATCACGAGTATGATTAGGTATGTTGATATGGATTGACCATGTTTGGGTGAAATTTATGATGGCATGGACTCAATGGTTGAAAAAATAAGGACCATAATAAAAGCCAAGGAGCATGACCGCACAAAAACATTTTTCAAAAGAGTGCAAAAGATCATTGTTGACTGTTGGAATAAGATGACCATGCCCTTGCATCTCCTAGCATTTGCTTTGTCGCCGAAGTATCATAGCAAAGAGATACTTTCCTTGCTGAGGGTGGCACCATAAAGAGATGAAGAGGTTGCTACTAGGTACAAGATTGCATTCAAAAGAATATTCCTAGGTGTAGATACACAAAGTGTTGTCTTGACTGAGCTTGGCCACTTAATATCTTCAAAGAATGATGATGTTTGCGCTCTTCGAGACAATTGCATGAAAGATGCTCATGAATGGTGGTACTTACATGACCAAAGCTCCATTTACTTGCAGCCTCTTGCAATAAAAGTTCTATCCCAAGTATGTATCTTTTTAGTTTTTAGCATCCTCATTTTTCTTTCGCCGTTACATATTATAATTTATGTTTTATAATTGTAAATGTTGTATGCAAATTCAACAGGTTGTGAGTTCTTCAACTGAGTGGAATTGGAGTACATACTTCTTTATCCACTCAATTAAGTGCAACCAATGTGGTGCGAAAAAAGCCGAGGATTTGGTCTTTGTGCATTCCAACTTGCGTCTCTTGTCACATAAGAAACCTGATTATAGCCAGGGGGTGACAAATAATTGGGATCTAACTCCCAAGTGTGCTGACTTAGATGCTACTGTTGCATAGCTTGCCGAAGTCTCTATAGATGAGGCAACTTTCACATATGACATGGCTAGTGAGAGTGGCATTGCAGCTGATTGTGGTTCAATTGAAATTGAACCAAATGTTGACTTTGATGCTCTCGATGAAGAGCAATATGAAGATTATTGAATATTGATTGTAATTTTCATTTTGTATTGACATTTGACAAATTATTGAATAATGAATTTATGAGTATTTTCTTTATTGCAAGTTATGAGGCATTTAAATATTTTGTTTATTCGCAATTATGAGTATTATTGTTTTTATAATTTTTAATATATATAAAATTATATGTACGAACCCGTACCGATACTTGGGGGAAAAATGTCCTACTGGCGTACCCAAACCCGTACTTGTCCCGATACCAGGACCAACAACTTAGACAAATTCAACCACAACTAGATACAATGGTTCTAAGTATGCATAATAATAAATAGACAACAATTAATAGATCCCGTACATAACAATCGACAATCGAAGAACTCCAACAATATTTTTCACCACAAATTGCTAGAATAGTTATAACTGATCCATCAACAAATAACTGTCTCGTAATAGTATGCATTCCTATGAAGGTAATAATCTAATAGCTTTCATATAGTCAAAATGTAGGCACATCATACTATTGCTAGCATAGAGTTTTATCAGAACATGATATCATACAACAACATGATGTGGTGATACTAAATACCACAATCATATTGCTTTAGGATATCACGAGCAATAAAAGAAATTCATTAATGAAAAGCCCCTTCAACATTTGTTTACCAAGACAGCCCATTAGAATAAATTTTTACAATCAATTTAAAAATATTGTCAACAAAATTAAAATCAGCTACCTTTCTGCCAATTCAATAGTGCTAGGGGTATCACACTAAATTCTCATAAAGATCATGATCCAATGTACAATGATTTTAACTATTTCTCAAAGTATAGTGATTACATAATAAAATCATCATTCTAGACAAAATTTACATGTAATAAATATTTGCAATAAAATCCATGTAATAAGCAAGGATGTCATACCTCCATCGTAGTCCATATGCAACAATGGCACCAAGTGGTATCCCTCACATCCTAGCTCAAAATTCCTTTAGGATCAAAGGGAGCCTAGCACCACGAAGGAGCATTTGGTGGAATTGGACCAGAATCAGGTGAGGTGACACTGCATTCCTTTGTACGCTTATACACTAGACATTGATAGACATGTCTAATGCCTAGAAGTTAGAACATAATAATCAATCATGCCGATAGCCTTACAAGCTGGTCCCACATCAACCCTTAAAACCACACTATATAGTAAATGCTTCATATCCCAGAGCCAATGGAGAATCCAACAATTTTATTACTGGCACTTCATATTGCCAATTAGGAATATATATGCCCTAGAATAATTCCATTTAAAGCGGAGTTAATATAAAAGTGAATGACCACTACATGTAGTATTTCTTCGTAAGCTCCAAACAAGAATCCATATCACAATTGCTTCTTGGCCAAATTTCAGACAATGCTAGAACTTAGAAGTATATATCCAAGTGCTATTCTATATAGTATGCCAAGCCACCATATTTTCTCAATGCTGATTCCATATGTCAAATTGTTAATTCCATGAAAGTATTAAGCTTGAAGCACAATTCCCAGTATCAAAAGCTTAATGGCCCTTGAAACGGCTTTCCACATACTGGAAACTCTGTTAGATACTTTCTTATACACAAGTCCAAGAGAAACACCAATGATGAAGAGAAGAAGGCATCACAAAATCTGCAAGTGTAACACCATTCCAAGAAGAGTGATTGGTAGCAGGAATAATACCACCAACATCATCAACTAATATCATGAGCGCAACTGTAAGGCCATGAAAGACATCAAGCAAGGCAAGGTGAGGCACTTGCTCTGTCTCGCTCCCTTGACTGTTAGTGTGAATAGGGTTACTTTGCTATCTAGCTCCTTCTTAGTTTGTTCTCTGCTTTAGCTCTTTTCACACTAGGTTAAGTTTACTTAGGGACTTTTTCACTTTATCCCACATTGGTTGTGTATTGAGTCTCTTGGGTGGAATATCTTTTATATATCCACCTCTTGCTCTCATATGAGCAACCCCATTCTATTGTATTGCTTTGCATTCTCTTGAGTTGAATACAGTTTATTTGGCTCATATTTGATTTCTATTTTGCTTTCTCTCAATCACTTGCATTCTTGGGTAGAAATCTAACATGGTATCAGAGTGGTTGTGAGTTGTGGGTTAGCATTTTTTTTAGAAATCTGAGAATGTAGGGTTGTTTTTCCAAGCACATGAGTATGCTCTTCTTTTGCATCTTCGGATGATCTAGAGAAACAGAAAAGTGTGGAGAAAACTCTAACTTCTGGGGGGGGTTCATATTTGGACTTGCCAGTTGCAGGTTTTTTCGGAGCTTCATGGAGACTCTCTAGCTCAAATCTAACAATCGGCTTGCATTTTATATATTCTGATCAATCTTGCAGGTTGCAGCATGTCTTTTCTTGTCTTAGGTAGCTGATTCAGTCTTTGCATGCTGTTTTTTGGTTGTTAGGGTCATTTTTTGGTGCTAAAAGCATTTTTTTACATTAGAGTCACATCTTCTGTACATCACAAAGAAAAACGCCTTTTGGGTTTTGTTCGCAGCATCAAAAAACCATCTGGGTATCTGTTAGTTTTTGCATGCAGCTTATAGATTTTGCAGAAATTACATTAGAAAGCTACAGCAGACCCCCTCTCCATTGGCATTTTGGAAATTGCAGTTCAACTTCTGAAGGCCATAACTCGGGCTCCTGACCTCTGATTTGCGAGCTTTTTTTTTTTGATTTTGGCTAATTTTTCGTGCTCTACATGCTGGTTCAAATGATTTTTGAGTTTGGTACATGAATTTTCTAGAAATTATGTTTTCTTGTCAGATCTGACAGGCAGTTTCAGTTTTTAGAACTTCAAACGGCTATAACTTTCACATATGATCTCGAATCGAGGTCATTCTTTTTTTGAAAGTTGATATTTTTCCGAGCACTACACAATGGTGCTATTTTTATGTTCTGATTCTGAGATATTTATGTACTTTCAGTATTTGGGTCCATTTTTGACATTGTAAAACTATGGAAAACTCTACTCCAGCATTGTAAATGCACATATCTAAGGCCATTTTTATTCATGGAGGCTGATGTGAACATTCATCAGTGCATGCACTATTTCCTTTCTTGCATGCATTAGGTTTGCATTTTCTCTGCACTTCATTTCTGTACTAGATCATTTTTCAATCAACTGTTGCTTCATAGATTCCAGAGTTGTGCCAGTTGCGAGTTTTCCAGTGTTCCTTGGCATCGGGTCTGTTGTTGCTTTTTCATGATTCCGACCTAAGTCCTTGAGTGACTCTAATATGGTTTCTAGCAAACAGAAGCATCTTTTCTTGCTTGCTAGATTGAGGATTCCAGTGTTACTCTACAAGTGTGCTTCTAGTGCTTTTTGCTGTAGTAGGTTATCTCATTATGGGGGGGTTGTATGATCTCTCTTATCATCCTTCGTGTGGATAGAGATTGATTGGATTTGTGATAGATATCATTGTTGTATTTCATCTCTCTTTTGGGGAAGAGTTTTATCCCACTAGGTTTTCTCCTTTTCTCCATTTGTGAGAGATTTCATTTGCATTTGTACATGGGTACCTAACATGGCCTAGTAGCCGGGACCCATCTTTTTGCATATTTGCATAATAATATTCTCTTCTAAGTTGCACTTAAGGGGGGGTGTTAGTGTGAATAGGGTTACTTTGCTATGTAGCTCCTTCTTAGTTTGTTTTCTGCTTTAGCTCTTTTCACACTAGGTTAAGTTTACTTAAGGACTTTTTCACTTTATCCCACATTGGTTGTGTATTGAGTCTCTTGGGTGGAATATCCTTTATATATCCACCTCTTGCTCTCATATGAGCAACCCCATTCTATTGTATTGCTTTGCATTCTCTTGAGTTGAATACAGACTTGGCTCATATCTGATTTCTATTTTGCTTTTTCTCAATCACTTGCATTCTTGGGTAGAAATCTAACATTGACGTTGTTGGCGATGTTGTCTTCTTCACACAAATGGCATTTGACGAGCTCCACCTCATTGTCTGTGTATCCTTCTTCTATCGATAAACCATGGCCAATATTCTCATTGCTTTCTGTAGTGGTCTTCTCTTCTTCCCCCCCTCAAAAGCTTGTACGCCCCCATTGATTCCCAAATGCACTTCACTCTTCCCCACCCCACAACGAGTAGTGCCTTCATATACATTTTCACATTCTACACAGATTGCAGAATGTGAAAATCAGATTATATCAGATCAGGAAGCTCCAAGACGGGTAATGCACAAGCGGAGCAAGGATTTTTACTTGCTTACTCTTCCCCATTCAAGGGAAGGAAAGCTCTTTAAATGCATTTGGTTGATCCCCCACAAAACTACCGATGAGGATCAATAAGCCCCCACCAAACTTCTGTCATGTCCTCATTAATATTTCCTGCCGCCCATGCCTTCCTTTTTCATTGAAAGATCTATTTTATTTGATTTTATTTATTATCTTACTCATATCATAGGGATGTCGGTATAGTGACAAAACTTGAACAAAATGCATTTCTTGCTGGGAATTATGAAAAGGGTGCAAAAAATGCCGTTCTATACAGTTTTTTAATAAATTGGCGATCAATACTCTTTTGCACCTTGTGCGTGCTTCTGCATTTTGCATTCATGTCTACAAGGGAAGTGCCAACTATCACAACTGACGAAATTCCTCTATCCTTTATGCTTTGATGGATGTGCATACCCTGCCTACAACAGGGGATGTAACAAGATGGTAGTTGGATGCAATTTGGTTTACATCCGTACTGTTTTAAACTGCAAAACACAGGATAGTGGTTTCAAATTGCAGATTATCATCATTGTTCTATTTAAGATTTTTGAATGTTTTGAGAAAATATATGTAGAAGTTGATGGTGTAATTGTTGATGACAAAGTTAATTCAAAGACAACTATCATAATTCTACTTCTCCCTTGTAATAATACAAAGAAATGTAATTAGTTGATATGATTTCCACACCGAGGCTCCAAATGTGTATTTCTCAACCCACCCAATGAGTTCAAAACAAGCACCAGAATATTGCAGAAGCAGCAGCTTCAGTGAATAGTAGACCATCAAACTTTTTGGCTTGGTTTATGTACTGACTCCCTCTAGAGCGTTCAAACGTTGTCACTTTTTTAGAAATCAAGTACTTATGTCTAGATTTGTATTTCCATTTTCCTTGAGGTTTATCCATTTTTGAAAAATCAATGAGTCATCTAAACTTTAAAGTACTTGTTTTCTAAAGGATGTCTTCTAGTAGTCCCACCAATGGGGAGGAGGACTGCATTTTCTTCTCTTAAGTTATTGCACCCTTCATAATTTCATAATGAGGAAGGCTCCTTTAAAGTTGTAAGACTGCATCCTTCAAGGGGAGTGATGTCAGTCACTCATCCCATTTCTCTTGGCTGTGTTCTCTACTTCAAGGTTCATTCATGCAAATCCTACGTTTTTCTAGTCAAAGGCTTCTGTAAAGGGCTGATTACAAGAACATTTTGTCTAATGCATCTTTTAGCAACTAGACTGTCTAAATTGTTAGTATTCAACATTCACTTTCAGTTTTCATTGATTTGTTCCAGAGGTTAGGGCACTAGACATTTGGAGCATTGTTGCATTGAATACATATCACCTATAAAATTTGTACCAAGTAATTTCTATCTCAACAAATTTTAAATGCATGTTTATATATTTGCTGCATTTGTGTGATTTTATGATACAGTGCAATCATTTTTTTATGTACTGTTTTGTTTTATTTTCTAATTCTCATGCCTTGTCAATTTTGGTTTGCACATATTTATTATTTAATCTCTGTTAAAATCTCTCTAGGAAAAGGAATTAGCAATAACAGAGGGAAGAGGACTGCCATCGTTGAGTGGGAGTGCTGATGTTCGCCCATTAAATATGGATGACATACGATATGCACTTAAACAAGTGAGTTTTTGAAATAGTTGATTTATTTCTGAATAACATGGTCTTACTAATGCAATACATGGACCCATTCTTCAAGATGTATCCTAATAGGTTCATCTTTATATAGGTCTGCGCTAGTGTTTCTTCAGAGTCGACAAGTATGACAGAGTTGCTTAAATGGAACGAGCTTTATGGTGAAGGAGGCTCAAGGCAAAAGAATGATCTTAGTTATTTTATGTAAACTATGTATAATGTGCAATTTAATTTGTTTCTATGAAGTATGCATTATTTGTATAATAGTAAATCTTGGGATGAGGTAATAGGTCACATTTCCTGCTGTGGGATGAACATGGGCAAAATATTTAGATTTTTAATCTTGATTACACTTGGATGGCGTCCATGTTTGTGACACAACAATCTCTCCACTTTGAAGTTGTGGACTGCCTTGTTGTGAGGAGGATTTGGACCTAGTTCACAAAGTGTCCCCATCACCATTACACCTCAATCCCCAGGTTCACTGTATATAATTTTTTATTTATTCTGGAATTGAACATTAAAATTGAATTCAACCTTCTGATTAAGGGTTGAAATATGATTTTAGGCAAGAAGACATCCTGATGGCAATGTTTCCTACTTAAATATTCCTTTCAAAATATTCATTGGTTGCAACGTTAATTGATTATTTCCATTTGATGCTGTCCGATCCATTAGGTTTTTTAATTGACAATGGAAAGGGATTTGCCTATAAAAAGTGAAAGTAATTTAAATGCGATCTCCTTGTATGTTGAGGCGGGGTGGCATCTCTGGGGGCTGGTCCTTATATTGTACTTTTTGGTTGTTTTACTTTGGTGATCTATTTTGAGGGTTATCACATTGACAGATTTTTTGCCCTTTATAAGAACTTTTATGGTATTAGAATTTAATATTTTAAAGTTGTTAAAATCAAAATACTAATGAATTGATTATATGTGGTTTTCATAACTTCGAAAGATTTCTATTACACTTCTTTAGCTTAATGTAAACATTTTATTACCAATCTCAATTCAGTTGTTCCCTTTAGGGGTTTTACTCTTAGTTCACAGCTATTTCATTGCTGAAATCAATTTATTATTGAGTGTGGTGTTAGAACTTCCAACGATAAATGTCGAATATATGTCAACTATAAGTTCATAAGTTCTTATTGGAAAACTGACCCACTTATGACTTGCATCTGACCTCAATCCTGACCTCAAACCATATGAGGCACAAGAATGGAATCCTGATGGGCCGAATTACTGCCAAGAACCTTCATAATGTTCAGTTTAACATTAATCTCTACTGTACTACCAAAGCCTAAACTAGAGGTTAGTTTTCATGTTTAGTATGCTACCAACATGATAACTAAACATGAGGAACACAATGTCAACCGATGTTTTAGACAAAATATTGGTCGAACTCAACAACTTATAGATTGTAAAAGTGTATGGAGCAAGTGACCACAGCTATGTAAAAGTGCTGTATAGTTAACTAGAATGTCAAGTACCTCTAGGTGCAATCCAACAAATCAAATTAAAATTATCCAGTGGGCTCCGTCAACAAATGTCTTGTTAGCATTATACCCTACCCAACTCATCTACTTGCGTCCCCAGTTCTAATAAATGTACAGACGAGGCTTATGCTTTGATGCACTGTACCAGTCAATGCTTATGCTTTGGGGGCTTGTACACTTTCCGGTCTATTTGAGTGTTCCTTGTTTTTCCCTGTTTCGTTGGATCAGGATTCATTTATCCGCTCAAAAGGTTTTAAACTAGGATTTGAGAAGTTCCAAAATGAGGGCAGCCCTCTTCTTCATCCTTACTTCCAATCCCAAAATGGTGATTCCTCCATGTAACCGCCATCGATCTAAAAAATGAGCAATCTCTAAGCATAATTGCAGGCATCCATGGTCATACAATGATAAGACCGCCCACTGCTATGAAGGAATTCCAACAGGCTAGAAATGGGATAAGATTTTAATTCAATTTATTAACTTACATTTGCCACTTTTGGCTCCAAATTCAATATCCGGTCTATTCAGATCCGAACTAATAAGGTGCTGAAAACTAAATCCGAAAACTAAATTCTTATAAACATCAGTGTGCACCAGGAAGACACCAAAACTTGTTAGAATATACTAAAATAATACAAATATAAAATAAATAAAATGTCCTGCCAACAATGTCCCACATTAATAATAAAAAATTATATATATAAAATAGAAAAGTTTGATAACTCTAAAATAAATAGCTATACATTTTAGTTAATTAAATAATAGATTATATTTTTAAAATAACTATATAATTAAATACGTTATAAATAATTTATTTTAAATATAATTTTCAAAATTTTAAAAAACAGAGCTATTAAGTTAATAAGTAAAGCTTTAGATTTAAATAAAAATAAAATAGTAAGTTACATGAATATTTTAAATTTATTTAAGAATTATTTTATTTTATGAAGAGCTATTTTTATATAGTTAAAGAATTATTTTATTTACTTAAGAGTTATTTTGTAGTTATTTTATTTAATTTAATATTTAGAAAAGCCACTATATGTAATAATTTTTTTGTTTTGTTTTACTTCAAAGAAAAAACAAAACAAAAGAGTTAAGAAAAATATAGAATAGTAAAATAGGAAGTAATTTTTAATTTTTAATTTTTATGTAATTGAGTAAATAGCTATGTACTTTAAAAATAAAATAATAAGTAATACTTTTTTAGCCTTGCAATCAACATAATTTGATTCCTGGTGGGCTCATTCAGAACCTTTCAACTTCACCAACAGATCAAGGACCCTTTGACTTAAGTAATACTTTTGAAATAGCTATGTAGTTAAATATGAAAAAAATAAAAATCTCAAAATAAAAATAAAGTAAATATTAGTGAATAAAATAGTTTTAAATATTAAATAAAATAGCATAGATATCTTAAATACATGTATCTAAAAGATGATGAGAGATATCAATCTGGAGGTGCCTATATTGAATTGTTATTTAGGATAGATAGGTGTCTTGAGACTAATATCTCTCGGTGTGTTTTAAATAGATGTATTTAAGATTCTATGCTAGTAGCATCAATAGGTGCAACGTGTAAAATGATAATTTAACATCTATTTGTTCTTTGTGTTTTTTATAAAACAATATTTCTTTTGACAAATAAAGTAGTATATCATATTCATCAAAATGCATAATATACGACATTTATTGAGCATTATTGAAGCATATCATATTTATTTAAATGTGCAATATACAACACATTAAAAATAATTAATGAGACATTTCATATTTATCTAAAACTAAAATGTATATCACATTACAAATGCAATAAGTGTTCGATAGAAGAATTATATGTCAATATACATCAAATACATAACATTGTTGTTGTTTCAAGGAATCGAGTCTCTTCCTCAACTTTTCTTTTCAAGAGTTGTTTTCTTGTTTTCATTTTTCATAGTTGGTCATATGAAAATGGTGGCAAAATTCTTAGTCTATCTAATGACTTAACACGTGATATAGCCACAAATGTCAAGGCTGTCCTTTCTCTTTGTCCTACGCCAATTGTTGCTTTGAGAAGAGTCAATCTTTGTGATTTGTGTATTGTAAGCATCTTAGCTCACTATAAAGTCAGTTGATGTGTGCATCCCCTTTGTATTGGTGTAAATGAAATCATATTTAAAAATGCATCTTCAAATGGCATTCTAGTAATTGTTAAATTCCATCATAATATATGTTGGTGGTTCTAGTGGGGCACTTCCAAGTTTTTATATTATATTTTGAACATACTCTAACGCTCCATTTACAATACCTGCTTCTATCCATAGATTAGAGGTTAACATGACCCTTGCATCCTTAACAATTAATAATTCAACATCAAGTTCATCATTCTGACTTCGTGATGGATTACGACTTCTTTCTTTGGTTGCAATGCTATGGGCTATTAGTCTTTCAATGTGTTGAGTCTCAAAAATGCAAGACCTCTCCTCTAGCATCACAACCCAAGTAGAGAGGGTGATACATCCATAATGAGGAGGTGGCTTTTGGGTCAACATATAAGATTAGGGCAAATCCTCTTCTTCTTTAGGCTCTACATAACCTAGGGAGGTATTCCCTTGAGGTTTTGAAATGTGATTAGGATTGGAATAGGGATTTGACCACCATACCTTAATGGCCATTAGAAACAAGTCTACTAGACCTCACAAACAACATATATGGACAAGCATGCATATGCACTTAACAATGTAAAATGAGTTATAACACATAAGGTGAGTCCCCTTAACATTTCATATTACAAATGCAATAAGTGTTCGATAGAAAAATTATATGTCAATATACATCAAATACATAACATTGTTGTTGTTTCAAGGAATCGAGTCTCTTCCTCAACTTTTCTTTTCAAGAGTTGTTTTCTTGTTTTCATTTTTCATAGTTGGTCATATGAAAATGGTGGCAAAATTCTTAGTCTATCTAATGACTTAACCCGTGATATAGCCACAAATGTCAAGGCTGTCCTTTCTCTTTGTCCTACGCCAATTGTTGCTTTGAGAAGAGTCAATCTTTGTGATTTGTGTATTGTAAGCATCTTAGCTCACTATAAAGTCAGTTGATGTGTGCATCCCCTTTGTATTGGTGTAAATGAAATCATATTTAAAAATGCATCTTCAAATGGCATTCTAGTAATTGTTAAATTCCATCATAATATATGTTGGTGGTTCTAGTGGGGCACTTCCAAGTTTTTATATTATATTTTGAACATACTCTAACGCTCCATTTACAATACCTGCTTCTATCCATAGATTAGAGGTTAACATGACCCTTGCATCCTTAACAATTAATAATTCAACATCAAGTTCATCATTCTGACCTCGTGATGGATTACGACTTCTTTCTTTGGTTGCAATGCTATGGGCTATTAGTCTTTCAATGCGTTGAGTCTCAAAAATGCAAGACCTCTCCTCTAGCATCACAACCCAAAGTGAGATAAGGGCAACAAGGTGTCTCAGGTAGAGAGGGTGATACATCCATAATGAGGAGGTGGCTTTTGGGTCAACATATAAGATTAGGGCAAATCCTCTTCTTCTTTAGGCTCTACATAACCTAGGGAGGTATTCCCTTGAGGTTTTGAAATGTGATTAGGATTGGAATAGGGATTTGACCACCATACCTTAATGGCCATCAGAAACAAGTCTACTAGACCTCACAAACAACATATATGGACAAGCATGCATATGCACTTAACAATGTAAAATGAGTTATAACACATAAGGTGAGTCCTCTTAACATTTCATACTACATATGCATCTTGTATCTCATCAACATAGCCCTCTAGAAATTTATTTGACACAAACTTGCTATAGGAAATCATTCATGAAGCTATGGGTTGCAAAGATGAGAAAATTTCTTACATACATGAACCTCTGATTATTTTACTTAGGTGTGAATCTCTTAAACTATGATAAAAGTAACAATATGAATTCATGCATGTAAACAAGGCAATAAATTAAACTACAACAGAAAGGAAAATGCTTTAAATGAAAGTGATCGAAGTCTAAGCCAAATTGATTGATGCCAAATCCATTATGCAACCGAGTGACATGTAAGGAAGGAAAACATCCATGATACAGATGCAATTATATCATTGAAACAAGGAAATCTTGCACATTATACATAATCATCCATCTTAAAACATCAACATACCACATGCAAAGAAGGAAGGCCATTACAAAATAGTTTATAATGCATTAAATGTTGTGACATTAATCAACACTCTGTTACATCAAGCCAACAAATGTGGCAAGAGAGGATCCACAACTAGGTTTGAGCATCCTCTTGAAACATTATAGTTTTCCATGGAGACATATGACAATGTAGTCCCTAGCTCAATTACAACCATACATGCGATCCCAACCCCTTATGAATATTGCACAGTCATCATTTGATGCCCTAGAACACATCGTTAGTAGCCAAGGTAGAAAATTGACTCAGAGACCAACTATTGGAATGTCTTACAACTTTATATTTATGTGTTTCATATTTGTGTTGCTCTACAATCTATCCGAGATTCACAAAATATTGCGCTAGTTGAATGTGATCAATGCACCAACAAATCTTGTTGTAGTAAATTGTCCTTGGATCTGTAGTTTGTCAACCTATAGCAACTAGAACATTCCTCCCGTGATCAAAGACTAGCCTTGAGACCTACATGTAGACCAACAATGACTATGGTTGGCATTAATGTTGCTGGAGGTGCCAAAACTTGTCTTAGTTCTCAGCACTTGGCCTTGCACCTAAATCTATGATTGGTAAGCATTCAATGGAAGCATTGATGGCTGATTGGTGACTCCTCCCTTGCATCCTCCATTGAAACATGCTCCCTAGACATAGAAGTTTTTTCAAATTTTACAACCTTGGACATATGCCCAAAACATAGGGAAGGAAATGAACATAAGCATATTCTTGATCAAAGGGGGCCATTAAAGATTTCTTAAGTCAATTATGAATGATGGGTAAAATTGTGAGGATCCTAATATGATATATTCCTAATTATAATAAGTTAAGCACTTGTGGCATGCTTAACCTTAATAGATGCATTTATTAGTCATAGTTATTCATTAAGATAACTTAGTTAGGATGAAGGGGTGTGTCCCTACATAGTTATGCATATAAATAATGAGAGAGAGATTCTCCTAAACCATGATATTTTCTAATATTGAATTCACGTATTATTTTCTGATTATTGGAGGTCACCCCCTCAAAGTGGTCTACTATTTTACAGATTTTTACATTTATTTCAAAGAAATATCATAACAAGTGGTATCAGAGCAAGGGAAAATGTTTAGTTGGAAAGAATTTACAAATGACTTAGTAGCCCATTAATAGAAACCAGGGAATGGAAGCTATTTTACCCAACTAAAAAATTTAAAACAAATAGGGTCTTTATCTAAATATAATGCTGAGCATATGAGATTAGCAATTCGAACTCAAGATGTGACACCTTATCAAAGGCTACAACTCTACATCAATGGACTTACTGACCAAATTAAACATGATGTTCGTTTGTTGGAACCTTGGACAGTTAGGAAAGCTATGCAACAAGCATTGCATATTGAGAAACATAAATCCACCACCAAAAGTTCCACACAAGGTCAAACCACAAGATTGGAAGATGAAATTATGACTAATCCTATTGATAGAAATGAGGACAACTTACTTAACCTAAGAAAAATTACTAAGCACTCTCCTCAACAAGAGGAAATAAAATAGAAAAAGATCTATGCTCAAATTGTGATAGGAAGTGGTGTGGGGGTCATAACTATGCCAATAGTGATAAAATAATAACAATTATAAAGAATCAGGTTGAAGAAGAGAGAAGTAACTACAAAAGAACCAAATGTGGAACTTGAGCAACAAACCTCCATCACTAGAAGTTACACTCAAGGTCAAACAACGGGATTAAAAGACAAAAAATAATTCTATTGAAAGAAATGGGGATAACTTATTTAACCCAAGACAAATTAGAAACTCTCTACCTCTTGTTGGAATGGTGGTAGGAAATGGCGTAGAAGTCATAAGTGTACTAATAGTGAGAAAACACTAATGACTATCAAGGACGAGGTTGAACAAGAGAAAGAAGTAGCTACAAAAAAAACAAATGTGGAGCTTGGGCATGAGAATTCTAAGGAAGTAGACTGTACTACTATCTCCCTACATGCATTAAATGGCACAAGTGCACCACAAACACTCAAAGTAATTAGTTATATCAAAAGGCGAAAGGTGACAGTGTTGATTGATTCAGGTAGTACACAGAACTTTATTGATAGACGAATAACTAATGAGCTCAATTGTTTTGTGTATCTAATATCTAATTTTCAGGTCATGATAGATGATGGGAAACAACTCTTTTGTGGTGGTAAATGCCATCATATAAAACTCTCGATGGAAAATTATCAAATAGATTCAGAAATGTTCTCTATCCCAATTAGGGGAGTAGATGTAGTTTTGGGTGTACAGTGGCTTAGATAGTTAGGAACAATGACTTTCAATTTTCAAGACTTATCCATGGTTTTTAGTACACATGGGAAAAACTATAAACTTAGAGGGATACAATCACCACCAAGTCAAATTATTAGCTCCCATAGGATGGAGAAACTACTTAAGAAAGGTTCTTATAGCACAAGGACACAACTACATTTTATACAAGCACAAGATGTGAAAACTCAAGAGCAACCAAATATTCAAGAGTTAATTCAACACCATCAACATGCATTTCAAAAACCTAAGGGTCTACCGACAGTCAAAGACAATGATTGTGCCATTGAATTAATACCAAGAAGTATTGTTCACCCCAATAAAAGTGCCTATTCATCCCCAATGATTATGGTTAACAAGAAGGATGATTCATGGAGAATATGCACACATTGTAGGGAGCTCAACAAGCTCACTTTTAATGACAAGTTTCATATTCCTAGTATTGATGAATTGGTAGATGAATCTAATAGTCTAGTTTTCTTTACTAGGTTAGATTTGCATTTAGATTATCATCAAATTTAACTAGAGGATGATATAAATAAGACTACATTTAGAGCACATGAGGGTCATTATGAATTATTATTTATGTCATTTGGTGTCATTAATACCCAATCAACTTTTCAAAGCCTCGTAAATTCAATGTCCCACCCATTTTTAAAAAAATGGTGTCTGTATTCTTTGAGGACATCTTCATCTATAGTAAATCATGAAATGATGAATAATTCATAGAAAAGATTCTAGAGTTGCAAAGCATTGAGGGCAACACTTTTTTGAAGGGGATGGGAATGTGAGGATCCTAATATGATATATTCCTAATTATAATAAGTTAAGCACTTGTGGCCTGCTTAACCTTAATAGATGCATTTATTAGTCTTAGTTATTCCTTAAGATAACTTAGTTAGGATGAAGGGGTGTATCCCTACATAGTTATGCATATAAATAATGAGAGAGAGAGAGACTCTCCCAAACCATGATATCCTCTAATATTGAATTCACATATTATTTTTTGATTATTGGAGGTCACCGCCTCAAAGTGGTCTGCTATTTTATAGATTTTTTACTTTATTTCCAAGAAATATCATAACAAAAATAGGGCTAAGGCAACAAGGGAGCACTATACTTAGATAAATTTGTAAAATTTTAGGCCTATAAAAATGGGTCCCAACATTAGTTTTGGTTGGGGATGTGTACCTCCTATAAGTACATCGAGAATCTAGCTACCTCCAGAAGGCAAACCAAAAGAAAAAAAAAAGAAAGTGGGGAAGACAAGCACAAAGAAGATATGTACATAAGGCAAAACACAACTTACAACTAATGACATGGAGGTATAAAGAGACTGAGAAGGTATGGCCCACAAGCTACTTTCCTTTATTAAAGACAAGCATAATGGAGTTGATCTCCCTCAAACTAAAAATGCATTCACCATGAAGTTGCGACAAATGATATCTTTTACATGCATGCACCACCATGTGAACATTGCCTAGGAGTGAAGTGTAACGCCACCATCAAAGTCACTACTACAAGGAAACCACAAGTAGTATATGCCTGACCCTTGCCACACACATCATGCATGTCCACAACAACAAGAGGTGAAACACTAAAATTTAGGTTAGTAGTGGAAATGAAATACATGGATGGAAACAAACCTTCACCATCCATGGCTGCAACAATACTATGCCCGTTGACCTCACCATGTGAATAAAGGAAAAAAGGAAACCTCTTTGTAGTGTAGAAAAAATACTCCTCAATTGAATAATCTCAATCAAGTGAATTCTCCACTGACACTACACTTGGGTTTTGTTATCTAAGGTTTTAGATGTTTAAGAACCTACTCTAGGTTACAACAAAACCACTATGCGTCCCAATCAAAGCAATACAACTTGACTAGGTGATTGACAATGAAGGGAAGAAAAAAGAATGCAGAATTTAAATGATTGTAAACATAATTAAAAGAAACTGATCGCAAAAATTAAAAGAGGCAAAAAAGTGGAACCTGTAGCTTGAAGGGGAAGCTCACTACCTTAGACGTAGTGCACCCTGAGAATGTCTGCATTGGGCGTTGGAGTCCAAAATGTGCTAAAAATAAAAATTGATAGGTATGTATGGACCTAGATAGTTTGTATAACATAGATTTCAACAGAAAACATACCCACCATTATCTAGGTAAAACAAAACTTGAAATAAAAATCAATTTTACTAAGGAAATTGAATAAAGCAAAGAAGAGAGAAAGATACACAAAACCTTCATGCGGTTGTAATGCCTCCACTCTAAGAACACCTACAAAAGGAGAGGAGAAAAGGGGTTGTGCTACTTAGGGACTTGCCTCAGTCAAGTCCCAGTTTTGGTATCTCTACCTCCACTAGCAGCAATTTGATGAAAATAATAAAATAACAAGGAAATGAAAGTGTGTGCTCCTATCCTAAGTGTGTCTAGGAAGGTAAGAGCAATGACAAAATAAGTAAACTAAGAAGGTTTACTTCCCTGGTCTACGGAGAAGAAACCCGCAAGTATGCAACCAATGCAAGATAACACAATGGTGGTCTACACCATAGCAATGCAAAGAAAATGGTGGTCTACACCATAACACAACTATGTAACACAAAGTAGATTCACATACCAATATTTAAACAACAAAATAATGGAACAATCTTACTAGTTTGAATAGAGGGAAGAAGGCTGCAATCTCTCAAGAGTCCAAGTCTGATATACAATTCCAAATCCAGCAAGAGATAGCCTTCAAAATGAGCATCAAACGAACCCAAGAACCGCCAAGACCTAATGGAGATAATATCACACCATGAGAGTGTTCAAATCTATATAGCTCCCATGAAGAGTGAATTCACCAAGAGTTTGAGCATAGTAGAGCTAAGAGAGTTGTATTGGCTTTAGAGAGTGTGAGAGTGCATCAGAGTGAATGAGAATGAGGGGAAATCCAAGAGTTTAAGTTCAAAATCAACCAAAGGGGGAAAATCCTGAAATAGCACATTGAGAAAGATTCTGTGCTTTGGAGAGGTGTTACTGAGAAGTCTCATGATCACCAGAGGCATGTGGTAACGCTCATGAATGGTCACTTGGCAAAAAATGAACGCGAAATGCTAGCGCATCGCACCGATGTCTATGTGGAGTGCTCGAGTCCAAGTAAAATGAGCTCCTAGTCACACAGGATGCCTTAGAATCATATGACCATCTAAGCATCAGAAAAAAAATTGAGGAAAAGAAAGAAAGAAGCCTAAATTAAACAAACCTTAGCCTATAATGCAGAGAGAAGGCGCAAGCACTAGGTGGTTGCGAAACGTAGCGTGAAATTGCAAGGCTATGCAATTTTTGACGTTACATTTAGCCCCCACTTTAGGGGGCGTATAACACTACATGCATATGCAAGCTAAAGTAGAACATAAATAACATAAGATATTTTGCCTCCAAAAGGATTATTGTAAGGATGTATAGGGTTCTTCGAGCAGAGGTATGAAACCCCTAGGCTGAGAACCTGCAAAACCACAATGTTAGACAATAAACCTGCACAAGAGGCAATGTTAGAACCACATATGTATATAAAAACTTTCTTAAAATGATTAGATTAAATATGGTTCTCCCAAACATCATTTTTTAGTAAATCATATAATCTAATACGCAATCTATAACTATTTACAACAAAACACACACACAAGAAAACAAAGAAAAAAAAACTACATAGAGGCATTTCTAGCACATTATGAGAGCTAGAAGGATGCCAAGTATGGTTCTAGGGCTAGCACACTACGAGAGCTAGGAGCCATACCAAACTCTTGTTGGCCACTAGGACTAACAAACTACGTTGTTAGGTGATTCACAAAGAGTGCCAAATGGGTAGCTGAAAGTGTGGTCAGGTTTGCTGGGAATTAAGGTGTCTCAACCTTGGTAATTCCTTGTATTAATTAATTCTATGTATTTATGGATTGCCTATTAATGTATTTTGGATGCAAGTCCTATTTCGTCATCTTGTGGGAATTGGCACGGTGATGTGTCTCCTACATGGAAGGTGACCACATGTAATTTTGTCCTCACATGAGGAGATAGGCGTCCCACTTAGTGGTAGAGGTATTTTGCCATGTGTCGGCACTTTGACTAGTGTGTAAATGAATCTTGACCAAAACGGTTATGACAGATTCCTATGACAGAATCTATGACGTGTAAGAGTCGTAAATGGAAGGTTCTATGATAGGTGAAGAAATGTGTTGCAAGACATCTTGGAAGAAGGCATCTTTGGGTGCCCCAAGGAGGGTGATGACGTGTTGTAAGTACAATATGCAATTTTTAGGCAGTTATGACATATTCTCTTACAATTGTAAGAGATGTCAGTTATGACGGATTCTATGACAATCGTAAGATGCGTAAGAGCATCTGTCATTGCCCAACTTGGGAATAGGCAACCTCATTGGGATGGGGTGATGTGATAAGTGTCATGACCATGCTGTAGTGTTGGACAAGTGTCCTTAGGCGTGGGTTTTGGGCCATGAGGCCAAGTTGGACGCCCATCTCAAGGAAAGTACATTTTTGCCTTGTAAACTTCTATTTAAGCAGCTACTTGGAGAGGAAATGTATTATGTGATTGATAGGTACTGTTATGATGCTAGATTGTCTCCAAATACGACTGTCAAAGACTCCTGTATAGACTTGCATTGCAAGTGTGTTGTAAACTTCATTGTTTAGATAATACATTGTGCAGGTTTTAGAGTGTGGGGTTTTTTACCCATAAGGGTTTTCCCCACGTTATATCTTGTCTCTCTCTCTTCTGTCTTACATTCTTGCATTGTGTATTACTACATTATCTCCATTGTTATGTTAACATTGCTGTAACTGTAAAGATTAAAATGAATTTGCACTCATCTCTCCACTTTAGATTAGTGTAGGAAGCGATTTCTGCACACCTAGCTTCCTTTTAGTTGGTATCAGAGCATGGCCAGTTTTGGTTCTAGTTGCTGGGTAGGGGTTTTTTGAGCTAATCTTAGGTTGATTAGGAGTTTGTGCAGAGTATTATGAAATCTTGTTGTAGGAAGGAGATGACAGACACATCCAGAAGATTAGAGGTGGAGAAGTTTAACGACACAAATTTTGAGTTATAGAAACTTAAGATGGAAGACATGCTTGTTGATCGAGACCTATGGGAAACCGTTTCTGGTGTAAAACCAACTGCAATGGCACAAGCTGATTGGGATCTCAAAGATCATAAGGCTAAGGGTCTTATAAGACTCAGTTTAGTTGACTCTGTCTTGTTAAATGTCCATGAGGAGAAGACCACAAAAGATCTTTGGAAGAAGCTGAGAGATGTTTATTAGGCCAAATTCCTGGTGAACAAGCTTTTTCTGAGAAAGAAGTATTCTTTGAGGATGGAGGATGGAGGATCTGTTGTAGATCACCTGAATGCTTTCAACATGTTAGTTGCACAGTTGACTTTCGTTGGTGTGAAGATGGAGGAGGATCGTTATATGACCTTGCCTTGTTCTTTGCCAGACTCGTGGGATCATCTTGTTATGGCTATTGGGAACACCACATCCACTTTCAAAATGGATGAAGTGGTATCTTTTCTATTATCTGAAGAGATGCAGAGAAAATCCTCTGAAGCAGCCAAAGAGGCTCTTGTGGTTCATGGAAGACCCAAGGAGAAAGGGAAAAAGAAGGACAAGAAAACTGAGAAGGGTAGATCCAAATCTCGTGGCAGATCCAAATCTCCTAGAAAGTCCAAGGCTCTATGTTGGAATTGTGGAAAAATTGGGCATTTCTGAAAGGAATTTAAAGAGGAAAAGAAAAAGAAGAAGAAGAATGTCCCAGACTCAGATTCTGACAAGTCACAAGATGATGGTGATGCCTTCATCGTAGCCCTGGCTACCCATGCATCTAATGATGTGTGGTTGATTGATTCTGGTGCATCATTCCACATGACCTCACATCAAAGTTGGTTCACGAAGTATGAAGAGTTCGATGGTGGAAGAGTGTACCTGGGTGACGAATCTCATCTGGAGATTGTTGGTCATGGAAGTATCAATCCAATTCCCTGATGGACGAGTGAAGGGGATCACTAGGGTCATGCACATCTCAGGCTTGGCATGAAACCTACTTTCTGTAAGTAAGTTGAATGATGTAGGTGTGTAGGTTATCTTTTCGAAGGACGAATGCAAGATGACTAGAGGATCTATTGTCATGCCTGCATCTCCTGTGCAGACACGACACACAAATACCTATGTCATGTCCACATTCGCCATGTGGTCTCGACACGGGCCACAAATTTTTTTTCTCCCTATCTCTAGAACCACCTCACACGCGCTTGCGTGCTCGGTGGCAATACACCAGAGATGTAAACATGACGACACTATCGATGAAGGTGAAGACCGACAAGGGAGTATGTGACAAGTAAGGTGTTGCTTCTAGGGTTAGACTAAAATAACCTGAACCCTATTTTCACTAGAATCAACAAGTGGATGCAAAAATTCATTCTACTAACGCTTAACTTGGTTACTTAGTTATCCTATGTTCGGTTATTCTACGCAAAGTTAACCGTCATCGCTTGGTGACGTCTCTGAGGTTTACGCTTGGAATAAAAAGATTTTATTTTGAATGTTACTCTCGCTAGGTACTTATAAAAATTGTGGTAAGTGGTTCATCTTCGATTCCAAATTTCATACTATGTTTTTTGAATAAAAGAGGATACTAATTCACACTTAATAATTTAGTTGTTGTTGTGAAACATTGAGGGAAATTTATAATCCCCTACTAAAAATTTGTTCTAAAAGCAGGCTTCCCTCTCCCCTTTTTTTTTATCTAGAGATAGGTAACTCCAATGGAAATATACTTTTCAAATAAAAGAGAATAATTAACTAAACAAGTATATTTAACATGATATACATTGATATTATAAGAATAATTTTACCAAAACAAGTGTAATTAACATTTAAATAAAATTACCTATTTGTTAACCATGATATATTTATATATGTAAAATTATATAAATAACTTATATATCCTCATTGGTGCAAATTAAAAAAATATAAAATATAAATTAAACAATATACAATTCACTTATTTAAATATTATATATATATATATATAATATAACTCATAGGTTTGGAGATTATATATTTATATATATATTATAAACTTTTGTTTTAATATAATATATGAAGTTATTTATTCCAAGGGAATTAATGAATTACCATACTACAACTCAGCCTCACACATACCCTAAATTGCTATAACTCTATGTGGTTAATAAGAAACCTAAACAACTCTAAAATCCCCCTCCTCTCTAAACTGCCCTAATCCCACTCCCTTGTCACTTGCCCTAATAGCTCTCCTAATCTCTTTTGTTTTATTTTCCTCCTTATGTGTGTGCCCTAATCTCATTTTCTCTTCTTTAGTTTTGCATTTTATTTATCCACATTCTTGCAGGGTTAGGGTTTGTTTTGAGAAGCCATGGAAGCCATGATACTGGGACTTCCAACACCTCTCATGGAGGCCATTGATTCCCTCCTAGAGGCAAATTTAGGAAGCTCTTGAAGATCCAAACAAGTTTATAAATATATATTTTTTTGTTATTTGATAAGCAAATCCATATACGATTAAATGTTCATGTGCTGTCTTTGTTTACAAATTTACGTTGGTAAGCATGTGCTGCAGGGTAGGATTGCCCAAGAGGAGGATGGGATTCGTCGCGTAGAGGTAGCGGAGGAGTGGTCGTCCCAAGCTGTTGGGAGATGTTAAGTGGAGGCAACGAAGGTATTACGGGCGTGGGGTGAGGGAGCCGCTACGGCGGCGCGCTGGCATGGCGGAGCTTAAGTGGGCGGAGTAAGGGCTGGGGTCGGAGGTGAAGCGTAGCCCGCAAGTGGAGATCGGTGCTAGGGCATTGTGCTAAGCGCATACAAGGAGCGACGATGGGGATGGGGGTTTTGACCCCCTCCCCTCCCCTTCCCCACACCAAGAAACGACACCAAGGTTTAATGGGGTCTGTGGTGGCCGCCCCATCCAAAAAGCATTTCCTTTTTTTTCAAAAAAAAAAAACTCCAAACCCTGCGTACTACAGTCCGCCTAGGGTTTACTCTACAATTTATTTTAATCACTACTAATGTGAGTCAAATGTTTAACATCAGTTATATATATATATATGACTACATTGTCATCACAGTATATATAAAAAAAATATAATACAAAGGGAATATCACAATTTTGTTAACCAGAACAAAGTGATCATGCAACACAAAATTTTATATTAGTTTTATCCACACTTGTTAAGACAAACTCACAAAAGTATATTTTTTTCTTTTTTTTTTTTCTGCATAAAATTTCAAATGTAATTCTACTTTTATTTTATTTTATTATATTTTTTTTTCTTTTCTTCTCAGTTACACAAGTCAATGTTATAGAGTATTCAATCAAGATCCACTCAAAATTTAACTCTAATACATGAATATATATATATTTTTAATACTAATTTGTAATTTCAAATGACACAGTTTTGAAAAAGAGAGAGCATAAGGTTTACCAGAATTAAAGAGATGTTTTTTTTTTTCTTGCATAATCCCTGATTACAAAATAAAGAACAAGCCTCTACTTTCCTTAATAACCAAAACTGCAACTTGAGCAACTCACATAAACAAGTTCATCATTTTCATAAGACTTGCAATGAAATAATTAATACAATCGAATTAGAACAACATCCAAATCACCACTCTACACTTAGAAGTGCAAGCATTTAGGCAATCTGATTTCTCCTTTCTAAAATAGTGTTCTTTCCTTCTTTCCTCCCAAATGATAAAATGAATGAACTGTAATTTCACAACTAACAGTATGGAAAATAGAAGATTTACTCTCAACTCCCAAAATAACAAATTTTACAACTTTAGAGGGAAGGATCTCTCCTCCAGGGGAAATCAACCAGAATGAAGTTTTAAGAGACCAAGCTCTCTTTACAAGTACATGAAATGAACTTTTCTCTTAAACAAGAAACTCCACCAATCTCCACAATAAACTCCAAGGGAAACCTGTAAGTAGACACAGCAATGAAGCAACAAAACAAACAGCCACTGAGAAAGGAAAGCTCTCCTCCCTGCCATAGACCCACAAGAGGGTCACCCCCGAGCTAGGGAGGTAGGGGATTTCACACAGGGGTACCAATCCACAACAAAATCATTCACAATAACACAAAAATCAGAACAACCCCATAGGATTAACACAATACATCAACTCATAAAAATGAGTTTGGTGAGGGTAGGGAATAGACCTCTCAACTTAAAGGGGCTCCCAATGATAAAGAAGACCTCAAGACATGGCCTCAAGCCAAAATCCCTGAACAACACAATCCACAAGAATCTCACACCAATTTTCTTGGCACTCTTGCCATATAGATAACTCCTCAAATGATAATAGGCCCTCAAGGCATAAACACATAAACACAAACTGTGGGAGAGCCCCCAAGGATTGTTCCTCTCCCCTACCCATACTAGTTGAGCATTTCCTCCATTGGTGGTGCTCTCACCATGACACCCAACCCAACATCAAATGCAAAGGAAAGCTTCACAATGCAAACAACCTTACAATCAAAATTCAAACATGGGACATCATATAGCAAAGCAAGAAACAAGATAAGAGGCCTACCTTCAAGACCTTGGCAGTGGAAGTGGAATTGGTGAAGAGACCCAAGCCTTCCCAAGCCTTCCAACCTTTCAGATTTTCTCCCCAACCTTCTCCAACTCCTCCAAACTAGTCAGGAATCTAAATTTGCAAGAAGTCTCTAAAAATGCAAGGAAAAGAATAGAATGGAAGAACCCCCACTCCTCTACAAGAGGAGTTATTATAGGCCATCCACTTGGCCTTGAGGGCATGAGAAGGTGACATTTGTCACCATCTCTTCCCTCCTCCTAAGCCACTTGTAAGAGTGAAAAGGTAAGAGGATGACAAATGTCCTCCTCTCCCTCCACCTCCATCTCTACCTCATCCACTTGTGCTTCCACACAAGTGGGAGGGGGACAAGTGGTGAGTTGGATTCCCACTCAAACCTCAAGAAGACAATGGCCTTGAGTGGTGCTCCCACTCACTTGGGAGTTTGGGAGGACTCTTGGAGACCTCCCTAGTCCTCCTTGGGAATGCTTCCCAAAACATAGGGATGGGAGATGGGTTCTTTCCAAGGCGAGGCCCATCCCTCATCTTCCCTCTTACCAATTTTCGTCACTTTGACTCAACCATGGTTTAGGGTGACCTAAGGTGAGTCAAAACTAGGGTTAGGTGGTCCAAGTTGACCCTAGACTCATGGTTGGCCACCTAGGCTAACTTTTGGGACCCTAGGGGTCATGAAATGGGTCAAAAATCCACATATAAATGGCCCAAATAAAATAATAAAAATACCAATTGACATAAATCAATTAAAATTTTACAACACATAATATTACTCAAAATAAGAAAGAGAGGGGGTACTAAGGCTTAAAAAAAATAATAATTAAAATTTAAACCAAGCATAATAAATCATCATGCAATTTCACACGTGACCCTTATCCCTCTTGGGAACGGATCGGCTTAACCGGGAATAACATGGTGTGAATCCTACCTCTGATTTCCCGTGGCTAGGGAACGTAAAACCTGCACATCTCGATCAAGTGTCAATTCTGTCATGAAAGTGATAGCCGAAGCAACTAAAATTAACTTCACGCAATTGAAATAAACATCAATTTATAACTACAATTTCAACTGCATTATCAAATCATATGTCAATTAATCCATACATAAACAACTAGAATCTCATAGCAAAATAACATCTAATAAATATGTCCCATACGTCGAACCACAACATATCATCATCCAATATGACCGAATCAAATCACATATATCAAATCAGTGATATACAACATCAAGTCTGCATAATGAAACATAGTCACTACTGGATAGCACAATGATCAAAATATGGGAGGTAAAATAGTCAGCCTCACATCTATGGTGCTTGCGAAGGGTACTTAAAGAGGTACTCTGTTTCAGCTGGAGGCACACACTTCATAGTGCAATAGTTCTTCTGACTTGAAGAAAAGAGCTGTAGTCACTTCATCCCCACCATTGGAACCAACAATGAAAAAGTCTATTGTAACAAATTCTGATGGTAGTGCATTTTGGGTACCCAAGGGTGCTCATGCTCTGGAAGTTAAACTTCCTGCTGAAAAGACAATGTTATGGCATAAGAGATTTTGCCACATTGGTGAGAAGGGTGTTAGAACCCTGAAAAATAAAAACCTCGTTGAGGGGTTAAATGATTGTAATCTCGAGTTTGACTTTTAAGAAACATTGTATATATGGAAAGCAAAACCGTGTTTAGTTTTACTCTTTGGACCTTATTCATTCTGATATGTTTGGTCCTGTTAGTGTTCCTTCAATTTCCAAATCTGTATATTTTGTATCTTTCACTGATGATTACAGTAGAAGGACATAGATTTATTTTCTCAAAAGCAAGTCTGAATTATTTAGTCAGTTCAAAGAGTTTAAAGCTTTTGTTGAGAATCAAACTAGTAAAAAGATTAAGTGTTTGAGGACAAACAACGGTGGTGATTTTTGTTCGACAGAGTTTGATAAGTTCTGTAAAGAGCAAGGGATTGAAAGACATAAGACAACTCCATACACCCCGCAACAAAATGGAGTTGTAGAGAGGATGGACATGACACTAATGGAGAAGGTTAGGAGTATGCTTAGTGGAGCAAGCCTCGAACAAAAGTTTTGGGCTGAAGTTGTAGCCACTGCTTGCTACCTGGTAAACATGTCTCCTACATCAGCTCTTGTTGGTAAGACACCTATGGAGGTGTGGTCTGGTAAGAAGCCTTTAGTTATACATTTTTTGTGTTTTTGGTTGCAAGGCATATGCACATGTGCTTAGGGAGAAACGATCTAAATTGGATAACAAGGCTGTAAGTGTATTTTCATTAGCTATGGTGTCAGTGTGAAAGAATACAAGCTTTGGGATCCTGTGGCTGAAAAAGTGTTGTATAGTAGAAGTGTTATTTTCAGAGAGCTAACACCTTCTTCCGTTGTTCTATAGCCAGAAGAAACAGAAAAGAAAGAGGATGTGGTTCAGTTTCCTTCTACCCCTGAGAAGACTAGACCGACATACCCTGTGAGACGTGATGATGAGAGCTCTAGCATCTTTGAAAGCTCAGAAGAAGAAGTAGAACCTCAACCTCAACCTTTGAGGAGGTCTACATGAACAAGGAAGCAACCTGATAGGTTTGGTTATTCATTGCTTGATTCTAGTTGTGCTTTTGCCTTGCTTACTAACACTAATGAGCCTAGAACTATGACAGAGGCTATGTGCATGAAAGATGCAGGTTCTTGGAAGGAGGCTATGGAAGATGAGATGGCTTCTTTGGAGAAGAATAAAACTTGGAACTTGGTGCCTTTGCCTGAAGGATGGAAACTTGTTGGATACAAATGGGTGTTCAAAAAGAAATTTGGCGCAAATGGTAGTGTTGAAAAGTACAAGGCCAGATCGGTTGCGAAGGGCTACTCACAAGTGGAGGGAATTGACTATCATGAAATTTTCTCTCCCGTTGCAAAGATGACATCTATTTGGTTCTTGTTATCTCTTGTAGCATCTTATGACTTAGAGGTGGAGCAGATGGATGTGAAAACAACTTTCCTTCATGGTTATTTGGAGGAAGAGATTTACATGTCACAGCTAGAGCATTACATAGAGAAAGGTAAAAAAAAATTGGTTTGCAAACTGAAGAAGTCTTTGTATGGTTTGAAGCACTCCCTGGATGTGGTATTTCAAATTTGATGCCTTTGTGTTGTCGATTAGATTTTTGAGATCAAAATCAGATCATTGTGTGTATTACAAATTTGACAATGATCATATTCTCATTATTGCATTGTATGTTGACGATATGCTATTAATTGGGAATGGTAAGAATATGATTTCTGATTTGAAGTCTCAGTTGTCAGCACAGTTTGAGATGAAAAGTCTAGGGGCAACTAGGTACATTCTAGGAATGGAAATCAGAAGAGACAGAGCTAACATAAAACTTTGGTTAACCCAGAGTAAGTATGTGAAGACCGTGTTGGATAGGTTCAACATGGAAGATTGTAGACCATTGTGTGTTCATGTTTAATTGGGGACAAAGTTATCTGTTAATGATTGTCCAAAATCTCCTTCTGAGGTGGAGAACATGAGTAGAGTACCTTATGCTAATGCTGTTGCCAGTTTGATGTATGCCATGGTCTGCACAAGACCAGACATTGCCCAAGCAGTGGGAGTCCTTAGTCGATTTATGGATAATCCTAGATGGGTACATTAGGATGCAGTAAAGAGAGTGTTCAAATATTTGAGGGGTACTTCTGAGTATTCCATATGCTATCATGGTAATCCTACAGGACCTTCGCATTCTGTTTGTATTCATGGATTCTAATTGGGCGGGTGGCATTGATAGTAGGAGATCCACTAGTGCTTACGTGTTTACTATGTTCGGTGGTGCAATTAGTTGGATGAGTAAGCGGCAACCTTTGGTCACTTTGTCCATGATAGAAGCTGAGTATATGGCAACAACTCATGCAAGACAGATTACGATCTGTTGTGATAGTCAGAGTACGATTTGCCTAGCAAAGAATCTAACTTTCCATGCCAGAACAAACCATATTGATGTATAATTTCACTTCGCACGAGACATGGTAGAGGATGGGAAGGTGCATTTGAAGAAGGTAGACACTTTGAAGAATGTTGCGGATGCATTGATGAAACCAGTGGGCACAAAGAAGTTCAGATGGTGTTCGGAGTCTATGGGCCTCTCGGCCAATAGTAGTTAAATCTTGTCATTTCCATTAGCTCTTACAAGGTGTTTAACAAGTGGGAGAATGTTGGGAATTAAGGTGTCTCAACCTTGGTAATTCCTTGTATTAATTAATTGTATGTATTTATTTATTGCCTATTAATGTATTTTGGATGCAAGTCCTATTTCATCATCTTGTGGGAGTTGGCACGGGGATGTGTCACCCTACATGGAAGGTGACCACATGTAATTTTGTCCTCACATGAGGAGATAGGCATCCCACTTAGTGGTAGAGGTATTTTGTAATGTGTTGGCACTTTGACTAGTGTGTAAGTGAATCTTGACTGAAATGGTTATGACAAATTCCTATGATAGAATCTATGACGTGTAAGAGTCGTAAATGGAAGGTTCTATGATAGGTGAAGACATGTGTCAGAAGGCATCTTGGAAGAAGGCATCTTTGCGTGCCCCAAGGAGGGTGATGATGTGTTGTAAGTAGAATATGCTATTTTTAGGCAGTTATGACATATTCTCTTGCAGCTGTAAGAGTTGTCAGTTATGAGGGGTTCTATGACAGTCGTAAGATGCGTAAGAGCATTTGTCATTTCCCAACTTGGGAATAGGCAACCTCATTGGGATGGGGTGAGGTGACAAGTGTCATGACCATGCTACAGTGTTGGACAAGTGTCCCTAGGCGTGGGTTTTGGGCCATGAGGCCAAGTTGGATGCCCATCTCAAGGAAAGTACATTTTTGCCTTATAAACTTGTGTTTAAGCAGGTGCTTGGAGAGGAAATGTATTATGTGATTGATAGGTACTATTATGCTATCAAATTGTCTTCAGATACGAGTGTCGAAGACTCCTATATAGACTTGCATTGCAAGTGTGTTGTAAACTTCATTATTTAGATAATACATTGTGCAGGTTTTGGAGTGTGGGGTTTTTCACCCATAAGGGTTTTCCCCTTGTTATATCTTGTCTCTCTCTCTCTCTCTCTCTCTCTCTTCTGTCTTACATTCTTGCGTTGTGTATGGCTACAATATCTCCATTGTTCTATTAACATTACTGTAACTGTAAAGATTAAAACGAATTTGCACTCATCTCTCCTCTTTAGATTAGTGTAGGGAGCAATTTCTGCACACCTAGCTTCCTTTCAAGGCCAAGCAAGTGCATCTGCTTAGGACCACAAGCTACAAGGTGCTACCAGAGCACAACACTTCCACAAGAAAACCATCGATATGGTGTGTACAAAAAGATGTAAAGTAAGAAATTATGCCCCTGCCTTAAAATAATTGCATAAAGCATCGATATGCAATTAATTTAAAGGGATAAAAAGAGAAGAGAGCCCGAGAAAACATATATGAGAAAATATGTTCTTAGAGCTACATCTCGAAGATGAAAAGAGTGTTACCCCCAAGAAGAGGCAACAAAGGTGATACTGCATACATGATACACAAAAGCTTGTGTAAGCATGGTATGACATTGAGAAACGCTAACAATTGTCATATAAAACATGCAACAACACCCAAAAAGACACTAAGGGATCTATGTGCTTTTGGGTCAGTATGCATAGGGGAGGGTAATCATCAGGGGACAACTAAATGAATCGTCATCATTCCCTAAGCATGTAGAACTACGAGTACAAAGGAAGGTCACAACTTAGAGAAATAAAAATAAAAATAAAACAAAAATTTTGGGTCATCATGGAGGGGAGCTAAATCTTCCAATGCTTTGCATCGTCCCCAAAATGTCACACAATAAACAAAAAGACAACAAAGAGAATAAAGTAGGAACACCTAGAAGAATGTCACAACAGATGCATTCCTCTTGTATCCATGTGTCTACAAGGACATCCTGGGTCCTCCAGGTAGAACTAATAAACATAAAATCACATCACGGGAGAAACATCATGATCAAGCAAGTAAACATACAAAACACAAGTAAATCTCTCATGGGTTAGTCGTGAATAGGTCATCTTGGTCCTAATCTTGATAAGAATAAGGGGACGGAGAAAGAGCTGAGAACGAAACCACAACAAGAGTATTCGAAGGAGATTCACTAGGTTCTAGGCGTGAAGGAGCAACAATAACAAATGGAACCTCTGAGTCACTAGGAATAAGGGTCAATGATTGTGTGAAGTTTGTTAACAACCCAGGTATATCAATAATGAACACAGTGATTCGCTCCTTAGAAGGGGAATTGGGAGAGTCACTATTAGAATAATGAACTAATCGTGGCTCCATAGTGCTATCAATGGTAGTGAAAGCATGAGGAGACACAGATGGAGTAACATCCTCCAACAATATAAGAGAAGGAGAAAAAGGATAGGCGGGCGGTGAAGGTAGTGGCAAGGTATGCTTAGGTCTGTGGAATGGTAGGGTGGGATAATGCTTAGGCTTACGCTTAGGTAGCAGAGGCAGAGGGTCAAGATCAATGGTAGCAGGGCAAAGAACATAAGGAAAAATAGCATGGTGAGCACATGGAGAAGGTGAAGGAGTGGCAAGGGTGGCACTAGGAGCGACATTGATAGCAAGGGCGCGGGTCAGGGATGGAAGGGATGGAGGAGGAGAAGGAACTTGGTGTTCCTCAAGAGGAACATGATCAATAGGTGGTTGCAAGGGAGAAGGATCCTCAAGAGGAGGATGCACATCAACAACATGCGCTTGGGCCGTAGCACAACGACAACACTTGCGATCTCTTGCAAGTTGGTTTTGCCTAGTACAGGCCAAGGCTTTTGCTAACGGAGCTGGGGGGTATTCCATCATGGGTTCTGTGTCATCCACAATCATAGGGATATGTGGAGAAATAGAGACAACCACTAACAATGGAGATACCAGAGGAGAGGGTGAAGGGAAAGGTGCTTGTAGCATGGGTTACTTTCCTCATGTCACTGGAGGGGTAGGAGGAACAAAAGCAACCACCAAAGGTTGGTGAGACACCAAAGGAGGGGGAGTACTCAATAGAGGTAGGTTTCCTAATGCCATCAAAGAGACAAAAGGAATGAAACCAACCATTAGAGGTTGAGAAGTCCCAGGAACACGCAGTGCACGAGGCCGTACTACAGGTTGATCTTGGGCTCTTGTATAAGACACCAGAAGTGGCAGTGTGGAGTATAGGCTAGGAGCACGAGAGTGGGGAGGTGCACTCTGTGCATGATGCTTTCCTTTATTTTCCTGGGAGGCAGACGAAGGAATAAAAGCATCCTCCAAAGATAGAGGCACCACGGGGGAATAACCGAGGAAGACATAGAAGAAGGAACAAAATCATCATCCTTCATCAAAGTCTCTACCTTAACTAGCTTCACCCTACCATCCTCGACCATATCTCTAACAAAATTATATTGTACATCAATGTGCTTGGTCTGGGCATGAAATGTTGGGTTCTTAGCTAGGAAGATCGCACTCTGACTATCACAGTAAAATATCACTGCACCTTATTTTATTCTGATAATTGAACACAATCTCTTAAGCCAAATGGCTTCTTTACAAGCATGAGTAGCTACCATATACTCAGTTTCAGTAGTGGACAAAGCAACCACAACCTGTCGCTTACTCATCTAACTAATTGCACCACCAAATAAAGTAAATACATAAGCACTAGTGGATCGTTTTCTATCAACATCACCCACCCAATTTGAATCCACATATCCATGAATATCAAGAAATGCATGTCTCCTATCAAATTACCATGATAACATAATGAATACTCTGAGGTACCCCACAAATATATGATGTCTCTTTTAACTGCATCCCAATGAACTCTACCAGGATTAGACATATATTTGGAAAGAACTCTCACTGTTTGGGCAATGTCTAGTCTAGTACAGACCATAGCATACATCAAACTTTTGACTACACTCTGGTAAGGCACTCTGCTCATGTATTCCATCTCTGATGGGAATGTTGGACATTGTGAAGTAGATAACTTCGTTCCAACTATAAAAGGAACACATAATGGTTACGATCTTGCATGTTAAACCTCTGTAAAATTGAATTGACATACTTACTCTGGCCAAGCCATAGTTTTCTATTCACTCCATCTCTTCTTATTTCCACCCCAAGAATGTGTTTAGCTACAACAAGATCTTTCATTTCAAATTTAGCTGTAATTTGACACTTTAGTTCTGAAACCATTCCTTTCCCTTTACTCAAATCATCAACATATAATGCAATAAACAAGAAACAATCACCATCAGATTTATAATAACACACAATGATTAGATTTAGAATGCTCAAATCCTAAACTCAACACATATGTATCAAATTTTTGGTACCACATCCTAGGACTTTGTTTGAGGCCATACAAAGATTTTTTTAGTTTACAAACCAGATTACTTTTACCTTTCACCATGTAGTGCTCTAGCTGTGTCATATAAATATCCTCTTCCAAATCACCATGAAGGGATGTCATTTTCACATCCATTTGCTCAACCTCTAGATCATAAGTAAAAGCAATAAAAGCAAGAATCTAATAGATGTCATTTTTACAACAGGAGAAAATATCTTACCGTAATCAACACCCTCAACTTGAGAATAACCTTTTGGAACCAACCATGCTTTGTACTTCTCAATACCTCCATCTGAATCAATTTTTTTCTTGAACACCCATTTGCAACCAACATGTTTTCATCCTTTAGGCAATGGTGCTAGGTCCCATGTATCATTCCTTTTTAAACCTGTCATTTCTTCATCCATAGCAATCTTCTAGGAATCTGCATCAATCATACTTAATGCTTCTTCTATAGATCTAGGTTCATCTATGTTAGTATTCAAAGAAAAAATACATCTCTAGTCATCAAGTGAATATCTTTCAGGTGTTGTCTATGCCTTGTAGACCTTTGAACAAGATGACTTGGAGGTTCTCATTTCTTCTTTATCTAGGGGCCTTGATTCAACTTTCTCAGGCATAGAAGGGAGTTGAATCGCATCTTTCTATTCACTTTGTTTTGGCTACAATGTAACAAAAGAAGACTTAGTTTCTCTAAAACTAACACTTATTCTATATATTACATTCTGTGCAACAAGGTCCCAAAAGATTGTATCCTTTCACACTATAACTATACTCGATGAGGATACATTTCATAGCCTTGTTCTCCAACTTTGTTCGCTTCTCCTTTGACACATGTGCATATGCCTCACAACCAAAAACTCTAAGATGTCTTAGTGAAGGCTTGTGCCCCGACCATGCCTCCATAGGCATTTTATCAACAAGAGTTGATGTAGGAGACCTATTAATCAAGTAGCAAGTAGTGGCAACAAATTTTGCCCAAAACTTTTCTTCTAGACCAGCACCACTAAGCATGCTCCTAGCCTTCTCCATTAGTGTCCTATTCATTCTTTGTGCAACTCCATTTTGCTGTGGAGAATATAGAGTTGTCTTTTGTTTCTGAATGCCACAATCTTTACAGAATCTATCAAAATCATTAGAGAAAAATTCACCGCCATTGTCAGTCCTCAAACATTTTATTTTCTTTCCAGTCTGTAACTCAACCATTGCTTTAAATTCTTTAAATCAACTAAAAGCTTTAGATTTACTCTTTAGAAAATATACCCATGTCCTTCTGTTGTAATCATCAATAAATGAAACATAATATGTGGAATTTCTAATGGAAAGAACATCTACAAGACCACACACATCAAAATGAATAAGATCCAATACACCACAAGATTTATGATAACTCAAGTAAAACTAAATGCGATTTTGTTTACCATAAATGTAATGCTCATAGAAATCAAAATCATGATTACAATTAGTTAACCCTTCAGCAAGGTTTTTGTTTTTCAAGGTCCTTAGACCCTTTTCTTCTATGTGGTCTAATCTCTGATGCCATAACATAGTCTTCTCTGTAGATAATTTTGGTTTAGAAGAAAGAGCACCCTTAGGTACCCACAAGCCACGACCATCCATTGAAAATGAAATCCTCTCCTTTTCCAATGAAAAGTAGTCACAAATTTGCTTTTCACAGAAGCACTATTGCACTCAACAGTGCATGCGTCAAGCTTATATAGTGTGCCAAGTTTGACACCTCTAGCGATCAGCATAGCATGCCTAACCATCTTGTATCCTGTATCAGAAAATACTACCTGCACACCCGCATCTATTAGTTTGCTTATAAATATAAATTTTGTGCTAATATAGGGATATGCAACACACCATTAATCCTTTTTGTTCCACCATCAAGAAACCTGAGTTTAACTTTACCGCGATCAACAATACCTAAATGAGAATCATCACCCAAGTACACCTTACCTCCATCGAAATCTTCATATTCAGAAAACTAATATCTATTAGGGGTCATATGGAAAGATGCAACTAAGTCAATTAACCATGCATCATTACCTGCACGAGTGGCCAAAGCTACAATGAATGCATCACCATCTTCCTTCTCAGACTCAGAATCATAATCAAATTTCTTCTTTTTCTTCTTTTTCTTCTTTACACTCCTTACGGAAGTGTCTAGGCTTACTGCAATTCCAACAAATAACTGTGGACTTTCTATGAGATTTGGATCTCCCCTTGGACTTAGATTTGTCATGCTTCTCGCTTTTCTTTCCTTTTTCTTTAGGTCTTCCACGAACACTTAGGGCTTCTTTGGCACTAATGGATACCTTCCTCCTCATTTCTTCAGAAAGCAAAGAACCCACGACATCTTCAACTTTCAAGATAATAGAAGTACTCTCAATCGCCATAACAAGAGATTCCCATGAATCAAACAAAGAACAAAGCAGGATCTTACATCTCTCCTCCTCATCCATTCTTACACCAACCGATGCCAATTGAGCCACCAACATATTGAATGCTTCCAGGTTGTCTGAAATTTGTCCACCGTCTTCCATTCTCAAGGAATACAATTTCTTCCTCAAGAAAATCTTGTACACTAAAGATTTGGCTTGATATATTTCACTAAGTTTTTTCCATAGTTTCTTTGCAGAGGGCTCTTCATGGACATTAATTAAAACAAAGTCTGTCAAGTACAATCTAATTAGACCCTTGGATTTACAATCCATAACATCATATTCAGTAGGCAAAGTAGCATTTGTGGGCCTTGAAACTTTCTCATCAATAGCATCCCATAGATCATGATCAATTAACAGATCCTCCATCTTCAACTTCCACATCTCAAAATTGTTACCAGAAAGTTTTTCTACCTCTATTATCCCTAATGTGCTCGCCATCTTGAAATCCCTACAACAAGATCACAAAGTATCTTCTGCACAAGCTCCCACTCAAAACTGGATTAGTTCAAAAAACTCAACAACCCACAACTGAAACCAAAGGTGATCAAGCTCTGATACCATTTGTAAGGAAGCTAAGGTAGCGAAACAACTTTCTACACTAATCTTGAGGGGAGAGATATGCAGAACTTTTCAAATCTTTACAACAGTTACATAAATAAACACAAATAACAATCATACCACAACACAATAATTACGTGGGGAACCCCTTTTGGGAGAAAAACCTCACACTCCAAAGTCACCCAATATATTATTTAGGAATCAAGAAGATTACAATGTACTTGCAGATCAAGCTTTCACAGGAGTATAACCAACTAGATATCTGAAGGCAACTCAACATCTATAAGACTCTTACACCCAACCTCCATTGCAAGCTCCTGATATATAGGAGATACAATACAATAAACTGTCAACGGTAATTACAAAACCATGAGCCAAAAAACCACCCAAAAGTGGCGCCCAAATTATCTCCAATCAAAGATGCCTTGTGATGTGCCAAATCACACACCAACATGTGTAACTCTCCTCTTTACAACTCTTTTAAGTGTCCAACACGTTTTCACATTTCCTAAAACAGGAGGTCCAACTTTCGGAGGTCATAACTTTTTATTAGGCTGTTCGATTGACAAATCGTTTGATGCGTTAGAAAGATTGTGAAGAGATTTATCAAGCTATAACTCACTTTTCTAGTTATGACAACTTTCAGGGCATTTAAGGACCTCTAAGTGCCTCAAATACGAGTTTGAAACTTTTTTCGACAGTTTCAAAAAATGGAAACTTTAATATTTTGCAATCCAGGTATGATCTTAAGTTGAAACTCACCCAAGATGTTTACTTGACAGTTCCACACCTTTTGGAAAATTTTTGGGTCCATTCGAGCTCAAATGTAGAGTTACTTAAAATAGTAAGTCCTGCCATTTTTAGCCCTTTTGGAAACTTTGAAAGTTTTAAACCATTCTTCAAGATAAAGGGTATTCAAAAAGACCAAAACTGGGAAGAATAGAAACCTTTTGTAGTTACAAGGTTGAGACACTTGGGAAGATGATAGTAGGTGTGGCGGATCAACAAGGAGTAGACTGGAGCCCCATGGTGGAAACAAGTGACTCTGAAACAGATTGAAGCAACATGGATGCAGAGCCACAACAGGGGAGAATAAAATGGGTGCATAAAATTGTTTCAAATTTCATATAGTATTTCTGTATGGACTTTTATGCAATAGTGATAGATAGTGGCTAGTATAAGTCTATATAGTTGCAAAGGTCTGTAGCAAACTGATACTTTATATATATTATAACTCTCATATAGGGGAGTTTTTGAATTTGGGCCCTCTTCATGAGCAACCTTTTCTGGTTTTTAATTTTTTTGATTTCATTTTAAGCAGAAGGGACTGACCCCCAAAAAGTCACAATTCATTTATTAAAAAAAAACAATATTAGTAAATATTATTAAATTAATTGGTTAAAGAAAATACATTGTCAATTTTTAATATTGAATTCTTAATTTATAATACAATTTTACTTTCAAAATTTATAATCTACACCTAATTAAGAAGAGTTTAAGTTATAGACAATTCTACCTCCAAAATTCATAATATACACTCAATTTGGAAGAGTTCAAATTAGTTAGTTAAAAAAATATATTGCCAATATTAGTATTGAATTCCTAATTTTTACATAGTTCTATCTCCAAAATGTATAATCTACACTCAATTCAAAAGAGTTCAAATGCATTGCCACTATTACTATTGAATTCCTAATCTACACACAAGTATACCTCCAAAATTTGTAATCATTTATCTAGGTTAGAATATTTGAAATGTTTTTATTTATTTAATTTTAGCCTAGATATTTGTGTAAGTGGTGATTTGTTTTTTATTACAACCATAAATTACATTCTTAGATTCTAAATTATAGGAATGTGAGAAGAGGATGAGGTTGAACATAAAAAAGTAAATGCAAGAGGGAAGAGATAAGCGAAGTGTATTCCATTTGGTGTGCAATGAAGGGTTTGATATTTGTTGCATCTTAAGAGGAATTGGGTTTTTGACTTTTGCTTCGACTTTCTATCCTCAAGTTTTGTGTCAATTGAATGTCATTGCACATGATACCAACCTCTTTGGCATGGTCCCATCCTTCGTGAAAACATCATGTTTGGTTGTAGTCTTGTTTGCTAAAATTTGCAACCTATACCTATAATAAAGATGTTTTGTTTAGGACTAAGTGATGTCATGGAGATCTTTGGGGATTTGATGTGTAGAGTGCGGAAGTGTTAAACTTCCCCCTTGTGTCTTGGTCAAGTCCCATAAATAGATTTAAAATGTTGGAGTTTGGACCTTGGAACTATAAGATTTTGAACAAGATTGAATTAGCCTTGGAAAAATATAGGATGCTTTGGTGATCAAGGTAGTATCTGTGTGGGCATCCATAAATCTAGCTAGAAATGTATAGTAAGGGAGATTTAAGTCTTCTTCAGGACTATGGCTACTATTGTGCTTTCTATGACTTCTGCTATGATTGTGTGTGTGACGTTGTTGCTGCTTCTTACATTGCCTTTGAATAATTCCTTTATTTATATTAACAAAAAAATATAATTTTTATCATTTATGACCATTTGGACGTGCAAAGTGAAAGGACAAGGATGAGCATAAGATTTTGAAATAGAAAAATTATAATTCAACTATTTAGACAAAACTGTGAGTGCACTAACATCCATTCAACTCAAGTGGTTGGGGTGAAATGGACTCTAGGAATTTGGTCTTGAATGGATTTAATTATAAAATTGAGATAAGGATGAGCACAAAATAGTCATAATTAGTCAAATCAAATGGTTTCCTAAATCAAGGGCTAAAATAATTATAAATGAGTATGCACCTTTCATCTCTACAATCATGTCCATGTCACATGGAAAATCATGTGAAAATAGTTGCCTCTATGAAATTTTGTTTTGTTTGTAGTCTCATGTAATTTACAAAGGGAATATGTCGAAAACCTCGTTATAGCAATCACAAGGTAACGGGTTATAAGATAATCAAGGCAGTATTAATTCCTTATCAGATATAACGTGCAAGCATAATTTAATTGTAACGTTTAGCGATATTATTTTATTAATTATTATTAATTATTGTTACTTGGATGAGACACAATTTTTAAATCATTGCAAACCGTTAAAAGTCAGTCAGGGTTTGAGCGACAAATCTAGGTTTTCTTCTTGGCTATGCTCTTTTAATATCAGATTATAATTGGATTTAAGGGTTTTCCGATCCATTTGTTCAATTCTACAATTGAATATACCAATAAACATCTGTATACAAAAGATTTGTTTGGGAGAAAGAATGATGGAAGAAGCAGATTAATCCAAAGAATTGTGAATAATGTAAACATTTCATTCATTTGAGAGTAAACCAGGTTAGAATACCCCCAAAGTAATTATAGCTGAGATGCAGCTATGTTAACTATCATTTTCCAGTGACTCCTGTTTTACAAAAATAAATAAAAAGGTATGTACAGTTATGTCTCTTCAATGATAGAGATTCATCATTAATCAACTCCATATTTCCATATTTACATTCCATTGAGACAATATTTATAAATTTCTAGAATATGGTCCAAGCTTACACCTTATCATGTTAAAGGCAGATTGGTTCTCTACAATACCATGTTTCATTTAGGACAAGTAATCCTGTGTGTCTCTTAATGTTTTTTTAGTAGTTCCCATCTCCATATACGCTTCCATTTGGAAATTGGCCATTGCATTCTTATGCAGAAGGATTTCTGAGAATGGTGCGGACAATTGCATCTTTACAAAACAAAGTTGTGACAATGAATAAGCCATTTAAGTAAAGCCAACTCAACATAGTGAAGCAATGGCAAATCTTGTAGCCAAGAATAACCAAATTAAATGAAGTGTGATTTAAAAAAATAATTTACTGGTCATCTCATGGATTAAACTTCTGAACCAAAAGAAAACAAGGAGCTCCTGTTTTATGGCGCATTAATACACACAAAATTCCTACAAGATTCCACTTCCAATGCTACTGCCATCAAAAGGTAATACATTGTTTATCAAAGATTCAAATCCTGGTATGTCTATAATGTTTTGCACAGGCCAAATATAATCCAACTCAGGTATTCGGAGGACCAATTAGAGAGAATCTTTCTGGAAAAACATAGTTCTTAGTACTTACAATACTATTTTTCACACAACACTAAACAAATGGCTAAATCTATAAGTAATTCCAGGTAGTTTACATTCAACTATACTAGCTATTCAGATGCAGTCCAAAAATGATGTTTGCCAGATGTCCTGCACTTTGAGAAGCAGAGCTCCTGTTCGCAATTGGTAATTGCAGTGGAATTTGCAGCTTGCAATGTGGTTGCACCAAATAGTATTGCCATCTTATATGCCTCCATCAGCTTATTTCTATCATGTATCTCTTATAGGTTGTTTAGAATGAACCGCCTATAAACACCAAAGACTAATTTCCAAATAAAAGTGCACTTATTTCCCTATCCCATAATTTATGCATGGTTTCTGCTTCGCATGTTTTTATTATCTCAAAGTAACAAGTAACTCTACAATAACTGTCTTCCATATACACCTACATGTTTCTATCCAAAAGTAGCCCTTCGGTAAAGTGCTCTAATGGTGGTACAATACAGAACTATTAACAATCTTATTCCTTCTTAAGGAAAGTACTACTTCTCTGCCAACCAAATCCATCTGGTTTTGCATTCTCCATCAGCTCCATCTAATATGCAGAAAACACTGTACAAGAAAAATAAAACTGTAAGCAAATATAAAATGATACATGATGAGAATGAATGAATAGAGCCGTGCCAATACGGATGTGTAATAAGTAACAAAACCTAACTCATAATTCCAGTTCTTATCATCAAACCATATGGCAAGAAAATAAAATGCATTCAGGACTTGGAAATATGTAAAGTGTAAACAAATATATTGTGTGCAAAACAACTAAATGCATTAAGAACTGATCACTGGAAAAACGACAACTCATAGCAATAACAGCAAATGTCATTATACCAACCACCTTCCTATAAATCTCAAGAGCAAGAAAATTATGGTGTTCAACCTTAACATCTGACACAACATATTTATTGCCAAAAGCATGTGATTTCATTAAGTTTGAAGTTAAACAGATTATTGTATAACTGCTACTGGCTTTCAAGCATAGATTCCAGAAAAATACTGTGGATGACATCAGATTGAACATTAAGTCAGCATCTTCAAAATGTAACCCGGGAAGAGTTGATGCACCAAGAATTATAGTACAGATAAGAAAATAAAAAAACAGTGGTAAATATTGAGAATAATAAATAAAGTATGTATTGAAGTTAACACTTTTGTAGAATAAATAACCTTAAAGAGGACAGATACTGGCAATTGCCAAAGGCAAAAATCTAAAGCGTATGATGTAATTAGGCGGCACACAAGATTCTTTATAATTGTAAACTTTGCGTAATGGAATTGCTTATTGCTGTTACTTTGTATAATGGAAAATGTATTTTGAATCATGAATATTTTTCAATTTTAAGCTCGGCAGTTAAAGGCCTGAAGTGCATTCTCTACACTATAAATTCCCCTGTTATTACATTTTCAATAGGCAATGCCACTGTAATCTCTGCAAAAAGCATATATATGCTCTTACTGGTAATTATGGAGAAGAGCATGCTGCAAGCAATGAAGATGCTTTTCATAGAAACATGAGGATGAGTTATCAGCAGTAAGTTGAATTGTCACTTACTAAAGCATTGGCATGTGATGCCAAGAAGCATGGGTGTTGTTTATAGGAAACTGCAAAGACGTTATGTCTAATGATGGAAAAAGGCACTGAACAAGTCCTCGTCTAGTTTCCCAATATACATGCAGATTGGTCCATGCATTGAGAGATATGTAACATGCTCTTCAATCCGAGATCCTTTATGTTTGGAATCTCAAGCAGCATATACAGGTTTTGAAAAATCTAGACTCGAAAGGAACAGGAGAAAAAATAAATAAAACCACCTAAATTCAAGAATGAAAAGTGATAATGTTCTAGCACAGAGCAGGCAACCAAAGCTCCTCTCAGAGGTTCTAACCAGATAATTCAGACATAGCTTCTATTTATTACAAATTATTATGATCAAGCCTCAAACTCGAATTTGGTCAAGGCAAGTTCAGAAGGCTTCATAATGAAAACATAGATCAATCATTCAAGCTGGAACCAGGGGATATCACCAACAATGAAGCTGGATCTGTTACTCCTATAGAAGGACCTGAACAGAGACTCGTAAAATTAAGGATCTGAGTCAAGGGGGATTTTCTTCTAGTACCAACATTATCTTGAATAGGTTAGCTAAAAACAATTTCTCAAAAAATTATATTTTCATGATTAATTGTTTTTCTCAAAACTCCAACTACAAACATTAAATATATAATAGAAAAGACTGGAAAGAGTTTCCGAAAACCATTTATACCTATTGAAAACAATAGAAAAGTCAGGCGCTAAAAATGTCTAATTTTATATGGAAAAAAAAATAAGCAATAAAAATCACAAAATTTGCATTTTTTTACTACTTCAACAAACTGGTCTTTCTAATTAAACTCATCTTGTCCATGTCTGATCTGCAACTGTTCCATATCTGTTTGTGCAATTCGCATACCAAAAGCAACTGTTTAGGTTCATCTTGGGATCCATTTTTCATGTGTGGATTATACCAAGAAACAGATCATGGGCAAGCTGGTACCTCAGACATATAAGCAGATTAGTGCACCTATGATATATATGGCCAATTTGGATTCAGCTAAGGAAAACCTGATGTTAATAATAAAATGAAGAGATTTTTTGAAATTGGGAAGAGAGGCAAGTAGTGCTGGATCCAATCAAGATTCATTAGAGGCAGATTAATTGCACGCAGAGGAAGGGAGGACACTTCAGACAGTAACCAGGAGGAGAAAAGGGGAAAGGAACAAGACTAAATGCTTGTGAGAGCAGGAAGGATGTCTCCATTCCAGTCTTTGAGATGAAAGAGGCAGATATCCTTTCCTTGTTTGTTGCAAAAAGAAGATTACCTTGATCTTCGGCCACTTCAAATTGTGAATATCAACCCAATTTTAAATAAGAATGATCATGTCTGAAACGAGAGCTGAGAGATTGGTGGACTCTAGTAGCATTGCTACCCTACAGCTGGATCTATCCTTTATGACAACCAACCTTTCATGTGCATTTCTTACAGAAAACAAGTACTTGCTGAAGGTTAGTGCGCCAAGGAGGAAGTAATGAATCAAAATAAATAAAGACGACAGAGGAGGCCATGGAATGGAACTTGTTTACCTTCCTGTCTGGATAGTTTGGTTTATTTCTGGTTCCAGTCTTAATGTTCTTAAGAAACTGTATTAGCCTTGTTGGACAATTTTGTAATATCCAAGTGTTGCAGTAATATTCAAAGGTGAACCATTAGACAAGTCCCTTAGGAAGTTTATAATTAAATATAGCATAGAAAAAGAATAGCTGCCTTAATAGTCACAGACCTAAAATAAATTCTATCAATTTTATATATGTGAGTGCGCACGTATTTATCTATCTATATGTGTTTGTATATATAAACACACACCCATACAACATAAGTAAAATAACTGTGTCATAAGGAATGCGTTACTCATTTGAAAACAACCATAAAGTAAGTGTGTGTGTGTGTATTGGTAAATTACAGGTAGGCTAATCCTTAGGTTACTTTCTATATCCAATAACCTTTTTAAGCTGCAGGCTGAAAAGTAAAGAATTTATGATTTGTAATTAACATTATTTACATGCACTGCAGCACATTTCCTGCATTGCTATCTCAGTTATTTTCACTATCATATTTGACATATTAGTGATCAGAGCTTGAGCTAACTTGAACTAAATTGTTTGTTTCTCAAAGGAGTCAGAAGGAAACGAAGTTGGGAGTATTATAGAAGTAATAGGCCAATACAAATGAATATCTTAATCTAACGATGGATCCATATAGAAGACATCTGACTGATACTCTGAGAAAAGGCCAAATAAAAATTGAAAAACACTGAATATTCACTTTCCTGTCTGAATCACGAAGCACATACAAGAAAATAGTTCAGTACCCTCGACATTCTAAAAACTATATATGATAATTAAGTAGGTCAAATTATCTCTTTTGATTTTAAAACCAAAGATCCGGTAGAGCTCATGAAACTTTGAGCTACTTTCAAGAGTAGGTGAATTATCTTTCCTAGACTTTGGCATTAATCACAAAATCACACTAGATGCAGGTTTTTTCAATCTAAAGTCTGACCATGATCCATTCTATATGAACATCACTTCCCAGAGCTTGGATTTGTATGGAAACCAATTAAAAATGAATACTCACAGGGAATCAGCATGTAGCATCTAGCTGTGGATCGCTGCTTGAGAGTGAGATTGACTAATGTTATTTATTTTCTTTGGAGATATGATTTGGGCTTGGGGATCTTCTTTTCCCATTAACGGTACCGTTTGGTGTCGTAAGTGGTAGACAGCACTTCATCATCTGCTTCTCATCCAGATCATGTTCATTAGCTCCCTCACTATTTACTACATCTTTTACAGTGTCAGGGTACCCTCCTGGACCCTTTGAACCTTCATATTTTACAACAGTTGCTCCAATGCCATCATCCTCTGCTGTAGCACCCCAATTCAGTTGTGGCTCTTTAGATCTAACAAGATCCATGCCTGCAATATTATCTTCACTTGATAATGTTTCCATAAATAACTCTTTCAATTTTTTTTTCTTCTCAACAGGCATCTTCCTATCTTTGCTCTCTTCAGGGATCATGCCATCTTTGTTTTCAACAGGGACCATTTTATTGTCTTTCTCAAGAGAGACCATTCCATTGCCATTCTCAGCAAGGACAATTCTATCTTCATTCTCAAGAGAGACCACTCTATCATCATTCTCAACAGGGACCATTCTATCTTCAATCTCAAGAGAGACCATTCTATTGCCATTCTCAACAGGGACCATTCTATCTTCATTCTCAAGAGAGAGAATTCTATTGTCATTCTCAACAGGGACTATTTTATCCTTGTTGTCAACTGGCATCATTCTATCCTTGAGAGATGCAATACTGGGACGAGGTGTCCCTTGGACACTATTTGGAAGGCTCATGGTGTTGCCTGCTGAAGGCAAAAAGTCTGCATATGCCAAAATAAAGAATCAAATAAACACCGAACTAATATGCCATCATTTTCACCTGATAGATTCAAGAGACAAAGAAATTAATGACATAAATGTCACGAAACTATTTTTGCAATGTGTCATAACGAAATTTAAATATCACTCAATAAGGACCATGTTCATAAAATATTCAAGTCAATCAATTTGCCACAGCAAACAGGGGCCATAGCAATAGACCCCATCTTACCTCCATTGATGCTAAAAAAGTCTTCATCACAGTCAGATTCCCAGACTGCTACAGAATCAAAATATGCCTCATCCTTGCTTCCTATTGTTCATGAAAACCAATATTGCAGAATCAGTGGTATTGTTTAAACAAGTTAATCAATTTCCCTGTTTGTAGATTTCCCACATGCAAAAGTGCAGCAAGTAGAGAGAAAATGTCATCTAACACTATAGAATGATTTCAACTAGCTTTAAAAATACATTTCACCCTAATTACTGTTTATTATAAAAATTTAATCCTTAAATAATAAATAATGAAGATAACATGCAAATTCCATGATATATATGAGAGAGATTAAATCTAAAAGAAGCGCATGACTACAAATATTCAGTAAAGAATGCATCCAGTTAACTGTAAGTGCTGAGCCCCGCCACATCAAGCTATAGGATTTTGTTTGTTAAACTTTTCACAATTTCTTTAAAAACTATTAGAATTTCAATTTCCGGGATCTTAGGAGTGGTCTTTGTACCTCTCAATTAAGATTTTATGGAACCTCCATCTTCTAGCAGATAGTGGGACAATTTTTTGTTTTTATTCTCAATCTATACAGATAAAAGAAAACTTTTTTTATCAGATGTATGATCTACAAATGTAACAGGACAAATGTGATGTTCTCTAATGGCAATTATGAATTGTAAATATATTCAACTTTTTTTATCAGATGTATGATCTACAAGTGTAACAGGACAAATGTTATGTTCTCTAATGGCAATTATGAATTGTAAATTATATTCATCAAAGAAGCCAAGATCTGAGTCCTAGCTCTTTATTTCCAAATTTTCAGGGTCAACCATTTTGGTATAAGGTACATTAGAGACTCACCATGAAATTATTTCATGCTACCAGGACACAAGCCAAAAGACTAAAAAACAACAAAATCAGCGCCAGGAGGAATTGCATTAAGATCAAGATCTCACTGCTTTACCTGGACAATCTACTTATGGAAATGACCTAATCTACAGCTAGAAGGGTTAAAACTTAAAATTCATGCATGCAGCTAATTTCCAAGCAAAACTCCAGAAGTAGTGGGGGAAAATATTTCAAGACAAATAGTGAAGGGAATGTTGTGGAACGATAGCAACGTTGGAGTCATATTAACAAACTATCAACATATGAAAATATTTTAAAATGTTTTCATGGAGTTGCACCATGCTGCTTGTTGAGAGGACTTCTAAATTTTCTCAATCCTTGCTGCTGAAAATGAAGTAGTTTAGCAGGCAGCATCATCTCATAATCATTTAGGGAGGACACAGGCACCTGCCTGCAGATATGAAAAGCACTCAATCTTAAAAAAGGAAGTAGAACTAATAAATCAGTTGTTTGTTACAAGAAAACAAATGGCCTTTAAATCTTAGTCATCAATCATAATCAGTTTGGAGAGATGACAGATTGTCTTCCTCCCTAGGAAAGTTATGATAAGCATCTGGGAAGCAACTCTCCTTTGTGTCTTAGAGAAGTATTGTAAATTTTCCTATGGAGCTGGTTATACAACACATATTGGATCATCGTGCAATTGTTTGTTGATTGTAAGAGCTTCTGGAAAAAACTGTATATGTTTCGATTACATCAACATTTTGGATCACACTCCATGATCCATCATCAGGATAAAAGTAAATGATAATAGGATTACAGAACTATCACAAATAGAGAGCCAAGAGATGCCAGAGACAACATGGAAACGGATGGAGAATGATGAGGGTGGGAAGAGCCAAGAGATGCAATGGATAACAAGGAAACCAAAGGAGAAAGATAAGGGTGGGAATCCTATTATCAGTTGCTTTTATCTTGATGATGGATTACAAAGTGTGATCCAAAACATTGATGTAAAATAAATTACATAGTTTCTTCCAGAAGCTCTTACTATCATTCCAATGGACTGTAAGAACCTCGTGTTCACTATTTAGTTTGTACTTTTGAATTTTTATATTCTATTTGTATTTGTATGTCTTCTCACTTAAACAACTTTCAGTTATACAAAATTGCATCTAGAAGAAAGACAGGATGATTAGAAGTATTTTAAATATTAACAAAGATGCAAGAACATATGCCGCAAATATTGTAATCCAATCAGTGTCATGATTTGCATCTAAGAATAGGTTTAAACTTTAAATCCCAAATTGTAAATGGGCAGAGAATATCCACCAACAAAGTACAATGATGCCAAGATAAAATTTATGCATATGCAAATAATGATTAGTTTGGAGATGAATCTAGATTATGTTTGACAGTTTCTAGATTTTATAATGCATTTATAAAACTACCGAGAAAAGCCAGAGTGGGGCCTGGAAGATAATAACATCATAGAAGAGGAGCCTATTTAGAGGCCATGTTAGAAAAGAGGACGGGATTGATAAATTATTGGATAAGGGTGATATACTATAACTGCAAGATCCTCAAACTCAGTAGGGAACATGATAAATTACTGGATGAAGGTGGCCTTCTAGCACTTCAAGATGCTGGGATTACGGAGGAACAGGTTATAAAGCCCTTAATAGTGAGGATAAGGAAAAAATTTAAAGCTATTGGAATTAAGATAATGAGCTACGGTAAGTCAAACGACTAGAGTCAGGTTGAGGATAAAGTTCATTATAGACACCTTTCAAGCTGATCAGTATGAAAATGCAAAGTTAGGGGGAGGCTGGCCAGTATCGAGATTGATTTACCGCCTATCTTAAATCGCAGATGCTGTAGTTAAGGGCAAGGCAAAAAGTAGCACTTGGAAAATCTGCATTAATTCAATGCACTACTTCTTAATCAGTGACACAAGAAGCTGAAGAAGAATTAGGAAATAGCTGAATGGTGAGACCTATGTTCCATGTGCATTAGCTTTTATTAGGTCTCATTCACTGCCTACTGAAGCTATTGATAATACAGATTGGGTTTCGGCTTGTTCTCTGCTTAGACCTTTGACAAAGACAAATGATTAGCACTCTGGCTGAATGATTTGTTTCTCTGTTAGGAACAAACCATCTTTAAGTAGAAATATTAGCCCTCTAATGTGTATATGATTGAATGTTGAAATCTGTATGAATAGAAAGTACAGAATGTCCAAGGTGTAGTAAGATATAGACTGTTGGGATTTTGTATAGTTTACTAGTGAAAAATCTGGTTCCTAGATCATAATATAATGCCATCACAAAATTCTTTTCATGGCAGCTTAAGTTTCTGTTGCTTGTATACTGTGTTACTTATCTTTTGAACTTTAAAGTAATTTGAGTATCCAAAATGGAAAAATTAGATTCCGAGAGATTGGATTTTTCTGAAAGGGAAAAGAACGCCAATAAAAACTCTGAAAGGTGGTTTCTTTCAAATTTAATGGTTGACCACTTGATCTTCTGTTCAATTTGTGTTTCTTAAAGGTTGAGTAGTCATACTGAGCAGCTCACATGTCAGACTTGTCAAAATTGCAACATCTAAAGTACTAAACGAATAAGAATTGAAGTCTAGCATACTTCATCCACAATTGGTGGCAATCAACACTATATCCTAGTTCACACAGACAGAAAATTAAGATGAAAACAAAATTTTAAATTATTAAATAAATTAAGGGAGAAATGCAAAGAAATATATCTACATCTCATAAACAATTATCTATGTCAATTTGAAGATACAAATGCCATGATATTGGAAAATAAACACAATTTACAAATTTCACAAAGACAATTAAGAAAATGCGTGCATTACCGTAAGATACTGATTGAGGACGAGCCCTTTGAACCTCGGTGACATTGAAATTGACACTTGCAACTTCAGGTTTGCCATTTGTAGTTATAGACATATCTGAACCAAGGTGCACAAGATTATTAATGGTGGTTTCTGCTGAAGAATACCTGAATCCATTGATTTGTTCTTTCTTTATGGTGGTATGAGGTGCACCTGGAACAGGAGAAACAGTTTTCCCCCGCCCCTTTCTTGATTTTGAAGAATGATTTTTATCCTTTATTTTTTGCTTCCTTTTCTGAAGTGAAACACAGTTGTTTCCCATCCCGTGTAAACCTTTAATGTTTTTATAGTACAAAAAACGAAGCTAACTGAAATACAAAAAACAACTAATTTTCTCCAATAAATTTGCCAAGGTCACTGACTGAAGCATGCTTTCCAATCAAAACTACCCTTTGCCCAGTACCTGCATTTCATGAGATACATATGTTCAGATACTGCAAATTGAACAATGCCCTAAGCTTACAGCTAAAATGAAACCTAGTTCATTAGTTCTATAAAATCAAATCTGTAATTATGCCTAGAGGCATTCTACAGTCACAGCGGGGTGGAGATGAGAGCACTAATAAATAGAAAAAAAAATAAAAATAAAAATTGAAAAAGAACTTGGTATAAATTACAAAAAAAAACCAAAAAAAAAAAAAAAAAATTGGAATGGAAAAAGGTGGAGGAAAAAAAAAAAAATTTAACCAAAAAAGAAAAAATCACAAAAACCATAGAAAATTCAAAAAATATAGAGAATAAAAATAAAAGCTATGAAAAACACAAAAAACACTACAAAGGAGAAGATATCTCTTGACATACTATAAATATATTTTTAAAAATATAAATATACTAGTTGTAAAGCCGCCACAAAATTGGAGGCACAAAGACTATGCTTAGAGCCTCAGCGTTCTACCTTTTCTTGCCACTAATAACAGAAAAATATTTGTAAAAATCGACACATAATTGAAGCACAACATACAAAGAAAGCGAATTGAGTACCATCATTAGCTCTTAAATAAGAGTTCTATAACCTATATAATGGGAACATTTCAAAACCAAGCTGTGAGATGTATATATTTTAGCTCAATATTAAGGATGGGATTGAGAATAATTATTTAATCAAGCATAATAGCCGATAGTAAAAGGCCTAAAATATGAGAGGTCTGAGGAATACTGGAGTTAGCTAACTAGAAATGGTAAATCAAGTATCGTCTGCTTTACATACTCAATCCCATCCACAATCTCGTGAACGAAATACAATGTATTCCAGAATGTTGGAAACATCCAATGATAAAGTGTTAGGAAAATCAAATCCTGTATAAAAAGAAAACACACATGCCTCTTTTACTGCCACTGTGCTTTTAGAACTTGTACAGCAGAACATTATGCAACTAAAATTTAGAATAACATTAACATATTTTACAAGTGATCCACAATGAGGATTTTTAACCTGTAACCAAATAATGATATCCCCATATGTTGTGTGTACCACTTGTATACGGTACCTAAGCGGTGGCTTTCGCAAAGGAACAATAATATTTTACTGGAACTATTAAAGCCTTTCATGCTTTCCCACGTAGGCAATAAGTACAGAAAATTTGGTGTAAACATGTTTCAGGAAACGCAAAGAAGACCCTAACATATAGAAAGCGTGTGCTTCTTCTCAAAGACATTTAATCATTCATGACAAGCAAGAAGGCGACATATTTAGGTTTGTATACATGTGAAAATTTCATTACTTAACTGAGTGTTTTACAAGTCCAATTATACTTTGGAAAAAACATTGACATGGAAACAATACAGGGTCCAAACATAATGCAAATCTACCAAATCAAGAGAAATAAAAAATAAAAAATTGTCACCTAATTTGCTGTCAGATCATAACTAATACGGCAGAAAAAGAAAAAAACTAGAGTAGCGTGCTCTGGAATGTTCTTGGCACTGAATAGTCTACCACAATGCATCACGAGAAATAGTAGAAACCCCCAGAAGTCAATAACATTCTTTCCGGGACAGACAATAGAGTAATTACCATGCTTCATTCATATCCCATAGCAAGTATATAATATAGGCACAGGTAAGAGCTCAAAGCTCCAGTAACAAAGAACTATTCTAAAGCTTACGAAGACCTAAAAGCCCTGCTTTTGCAGAAGAAATGATGTCGAGATGATCTGGCACAGGGTCCATTAATACGTCCAAGTTCGACCTTAGCTGTGGATGAGTTCTCGAGCAGGGGGTAATGGGTCAAAGAAGAAATCGTAAGTTTCAGCTGAGCCTTAAAAAATATCTATAGGGAATTACAAGAAGCTACAATTGTATCAAAAGCTTTCTGTTGTGGTTGATATGTCACAAAGTTAAAAAAATATTTCCGAGCAGTGAAGGTCAAAGATTTCACCAGGTATATGTATTCACTTTCACACTCAGTGTAAATTTGAAACTGCTTAAGCTTTTTTCATACCAAACCGTCTAATTTGACAGCTAACTGACGGAAGAACAGACACTTTTGATCTACTGCAGCAACAACGTCACAATGACCCTGACAAGATTCATGAAGAAAATAGTGAAATTGATCCAGAATTGTGCAGCTGGCAATATCTCTGCAACAAAAATCTATAAAAAACAATGAAACTTGCACGATCGTATCCAGAAAGATTTGGCATACAGAGGCCAAGCCGCCCAGAAACATGTTCTAAACATTCATTTTGATGTAATTACCTTAAAAGAGAAAAGGAAAAACTAAGCGACCATTTCGTAGCAGAGTTTTATAGAATAAAAATCCTCTAAAAAGAAAAACAAAGAAAAGTAGAGCTCTTTATTCTTGCAAGCCTACACTCGTAACGATTCTGTAAGAAATTTCAAAAGAAGAACAATCTTGTAAAAGGAAAAGCAAAACGACACAAAATTTCTTTAATCTAGTTACCCTATCTTACAAAATAGGCGACAATTTCAAAAGAGAATTTTAAAGAATAACACGCTTTTGCAAGGAAAATTAAAGAGAAGTAGAGTTCTTTATTTTTACAAGCGGGCATCCAAACAGGCAACGATTCGGCATAAGGACTTAAAAAGAATAACAATCTTTTAAAGGTAAAAATCTAAAGAGTACATTTATTTAATCCGATTAGACCGTAATCAAGACATAGGCGACCATTCCCTAAGAGAATTTAAACAACAATCTTTTAACAGGAAAAATCTGAAGAGTACAGTTATTTAGTCGAATTACTCTGTAATCAGTAAATAGGCAACTATTTCCTACAGAATTAAAAAAAAAAAAAAAAGAATGAAAAATTTTTGGAAAGGAAAAATAAAGATAAACGTAGTTCTGTAATGATATTGCCCTGTCCTCAAAATAATCTCGATTATTCGCTCTCTTCAACTAAAGAACAAAAATAACAGAACATTTACAGCACTTAATCAGGAAGAAAGACAGTAAAACGACTCTTACTCTTTTTACACTCCCCGGGAAAAACAAAAGCTCGAAGCAATCAAGTTTATGACAAATATCTGCAAATATTTCATCCTTACATATCCGGCCACAGATTTTCTGTCTTCCACAGACTGACTGGCTCGAAAAGCCCCGGCTATATCCCGTAATTGGTTGAAACAGTACTTTGACCAAACCGTACAATTCAAGTCATTTCCAAACTCCACTAGTTCATAATGAAACTAAAAACGAGATTTTTAAAGGTTTTGGAGGGCTCTGTGCTTGAATATATTACGATTTCGTACAAATTTAGTTAGTTTTCTTCACAACACGCCTGATGATAGCACTGACAGCCTGCAATGAACGCTATGACAGAAAAATTCAACAACACTCCAAAAACGACAGGAAAGCGGAAAAAAGGGAAAAATACCGTCATCCGACGCCAAATTTTGCAAGAAAACCACCGCTGGCATCGTAATGTCCTGAATCGCAAGGAATCGAGGGTTTATTTGACCTGAAAGCGAAGCAATTCAGGCGGATTTTTGTTTTAAAGAATTCTTGCGAGCGCTTTATTCTATGCTGATTATGCTGTCTTTCTCTTTTCTGATATCACTGGCTGTGACCGGTGGCTTTCACCGGGAAGACAGGTTCTCACGTGCCGACCATTTTGTCTGCAACATTCTATGGATGAGGATAATTAACTTTCGTCAGTGTACACGCGGCGACGTATTATTGGTTTGACTTGTTGGAAGATCTGTAAAACATTGATTTAAAATGTAATTAGGTAGAAATTTCATAACCCGTTAAAACTGATGGTAATTTCAAATATGCTGTAATAGATATGATAGTTTTAACAGTTTAAAGAGTGTTTTTAAAGTAGTTGTGTAGAGATTTTTAGAATCAATTTTTGGATTTTTATTATCAAATATGCTTTTGACATGTGAACTCATAAAATCTAAAGTTAGGTAGTTGTGGGCTAACAAATTGATATGAATGCTTTAAATTTTCCATGGAAGCTTTAAAGGAATGTTTTCATGGAAGCTTTAAAGGAATGTTTAAATGCATGTTCATTTCTCTCGATTAAGAAAGATAGAAAATTAATCAAAATGTTTACTTATAATCTCTACGAGTGAGAATGTTTAATCTCTATGAGTGAGAATGTTTAATGCATCTTAATTACTCACCATGAATGTAAGGGCATGTTCTTGAATCTCGACCCATTCAATTTTTAAAAAATTGAAAAGGATATTTATGTGCATATTAATTTTTTTCAAAAAAGAAAAAGAAAAATTTGACATGTGAACTCATAAAATCTAAATCTAGGTAGTTGTGGGCTAACAAATTGATAAGAATGCTTTAAATTTTTCACGGAAGCTTTAAAGGAATGTTTAAATGCATGTTCATTTCTCTAGACTAAGAAAAATAGAAAATTAATCAAAATGTTTACTTATAATCTCTATGAGTGAGAATGTTTAATGCATCTTAATTACTCACCATGAATGTAAGGGCATGTTCTTGAATCTTGACCCATTCAATTTTTTAAAAAATGAAAAGGATATTTATGTGCATATTAAATTTTTCAAAAAAGAAAAAGAAAAATTTGACAAAACTTCTTAGATATGTAAGTTCTCTTGATAAGAAAATTAGGTGAGAATCTTCTTAAATGAGAAGACCATAAATAAAAATCAAGAGTTAAAACATATAGCCCCAAAATCAAACCAACAAAATAGATAAGAATGTTTATATACACCTTAATTTGTTAAATATTTATATATTTTTTCATTTTTTTAAGAATTCATAAGAATGCTTTATATATTATAGAGATGGAAAGTGCTTACTAACACTTTTTTACTTTGGTTTAGCACCTACTCTAGTTTAACATTTACTCATGGGTCATTTAACTGAAAAACATTACAATGGCTTATTATGATTGGTTAGTGTGTAAATTGTTCTTGATCCCATAATTTATGTTTTGCATTTAGCCTTTTCATACCTAAATACCCTATTTCCATTTTAGTCCTTGTCATCCAACCACTATGTCATTGCGCCCATGGTTTTGTCTCCTAGACAGAGACATGCATAGTAGTGCCCACAACATTCAAAAGCTTATTTTCTAATTTCAATGCCCACCTTTTCACTCTAATTTGCATCTCTATACTATTTTGCATCCAAACAACCATATATGGTCACAAAGATGTTTATTAAATAGAGGGTAAATTGCATAAATAGGGGAGGGAAGAAATAAAATAGAGCAAAACTAAACACAAGTAGCAACAAGCATAACACAACACAATAGAAGCCATTGTTGCACTTGTGCAAGAGCATACATCCACCTCAAACACTCTACATATTTCACAAAGACAATCTTTATCCAATCTTTTCAAATCTTTTGTGAGGGTTTAATCATCAAGTTGTCACTTGGATTTTCCCTCTGTGTTGAAGCTCGTTTGCTGCAACAATCCAGTGAAACATGGGAGTGATCTCAATGTGTGGGACCTTAAAGATGAGATCAAACCTCCAAAGAAGGCTGGTTTCTCTTTCTGAATATAGGATTCAGAGAAAATTATAAACTAAAACTAATATATAACACCACTGGGAAAAGGGAAGGAGAAAACTGAAAGGGAAAAGGTGATACACTGGGTTTAAAATGAAGAACACCCACAAAGCTAAGATGCACAAAATAATTTTATACAGCTGATAAACTCACCCAAATCCTACATATCCTAACAAAGGTAAGGAATAAGAATAGAATTGCAAGAAAATAAACATTTACAAGCAATAACTAGTCCCAGATTACATAGAGTTAAAATAGCATGAAAAGGCAAAATAACCAGTATTGTATTGCACACAATACAGTTACAACATTATTGTTTTATATTTAATAAAAAATCTTTCAATTTTTTAAAAATGACAAGGATATTTATGTGCATATTAATTTTTTCCTAGAAAAATAAATACAAAATTTGACAAAACTATCTTGATCCCATAATTTATGTTTTACATTTAGCCTTTTCATACTTAAATACCCTAATTCCATTTTAGTCCTTGTCATCCAACCACCGGATGTCATTGCGCCCATGGTTTTGTCTCTTAGACAAAAACATGCATAGTAGTTTCCACAACATTCAAAAGCTTATTTTCTAATTTTAATGCTCACCTTTTCACTCCAATTTGCACATCCAAGCTATACTTTTTTGCATCCAAACAACCATAAATGGTCACAAAGATGTTTATTAAATAGAGGGTAAATTGCATAAATAGGGGAGGTAGGAAATAAAATAGAGCAAAAATAAACACAAGTAGCAACAAACACAACGCAACACAATAGAAGCCATTGTTGCACTTGTGCAAGTGCATACACCCACCTCAAACACTTTGCATATTTCAAAAAGACAATCTTTATCCAATCTTTTCAAATTTTTTGTGGGGTTTAATCACCATTAAGGAAGTTTTGTTGTTCAACCTAGACATGTATCTTCATCTTCTTGCTTGTGCCACATGTTATGTTTCTGCCTAGACATAGTCTAATCTTCATATTTTCTATGTTCAACCTTATGATGTTTCCCCTTCTCTCCCACCATTCTTGTAGGCCTTTCACACTTGGGGGACATGTCTTTGTCTTTTCTTTTCTAGTCTAGTCATGTCATGCTCTTCATTCCATTGTTGTACCTGCTTTCATTTTTCTTGGTATAAATGTCATTAGTTTTAAATGTTATTATTACCTATATGTCCATTTATATTGGTGATAATTTTACATAAAATATTAAACCACAAATGTCATTTTTTTTAGTGTTTCTACCATAAGTAACATTATTCTTGATTAAAAAATTATTTCACATGTTATATCTTATGTAAAGCCATTTTCTTCTAGCAAAAATATTTTCATTAGAAATTTATGCTTTATATCTTATGCCACTTTCATTATGTTTTTTTCATTAACACAAAATCTTACACAACACTTGTCCTCATACTAGGGGCACAATTGGGGGCAAACTTGTTGTCCCCCATGTTTTAACTTAAATGATCATATATTTTCTAAACATGTATATATATTTTAAGAGCCAATAATTTTTTTAACTAGTATTTCACTTCTATCAACAACCCTTTTCCATTGTAACATCAAATTGATCACATAGTTATGTATGCAATCAGTTTGAGGGAGGGATGTACATATTACTTTTCTTCCTTACACATGTACACACAGTGCAATGGTTAAAGTGACACCTTAATGGGTCATACACCATGCACACCCTAGGTAAAGTGACTGTATGATATGGGTCCTACATCGCACAATGGTTAAAGTGGCACCTTCATGGATCCTACACCAAGAAACAGTTAAAGGGATTCCATCATGGGTTCTAAACCAATCACACTAATCATGGATTGTATCCTTTGTGGGGGGCGCCATCTTGGTAACAATTCCATAACTATTGCATATAACACAATTCCTTTTATTTTCCAACCTACTTTCGTAGGGTTTCACAAAGGTTGTTGGCATCATTTTAAGCCACTCCTACTTTTTGTGTTGTTCTAAATCAATTTGAATCTTGTGTGCATAATTATTTGTAAGTAATAACTAATTCTCATGCCCATTTGTAAGTGATAGCTGAATTTAAATGTGAGTGATAATCATTTTGCATGTGAAGTACATCATGTTTTGCATTAGACTCAATTAGCATGAGTTATTGAACATCGGGGTAAAGCACCTATAGAACCCCATATTATAATAGTAATGTAGATCTTTGTTCTTAATACAAAGTAGTATGCTCTATGTTAATTAAATGGATATGAAATACCTTGTATGATCACATAGCTTAATAAGGAGAATCTTGTTTAGTTTACATGTGTGCATGCTTATATTTTAAGTATGCTTAACTACAAATCTACACATGTGACTAGTTATTTGATTTAGCAAATAGTTCAATGCATGAGTTTCTAATGAAGGTGCCAAGCCCTTCTTGCACTTTAGATGAGATGTGTGACTATAAACTAATGTACCAAGAAGCTATGTAGGGATGCATTAATCATATTAAATGGAGGAAATCTAAGAACAAACCTAATGGTTAACATTTTGGTTTTATTATTAAGGCCTTGTATGAGGCTCTATGTTATTCAGGAAGATACCTTGGAAATAACATGTAACGAGATCAACAAATGACTATCATGAAAAGTGGAGGAGTTAATTGAAGCAAAAATATGTGTTAATAAAAGATCCATCAATGGCAAGAGAGAGTTGTTTGTTGATGACCTATATATAAAGAACTTTGGGTTGAATTGCCTAAGCACCTATTCAACTGGTTGTCTAGATGGCTTTGATGGTGCTAAAGTTTACATCATGTTCTTGTTACTTGGACATCTAAGTTAGTTGCTTAGCTAAAGCATTCTAATCCATTATGGGCATGCACCATCAAATTATTTGTGAAAGGTTCCATTGATTTGTACATCAATTAGTTTGTGTTGTCAACCTACTTATTGATTTAACAAGCCTTGATTAAGTTTTTTATTCCTTTAAGTCATAAATTGTTTAAAGGAATTTAACTTTGGTTAAAAATGTTATTAGTGGAGAAGTGTGTTGAAGCTTTCTTGATGGAGTAATTCCCTCACTGCATTGAAGGACGCATGGTTGAAGACACAACTAGGTTGTGAATCAGCATGCAAAGTGAAAAGGAGATCATTATTATTATTGAGTGTAATGAGCATTGGGAGAAATATATAAGGTAGAAAGAGGTTAAATTTTAGTTGAAGTAGATGTGAGGCCCATTATCCTTCTACAAGAGTCACATGTAGCTAATGCTACAAGCATTCTACAAGTATTCTATTTTATTATGTGATGACTCCAATTTTTGGATCCATGTTATTTTGTAAACTTATTCACATTTTTGTACTCAATTTTGGAAATGAATTTTGTACATGCGTATGTTGATATCTTGATTTCATGACCATGTTAATAGATTACCATATTCTATGTGTGATTTCTCTATGGATAGAGTAGATTAGTTATTGCTTATGTTTTATAGTGTCTTAGTTGTGTGATCAAACTCATGATGTAAGATGGAAATTAACTAGTAATCTCCTTGGTTTATTTTCTTGAGGTATGTGCATAAAAATGGAGGGCCAAAAGGGGGTCAAAAGTGACCACTTTTTTCCTGAAATCATAAAAAATGATCTTTGATGAGTAATTCAAGATACCCACACACAAAATTTCAAAATGTGAAAAGAATGATATTAGTAGTGCTTAGAATCTAGTTACTAAATTACAATTTTTTTTAAATGGTGGAGATTAAAGGTGTCAAAAAAGAGGAGCACACAAAGTGGTCCTATTTTTGTTAAAAAAAAATGTAATATAGCATTAGGTGTGCTCCCCTAAAATGTTGGTTTTAAAAAAGTATCCCACAAATCCCTTTGATGAAAAGTTAGCTAACATTACATAGTTTATGTTAAATTTTCTACTAATTTTTTAATAAATATATAATTTTTTACTAATTTTCAAAGTAAGGATTATTTGTAAAAGTTACAAGTTGATTAGTCAAAATTAGAAAGATCAGATGCCACTATAAAAGGATTTGATAATATCGGTCAATAGCCTATGGGTTGTATTTTCTTCCTATCACTTTAGTGCCATTTACTCTTGATACACCATTACATTTGATGACTAGAAGATAAATGCCTTCTACACTTCATCAAAATTGGAAGTTCATTCATAAAATAAGAGGTATGTGATACATGTAGATAATCATCCATTTAGTCATTGTCATATGGTTAAGGAGCGTAAAATTGCTATTAAAAAAAATCAACCAACCAAAGAGATGCCTAAACAAGGTAACAAAAATTTAAGGATGAATGAAAAGAGGAACACCCGGATGAAGATCCCCTATAGAATTATAATGTTATATTTGGAGATGATTGTAGCACAATGGATTTCAAGAAATAATATGTTATTGGGTCATCCTTTGATACTTATACATGAGATTTGTGTCTTCTACACTTCATCAAAATTTGAAGTTCATTCATAAAATAAGAGGTATGTGATACATGCAAATGATCATCCCTTTAGTCATTGGTAGATGGTTAAGGAGCATAAAATTGCTATTACAAAAAATCAACCAACCAAAGAGATGCCTAAAAAAGGTAACAAAAATGTAAGGATGAATCCAAAGAGGAAACCCAGATGAAGATCCCCTACAGAATGATAATTCTATATTTAGAGATGATTTTGGTACATTGGATTTCATGCCTGCTTTTTCAAGAGAATACAAGATTGATCCTAGAGATTTTAATATTCATCCTCTTTATATATGGATCCATCTATCTATGGTTGTGTGCTTCCTAGATAGAAAAATGTTAATAAAGAGTAAAAATTAGCTTGTGTGTGTGTGTGAAATTAATTTAGAGAGTAGTACTTCCATTGTAGATTCTTCTACTTCATCTCTAACATTTAAAAAGTTATATGGTCATGGATATAAAATACTAAAAAAAATTAGATACGAAGGAAAAGAACTTGAATGTCATGAAAATGGTATTCTTGAGCTAATTGAGTTACCAAAAAATAAATGACATCAAGGCATTGTTTACATGTGCCAAAAGATATTGTGAAATTGTTAAGTAAGTGCAAAAAGAAGAATAAGGAACATGAAATGTCTATAATATACATACATACGTACGTACGTATGTACATACATACATACATACATGCTTGCATGCATACATGCATATATACATAACTGAGCTTTGGAGATACATATTTTTCATATAGATACTACAGCATTTAGTGATTTAGTTAAAATTGATTATGAGGTTTCTTCTTGTTTATTGATTGATTTACCCTATGATAGAGATGTTATCATGACTTAAAATGTTTATTGATTTGTTAGCATCAAAGCACGTTATTAGAGTTATATCATTTGCATACACACACAAGCTTACAAGAAATAGGTAAATAACAACATATAAACATTAAATAAAACATATCATGAGCAAATATAGGGAAAAACATACATATGTGTGTATACATCCTCTAATATGTGTTGAAGGGCACAAGACAACTGAGAGGGGTGGTGAATCAATTGTATCAAAAACTTTAACTTCTTTACATAATATCACTTTCACATTCACTTAATTTAACTCCTTATTCTGTTATGAACATTAAACATGAATAGTAGAATCAAAACATGAACACATCAACACCATACACACATGAACACCATATTTTTATGAGGAAAACCCTAAACAGGGAAAAACCATGGTGAGTGTTAGCTCACAATATAATGTAGTAACAATATTGAATAATAAAGTAGCTCACTACCAAAGGGCTCACTTCCCAAATGAAAGGCTCACTGCCAAAGGGTGGCTCATTGCCGAGGGTTGGCTCACTATCAGGGTTGGCTCACTGCTAGGATGAACTAATATAGTAGCATCTACACCATGCCTGAGTTCAGTTCCATTGAAGCACAATATCTCCTCTACTTTGCTCTGCTTTTACAACTCACACTTTATCTTCGCATCTTCACACACTCACACCTCACTCACAAATTCATTACATACATTTATACCTATCATCAACCTTGGAATGTACATCAAGGTTAGCATTACATTCTACAACCATTGGAACAATCTCTAAGGTCAGCATTACATTCTACAACCATTGGAACAATCTCCAAGGTTAACATACATACAGAAATTAGCTTAAGACTAGACCTAAAGAAACTTGCGGAGTAAATGAATGAAGGAGGAACACTTCACGGCTTAGCTCAGACCCAAATACATCTTTAGATACTACAACATGCTTCCATAATCCACGAATCACCTTTGCAACAAGTGTGACAAACCAAGTCGGCTAGAACAAGTGCACACATCAAGAACACTTAGATGCTTTCAAGAACTTCACTGTAGCCTACGGATCAAGCACATGCCCTCAATACATTCTGGAGATATCTACGAACAACATAGAATCACTTGGGAGCTAACAAATCCAACCGCAATAGATCTTACTTGAAGACAACAAATATTACTTGAAGACATATCACAGACTGCTTCTCAATAGACATTTTTGAACTCTGTTAATCAATAACTTGCTTTTTAGAACACCAAATCACAAATCCTTTGGAATGAAAATAGCTAAGGACCTTGTGAGCATAAGTCTAGAATCGCAAGACCAAAATCCAACCTGTAGAGAAATGCAAAGCAAAATACTATCTCCCTGTCACTCTACAAACATTGCCAGGCACAATCTTCAAACTGGTGAATAGAACTTTTTATGTACAACAATCTGGACCACCAAATTCTAGATTTAACATCTTCAAACACTTCTCTAAAACATATCCAAATATCATACTCTAGTCTTCAATACAGAGAAAATGCGGAGCAAAATGCTCAGACAGTGTTCTTATCATGACAACTCAATCAATCAACAAACAACAATATCAAAAGATATAGTTGGCACCAATGACAACACAAACATGTTGACATGAATGACAACACTAGTTAGCACATACTTGCAACAATCTCCCTCTTTGTCATTGATGGAAACATATGATGTGAAAAACTGAATAACATGTTCCTTCATCAAGACACACTTATGCATCAGGACTCCCCCTTTCTTTTTACACATCTGAACTCTTTCTCCCCCTGAGTTTTTCACATGACAACACTAGTTAGCACATACTTGCAACAATCTCCTTCTTTGTCATTGATGGCAACATATGATGTGAAAAACTGAATAACATGTTCCTCCATCAAGACGCGCTTATGCATCATGACTCCCCCTTTCTTTTTACACATCTGAACTCTTTCTCCCCCTGAGTTTTTCACATGATCTCTCTTCCCCTTTGGCATCAATGGAAAAGGGCATCACATCTCTTCTGCTACACATACTTTCACACTACTGCTTTGATTAGTCTAAAATAATTCTTTACTCTGGAATTCAACAATCATCTCAAACCACTACCTGCTCCCGTTGAGAGGTAGCCTCCAACATCAATCCAAAAAAGAGAAATGTACTTTGAAGCATACTGGACTGATGCATCTAGTTCAAGGAAGGAGGGGCAATAACCCCTAATTTCTCCCGGAGATACTCAAATGTGTCTTTTGGAAGAGCCTTAGTGAATATATCAGCAACTTGATCTTTTGTGGGCACATACTCAAGCTTCACCTCATTCTCTGCAACTTTCTCTCTCAAAAAGCGATACTTAATTGAAATGTGCTTTGTCTTTGAATGCATCACTAGAATCTTTGAAATATTTATGGCACTTGTGTTATCACAAAGAATAGGGATTGGCCCATCATACTCAACTTTGATATCCTTTAAGGTTTGTTTCATCCATAGCACCTGAGTGCAACATGATACTGTAGCAATATATTCTACCTCTGCAATAGACAAGGAGACTAATTCTTATTTATTTCTATGCCATAACACTGCCCTATCTCCAAGGAAGAATGCACCTCCACTTGTGCTTTTTTTGTCATCAACACATCCAGCCCAATCTGTATCTATATAGACACTTAAAGAAAAATCATTGTTCTTAGGATACCACAAACCATGATCAGCAGTGCCCTTCAAATACCTGAATATCCTTTTCACTACCATCACATGTGATTCTCTGGGATCTGATTGAAATCTGGCCATAAGATAGACTACATGCATGATATCCGGTCTGGTAGCAGTCAGGTACAATAGTCCTCCAATCATTGATCTGCACTTACTTTGATCAGCCTTAGGAGATTCATCATTCTTTCTCAGTTTACAACTAGTAACCATAGGAGTGCATACCAGTTTAGAGTCCTCCATTCCAAACTTCTTCAACAATTCCCTAACATACTTTGATTGAGAAATGAAAATGCCTTTATCTGTCTGATTGATTTGTAGTTCAAGAAAGAAGTTCATCTCACCACACATAGACATCTCAAATTCATTTTGCATTTAATTTACAAAATTCTTGCACATCTCTTCATTTCCACCAAATATGATATCATCTGCATAGACTTCAATAATTAGGATTTGATCTTTTATTACCTTGATATACAAATTACTATCTGTGGACCCTTTATTGAAACCCTGTTGCAACATATACTTATCTAGTCTTCCATACCAAGCTTTGGGAGCTTGCTTCAATCCATACAAAAGCCTTCTTCAACTTGCATACCATGTCTGGTTTGTCTAACATTTGGAACCCATCCAGTTTCTCTATGTAGACCTCTTCTTCTAGCTCACCATTCAGGAAAATAGATTTCACATCCATCTAATATACCTTAGAATTTTTATGTGCTGCAAATGCTAAAAACAGTCTGATAGCTTCCATTCTTGTCATTGGAGCATAGGTCTCTTCATAGTCAATTCCTTCCACTTGTGAGTAGCCTTTACACACAAATCTTGCCTTGTTTCTCACAACTCCAACTTCATTCAGTTTGTTCCAGAAAACCCACTTTGTTCCAATTACATTCTTGTTTGTAGGTCTAGGGACAAGTTCCCAAGTCTTGTTCTTCTCAATCTGTAGTAATTCTTCTTTCATTGCCTTAACCCAATGCTCATCATTGCATGCTTCATTTACTGTTTTAGGTTCCACCTTTGAAGGTAGACAGAGATTTACTTGTTCTTCTGCAGTCCTGCTTCTTGTCATCACACCTTTCCTTTTGTCACCAATAATCTGATCTTTAAAATGATCTCTTTGCACATACTTGGGAGTTTTAGGAATTCTTACCAGAGCTTCAGCTTGATCTTCTTCTTCTTCAGGAGTAGCTTGTACTTCAGTCTGAACTTCCTTTTCTTTGCCTTTTTCAATCTTTTCTGTGTCAGTAGATCCATCTGACTCATATCCATCTGGTTGCATGTCTTCATCTACCTTCACATTTGCACTTTCAATGATCTTTCTCAGTCTTTTGTTATAGCACCGGTAAGCCTTGCTCTTAGTAGAGTATCCAAGGAATATGCCTTCATCACATCTAGCATCAGACTTTCCTAATTCTTTATCTCTTCTTATGCAACATTTGCCTCCAAATTTTTTGAAGTATTTGATAGTAGGAGTTCTACCATACCACAGCTCATAAGGTGTCTTTATTTCTTTTGCTCTGATTTGTACTCTGTTCTGAATGTAGACAGCAATGTGTATTGCTTCTTTCCAAAATACTTCTGGTAGGTCTGCTTCCTTGATCATTATTCTGGTAGCTTCTTGAACAGTTCTCCATTTTGTTGAGGAGTCCAGGGGGTAGACAAATGTCTCTTTATTCCATGTTCTTCACAAAAAGCATTGAACTCACTTGAATTAAACTCACCACCTCTGTCAGACCTTAAGCATTTGATTCTCAAATCCAACTCATTTTCAACCATAGCTTTGAATGCCTTGAACTCATCTAGTGCTTCTGCTTTTTCTCTAAGGAAAGTAACCCAAGTCATTCTTAAAAAATCATCAATAAGAAGCATGAAATACCTTTCACCTTGCAAACTTCTTATTCTTGTAGGACCACATAGGTCTGTATTCACCAACTCCAACAAACCGGTAGAGGATTGTTCTTTTCTCTTGAAAGTAGTCTTTGTCATCTTCCCAAACTGACATTCTTTGCATATATCATTTGTAAGTTTTATAATCTTAGGTAGATCTCTTATAGCTTGAACAATTCTTATTCTCACCAGATTATTGAATTTAATATGACACATTATCCTATGCCATAGCCAACTTTCATCTGTCTTAGCCAACAAACAACAATTTTTAGCACCTTTCAAATGATAGACATTACCATGAGTCTTCTTACCAGTAGCAATTAAGGTTCCAGAGCTATTCTTTATCTTACACCCATTGTCCTTGAACACAAGATTATACCCTTTGTCACACATTTGTATAACACTTAGAAGATTATGCTTTAAGCCCTTGACATAAAGAACATCATCTGTATTGTGCTTGCCATCAAAAGTAATAGATCCTTTTCCACAAATCTTACCAGCTCCATCATCACCAAACCTAACAAGTCCTCCATGATATTTTTCAAACTTAACAAACTTACTCTTGTCTCCTATCATGTGATTTGAACATCCGTTGTCAATGATCCATTCATCCTCCTTTTCAACATGAAATACAAACAACTCTCTTGGACTTCCTTCCTTAACACAACTTGCAAGATTAGCAAAAACAAGTTCTTCTCTAAGTGCAATAAACAAGCATTCACTACTATTACCATCATCAGAATTAGATTCATCATCAGTTACACCATCATCATCTCTAACATAGTAACTCTTTCTTACCATCTTTCCTTTACTTTCATTGATTTTCAAAGCTCTGTCAGGACATCTTGGAGCATAGTGATCAATTTTACCACAATTGAAACATTTGAAAGGTAACTTACCTTTGAACTTTCCTTTGCTACCTCTTTTTATTTTGCTTGCAAATTTTGCTTCAAGCTCTGCAAAATCTTCTTCATTTGATTCCACAACATATTTCTCTGATCTAGCAGTCTTTTCTTCCTTGGATTTTAAAGTAGTATTAGTTTTCACAGGGCCATTAGTAGTACCAAACTCTCTCATCTCAAAAGCAATCAGTTTTCGAATCAATTGATCTTTTGTAAGTTTGCTCATATCAAACAATTCTTCAATGGTAGATACCTTTTAACTATAAGATTTGGGAAGAGTTCTAAGTATCCTATCTATAACATCCTCATCCTTTAATTTTCCACCAAGACCCCTGATGCCGCTGACAACTTCATCAATCTGTTGTATGTAACTTGTTATGTTCTCATCTTCAACCATTCACATGGTTTCATATGTGGTCTTCAAGTTCTGCAACTTAACCTTCTTGACAGATGCATCACCTTCATAAATTTTCTTCAATTTGTCCCAAATCTCATGAGCAGTTTCTAGATCCACAACTTTTGTCATTTCAGTGTTAGACAGGGCATTTAATAGAGCATTTTTAGCTTTATGATTAGTCTCAAAATCTTTAATCTCTTCATTAGATTGCGGATCATTTTTAGGTACTTTGTATTTATTTTTGACCATTGCCCAAACATTATAACCAATAGAAATAAGATAACTTTCCATTCGTACCTTCCAGTAGGCATAATCAGATCCATCAAACTGAGGAATGTCTTTCTTGTGTGCCAACTCGGATCTACCTTAAGCTGTTAGCCTTTCTTCCAAGGAACCTCACTCTGATACCAATTGTTGAAAGGCACAAGACAACTGAGGGGGGGGGGTGAATCCGTTGTATCAAAAACTTTAACTTCTTTACACAATATCACTTTCACATTCATTTAATTTAACTCCTTATTCTGTTATGAATATTAAACATGAATAGCAGAATCAAAACATGAACACATCAACACCATACACACATGAACACCAAATTTTTATGTGGAAAACCCTAAACAGGAAAAAACCACGGTGAGTGTTAGCTCACAATATAATGTAGTAACAATATTGAATAACAAAAAGGCTCACTGCCCAAATGAAAGGCTCACTACCAAAGGGTGGCTCACTATCGAGGGTTGGCTCACTGCCAGGGTTGGCTCACTGTCGGGGTTGGCTCACTACTGGGGTTGGCTCACTGCTAGGATGAACTGATATAGTAGCATCTACACCATGCCTAAGTTTAGTTCCATTGAAGTGCAATATCTCCTTCACTCTGCTCTACTTTTACAACTCACACTTTATCTTTGCATCTTCACACACTCACACCTCACTCACAAATTCTTTACATACATTTATACCTATCATCAACCTTGGAATGTACATCAAGGTCGGCATTACATTCTACAACCATTGGAACAATCTCCAATGTCAGCATACATACATAAATCAACTTAAGACTAGACCTAAACAAGCTTGTGGAGTAAATGAGTGAAGGAGGAACACTTCACGGCTTATCTTGGACCCAAATACATCTTCACACACTACAACATGCTTCCACAATCCACAAATCACCTTCACAACAGGTGTGACAAACTAGGTCGGCTAGAACAAGTGCACACATTAAGAACACTTAGATACATGCTTTCAAAAACTTCATTGTAGCCTACAGATCAAGCACATGCCTTCAATACATTCTGGAGACATCTATGAACAACATAGAATCACTTGGGAGCTGACAAATTCAACCGCAATAGATCTCACTTGAAGACAACAAATATCACTTGAAGACATATCACAGACTGCTTCTCAACAGATACTGTCGAACTCTGTTAATCAATAACTTGCTTTCCGGAGCATCAAACCACAAATCCTTTGGAATGAAGATAGATAAGGACCTTGTAAGCTTAATTCTAGAACTGCAAGACCCAAATCCAACCTATGGAGAAATGCGGAGCAAAATACTATCTCCTTGTCACTCTGAAAACATTGCCATACACAATCTTCAAACTAGTGAATAAATTTTTTTCTGTACAGCGATCTGGACCACCAAATTCTAGATTTAGCATCTTCAAACACTTCTCTAAAACATATCCAAATCTCATACTCTGGTCTTCAATACAGATAAAATGTGGAGAAAAATGCTCATACAATGTTCTTATCATGACAACTCAATCAATCAACAAACAACAATATCAAAAGATATAGTTGGCACCAATGACAACACAAACATGTTGACATCAATGAAAACACTAGTTAGCACATACTTGCAACAATGTGATACTAATCTCACTAGGGGTAGATTGAAAGTAATTGAATCTAAGTCCCAATGCTTAACCAACCTTACAAGCCTGCACATATCAAGGGTGGCATGTTCATATATCTCAACTTGACCATGTCTAACTATTCTCTCTATGCATATGGCATGGGCCCCAAGGTTTGTAACCTCTATAGTGGGTGATTTTGTGATTACATGCAACAATGTATCTCATCCTACATTCATAGGAAAACAATGTTTCCTATTAGTACCTCCTCATGATCACTAATCAAGTATAAAACATTGACAATTGACTAAAGTCAAGATTTTAGAAACAAAGAGGGATCAATTCTATAAAATTTGGGTTAATACCACAAGTCAATCTTGTAGAAAGATGATTGGTTCCACAAAAATGAGGTTATCAACAAAACTAGGGTCACATATGTAGATGTATAAATTGCCCACAAAATATGTACATTAGATTCACAAAAATCTAAACATTTTTCAAAATTGATTTTTTTATACAAAAAGTAATAGAAATTTGTCATATTGTCTTTGGCTCCACTCCCATAGATATCTAAGTATTGATTGGCATGGTGTGAAACATGTTAGCTCTCTTTTGGGCTCTCTCTCAAGTGTGTAGTTGTAAATGAATTGTCTTTTCCCTCTTCACCCTTCTATATATAGTAAGGGAATACTACCTTTTGGCATGCACCTTTTTACCAATTTTTTCCTAATTGATTACAAATGACACAAGATGTTATTTTCATAATGATCTACCTATTCAGCATGACACTATACTATTTACATATTTCAACAACATTTACAGTGGTCTTCTATGGGACAATACACATGCATATAGCACCTTCCGTGTAAGTTTATTTGTGGATGCATCAATAAATTTAATAAAAATTACATTTCAGAGACATTTCACATGGCATCAATTATTATTGGACACTTTTTGGTAGGATATACAATTTATTATAGGGTCCAAATGCTAGTGATATATAGATTCAATGGGTATATAGACTCAAAGGGTTTCAATATTCAAAAAATGTTAGTTGCATGTTAATAGTTCATCATTTAGATTCAATATATATGGTTTCAAAGAGCCTCAACTTTAGGCTTGTAGTTTTAGTGATTCTTTAATTATAAGGGACAAGATCAGATGGTTGTTAGATTTAGTGTGGCCTTCAACTTTGATATATCTTTTAACCTATTCTCCTTATCCTACTTGCTTTTCACTTGCATGTTGTCATTGTTATATTCTTGACCATAGGTGCTCTTATCCATATGGTTGCATGCTTACACCCTAGGAATATGTTCTCATATCTTGTCATTACATGCTCACATTCATATGCCTTCTTGATAAGACTTACATGTCTTATGTAGTGTTTTAGCTTATCTTAGTAACTTGTTGCCCTCACTATTGGGGGAAACATTGGAGGGTTGTCACTGAACTTATATATGTTCTTACATGATTTTACAGCTTGTTGTTTTAGTTTTTACTTGACACATGATGTTTTTGATTAAGATAAGATGCTAGCATAGGAGCAGAACCCGATAACAAAACCAAACGGCAGCAAAGCAGGCCTAGGGCCACTAATAGCCGACAAATAGCCAACTAACAGTTCAACCAAAAACTTAAACAAAACATATAACGTGTCTTAAAAGTTTTTTGTAAACATAAAGCAAAAATCCCCTAACTAAGAAGAGATTTCCAATCATCAGATATAACATTGATTAAATTTTCCTGATCCTCCAGGAGAGAATCTGCGGTCTTCTTACGATCCACCTGCATGATAGAAAAGACTTTAGCAGCCTTGAGTGAATTCTTCAGCACCATTTTTACCAGATTCTTAACCTTTATCTCCATCGCAAACAGGCGAGCCTTCATAACAACGAGCTCAACTTCCATCTTCTTGTTGTCCACGTCCCTTCTAACACTCATCACTTCCATCTCAGGGGTTTCCTGCACCTCAATTTTTGACACATGATGTTATTCATGACATTGTTACATGATTATTGAGCTAATATGATCATATCTTTTACATCACTTTTATTTGTCTCTTCCAATTCCTTTTATCCTTCAAATGAAACCAACAAGGAATTAGAGGGGGAAAATAATATCACTAACAATCTTTGATGATTATGAATATAGTAATTATCTCATAGTTACAATGGCTCCTTCACAAAAAAAAATATCATTCTCTTGTGCAAGCTCCTTTACAACCACATTTGTTAGTTTCTTGAATAGGCTTATGTAACCATAGTCTTCGTGGGATCCTTAACAATTATATTTATAAGTTCTTGTTGTAGGTTCCTTCACAACCATATATATTAGTACTTATTGTAAGATTATTTGTAGTTATATTTATTACCTTTTGTTGTTGGATCCCTCACAACTCCATAAAGGTTAGTTCTTAAGTAGGCTCCCTCACACCCATATCTCTTTTTGTTGCAAGATCCTTTATAGCCTTTTTTAACTTTTAGTTTTCATTCTTTGACGTTGTTGAGTAGTAGTTGTTAGTGCCTTTTTTATATATATTAGATGATATTCATGGAATTCTATGCTTGTAGGTACATGGAGGGAGTTTTCTTCAAGAAGAATGATAAAAATGTCAAATAGATTTATGACCAATAGACAAAACATTCATATATATCTATATCATATTTATATGTGTCTATTATTTACTTTCACATTGATTGCTTGTTTATTTTGACATGCATTATTTGTAGTAGTTCACATCTAAGTGGGTGAGTGTGAGATCATGATGGGCCAAACAATACCCCGAAGTGGCAATGAAAATGCTAAAAGCAAACTTAAGTAACTTCATGTCAAAAAATGAATGATTTATCTACACAATTTAAAAATAAGGTAGTAATAAAACTATTAGAAGTGAAGGTGCAAACCACACAATGGAAATCTAATTCAAACCTTATTAATGTCCTCTAAATAATGTAGAATCAATGCAGATTGCAATAGAAATAAAACCCACTACACAGAAATAACATGCATTAAGAACTGAACACATAACACAGTATGTAACGTGGAGAAAACCCTTTCGGGTAAAAAACTCCACCAAGAAAAGAGGCTCCAAGTTGTATTATCTTCAAATATGAGATTACAATACATGCACTTCCTCTTCTTCTTTAGTCTTCAATCCAACGATGCCTGCTACTCTCAACTCTGCTAAAAATTAGCCCTAATATCCTTATAAAAGGGAGTTGCCTTCTAGGGCAAGAAACCTGACATAATATCGACTATCAGATTTGTGACCTAATGACAAACGATTCAGATTTACAATGATAATTAAATTTGGCTCTGGGGTTGCTACCCCTAAGCCCACACAAGGGGGAAACCCTCCTGCAACCCCCTGTCGTAGATGAATTAGCATTGAGGACCGGATATAAACATGCGGCTGAAACAAGATCACTGCTGGTGAAACCTTTCATCCCTTATGGGTGATTTACAAAATAATAATAGGAATAATAAATTACATAGGATTTACAATGTTGATGGCACCTTAATCCTAACAAAAACTTGTAGTAAATTGAATGTATTTTATGGGCTAGTATTTTTTTAATAAATCTTAAAATTAATTTAGTGAAAATATGATATTTTAATGAAGCACTACTAATTTTTTTAGAAAAACATAAAAAATAGGTGTCATTCCAACCAACCTAAGTATAAGTAAAACAGAATATTTTTCCTCCAAAGTTTGGATTTAAGTAAAGGACTCATGAGCAGATATGACACATATTTGTTTGAATTTTAATAAATCAATAATTATTTATGATTTTTTTATTGTGACTTTTAAAAGTATTAAGAAATCATTTTCTGGCCAACCTAACTTGGTCAAAAAATATGAAATTCATTTTTTTTTAATAAAAATTATAGCCAATTAAGCCTAGAATGTGATGCATCTTTTTTATTTAAAAAAAGATAAATAGTTTGAAAGTTATGAATATTTTTCAATATGTATATCTATTAGAAATTCAAACATAGTGTATGTAGAAAATTAATAATAATTACCTATTAAAATTATAACAAGGAATATATTATATTTTTAGAATCCTAATAGTTTCCTCTACAAACCCTTTTCATTTTATTATATTTGGTTACAAAAAAAATTGTCAACTTCAAGGACAAAGTCATGAAATTTTTTAAGATAACTCTAAATGGGTGGTTTTGCAAGTTTCTTTGGCAAGTTTTAGGACTCCCACTTACATAAATCCAAGGTAATCCCAAGGAATTTTTGGAGGGATTCCATATTTGAGCTAGAAATATTATCACTTTTTCCATCCAAATCTAAATTGAAGTCTAAATTTGCAAGCACTTTTTTGTCCAACGAATTTTTTTGGCCATTGCCACGCTTTGGCCCATCATGATCTCACACTCACCCAAGTCAAAGTGGGGAAAAATGTAAGGGTGAGAGATGAATACCTTGCACTTTCCCCTTTACTTTGGAATCATTTTGACTAGTTTATGCCATATGTAGTGAGTAGCATGCAATTCATGTATTTTCATGTGAAAGTTGCAAAATAACACAATCCTTGATTATGCTAACTCCACACATCCCAAGGATCCAAATCAACTGTGAATTCTTCTCATTCCTTGACTTGGGTTGAATCTATTATTGTGAATTTTACCCCCAATTTTATAAAATTAAATTTAAATATGTGCCCAAGCCAACCCCTTTCCAATTAGTCATTACTTGCCAACTTGAGTGTGAAATCTTCAAATTTGCATGCTATGGTGTTGTATAAAATGACAAATCCTAATTCATTTGAATCATCTAGAGGGGGATCATTGAGGGCTTCATTACACATTATATTTGTAAGATCAAATATTGAATACCCTATGATTTTAGCACTACAAATTGACCTCAATTTAGTGTCCATAGCCCCTACCATGTTTTTAGGTTCATTTAGCTATATCCTAGCCTTTATCCCAGTCTCAGTGACAACATGAGCCTTATGTTTATGTACATAAATGTTTTTATGCCTTTGTGAATATGTTGTGTAAATCCAGTGTTCTTCTATCATTTTGACCTCTTTTTGACCTTGTTGTACTTGGACAACAACACGATTGTGTGGATGTCCATGTGACATGATGGCATCCACTAACTTTGCAATCGTACAATGACTATTTTCTTCAAAATTTACCACCTTACTATATAGGGACATGTAGATGTAATTTCCCAAGGATCTATTGGGCAAATTTGAGCAAGCAATTTACATTCCATGACCCTTAAACTTCCCTCTCAACTCAAACTTTTGAATCAATTAAGCATTCTACACTCTCCATCAAGCAATCTCTTGCATTCCAACAATTTTGTGAAACATTCCAGCATTCTTGAGCTTTAGAGTAGTAGCTACAAACCTCCAACATTGGCCTTCCTTGGTTCTTCATGGTTGAGGACTTGTGTTTGCAATCTTGGTAGCTACCATCTTCATTTTCATGTTTCTTGTCTTATTTCCATTTCTCCATTATTTTTGTAGCTTCTCTTTGTGTTGTAACTTCCATGTTGGAACTTAAAGGATTTCAATTCCAATTGCATCCTCACACACACTAGGGTATTAATCCTTATAGACCTAGGATTTAATACTTATAGATTTTAATTTGGTTTGTTGATCTTAGTCTTAGATACATGTAGGCTAAGTGCACACACATTTCTGTTTCCTCTATATCATTAGCTACCCATGGAGGTCATGTTAGGTCTCAAAAATGTAGGTTGTTAACCTTAAGAGGTTGCCAATCTCTCTTGATGCTTTTGGCTAACGTCACGGGGCAAATATGGCTAAAACCCCCTTCACTTCAGGCTCTGCCAGACCTAGGTGGGTATACCTTGACTATTAATGCAGACTTATATGACCTTCACAGTGGCATATGGGTGTGAAGTAGATGTTAGGCTGTGAACTATTATTATTCCTAATATGTGAGTTTTTAATGTGTGAATAATTTTGTGGAATGTAAAAGATTGTTATATGACCAGTGCCTAATGTTATTGAGTAATGGGGTCAAGATTCATATGCTTTGTGGATCAAATTGGCTTAACTCTGAATATTTGACACCTTTTAAATGTTTACACCTTATGTAAAATGTGCAAGATTGTTGATTGTTAGACTCTTCTTTAAGATCCAGTTGATATTTCCCAAGTTACTGTGGTTATTTGAAAGGATTTAATTATATTTTGAAGGAAACCAACTAAACTGATTTACTTAAAGGATTTTAACTCGGGGTAGAGACCAATAAATATAAATCATTTAGAAGACTTAAATCAACTTCAAATAGAAACTAATCACAAACACACCACACAGAGACAAAAAATGTGCCTTGATAAATCTAAATGACTTAAATAAATGGAAAGGATCAAGATGGAGACAGTCAAGCAACTCATAAACTTATATATCAACAAAATATCAGAACACCACAAATATATCCACACATGAAATCATTCTTGCCCATTATAATATTAAAATATCATAGACATTCAGTATCTTGAACTTGAAATATGACTGGAGATAATAATATTTGATATATAAATTGTCTTGTTGCAAATTGATTGATGATCCCGATTAGGCCTTGGTTTCCCTTATAAATATGGGAAGAAAACAAGCTTCAGGCCTGAATCAACATAACTATTCATATATTGCATCTTTTCATAACTAAACATAATTAAGAAATAGAGATTATGGGTGTAAGCAATTTGATTAAGATCTGGATCCGTTAATCTTCATAGAGCACTCGTGACCATAGGCCTGGCAAGGTACTCCTCTCCATGTTGCAGTATCTGTCGAATGTGCTTTTGCTTGCTATTATTGCTGAAGCAATACGTCGATTTATACATTGCAAAACTTATCAAAATTTCATTCTTATTTCACCTGACCTCCTCATGTTGCCCTAGCAATGAATAAATTTACTTTAGAAACATGATCAATGTACTCCTAGGTTGCATAGGTATTTGTAGAGACGATATCACTCATGACTGATTCCAGAATAAAGATCTTGTCTAAACATGTATGTGTATTCTCTATTACTCTATCTTCATTATTGATTTTCTCAAGGGCTGCGGGTAGTAATTGGATCAATTAACTTTTCCAAATAGCCTTTTCTTGCAAATTTCCTTCATTGTCAAAGAAACTAGGTAATGCCATGTCCAGATGCTGATCAAAATCACTTAAGTATTCTGTTAACAAAGCATTGAATTTCTCATGCTCACTAATCATATCATCATATTCTTTGAACACTTTTTCTTCAACACCTACTTTAGCTTTTAGCTCCTCCTTATTTTCAAGCATTCTAAGGTGTAGTCTCTTGTGTTCCTAATAAACATTATGTGTCCTTCTATGTAATTCCCATATTTTATCACTATTCCCCTCTATCTTCTCAAATTTCCTTCTAATTAGTTCTAAGGCTATATTGTACTTAACAGTTTTTATCTCAGTTTCTAGTTGGTCACTCCTTTTCTGGAATTTCTTTTCTTTGATCTTCCAATAATTGGCATCCACTCTTGCCTCTACCATATTTTTATCAGCCTCTAGATATGGTGAGTAACTGCTGGATAATGCTAGTAACTTATCTTTATAGGTAGTAATTTCTTGCCTCAATTTTACATTTTCTGCCATATATGCATTATTCTTCTTCACCAATTGCTCAATCTGGGCCTTTGTAAATCTAGCCACATTAACATTCAAATAAGTTGTCTCAAGATGATCTATATCTTCAACTCTTTGTATCATGAGATGACCAAACACTTTATCCAAATTATCAATGATCTGATGCCTTTTATTTGGGGGGTAAAGTGCCCATTTTAGCAAAGTTGCTTTGTCATGATTATATCCAGATCCTGTCTTGATCTTATCCAGAGCTTCAATGCTTAGCTACATCTTCTTATCTTGATTTCTTCTGAAAGTATAAAAAATAATGGAAGATGTCATATCCCATCCTGATACCAGCATCACCCCTACTTCTTCAAGTAATTCTCTTCCCTTATCTAGAGTCATGGTCTCCATTGCCTTATCAATTTCTATCTGGAGTGCTTGTAATACCCCAATTTGTACCTCAGGAGTAATATCTTTCATCCTTTCTCTGGCCTATTTGCTTTGTACTCATATAGGAAAGCTTTGAATTCAAGGGTTCTGATAAAGTCATCATCTGAAACAAATTTCTTATTTGCCATATGTCTTATGTCATCTGACAATTCATCAGGGGCTTCCATTCTGATCTTTTCTCTATCCTCAGGAGGTTCATAATTTTCAATTACAAGCTCAAAACTCTGTACATCTTCAACTCCTATATCAAATTCATCCTCCTTTGCATTTTTAGTATCAAGAGAGAAACTGATGTCTGGTGTAGATTGAGGGGAGATATGATCCAATGGTACCTCAGACTCAGCTTGTGTCTCTTTAACAAATTTTCCTCTTCTTTCTAAATGTGAGAAGGAACATTCATAGTCAAATCTGATGCATGTGTAATAAGCATATCCATCCTTTCAATGGGATCATTAATATCCATAAAAGCTCCTGTATAAGTGGGGTTTTTGGCTACCCTCCAAGCCGTAGCCAACATCACTTTATGATACAAACTCCTTCTTTCAACTGCAATTTTTTCATCACAATTTCTGATTAAATCATCCTCAATAAATGGCACATGGTGATATCTTTTCAATTTTTTTACTTATTTTGACACCACTTATGAAGTGTTCAGGGTCAAAATTCTCTGTTGAATTCCCTGATGGCAATCTGAAATGTTCCAATTTTTTATCAATTAATTGATATCCCTTATCAAAAAGTACTCTAAAGTCTCCAAAACATAGAGTACCATGCATGAATGACTGCTTGTTATGACTCTTTAGGTGCATAAAGTCAAAATAAGCTAATTGTCTTACAATCTCTAAATAGGCAATTCTATCTGGACATGTTTTTGGTAGCAGAAATGGTGGTCCCTCATACCCATACACTCTTATCTTGGTGCAGTCATTATAAGCATACCAGTCACCCCAATTGTGACTAAATTTTCCTTTTTCATTTTTATCCTTCAGCCTTAGGAATCTCTAGATTTCTACTGACAAATTGTGATCACAAGGATGACCTAACAACTTATATACATGCTTCACAAAAAATTCTTCAAAATAAAGATAGTGAGATTCTTCACATCTGCTATCCCATATAGTAGTCCACATTTGTACAGGTTTAATATCTCCATTCTTATCCAAATCTCTTATTCTTAAACGCTCATCCCATAGACACATATTTTGCCCTTCATACAGGATAAGATGCATAAGCAAAGAGTAGTGTCTGAATTTACTACCTCCATTCTTTATAGCAATCAACTCATTATGAAGGTTATTGGCGAGGAACTCAACATAATGCAGAGGTCATGCATCTTGGCTTTGCACATCTGCAGTAAGAACCATGGGTGTAATTTCCATAAACATAGAGGCCTCTAGACCCAATAGTTGACAGATAGAATAATAGGTGCATTTGAAGTATTCTTCAAACAATTCTATGGAATAAGGTGGATCCTCCACCCCTAAAAATACTCTGAGCTTATTTCCCTCATCTCGAGGCCTATGTAAAGGTAGCCTCCACCTCTTGTAGTTATGCTCAGATTATAATACTCGTTCAACAAATCTCTGAGTCTGAATTTCATATCAAAACTAGAATCCAACGGAAACACCATTGCTATGAAATCTCTGGTGATAGGGATGAAATCAGTCCCGTTATTTTGTTCAATTAGGCAGGTTTGTGGGTTGTACTTCTCAGCCACAACTTTCAACAATTCCACATTGACAAATACATTTGGCACTAGAAGCTTTCCAAGGTTCATTCTCCATGGATTTGAGACAGGTTTATGCCTATGCATTTTCCTATAATGATATATAAAAAGATCATAACCTCTGACTGGAGTCCATATATCCCCTATTTGTTTATATAGTTTTTCTACTTGGGGATTCAATTAGGCATTTCTCCTAGACCTCTGTCCTAACTTCGGGCATTGATCTATTAAGTCTTGGTTTAGGTGTTTTTCCTCTAATTTATGTCTTTTCTCTCTAGGGTTTTCAGCTATCTCTTCCATAATATAAACTTATGAAAGAAAGTCCCTACTGCTGTGAACGCAATTTGAACCAGTAAGCTACAAATTTCAAGTTTTAAAGTACTTACTTGGATATATAGTCACTGGTTCTTGAACGATGGTTTTCGCTACGCCCTGCCCTTGCTCCTCATGTTTGCTTAATGGTTCAATCTTTCCAAGATTTGCATCAATATACCTAGTTCTGTGTATTAATGGTTTCTCATGGCAACTTTCATGTCATCAAGGGGAGATTTAATTTTTCGAATAAGGGTCATTTGATCACCGCCAAAGATGTCATGTCATTATTTTATTGGGATGATCAATTTCATAGCTATCTTTGAGAATTTTTTAATGCTTTTATTACCTTTGGAATATTAAAATGACCTTAGATGGTGTCATGTCGAAATCCCCTTATACAAATGTCTCTTCGATATTTATTTGTCCCTTCGATATCCCCTTGTTCATCATGTCATTCGTCTTTTTGAAGGGACTAGAAACAACCTCTCTTTGACATCCTGAAGTCATCTCGAAGTACTTCTCTTTATTCATAATTGTTGACAGCTTATCGCTAGAACTAGGAATTTGGTTACCCCGACACTGTGATGTCTTGTTTCGAAATGTTTTTTGTTTGTATCTTATCAGTGGGACACATTTAGGTGTCATGTCGATATTCATCTGTCCTCTCAATGTGCCTTTATGTTCTCGGAACATCGAAGAGACCCTGAAAGACTCATTCTGACACACCGATCTATAAGTCCCTTCGACTTTTTGATATCAGCCCAATATATCACCTAGTAGTGTGTTTTGCCTTTCTAATTTTGCGGACTATCAAAGAGACCCAAAAGTGAGTCTCCCCAATATAACCTCCCTGATATGTCAAATCTTATCTTATCAAATGAGACCTTAAAGGGAACATATTTACATGGGAGTATTTTTATAATGTGATTTTTGCCTTTTAGGGCTTAATATGAACTTCATAGGTTTAGGATTTTGGGTCCAAGGGATGCATTATTCTTAAGCAGGGAAATTTGAATAAGTTGGATATAACATGATGGCGGGAAATGGATTTTTATCAAATTTTTAGGGTTAAAAATTTGTTTCAACAGGTCGAAAGACCAAAATAGGGGCTTGAACATTCTTGGAAATCTCCTTAGTAGCCCCAACCTTCCCTCATTGTCTTAGTTACAAGTTTCTTGGAGGCATTCACACATGGATTGTTTGTTGTCTTTCAACCTTCACCTTGTTATTTTATTTTGTTCCTTTATTGCAAAAAAAATCATTGCTATAAATATTTATATTACATTATGTTTATTTCTAAAACTATTGGTATTTGTTATTTTTTGATGTTGCATCTTTGTTTGTAGAAACCTTAGAATCTATATGGAAAATTATGTTTTGCACCTAATTTGGATGGAAATGCATAGATAGGATGATAGTGTGTTGAAATGATGATAGCACATTGTGCTACTCCTAGGTAGTGAGCTGGTTAAATTATTTTCCAAGTTCATCTTTGTTTTATCTTTTGAATTTTGAACTCTATTTTTTAGTTTTGAATTTTAGTTTTTAGATATTCTCATTTCATTACCCGGCTCTCTTTCCTTCTTGTTCAAACATAGTTTAATAGGAGGGAAATTTTATAGATAAGGCTAATTAGTTTTTGTTATTTGTTATTCAAAATAGTAAACTAGAGAAAAACATAAAAACATTAAATCTTTAGTCTTATTGTGTAAGGTGGATTAGTGGTAACCTAAGTTGACTTAAACAACCTAAATCCACTTTCTATCTTACACTATCATCATTTAAAAGAGCATACCATCAACATATACATCAAAAAGGATAGATTCAACATTTGTATGGTTGCTTGAAGTGTCTTCAAACTTGTCAAAAATGTTGAATTGATCTACTTCGGCTTAACTAAAGCAAAAGAAGGGAAAAAGTCACCCCTCACACCTAGCACAACAAACTTTATCGGTGTCTATTGGCACCACCATGTTCATATATCAAAGGAAAACACGGTTATGAAAAAATTAGGCAATAGATTCAAATCTATAGAAGAAGGTCAAATTGATAGAAAAGTTTTGAATTTGTAAGCATGGGGATCAAATGTGTAACTATATAAATGACCCAAAGTAGAAAATAATAGATTTTATGGTCTCTCGGGAATTGTCTAATATAAGTTTGATTATTAGACTTATGAACAAAGCACAAACATCATTTGTAGTAGAATTTTCTTCATTGTGTCATACAACTAAGTACCCTACCCTCTTATCAATTTAATACTAATCTATAAACATGTTTGCATAGTGTTACTATCTTGTCTCATATATTTAATATATATTTATTATCAGTCATTTAAAATTAACTTATCCTAGATAATTCATGTAAAATTGTTTTTCTTCCTCATGATTGAGGATAATTTATGTAGAATTAATTATTTCCTAACACTCCTCAAATATGATGAAGTGAATCACAATTAGTCTAGGCCAATAAATTTGTAAAGACATATTTTAGCTAGTAGGCCATTAATATATGAACTTTCATGGTAACTGCAAATTTTTTGGTGAAATCTTGGTCATCTAAATTTTTTTATTTTGTACCAACCAAAAACATATGTGGCATGATTTAACATTTTAAATTTAAATTTTTTAATAATTCACAAATAATAAGTTTATGAGTACATCTCTACCATCAAACGCACTATCCACATTTATTTTTAATATGAATTTTCTTTATAACTACTAATCATCACTAATATTTCTAACTACTATGCATAACCTATATACCAAATTAAATCAAACCATCTAGAAAAAAAAAGTGCAAGAAAGAAAATGCTGAAACTGATATATTAAATTTTCACTGAAATAAGACTCCCATTTGAGAATCTCTAGTTTTTTTAACCCAGGTAGAGCTTTGTGGGATTTGTTGAAAGAAATTGGTTGAAGATGGTAGCTTATGGGCTAAATATGTTAAGGAAAAGATAGAAAGGCATGAAAAATTTGAGAATAAAACCTTGAGCTAGAAGAAAACACTCAATGAAATAGAATAACCAAAGTGTAATGTCATCCTTTCTCTTGTAAGTTGTATTTTTCTTTATATTAGCTAGACAATAGAAGAGTTGATATTTCTATAACACATTTTTGGGTTGATATTTTTAATTGCCTATTAGATTTCAAGGCACTACCATGAAAATAACTTTCATAAATGTAGGACTTTATGTTGTCAATGCCTTGTTGTGGAAATACATTTCACAAATTATGTAATAATTCTCGAATTCTATACCTTGATGTGGAATTTGAAATTCCACATACAGTAACTCTTGAACTCAATAATTTTCTATTTGAAATACATTTCTTTGACAAAGAAATTGGGAAAGGTTTTTGAAGTGTGGATTTTAGACTCTCCAAGCCATCATAAAACTCCTGAGCTAAAATGAATTGGTTGTCTAAGTAAATTTGAGTTTCAATTGCAATGAGTGTAATCATATTATTACATTGCCTAAAAATAGATTTAAAGCACTAATTTTTAGGTTAAAGATTAGTTATATGTAGGCCCTTTTTGGATTTCTTAAATATTGAATCCAAATCTACTTGGCATATTGGTCTTCCCATGTAATTATAGTCTAAAAGAAAGTGACATGATATATTCTAAGATAAATTAATATATTTTAGCACTTAATAAGAGAATTAGCTATTCTAATTTATGAAAAAGTTGCAAAACTCTATTGGATATTAAGAATACTTTATGCGTTGCAATTGAATAGATAATAATGCTTTGATTATGATGGATGATCTCTCATGTTCCTTGTTCTTGTCACAATGAAATAATAATATTTTCCAATTTGGTGTATGTTAGGCCACTGATGACTATTCTCAAAACTAAAATCTTTTATGGCAATATGCAACCATGGTGAAGGTAAAGAAACTTGCTCTTCTTGCATTATAGTTCCTAAAGCATTATAAAATCCAAGCACTCAAATCTTTGAATTGTCCTTTTGGATGGTGGTTTATAATTTCTCTCTCCTTGTTATTTAGCTTACTTACCTAACAATTCACTAGGTGTTTTTTTAAGTGTCAAAGCTTTAAAAGATTATTATATCAATCCTAGACTAGAGTTGTCTTTGCCTTTCCATGTCCAAATTGAGTATAATTCTAGCTTATGTGGTTTACTAATAAATACCTCTTATGATCCTTTTTATGTAGTATCATTATAGTAGAAATGAAGGCAAGATTTGTGTTTTATACACCTTCTTTAAATGGGTCTCAGGCTAGCAAAAATATTTGATCATTCAACTATATTTTCCTCCTTTACTAGCTTTTCACTATGGTAAAAGGGTTATCATATTAGAAGAGGTTCAATGATGATAAAAAATCTAAATGGTGAAGCACAATGGATAGAACATTCACAATGGATGGTCAATGTTTTGTCCATTAGCCATAAATCCATTTGATTGAAGAAATTTTGAAAAGGAACCACTTTCTTGTAGATAACTTGGATGTTTAAAATGAAACAACATTAATGCAAGAAATAAGAAAGTGTTTTTCTCCCAAATCACATCACTAAAATTTAATTTCACTTTGAGCATAAATATAGCCTTGATTCTCTTGTGGACAATTTAACTAGCTTAATTGGTTACGTACATTACACATTGTTGGTTTTTCTATTCATTTGAACCTCTCTATATTGAGGCACAAATTCTATCACACACTTATTAATCTCAAGTTCAAAGTGCCTTAGAAATTCATTAGTAACGGGTTCTCACTAGTTACCATAGGTAGGTGATCATAATAACCTTGGGATAACATCTAATTACAAGAGGAATCCTCATAATCCCAAGAATTGTAGAAGTCTATTTGACTCACCTTTTCATTCATGGAAATCCATATTTCTCTACCCACTTAGACATTGGCAAAGGGATTACTCAACACACTGTGACCAAGGCAATCATAACTTGACATTAAACCAATAAGAAAAATTAGAAGATTTCTATTCATTCAGTATACCGATGCAGAGGGTACTCCCCTCTTGAAAAATACACAAAACCAAATTATACATAGAATAATTTTTGCATTCAAATCTAAAAATTATATTCAACAATGTTTTCACAATTACAAAATTTATCTAACACGACAAGAATAAAATCTGTATAATAAAATTTACAAATCTTGGCTCTCAATAGCCGTCCTTTGCACATCTGTGTATTTTACTCTGGCTCTGCACAATCTCCCACATTATCTCAACCTCGCAAGGCTTCCAACCTCTCTCTTCACTCTACACCCTTAGGCACCTTATATTGCATTCTCTGCAAGTTTTTCTCCTGCTCTCTGGCTGAGCCTCTCATCCTTCTCTCAATGGCCGACCCCCCATCCTGACCAAATGAAATTATTTATACTCTCCAGAAAAGAAGTTGAACCATCATCAATTGGTTAAAGAATTGAATAATCACTGTAATTCCAACAGTCATAACAGAAAATCAAAGATCCACCAAACAACTAGATTTCATTAGAACCCACAAGGCTTCAGTGTATACATCCTATCGACAAATCCTCCAATATATATTCTGGCTCTTTTACACATATGCAAACTTTAGGAAAATCATCTACAAAATACTCTCTCCACAGACCCTAGAGTCCTCCCAACAAAGTTCCCTTTTCAAGAACCATCGTTATCAGCGTTATGAGGAAGTCGTCAGTGAAAGCAAAAGTTCATGAACTTAAGGTTTCACCGACTACTTTATTAGTAAATTCTTTGGTTTGCAAACTAGGAAGTTTTCTGATACAATGCCTTAAGTCACTAAACTCCCTTTATTAGCTAAACTCAACTTTCATGAACTCTTTGTCGGCATGTTGGCAATTTTTAGAAACAACGAACTGGCCGAAGACTTAACATTTTCCTTCTATCAGAAATATTCCTAGTCAATGAACTAAGGGAACTTTGACTCCAACCTTAAATATTTTATTTGAAAAGTAGGGCATCAGCGAACCTAAGGGTTCGCAAACTGGAGATTTTGCTCACACTAAAGGTTATTGACAAAAAAGTGAAGTTTTCAAACTTCAAACTTTTCTAATATTAAAGAAGACGTGCTTAAAATTCATTTTTGATGAAAAATGTGATCACACTCCAAATCTTATCGGCTACATTGCTTGTCGGCAAACCAAGCCATCAGCTAAATGCCCGATTGGCGAACTAAGCCATTGGCAAATTAAATAGTTTGCAAACTACGAAATTTACTGACCAAAAGCTCCCCGTAGTCAAAATTGGAAAAATGGAACTTGTCTTGAAGAATTGTCGGTGAAAGTGCTCATTGGCTAACTGGGTTGTTGGTAAAATAATGGATCGGTGAACTGAACAGTTTGCAAACTGAGAAATTCTCTGACTGGCTCTAACTTAGCCAATTTTTGCGCAGTCTTCACCAAAATGGAACTGGAGATACCCAATTGGGTCTTTTATAAGATGATGCCCTTCACTTGGCCAATTTGAGACTAAAAATCTTCTTGAAGCAAACTACCCAAAACTAACAAACAAAACACAACTAAAACTGAACTAAAACTAAAAACCTAAAATATTTTTGGTTGATGTTGCTTTCTCGTGGACCCAGATGCTCCTACATCACACACACATTGCATGTGCATGTGAAAAACTTTCTTATGATCAAAGAAATATTTGATTAAGAGTGACTTATTATTAGAAATAAAACCAAGGCTCAAGTCAAAGTGCACATATTAAATTTCATCAAATTGCTTATTTAGATACAACATTTTTGTGTTTCATTAATGGAAGATTATGTATTGCTTAAAGATTATATTTTGGGGAATGATATTGGTCTCATCCATTAAGAGGATTAGGCCTTTGAACTAAAAAAAATGATCCTTGATTAGCACTTTGTGAGCCATTTGAAACAACTTCACTAATAAACCAAGGGCCACTAATCACACTTCAATAATTTTATTAACATTAAATTTTTATTTTATATAGCCATAAATCTTGTCACTTATATATGAGATATATGATGCCAAGAAAATAATTTCCTTTGACTTGTGAATGTCTTAAAACAAACAATGATTAAAGCAAAACAAACACTAATGGAAGTAAAACAAACTTTGCACTTTCTTGGAACCATTCCAATAGTTTTATCTTGACCATTGTGACATCATAATTTTGAAACCTCAAAAGAATGATATTAAGTTTTCAATAGACAAAATACATATGTTAATTCCAACCTATAGATATATGATGAAAAACTTGTTTTAAAATAACATATTAAAGAGTATAAATTACAATAGCATATTTATCTAACAAGGACCCATCCAGAGACCCCTACTATTTATTTTTTGAATAATCAAGATTATATATTCTCAGAGAAAATGCTAATACAAATTCTAGACTCATCGTAACATATTAAAAGGAAAGTTTTCTTTTAAGTTTGATTTTTTTAGCTTCATGAGATAAATTTCTTCAAAGGGAGCTAAGCTGGTGGAAATTCTTCCTACACTAATCTATGAGGAGAGAAAATGTAGAGAGACCCAAATATTTAAAAACTTCTAATAAGAAAATGACACATGAAATAACATGCATAGACATTAAAGTTGCATGGAAAGACATGCAACTCACAAAAACATAGTTGACATAGTATTATCCTAGGAAAACCCTTTCAAAAATCTCAACCTCCAAACTTGAACCAATTGTATTATAAAAAATGGTAATAGTTACAATACAACCTTAGGCTTAAACCTTCATAAGATATCATACAAATCAATATTGTGCAAGAGAAATTTTGACAAAATAATGATACCTGCAAAACCATATCATCATACCCCTAACATGACCACTCAATATATAGGCATGCACAAAACCACAAAACATGAATGGTTTCTAAAACCATACGCTAGAAACATATAGCTATTTAGGCACCCAAATCCATGCACAAAATCCAACACCCAAAATTAGATGAGTTCATTTCTAGCATTTCCACTACCAAACTTGGGTGCTCAAGTAGTCTTATCTTTCCTTTTCTATAACTATTCCGTGATTTTCTCCAAGTCCATGGTTATTCCCTCTCATCATGCTCTTTCCTTTCTGGAAACTCTTACACATCTTATGAGTGGTCATAGTTGCAATTAGAAAATTGCCTGACACTAAGTGAGTCTTACACTTTCTAGAATACAAACTACAATTGACATGTAGTACCACACCAAGTGGGGTGCCCCAAATGTGTGGGTGCAACAAATAAATAATTTGAACATTAGGACTGTAAGGTGTATGAAACCTATTCCAACATTCTCCCACTTGTTGTAAACCTTATAAGGGCATAAGAGAAATTGCATCAAACTATGAACTAATTGCTAGCAACCAAGAGGCTCATAGATTCACTGCACCATTTGAACTTCTCTATACTCACTAGCTTCATCAATGCATCTACACCATTATCTGAAGTATCAAATTTCTCTATTAACACCTTCCAATTCTCCACCATGTTATGAACAAAAGATACTAAACATCAATGTGCTTCGTTTGTGCATGAAAAGTCAAGTTCTTTGCCAAGCCAATTACACTCTATCAAATTGAATCTAAGCTCATCCTTAACTTATCCCAACATCTGAATGTAGTCTCTAAATCCAAATTACCTCCTTACAAGCATGAGTAGCTACCATGTACTCTTCCTCTATCATGGACAAAGAAACTAGAGTCTATCTCTTTCTCATCTAATTGATTGCACCACCAAATAGGTTAAAAACATAAATATTGGTAGATTTCTTTTGTCCACATCTCTTGTCCAATCCAAATGAACAAACCACTAGATCTCCAAGTGTTGCAAGTACTCAGTGTCTTTGTTGCAAGTTCCACCAACCTTTCTTTGTTGCAAGTGACCTATGCCCCTTAGGTACAAGTGACCCACACTATGCTACAAGTGAACTCCACTATGCTACAAGTGACTCACCATGTTGCAAGTGACCCCACTATGCTGCAAGTGGCCTTGGTAAAAATAGAATACTCTAGAGTTCCTTGTAAGTACTTAAAGACTCTTCATTGTTGCCAGGCGCTCCTTCCTAGGATTATCCATAAAATGACTCAAGACTCCCACTATTTGGGTAATGTTTGCTCTGGTGTGGACCATAGCATACATCAAACTACCAACTATGCTAGCATAAGGAACATGAGACACATCCTCCATCTTTGCACATGAATATGGACATTACTCAATTGATAACTTAGCCCCCGTTGAAATAAGTACACTCACTAATCTATTATCTTCAATGTTGAAATGTTGGAACATAGAATTGACATTCTTACTCTATCCCAACTAAAGCTTTCTATTAGCTTTCTCTTCCGATCTCAATAGCTAAGATAAACTTAGTAGTCTTGAAGTTCTTCATATAGAATTGTAATGAGAGATGAGACTTGAAATCCTCAATCATCCCCTTGATGTTACCAAAAATTAACATATCATATAATACAAAGTGATAACAAGGAAGTGATAACCATCCTACTTAAAGTACACACAATTTAATCTAATTTGGACCTCACAAATCCGAACTTCAAAACATAAAAATCAAGCCTATAGTACCACATTATGGGTGACTATTTGAGACCATACAAAGACTTATTTAATCTACAAACCAATGACTCCTTACCTTTTACCACATAGTGCTTAGTCGATGTCATATAGATTTATTCCTCTAGGTCACCATGTAGAAAAGTTGTCTTCACATCCATTTGCTCAATCTCAAGATCAAAAGCTACCACAAAAAGTAATAAGAATTAAATGGATGCCAACTTAATAACTAGAGAAAAGTTTTCACAAAATGTAATCCCCTCAACCTAGGAATGTCCTTTCACAACTAATATCACCTTGTACTTTTCAACACTACAATATGAACCAAAATTCTTCTTGAAGACCCATTTACAGAAAACAAGATTCCTTCCCTTCAACAACTAAACCAAGTCCGAAGTGTCATTCTTTTTCAATGTAGCCATCTCCTCATACATGGCCAAATCATTCTTCTCCATTTACTCAGTCATAGTTCAAGGCTCATCAATGTTAGTAATCAAGCAAAAAATACATCTAAAATTATGTGGGCTATACCTCTTTGGTTGCCTCCTTAGTTGAGTGGACCTCCTCAAAAGCCAAGGTGGAGGTTCTTCCTCCTTTGATATTGAAGGGATCTTAGTACTATCCTCCTCATCTTGTCCATCCTAAACCTCTATTTTAGTTTGAGGCGTTATCTTAGTCTTTGATTGTAACTGCATTGTAGACTTCACACTTCCATCTAGTTTCTCAACTATAGGAGAAGGTTTGATCTCCATAAAGATCACATTTTCCAACTATATAGAACTTTCTTAGTCATAACATCCTAAAGATTGTACCCTTAAACAATGACACCATAGCCAATGAAGATACATTTTATAGCCTTATTATCTAACTTTAATTGTTTCTCCTTAGGTGCATAAACATATGCCTCACAACCAAAAACTTGAAAATGCTAAAATGAGGGATTTTTTCTTGTCCAAACTTCCATAGGGACTTTATCAACAAGCATTGATGTAGGACTTGTTAATCAAGTAACATGTAGTGCTAATCACCTTTGACCAAAATTTCTATTCCAATTTGGCTACATTCAGCATACTACTAGCCCTCTCCATCAACATCATGTGCATTCAATCTATAACTTGATTATGCTAAGGGTTGTATAAAATTGTCTTGTCTCTCCATACCATTCTCTTTTCATAATCTATCAAACTCTACAAAACAATACTCACCACTATTATTATTCCTCAAAACCTTAATCTTTCTACTAGTATGATTTTCTAAGAGAGCCTTCAACTCCCTAAACTAACTAAAGACCTTAGATTTACTTCTAAAAAAATATACCCGTGACCTTGTAGAATAATTGTCAATAAATGAAAAATAATACAATTATTTAGATAATGAGGGAACATTAATAGGACCAAATACATTAGAATGAATCAGGTCCAACAACCCAAAAGATTTATGAGAACTAGAATAAAATTGAACATGGTTTTACTTTTGATAAATGGAATGTTCACAAAAGTCAAATTCAAGAAAACAATTTGTACACAGCCCATCCACAAGATTTTTATTTTCCAAGGCTCTAAGGCCTTTCTCATCAATGTGGCCCATGTACTCATTCCACAACATAGTCTTCTCAGTTGGTAACTTTCTTTCTTAGGTGAGAACATGTGTAGGAACCCATACTATATTTCTATGTGTTGCAAGTCCCCTTGCTACAAGTCTAGGTGTTACAAGTGCCTTTGTTGCAAGTCCTAATGCTACAAGTACTGATCTTGTAGGTGTACATGTTGTAGGTTCTAAAGTTGTAAGCTTATATGTTGTAAGTCCCTTTGCTATAGGTGTTATCGAATTGTTACACTGAATGTAGGTGCCATAATTAGGGTGGAAAAGAGTCCCAACCCAAACTCCCTTTGTGAGTAGTATAGCTCAACAAACCATTTTACACCCACTATTACTAAAGGCTACCTACATACCCACATCATTCATCTTTCTAACAAATAATAGGTTTTGTGCCAAACTTGAGATGGACAAAACTCTTGAAATACCTTTGGTCCTCCCATTAGAGAATATAATCTCAAATTGACAGTACCTAACAATACTCAGAAAAGAGTTGTCACCAAGGTAGACTTACCACCATCAAACTTCTCATCGTAAAAAAAACAATCCTTGTGGGGAGTCATGTGGAAAGAGTTGTTAAAATCAATCATTCACGTATCCTCACATGCATGCATCAAAAGGGTTTTAACAAATATATTTGATTCATCCTAAGAAGCTTTAGAATCTAAATAATCATCTGACTCATTATATTTTTATTCTTCTCATTGTTTTCTTTCTTGATGTGGCCTTTCTTACTATAATTTTAACATTCACCTTCTATTTTACCAAGAGACTTAGTTATCACATGAGACTTAGATCTACCTTTGTCCTTCTTCGATCATCCTCAAATAGTCAAACCTTCCTTAGTAGATTTGGAAGCTTTCCACCTCATCTCCTTTGAAAGTAAAGAAACCACAACCTCATAAAGTACAATCTTTAAATAAGTGCTTTCGATAGCCATACCAAGTTATTCCACGAGTATGTGATGCAGGAGCATCCCTGGTTCAAGAGAAATCTTTCATCAACTAAAAACATTTGCATTTCAGTTTGTTTCTTTTCTTTTCCAGTTCAGTCAGTAGCAGTTTATGTATTTTGGTTTGCATTCTACTGTAGTTGCATTTCAAACCTTGCAGAGCTGGACTTAGCATCTAGACACATTTATGTACATCATATCCAAATCTCATATCATTTGGACCAGGTATCGCTAAGATATTGCAATCAGAAGATTGACTATTTTCTCAAAATAGAGCATCCTGACAGTCTCAGACAATCAGCTAAAGGAGAAGACTTGCAGAGCATTTCAGGACTTGTGGAGCTAAATGACACATCATTCAGTGTTGTTTGATTCGTGGTTGACCCTCTCTGAGATCCACACACCATTCCATTCATTTGCGGAGGAGTTCTATTCAATTAGGTCTGACCTATCCATGTACACACGTTACATCTCTTCATTGGAGTTGTGATCTTCCTTGGCCAACACAGAGGGATCTTTTGTTCCGGAGATGATATAAATTGATGTAATAGATGCCTAAGAAAGTAGTTGATCTTGAGTTCATAGTTAATAGTTTGAATTTCTCGCGAAGGAGCTTCAAAGGTATATCTTGTGCATACTTTGTAACTATGAAATCTGGCCTGTGAGCCCTAATTGTAAGCCCACATGTTTCTGGCCAATTTGTATTTGAATTCTATGATATACTAAATGATTGAATCAATATTTTCTTTATATCTTTGAGTTGTTTTTGTTGTGTTTACTCTTGCTGCACGGCCTGGATAGTTCACCTTGTGGACCCTCCTAACCGTGACTACATCAAATGGTATCAGAGCAAGGGTTTGAATCTTTGGGAGTGAATTGAGCGAAGTTGGCGAAGGAATTCTGTAAGATCTTGTTGTGAATAGATTGCTGAATCCGAGGCAGGTTACTTGTGTTGCAACCGATCACTGATTGTGAGGTAGTCGTCACCTTGTAGCTCGATCGCCAAATTTGAGGTAGTTACACTTGATCCTAGGAAGAATGTCACTGAGGAGAATCCCTAGTGTTGGAATAATGGCTGGAAGAATGGACGAGAAGATGGAGATGATGAAAACCATGTGAGTTCTCTTGGATGTTGTTGAAGAAGATCAGAGAAGAGGACTAACACCTCGACCTAATGTTGAAAGTGATGATGATGAAGAATTTCAATCCGTTGATCAAAATGAAGTAACCCTGGGAGATGAAGAAGAAGAAGAATCAGATCAAGTCAAAATGTTGCGAGCTATTTCAAATATTGGAAAAAGACCTAGAGTTGATGTACCAAATTACACTAGCAATTTGAATCCTAAAGAGTTGATTGACTGGATAAATGACATGGAAGAATACTTTGAATATGAAGAAATTGAAGATCCGAAGAAGGTGAAATTTACAAAGACAAAGTTGAAAGGACATGCTTCTATATAGTTGAAAGAAGTTCAGTTGGATAGAAACAAAAGAGGAAAAGAGAAGATTACAAAGTGGGATAGAATGATGACAAAATTGAAGAATCAGTTTATACCTAGTGACTATGAGCTGGAACTGTTGAAGAGATTGCAAAACCTAAGACAAAAGGATAAATTTGTGAAGGAGTACACTGAAGAATTTCATAAGATGATCATAAGGACATGACATAGTGAAGCAAGCAAGGAGAAAGTGGCTAGATACATCAATGGACTAAGATTGAACATTCAAGAAGAACTGAGTTTGGTAAGGATGACAACGTTGGAAGAAGTATATCAATTTGCCCTGAAAGTTGAAGAAAAGTTGAACAAGAGGCATGATAGAGTATGAAGACATCATATCAGACAATGTACCAGAAGGATTTCCACCAATCAAGAGTATCAGTCATCACATGGACCTTATACTTGGAGTTAGTTTGCCTAACAAAGTAGCACACTAGATGACACTGGCGAAGAATGAATAATTGAATAGATAGATACATGAGTTGTTGAAGAAAGGTTTGATCAGATAAAGTTTGAGTCCTTGTGTAGTGCCTGCAGTGTTAGCACCGAAGAAAGATGGAGAATGGAGAATGTGTACAGACTCTAGAGTAATCAACAAGATCACAGTTAAGTATAGATTTCCTTTACCTAGGATGGATGATATCATGGATTATTTGAGTGGAGAAAAGTATTTTACAAAGATAGACTTGAAGAGTGGATACCATCAGATTAGAATTAGATAAGGAGATGAATGGAAGATTGTTTTTAAGACAAATGAGGGATTGTATGAGTGGTTAGTGATTCCTTTTAGATTGACAAATGCACCAAGTACTTTCATGAGATTGATGAATGAGGTTTTGAAGAAATTCTTGTGTAAGTTTTTTATTGTATACTTGGATGATATTCTAATTTTTAGTAAGACAAAAAAAGAACATTTGTGGCACTTGAGACAAGTATTGCAGAGACTGAGGGAAGAGAAATTATTGATAAACATCAAGAAGTGTAGTTTCATGAAGGAAGAATTGGTATACTTCGGATTTGTAATCTCTGCGAAAGGATTGAAGATGGACCCTGAGAAAGTGAGAGCAATTGTTGAATGGCCTACATCGGAGAGCATTGGAGAAGTCAGATCATTTCATGGATTAGCTAGTTTCTACTGGAAGTTCATTAGAAATTTCAGTTCAGTTTGTAACCCTATGACAGAGACAATGAGAGGTGACATAAAAGACTTTAAGTGGACATCAGGAGCAGACAAAAGTTTTAAATTGTTGAAGCAGAAAGTGACAAAGCAACTTGTGTTGGCATTACCAGATTTCAGTAAGGTATTTCAAGTGGATTGTGATGCAAGTGGAATTGCAATTGGAGCAATGTTAAGTCAAGAAGGTAGACCTATAGCATATTTTAGTGAGAAGTTGAATGATGCAAGGAGAAGATATTTAGTTTATGGTCAAGAGTTCTATGCCATAGTTCAAGCCTTGAAGAAGTGGAGACATTATTTGTTGCCTTAGGAGTTTGTGTTGTATACAGATCATCAAGCTTTGCAGTATTTGAACAATCAAGGAAAGCTGAATCAGAGACATATGAGATGGGTAGAGTTCATGTAGAGTTATACTTTTGTATTGAAGCATAGGAGTGACAAATCAAACAAAGTTGTAGATGCATTGAGTAGAAGAAGGAACTTGCTGACATAGATGAGAGTTGAAGTATTAGGATTTTTAGAGTTGAAGAACATGTATGAGGAAGATCTTGATTTTGCAGAAACTTGGAAAGCATGTAAGGAACCTGTTGTGAAAGATAGGAGTAAGTGGTTGAATTATTTCATTCAAGAAGACATGTTGTTCAAAGGAAACCAATTATGCATACCTAGGAGTTCAATGAGAGACAATTTGATCAAAGAGAAGCACAATGGTGGATTGGCAGGACATTTTGGAATTGATAAGACAGTGGCTTTGGTGAATAAAAACTACTTTTGGCCTTAGATACATAAGGATGTCAGGAAATTTGTGCAGAGTTTTAGAGTTTGTTAAGTTGCAAAAGGGAATAGTCAGAATACTAGATTGTATAAACCTTTAACAGTACCGAAGAGACCTTGGGAAGACATAAGCATGGATTTCATAATGGGATTGCCGAAGACAAAGAGAGGACATGATTCAATATTTGTAGTGGTGGACAAATTTTCAAAGATGGCACATTTCATATCTTGTAAGAAGACAAATGATGTAGTGCATGTAGCTGACCTATTTTTCAAGGAGATTGTGAGATTGCATGGATTACCTAAGAGTATAATTTCAGATAGAGATACAAGATTTCTTGGATACTTTTGGAAAACACTTTGGAAGAAGATGAAGACAAACTTGAAGTTTAGTTCAACATTTAATCCACAGACTAATGGATAGATAGAGATAGTGAATAGGAGTTTTGGAAATTTGTTGAGATATTTGGTTGGAGAGAAGGCAAGAAATTGGGATTTGATTCTTTCACAAGTAGAGTTTGCATATAATAATTTAGTGAATAGGAGTACCGAACGAACACCATTTGAGATTGTGATAGGCACTAACCATAGAGGAGTTGTAGAATTGAGAGATATCAGTATGGAAGACAAGAGGAGTGCGGAAACAAAAGAAATTGCAGAACACATGGAGACAATGCATAATCAGGTTAAGAAGCATTTGGAGTAGATGAATAGCAAGTATAAAGAACAAGCAGATGAGAAGAGAAGACACAAAGAATTTGCAGTTGGAGATGAAGTAATGGTATATTTGAGAAAATAAAGATTTCTAGTTGGGACATATAACAAGCTGAAGATGAAGTTTGGACCTTATAGGATACTCAAGAAGTTTGATTCAAGAAATGCATATGAAGTAGAGTTACTGGAGACATTAGGTATTTCACCCATTTTCAACATTGCAGACCTATACCAATATCATGAAGCATAGTTTAGTGACAACATTGAAGACCATTTGAAGAAGCAGTTACCACAACAAGCACCAGAATAGATTGAGGAAATTCTGGACAATAGAGTTGGACACAACACCAGAGGAAGACAATACAAAGAATAACTTATGAAGTGGAAAGGCAGACTAGAAGAAGATTCATCTTGGATTTCTCAAGCTAAGGTGGACTGTCTTGGTTTTCCTCTAGCCCCAGCAAAGTGAGGGACTCACTTTTTCAATAACCCTAGATGTCTAATGCGGGAGCATCCCTGGTTCAAGAGAAATCTTGCATCAACCAAAAACATTTACATTTTAGTTTGTTTCTTTTCTTTTCCAATTCAGTACAATCAGTTCAATTAGTAGCAGTTTCTGTATTTTGGTTCGCATTCTACCGTAGTTGCATTTCAAACCTTGCAGAGCTGGACTTAGCATCTAGACACATTTATGCACATCATATCCAAATCTCAAATCATTTGTACCAGGTACCGATAAGATATCACTATCAAAAGATTGACTATTTTCTCAGAACAGAGCATCCTAACAGTTTGAGACAATCAACTAAAGGAGAAGACTTGCGAAGCATTTCACAACTTGCAGAGCTAAATAACACATCATTAAATGTTGTTTGATTCGTGGCCGACCCTCCCTGAGATCCACACACCATTCCATTCATTTGCAGAGGAGTTCTATTCAATTAGGTTTGACCTATTCGTGTGCACACGTTACAGCTCTTCATTGGAGTTGTGATCTTCCTTGGCTGACGCGGAGGAATCTTTTGTTTTGGAGATGATATAAATTGATGTAATAGATGCCTAGGAAAGTAGTTAATCTTGAGTTCATAGTTGATAGTTTGAATTTATCATGAAGGAACTTCAAAGCTATATCTTGTGCATACTCTGTAACTGTGAAATCTGACTTGTGAGCCCTAATTGTAAGCCTGCATGTTGCCAGCCAATTTGTATTTGAATTCTATGATATACTGAATGACTGAATCGATATTTGCTTTATATATTTGAGTTTTTTCCATTGTGTTTGCTCTAGTTGCATGGCCTGGATAGCTCACCTTGTGGACCCTCCTAACTGTGACTGCAACAGTATGGTAAAGAACACAAGGTCTTGCATCAATCTTCTTCTTCCATTTTTACACCAACTGATTGTAATTAGTTCATGATTGTGTTAAATACATTGAGGTGCTTAGCAAAATAATCACCCCTACCCATCCTCAAAGTATATAACTTCTTATGTAGAAAAATCTTGTTACCCATGGATTTTTCCCAGTACAAGCTCCCCAACTTTTTCTAGAGGCTTTCTATGGTGGGATATTCAGAAATATCCAGAAGCATTGAATTAACTAAGCAAAGTCTAATAGGACTGCTCACTTTCCTAGCCAACACAACCCAATCTTCTAGTGACATAGACCAAGTTTATTTCTAGATATTACAACCCATGAATCTTGATCTATGAGTAGATCCTCCATATTGAGCTTCCATAGCTCAAAATTAGTGTTGTTAAATCTTTCCAACTCCAATCTAGATATACTTGCCATCTTTCTCGAAACAAAGATCTCTTTTATCCACAACTTTGACTCAATCCAAGAGTAGTCCAAAAAAATTCCTAACACTTAAGACTCAAGTTGATTAGGCTCTAATACCAAATGAAAGAAAGCTAAGATGGCAAAAATGCATCCTACACTAATCTATGAGGAGCGAAAATGCAAAGAGATCGAGATCTAAGAATTTCCAATAAAAAATGTACAATAACATTCATAGACATGCAAGTTGTATGCAATGACATGTAACTCAAAAAAACATAGATGACATGCTATTATCCTGGGAAAACCCTTTAAAAAAAACATAGCTTCCAAACTTGAACCAATTGTATTATCAATAATTGTAATAGTTACAATACAACCCTAGGCTCAAGCCTTTATAGAAGATCATACAAATCAATATTATGTCGAATAAATTCTAGCACCATAATGGTACCTACAAAACCTTATCATCATACTCCCAACATGAGGACTTGATATATATAGGCATGTACAAAACCACAAATAATGAATGATAGCTAATTTACATTCCCAAATCCATGCACAAAATCTAACACCAAACTTGGGCACTCAAGTAGTCTTATCCTAACTTTTCTATAAACTTCATGCTTTTCTCTAAGTCCACAATTAACTCCCTCTCATCCTTTCAAAATTGAAATTAGCAACTTCCCTAACACTAAGTGAGTCTTACACTTTCCAAAATACAAACTATAAGTGACATGTAGAGTCACTCCAAGTGGGATGCCCCAAATGTGTGGGTGTAACAAATAAATAAATAACTAAACAAATACTTCAAACATTAGGATTGCAAGGTGTATGACACCTATCCCAATATTTATTACATATGACTTTTGTAACCTCAACTTCAACTTCATCTACACTAAGACAAAATTAAATTCAAAATTATCATTTAATACTTTAGGCAACTCACTTGTAGCCTCATTCGATAGGGCATCCTAGATAATATAACTTATGTACAAGTAACTTAATATGATATTAATATTAGGATTCAACTACGTAGTTTTTAAGACAAACTTATTGACCCATATTTCATGAGTAGTGGTTCACACAAACCCATCTTGCATGAGAATGAATGGTCCACCTAGCACTCATTGCATCTAGGTGATGCTCACAGGGGTGAAGCATCAGGACTTCCTAGGAGATTACCCATCCTAGTACTACTCTAACTCAAGCGTTCTTAACCATGAAATTTTCCCCAAAATCAAGACCAGTTAGCTTTCTACCCCATTTGCAAAACCTTCAGCAAGTGTTGTGTTATATGAACCATTCATTATAGAGCCCCTTTAGCTCAGTCTCATGAGAGATGGTTTTGTGTGAACCACTACTCATGAAATATGGGTCAATGAATTTGACTCAAAAACTACACAGTTGAATCCTGATACTGATATCATAATTTGACACATTATGAAAAATACCTCTTACTTAAGTAACTTATTGTTATGGATTTTAAAATTAACAAAAGAAATAACTTTGCTAAGGTAGAGAGACAATGATTTTTTCTCATCCATTACTTCTTAAAAAATTAACTTTCATGATTTTAAAAGGAAGAAGATGATTGAGTTGTCATATGCTCACGTCTACTTAGAAGATAAAAAACTTAGCTTGCATATCATTGTTATAATTGAAATATGGAATTTGAAAATAAAATAAGGAAAAGTTACACTTCAAATTTATAAAGATTGATTTTTTCTAATGATACGAAATTTGATAGTTAGAATTTTTAGAAAATAAAGAACAACTTTAAAGATCAATTTATGTGTTAAACCTTCTTGATAATTAAAATTGTTTCTTTATTAAGCTACAAAGATGTTAATTTGCCAAAAAAATCAGCACATTTTTCAATTAGTAGTATTTCAAAGAGTAATACTTATTTCTAAGAAAATCCTTTAAAATAGTGTTATTACTAATTACTTGACAATATTTCTAGATAAGATAGTTTTTGTGTGTGAATCCATGAATCATTTTAAAAAAGTGGTTACATTGGTTAAGTTTATAAAGAGATGGTGTATCTAGAAACATGTATGGAATAATGAATAGGCATTTCTTTAGTTTGTAAATGATAATCCTCTTTGTATTGGAAAATTTATAGGATTATTTTAAGATGACTATTGTCAACAATTTGTAATGAAAATGGTAAAATTCTCAATCAAAATTGAAAGGAAGCAAGGTATGTGGAAACACAAGTTCCTACACTGATCTACTGAGGAAAGATTTATGAAAATTTTAGCTTTTACAGTTATAGATTAAGATGCACATTAATAGAAAGGTAATAACAGCATCCAAATGCAAATACAAAACTCAAAACACAAGATTTTAGTGGGGAAAACCCTTTCAATGAAAACCCCACACTCCAAAACCTACACAATGTATTATCAAATCAAAATATGATTACAACACACTTGTAATGCAAGCTCTTTCAAGAGTACACAATGCTGATTCTCATTCGCATCCCATGACCTTTCACTTTCTCTAGTCACTTATTTATCAAGCCTCTTTGGCGGTTATTGAATGTTAGTTTTTCCATGTCAGCCAATAAAAAACTAATTGTTGACACCTTTATTAAATATATCACATTTTTTGCTTCAAGGGTGCTGCCCCTAGACCCCTACCGTCAGCTCCGTTCCTGAGCCCCCACCAGGGGAATAAGCTCCTGAGCCCCGCAGGAGGGGCTCTGCCCCCCCTGCACTCCCCCGTTAATTATTTTGGGGGGAAATCGCGGCTGGAAAACTCACCAAAATTTACCTTGCTGCATGTACCTGCAACCCTGCAACATGATCAGTCACCACATACTAACAACTTGTCACACTTGTCATTTCAGCTCATACATGTCATAGAATCTATCATAACTCATGACACATGACCACAAGGTGCCGACACCAACATTAGGAACTTGCAAAGGTTGAGACACCTTAATTTCCAACAAAAATTTCTCATTATATCAATTCAATGTTGTGGTAATTGAAAGTGTATTAGTGATAAATGTATTTATACAACTAATTATTGAAACTTTATATTGGAGTATTGGAGAATGTTTGCATGTCCATCTTTCCTTTGGTTAAAATAGTGGAGTTGCTTATATATTTATAAAAATAAAGACTGTGAGAGATATGTATTTGAACACAATACAATATTTGTATGTATTTTATATTTGATATATATACATGGTTGTTTTGTGTTTCTTTACTATCATTTCTTCAAAACACTATAATCTAATTAGTCTAGATATTATTCATAAATTTTAAAAAAGCACAAATTATTGATATTGGGTTAGACCTTCCTCTTAACCCCTTCCACTCATAGTATGATGAAGCTCGTAATGTGAGGCATTCATCTATTTGGCATATCAAACTTGGGTAATCCATGGTGAGAATAGGAAGTATTTATTTGTTGATGAGATCATAGAGTGAAATAGGAAGGAACTGCTACATCATCTTATGTGGCAACATATTCATGTCTAGGCTAAAATGGTTGAGCCTTTAAACTTTTTTATAATCCTTTCATTCTCTTATTATCTTTCAAATTAAATAAGGTTGTGTTGGTGATGTTGCCTCATTACTTTCATAAAGTTGTAACATCTATCAATTATCTTTAATAATCATAAACACTCAACCTATTATAAGTTATTATAAGATTTTGTATTTAACTTATCAATACATTCTCAAAAGAAAATATATACGTGAATTATTTGGCTTCTTGCTTTATGAAAGAAAAGATTGATACCCCACATTAAAGAATCAACTTTTTTTGAGCAAATTAATTAGTTGTACTTAGTCATATAAAAATATTCTTCTTTTCCACATTTTTTCCATCCTCGAATACCTTTGACTAATACCCACTCTATTTGTGGTTCAACTTCTCTTATTTTTAAACTTTGGTTTTTATTTGTAGATTATCTTAATAAGCATTTTTATATGTCAACATAAAACATTGAATTTAATAATATTATTCATAATTTTTTAATTAATATTTTTCTTTTTTAATTGGTAAGAAGGGATATATTAGACTATAGAAAATATATACATTGATTTCATAGCTTGCTAGTGTGAGATAGTATGCCAAAATGGTAAGAATTAGATTAGCATATATAGATTATCCATCCCCCATGTTGAGTCAAAATAGGGAGGGAAGGTTCATAGAAATTTAAATGGTCAAATCTTCTTAACATGAGATCCATGAATCATATTATTGTTATCTTCAATTCCTATAGTTGAATGAGTTTTATTTTTTCTCTCCATGGTGATCTAAGCATCATTATTCTAGTAGTATTTTAGGAGGATTCTCCAACCTTAGCACCTTGAGAGAGGAGATTTATTTATAAATTTATAATTTGTAGAAGGCGGCGGCTTAACCTATAGAGAAGGATTGAAGGAAGCAAACATGTTTCCCACTAGAAGGGAATCCTAGCATGCATCTTGCCAGTGAAAGTTGAGATGAAATCTAAAGAATCAAAAGAGGCACTATCAAATGAAGCCTCAAATAGATCCTCCTCATAAATATCATGTTCAATTATCTAATGTCATAGTTCAACCCCCCATTCCACCATGAGTCTTGCCTAGAGGAAGTATGATGTTGGATTGAGTGAGCCAAATTTAGACATTTTGTAGCCAAATGTCATGTAGAAAAAAAAAATTTGCATCTAAATGCAATTCCTTCGTAGTCAAGTTGTTTCTTCCAAATCATGATACATACTTTTAAGAAAATTCTTCAATAAGTTTGTTGTATAGATTGAATCCACAAGTATTTTTGCAAAAGTGAATTGTCTCATCATCTTAGCAAGATTTGGGATAGAAATTAATTTTTCCAAAGAGTTCCTAATAAAGGAAAGATAATAAAGATTCCAAAATTAGAGAGGAAGATTTGGAAGTCTTGCCCAAATAGGAGGAAAGGGGAGTAATTCTATAAGAGGATTAAACTCTAGAAACCACACTTTCAGGTCCAAGTAATCCTTGTCCCAAAACCATGGGCCACCATTAAGTAGAGTGTTCCTATTTGAAGGGGATTTATAGAGAATCAAGAACCATCATTTCACAAATGGGAAAACAACAAAACCCTCCTTTGTAAATGGTTTCAAATAGAGATTCAACAATTCATGTAATTTTACCAAATTAGGTTAGGAGTTTTGAATTTTACATATTAGTGTAACTTGCTTCAACCATGCTTCATGCTTAGCCATATCGTCCCCCAAAACTACTATTTATAGGGGCTCTAAGTCAATATCTTTGATAGAAACAAGTTCATACTTACAAGAATATTTAGCCACCTTGGGAACTATAAAACTCTAGATGAGCATGATATATCACAAATTTTCTTATTTACATGGTAGGAGCAATTGTCATCCCCAAGGCCCTTAGAATCATGCATAATTAATTTTGTTTAGGTCATTGCCATATTTTCTTCCAAGATAATAAATATCCCTTCCATCCTCTCTTAAAAACTTAGGCAGAATAGTTTGTGCCTTATAACTAAAAGAACCAAAAATCTTCATTCTTGAATGATAACCCAGGCCTGAGAACCTATCCAAGTAGCAACCACCAAATTTGTCAAATCTAGACCAAGGAAAAGTCTTGGATAAGATTTTTGTGGTAGCCATTGTGAGAGGAGAAATGGGTGCATGAACTTGTGTCAGGAAAAACATCATGAGTGACCAACAAATTAATTATATTACCAAGTTCCTCATTAACTTTATTAGCAATGAAAGTTATGAATTATCTTTAGAAACTATAGTTCCTATCTTTTAATGAAACTTTAATTATTAGCATTGAATTTGAATGTGCATGGTACTATATAAAAGTGTAAGTGTTGATAGATTAGTGAGAATTATTATACTCTAAATTTTAATTAGGGTACACAATAAATAAAGTAAATGAAACGTAATATCCTTTTCAAACCTTTACACAATGTTTAAATGAAACCTTAAATAATATTCTTTGTCTCCCTTTTTTCGATATGGAAAGATTTTAAAATAAATTATGAAATTGTCTTTCTTATGGTTAATATTTATTCTATGAATCTTGGGTATCTTTAGAAATAATCATCAATATTGATAAATTATAATACCTTCAATGACACATCTTTTTTATAGAATCATAAAAAAACTCTTAGATTCTCACACCCATTAGATTCTTAAAATTTAGTAACAACACTTAAAGGTGTTATCGAATGGCTAAAAGATAGAAATATTTATAGCCTTATTAGTCAACCTCTACATGAAATAGTTTTACAAAAAAAATATAAATGTGCATTGCTTGGCTGATTAGGAAATCTAGTTTGGAGCATATTCTAGCATCAATTGAATTTTTCAAGTAATTTGGGTGAAAAGAAAAATATTAAATTTGACACAATTGCGAGACATTTTGAATTGTTTATTAATAACGAACCTCTTAAGATGACTATCCAAGAAACCACTAGAATTGGGAAATCTTACCTAATTAATTGTACCAAACATGCAATTATGTATAATAAGTTAGTCAATTGAAATTTTTTCTTTTGCTACTTGCACCAACATGATTTTTTAATTTCAACATGTGTGCCACTACAATTAATACATCCTTAAAACTTCCTAATAATGTGACCTTTGAGTGGTTAATCATTAGCTACATTGTAGGAAGAGATCAAGCATATTCGATATATTTTGGTTGATGAAGAGTGTTTTACAGGCCCCAAGTTGTTTGTTGATATTAACAAGCACATGAAACAATTATTTCCATCACATTGCACAAAAGATTTTGGTGGAAGGTCAATTATCCTTGATGGTGATCTCACCCAATTACCTTGTGTGTGAGACATACCACTATATGCAAGTATCTCCCATTTTATTGATGTGCTTGATAACAATTTGTTGGTGTACATGTATGACATTTTTGTAGCCATATAAATAAATATTTTAAATTTCTATACTTTGTATGTTTGTAGGGAACACTCATGGTATTAAAGCATTGTGGACTACATTTCAGATAATTTTGACCTTGGACATGGTTTAAGGGCATGATATAGAATAAGTTAAGCCTAGAGAAATGCCAACAAATCTTCAAATTTTTCATGGGTCTAACAAATGTCTCAATGAGTGTTGAGGAGCATGCAATATTTGATGCATCTATAGATGGATTTATATGCCACAAATAATATGGCCATGCTCCACAATAAGATAATGTTAAAAGTAATCAAGACCACACTAATTGCACATAGTGTTTCTACATATACCTAGAATATATAATCACATGATGTTGATGATGATCATTTGGATGGAGTAGTTATATTATGTATTGGCCAACATGTAATGTTGGTGTGCAATTTGTGGGTGGATGTTGGCTTAGTTAATGGAACACTTCATGTCATACAAAATATAGTCTATCATCAAGGTACTCAATTTATAAATTTTTCGTTATGTGTGATCATGGAGCTTGATAATAATTGGATATGCCATTGTAAGGTCAAAAATGACATAATTTGCAATTTTGACATTACAAATTATACCTGTTTTAGGATATATTTTTAGACCATTTTGTAGTATTTTTCATGTTCAAAATGTCAAAATTGTTATGTCATCATGCCTTATACCCATGTTAGTATCTTTGTGACATGCTTCTTATGGATGTTAGTGCTAGCACACTTATGTCTATGCAGGCACATTGGCATCCCCTAACCATATAGTCATACGAGCTCCATTTGGCACTTCAGATAGAGGCTTTTCTGATGCTTCTTATTTGTAATCAATGTCGAGATTGATTCTATATGCCTCCAATAATCATCCTTGTGATTCACTTCCTAATTTTAGCATTTTGGGCATGCAAGTTTGAGCGAATCTAGGCTCTCACATCTTCCATGATTGGTTTTTGATACAAAGCTTCCTCTTCTTGCAACTTGTAGCATCTTCTTGAAATTTGTAGCTTCTCTTGCAAAATCTACATCATTATCTCATACTATCAAGCTTTCTACATCACATTCTTGCAATATCTTCATATCATAAACATTGTTATTAAGTTTTCTTTATTTTGTCTTCTTATTATTGTGAAATCTCAAACATTTTGCAAGTTTATTCAATTCCTCCATTATTCCTTATTATACTCTTCTTAGTGGAGCTACTCATTGAGTGGAGAGACATCCTATTCACCATCTTGTGTAGTGTATCCTCCTCTAACTCCCAAAACAAGATAATTGAATCTTGTGCTTTCAATCTAGAAGCTCTTCTCTTCATTTTCCATTTATTCTTTGTCATGGCATCCTTTGTGCCACATTCATGATATTTTTGGAATCTTATTAATCCATGTGACTTCCTCTCATGTTCATTATTATTCCCTTCATATTATTGATTTTGTATGTATATATATACTAGTCTCTATCTTCCAAATCCAACCTCACAGTTGACATTTTGCTTCTCTTTCTCTCCTCTCTTATCATTTAAACCATTTAATATCAATTTCACATCTATTGAATGATTTTATGGCTATTCTATTAATGACATCAATGTACTAATAAATTTGTTTGTAGACTATTTTCCCCTATGTAGGTCTCACCAAACAAATTTATTTTTTGATAAATCTGGATGCCAATGTGACTTTTGGACTATAGTGCAAGCACACTAACATTTTCTATCTGTGATTTCATCCAAGCACATAGACAATATTAATGACAATTTCTAGAATTTATTAACACTCTCTGTAATAATATTCTTGTAATCTGTTATTCATTAAATCATTCTTTGTAACACATAAATATTCATGCCACCAAAAAGCATGATCTCCAATTTACAAAAATTCTAATATACGAATAAAACCAAAAAACATTACCTAGTTCTTTGTGTTAATTGGATTAACTTTGAATTTAATGGATGTTATTTTGGTATATTAATGTTAGTTTATTTAACACACTTTCCAAGGTAGTAAAATTTAATCTACCTTTAAAGCAAATTAATTTTTTTTACATTTTGGTGAATCCATAACTTTCTTAATTTCACTTATATCATTTCTTCATATTCTATTATTTTCCTATAATATTCATGTTGTTGTCACCTTCTATTTTCCTGTCATGTTTTATAGGTGTTTGGTTTCTATACCACTTGCTCATACGAACATTAGCATGTTTGGATGATATCACAGGTGCATTGTTGTCTCCACTCCAACCTTTTTCTAAGTCTTCCTCTAGACTAGTCTATGTACCAGGCATTCTTTGTTTATTTTCTATCTTTTGTATTTTGAAGAAAAAACACATTATATTCTCTTGTTAAGAAAAAGTTGCTTGCTTGTCTATGTTAGGTAATTTTTTTTGTGTTGGCTTCTATTAGAATAGGACCATTCTTTATTCTCTTTGATTCAATTTTATTCTTGTCTTATCCTTATGCCTCCAATCATGTCTCCCATACCCATGAGTGATTTTATCATTTATGATAACCCATTCTTTGATGAAGATTTTTTTTATTGATAGCAATAACCATCCAAAGGTCACACATTCCAACCATTTGGATCTCTCCAAGATGACGATTCCCTCTTCTTTTCTCTCCCTAACTATGATGACCCTCTTCTTAAGGATGATCATATTTCTTCACTGCATGACTATAATGTTCCCATTGATGAGTCTACTTTAACTAATGATGAGGCTCACCTCTTTCCTCCCTCTTCTCTAGAAGTACCTTTCCCTACTTCCCCTCATTCTCTTTCTTTGGAGAATAAACCAAGTCTCAAGGAAAATCTTGAGCATAATACCATCATTGATCATTTCCTCGACATCATATTGCCCAACCTTCATCATATAGTGGGCATTGATCATTATTTTCATGAATCTTTATCCCTTATTCAATCTCCTAATCTTGAGCAACGTCAACTAGACATAAATCCCTCCCAATACATTTATTCATCTTCCCTACCCACTACCCATTCCATATTAATTCCTTTTCCAATGACATTACCATTCGTGCTTCTTGTGTTCCTTTTCTAAATAACCAACACCATTCTATTCAACACAAACATAAAACATGGTCCTGCAGATAACTTGTTGACTCTACTAAGCATATCCTACCCATTCTCTTGAAGACTAAGTTGACCACTCTTCCTCCTCCTACATGAATGAACATTTATAGGAATAGTCATTTCACACTTCTTTCTTGAGTGTATCATAGAGTGCATGGTCATTCTACCAATCAATATCAAGTGCTAAGAGATGAAACATAATACCTTTTCGATATATGTACCATCAATGTTTCTATTAATGATGCACCTTTCTATTCTTCACCTAATGATGATATTGACTTGGTCATTGAACCGAAGCAAGGTGACACCACACCTCTCATTGATTATGATTATGTTACCACATGCACTCCTCCCATTAATTATCCTTATATAGCTATGGAACCCTTCACTATTCCCAAACACTCTAAAACACTTCCCACCTCTTCTAATGAGTTAATGTTTCAATCTATTATAGGCAAATTTCATCTCTATGTTCCATATTTACTACTACCACCCCTCAATTTTTGCAAGACCTTCCCTTATGACGTCCTTGTGAGATGCACTTTTGCTAAGACATTGAGAGTTACCTCTACCTTGTTCACCTAGATTTTCATTCTACTTTGATCATTGACACTTGATATCGAGACTGCCTCTATTAATATATTGAGACTACCTCTGTTATAACATCAAGCTTACCTCTGTCATTTTGATCACTAACACATGATATATAGACTGCCTCTATTATGACATCAAGCGTACCTTTTTCATTTCAATCACTAATGCATGATATTGAGACCACCTCTATCTTTCTCACTTACTTGCTCATGTTTCATCTTGTGCCTTTAAATCACCCCTTCTCTATTATGGTATTGCCCACCATTTAGCACTTGTGTGTGTTGCCATATTGTGGGGGCATAATTTCTAGTGCAATACATTGTCTATGGTAACAACACAACCATCTTTGTTGTCCTTGCCTATATTCTAGGGGAAATGACAACCTATTTTTGTCTATTATGAGGGCAACATATCATCAATGTACTTCAAGCATACATTCTTCCTAAGGATTTCCTTTTCTCTTCCCCCTACACACTATCTTAAAATACTCACATATCATTAATGTGATTATTTTAAGTGGGGGCATATATCCACTCACACAATTAGCATGCTCCCAAAAGCATCAACAACTTGTGGCCCCAAATATAGAGACATGTTTGGATTTAGCCACCCTTATTAGGATAAAGCAATATAACACACTAGCACATGTAATCTCTGGTATTATTTACATGTGAGCCACCTAGAAATAACGTACACTTGCACATGTGGCCCATCCTAGCTACTTTAATATTCTTTATGTATCACCTAGAAATAGACTACACCAGTGTGTGTGATTCATAGAGGTATTGTATGGTTCCAACAATTGAGCACACTGGACTTTGAACCATACCCACTTTTTCCTGACAATAGAGCACGTTAGAATTATGCTCTTCTATTTTCTAGCAATAGAGCATGCTAGAAAATCTTTTATTCTCCCTCTCCATATATGTGGCTTTCCATGTTTTTCTGTTTATTTTCCAACTTCTTCTTGTATGTCTATTGTCTAATTTCTTTCTAAGTACGTGTTGTATATCTTACTTTTGTATGTATTATATATGCCAGAATGTATGTGATTCATTGATGTCATTGTGCTACAAGTTGCATGTTTTCTAACACTTCTGTGTTGTAGGTTTCTCGTGTTTTCTTACATGTTTTTGCAGGTTGTAGCCTAGGGGCATGATCCCCTCATTCAGAGACCTTGTGTGTCTTGAACATATATCCCCTTTCCATTTTATTTCTTTTATTTCCATTCCTATACTTAGTGTAAGTTCCTCAATTAGTTTTGTTATCTCGCTAAAGTGGGGGCAAAATGTAAGGTTGAAAATTGCATACATTACAATTTTGACATTACAAATTGTATCTATTTTAGCACATGTTTTTTTTATGTGTTTTAGGACATATTTTAAGACTATTTTTTAGTATTTTTCACAGTCAAAATATCAAAATTGTTACATCATTGTGTCTTCTACCCATTTTAGTGTCTTTGTGTCCTATTTCTTATGGACAACCCTGGTGCATTGACATCTGCATGGATGCATTAGCATCCCTCAAACATATAGTCATATGGGCTCTATTTGGCACTCAAGACAGGTGTTTCTGATACTTCCTATTTGTAACTAATGTTGAGCTTGATTTTGTATGCCTCCAACAATCATCCTTGTGGTTCCCTTTCTAAGTTTAGCATTCTAGGCATGCAAATTTGAGTGAGCATAGGCTCTCATATCTTCCATGACTAGTTTTTGATATAGAGCTTCCTCTTCTTGCAACTTACACCATCTTCTTGTAATTTGCATTTTCTCTTGCAAAATCTACGTCATTCTCTCATATTCTCAAGCTTTCTACATCACATTCTTGTAATATCTTCATATCATAAACATTGTTATGAAGTTTTCTTTATTTTGTCTTCTTATTATTGTGAAATCTCAAGGGTTTGCAAGTTTCTTCAATTCTTCCATTATTCCTCATTTTACTCTTCTTAATGGAGCTTCTCATTGAGTAGAGACACATCCTACTCACCATCTTGTGGAGTGTATCTTCCTCTAACTCCTAGAATAAGGTGGTTCAATCTTGTACTTTCAATCTAGAAGCTCCTCCCTTTATTTTCCATATATTCTTTGTCATAGCATCCTCTATGCCACTTTCTTGACATTTTTGGGATCTTATCAATCCATGTGACTTCCTCTCATGTTCATTATCACTCCCTTCATATTCTTGATTCTGTATATATTTATACTTATATCTATACTTATATTTATATATACTAGTCTCTATCCTTTAGATCTAGTTTCATGGTTGACGGTTTGCTTCTCTTTCTATCCTCTCTTGTCATTTAAATCATGTAATATCAATTTAACATCTATTAGATGATTTTACATGGCTATTCTGTTAACAATATTAGTGTACTAATAAGATTGTTTGCAGACTATTTTACCCTTGTGCAAGTCCCACCAAACAAATTTATTTTCTAATAACTCTAGATGCCAACATGACTTCTAGACTATAGTGCAAGCATGCTAACGTCTGCTATTCGTGATTTCATTTGAGTACACATATACCAGTGATAGTTTCTAGAATTTTCTGAACAACACTCTCTCTTTGTAATAACATTCTTGTAATTTGTTATTAAATCATTCTTTTTAACACATAAATATGTGCTCCACAAAAAAGCATGATCTCTTGTTTATCAAAATTCCAATAATACCAATAAAAACCAAAAGGCATTAACCAACTCTTTGTGTTAACTAGATTAACTTTTAAAAACGCTGTTATTTCAATAAATTGATCTAGTTTAACTACCACACCTTTCGAAGGTAATAAATTTAATATAACTTTAAAGTAGATTAAACTTTATATTACAACCGTGTGACATTAATAACCCAAGGTTTGTCCTTATTTCACTTATTACAAGAGGTAATCATAAACAAATCCCCAACAAAATAACAGGAACTTTAACCATACACAAGTTAGAGAGGCTAATGTTGGAAAGTGCCACAATAGATATTGTTGATGTTGAGAGAAGTGGTTTGACATTCACTACTATCTCTTGAGTTAAATCTATCAAAACATTGAGAATATCACCACCAATCTCATTGGACTGCTTCCTTTATTTGTAAATTTGCTTTTTTACAATACAAAAAAAATGGATTCAATATTAATATTAAAATAATTATAACACAAAAAATGGACAAGTTTATGATTTATTTTAATTTCTAAGAATAATGCATTTTCAACCTTCAATGTCAATAAATTATAATATCTTCAAGGTCGCTTCTTTCTTATGAAATAATAAAAAATCTCTTAAATTGTCACACATGTAACTCTTAAAAGCAAATAACAACATCTAACGGTGCTATCAAATGGTCAACAGCGTGAGCAGAGTACTATACAAAACAACTCTAGAAAACATAAAAATTATAATGCTTGGCCGATGAAATTATAAATATTTGTACCTATCGACCATTTAATAACACCTTTAGATATTATTACTAATACATGTGAATGAAAGATGTAATAATGCATGTTTAATAAGAGTAGAGAATGACCAACTACTTCCATTAAAATTTTATGGGCCCTCCACCATCCTCCTACTACATTTAAGATGGTGATATGATATGAAATATTCATTTTAAGACTCTTAAGACTCTTAAGCTTATTGATCAACTCCCCTCCAAACTTATAGTTATTTTAATTAAATTAGTTTTCAAAGGCTTTTTAGTTAAACTTTTTGTTTGAAAGAAACACTTTTGCATGAAACCTTCTCAATTAGTTCAACAACATGCAAATTTTAGATTCCGGAAAGAGAAAATAATTGGTTTGGTTTGTCTTGTACTATTTGTTTAAAGTAAGTTGTACCTAACTTCAGGAAAAGCTTTTTGTCTTGTGGGACAACTTTGCAAGAGATGTGACATTTTTTCCCTATTTTAAGATCTACTTTTTGAAATTGCCATAATATGAAATTATTGTGTAAGGAGAGTTTTTAAAAATAAAAAAATTAAAATAGTCAACTAATATAAATAGACGTTTAATATTTAAATATAAATTTTATATCTTTTCTAAATATAGAGAAATTATATCTCATTTCAATTTAAGCCATCATCAATCATATAAACGTGAAAGCAAAGTTCATGTGTATTTGTGTTAGTGGGGACTTTTTTGTTTGCACTTTCAAATAATAATTTGATGCAAGGAAAAGTTGACTAGTTGTTCTTGCATATATTTATTACGCTGAAAGCTTTTCTTTAGTGAGCAGTACTACCTCAAATACATAGACAAAGGGTCCAAATTAAAAAGACTACTATAGAATACATCTCAACCATTCATTTGAAAAAAACTAATAAATGACAAAAGACAACAAAATTAAAAAAATAATAATAAATAAAAAAATATTTATAAATAGAGCGCTGAGCATAGTCAACCAACATGCTTTTCCGGTTTTTCGTTTGGAGGCCGTTTAACTGAACGGTACCTTATCCTTCTTCAATTTACCTTTTACCTGTGTTATATGCAACAGTGTTATGAAGGTTGAAACTAAGGGACGTTTTCACCTTTCGTCGTCACAGTAATAATTAGTTATGATTTTTATTTTAAATTTAGTATATATTACTAAAGAAATAAATACTTTTATACCGGTGTATCATTATATTGATTATGCAGTAATATATATTATATACAAATGGTGGGAAAAACATCCCATCATAATTAGAGTTCCACTTTCTTGGAAATTCATTTCAACTACTTACAGATGAAATTTAAAGATAAATCCCTAAAACAATTACTTTTCAGGGTTGACTATATATATATATATAATTTATTAATTTATAAGTTATTTAATCCACTAACTTATTTTATCTATCTATTCTTATTGAAATTTTATCACATTAACTATTGTCTTTTTTCACTTATATTAGTAAATTTCTTTTTACATTACATATTGAGATGAACAATAAAATTATTATTATCATTACTTTACATTCACTCCCTATGGGGGATCACTTTTATAGATCATTTAAAAAATATAATTTTGAAAATTATAGTTCACCTTTTAAGTAACTTGTCTATATTGTATATATGTAGTAAATTAATTGAATCTCTTATTGAATTTTATATAATCCCCCATAGAAACAAATGTATATTTAATCATATAATTATTTTAAAAATAGTTTAGTAGGGTACAATAGATTTATGTTCTACAAAAGAAATTTGATTATAGTTTGCACCGTTGATTCAAAATATTTCATAGGGATATAGTCTAACTTAAATATTTGTTTTACTATTATGATATTGTTCAAACCTATGTATGCGAGTTTTTGAAATCTAAATTAAAACTCATAAGAAAAGAAAATACCAAGTATAGGTAAATAGTTAAAAAAGTAGGTGTTACAAGTGATATAAAAAAGTTTGAGGGTTTTTTAAAAAATCTATTTTTAATTACCTTTTTAACTATTTACCTATACTTGGTATTTTCTCTTTCTTCTCACAATCCCCAAACTATTATTTTAACCACCAAATATAATTTTATTTTTCATAATTAATTTTACTTTAAAAGTATTCTATTATTATGAACACATAAATTTTAATTTTTTAAAGATTTTTTGTTTATATATCTATATATTGTTTACTTTATTTTAACTTTGTATTACATTTAGAAAAAAACACTTATATTTTTTTGTTCTATTTTTATTTTTAAAAATATAAATGCTCTTAACCAATGTAATGTTGAAATAAAGGTTAAAATATTCATTGACCACATCATCCAAACTAAAATGTGAGAAATTTAAACCTTACTTTCCATCATAAAAACCAAATAACCTAATTAAAATTTTAATATTTTAAAAACAAATATACAAATTTAATATTATTTTACAATATTATATTACATAGACAAAGGGTCCAGATTAAAAATTCTACTATAGAATACATCTCAACCATTCATTTGAAAAAACTAATAAATGACAAAAGACAACAAAATAAAAAAAAGTAATAAATAAAAAGTAATACATCTCAACCAACATGCTTTTGATATTATAATTAGAGTTCCACTTTCTTGGAAATTCATTTCAACTACTTACAGATGAAATTTAAAGATAAATCCCTATAACAATTATTTTTAGGCTTGACTACATTTAATATATGATATTAAATATAATATTTATAACAATTATATATATATAACAAATTCTATAATTTCTTCATAAAGTTTTCAGCGTGCCCATTAAACCTATGGGTCCAATTGCTAGTTATTTCTCTTGTAAAATCAATTATCTAGAAGAATGATAATTACGTTGGGTTTTTTTTTTTTCAACCCTATCCTACACCAAAGGAAGTAGTTTGTTAAGACATTAATAGAACTTTATGTCCTTGTTTGGTAGGCCCATCATCTTTTCTAACAACATGGTAATGAGATTGCAAAATCAACCCTAGCCCAAATCTTTAACATCTTAATATGATTTAGATTGTTGATAGGGTCTTTTGCTTCCATTTGGCGTACGATACCAGTTAATGAGCGCCACTTAGATATAATGAGTGTCAAGTGGATTATTTGTGTTTATAAGAGATGGGTTCTTTTGAACTATTATTCATGAACTATAGGTCAATGAGCTGGACTAAAAAAATACCCACTTAAATCCTATAGAACATTATGAAAATGTTCAATATTTTTTTATTTTTTTGAAATTGATATAAAGTTATATGTCATTTTCAAATATTATAACCAAACAATTAACACATAATTTAATTAAATAAACAAATTCGAACAATATAAACTAACTACTATGTAACACTTATTATACAAGTTTTGACACACTAATTATATACAACATTTCTCCATCTTTTATTGATCCCCAACACTATTAAATTATGCTTGAACAAAAAGTTTAACAAAATGAATTATGGTATCACTAGTTCCTATTGTCCACCTAAGCAAGGATGAAACTACTTTTTTATTCAAATAGCTAATCCCAAATAAGAGAAGTAAGAAAAGGATTAGAGTATTTTTAATGGATATTTATTAGTGGTTGCACCTTAAAGATAAATATAACACGTTAAATTTTATGTTAAAAGATTTATTAAATATATAATTAGTTTAAATTTTGTTTGTAAAATTTTCATGTTTTATACGTTTTATTTTAAATATTGTATTATAAGGAAATAAAGTAAATTTTATAATATTTATGAGTCTAATTGAATGATAAATTAGATAACACAATTAAATTAGACATAATTGAGTTGAGACTAATGAATAATAATATATTTTATCTTCTAATATTGGAGCACTATTGTTACAAGTATTATCACAAACATGCCTCTGGATGTTGTTTTGTGTCTAGATGGGATTGCATGTTGTTCAATCCTAAGTGGTATAATTTTTCCTCTTGGTCATGTTTTTGTCCAATGCTAATTTATAGTCCTAATAACTTCTTGTGTATGAAGATATTTGACTTTAGGACCCGGGGATGCTAAGAAGCACCTTTAGGAGCTTGTTAAATTAAATGGAAATCAATTTTGACTTAATTAATGTTAGTCAAGCACCTTTTTTTAATTGTAGAAGTTTGAAGACATGAAAGACAAAATATACAAAATGTTTTTGTAACACCACTTTCCATAATGCTCAAGAATTAACTTTAAACATGTAACTTAATCAAGTCATTAATTAAGAATTGATAGAGATAATCAAAATTTGAATCAAAAGAAAAACATAATATTTTCCATCCATTAAGCATGTTAATCAAATCAAGATATAACATAACTTACAATCCAATAAACCATTACAATCTTTAGTGAGTAACCATCACTAATCAAATACAAAATATGCTCTAGGCATCATAATCAAGTTTTTACATCACAATAGACCAACTGGTCTAGGAAATGTGATTACTGTATCTAGAACTAATGACATCTGTCTCCATAAGCCTCGACTTGTCTCATGCTTGGGAAGGAGAGCATCATCCTGGTGCTTTTCCTCCAACCACAGACCTGCGGTCCCTCGCTTATCTTCCTAACTAGAAGAGGCCCTACCCTTCATGGAAAGGTTAGGCATTAGAACCCAATAGGTTAGCCATCTGAGTATCTGGTGCTGTGTCCTTCCTAATGTCTCATAGTCACTCACTATAGATCCCCTCTAACATGTATGACACTACTGGAGACACTAGGCCATCTGGAACACTGTGCACCGACAATGCATGCAGAGATGGATGCATCACTTTGGCCAAAGCTTTCATACAAATACGTTACACCATGAACGTCGTCGTATGTCCACCACCCTAACTCAACTTATGAGTTGTCATGTCCTATAGTTTGTTCTTAACAACCCAATTCTTTAGGTCTTAAATAAGTGGGATCAATTCAGATCATTATCCATGCTTGGACATTCGACTCCATCCATAGGTTGGTTACAAGATTCTAGTGACTCCTCGTCACACGGTTTAATTCATTTCACATCAGTTTGACCATTTGACCCCTAGGCCACATATGGTTCACAATTTCAGAAACAAGTCATCTCATATGACGAAATTGTGCTCATGTACTCAAGGCATATCCTACCCTTGATAGAGTAAAAGTGTATTATTCATAACTTCTATCATTAAAAAAAAGTCTTAAATGTAGACTCATAATGATTATATAAATATTCTAATATAAATTCATTTCAATGATTTCATAATAAGACCATGTTCACAATGGTTCTTCCTCTATACTTGAGGATATAAGTATATAATTTTGATAATTAAGGTAACTCAAAAAGTGTTTCACAATCGGCTTCTCATATAAGCTTGATTGGTGTCAATTGTGGTGTTGTAAACACACTATTATTCAAATGTCTCCCCGACTATCATTACAACCGGGTGACTATATCATGAATTGATAATGCCTTCACGACTGAAACCTCAGTCACAAGATTGTATCATTATCTTATAATAATAATCGATATGGAGTTAAATTCCTACTCCACTAAAGAGTTTTATACTCTATCCAAGTCAATAAATGATGTGAGATATCATTACTTACAATAGCCCAGTCAATACGACTCAGGCTCTGGTTATTATTTACAAAGTATAAGATGTAAAAACATCACAGTTGGGTCATGCGACCCCAGCACCAACACAAAAAGGATTTCTTTTCAAAGGCTCGACCATACGGCCTTAAGCAAGAACACAGTCTTCTCAATGACTCAGCCTTGCGGCCTTGAGTAGGAATCACAAACTTTTTAAAATAACTCAGCCTTACGGCCTTGAGTAATAACACAGTCTTTACAGAAGACTATCATAGCTCGGCTTCAAGCCTCAAGTCTACCCATCAATAGAAATATGACATCTTATTGCTTCGGCCATACGGCCTTGAATGCAGTCTCTAAAAGAGTTCCAATGACAAATAATCGGCCTTACAACCTACAAAATTATATAAAGATTTCTAAAGGTTCAAGAATCGGTTCAACCGATGATAAGTTGGCAATGATAGCTTAGCCATTGAGGCTACGAGCACATTCATAAAAAAAGAAATAAATTTGATATGCTCGGCCTTAAGGCCTGGAGCCACTGGATGATAACACTTAGAAGTCACAATGCTCATTTGTATCAACCTCGAGCTACAACAAGATAAAGATTTCTAAACAATATTGGCATAGCCTCACTAGCTTCGTGCCTCTGAGTTAAAACATTAACTTCATCTTTATAAACACAGTTCTTTTTTTAAATGTTTAAATCGATATTAAGGAGTAGGATTACATCCTTGTAATACCTGAATAATGAAAGTAAATGAGTTGTCATACCAGTTCAAGACTCTTGCCAGTGTACTTAGCTCCAAACTAGTCCCCACTTACTACTATTTTCTCCAAACTGAAAAAGACCTCCAAAAAAAAAACCAAAAACTAAAAACTGCCTTTTGCAAAAGCACTCACTTTTGGTTCTCTAACCTTTTCCCATTCTACGCATGCCAAAAACAAAGGTAACTACCTTTCTCCACTTGATTGGTTCCTCATAAGGTGGCTACAATCAGGCAAAATGCTTGAAGGTGGATGAGCTTAAAGCTCTTCATCACTTCACTAAATCGACCAACATCAGGTTAAAACCATTCGACTAAGATCCAATAAAACTGATATAAGAGATAATAATATCATTATTATCATGGAAATTTAACCTACATAAGGGTTTGCAATCTTTACTAATAAGATTAAAATTGAATACTAGGAAGCACAAAAGAACACATCTAGATTGTCGAATGTCGGTCGAGAGATTCTCCTCCAAATTCGACTATCATCCTTAGTCACTCGACTAAGGAACACTATCCTAGAGAACAAAAGATTACTAGAGACTTCCATCTCTCTCTACATGATTGTCCCCTCGACATGAGATGATGCTTCAAGAACATTGACTGGTCTTCGCGACTAGTCTTAATGACATTAAAGACATAACAACTATAGAAGACAAGAGAACTAAGAAAAGAGGCATGACACGTGTCAACTTACAAATTGAGAAGAAGAAAGACATAAAAGTCGATGCTCAGATGGCTATTCGACCCTTTGCTTTCACAATGTCTAACCATTTGTCCAGGATGATACTCTCCTTTCTTCTTTGAAGGACGTTCATTTTCCTATTCACTCAGGACCACAAGATCATGATCAGTGTATCATCATCATCATGTTTCATAACTTAATTTAATCAATTTATAAAACAAATCATCATTAATAACTTTTTCATAATCAAGAGTTAAATCAGATATTTCCACAATATCGAATCAATTAACTATGTCTAATCCTCCTGATTATCATACTAAGTTAATGATTAAGTTTAGTTGTAAGTTGGGGATGTAACATATCTTCCCCCATAAGAATCATTGTCCCCAATGATTAATTATCTTTAAATAAACCAACAAAACATGAAAATGTTCCCAAAGGCATAATAACAAATGTCTTAGAAAAGATGAGGAAATCTAGCATGGAAGTCATCATAATTTTCCCAGGTGGCATTTCCCATCGAATATTGGTCCCACTGGACCTTGCACTGTGTTATTTCCTTATTACGTAAGCGTAGCTTACACGTTTCGAGCACATTGATGGGCTCGATCACCACCACTCCTGGGTCTTTCACCTGTAGAAGATTCCAATCAAGCATAGGAATTTGATTATCAACATTATTAAAAATTTTCAAATAAGAAACACGAAACCACATTATGCATCATGGCAAGTGCTAGTGGTAGAGCAATTATAAATGCCACTGGGTTGACTTCTTCTAGAACTTCAAACGGACCCACATATCTTGGTGCCAATTTGGACATTTTTCCAAATTTGATGGAACTTTTCTAGGGTTTTACCCTTAGGAGAACTTTATCTCCCACAGTGAAATGCCTTTCAACATGCTTAGCATCTGCGTAACTCTTTTGTCTATCGTTGGCTTCCGTTAGCCTCTTTTCAATTAAATGGACTTCTTCTTCCATTTCAGATAGAATTTTAGGACCAAGGCTAACCCTAACTTCAAGTTTATCCCAGCTTATAGGGGTTCGACACTTCTATCCATACAATGCCTCAAACGGTGCCATCTTAATAACTAAATGGTAAGAGTTATTGTAGGCAAATTCCACTAGAGGAAGATAATCCTCCCACTTGTATTGTTGATCCATATAATACATCCTTAGTAAATCCTCCAACACTTGGTTCACCCTTTCAGTTTGTCCATCCATTTCAGGATGATAAGCAAAGCTTATGTTTAGCTATGTTCCAAGTGAAGAGAATAATGTTTGCCAAAACATAGATGTCATCCATGCATCCCTATCTAAGATAATCTTCTTAGGAATGCCGTGGAGTCTAAAAATCTCTTGAACAAATTTCTGAGCAATGATGGGTGCCCCATCTGTCAAGTTTCCTAGAATAAAATGGACTGCTTTGGTGAGTCTATCCACCACAACCAAAATAGCATTGTTCCTGTTCCTTGACATAGGAAGCCCTTGCACAAAGTCCATGCTTATAATCTACCATTTCCACTTAGGAATTTCATGGGGGTATAATAATCCTGCTGGGTGTTGGTGTTCTGCCTTCACCCTTTGGCATTCAATACAAGTAGCTACAAAATTTGCAGCATCCCTTTTCATTCCTTTCCAAAAGTATAAAGGTTTCACATCAGCGAGTAACTTGGTTACTCCAGGATGCCCAAAATATGGTGCAGAATGAACCTCTTTGCAAACCATATTCCTTAACTCTGCTAAGTTAGGTACATACATCCGTCCTTTGAACCTTGATAACCCATCGGGTTCAAGGTTGAATCCTTCATATTTTAGATTTTGTGGATCTTTCTCAAGGGCCTGTTTTACTTTCTCAAAAACTCATCTCCCTTAGATTGTTGTAACAGTTGATTTCTAAAATTAGAATGTATAGAGACCATAGAGGAGATATGCCTTCTCCTACTTAAAGCATCTACCACTCGATTCTCTTTTCCCTATATATATTTAATCTCAAAATCATAATCCGAGATAAAATCTAACCATCTTCTTTGGTGAGCATTAAGATAGGGTTAATTGATCAGATATTTAAGTCCCTGGTAATCTATTTTCAATTCTAAAGGTTTTCCAAGAAGATAATGTCTCCACATTTGGAGTGCATGCATGACTGCTGCCAGTTCTAAATCATGAGGGGCTTAATTTTGTTCATAGTTTTTCAGTTTGTGTGATTCATACGCAATAACATGTCGATCTTGGACTAGTACACCACCTAATCCTTCCCCTAAGGCATCGGTAATGACTACAAATTGACCTTCTAGGTTAGGCACTTTCAAAATCGAAGCTGAAGTCAATTTTTCCTTCAGCAGGGCAAAGGCCTCTTGGCACTTTTCTGACCATTCAAACTTCTTGCCCTTTCTTTGCAAGGAAGTTATAGGATGTGCAATTTTAGAGAAGTTTTTCACAAACTTCTTATAATATCTAGCAAGGCCCATAAAGCTTTAGACCTCATGAACATTTCTTAGTTCTGGCCATTTAGAAATAGCCTTAATCTTAGCTAGGTCCATAGTTATTCCCTTAGCTGAAATTATATGACCCAAATACTGTACTTCTTTCTAAAAGAAGGTACACTTAGAGAGCATGCCATAAATTTTATGCTATCTTAATCTCTAAAGAATAATTCTCAAATGTTACATATGTTCCTCTTCATTCTTAGAGTAGATAAAAATGTCATCAAGGAATACCAAAACAAAATTGTCTAGGCAGTCTTTGAATACATTGTTCATAAGATTCATAAACGCTACAGGTGTCAACCCAAAAAGGTAGGACAGTGAATTCATAGTGTCCATATCTGGTTCTAAAGGTTGTCTTATGGATGTCTTCATCCTTCACCCTCAATTGGTGATATCCTGATCGAAGATCAATCTTGGAAAATACTGTTGCACCTCTCATCTGATCAAAAAGATCATCGATGTGGGACAGAGGATACTTGTTCTTGATGGTTGTTTTGTTTAACATGCGGTAATCTATACACAACTGCAAAGTGCCATCTTTCTTTTTCACAAAAATGATAGGTGCTCCCCATGGCGACACACTGGGTCTAATCAACCCTTTATCCAACAACTCTTGTAGTTGAGCCTTTAACTCTATTAGTTCAGTTGTGGTCATCCTATAAGGGGCTTTAGAAATAGGTTCTGGCCCAGGTATAATATCAATGGCAAAATTAAAATCTCTCTTAGGGGGTAATCTTGGAAGATCATCTAGAAATACACCCTCAAATTCTCTAAGGAGGGGATACTTGTCCATATCTGGTCTTTCTTGACCTATGGACTCCTTCATCCCTACTTCATTAAGTTTTTGGGATTCATAAAACATCAAGTCATCTTGGAAGTAGGTTTTCTTTGTTTCATCTATTTTATCCATCTTGACAGCAAAAAGTTGGCATCCTTTTCTCTGTGCCCTTTTCATTTGTAAGGAAAAAATTTGCCTCAGTTTAATTTCCCTAGGTTTCCCTTGAATATGGACTTGGTTTCCTAGATCATCCAAACAATCTATGTCTTGGCATAACAGTCTACTTTGGCTCGATGTCTCCATAGCCAATTTATTCCTATGATGACATCATACAAGCCAAGTGGGGCTACATGTAAATTTACTTCTGTGGAAAAGTTTGGAAGTTCAACCTGAGCTTCAAACAGGCATTGCTCTACCTAAGCCTTGGTGTGATTTGCATACTCTACAGACCAAGTGTTTGCCATGAATCTTGCTTGTCTAGGTATCTTATTTACAATTTTGGAAGAAATGAAACATTCCGAGGCACCTATATCAATTAAAATTGAAATTGGAATTCCAAATAAAATACATGTTGTTTCTACTGGAGTTATTTGATACTCAGTTTGATGGTTGTCCAAGGCTGCATGGATACATTGTTGGAACGCCACTTGCTGGGAAGCTAGAGGATTCCCTCTTGATTGCACTCCCTGTGATTTGTTGGGACACTGATTGGCATAGTGATCTCCACCACAAGTGAAACATCCCCCAACTGGTCCTCACCTCTCTTGTGGTTTACCAAAATTATTCCCATTCTTCTTGGAGTGGTTGTTCCCCTTTTTCTCTCCCTTGGACTCATTTTGTTTATTTTTGGCCCCTTTATCATTCTTCTTAATATAATCTTGTTTCTTCCCTTTTTTCTTTGAGGGTTGAAAAGATTGAGACTAGTTATATCTCTTTCTGTTTCTGTCCCTATAGGCCGACATAGCCTTCAAGTTCTATTCTTGTCTAACAGCCTTCTCATAAACCTGCTCCATGGTTGTAGAACCGTGAATGTTAACCTCGCCCCCAATCTGGGCATTCAACCCCATGATAAACTTCCAGACACGGAATTTCTCATCATGTTGATATTGTGGCACATATTTCAACAGTCAGGGGAATTTTTCCCAATACTCATTTACAATCATATCTGCATGTTTCAGGTTTTGGAAATCTACGAGTTTCTGATCATAGAATAGTTGAGGCAACCATCTTTGCCTAAACAGTTCTACGAACCTGTCCCAAGTAAGGCTTGTTAACCTCAAGCCTAGCAACAAAGCCTAGCTCCATCTTTTTGTTCATCCACCATGTGGATGCTTCACTCGCTAGCTGAAATGCTCCCCAGATAGCTTTAGTAATCTCATTATAATTTCTAATTTCAAAATACTTCTCCATCTCTGTAAGCCATGCCTCCACGACATCTCCGCTTATGGATCCATCAAATTTAGGTGGCATGACTATTTTCATGTCATGAGACAGTTCCATAGCCATAAGGCTCCTCTTATTCCCATCATATCTAGCCGTGGAGTTATTTTCTCCATGTTGGCTTTGAGTGGTGTCATTATGGCATTCCTCGCCATCACCCCCATCATAATTATTTTTCCTGTCTTCTAGCTGGCCTTCCACTTTATGTTCAAGAGTTTCCACCCTTGCCCTTGTTTCTCTTAACAAGGTCAAGATTTGGTCTAATTTAGAATCAGATTGCCCTAAAGGTGCTCCTTCATCTCGGCTATCCTCCATTCTAGTTCCAACTTGAACCTTTTCTGTAATCTACTTCTTCCTAAAGTTTACAGATTAATCACGGATTAGTTTTCCATGCTATGCAATTTATTCATTTACAAATCTATTCACATTCATGTAATCTTTAACAAGAAATGAAAGATTGTCAAAATTTGCCACTACATTACAGCTTCCATTGGATTACATATAATCCACAAAATTACAAAATTGTGTTTACATTTTACTTCTGCAAATCATTTACAATGTGGTATAACTTCCCATAACCATGTTTTCTTTTCAGTCTCAGGAGGTGAGGATACACACTGATATTCCTTCACATCCTCCTTAAATACATTATAGTCCTAATGCTCCAATAGAGTTAGGGGAAGCCATTCGTTCAGCTTTCCTTAACTCCTGCTTGATGCGTTTCATGACATCAACAAAAGTTTTTTCATTAGATAACCATGCACCTACCAAGCATCCAGTATGTTCAAGTTTCTCTTTCATGGAGGCTCGTGCCTTCAAGATCTTTTATTGACGTAGGTAACGTCCATGTTCCATTACCTTCTTGCCAGGTGTGGTTCTAATTTTTACCATTCTAGCATAGAACATCCAAACATTAGCATACTTAATGTTGGATACATTAATCAGCAAGTAGTGAGCTCATTAGGTCCATGTGTTGAACTTGGTAGCTTTGATACCATATGTAACACCACTTTCCATAATGCTCAAGAATTAAGTTTAAACACGTAACTTAATCAAGTCATCAATTAAGAATTGATAGAGATAATCAAAAGAAAAACATAATATTTTCCATCCATTAAGCATGTTAATCAAATCAAGATATAACATAACTTACAATCCAATAAACCATTACAATCTTTAGTAGCAATCATCACTAATCAAATACAAAATATGTTCTAGGCATCATAATCAAGTTTTTACATCACAATAGACCAACTGGTCACAAAATGCAATTACTATATTTGGAACCAATGACATTTGTCTTATAATGCCCCGCTAGGAAACCCCAGAGGACAACACAACTATGCTAGAGAAAAAAAATAGGATAATTTTTTTTTTAAAGATAGAAATAACAAGGTAATGTCAAACACATCAATACATATCAATAAACTTACTTATCCTCCAGGGTTCCACCGCTGCATTACTTACTAAACAATTAACAGGATCAAGAATTAACTAACATCAATAGTTCAATTTGAATCCATTGTTCACATGAAAGGACACATACATTTCCATGATATAGCATCAGATAAGAAATCAACAAGATCATACAATTAGAATTACAAGTACATATACAATTTCCCATACATAAGGGTGCATCATTACATCATTCACACTATCTCTTCCGAATTACATTGGAATACTTACAATATGATAAATCTGATACACAAAACTAGCACATGAGAATAAATAGCTGCCTCATCAATCTGGAACATAAATCTAAAATTTGCATCACAAGATCCATTCTTCTCGCACACGAACACCAGCAAGGGAGAACCAATGAAGAAGATAACACTACCACCTGGCCATGTGGAACCCTAAGGTCCACCCCTCCGTGCTAGGAGATAACATAAGGTTCCACAACAGCAACAGACAAGAAGACAAAAGACTGACAGTTGCAAGGACTACACATGACTCAAGTACAAAACGGGTCAATAAGATGACACAAACAGCATAAACAACACTTCCTCACTTAACAGAACTTCCAGAGGCATTCACACAACATAAAGAAAGAACAACAAGAGGGAATACTAGGTTGCAGTAGGGAAGGTGTCATCACATAGCTTGTCATGGGTTATCCTGGCAGGTCTTCCTAGGCACCGGCCCCCATCTTGGGTTATCCTGGCAGCCTCTCCCGACTGCCGGCCCCCATACAAACTCATGTAGAACCAACATACCTCTCATGAGGACAAGGCAACTGATTTGCCATTCTAGGCCTTCTCATCTCATCTCAAGCCTAAATGAGCACTTGAGCCATGAGTGAGGCATACTTTATCTTAATTAATGTGAAAGCTCTCCCACCTTCCAAATTTATTATTAAGTTATCACTGGATTAACAAATTCCAATGGGTTATCCTGGCAGCCACTTTGGGCACCGGCCCCTCACTAAAAGCCACCTCCCCACCTACATCTAGAAGACCCTAACCATCAAGCAAGACATAAGAACAAGATTCCATATACCATGCAAGGCATCTACCTTCTTGCATACCAATCTCAACAAAAAGAATCTAGAGCAAGGCATGGGTCCTCTTGCTCCCAAAACCTTAACCATAAACAGAGGGTAATCGACATTACATACAACCAAAACATAATCAATTAATAACAAGATTACAGTATCACAAGAGTTATACACATGACTACCCCTCTAGGCCTCTGGAATCTACTTAACACCGTTATATTACAATAGTTCCACATCACAACCATTCACAAATACAACATATAGTCAGCTCCCTAACCCATACTTCAATGACAAAACTAGAAATGCAACAAGAGTCTGATACACTAATTATAGTCATGAAGAATGTAGCATTAATTCCAACTATGGTCAAACATCCCACAACATAAGTGAATCTATCTCAACCATGCAAAGCAACAATTTACTAACTACCATTGGCAGTTACTAACATGACCAAATGATAAAAGCATCAATAATTAATCCAAAAGATCCAATACGACATCCTCCCCTATCTATGATAGCCAAGGACCTCATACAAGAGACATAATACTCTTACAACGCATTATTACTAATAACATTACCTAAATAAAACATAGACAATCTAGGCTCAAGAATTCAAACTTTATCACTTGCATAACCTTTATTACGACAATAATTAAACTTTACTTACACAAGGAGTTCCCAACTTGCAAAATTCTAATATGGATATCATTCTAGTAATCAAAAGAAGAATATGCCATAGCCCAAACTCAATACAACATCCTATCTTCAAATGCAATGAAAAACAATTATAACCAATTCAGATACTAAACAACTTTAATATAATCCACTTGATTCCCCACTTATTCAATCCTAAACACAATTTTTGTTAGATCGGATAATTAATTTGAACTCATATTTGACCACAATTGCAACACACTATAATGCACTAATAATGAGTCGTAAGAACGTTTCCTCTAATGATAACATTACTATGATGGTACTACAAAAAGTCTTATTCTTAGTTTTATTTGCAACAATAACCCACAATATTAGATTTAGTGTTATAAAGACATGACATTCACAAATATAACTATGGCATTCAACTAATAATTATTTCCCTGACTTGACCCATTGAATAATAATATAATGATTTGATATCTATAATACTAATTTAAATTAACTAAACAATTATGAATCTCTATAATCTACCAATATTTCAGAATCTACAAATTATATAATTTCAATTAGAAGAGTCATATCTAATCCTAAAACTACAAAGCTAACTCTATTCTTCCGTATTGAGACTATCAACTCAGATCAACCATAAAACATTTTGAAGAGAAATTATAGAAGGAAATAAAAAAAAATGGAGAAAAACTATGCCGGCAGCAAACTAAATGCCAAACTTAATAATAAAATATAATTGAAAACTCCATAGGTGACCTCTCTACCTACACTAGAGTTGAAGCTAGGCATAGAATATGGACATCCATGAAAGGATAAAGAAGAGAGTGGTTTGCCAGATGTTGCAAGTGCAACTGCTGCGGAAGGCTTGAATTTAATGTTGGGAAAGATGTAAGCTTTTTCAAACATTCAAGTATAATCAAAGTTAATTCTAAATAAAGCAATATAAAATTAAGCCTCTGCAACTTATAGGATATACACAAGTTTGAGCAGCTTAAGAAACTTTCCAGCAAATGCAAAAATACAGGTTTAGATATAAATAGAATCATTGACGATTTTAGTGTTAGACTTAGGGCACACAACTGAGAGGGGGGAGGTGAATCAGTTGTGCGAAACTTTCTCCAATTTACACACTTAAATCCTCTTAGTGATTAGCAGTATATTAAATATGAAACATAATGCATTCAAATCAAAAGCAGAAAGTCATCAACACATAAGACACCAAGATTTTGACGTGGAAAACCTAGTAAAGGGAAAAACCATGGGGTGATTAACCCAAGAATGTATTCTCTATTAGAAGAATAGAAAGAACAAAATGGCACATGCCAATTAGGGCTCACTGCCTGAGCACACTGCTCACAAGAGGCTCACTGCCTATAAGAGACACATTGTCTACAAAGAAATAAGTATCACATACATGAACTAGAGAATAGCATCTTCACCATGCTTGAATCAGTTCCATTTAAGCCCAATACTTCTGCTCTGCCTTTCGTATTTCTCCTCGCTACCACACACTCATCACCGCAAGACATACTTTGAAATGACTTCACAATTCCTTATTTATACATGACATCGACTTAGGAACAATCATCTAAGTCAGCAAACACCTACAAGAACATCTGCAAGACGTGTAATACATCCGGTCGGCCAGTCTTAGGAAGAACACCAACATCCGGTGGTTATTCTTCAAATACGAACTTTAACTTCAATATGGACCACCAACATGAACTAGAAATGATCCACATATCACCTCAAGCTTTCCTGAATCACCAAGAACATCTGCACTTCATTTGCTTACTAGAATCCTTCTCTCCTTCATCTAGAACCTCAAGAACACAGTCTATCATCACTGTCACAAAGGAATAGGTTCTTTCAGACCTTCAAACCATGAACCAATCTACTTGATACTTCACAAGGACGTCCTCAACACTTCCTCAAATCTGCATAATGGGATAATGCATTTCTGGATCTCACCAGACCTATCTGTGTCACTTTGTCACCTCTGAACACCTGCCAGAGCCAGTTCTACTTGAGCAGCCATAACTTCTTCAGATCTTCATGCGGACCTCTAAAAACTTGATTGGATCATCTCAAGACTCATATCTACAAACCCTTTGAACCGCAATCTCTGATCTACATCTTAGCTGGGATCTCCACGTCACTGTCTCCATTGCTTCTCTCTGCTCATCCAATCCTTCTCATTAATGCAACATGAGTATGTTGACATCAATGACAACAACGGTTAGACCCATACTTGCAACATTTAGGACATTCTAGCATATGCCATTGGTAGAGGATAACAAAACCAAAACTATAATATTATCAAATTAGATGCTATTTTAATTTCCTAAGGTGAACTTCATAGTTAACCAACTGCCTTCATTGAATTTGAAACACTTAGATCTGTATGTTATATTCTGCAAAACTGGCAGCGTAGGATACAAGATAAGAGGACGGGGGTTGGGCAAAAACCAAACACATTTGTAACCCTTATACACACTTAAACTACCACTGATCACTATGTGAGCTTGGTTGACCTTCTTGGCTACACTGGCCAACTAGAGGACACCCTAAACCTTTTCATTATGATGCCACTTAATCCCGCGATGACTGTGTGGATGTGAATTCTTGTTGCCTGAAGAACACATGCGAATATATGCTAGACGTATTCTTAGTGACGCTTGTTGATAACTGAGAGGGGGGGTGAATCAGTTATCCTAATTATTTCTGCTTTCTGAACTTTATTAACAATCAATGTAATATTAATCCAAATGAGCAAACATAATCATGAAATGGAAATACACATGACACAGTATTTTTGACGTGGAAACCCTATTAAGGGAGAAAACCACGGGGTGATTAACCCAAGATTGTATTCTCTGTTAGAAGAATGGAAATACAAAATGGCACTTGCCAATTAGGGATCACTGCCTGAGCACACTGCTCACAAGGAGGCACACTGCCTACAAGAGACACATTGTCTACAAAAAGAGTGTTATACAATACTTGAACTGATTGGTAGCATCCACATATGCTGGAGTTCAGTTCCGATTAGGCTCAGTACACTGATTTGTTGCACTTCATCTTTCCTCTTCTCTTATGCTGCTTTCCTTTCACATACCGGACCTTCCTTACTGCTTCTACTTTGCTTTTCTTTTATTCGCACATCAACACCATCCACAACTCTTCTCACAACTAAATCCATCGCGTATATATATCCGCACAAGTGATTTCATCACCTTTCTAGTCGGCACCCGGAATAGTCAATCTTTTCACAAGCTTTGATCTGTCGGCTGAATCCTTGCACACCAAGTAATGCGGATCAATGATATACTTATGGAAATCATTAATCATTTCGGCTAAACATAATTCATGCCTTCATAACCTTCACCAACATCAGTAACACATCCGGAATAATGTTTGATGTTCTGCCAGTCAGTTCTTCCTCTGTTCACACTGTCACATGAGAACCCGACACTCAAACATTCATATCTCTTTATCCTTTTCACACTGGAGGCTCAAACCTTGGAATCTATCAGTCAAGATACTCCTCTTGACTCCCCCAAATCCGCACTTCACCAAGATGCTTCCTTTGAGAGATCCGGACCTGTCTGTCGGACCTCGCCACATGCTCTGTTCTTGTTTACCGGACCACAACATTCTTCACTCTGACTTCCGGTAGAGACACACCATGTCCTGCGGATGTGTGGGATGAACTTTGTTGCCATCAATGACAACAATCATGAATCCATATAGTGTCTCTTGCCAACAATCTCCCCCTTTGGCATTGATGGCAACACTTAGTGAAAAATGACTAAGTGTTTACACTATGCTCCCCCTTGGCTAATGCTCTATTTTTATATACATTTTCCGGAGCTCCCCCTTAGTTGGATTCCTCATTTTTCACTTCTCTTCACTCCCCCTTTGAAATCAATGGCAAAGGGTAGGGTCCGCACACCAAAATTTCCAAAAACATTCTATACATGTTCGCATAAGTATATATACATGTTGTACTTACATATACTTAAGTATGTCTACAAAAGTATTCTTCAATTGGATGAGTTCTGCAGCCCAACTCTGCTTCATCCTGTCCAAAATTGAGATGTGACCACTCAACAGGAACGCAAAAGCTTCTACCCTCTTGAGATCTGTCGGATCATTGGTCCGAGCGGTAGTTTGAGCATCACTTATGGCCTCATGCATGGCCTCTAACTTAGGGATGATGATCCTTCTAAGTTCACCCATCCGACTAATTATGATCTTCCTTTCCTTCTCAAAATTCTTTATTGCATTTGTGATTGCAATAGTCTGACACTCTTGATTTACTATGGAGGATGAGAGAGGATCAAAACTTTGAGACAAACTTAGTAGTTTATCCTCTTGCTCTTTTATTTTCTTTTCAATCTCCACTGTTGCTTTGGACCAGGAAATACAAAATTTGTATACTTCACCACCATCTTTAAGAGCATTTTCTAAGCTCTTTATCCCAATATTCATATTTCTTCTATCATTAATGATCAACCCTTGTACCTCTGAGAATCTCTTATCCAAAAACTCCTTCCGGACCTTTTCTTCAGCTGACTTCTCTAGAGAATCAAAATGTGTGCTAACACTATTGACTAGAGTTTTGAGATTACCGGATGAGGAGGCTGTGGGATCCTTCTGAAACGATGGCATAATCTTTTCTAGCACTCCGGAAGTAGTTTCTATCAACTCACAGTCTTCCATGTGAGACTTTAGGAGTTTTTCTTTAGCCTTTGCATTAGCGAATGAGGCTATCTTCATTGTCTGTACCGGAGAAAGTGAATCAAAATTAAATGGTCCTTGTAGAAGCTCCGGTTCATCAATCTCCATTGTTTCTTTGTTCAGGAATTCTTGGACAGTTTTTGCAGTGTCTCTTGCCGGAGATAGATGTTTCTTCTCTTCTGCATTCTTAGGGCTGTCCCTTGGAGCTTTCTCTCCTTCTACATTCTTACCACTAGCAGTTGTGGTTTTCTTTGTTGGGGTCTTCTCTCCCTCTGCAACCTTGGTACTGTCAACTTCTTTTTCCTTCACTCCTGCTTCTTTCTCCTGTATTCTGTCTTCTCCTTTAGATCCGGAAGCTGTAGGGGAAACTGGAGGAGAGATATTTGTTTGTTCATGAGCCACCTCTTCCGGAATAGAGGATTCTGAGCCCTTGTCTTTACCAGAGTCCTCTGTGATGGGAATGTTGAACTTTTTAAGAGTATTTTGGAGGATCTCTTCAGTCTCTTTTGCCACTTTGTCAGTTTCACCAAGCATGAGCTGATTCATCCTGGCTTTGCTCCAGAACTCATCCTTGCACTCTTTAAAGATCATATTCATTTGCTGCAGAGTGATTGAAGGGAAGAGCTGAATGGCGACCTGTTCCCAGATCTCGAGATCTTTTGCTTGAGCATTGTTCTTCCTCATTTCAAGCCTTTTCTCTAAGCTTTTGGGAATTAGAGAGATAATTTCAATAAAAGATTTGTTGTAAGTGTTCAAAAATTGAACTGTGGCTTCCTCCAGAATCTGTTTATCTGCTTCATTATAATCATCATAGAATTCTGTTAAGGGTTGCAGGTTTCCATCCACAGTGGCTGCTTTTACTACAACATCTAAGGATAGAGTGGGTTTTTCAACAAATTCCTCTTCCTTCTCTTCTTCTCCTTGACCAGTACAATGTTCACCGGATAATTTCTTCTTCATCTTCAGTTTCCTTATCTCCTCATCTGATTCAGTTTCCTCATCATCCTTTAGGCTAACATAGGACCTTGTTACCTTTTTCTTTGTTCTCTTTTTTCCTTTCCAGATGATTGTGCTTCCAGTTTAGATGCCCTTGAGCTTTTGGCAGTGGCAGGTGCAGATCTCTTTGATGATCTGGTCTGGGTGGAGGTTTCTATCGGAGCACTTTCCTTGCTTTTCTTTTCTGCCTCTTTCTTCTCTTCCTCAGCCCTTTCCATATTTTTCTTGTGGGCATCAAGTGCCTCCTTTGAGATGCCAAGGCCTTGGGCAATATTTTCTACTTCTTTTCTCACCTTCCTCTTGATTTCAGGGTCTCTGAGTTGCACATGAATCTTTACACTCAGCTCCTCAAAGGTACCAAATCTTTCTGCTTTTGGGTCCTTTGGCTAACTGAGCATGTGTTGAACATGCAGCTCTAAAATTTGTTTATCAACTTCATACCCCATAGGCATGATCCAGACTGTCCTTGGCTCTACTGCCTCCATTAGGCATTGATCAGTGTCTACTATGAAGCACACTATATCCTTGTATTTCTCAACTATTGATTTGGGGATTCTTTCTCTGATTTGCATTGTATTTTGAAATTGCTTGAAGTAACCCCACATAGCTGTATTCCTTGCCTTAGCATCCCCAAGTTCATGCAAGTAGTCTCTGATCTGAATTGCTACTGGTTTGTCATTTTGCCAAACCCATCCATTTGATCTGGGCAGCTCATTCATGAAGTAGAAAAATAGACATAGTATTAGTCCACCATATTTAAAGGAATTCTTCTTGTCCTTTTTGATTTTCTGTATGTTTTCCATTAGTTGGCTCAAAAGAAGTTCACAGAGATCATATTCTGCATTCTTTCTCAGCATCTCATAGGCAGTATATACTGTAGTTTCAGATACTGAATTCTCCATACTGGAGTGATATATCTTGTATCCTATTATCATAGATGCAAACTTGACATTCGGGTCAGTAATATCTTCAATGGTCATTGCCCTCTTATCAAATTTTGATCTGGTGGCCTTAGTTACAATGTTGTTTTTGACAGATTTGAGGACAGGTATCCCTCCGGAGGAGTATAAACCAGTTACTGCCCTAATTGCCTCCTTTGTGATCTTGCAAGGTCTGTTCAGCCATAGGAAGTTATCATGCACCCTACTCAATACATACCGGACCCATTCATCTTCTTCAAAACAAGGGAAATGAATGAACTGATCAAAATATTTCTCCTGGATGCCCTTATATTCTGGTTTAAGCTCAAAAGTATCATCTATCAATTGTTTGTGATAGATGTCTCTTAGTTTGAATTCCCCAAACTCTTCAATATTTGCATGTATGTAAACCCTAATGTCTTCTGTGTGCAAAACGCCATGCGGAACACTAGAGAATGCTCCTAGGGGATCTACCTCCAATGATTTGTATGGATGTTTCTTGAATTCAGGGCGGGGCCTATCAGAGATCTTTAGTATATTTGGAGTATGCATCTTCAAAGAATCTTACTAAGAGATATCAAGAACGAAGAATACCTTTTACGCTGTTTAGGGCACACATGATGCAATCCGGATTGAGCTGTAAGAAGAATTGTCTTGATCTTTGGGAGAAGTAGTTACAGAGCTCCTTTTCTCTCTTCTTTTTGAATGTAGAATGAACAAGTGATTAATGAGAAAACCCTTATATTGCTCCGCAAACCCTATTGTCAGGTTGCAATAAATGCTCGACCTAAGTTATTTCGGTTGGCCTTATTCGGATGACTTGAAGAACCGGATCAGACCTGGTCTTTAAACATCATGTGGATCTTCCAAATCTTAACCATAGTTTGTTTGGATGTTTCCCTTATGAATCCTTCAATCCGCAACTCTTCCTGTGCCAGTTTCGGCACCACTTGACTGGCTGGGGGAACAAGGTTTTCTTTGTGTCTCCCCCTGAGCTAGAGCTCACTTTATAATTTCTGGAAGGAATATCAACACCAGAGTCTGGTGTGGATCCATCCAATACATTCTCTGTACTTTTCTTCACCCAAATCTTGTTCATCTCACTTTGAACTTCATCCACATTCACTTTTTGTTTTCCCTTGTCTTGATTCTGATTATGATATATCGGACCTCTTTTGTCCTGATTCTTGCTTCTACAGAATTTTGCAATATGACCGGATCTATTGCAAATTTGGCAAACAACATTTCTTTGCATATTTGATTGATATCCTCTTAATCTGCATTGATTAGCCATATGACCTATTCTATTGCATGCAAAGCATCTACCATTGAATGATTTGTTCATTTGCATATTTCTGCATTCATGAGATTTGTGACCATACCTTTTATAGGTAAAACACTATTCAAAGAAGGATGAATTAGTCTGATTCATTCTTTTTCTACATTGATTAGCTTTGTGACCAAAGTGATTGCAGTTGTGGCAGTATCTATTGAAGGATGGATATCTTTGAGCATTAGGCTATCTTACCGGAGGTCTTCTAGGCCTGTTCCTTAGATTTTTTGATCCAAAAATCTTCTGACCGGATCCGGAGCTTTCTCCTTTTTCATATCCCAAACCACACTTGTCATCTACCTTCTTTTGACTTCCAAGAAGAACTTCAAGTTGAGCAGAACTTATCTTGAATTTTTGTTTATACTCATTTGCTGTTTGAAGATCCCTTTTGAGAGAGACAATTTGATCCTCAAGTTTTTCTTCATTATCTTTAGCATCTTCAAGATCAGATTCAAGATGTTTGATAATTCTATCCATCTAGTGGCAATCTTCTAATTTCTCCTTGAGAGATTGTCTTAGATTATCTTCAGTTTTTCTTTTCTCTTCAACTTCTTGGGTAAACTTCATGACTCCTAATTCCATTTCATGTCTTACCATAATGATTTCTTTTGATAACTTTTCACACAACTCAGTTTTTTCCTTCAGCTCTTCATTTGTATTATTTGCTTCACCTTGTCTTGCCAATTGCTGAAGCAACTCCTTTCTCTTTTTCATAGAGAGACTTAATTTGTCTTTAGTTCTCTCATGAAATCATCAGCTTGTTTGAGTCTTTCCTTTAATTCATTGACTTCAGAGTTTGACTGTTCAAGATCATCAAGGGCAGTCTTGAGTTGCTCCCTTAAACCATATGCATCCATTTGAATTCCCAGATCTTCCTCAAACTATTAGGCTCTGTTAGGAGGAACTTGGCTCTGATACCAATTGTTGATAACTGAGAGGGGGGGTGAATCAATTATCCTAATTATTTATGCTTTCTGAACTTTATTAACAATCAATGTAATATTAATCCAAATGAGCAAACATAATCATGAAATGGAAATACACATGACACAGTATTTTTGACATGGAAACCCTGTTAAGGGAGAAAACCACAGAGTGATTAACCCAAGATTGTATTCTCTGTTAGAAGAATGGAAATACAAAATGGCACTTGCCAATTAGGGCTCACTGCCCAAGCACACTGCTCACAAGGAGGCACACTGCCTACAAGAGACACACTGTCTACAAAAAGAGTGTTATACAATACTTGAACTGATTGGTAGCATCCACATATGCTGGAGTTCAGTTTCGATTAGGCTCAGTACACTGATCTGCTGCACTTCATCTTTCCTCTTCTCTTATGCTGCTTTCCTTTCACATACCGGACCTTCCTTACTACTTCTGCTCTACTCTACTTTTATTCACATATCAACACCATCCACAACTCTTCTCACAACTAAATCCATCATGTTTATATATCCACACAAGTGATTTCATCACCTTTCTAGTCGGCACCCGGAATAGTCAATCTTTTCACAAGCTTTGATCTATCAACTGAATCCTTGCACACTAAGTAATGCGGATCAATGATATACTTATGGAAATCATTAATCATGTCGGCTAAACATAATTCATGCCTTCATAACCTTCACAAACATCAGTAACACGTCCGGAATAATGTCTGATGTTCTGCCAGTTAGTTCTTCCTCTGTTCACATTGTCACATGAGAACCCGACACTCAAACATTCATATCTCTTTATCCTTTTCACACGAGAGGCTCAAACCTTGGAATCTATCAGTCAAGATACTCCTCTTGACTCCCCCAAATCCGCACTTCACCAAGATGCTTCCTTTGAGAGATCCGGACCTGTCTGTCGGACCTCGGCACATGCTCTATTCTTGTTTACCGGATCACAACAATCTTCACTCTGATTTCCGGTAGAGACACACCATGTCCTGCGGATGTGTGGGATGAACTTTGTTGCCATCAATGACAACAATCATGAATCCATATAGTGTCTCTTGCCAACAATTGACATTTGTTTTGGAACCTAAAAGGAAATTGCACAATTAATGTTTTTTTGTTGTTTTCTTCGAGACATCCATGTAGAAAAGACGTTGGAGAAGCTCAGGAAGGCATGCAAAAAGTGGTCGCCTACACAATTCACATAAACAGGCTAAAGAAATGCCTCAAAGTGATATCATCTCATGGGATGCAGGATACATCTACTATGGATGTGTTGAAAGGACTATAAAACTTCTAACAAATGCAATTATGAAAGTATGATCGGGACCTATGAACAGTCTGAGAGAATGCCTCGCAGAGATGCCATCCCACGGAATGCAATTGATTGCAGAATATGCACCGAATGGATTTGTGAAGGGCTTTTTGGAATCTTTCATGCAATGAAATTGGCCAATGAAGGGTCGTTTCGGAGACAAACACACTTATGTTTCTATCAGATATGATAACCTTTAAATAACAATCAATCATGGTCCACATCGTTTATTCTATTTCATATATCCCATTGGAGCACTATAAGGACACAATCGGAAACATAAACCGCACAAGGCATAGTGAAAATCATCTAAGACTTCAAGTGATTCAAAACGAGGAAGGGTGATAACTAAGTTTCGACGACTCCTACGGCTGAAGGATAAGACTAGACCTCTAAATATGATACGTTGATGCAACATAACCAAAAAGACATCCTTGGTATGGATCTTCAAAAAAAGAAAACCTCATTATCACCTAGAGAAAGTGCTAAAAAGAACAGTCTGTTCATGATAAAGTCACGGACTAAGGCACAACCAGCTCACTGACAACTATCTAAGGAAGAGACAAAATCTGCTAAGGATCTAAGAAAGCTAACACCTTCTCAAAGGTAAGAAAATGAGTTCCTCTTAGACACGGGGTGTCAATTCTATAGCACGAGGGTATGCATAAGTTTGTAACTAGGTAAAGTCAACTATTACAAGTCGAGGTCAGAAAGAAGGAGGGCATGGGTAAGTGTGGCCATAGGAAACATCTGAGAAGAGGTCTAAAAGATGAAGCAAAAACAATAATATATCCTTCTCAAATGTGCCATAAGGAAAAGGAAAAGTTCACAACTCTATTATTACGGCATTACTGACACAATTACTGCATGCAACAAAATACAGACATCAAGAATTTGCCAAGGAAACCTAGATGGTGCAGAGAAGAGGTAAGGACAAGTTCTTGGGTGACTGAGGATCATTTTAGAATGGTACTCCCAATGAGGTGAGATGTAGAAACAGATTGCAATGGCGTGCTATGAGGGTTTAAAGAACAACAGTCAGCACGAATATTCAGAATAATAATTACAGAGAGGTGTCTATGATGCAAGGATAAGATTGTTGCATTATCGTTGCTCCATTAGAGTGCAAGGGTCGCAGAGCATGCCAAAAAAAAGAGTTGAATGGTCTTGCTACTACTAAAAATGAAATACAAACCACCTACAGATTTCTCAAAAGAAACCCCCACACCACAGAGAATGAAGCCAAACAGATTAATGGAGAGAAGAAAATTTGAGGAGAGGTCAATCCAGATGAAAAGGCTATTGGGTCGACATTCAATCTCACTATCAGCAAAAGGTATATTAAAATCTAGATTACAGAAAACCACAAGTCATACTTTTCACTTAGATTCGAAGAAGAAGAAATTTAGATGGTAAATATGTGATCAACCTATTACAGAGAATAAAAATGTAACAAGAACGCACACAATGATTTTCAATCAAAATTATGGAAAGAATAGCAGAAATAAGATCCAGATACAGAACCTACATTCAGAGCCCAACTAATTGAGGATTTTGCCAATCTTCTTCCCAAAAAATTTCCCTCCAAAGAAAGCCCCCAAAAGAGATATAACCCCCCAACCTATCCTCCAACCCCTCAATAATAGTAAATATCAAATGCAATAACTCGCCAACATAACCCACATCCACTTCCTCCAAAAATTGATTACATTTATTTCCTTCCCACTAATAGCAAGATTCTATCTAATAAAAGATTTCTCACCAAGACAACTCATAAAGATGACATTAAATGATTTATGTTAAATATAGAGTATTTTGGCAACACACATCTAATAAATTTATTTCATGGCATCAACAAGGAGTGTTAATTAGTTCCAGATTATTCTTCACATTAAATTCATTAATTAAATCCCCATAAAATATTTTATTTATCTCCATAGACAAATCATTTATTAATATATTAAAAGAAACCAATAACTCCTTTTAATAAACAGTTAGATGCATAGAAGTGACCTGACAAGATGCAGACCAGGTGTAACCGACGACAAACATAATCGCACAACAAAGACTCACAACCACGATTGAATAGACAGGACAAAAAACTAAAGACTCATCCTCTTTGAGGATGATAACAAGCTGAGGGAACCTTACATTATCTCCGTTCAACAATCTCCATTAGTTAAGGCACACTCAGACCTGTTGATTCAGGTGGAGTCGATGCCTGATACCTGTTCACTCAAACATACCAATTAGAGTACACATAATAGCCAAAGCACTAGGAAAAGAACTCTAACATTCGTATCTCATTCTCGTATGTTCATACGTTCAATGGTACGATATCATCCTTTCCTCCTATCCTAATCACATACTACTGCATCAAATGACTATTATATTAACGTAACAATAAGCATTTTTACTTACCGAAGCTCATGTTCCCTTTTTATCTTCAGGTTCCTTAATTAGACCACCTACACAACCAAGGTGAAAACGGAGGGGTGCTACATGCCTCCATAAGCCTCATCTTGTCTCATGCTTGGGAAGGAGAGCATCATCTTGGTGCTTTTCCTCCAACCATGGACTTGCAGTCCCCCACTTATCTTCCTAACTGGAAGAGGCCCTACCCTTCACGGAAAGGTTAGGCATTGGAACCCAATAGGTTAGCCATCTGAGTATCTAGTGTTGTGTCCTTCCTAATGTCTCACGGTCACACACTATAGATCCCCTCTAACTTATATGACACTACTAGAGACACTAGGCCATCTAGAACACTGTGGACCGACAATGCATGCAAAGATAGATGCATCACTTTGGCCAAAGTTTTCATACAAATATGTTACACTACGAACGTCGTTGTATGTCCACCACCCTAACTCAACTTATGAGTTGTCATGTCCTACAGTTTTTTCTTAACAACCCAATTCTTTAGGTCTTAAATACATGGGATCAATTCAGATCATTATCCATGCTTGGACATTCGACTCCCTCGATAGGTTGGTTACAAGATTCTAGTGACTCCTCGTCACATGGTTTAATTCATTTCACATCAATTTGACCATTTGACCCTTGGGCCACATATGGTTCACAATTTCGGAAACAAGTCATCTCATATGACAAAATTGTGCTTGCCCTTGATAGAGTAAAAGTGTATTATTCATAACTTATATCATTAAAAAAATTCTTAAATGCAGACTCATAATGATTATATGAATATTCTAATATAAATTCATTTCAATGATTTCATAATAAGACCATGTTCACAATGGTTCTTCCTCCTCTATACTCAAGGATATAAGTATATAATTTTGATAATTAAGGTAACTCAAAAAGTGTTTCACAATAGACTTCTCATATAGGCTCGATTGGTGTCAATTGTGGTGTTGTAAACACACTGTTATTCAAATTTCTCCCTGACTATCATTATAGTCGGGTGACTATATCATGAATCGATAATGCCTTCGTGGCTAAAACCTCAGTCACAAGACTGTATCATTATCTTATAATAATAATCGATATGGAGTTAAATTCCTACTCCACTCGAGAGTTTTATACTCTATCCAAGTCAATAAATGATATGAGATATCATTACTTACAACAGCCCAGCTGATACAACTCAGACTCTAGTTATTTTTTACAAAGTATAAGATGTAAAAACATCACAGTCGGGTCGTGCAACCCCAGCACCGACACAAAAAGGATTTCTTTTCAAAGGCTTTGCCATACAACCTTGAGCAAGAAAGCAGTCTTCTCAATGACTCAGCCTTGCGGCCTTGAGTAGGAATCACAATCTTTTTAAAATAAATCTACCTTACGGCCTTGAGTAATTACACAGTCTTTATAGAAGACTATCATAGCTTGACTTCAAGCCTCAAGTCTACCCATCGATAGAAATATGACATCTTACTGCTTTGACCATACAGCCTTGAATGCAGTCTCTAAAAGAGTTCCAATGACAAATAATCGGCCTTATGGCCTACAAAATTATATAAAGATTTTTAAAGGTTCAAGACTTGGTTCAATAGCCGATGATAAGTTGGCAATGATAGCTCAGCTATTGAGGCTACGAGCTCATTCATAAAAAAATAAATAAATTTGATACGCTTGGCATTAAGGCCTGGAGCCACTGGATGATACCACTTAGAAGTCACAATGCTCGGTTGTATCAGCCTGGAGCTACATCAAGATAAGATTTCTAAACAATATTGGCACAACCTCACTGGCTTCGTGCCTCTGAGTTAAAACGTTAACTTCATCTTTATAAACATAGTTCTTTGTTTAAATGTTTAAATTGATAATGAGGAGTAGGATTACATCCTTGTAATACCTGAATAATGAAAGTAAATGAGTCGTCGTACCAGTTTGAGACTCCTGCCAGCGCCCTCGGCTCCAAACTAGTCCCCACCCACTACTATTTTCTCCAAACCGAAAAAGACCCCCAAAAACAAAAACCAAAAACTAAAAAATGCCTTCTGCGAAAGTACTCACTTTTGGTTCTCTAACCTTTTCCCATTCTACGCATGCCAAAATGAAAGATAACTACCTTTCTCCACCCGCTTGGTTCCTCATAAGGTGGACACAATCAGGTGACATGTTCGAAGGTGGATGAGCTTAAAGCTTTCCATCACTTCAATAAACTGACCAACATCAGGTTAAAAGCATTTGAGTAATATCCAATAAAAATGACATAAGAGATAATAATATCATTATTATCATGGCAATTTAACCTACAGAAGGGTTTGCAATCTTTACTAATAAGATTAAAATTGAATACTAGGAAGCACAAAAGAACACATCTAGATTGTCGAATGTCGGTCGAGAGATTCTCCTCTGAATTCAACTATCATCCTTAGTCAAGTGACTAAGGAACACTATCCTAGAGAAAAAAATATTATGAGAGACTTCCATCTCTCTCTACATGATTGTCCCCTTGACATGAGATGATGCTTCAAGAACATCGACTGGTCTTCGCGACTAGTCTTAATGGCATCAAAGACATAACAACTTTAGAGGACAAGAGAATTAAGAAGAGAGGCATGACATGTGTCAACTTATGAATTGAGAAGAAGAATGACATAAAAGTCAATACTTAGATGGCTATTCGACCCTTTGCTTTCACAACGTCTAACCATTCCTCCAGGATGATACTCTCCTTCCTTCTTTGAAGGACATTCATTTTCATGATCACACTCAGGACCACAAGATCATGATTAGTGTATCATCATCATCATGTTTCATAACTTAATTTAATCAATTTATAAAACAAATCATCATTAATAAATTTTTCATAATCAAGAGTTAAATTAGATATTTCCACAATATCAATTCAATCAACTATGTCTAATCCTCTTGATTATCTTACTAAGTTAATGATTAAGTTTGGTTGTAAGTTGGGGATGTAACAATTTTTTTTATGCTAGCATAGTACATGTGATGCAATATGATGATGATGTAATACTAATTGCTTTGTAAATGATTTATAATTTGATATGAATTATTATCTCCAATGAATACAATGATATTTTGATGATGACTAATGTTCTATGGCTTCTCCTTAAATATGACATCCTAGATGCTCAGTTCAAAACATTTGACACAAAAGTCATTTGGTAATAGTAAAATTAGGTTAAAGGGCCAACTCAAGAAAAGTGGGAAAAGTATTTAAATTAGGAGGAAAGGTTAAGGTGTGGTCCTGTCCATGAGATAGGTCCATGCCCACAGTTTAGTCTAGGGTAAAGGATAAACTACATAAGGAATGGGTCTAGACCACTTCAAATTGAGGTAGGGTAAGGACTGATAATTTTCAAGTTTTTGGTCAACTTGTGTGCTAAATAATCCAAATTGAGCGTCCAAATGGTACATATACAAAAGGCTTAAAATGAGTGTAAAATGAGGGGCTAAAAGGGAAAGGTATGTACTTTTTTCCTCTAAATGTTCCCCAGACTTTGGTATGCATGTAACTACATGAATCATACATGTTAAAGTAATGAAATAGTAATCAAAATAAGTAGGAAGGTTCAAAAAAATGTTTGAACATGAAACTTCACCTTTTTATCCATGTTCTTGGTAGAGCCACGTCTCCAAACTTGCATGCACAAAATTATCTATAAATCCACAACAATTGCCTACATGGTATGAAAAAAATTCATCAATAGTAACATATAATTGGGCATGAAATGAAGAAAGTACAAGACAATGCTATGGTGAAGATGGATCTAATATTAGAATGGACACATAGAGATGCCACCAATTCAACCCCCATGAAACCATGTTTAAGATGGTGTACGACCAACTTGATGGAACCAATTTAACCATTATAGTAATGTTACTATATGACCCATAAAGGAATCACTTTAACTAGTATTGCAATGTATAAACCATCAAGTAATTAGTTTATATGGTGTAGTATCCATGAAAGAATCACTCTAACCATTATATACTATTGGAGCCATGAATGCATCACTTTAAACATTTATGGTGTAGGATCCCAAAGAAGAATCACTTCACTTTAACATATGCATGGCGTAGAAACCATGAAGGAACCACTTTAACCATTATATCACATAGGATCCATGAAGGAATCACTTTAACCATTGTCAATTTAGGAGTGGAGTCACTTTAATTGCACTATATGTATAGTCCTAAGTATGTCTTCCCTCAATTTGGATGCATATTATCACTATGGATATGGTTTGAGGGGAAAGAGTGAAGTGTAATGACTACACATGTCAATTTCTCAGTCCTAATATGTAAGTCAAAATATTAAATGTAAAAGATCATGTGGGGGTAAATATAGATCCTAAATATTCCCTTGAGTAGGTGTAAGATTATATAAGAGTATATGTGCATCATGCGTAATGTAAGAATGTAAGGTTTTTGAATAGAGGTCAAACATGTTTTGAATGGACCTAAAACCCTTTACAACCAAAAGTTGTCAAGCATCAACAACAAAAGAAATGCCAATAGCGAATCCAAACCAACACATAGCCAACCATCAGCAACCCAAAAACTAACCCACAGAGAAACAGCAGCGGTGCTGCAACCAGAAACCCCAGTTAATGAGAAAACTCACTAACCCCAACTACAAACAAGACCCTAACCACATAAAAATATTCTTATGGTCTTGACAATAAACCCCAGGTCTCAAACTTTCCAGGGTTTGAAACCCTTAGGCAAGGAAGCCAAAAAATTCCAAGGATCTAAAAAAACTAGATCAAGAACCCAAAAAGTAAACCATTAAGAAGGAGGCTCCTCAGAAGGAGACCTAGGAATGTAAGAATGTAAGGTTTTTGATTAGAGGTCAAACAGGTTTTGAAGGGACCCGAAACCCTTTACAACCGAAAGCTATCAAGCATCAACAACAAAAGAAATGCCAATAGTGAATCCAAACCAACACACAACCAACCGTCAGCAACCCAAAAACTGACCCATAGAGAAACAACAGCGGCGCTGCAACCAGAAACCTCAGTTAATGAGAAAACTCACTAACCCCAACTACAAACAAGACCCTAACCACATAAAAATATTCTTATGGTCTTGACAATAGACCCTAGGTCTCAAACTTTCCAGGGTTTGAAACCCTTAGGCAAGGAAGCCAAAAAATTCCAAGGATCTAAAAAAACTAGATCAAGAACCCAAAAAGTAAACCAGCAAGAAGGAGGCTCCTTAGAAAGAGACCCAAGAATGTAAGAATGTAAGGTTTTTGATTAGAGGTCAAACAAGTTTTGAAGGGACCCGAAACCCTTTACAACTAAAAGTTGTCAAGCATCAACAACAAAAGAAATGCCAATAGCGAATCTAAACCAACACACAGCCAACCATCAGCAACCCAAAAACTAACCCACAAAGAAATAGCAACGACACTGCAACTAGAAACCTCAGTTAATGAGAAAACTCACTAACCCCAACTACAAACAAGACCCTAACCACATAAAAAATTCTTATGGTCTTGACACTAGATCCCAGGTCTCAAACTTTCTAGGGTTTGAAACCCTTAGGCAAGGAAGCCAAAAAATTCCAAGGATCTAAAAAAACTAGATCAAGAACCCAAAAAGTAAACCAGCAAGAAGGAGGCTCCTCAGAAGGAGACCCAGGAAGCTTAATAGTATCCGTTGGGACATAAATAAACATATTTATCAAACCCTTCACAGGATTGAGCAGAAAACCATCATACCCTCCATTAGAAGAAACAATGCTCCAAATGCAGACTATAATAACCAGGCTTCCATTTTCTTCTAGCCCATCATCTAAAAACATCATTATAGGGTTTGCACCGGTAAAGGGAAAACCCTCACTTGAAGATAGACTATCAAACTTGGTAGTTGGGATATTAACCCCACCACACCTTCTCTTGCTACGAAATAAAGGAGGCATCTCCATCTCAAGAGATCTGTTTAATGCACCTTTTTGCATCTCAGCACTCAGAGTACACACCAATGGCTTCCATATTCTATTGGCCCATATACTATCAATAATGGGTTTGTTCCCGCATAGGGAAAACCCCCTCTTGAAAACAAGTTTCTCAACAAGAGAAACAGGGATCTAAAACATCCCACCATCATCAACCGACTGCTTCCCAACACTGGTAAATGCCACACCAACAGACACACAGCCAAAATGAAACATGTCTCTGTAGAAAATGAAGAATAGAGGATGCCTCTAAAGCCGCTTAGGCAACGGATGGAGGAAACCAACAGAACCCTTGCATCCCCTTCATTCACTACATCGGCATCCTCCTCCTCTGCGCAGGAAAACCCATTCCCTCTCCTACTCATCTTATAATCCAGAATCTTCCCCTCTTGGAGATGAAGGCGCTAGGGATCATCTATTAACCCCAGCCCACAAACCTCAACACCGTCGATGGTATGCTCTCTAGCACAAGTAAAAGCCACACACAGTCAAGGTCGACGTCATGAAACACATCTTTGAGATGATGTCACTGTAGCCATAAAGGCCTCTGATGGGGGAAGGAATCAACAAACAGACCCCCTCATCCACATTCTCATCCCCTTCGTTCGCTCCATCTTCCTCTGTGCAGGACAAACTCCCGCTCCCGCCCTCCGTCTGCCCCATTTTAGATAGTTGTTATTAGTTCATATTAATTTCTTCATGGATCGAAGTGATGTTGATTGCTAATTTTAATTTAATTCTACAAGTAATATGTAGGAATGTAAGGTTGACTTAAAAGTAGTGGTGTAAAATGTCATCATTAAAATACCACAAGAAAGATGCTATAGAAATATGTCAACATGTTAAGACAATAGCCAACATACCATGTAATATGTGAGCATGTAAAAATATGGTATAACATGTAGTAAGAATCTTCTCTATGGGAGAGTAGTAATTTGCATAGTTTGAAAAATAATATCAATAGATGTTCCCCCTAAGTTGGGAAGCCAAATAAATTGGTACAACTTGTGTAAATGGAAAGTTCCACAAGTGTAAGAGGGCTAAAGTGAAATTATGAAGTTGATATAGAGGAAGCACAATAAACAAGGCATAAGAAAAAGGTCAAATCATACCATGGAAAAATGGAATATCAAGGAAAAGGAGGAGCATGATAAACATAGATTAATAAAAAAGTGGTCAAGCCAAGAATCAAAAAGTAAAAAAGCTATGCTTTTTGTCAATGTGAATGGAAGTGTGTTAAGGAAATTTCATTTATTTGCATAATCCCAAATCCATAGGGGTAACCATAAAGGAAAATAGAAAACAAATAAAAGAGGTCATGAAACAAAGGGAATGTTCATGGCCACTTGTGTCAACATGCACCATTAAAGGTGACTTTATGCTATCCACTTATTAGAAATAATTATGAGGAAAACAACATAAAGTTCAATCAAGGAAAATAAAATTAAAGTGTTTAAGGTAAACAAGACATGACTTATAATATGTGAGGATGATCAACCAATATAAGTATCCTAACCACCATCATCTAAGAGATCATCATCATTTGAATTGTCTGCTTTAAGAGAGCTAAAATTAATCATTACAAAACTTTCTTTTGATGGATCTAAAAGGAATCTAATGTACAAAAACACTTCCTACACTAATCTAAGAGGAGACATGAACACAAAATATGATTTAAAATAATTTGCAAGAAAAAACAACATAATGAAATCATTCACCATAACACAATGATATAACTTGGGAAAACCCTTTCAATAAAAAATCAGCCTCCAAACTACAAACCAATGTATTAATCAACAACAATATCAGTTACAATAAATCTAGGCAAGGAGCCTTCACAAGAGACAACACCAACACTTAGACATAGAGTAACACTGACAACATAACAATACCTACAAAAATACACTATACAAAATTCCATTCCAAGCACCCAATAAGTACAAAAACCAACACATGAAACCACCAAAGAGGGAAAAAACCATGAGGTAATACCACTCAAGAGTGGTGGCTAAATCCCTTGGTCAAATTCCAATCCCCAAATTTCTCAAGAAGAGTCATCATGCTAAATATAGCTTATTCCTTACACTTGTCATAAAAAATTGTCATAACATGTCATAGTTATCCTCCCAAATTGTGCTCTCTAATTTTCCTTATTCAAACCCTTCAAAGATGCTTTATGATAGTCATAGCGACATGCCACAGGTTGGTGAATGTTCTTGGTCAACAAGTGTAACTCCTTACAACTCTCTTATGCACCATAGATGCTCTTACATTTTTGATGTGGGGGGCCTAACTAGTAGAGGCCATCCTATCTGAAGTAACTCCGACTAGAACTAGAACAAATCAATATGACTACAACCCCATGAATGAAAGGCCCCCCACTCTATATAGGCTATGAATCCACTCGCCCAGATGGATATATCTGTGCCACCAACAACAACAATAATCATGAACCATCCCCTTAGTATTTCTTTTACCACTGGGTGTGCACTGGGGCCTTGGTTCTTGATGACCCGATGATTGAACGAGTACATAATATTAAACAAGCTATCCACTAGACAGAGTTGGACGATTTGGGAAGCTAATTGAGCCCTTTTTTAAATTAAAGATCTTGGAGAAGTCAATGTCACTATAACTTGCTTTATTTGGTTAAATCTCGTTTCAATAATTTTTAGAGCCAAAGATGACCTCTAGAGCCCATAAATTGCATTTTTATTGTTCTCAACATTAAGATACAAGGTTGAGACACCTTTCCTAATCATGATCTATATAATAATGAAAATTAGTCCTCTTAGAAAATATTGGTTCTAATGGAACATCTTATTTTTATTTTAGCATGCATATTTGCTTGTATTTCTCTTATTTCTTTATCACATTACTTGTTGGATCTTTTTGACGAGGGTTGTTGTAGTCCTCATCATTTAATTTAATGAATGTCAATCTAGGGTGGTGTCCATGGTTATATGCAAGGGGGAGGAAAGATGATTTGCATGACAATTCTTTCTACAAATGGAATTGAAAGCAAATGTATTAAACAAACTAAGGTTTAACTGTTGCAATCAGACTTATCCTATGAATAACTTGCAAATAGAAATTCGAGAAATTATACAAGGGAATGGAAAAAATATTGGAAAACAAACTAAGCAATGAAACTACAACAATTAACCTTCTTCCTTAGGCTAAGCGAGCCCTTACTCTCCTTTAGAATAAGGTGAAAGAAAATTACACAATTGTTGTCAAAATGTTGAATTGTATTATTTTCTAAAAACACATCTATAACTCTTTTTCTTTTCTATTTTTTTGATTGATTTTTTACAATGTACTTATAGAATACTTATCCCTAATTTACTAAGTCAATCCACCAAGAATGTGGATCTGAGATCCTATTCTTGTGGAGACAAACTACAACTATTTCCCCCAATCTCATCCACATTTCTATTAGTCATTTTCTATCATGAACTGCTCATTCATTTTGATAAATTGCTTCAAATGGTTTCTATTTTTTGTTCCCCTCATTTTCGTCTTTCTAGATCATTTTGAATTTCTAAATTTCATTGAGAAATGAGATATATATCACTATTTTATTGAAACTACGTTTTTGACTTTTTTTTGTTCTCTTCGTCCTATTTTCTAGGAAATCCTCTGGCACTCTAACTTGACATAAAATGAACTTATTATTCAATTTACTAATTACATAACTATTGATATAAAGGTGAACATGTAATATCTAAAGAAACTCATGCATGGCACTGATTGTGTCATTTTAAACAGGGATTTTATTTGAGTTTTAGCTAAAAATCTTTCAAACTATACTCAAATCCACTCCAAAACTGATTTATTAAGAAGAAAAAGATGAGACGATTTATGGCCTCATCACTTTCATTTCAATTATAGCCTTTGGTATTGTAGGTATTTACTTGATTGTTACATTGGTAGATTTATGCTTTACTACATATCCTTGATCCTTTCTTAAGTGCAATGGAATGAGAGATGTAGGAAGATCCAAATTTAGTTCAATATCTCTTATCCTTTATTGTACAACACCATTTGATATTTTTTTTAGTTCTTTTTGTTCTTTTTATACCTTGTAAATGCTATACAAGAGATATATTTTTTCACGTGGAAACTCTTTTGGAGTATGTATGAATGAATCTAGAGTAAAAATTTGCATGTTCCAAAATATGTTAAGGATTTCTTCATACCTTGACCACGCTTCCTTGGTGAATAAATTTTACATTGAGGTAGAAGGGATGGCTTGAGACTATTTTATACATGGGTAACCAAGAATGATACTAAACCTGTTGGAAGCTAGATTAATATGAATAGATTCCTCTCTTTGTGCAATTTTCAAATATAAAATGATGCATCCTATATTATATTTCATTATGCCATTAGAACACTTAAGAGAAACCCTTGATTGCACATATTATTCTTTTTGAAAATAATTAGTACATAAAATTTCTTTTGTGTAAATGTAAAATGTAAACCACATCCATAATTCCTAGAGTTTACTTGTTATAATACCCACAATATAGAGAGGTTCATGGTATCCAATGGTAGGAATTTCATCATTAGATAATGAAATGGATGCAGAAGGAGAAGATGCCCTAGTTGCTCTTTAATGACTCCAACAAATCTTTCATGAAATACTAAATATATATCCATTATTCTTCCTCTATTTGTTCATATTCTACAATAATATCCACATGATTGTATTGATCATGTCAATGGAAAATGATTAGTGTATATTTACATATTTTAATTTAGGGGAGCAATGGAATGGTTGTGCCCATTATTTATTCGATCCACATGAAATAATTTATTATCAACCTCTTATGAGATTTTTTCCTCGAGAAGTGAATTAAAGAAATAAAGTTTGTAAAAACTTTAGAGAGTAAAAATAAATATATAAAAAAAAAAGAATAGAAGAAAATAAGAAGGAATGTAAAAAAAGAAAGGAAAAAAAGAAGTTACTTTCAAGTTAAAATAAAGGTTAAAGAACCTTATTTATAAGTACACTCATATTGGAGTGTGTTTCATGGGAAGTTAAAATTAAAAGGTTATTTGTAATATTATTTATTAAAGGGTGTGATATTTGGAACCACTCTTTGGGTTAATATTTAAACCCGTGAAAACAATGTAAAAGAAAAACACATAGGAAAATAGAGGAAAAAGCGAAGGAAAATGGAAATAATCAAGCACTATACATTGTGGGAATAGGATTCCAGGTTAGCAGGCTGTGAGCAAGACGGAGAAGGGGGCACATCTTATGTGTGTGTCCAACCTGGGGTACAGAGGTGCAATTAGGACAGTCCTGGCCAGGGCTTGGGTATTGCACAGGAGCATTGTTCCAGAGGAACCAATGACACTCGTGTAGAGTGGCAAAGTATGCTTATTTCTCCTAGATTGCTCATAGATGGAAGAGGCTAAACTAGGGTCCATTCCAACAATCTTTGGATTCTTGCTAATTACATACATATAAGTATTATTGCTTAGTTATACCAATTGTTTAGACTTAATTTATATATTTAGTTGCATTGTTTAATATATTCATTTGCGTTGATAAAATTGATTTAATACAATTATTTGTTAAATTATTTCTTTATATGTTGGATTATATTTCGCTGTGCATTTTAATCCTGATTTGATAAATGTATGTTCATTGTTTAGTTTTAAACACTTTATTGCATTTAGAGCATATAATTTGAATGTTAATGAATCTGCCATATAATTACCTATTTTAATAAATAGGAAGTGATCTATTATGTTCCAGAAATTTGAGGCATTACACAACCAAACTTTGAATTTTATGCTTTAATCCCACACATATTTGTGTATTATGCCCATTGACCCTATGGCACTTACAAAAATCTTTTGAATCATATTCTTTAGGCACATAATTAGAAGTATCCAATAGTCCAATGGGGGGAAGAGTAATCATATTATCCTCAAGAAGTTGTTGTAATACAATAATAAGATGATGTTGAAGCCTTTTGAATTTTATTTGAATTTGAGGCCACTTATGATTCTATTATTAGCACTATTCACATTAGGCCTAAAAATTCATTTATGAGATGAACTAAATCATTACCATTTTTTAATGTATTTTTTGTTTAAACTTTGAAGGGTAAGATGCAAAAGGTAGATGAGCAATGAAAGGGTCATACTTTAACACATAGTACATCAAAAAAATTAGCTTGAGATCTCTAACGCTTGCACATAAATCAACAAATATATCATAATGATTGAATGCCACTTTGTCCTTAATTATAGGAAATAAACTATTAATAATAAATTTTAAATCTCATCATCTAGTAATTGATAATGCATCTTTGAAAGAAAGGATTAAAATATTATAACATAATCATGAATATCTTCATTATTTCCTTGCCTACATTGAACCAAATATGTAATTGTGATTTTTAAACCAATGTTCACATGAAAGTGTTGGACAAATGCATTTGTTGGTTGGACATATGAGTGGATAGACCAATGTTGTAATGAATAAAATGAATCTAGCACATATTCATTTAATGTATGTGTAAACAATTTGTTAAGCAATATATCATCATACAAAAAGTCCAAACATGTTGCATTGAAAGATCCAATGTGAGTTATTGGGTCACCCTTAGACATTTTCAAATCTTTGTGCCATAAAACCCATGGGAAATGAATATGCTAAAATATAATAAGCAAGGGGGCTTGATCTAATACTTGAGTTATATCCATCTTTGAGCTTACAAATAAAATATTAACTATATTCTAAACTTCATTAAGTCACTTTGTGATTCTCTCAAGGGTATAATAGTGTTGGCAACTTGGCAAACATCACTAAGAGAAAGACATTGCTAGTATGATGGTGAATAATCATGCATGATGTTTGAATATGTTGTCATTGATGGAAACAAGCAAAGGAACAAGATTGGAACAATGTTTTTGGTCCAGAGAAGAAGACTTAGCCATTTTGGCTAAGTGTTGGCAATATACTGAAGCAGTGACAAGGAGACAATGTTTGAGCTAGTATTGGTCCATAGTAGAAGATCATATCTTGTAGTTCAGGTATGTTCTTCATAGTTCTCAAATGATCATTTGTCCAAGATTTTAGTTCTTGATGAATATCGGAAGCCTATCTTCAAAAAGTCTAAGTCCGACAATGTAGAGAACAGCAGAAATCAAAACATAACACTCAACTGAATTGGTTCACATTTCTCCATTGTTGCATATCTTGTTATGTGGGTTTGAGGTGTTGTAAACACATGTATAGAGTATCTATATATAGAGTTGCAAGTTCTGAGTTCCACTGGAGAGTCAGTTATGAATGTCTAAGTATCGCTACTTGGTATGGTGTAGTTTGACTGTGACAGAGCATGTGTTCTTGAGGTCCGCATTTTACCACAAGAGAATATTTTTCTCTACGATTCTAAATGTACGATCTATGATGTCTGAAGAATCTTTGATATGATTTTGGGCAAGTTTTGTGGTCCGCAGTGAAAGTTCCATTTTGACATATAATGATGCAGGAGCATCCAGTGGTGTAAGGGCAATCTTGCATCACCCAAAAAGAAGCTGATTCAAAATCATTGCAGTTGTTTTCATTTCCTTCCATAATTAGTGTTTCTGGTTCCATAATCTCTTGAATAATGATGTAGGACTTTCAGTTTTTTTCCAAACTGTTAAAAATAGTAAACTGCCAGTTTTGGAAAGTTTAACTGCCATTTTAGGAAAGTTTGTATTTGGGCACGGATGGAAGTGAAATTTTACAGGAAGCTTCGTAACTGAAATATAAGACCTTTCACGAAGGAATCAGGCAAAGATCATTTGTGAGATGAAAGATATTAAAGTTTTTGTTTTTTGAAAAGCCCATGAAAATTTCTAAAACGAGATATGAGGCACTAAAACGTCCCATAATGTCCCAAAAAGTTGATGGAAATCCATTTACGCATTTCTGGTGTGATTTTTCACATTGCGATCTTTTCAGTGCGTAAAACGGTTCATCAATCGGACACCCGGATCAAAAGTTATGCTTCCCAGAAGTTGGCCTACTTTTGGAGGGAGTTGCAAATTTTGAAATTTAGCTGGAGGCTGCCAAAAAGTGCTATTTATGACTATTTTTGGGAACCCTGGGTAGTAGTAGAGTTAAGGGGGAAGGTGTAGAGTCAAGAATAGGCGGGAAAATAGAAGCCCTAGCTGATTTGAGGTTACAAAAGGTAGAAGATTCTAGAGCTTGGTGATGGTAGCTGTAGTGTGTTGCAGCCTATGGAGGATTGATTCCTCTGATTGTAATTGAGCTTTTGTAATGTAATGAGTTGTCCAAATCAATAAAGAAATATTCTATTTTTTGTGTGCCATTTCTATTGTTGTGTGTTTTATGATTACCCCCCTTCATTAGATAAATTGAGTCAACAACAGTTGATGATTGAGGCTAACATGATAGTGTGATATATGTGTGGTGAATTCTATTGTTTGGAATCTTTTTCTAAGTAGTCTTATAGTTGGAGCCGACATGTGTGAATAAGACTCAAATGGTGTTTGGGTCCACAGTACATTTTGATGAATTTTTTTGGCCAACAAGTTACATGTTATTTAACTATATGATTTTTCTAAGCATGTCGACTTGATATATATATATATGATCAATTTCAGTACTTGGATGAATAATGTGCGAATGTAAGAGTGCGTGGGTGCGAAAAGTGAAGTTGAATGAGTTTTTGAAAGTGACAAAAGCAGAAGAAGAGAGATCTTATTCTCATGTAGAAGCAAAGCAGTAAAATAGAGCAGTAAAAAATGAAGAGTTTTGATTATGTATTTCAGTGCTTCATTGGAGCTGCAATAATGCATATGTAGATGTAATCAGAGTAGTTCATTTTGGCAGTGAGCCATTTCCTTTCTTCTTTCTTTCTCTAGGCAGTGAGCCTTCTTGCAATGAGCACTTCTTTTGGGAATTGAGCCTCTATTGTAATTCAATATTGGTCCTACATAATATGTTGTGAGCTAACACTCACTGTGGTTTTTCCCAGTTTTGGGTTTGCCACGTAAAAATCTTGGTGTTCATGTGTGATGGATTGTGGTTGTTTCTTCTATATTTTATTTGCCTTGTTATTGCGTGTGGCAAATGGATTACTAGTTTAATAAGTAAGAGGTTTAATAGAGTACTAATTCACCCCCCCTCTCAGTACTTTGGGTGTTCAACAAATAGGTGATGGTGGAAGGGTGAGTGGGAGTATGGATGATAATGAGTTGAATATAAATGGGTTAAAATGGACTAGTAGAGGTAGGAAAGATGGGATGGGGTTGAGAAAGAGGTTGTGAAGGAATGGTGAGAGCATGATGTATATGGGATTTAGGAGTAATGAGAGGATTGGGAATGGAAGGAATGCGAGAAGAATCAATTTGATGGTGGAGTGGTGGTAAAGGCATAGGATTATAAATGGAGGGATTTAGAGCATGAAACAAGAAAAGTGAGGAATATGGTTTGGGAGGGGAGAAAGGAAAAAGAAGATTGAGAATGGGAGGGTAGTGAAGCATCATGAAGAGAATTAGATTCATTGACCAATATTTTTAAACAATTTAATTCTATAATCTTTTGACATAAGCATAACATGAAGAGCATTGCTAAATATGAAGGATTAGATCCATAATCAATTTTAGTAGCATCATCCCTAAGCATTTGCAACTCATTAGAAATATTATTCTTCTTATGATTTTCAACATTTGCAAGATAAGCCTTGTGAAATATTTGTTCCTCATTTAAGTAAACAATGGTATTCATATTTTCAACAATAGGAATGTTAAATTGATCCATAGCCATTAAAGAGTTGATTCTAAGACTTATCTTGATTTAGAGATGAGATCATGGTAGACATTTGGGCATTCAACCTTAATACATTATTTATCAACATAAAGAAATTTTATATTTAAACCAAGGATGGAAAATTAGAAAAATCATATCAAATATCTTAAATTAGAAAGATGGCTAACCCTAGGGTGAGGCATTAGAAGGGATTAATAAGTCAATGTTCACCAAAATATAGGGAAATAAACTAAACCCTACACTTATGTAAGAGTCCAATTAAATGATAAATCATATAACATAATTAAACCTTAAATAATTGAGTTTATATTCATAAATGTTAAAGTAATTAAGAAGGTTAGAGGTGCTTAGTTATGGCTATCAATTATAATAGTAAGTGATAGAAATTTTGTTGTAGTTGATTTTTGATGATCAGATTTAGTCTTCTCATATTAGATCACTATTTTAGGCCTTGCCACATATCTGCCTCTAAATTCTATTATATGACTAGATAGGGCCACACATGGTTTAGTCTTGAGTGGCATGATTCTGTTCTCTAATGATACATACTCCTAAAACCTACTCACTTGGGAAGATATATGATTTTAGGGCCCAGAAGCACCTCAAGGTGCTTGTTATTAGTCAATTAACTTATATTGACAAGTCCTTCATGTTAATCAAGCTCAAGTTTTCAACTGTACAAATTTGAAGAAATGAAAGATAAAATATGCAAATCTTGCCTAGATGATGTAAATTGTAATATCCATGATACAAGATGTTGATGCAATACTAACCAAATTGTATAGAATGAATCTCTCAAATTAAATATGATAATATTTCAATGATGACTAATGTCCTAGAGATTGTCATTAAATATGACATCCTAGGTGTTCAATTGGAAAGATTTTGCATGCAAGCCGACAAGGAACAACCAAATTAGGTGAAAGTGTTAGCTCAAAAAAATGAGAAAATGATTTAAATTAGGAGTCTAAGGCCATGGGTGTTTCCTTGTCTATGGGATAGGGTTATGCCTATTATTATAATTTACACATATTTTCCCATATCACATAATTTTTTGGTATATATCCAAATTATTTTTTTTGTTGAAACAAGGACATTAGTATGGAGGGTGGTCATTTTTTAAAATCTTTTTCCTACTTTTTTCTATTCCATGTGTGTCAAACAAAGACCTCCATGTCTGGTGAAAAAATATATGTTCACTAGAAAATAGAAAATAAATTTATAATAATTAAACAAAAGATATTACAAATTATACTTTTTTGAAAATCTTAATCCGAGAGGTATGATTGTGCAAAATATCAATCATGGTGACTTTGTATGATTATGGAAAATGTGGCCCAAATCAACATTTTTTTTATCGAAATACTATGTTTTGTTTTCATGTTTTGTTATTGAAATGTCATCGCAAAGTCACCTATCAATCTCATCTTGCATCAAACTCAACTTGCATTAGATTGAGCTAGCATCTCCTAATTGACATTCATTGTCATCCCTTATCTCTTTTCACTATTGGTAAATCAAAATAGGGGCCCAACTAAGCATTAAGGAAGTTTCACACTTTAACACTCTCATAACAGGCTCCCAAAGTTGCTTCTTAGTGTAAGGAAGCAAGGTGTGTGGAAACAACTTCCTACACCAATCGTTAAGATGAGTGTTGTGCAAATAACTTCAAATATGATTTAAATGTATTACATAAAATAAAGAAACACATAGAAATAAAAAATAAGCAATAAATCATAACACGATGATTTATGTGGGGAAAACCCTTTCAGGAGAAAAAATCCATACTCCAAAACCTACACAATGTATTATCAAATTTGAAACAAGTTTACAATACACTTGCAATGCAAGTCTTTATAAGTGTAATACACTAGCATTCAAATACAAAGTAATTCTGACAGCATTTCGACAACACATGTGTACTTGCAAATTCTCATCATACAAACTACTCCTCAAGCTCTCAATTTATAGACTTTTGGCAACCTCAAAACCATTGTGGTTTGACAAAACTATGAAAGGTTAAAAATAAATTATTCTCTTATGCTCTTACAACTATCATAAATCACTAATTACATCCACCCAAAATGGGTGCCCAAGTTGGCCGAGATTCTAGTTAAAATAAGCACTTATGACAAATAATAAACACTGTGTCCTAGCTAGTCAAGATTCTCAATAACTCCCTCTAAATCTAGCTCTTACATGCCATAGCATCTGTCATAGGATCCCACAAAAGTAGGGCATCCCATTTTGCTAAAGATAATGTCAAAATAAAATATTAATAATCCACTACTACAAGGCACCGACACTTGGCATAACTGCCACATCAAATTCCAACGCCCCAATTTGTACTAGAGCTAAATAAATTAAATCAATAATATGTAACTAACTGCAGGAAAATATTAAATGATAAATAAATAATAATGAAAAATTTGCAAGGTTGAGACACCTAATTTCCCAACACTTAGTACCACCCAATTTTCTTGACACCCTTGCCACTAAGCAAATATTTTTTGCAAGTACCAAAGATTAGACTCTCTTTTAAATGAAATCGCGCCCCCTAGGATAAAGTCACGCCAACCATACCAAATTGTGAGACAATTTAGTCTTAAGTCTTGTAAAACTTAAAATCCATTCATCTGGGTCTCTGGGCATTGCTTCAATTCTTGATTTCAAACTTGTGTCGTAGCATCTCGGTATTCTAAGTCAACATTAATCTAATTTACAAAACTCTAATCTAATCCATCTCTCAGTATTCTAAGTCAACATTAACCCAATTTACAAGTAAACTCTAATCTAATCCATCTCAGTCAATTCAATTATTTTACTCTCAAATTACTCAACTTCTCAATCTTATTTAATCAACTTCAACTCAACATATAATCATTAGATTAAACTTTTTAAACATAACGTATATATTATTTTCCCCACGCAAATAAATATAAATTAATTAATATGCCCATCTCCGAGATAAATATATGAACACACTTAAATCATAACAACCTCTATGCAACATGTTCTTTTAATCAAAATAATTATGAAAAATTAATAATTATTCTGTGAAAATTACATCCAACATGCTTGATAGAGAGAGGGATTTACATGACAATTAACATCTTTAAAAAAAAAAAAAAAAAAACCGTACCCATATTGGAATTATTATAAAATACATTGCATCATAATTTCACTCTCATGCTTGTGATGTTTTTAATACAAATATTCGTTGCACCGCCCACTTTAACGCAAGGAATTTTCTTCAAACTTTCTGAATAATCAATGAAATTTTTTTAGTAGTCTAAGGAAAAATCAATTACTCGCATAAGACAATAAGACAATATGTGGATTGCGTGGGTTTACTAATTATATCAACTTCGGCCGAAAATGATTGCTATTGTTTCTAGTGCCTTCTATTCTTTCTATTTGAGGGGTGACTATGGTGGGTTTAGCTTAATAGTTTTTTTAAATATTCAAAGGTTACTTCACCAATTAAAGTATTGGTAAAAGATTAAATAAAAATATTAATATATAAAAAATCTTTACAAGGATGATAAAGATAATATGTACAAACAATCTTTTTGTTTCCATTGCCTCTTGTTCTTTCCATTATAGGTAGTCATGATGAGCTTAGCTTAGTATTTTTTTAAAATATTGAATTATATTGAATTATAATAAAATAAAGAGTTATGAAGGTTACGAGGAATTGAAGTATTGATAAAGATTAAATAAATATTTTAGTAAGTTATTGACAATTATAATACAAATTAATATGTAATTTTTATGTTTGGTCTTCTCTAAGGTATGTAAATTATATCCACAATTTGAAAACAACTTTCTAAATGCAACATCCATGATCTAAAAATAAATTTCTAGTATAAGATTAAAAATTGGTAATTAATTTTATATATTGTCCACAAAATAGTAAAGTATAAAATATATTTTTAAAAAAGTCATTGTTGATAAGAAAAAGACCATGAGAGCACTAATATTCATTTGACAAAAAATGTTGAATACAAAGACTATAAAGAATATTACAGTAGGTTAGTTGATAAAATTAAACTAGTTTGATGAGTACAAGAGCCTAGAAGGTTAGCCAAATGACAAGATTATAAAGAAAAAATATTTTTGATGTTGAATTACTATTAAAAATGTAATTTTGACATTGACTTTATTGTAGACATGATATTTCCACAGTCCATATTGATGATTTAGTAGTGCTTTTGAGGCAAAAAAAAGTAATACGCAGTTTTCCAGAAGCACTACTAAATCATTGACTTTATTATTATTAAATTGAGATGACAATTATATTTTTATCTTTTAAAGTAGGAATTACAAAAGTAAATATATAATAAACACTTTATTTTACAAAATATACATTAAGTTTAAGGGGTTGAGATCAATTGATTAAAGCACTAGGATTTCATTCTAGAGATTAAAATTTAAATCTCCAGAGTAACATCTACAATTCATAAATGCACATTAAAAAGGTTGAGATAGTACACATGAAAGTGTGATCCTTCTTGCTTAACATCTGGCTTCTATCTTTACTCCTAAGTGAATACTATTTTGCCTATGTTGTTGATTTATACTACAAGTTTCTTTACTTCAATCAACAAAACATTGTGTAAACTTTTTATATGTAGCAATTAGTGATATGTTGTTGCTTGAACACTTTGATCTCACAACTACATCCACCACTAAATAAGAAAAAATGTAGTGTTTGGTGAAGCACAAAAAACATACCATGATATATTGAGTTCTAGCATGATTCATACACATAATCATCATTTTAATACACATTGTTATTATATAATTCTTGATATTATGTTGATGAATGTATTTTTATAATTTATAAAAGAAAGAAAAGTTTTCTACCATCTAGAAAAGTAACATATAAATATAGAGTATGTGTGAATGATAAACATTTCCAAGGGGTTGTGATGACATGGTTAAAATATTGGGTTCTTATTGTGTGTAGACTCAAGTTCAAATCCCCAAAGTGACATCTAAGGTGGAATTTTAAGTGGTGTCTCTTAGTCTTTCATTGTTCCACTTTTGGCTTCTAGTGGTTATTTCTAAGTTGTTAGCTAAATGTTAATGCTCTTAAAGAGCTAAGTATTATATTGATTATAAGGAGTTGAGTATTAGTACCGGTTGGTTCAAATGCTTGTTTGAACTATATTTATATACCATCACAAAAATATTAAAAAATGATAGATAGAACCCATGCCACACACACACACACACACATGCACACCATGTTAATAACATTATTTTCATCACAAGTCAAGAAAACCATTTGATAGCCTCATAATGAGAGCATCAATTGTTGCCCTTGCCTTGAAGCCTAAATATATTTTTGCAGCTAACCATGCATAATTTAAATTTTAAAGAATATTTTCATGCATAGTGGTTGAGAAAACTAAGGCGAGTTTCATAGAACAAATTTTTTTAGGCTTATTGTGAATGGTCATTTAAGTTCCAATATAACAATGAAAAGTAACATTTTATATGAAGTATAAACTATTAATGTGGTTGCAAAATAGCAATCCTAAATGGAATCCTCTTCCTTATTATTTACTATTTACCTACAATATCTTTTCCTCTTATTACTTTGTGAGAATATCATAAGATAGTTTAAAATTCCAAATGACGTGTGTGACATTATTAGTACTTTTTATTTTGAATATCATCAAATACTTAATTATAGATTTGATGCTAGTAATTCATAAGTTTTTTTTAATAGTTAGATACAAATTAAGCTAGTATATTTTATATATTCAACTTTATTACATGACAAGGATTTAGTTGTATGTTTCTCTCATAAAGGCTAAAGACCATAAATAGTTTATACTAAGTATGAATCATGCTAGAGCATGTTCCGTATTTTAATGGTGAAACTTGCATTTCCAAACAATCTGTGTGACACCATTGGTACTTTTTATTTTGAATTTCAACAAATACTTAATGCTAGATTGGATGCTACCAATTCATAAATTTGTTTTTATAGTTAGATACAAATTAAGCTAGCATATTTTGTATATTCAACTTTATTATATGACAAGGATTTACTTGTATGTTTCTTTCATAAAGTTTAAAGATTATAAGTATTTTTATACTTAAATATGGATCATGCTAGAGCATGTTTCATATTGTAATGGTAAAAATCTCATTTCCAAAAGATGTGTGTGTCACTACTAGTACTTTTTATTTTGAATTTCAACAATTACTTAATGCTATAATAGATGCTAGCAATTCATTAGTTTGTTTTTATAGTTAAATACAAATTAAGCTAGCATATTTTATATAATCAACTTTATTATATGACAAGGATTTAGTTGTATGTTCATCCCATAAAGGCTAGAGACCATAAATAGTTTTATACCTAAATATGAATCACACTAGAGTGTAATGGTGAAACTTGCATTTCCAAGCGATGTGCACAACACTACTGGTACTTCTTATTTTGAATTTCAAAAAATACTTAATGCTAGATTAGATTCTAGCAATTCATAAATTTGTTTTTATAGTTATATACAAATTAAGCTAGTATAATTGATATGTTCAACTTTATTATATGGCAAGGATTTAGTTGTATGATTCTCTCATAAAGACTAAAGACAATAAATAGTTTTATACTTAAGCACAAATCATGCTAGAATGTTTCATGTTGTAATGGTGAATTTTGCATATTCATGTCATTTCTCATTTAGTTTTGTGCCCATTTAAAGATAATATCTTAATACAATTACATATCAACAAATGACACAATTTTGTTTGAAGTTGGGTCCATTCCCTAACTATCACCTATCTTCATATACACATTACTATACATTTATTTGTATCTTATCCATATATACATATCCCCCACACTAATTACATGTATTGCTCTATCCATGTTTAGACATTTACTCCTTGCATAAAATTTATTGTTCCATCATCCTATGTCATTTTGCAGGTGCGAGATCGATCTCACATTAGTAGATTTGACCCCTAAATTTCTAAAATTCAAATTCAAATTTTATTGACTCCCACCTATTCCACTAAACATTGTGAGTGTATTAAACATGCATTTTCTTGAATTGTTACTATTTCTTGGTATTTAAAGGCATTCATTTCATATTCTCTCACCTTCAAACATCCTCTCTCATCCTAAGGAGCAATCAATAGAAGAATAGTGTGAGTTGGTGCACTAAAAAGAATTAGAATACACATATTCAGCAGGGTATGGTGAGTTGGTTAGGTAGGTGTTTGGGGACATTGAGGTTCCTTGGTGGAAGCAAGTGTGGAACAAAGTTTCTTGGCCCAAGTCAATTTTTTTATGTGGCTGGTGGTCCAAAACCGGTGTCTTACTTGGGATAACTTGTGCAAGAGAGGGTTCCAAGGTCCCTCGATGTGTGTTTTGTGCTGTAAAAGTGAAGAGAGTGTCTCATTTCTTCTTCTAATGTTCCTTTTCTAGGAGGCTTTGGCACCTTTGGTGGGCTGTGTGGAACTAGGCTTGTTGGCATGTCTCTTCTTTGGCGGAGTTCTTTGCCCGGTGGGGGAAGGCCCATGTTAAGACCTCTTTTCTTAAAGTTACTTGGGCTCTTGGACCAACTTTTATTATCTGGCATATCTGGCTGGAGAGGAATCACAAGATTTTTCAAGATGTGAAGCTGCTTGTCCAACATTTGTGGTGGAAGATTCTTCATTATTTGGGAGAAACTATTTTAGCTAAGTGTGACTTGGCTGAGGGTGTGGATCCTAGAGAGCTTGCCTATTGTACTCGTCTTAATCTTCCTCTTCAGAGGGGTGCTGCTCAAAGTGTTGGTCAGATCATGAGAAATAGATGTCGACATCCTCTTCGAAAGATAAATAGGGAGGGGCGTTGGTGTCCTCCTCCTCAAGGTGTGTTGAAAATCAATACAAATGGTTCTTCTCATGGCAATCCTGGTCATGCTGGTATTGGAGGTGTTGGGCGGACTAGTTTTGGGACTATTGAGTTTATCTTTTCTGTTTATAAGGGTTGGTATATTAACAATGTGATGGAAGCTCTTGCTATTTTATGTGTTGTGGAGCGTGGTTGTGTTCTTGGGTGGAGACGGATCATTTGTGAATCTGATTCTCAGGTAGTGGTGACTTTGCTGAAGAGGCGGCAGTTAGAGGATGTCAGTTGGCATTTGGCTGTTATTATAAAATAGATTCTTAATTTGTGTGCTTCCTTGGATTCTGTTTCTTTCTGTCAAATTCCTCAAGAATGGAATGAGGTTGCAGATTGTTTGGCTAAATGGGCTTCTGATCATTTGCATGATTGGAATATTGTGGAAAGGGGTCAATTACCCTTGGATTTGTCACAAAAGTTGGACCAATTAGTGGAGATAGACAGGGATGTGTAATGCCCTTGCTTTGTATTGCTCTTTTCTGGTTTGAATAAATTTTTACCCCTCTTTTAGTTAAAAAAAAGGAGCATCTGCATAGCTGAAGCTTGTTGTTTTCAATCATTGGCACGGAAACAAAGCTGATCATTTTTGAGGGATCGACCTAAGTGAACTTGTTCCCTAGTGAACCAATAATCCTCTAAAAGTATTCATAAATACAACTAGTCTAGCTAGGAGAGCAAATAGAGGTGAATTTGACAAATTAGAGAGTAGGAACATAAAATCACAGAGATTATATCTATGCAGAAGGAGACATATCCATACACGGAAAAGACTTAAATCCATGAACTTGACCCTACAGACAATTCAAATTATAGAATCTTCATCAAGGTTATTCATTCTTCAACCATCAAACTAAATACTTCTTACATTTATTTTTAAAGTAACATTTAATTCAAAATTATATACACCGACAAAATCATCATTAATTAATATAGACAAATTGTTACTTATGTGTATGCACCCTATTAAATTAGCGTATATTAAAGTTATGGAAAGCTTGTTTTCTTCTACACATGCATTTAACTCTATCATGTGGCAATGATTTAGTTGTATTCATTGCATACAGATCACGCTAGCATGTTTCTTATATTTTACTCAATTACGCGAGAATGATTTAGTTGGATGCTTCCATAATATACGCCAAAGACAAAATGAGACGTGGTGTCGCATGATTGTTTTCGAAAAAGAAAATTGATAAAAATCCAAAGTAAAAGACAATCCAAGGACAAACAAATCACACGAAAGGAATTAAAATGGCTCACACATTTACTTCTATATATAATAGTTTTGGAAATTTAAAAATAATGTTATCTTGAATGTGAGGTTATTGATTTTTTCCCTTAATGAGAAAATTCATGTATTTATCTTTGTATAGTTTTAGATCTATGCTCATGTGAAAAATGTGGTTCTTAAAGTTTAATATATCTAGAATCTTGTTAAACATTGGGGGAGTGTTCTTTGTGATGGTAAAGTCATTTCTTGCCACTTCTTTCTTAATAGAAAGGTTGGACTCCTTCTCTATAAGGGGGATCTATTAGTCATGTGTTGGGTGGTGTTGACATTGTTTTACCTCCACTTGTTGGCGAGAGTTTGTTGGTTCCACTTGCGGTCGAGGATTCTTAGGATGGATGAGAGATTCCTGATCCTTGCTCTGGTGAACCTTCCTCGTGGGTGATTCTTTTGTGGGGCAATTTGCCTTCTCCTCCTCTTGGTGTGGTTGTGTACACCTCGTGGTTCGGCTTAATGCCTTTGTTTTAGTGGTTGTTCACTCGTGTCGTGGTGGATCATGTATTTCAACTAATAATATTTTTTTTGTAAACCTTCTATTATGTACTCTTATTTGTATAATGTTTAATATAATACTCATAGAAGTGTTTCCAAATCAGGAAAAGAAAAAAAAAAAACCTTTGGTTAAGTGATTTATTGTGTATAAAAGAGACTCGAGTTTTATAACTTACCATCAAACTATAGAGGAGAAAAGTGCATATCTTGTCATTTTGCATGGATGTCACATCCAATTTAGCTATTTTGGTGCACTCATTGACCTAAATCTTAATCCTCTCACAATATTATGCTAATTCCTTCAGTTCGGAATAGCAATCATCCATTCCAAGGGGTTTTGTCTTTCTGGAGTATATCTCATGTGTGATTGTCTCCTCTAATTTGAAATTCAAAAAATGTCATTCTAATGGTAACAATCCTAGAATATGACCACTACCCATTGACTTGCATGCCAAACATTTCAAATTGTGTCTATGGTTATGTATTTACATCTTAGGTCATTTTCATCAATCACAAAGGAAAACATATTAATAGAAAGCATCATCATTTAATAGTCGATCTCAGTCTCAACGACAAATTAGTCTTAGCTTTCTTAGTCACAGCATCCAACATTCTATATTTTCTCTATTTCAATCTTGTAAAATAAATCTTGAGGCTTGACTATCATCAAGGAGGTTAAATGTTCTTCCCTCTATAAATAACAAGCCCTAAAGGTGCTTACTAGAACCACCTTTTCTCATAAATATAAATATACGCTAATAAACAGATTTAGAAGGTCCTCAAGCTTGAAATTTGTAGTAGACTAAATCACATGTGTGATCATGTCCTTGGATTAGATTGCAATTGCAATATAGTCCCAAGCATGCACTTTGTTTAGCTCATATCCGTCCTAGGTCTCTAATCATCAATTCAATATTAGTTTACAATCTCTAGCTCTCTATCACAACATCTTAGGTAGTCAAAGTTATTTATGTCGACATCATGCAAAAAACTAGCTAAGCCCTCGAATCTCTCTCACTTTCATTTATAATTTCAATTATCTATCTCATTTTCTCATCTCCTCAAATTAATTTAAGTTCTAAATTTCTGTTATTGTTTATCATTCAAATTAGATATTCTAAATTAAATATAGGGTGTGTTTATTCCCCTAGACAAATGTTTGAAATATACTAATAGAATATATTAGACATTGTTGATTTGTATGAAATATATTAAAAGTTCTTATTGTTCTAATTATTTAAGTTCTTTTAATTAGGAAATTTGCAATGGAGATATCCAAGGTCAAAATTGGTGGGCAACTTTTGGATGTATATGCTCTTGGTTTGAGGGTTGACGATATTTAACCCAATTGTTAATATGGATCATATCAAGCATCATAGAGGAGAAAACAACATAGTTTCCTTTTCCTCTCTCATTTTATGCCATTTTGCATGGATGTTGTAGATGTAGAGTTTTAGCACCCAATTTAGCTATTTTGGAACACTAGATGACCCTAATCTTAAACCCTTCACTCTATTATGCTAAATCTTTTAGTTTAGAAAAGATTTAGTACATTTCCCAAGGTTTTTACCTTCCTAGACTAGATCATGCATTTAATCTAGTCCTCTAGTTTAAAATTTGAAATTTACTATTAAAACAAGGCTAAAATCCTACTATATACTACACACCATTCATCAATATGTATGCCCAATGTTTCAAAATTTGTGTCTAGGGTTGTCTATTTTGAGGACCTCATCATATGGCATTTTCATACTATTCTATCATCTATCAAACACATACATCATAGGAATCAATTTATACTGTGTAGATCAGTCTCAATTTGCATCAAGCACAACATACTCAACAAATCAACATCCATCATGAAAGGAAATACAACTAATTCCAACTTAATCCAAAGAGAGAAGCAATGCAAGTAAACTAGATCTAAATCAATTTTAGTAGAGTTTCAACTATGAACACAAGATATACCTTGTAAAAAACCTTAGAAAGGGAAAAAATCCAATAAGAAAAGATAGTCAATCCATTAATTAAACAAATTAGTTACAATACATTAGTAGAGTACGAGTCCTTTTGAGACCTTAAACTTCAAAATTTGGAGGAATTATGATAGTATACACTTTCATAAAATTGACCATACAAACTCCATCTCAAGCCCTTAATTTATAGGCCAAGGAGATCCAAGAGACCACCAGTGGATTACCAAAACCATGGGCTCAAAACCATGAGCTAAGTCATAATCAAAATGGTCTAACATGGACCTATGCACTTCTATCCAACAATAACTCCTCCCAAGGTATATTACCTAACCAGATCCATATTAGGTCCTATTCACACTTTTCTAGTTAAGTTTACTTAAGGCATTTAAGATTTATGTCTCATGTCATATGATTAAAACACTTGTCATGATCACATGTTGTCATAGGTCTCAACCTTGCCTATATAAGCAGGGTATCTCATTGTACATATGTGTGGGTCATATATTGTATATCTAGTACCTTATATGCATCATCTTCATTCTTTGGCAATATAGTGTTGTTATTGCTTCTCTCTTGTTGTGGAAGGTTTATTTGGTTGCAGGTGTAGACACCTAAAATTGACCTGTTCCTAGATCAAACATTCATATACCATAAGTCACATTAATTAAATAATTCTTAATTATTTAATTAAATCAATTTATCCTCCATATTTGATTAAATAATTCTAATTATTTAATTAAGTCAATTTTCCTCCACATATTAATTAAATAAATTATTCATTTAATTAAAGCTAATATTCTATTTCTTCAAAATAAATAAAATTCAATATTTTATTTATTTATCCATGTGCATGAAATTAAATAATTAATTTATTTAATTTCCTATTATTCCCTCTCATCCATAATTCACTCTCAATCAATTTAGATAACTAATCAATCAAATTAGTTAACATGTTAGTCAATCTAGTTAACTAATCAATCAATTCAGTCATCTGATCAATCAATTCAGTCAACTCCCTAATCAATTCTGTTGACTCCCCTGATGCATGAGAGGGCAAGGACACTTGTCCCTCTCTCATTTGTGCACATCCTCTCAACCATTTCTAGTCATTGATCTCTCTAATCACTCTCCACAATTGATCTTCACTGTTAGAAGTCTATAAATTGAACCTCATTCTCCATTTCTAATCCTCTCTCATCTTCATACAACATCACACTGTAGAAATCAATCCAGATATCATCATCCTCATCACAAGCTTATGCCGACGAACAGAGAAATCCACATAATCAAAGAGAAAAGAGCAATCAATTGGAGTAGGGTGCACTTCAATAAGCTCGATCAGTGAAGTCAAATTTGTTTATGCAAAGGAGGTAAATTATATTTGATTTGGTTTATCTTTTGTTTATGTTTGCATATCAAATTTCACCTATCACAGCAGGTGATCCCGTGCTTCTCTTGAGTCTATTGTGTGACTCTTACAAAATATAACTCTTGATTTCATAGTTTGACCACTATGACCAAGAGAGTCAAGAATAACTCCCAAGCATTCCATGTGGTTGCAATAATATCACATATACATTAATCCATATTCACTACAAAGTTGAGAATGTGGCTACAAATTCAACAAATTTACTAATTATATAGTTCAATTAACTTCTATTGAATATTTATAGTATGAACTTAAGTTCATATCTACTAGAAACCAATGCAAACACACAATAATCACTCTACACAAATTTTCCACCTAGGAAACCCCCAATTTGGGAGGAAAAATCCAACTTGATAGGTGCTAATAGATTTACCATCATATTATATTACTAATTGCCTAGTACAAGAAGGTTACTATGATATAATTCCATTGTCCTCCTTGTCTATCTAGTGAGTCAAAATGTGAGTTCAATCATCACTCTACTAAGAGCTCTATGCCTCCAATTTTTCTAGTAGCCTCTTCTATCATTCTCCTTCAACTTTTATATGTTTCTAGGATTTATTCCCATGCACTAGAGTAGCCCAACCATTTTGGCATCTAAAGAGTACGTTTGATTTATCATCTTTCCATTTTTAGATTATGCTTAATAAAAGTTAGTGTTAATTTGGGTGAAACTGCCACATGTAATTTATGAAACTATTGGGTTAATTTCATTTTAGCCTTTATTGACTTTGTTGTTGCCTCTATACATAGTACCACCTATGTGGTTATGTAATTTCTCTAATGTAAATGTTTTCATCCATCATTGATTATGAAACCGTCCCTTGGTAAACCAATGACCTTTTGACTAGCAAAACAATGAGTATTTACCTGTCCAAAACCTTCTTGATCCTTTTTGGATCTTACCTCCCTTAATAGAGAGGATTTTGGTTCCTCAAAATTTTTATTTTAATTAAGATGAGGAAATAGTTTCTCTACCCTCTTTGGAGTACCAGTAGGCTTTGTCTACAGTCCATCCCTTAAGCCCTACTTGTTGAGAATCATGAACTATTTTCTTGGTCTCTCTCTACTTTCACTGAAGTATCACATCCTTAGGGATTAATTCTCTCTTGTCATACACTAGGTGTTCCACCAAAGGTATCACTATATCTTCTTATCCTCCATCTAACATGGATGGTTTATATGGCTAGAGATGTTAATAATTGATAACTAAGTGGATTTTTATGTGAGGGAGATCCAACCTAAATGAATTCTCCCTAACTACCTCTAGGATGGTAAATGGATTGTACTTAGAGATATAGTTTTTTGGCTTGCACTTGCATCCTTTTCTTGCCTAAGGATAACCATACTTTTTCTCCAGTCCTAATACCATGCTCCACATGATGTTATTATGCCTCTCCTTATACTTCAATTTAGTCTTTTCTAGTTGCATTTTCACTTTGAGTTAGATCTCTTGGATTCTCTTAATGAACATTATTTCTTTCTTCACCTTTGAGTCTAATTCCACTTGCTTACCCTATTGTTCAAGTGTAAAATCTAATGGAATAGTTAGTAAATATCCCAAACATACCTCAAATGGTGATTGACCTATAGAGGAATGAAATGCTTTATTATACGAGTATTCAATATAGGGCAAAGACTCATCCCAACTATTTGGCATCCTACTGTTGTATCCATGTATGTGCTATATCGATGTCCTATTCACCACCCCTATTTGTCCATTTTATGATGAATGAAAGTTCATGCTCTTTTTAAGCTTAATGTCCATCTTCTCCCATAGAGAGGACAAAAAGTTCCTCACAAAATGAGCATCCCTTCTTGATAGAATTGATTCTAGTAGCCTATAGTGTACGCAAACATTATTTTAAAACAATGTAACATAAAAAATTGTATACCCTGCAATTTCACATTATGTCTTGAACTCATTTTAGTTTCCATTACCGTAGCATGTTTTATGATCACTTGGACTCAACCTTGGCCTATTTCCCTTACATCAAAGTTTTCCAAAAATATGTACTAGACCATTATTCTCATCACTTTCCTCGACACATGTGCCAACTTTGATCTGATTCACACTAGACACTAGCGCAAGGTGTAGATGTATGGTTGATGCACTAGCATCCCTACCATACACCACCTCAAAATATACATTATTCTTGCATGTCATTTCCTCATAATTTCTATTGACAATTTTAATGTCCCATACACATGCTTTGCTATCTTTAGCCTACCTTGACCAAATCTAAAAAATAAGAACAATAAAAGGGTCTATTTCCACAATAGATAGCATCTTCTGATCTTCTTTTGGTTCTCTTTCTCCATCTCTAGCTTTGCGACTTTCAATTTCTTGTTGTTATTGTGCAAGTTATAGGTTTTATCAAAATAATAAATTTCACCATAGAAGCTCATGCTTTTCCCAAGGATTCCTCCAATATTTCTTTTGTAGATCGTTGAAGGCATTTTTAGTAGGTAGTGAGAAGCAAATTGCTTCCTAAAGATCCTTCTCACCTTCAACATCCAAATCATCACAAGCATAGTAGTGAATCTCTTGGTGTTTTCTTTATCAAATTCCATTAAATATAATTTACTTTTCTAATCTTGTTTCTTTATCATTCTATTGATCTTGTTGCACAAGCAATGCATCAACAGTATCTCTATTGTCATCAAATCCAAACCTATTTCCCTCTTGGAAATCCATTGGTGTAGACCACTACCCTTGTTATCCAATCTACACACTAGGCCTATTGTCCTCTTCATAGACTAGGTAGGTGCTCCTAGCACCTTTTGTCACTGCATCTCCATTCCTAGATACACTTAGGATAGGTGCACACACTTTTACAAATCTCTTTATCATTTGACTACTCGTGGAGTTTGGAAAACCAAAGCAGGGGCTTGACCATTCCTTAAAAGCTCCTTAGTAGTCCCAATCTTCTTTTATTCTATCAAAATAGCTATCTAGAAAGAGTTCAACTGCAAGGAGGTTTGGTTGTGTTTTCATGTCATTTATGTATAATCTAATTGTCTCATTTCATTTTTGATTTTATATTCATCATTGGGATATTACACTTATTTCCTTTGTTTCTATTGGGTAGGTTTAGCTCAAAGCTATACAGTTTAAATTAGAAATTATTGTGAAGGCATGAAACATTTTGGATTGCACTTGTTGATCCATACTACTTTGTACATATCATAGCTCTTCGAGTGAATGTCTACATGATGCACTAGCATCCTAGGTTGAGACTCCCAATTTTCTATACTAGGTTCCATTTCATGTTTTATTCTACTTTCTAAACTCCATTTATAAGAGATCATTTTTCATCAGTATGTATTTGTAGTATTCAGATTAATCCTAGGAGGTTTAATCTAGTTTACATATCATCTCTTCTAGAATTTAATTGTGGAATAGGAATTAAGTAGATTGCGTTTTCCCCATTCACATACAAATATGTTGTCTCTTTCTTGGTTATTGTCTTCTTGCATGGCGATACAATGCACATCTTGTTCAACCTATCCACCACAACAAAAATAAGTAATCATTCCCATGTTTTCTAGGACACACTTTCCCATGGTCTGCTAGGCATTGGAAGAGATGTACATATTACTTCTTTTCACATCTTGGATTTGCAAATGCAACATAACTTGCATTTGGGGCTAATATACATACCATTGCAAATGTGTTACTATTTTACCAACACCAAAATGACCCACTACTTTTGAGGTGTGCCTTCCTTATAAGTAGAAGACATTGTGCCTTTGGAACACATAGTTTTCCCAACCTATAAAGCAATATTTTCTTGAGGTAGAAGTCCTTTCCTTCCTAGAAACACTCTAATCTTAGAGTTATTTGTAATTCTCCCAAAAATATTGAGTCTTTCTCATATTCTTCTGCTTAGACATCTCTAGTGAATGACTCTAACTACATGATCATAGCTAGAGCTAATATGAAAATTTTAATCGGTGGTCCAAACAACATGTCTATCATTATATTTGTACTTCCCTTCTTATATTTGATCACTAAATGAATTTTTTGTAGAAAACTCATCCAATTGTAATGTCATGCACATTGCAACATATTCTAAGCCTGAACATATTATAAAGGTTTGTGGTATGTGTGCGTAATTATTTCCTTGCCAAGTAAATATTATCTCTATTTCTTAATTTCTTGGGGTTTCTTCATAGACAAAGCTCTGAAAACAAGTGAAAGGAAACTATGCCCATAAAGTGGGAACTAGACATAAACAATTCCTACATTATCCCTATGAGAGAATAAATGCAAACAACTTTTGATCTACATAATATCATTAGAGCAAAATATATAACACAAGATTTACCCTAGGAAAACCCTTTTAGAAAAAACTCAGCCTCTAAAGTACACCCAATGTTTTATTCAACAAGAAAATAATTACAATACATTCATAGAGTCTCCATGCTCTATAAGGAGAAAGAGAAAATCATCACTAGCTTCTAGAGTCAATCTAATAGAATATCTTCCATCTTTAACATATGCTCTACAACTTGTAAATAATCCAACATATTAGCCATACATCCATATCCATACTATAATATAACAACCATATGAAATAAGAGATCAACCATGGAGGAAATCTAGTAGCATAACCCCTACAAGTACAAGATGCATCACAATACCACCAAACCATGCATCTAATATATACGCATGTCCAAAAATGGAAGCCAAAGATAGTTTCCAAAATCATGTGTTGAAACCATGAGAAAATTATGTGCCTAAATAACTTTAGACACAAAATCTTGGATGGGTCCACCTTTTAGAAAGATGCTCTCATGTGTGGCTAAAAATCCTCCTTGATTTTCTAGTCCACAATTAACATTCTCTTTTCATTCTCTTTCCTAAAGTAACTCTTTCACACCTTACAATTGTCATAGTTGCATTTAGCAACTTCCATTACAATAAGTGTTACTTAGAACTTACCAAATACACATTATTACAAGTGACACATAGTGCCACTTAAAGTGGGACACCCTTTTCGATGTGGACACATAATTAATACAAAATAAATAATAAGTATGAACATTAGGAATTCAAGGTGTACAACACCAAATCCCAATATTTCCCCACTTGTTGTATACCTTGCAAGAGAACAAAAGGAAAATCAATAATAGTGAACTAATTATCAAGGGATAAGAAGCCCATAACCATGCTATAAAAATGAACTCCTCTATGCTCACAATATCCATTAAAGCATCTACAATAACAAGCAAGGTGACCACCATCTTGAGAAAAAACATCTCATCCTCCATCATGCTATTGTATAAAAGATAAGATCTCTAGAACCAAGATGATAACATGTTGCACTAATTTGAATTTCCACACTAATTTGGATCAAACATAAGCTTATATCTTGATGAAGTCCCCTCAAGGATTTTGTCCACAAGAGTTGATGTAGGATAATTGTTATTCAAGTAAAAATTTATGCTCATAATGTTTGCCTAGAATTTTTTATTCAACCCACCTCCATTAAGCATAACCCTAACTCTCTCCGTGAATGTCATGTTCATCCTCTCTACAACTCCATTCTACTAAGGGGTGTACATAGTTTTATTATGCTTTAGAATTCCATGTTCCCTACAAAATTGGTTAAACTCTACTAAAAAAACTCTCCACCATTATTTGTCCTCAACACTTGGATCTTCTTCTATATTTAGTTCTCTACAATAGCTTTGAACTCTTTTAACTTCACAAAGACCTTAGATTTCTACCTAAAGATGAACACACATGTTTTCATAGATAAATCATCAATAAAATAAAAAAAATACATGGGTTTTCCTAGTGAAGATACATAAACAAGACTAAATTCATCACTATGAATTAAATCCAAAATCTTTAAAGATCTAGTAGAACTCAAGTTCACTTAACATAAAAGTCAAAATAAATCAGTTACCCCTCTACTAATTTCTTAGATCTCAAGTCCCTAAGACCTTTCTCACCAATGTCCCCCATATGCTTATGCCACAACATAGTCTTCTCAATAGGAAGCTTGTGATTCCCTAAATCAAGGACTAAAAAACTATTATATTCTATGATGCTCACATCAAGATGAAATAGAGTTACATAACAAAATCCCTTATCCAATAGCATGGCTCCATGCACCATATTGTATCCTATAGAACACCACTTGTACACCCACATAATTCATCTTGCTTATTAACAACACGTTCCTCACCAAATCTAAAATGTACAAAACACCATAAAATGATCTAGTCCTCCCATCTCCAAAAGTGAGCATGACTATGCCACAACCAATTATATTTATAGATGATTTCTCTCCCAAATAAACCTTCCTACCATAAATGTTATCATAACCAAGAAACCAACCCCCTATGGGGATTTATGTGGAAGGAATACCTAGAGTAGATGAACCATGCATCCTCACATTCATGCATGGAAAGAGCTACAATGAACACATCACAAATGTCTTCATTAGAGGTTCTTGAGTTGACACCAACATTAGACTCCTTCTTGGCCTTATTTTCCTTGTAGTCCTTTATGTGTCTTGTTTTTCCACAATTTTATCACTTGACCTTAGATCTACCAATAAATTTAGATATCCCCTTAGACTTTGATATCTTGTCCTTCTTGTTCTTGCCTCCTTCCTTCAAATGACATCTAACAACCAAGGAATTCCTAATGGATTATGATGTTTTCTACCTTATATCCTCAAGATAAGGCACCAACTACATTATCAAGATTAAACTTTGAGATGGAACTACTGATCACCATAACCAAGTTGTTCGATGAGTCTAGCAAAGAACATAATAGGGTGATACACTAGTCTTAATTATCTATTTTTACACCCACATATTCAAACTAACTCACCACAATGTTGAAGGAATTGGGGTGCTTTGTCATAGAATCACCATCATTCATCCTCATCGAGTACTTCCTCCATAGAAAGGTTTTTTAAAAGGGATTTTGGATAATGAAAATTACCTAACTTTGTCTAGGGTTAATGGTAGTGATTCTCTTGATACATTTAGGAACATTGAATAAAAAAGGTAAACCTAAACCAAGCTCCTTACAATCCTATCAAGAACTTCCTAGTCTCCATTTTTCATGTTAAGGGTGGTTTTGACTAGAAACTACAACCCATAGGTCTCTATCAATTAGAAGGTCCTCCATCTTGAGCTTCTAAAGCTCAAAATTAGTGTAGTTGAATTTCTCAACCACCATTCTAGATGTGCTTGTAATTCCTTTTCCTAAAAAATGATCACAATGTAAAGCTACTACTATTCCTTCCATGGATCTAACAAGTTGGCCAACCTCTAATATCAAATAAAAGGAAATATGACTAATTCCTACTTAGTCCAAAAAAAAAGCAACACAAGTAAACTAGGTTTGAAACCATTTAAACAAAGTTTTAGCCATGAACACAAGTTAGACCTTGGGAAAAATCTTAGAAAGGGAAAAAAATCCAACAAGAAAGGACACTCAATCCATTAATTAAACAAATTGGTTATAATACATTCATAGAATATCAATCCTTCTTTGGAAATATTCAAATTTTAACTGTAGAGAAACTTTGGTAGCATAATCATGCATAAAAATAAACATACAATATCCATACAAAGCCCTCATTTTATAGGCCAAGGAGACCTAGGAAACCACCAATGGATTTCTAAAACCATGGGATAAAAACCACGAGCCAATTCATAGTCAAAGTGGTCCAATATGGACGCATGTGCACCTATCCAAGAATAACTCCTCTCATAATAGAATATAACTCCTAACTTGACCATTTGACCCATATGATCAAATGATTCAAGTGTAACTCCCATGCACTCTATATGGGTGCAATAATATATCTTACACATCTCTTAGAAATGGTTATTATTAATTGGCCAAAGATGCTATTCATACTTCAACTTGTAAACCCCTCTTCAATGACTTATTACAATAACCATAAGACTAATGAAACATGGTGGAGAGTGCCAACAAAGGAATCTCAAAATTCCTACTAAGTGGGGCACCCCTTTCCATGTGGGCACATTATTTACAATATTTTATAAATATTAAATACTTGTAAGTAGCACTAGGACTTGCAAGGTGTACAACACCTAGTCCTAACACATCGATCTTAGTTTATCTCTATTTCATTTTTTTCAAATCAACCTTGATGCCTAAATATCATCAAGGAAGTCAAATGATCTTACCTTTATACATAGAAGGACCCTAAAGGTGTTTCATAGAGCCAACTTTTCTTGAAAGTGGATATACATTCTAGTGAGTATGTTCTATAGGTAATAAAGCAAAAATTTTACTAGGACAAAGTTACACTAGTGAAAAGATTCCCTAGACTAGATCTTGTGCACAATCTACTCCTAGGTCCTAGAATTATTAGATTATTTTTTTATCATATCCTTGATCTCTAATTCAATACCATTTTTGAGTTCTCATTTCTCTATAATAACGTCTCAAGCAATCTCAACAATTAACATCAACACCGCACTAATTTGTAACCCTATTTATGCCTCAACATTTTCAGTCATTTTTGTCTCAGAATACTAAGTTTATATATTTACATTAATCAACCTCAACTCATATTAATTTAAGGTCTAATTTCTATTATTTAATTATCATTCAAATAAGATGTCTAAACTAATTGTAGGGTGTTTTTTACTCCTACATTTTAGTGATAACTTCTACATGCATATCCTTTCAAGTAGATATTCTAATTTTTTCTACATTTTAGATCTAAATTTCCTTTGTTTTACCATCATGTTTAGATTTGATTTCTCTTTGAGCATGTATTTCCAAGTGACTTTTTTACATCAAATCCCTTAATCCTTGAGGACATCATATCCTTTTATCAAAAGGATGGTGCTCTATGTTCTATGGACATATTGGTTTAGTATGTTTCTAACTTTTCATCTTTGATATGTGAGAACCTTTCCTTCTATGTTAGATGATCCCACTTAATGTGTTCATGAGATTCATGATTATTATACTTCATGCTTGACATATGATAGTTAATTATCCCTAATTTCTATTGATACATTTAGGTATCATTATGGTTCTTTCTCTCCACCCTTGGACACTCTAATTCATGCACCTAGAAATTCATGGCTTCTTGATGATATATATAATGCAGAGCTTAGTGATGATTTCATACACGAGGAAAAAACTCCACCTTCTCTCTCACAAGATGTTATGGCTAACAAGGACAATTTTTCATAATTAAATCATGATAACACTATGGATGTTGGGAATGTTCTAACATCTCATGATAATTTGGCTCATGCTATGTATAATGCATATATGATTAGAGATCCAATTATTGAATGATTTATTGCAAATAAAGATGCATATATTTAAATGTCAAATCATTTTTATTTTTATATTTTGACTACATACATGATGAAATGTTCATAATGAATGCATTTAGAGAAACTTTAATTTTATATATTTAATAAATTCATTTACATAATGAAAAGAAGAAAATTACACACTTATTAAACACTAGCATATGAGAAGAAGAATAGTAAAATGAAAACAAAGATACACATTATTCAAGGTTAGAAATAAAGAAAATTAGATGAGGCTTTACAATGGTTTTATATATCTCATACTTATTATAGTTCATTCATTAATCTTGCATGTGATTTCAATGAATACTTTACTCTTCACCCTAGAGTGTTCTTGCATAGGGTCACTAATCTCTCAACCTGTAGTGGCTACTCCTTAGGTGGTCTTATGGGCTCGTCTATGTTATCTAATGGTATAATATTTTTAGATACCCATAATGAGTCTACTATGGAACATTATATATCTTCTCATTATCCATCATCTTTTGTGGACCATACTCTACATGATTATCAGTGTATCCCATATACATATCTCGCTACCTAACATGAGCCCGTGCATAGTGTCAATACTATAAATGGCTCTCATGGAAACATTATTCAACTAAAACCAAAATAATTTAGATAATTCACTAGATTGGTAGATCTTCCATATGTAGTTTATAATAATTAAATTGCAAAATCAAATTATCACCTTATCTCTCATTAAACCAGTTGATACATCAAGAGGTGTCCCACTTTAATGCTAATATTTTTTGTGATATCATTAGACATGTGGACATGCTATAGGTATGTGTATAACATTAAGACATAAAATACAAGATCTTATTGGTAACAATGTGCTTCAAGTAGGGGTTTCAATGAAAAAAGAGATCAATTTACAACACTTCAACATAATGAAGTAGATGTGGATAATAATGATCCTTCAAAGCTAGTCACAATGAACATATTGGTTTTTCTCAAAGTATTAAGTTAATGTATAGAACATCTCATGTCAATGTTACACAAGAAGATATCATACATAATGATAATGAAGGAAGAATTTACATTAAAGTGAGTATCAATAGTATACCATGTGGTGGTATGTTGGTTGGCCCTATCACTCTAATGAACATTAATATAGAAATAAAGGCATGCAAAGAAAATCAAGAAGATTGAACACATACAAAAGATACATCTCTAGCTATACATTCTCATAATCATGATATGTTAATTAAGAAAAATATATGGAAGCATCTCAAAAACAAGTGCATGAAACACAAGTGACAACATCAAAGGTGCCACCATTATATACCACTTTTATTCATAGAGGGATAATTCACAATAATACATCATCACCATTTCACATGGGCATCATATAATTATAGAGGACAATCCCATATAGGGGTACTAATTTCCATGATACATTTTTGTGAGGTTAACCCATTACCACCAAAATTAACTTATATTCTCATCTAATCTATTTTTCATGTCTATTGTTTTCTTTCTTTATCAATTTATAATATTACATTTTCAGAATGATATGTTCTTGTGTACCTTCACTTGATATTTTCACTGAGGCAAGGTATTAATATTTTTATAGGTTCTATATGCTCATGCTTGCTCCCATTAGGAGAAAAAGTAAGGGCATCACACACACATTGATTAAATATGTAGGTATTTCTATCTTAGGTATGCATTCTATAATCAACTTATTTTTTAGGCCCAATTTTTTTTATTAATATAGATAGTTTTTCAATCACAACTCCAAATTTACATATCATTATTAGTTACCATACCTAGTTTTTAGTTATAATTTATCCTCTCATCCTCAATTTATGGGCACTCCTTAGTACACATCATTTGAGGGGGCATATTATCACTAATTCTATTTCTATTTTATGCATAATTTTCATAGGTTGATGATTTTCCTTTGGTGGTATAACATGCCTGATGGATGCCTACTACAAATTAGGGACAAAGAGAGCACACACTTGTTCTAGTGGAGCCTCAAATAGCCAAATCCAAAAAGCCCATATCCTTTTTATAGTTATCATTTATTTTATTTCAAATTTGGCATGCTTTCTTATTTAGATTTTAGATGCACACCAAAGTGGGGGAAAATGTAGAGACATTTTTATACCTTGCACTTATGCTCTCTCATTTCATGTCACCTTGAGTGGATGTCACAGATGCACAATTTTAGCACCCAATTTAGATATTTTAGCACACTTTTGTTGACCATAATCTTGAACCCCTCACTCTATTAAGCTAAATACTTTAGTTCATAACCATTTTGGTTCATTTCCTAAGGTTTTTTCCTTCCTGGACTAGATCTTGTGCATGATATATTCCTTAAACTATATTGTGCATGTGATCTAGCTCTTCAATTTGAAATTTAAAATTTACCTTTCCAAGATTGGCAATCCCTAGATATAAATATTACTTGTTGGTGTGTGTGCCAAAATTTTCAAGTTGTGTGTCTAGGATTTTGTATTTAAGAACATCATCCAAGAACAATTTCATAATAGAATATTTGTTGGAAATAAGGCAGACAACTGAGAGGGGGGTGAATCAGTTATCTCAAAACTTTATTACTTTTACTTCCTTTTCTTAGCTTATCATTCAGTGATATATCAAAACATGAAAGCATAAGCAACCATAAGAGCTGGAATGAAATCAACACACATAACACAAGGATTTTTACGTGGAAACCCTATTAAGGGAAAAACCACAGGGTGATTAACCCAAGATTGTATTCTCTATTAAAAGAATAAAGAACTACAAAATGGCAATTGCCAGTTAGGGCTCACTACCCGAGCACACTGCTCACAAAAGGTTCATTGCCTACAAGAGACTCACTATCTACAAAAGCTTACAGATGATAACAAAGTGTTTGAACTGATGAACAACATCCGCATATGCAAGAATTTAGTTCTGGTTAGGCACAATATACCGATCTAGCACATTTCATCCTTCCTTTGCTCAGTATTACTCTTCTGTTAGATTTTGAGCTTAGATTACTGCCTTCGCACTTGTCTCTGCTTTTCTTCACACTTAATCAATCATTCTATCACTTCTACACTCTCACAAGCTTGAATCCATCAGGTATTTATATCTGCATCAAGGATTTCCAACAACTTACTAGTCGGGAATAAGAACACTTAGGATATTTGCAAGTTACTATTCTGTCGGCTGAATCCATACTTGATTGATGATGCGTACCAAAAACTTAGGCATAGAAATCATTACCTATGTCGGCCAAAATCATATAACACTTCAAGTTACTTGATCACACCTTCTGCACATCCAGATTGAGGTCTGATACCTTGTTGGCCAGTTCTTCCTCTGTCTGCACTATCTAACTGGAGTCTGATACTTAGATTCTCATATCTTTTACATGCTTTGTCACTGGAGGCTAAATCTCTGGAATACAGTAGTTCAAATACTCCTTATTGCTCATCCAAATCTGCAACATGCTGGGTTTCACCATCAGAGAGTTCTGGACCTAACTGCCGGACCCTATCATATGCTTTGTTCTTAATTACCGGACCAACCTATCTTCAATTTGACTTCCAGTATGAGTAATTTATGTACTGCAGATGTGTGGGATATACTTTGTTGCCATCAATGACAACACTTATGAATCCTAGCAGTGTCTCTTGCCAACAATCTCCCCCTTTGGTATTGATGGCAACACTTAGTGAAAAATGACTAAGTGTCGATGATACTCGCCCTTTGCTTGTGCTCCATCTCTCCACACTACTTACCGACGCTCTCTTAATGTTGGATTCCTCATTTTTCACTTCTCTTCACTCCCCCTTTGACATCAATGGCAAAGGGTGGGATCCACAAACCAAAAATGTGCAAAAATTATTATATAAGGCCACATATGTACATACAATTCATAAGATAAACTTACATATACTTAAGTATATCTACAAATGTAGTCTTCAACTATACAAGCTCTGTGGCCCAACTTCTCTTCATACTATCCAAAATGGAGATGTGTCCACTCAACAAAAATGCATATGCTTCTGCCCTCTTCAAATCTGTTGGATCACTAGTTCGGGCTGTACTTAGAGCATCTACTAAGGCATCATGCATTAAATCTAACTTAGGGATGATTATCCCTCTAAGTTCACCCATTCTATCCATTAAATTCTTCTTCTCCTTAACTTGTTTCTTTATTTAATTTGTTATAACAACTGCTTGGCATTCTTGTCTTACCAGAGAGATAGTAAGAGGATCAAAATTCTGAGATAGATTTGTTAATTTTCCTTCTTGTTCTTTCATTTTCTTCTCAATGTCCTCTGCAACTTTAGGCCAGTATAAACAAAATTTATATATATCTCCACCATCCTTAAGAGTGTTTTCAATGCTCTTTATGCCAATGTCTAGGGTTTTTCTATCCTTATCAATTAGCCCTTGTACCTCACTGAATCGTTTTCCCAAGAACTCTTTCCAAACCTTAGTTTCTGCTGATTTTTCTAAAGACTCAAAATGTGTATTGACAAAATTAACTAAGTTCTTCAAATTACCGAATGGAGAGGCAAATGGATCCTTCTGATATGTGGGCATGATCTTCTCCAACACTCTAGATGCAATACTCAGTAGCTCACTATCCTCCATATCAGATCTCAAGAGTTTTTCTTTGGCTTTGGCTTGAGCGAAAGATGGTATCTTCATTATTTGAACCGGAGAGAGAGAGTCCAGATTCAGTGGCCCTTGAATCAATTCTGGTTCATCTAATTCCACAACTTCCTTGTCCAAGAAACTTTGCACTGCTTCTGCAGTGTCTCTTGAAGTCTCACCTTCCTTTCCTTTGTGGGCATCTGGACTGATTTGCTTATTTCCATCAACAATATTTGTCTCTTCTTTCTGCACTTCCTCTTCTGGAACAGAGAAGACTAAGGCCTCAGATTGCTCTTCATCAATTTTCTTTAATCCTTTGACATCCATGTCAGATGGCTCTTCATTTGCTTCCTCTACGATGGGAAGATTGAACCTTTTCAAGGCACTCTGGAGAATTTTTTTTGGTCTCATCATCTATTTGGTTAGTTTCTCCAAGCATGAGCTTATTCATTTTGGACTTGCTCTGGAATTCATCTTTGGTATCCTTGAAAACCATGTCCATTTGTTTTTTGAGTGATAGTTGGACATAACTGTATCACTATCTGTTCCCGGATCTCCAAGTCTTTTTCTTTTGCACTTTCTTTTCTTAACTCCAAAACTTCTTCTAAGCTCTTAGGAATCAAGGAAATTATTTCAATGAAGGTTTTTTTATAGATGTTCAGGTACCTTATTGTTGCTTCCTCAAGAATTCTCTTGTCTGCATCATTGTACTCATCATAGAATTCTGTTACTGGCTGCAGGTTGTTAGATTTAGGACTGACAACTAAGAGGGGGGGTGAATTAGTTGTTCAAAGATTTCTTCTAATTCAAACACTTGAATCCACTTGTAATAAAAATAATTCAATGATGAAAGTACAAAGCATTAAACCAAGTGCAGAAACACATTAACACATAAGACACCAAGATTTTGACATGGAAAACCCGGTTAAGGGAAAAACCACGGGGTGATTAACCCAAGATTGTATTCTCTGTTAGAAGAATAGAAAGAACAAAATGGCACATGCCAATTAGGGCTCACTACCTGAGCACACTGCTCACAAGAGGCTCATTGCCTACAAGAGACACACTGTCTACAAATAATAAGTATCACATACATGAACTGGAGAATAGCATCTTCACCATGCTTGAATCAATTCCATTTAAGCCCAATACTTCTTCTCTGCCTTTCGCTCTCCTCCTCGCTACCACACTCTCATCTCCATAAGATGCACCCTGAAATGACTTCACAATTATTTATTTATACAAGACATCGACTTAGGAATAATCATCTAAGTCGACAAACATCTACAAGAACATCTGCAGGATGAGTAACTCATCCGGTCAACCAGTCTGAGGAAGAACACCTTCATCCAGAAGTATTTCTTCAAATGCAAGCTTAAACTCCAATGCGGACCACCAACATGAACTGGAACCGATCCAAAGATATCCACAAGCTTGCCTGAATCACCAAGAACATCCACACTTCATCTGCTTATTGAAATCCTTCTCTTCTTCATTCGGAACCTCAAGAACACAGTCTGTCATCACTGTCACAAAGGAATAGATGCTTGTGGACCTCCAAACCATGAACCAATCAAGTTGACACATCACATGGACTTCTTAAACACTCCACCAAATCCACAGAATAGGATAGTGCATTTTCGGATCTCACCGGACCTATCTTTATCACTCTGTCACTTCTGAACACCTGTCGGAACCGGTTTTACTTGAGCAGCCACAACTTCTTTAGATCTTCATATGGACCTCTGAAATCTTTATTGGATCATCTTAAGACACATATCTACAAACCCTTTAAACCGTATCTTCTGATCCTCATCCTAACTTGGAATTTTACCTTACTGTCTTCACTGTTCTTCATTGTTCCTGATATGACCAATTTTCTCAATATCCTCAGCAAACAGATCATCAAATCCTTATCATTAATGCAACAGGAGTATGTTGACATCAATGACAACACTGGTTAAGCCCATACTTGCAAAAATCTCCCCCTTTGTCATTGATGGCAACATATGATGTGAAAACCTATTTTGACCATCAAGACAAGAACTTCTCCTTACTGTCACAACTCCCCCTATCAGCAACAACCATTCACATGTCTTCTCTTCCTTTCCTACTCCCCCTTTGATCAGCAACTAGTTGTTTTTCACATGTCTTCTCTCCCCCTTCGACATCAATGGCAAAGGGAACATACTTGCAACTCCACCATTTTAGAACCATACCAGTTGCTCCCCCTTAGTAGCAGCTCCTCATCATCAATCCGGACTACAAGATATGACTGTGATATCCACCGGCTTGATGCACATCAGTGCACCTTAGTTCATCACCGGAGGGGCAATAACCCCTAACTTCTCCCTGAGATACTCAAAAGAGTCCTTAGGTAGAGGTTTAGTAAAGATGTTTGCAATTTGATCCTTGGAAGGCACAAACTCCAATCTGACTTCATTCTTGTTTACTTGCTCTCTCAAAAAGTGAAACTTGATGGATATATGTTTAGTCTTTGAATGCAACACTGGATTCTTAGATATATTTATTGCACTTGAATTATCACAGAAGATTGAGATAGGCTCCTCATACTCCACTCTTATGTCTCTTAGCATTTGTTTCATCCACAAAACTTGAGTGCAACTACCTGCTGCTGTAATATATTCTGCTTCTATAGTGGACAGAGATATTGCCTCTTGTTTCTTGCTTACCCAAGAAACCAATCTCTTTCCCAAAAAGAATGCTCCACCACTGGTACTCTTCCGGTCATCCACATCTCCTGCCCAATCAACATCTGTATATGCATGAAGAGAGAAATCATGATCTCTAGGATACCACAGACCATACTCAACTATCCCTTTTAGATATCTAAAAATCCTCTTGACTGCCATGACATGAGATTCTCAAGGATCAGCTTGAAGTCTAGCAACAAGACCAACAACATTCATAATGTCAGGTCTAGTTTGAGTGAGATACAACAATCCTCCAATCATTGACCTATACTTTTTCTGATCAGCCTTGGGAGAGTCATCATCTTTGCTCAACTTACATCTGGTTGCCATGGGAGTATTCATTGGCTTTGAGTCTTCCATACCAAATTTTTTCAACAATTCTTTCACATATTTGGTCTGAGAAATGAAGATTCCTTTCTTTGTTTGAGTGATTTGTAGACCCAAGAAGAAATTCATTTCCCCAAGCATAGACATCTCAAATTCACTTTTCATTTGATTTGCAAAAGTTTTACACATACTATCTCTTCCTCCAAAAATGATATCATCAACGAACACTTCAACAATCAAGATGTTTTCATGATCAATTTTGAAATACAAATTACTGTCAGTTGTACCTTTGTTGAAACCAATCTTCAAAATATGTTTATCCAATCTTTCATACCAGGCTCTTGGGGCTTGCTTTAGTCCATACAGTGCTTTCTTTAATTTGCAGACCATATCATCATGATCAGACAATTGAAATCCATCCGGTTGCTCAATGTATACTTCTTCTTCCAAGTCACCATTCAAGAAGGCAGACTTGACATCCATCTGGTAAACTTTGAAATCCTTGAAAGTAGTAAAAGCAAGAAATAGTCTGACTGCTTCAATTCTTGCCACCAGAGCAAAAGTTTCTTCAAAATCAACTCCTTCTATTTGAGAATAGCCCTTGCAGACCAATCTAGCTTTATTTCTAATTGCTTCACCAACTTCATTTAGTTTGTTTCAGAAGACCCATTTTGTTCCAATCACATTCTTGTTTCTAGGTCTGGGAACAAGATCCCAAGTGTGATTTTTCTCAATTTGCATCAACTCTTCCTCCATTGCTTTAGTCTAGTTTTCATCATTGCAATCTTCATTCACAGTCTTAAGTTCAATCTATGAAATTAGACAATACTTATCTGAATCTTGAGCAATCCTTCTTCTTGTCTGTACACCTTTACTTTTATCACCTATGATTTGATCTTCAGAGTGGTTCAGTCTTACATACTTGGGAACTTTGGGAGTTTCTTACACTTCTGATTCTTGATTAGGCTCATTGGAACTCATCTCTTCTTCCTGATTTACTGGACCAGTTTGAATCTAAATTTTAGAAGGGACGTGGGCTCCTTGAATTAGAGTACCATTCTGATCATCTTCATCATATTCATAAAATCTTGAGGATTTTCCAATTCCTTCATCAACCTTTACATTTGTACTTTCTATAATCTTTCTCAGTCTCTTGTTATAACACCGATATGCTTTGCTTTGAGTAGAGTAACCCAAGAATATTCCTTCATCACTTATAGCATCAAAATTGCCTAGATCTTCATCTCTTTTAATGTAACACTTGCTACCTGTTGGTGCCTGAATTCACTGTCAGTTAATTTAGCAATTTTCATGCAGGCACCATCCCAAAATATCCAAAAGGTTCTAAGTTTTGGCACCCCTTCAGTACTTTTCAGCATCTGCATCTCATTTCTTGAGGAGCGGTCTTCGTCTTTTCTCCATCGACATGGGTTCGTTTTTGTGTCTTCGACATTTCGGTTTGAACTTGAACCCTTTTTCCTCTAAGTTCAATGGTTCAGCGGTTCAGGGTTCAATTTTCTTCTAACGGGTCGCATTATGCATTTGCCTTGCACAAATATTGCATCGTTGAACCTCCCACTTGAACCTTTTTGTTTTGGTTCAAGGTTCAATGGTTCGAAGCTTTGTTGCCTATGGAGTATTATTTTTGATGTTTGAACCATCGCGTTGAACCCTCATGTTGAACCCTTTTGGTTCGGGGTTCAACGGTTCAAGGCTTTATGTTTTTGGTCTTGTCGGAGTGATTGGCTTCATCGGCGAAAGATTTCTTGAGTGCTCCGATTGTTTTGGTCTGGCCGATGGTGGTAGGATGGTAACTGCTAACGGGGTGCGAGCTGGTCATCGGAGAGACTCATACTATCGGTGGAGATCTGAAGAGTTGGCCCGATGGTGCATCTCTGGCCGATGGAGGGGATTGTAATGTAGCGGTCGGCAGGACAATTGAGATCAGTGAGAGGTTTTTGGGGCGAGCCGATGGTGTAGATTTGGCCAATGGGCTTTTGGAGAAGGGTCGTGTGTCGAGCGCGGAAAAATGCTCGACACCTATTATGCATGCAGCTATGTTTATAAAGTGCTAGTGTGGTCTCGGCACCGTGCATGTGGGATTATTCCCCTGTGTAGTTTGAGCTTGCGAAGAGGGCGTTTTGGCAGGAAACTTCCATTTGAACGCAGCGATAGTTTTCTCGATGGTTGCGGGTTGTTGGGCCATCAATGGCGACTGTAGTAGGAGTATGGGCAATGGTACAAGCGATTAAACTGCCTGATTGTGAATGAAGACTCCCAGATGGCGGCGCAAGGCTCGAGGCCTCCCTTGTCTGCTGCATTGATGGCTTCTGAGCGCCATTCCCTCTGATGGATGTATCTGGCGGATTTTTGACTTCTGGCCATGTAATTAATTGTTGAATGTACACAATTCTGTATAAATGGTTTTGGCTATGTTACTTTTGAGAGGTTGGAGGTTTTTTGGGCTTTCAACTCTGACTCTGAACACAAGGTGTTCACATTTTGAAAGACATTTTTTGCTACAGACTTGGTCCTTAGTCTGGTGTACTAATCTATCTTGGATTGTAAATGATGATTTTCTCTGTGATGACCTTCTATGCAGATTGATTTTAAATGAAAAACACCTGTGTGTGTATTGTTTCTGATTATCTCCTGTATGTCATTTGTTTTCCTTTCAAACAAGGTTGTCGAGGACTTCCAAGTTTTTCATTGTATGCATACTGTGTGTCTGATTTATTGCGTCTGCTCAAGGAGTGGTTAAATAGGCTTTTGATCAGATACAAAGGGAAATAGATTGCATCATAGGATCTGTTAAGCATGATCATTAATGATACTCTTTCTTGGACATGTTGCTGTCAGGCAGTAGCATTATTCTCAGGTCCTCTGGATATGAATTTATGTTGTCATGGGGAGACATTTACAGTCTTAGCTATGACTCTGCTGCCCAGATAAGGCACTGGTTTGGGAATTTGTCTATTCAATGGGTCTAGGAAAGTCCCATCACTCCAAACACCATTTCAACCCATCTCATCACTTCCACCTATTAGTTGTAGGATTAGGATTAGGAACCTCTGCATGCTCTCATACCTAACCAGACATTATGTCCAAGAATGTTGCCAACCTTGTGATTTGTTACACAATTCTTGGTCCATACATGAGAGTATTCTGCCTGTTGCCATCAAGTTAAATCCTTCTGTCATTGAGCTAGTCAAGGTTATACTTTTATCAAATAGGGACACCCCCCTTGGTGCGGCAGAACCGGAATTGAAGGGGAGGAGCTAACGCAACCTCCTGTATTTAGTTGGCTGAATCTACCTTTGCATTAGAACTGACAAACCCTAATGCTGATTCAGAAGCAAAAACCAACACTACCAAAGACTCTGAAATACCTTATAGTAGAGGTGATGCCAAACCAAAGTTCATAAGGAGTCTTACCAGTATTGCTTCTGATTTGTACTCGATTGAGGGTATAGACTACAGTGCTGACAGCTTCTCTCCAATAGATCTGAGGAACATTTGCTTCCATCATCATGGTCCTAGATGCTTCCTGGATAGTCCAGTTCTTTCTCTCAACTACTCCATTCTGCTGTGAAGTCCTAGGGGCAGACAACTGTCTCTTTATTCCATGTTTCTCACAGAAATCTATGAACTCACCGGATGTGAATTCTCCACCTCTATCAAACCTCAGACATTTCAATTTTAATCCAGTTTCATTTTCTACCATAACCTTGAATATTTTGAATTTCTCAAGAGCTTCTGATTTCTCTTTCAGAAAGGTTACCCGCATCATCCGGGAATAGTCATCAATTAGTAACATGAAGTATCTATCACCTTGCACACTTCTGATTCTTGCTGGACCACATAAATCAGTATGAACTAAGTCTAATAATCCGGTAGATGATTGTTTCTTGCTTCTGAATGAGATTCTACTTTGTTTACCCAATTGACATTCCTTGCAAAAACTATTTGTAGGTTTCACCAATTTTGGAAGATCTCTTACAGCCTGAGTATTGCTTATTTTGATGATATTATCAAAATTCACATGACACATCCTCCTATGCCATAACCAACTTTGATCAATTTGCACAAATAGACAACTTTTCCCAGTACCAACTAAATGGAAGATACTACCTTTAGTTTGAGTACCGGATGCAATATCTGTTCTGAAACTTTCAAAGATCTTGCATTTTCCATTCTTGAATCAGAGATCATAGCCTTTGTCCACCAACTATCCAACACTGAGAAGATTGTGCTTCAATCCTTCAACATACAGTACATTACCGGTTTTGTTCCTTCCATCAAAAGAAATAGTTCCTCTACCTCTGATTCTACCAACAGAATTATCACCCAATTTTACCACTCCTCATTCATACCTTTCCAAATCTATGAACTTATTTTTGTCACCTGTCATATGGTGAGAGCATCCACTGTCAATGACCCAATCATCTGATTCTTCAACTTGGGCAGCCAGAGCTCTTTCTACAACTTTATGATTGACAGATTCATATGGCATTGGATCTTCTTCCTTGATGGCAATGAACACCCAGTCACTTTCAGATTTGTCTCCTATCTCTGATTCATCATCTGTTACTCCTTCATCATCTCCTTCATGAACATAGTAACAATTCTTTTGGAACCTTGGTCTGTTAGGATTTGGCCTTGAAAATCTTTCCAGACATCTTGAGGCAACATGACCAATCTTATTGCAGTTAAAACACTTAAAGGGCAATTTTCCTTCATACTTACTGGATCCTCTTGGCAGCCTTTTTGAAATCAAAGCTTCAAGTTGAGTAGTTTCTACTTCTTCTTCTTCTAGGTCTTTTCTTGCTTTTTCATACCATGATAGTTTCCTTGAAGAGTTCTCTCCCAGATCAAACCTTTGTTTACCTTTTACAGAGGCACTGGCTTTGAGTGTTGATTCAGTCTTTGGAGGGGAATCTCCAAACTCGGTCACTTCAAATGCAACCAGTTTACCAACCAATTGATCTCTTGTGACAGTTGTATGAGCTCTGAATTCTTCAATGGCAACAGCTTTGATTTTATAAGAAGCAGGAAGGGATCTGAGAACTTTGCCAACAATCTCATCTTCATCCAAGACTCCACCAGCACATCTAATGCCACAGACAATCTCATTTACTCTTGGCATAAAAGTAGTGATATTTTCATCTTCTCTCATCTTCAAATTTTCAAATTTCTCTTTCAGACTCTGTAACCTTGCACATTTAACATACTTGTCTCCTTCATGCAGAAGTTCTAGTTTTTCCCAAATCTCAAAAGCAGTTGGTAGATCAACAACATTTGAAAGATCTGAATCAGGTAATGCGCTTAGAAGAGCCTCTATAGTCTGTAGATTGTTTTCAGCATCTATGATTTCATTTTGGGTTTTCGGGCCACCCTGTGGAGGAGTATACTTTGTTGAAGCCATGTTCCAGTACTACATTCCCATACATTGCAAGTGACATTTCATGTGACTTTTCCAAAGATTAAAATTGGTTCCATCAAACTTCGGACTATCCTTCTTGTAGGATGACATCTTGGATCTCCTCAAGAGGTTAAGCCTTTTTAGAGGAACTTGGCTCTGATACCAATTGTTAGATTTAGGACTGACAACTGAGAGGGGGAGGTGAATCAGTTGTTTAAAACTTTCTTCTAATTCAAACACTTGAATCCACTTGTAATAACAATAATTCAATCATGAAAATACAAAGCATTAAACCAAGTGCAGAAACACATTAACACATAAGACACCAAGATTTTGACGTGGAAAACCCGGTTAAGGGAAAAACCACGGGGTGATTAACCCAAGATTGTATTCTCTATTAGAAGAATAGAAAGAACAAAATGACACATGCCAATTAGGGCTCACTGCCCGAGCACACTGCTCACAAGAGGCTCATTGCCTACAAGAGACACACTATCTACAAATAATAAGTATCACATACATGAACTGGAGAATAGCATCTTCACCATGCTTGAATCAGTTCCATTTAAGCCCAATACTTCTTCTTTGCCTTTCACTCTCCTCCTCGCTACCACACTCTCATCTCCATAAGATGCACCCTAAAATGACTTCACAATTCTTTATTTATAGAAGACATCGACTTAGGAATAATCATCTAAGTCGGCAAACATCTACAAGAACATCTACAGGATGAGTAACTCATTTAGTTGGCTAGTCTAAGGAAGAACACCTTCATCCGGAAGTATTTCTTCAAATGCGAGCTTAAACTCCAATGCAAACCACCAACATGAACTGGAACTGATCCAAAGATCTCCACAAGCTTGTCTGAATCACCAAGAACATCCACACTTCATCTGCTTACTGAAATTTTTCTCTTCTTCATCTGAAACCTCAAGAACACAGTCTGTCATCACTGTCACAAAGGAATAGATGCTTGCGAACCTCCAAACCATGAACCAATTGAGTTGACACATCACATGGACTTCTTAAACACTCCACCAAATCTGTAGGATAGGATAATGCATTTCCGGATCTCATCGGACCTATCTTTATCAGTCTGTCACTTCTGAACACCTGTCAGAACTAGTTTTACTTGAGCCACCACAACTTCTTCAGATCTTCATGCGGATCTCTGAAATCTTTATTGGATCATCTTAAGACACATATCTACAAACCCTTTAAACCGTATCTTCTGATCCTCATCCTAACTTGGACTTTTACCTTATTGTCTTCACTGTTCTTCATTGTTCCTGATATGACCAATTTTCTCAATATCCTTAGCAAACAGATCATCCAATCCTTATCATTAATGCAACAGGAGTATGTTGACATCAATGACAACACAGATTAAGCCCATACTTGCAACATAGGTTTCCATCCATAGTGACTACTTTAATGATGTCTTCAATGGAGAGAGTGGCTTTCTCAACAATCTCTTCTGTCTTTTGCTTCTCATCATTCCTTTCATTCTTGGAAGGTAACTTGTTTTTGGCTTTCTTCAATTTTTTGACCTCCACATCTAATTCTATCTCTTCATCATCCTTAAGGCTCACATATGTTCTTGTGGCCTTAGACTTCTTTCTCTTTTCTCCTTTAACAGATGGTTTGGCATCCAGTTTAGCAGTTTTAGAGCTTTCAGGAGTGACAGGGGTAGAATTCCATGTAGATCTTGTCCAAGTAGAGGCTTCCACCGGAACGCTTTCTTTCTTTGCCCCTTCCCTTTCCTTTTCAATTTTCTCTATTCTTTCTCTATTTGCATCTACTACCTCCTTTGTTATGCCAAACTTCTTAGCAAGTTCTTCAACCTCCCTCCTCACTTTTCTTTTTGACTCAGGCTTCCTTAATTCAACATGTATTTTTATATTTAGCTTATCACATGTGCCAAACCTCTCTGCTTCAGTGTCCTTGGGTTGGCTTAGCAAGTGTTGAACATGTACCTCCAATATGTTTTCATCAACTTCATAACCCATGGGCATTACCCATACAGTTCTTGGCTCAACTGCCTCCATTAGGCATTGATATGTGTCAACCATGAAGTAAACTATGTCTTTGTATTTCTCAACTATTGATTTTGGTATTCTTTCTCTTGCATGCATCATGCTCTGGAAATTCTTGAAGTAACCCCAGAGAGTCATCTTTCGGGCTTGTGCATCATCAAGTCCATACAAATAATCTCTGATTTGAATTGCAACGGGTCTATCATTTGCCCATATCAGGCCTTTTGATCTCGGTAACTCATTCATGTAATATAAGAATAGGCACAACACCATCTGATATGCAGTATAGATTGATGTATTGGATACATAATTTTCCCTACTTGAGTGGTATATCTTGTAACCAATTACAATTAATGCAAACTTGACATCCGGATCAGTAATATCATCTATAGTCATTGCCCTCTTGTCATATTTTGATCCGGTGGCTTTTGTTACGATTTGATTTTTCATAGATTTGAGTGCAGGCAACCCACTAGATGAGTGCAATCCAGTTACAACCTTGATGGCATCTTTGGTTATCTTAAATGGACTCATTAACCACATAAAGTTATCATGCATCCTACTCAAGACATACCGGACCCATTCGTCCTTTGCAAAAGATAGGAAATGTATGCAATGTGCAAAGTGCTTGTCTTTTAGAGCCTTGAATTCTGGTTTGAGATCAAAATTCTCACTTCTTAATTGTTTATGATATATTTCCATCAATTCTAAGTCTCCAAAGTTTTCAATGTTTGCATGAATGTAAACCCTAATATCTTCTACATGCAGAACACCATACGGGATACGGGAAAACGCACCCAAGGGATCAACTTCTATAGATTTGTGAGGATGTTTCTTGAATTTTGGTCTCGGCCTCTCAGTGACATTCACAACCATGGGAGTAGCCATTCTAGAAATGAAATTTGGAGAGATTTTGCAGAAAAGAAATACCTTTTTACACCTTAGGGTTTGATGCAACTGCTGGAGCGAATTTCTGCTTGATTTCGATCTTCAACTTTAACTTGAATATCCTGTAGGATCTCTTCTCAGAGCTCTTCTCTCTTCTTTGTGAATGCAAAGTGTTGTAAATGACGAATGAAGAACCTTTTATCCTTGCACATAAACCTAATTCCCCATTGCAATAAATGCACACTTTAAGTCATCCAGTTACCCTATTTTGAGTGAATTTTTATGAATCACTGTGTGGATCTTCACATCATTATCCAAGTGAGTTGACAACATAACTTTAGCCTTTCAAAACATGCCTCTAAATCCATAGACCATAAAATTGCATTTTCAAATCATATCGTATCTATTTGTGTAATTCTATTTTTACCAGATAGCTACCATAATCAGATCTACTCATAACTTCTTCAAATCTATATGTAGATTTCTTAACTTTTAACTGAGAGATTTTTAGATGAACCTCCAAAAGATCTTTAATCTGTAACCTCTGATTTTTACTCAATGTGTCAAATTTAGGCACTTACTAGCTGGCTGGGGGAATTTGATTTTCTTTGTAGTTCCCCCTGAGCCAGAGCTCACCTTTTAATTTCTAGAAGGATTATTAGCATCAAATTCTGGTGTGGACCCATCACCAATGTTCATCACACTCTTCTTTACCCAAGTCTTGCTCATCTCCTTCTGAATCTCATCCGCATTCACTTTACCTTTGCCTTTGTCTTGTTTCTAATCATGTTTCACTGAACCTTTTCCATCACGATTTTTGCTCCTACAGAATCTAGCTATATGACCGAATTTATTGCAATTGTAACACACAACATTTCCTTGTTTATTTGATTGATATCCTCTTGATCTGCACTAATTAGCCATATGCCCCATTCTATTTCATGTAAAGCATCTACCATTGAAAGAATTGTTCATTTGCATATTTCTGCATTCATGATATTTGTCACCATACCTTTTGCAATTAAAACATTGACCAGAGAAGGATGGATTATTCTGATTCATTCTACTCCTGCACTAAGTTGCTTTATGACCAAATTTGTTGCATTTGAAGCAACTTCCATTGAAGGATGGATATCTTTGAACATTAGATTGTCTTACTGGAGGCCTTCTAGGCTTGTTTCTTTGTCTTCCTAACCCAAAATTCTTTTGACAAGATCTAGAGCTTTCACCTTTCTCATATCCCAAGCCATGCTTATCATCTACCCTCTTTTGACTTTCAAGTAGTACTTCAAGTTTGGATGAGCTTATCTTGAATTTTTCTTTGTATTCATTTGTAGTTTTAAGATCTTGTTTAAGAGTGTCAATCTGTCTCTCAAGTTGTTCTTCATTATATCTGGCTTCTCCAAGATCAGACTCAAGATGTCTAATTATTCTATCCATTTTGTAGCAATCTTCTGTTTTGTCCTTGAGGGATTGTTTTGTAGCAATCTTTCTCTTCTCTTCAATTTTTTGGGTAAATTTCATAACCCCTAATTCCATTTCATGTCTTAGCATAACAACTTCTTTTGATAGCTTTTCACATAGCATTGTTTTCTCATTTAGGTCTTCATCAGTATTATTGTCTTCATTCTGATCCGCTATCTTCTGAAGTAGTTCCTTTCTCTTTTTCATGGAATTACTAAGTTTTTCTTTCAGTTCATTGATGAATTCATCAACCTCCTTACGTCGCTCTCTCAAATTATTGACTTCAGACTAGGATTGATCAAGATCTTCTAAGGCAGACTGTAGTTGTTCTTTCATACCATATGCATCCATTGAGATTCCCAGATCCTCCTCAAGCTATTAGGCTTTTTCTAAGGAACCTTTCTCTGATATCAATTGTTGGAAAGAAGGCAGATAAATGAGAGGGGGGGTGAATTAGTTATCTCAAAACTTTCTTACTTTTACTTCCTTTTCTTATCTTATCATCCAGTGATATATCAAAACATGAAAGCATAAGCAACCATAAGAGTTGAAATGAAATCAACACACATAACACAAGGATTTTTATACGGAAATCCTGTTAAGGGAAAAACCACGGGGTGATTAACCTAAGATTGTATTCTTTGTTAAAAGAATAAAGAATTACAAAATGGCACTTGCCAGTTAGTGCTCACTGCCCAAGCACACTGCTCACAAAAGGCTCACTGCCTACAAGAGACTCACTGTCTACAAAAGCTTACAGATGATAACAAAGTGTTTGAACTAATAAACAACATCTGTATATGCAAGAATTTAGTTTCGGTTAGGCATAGTATACTGATCTAGCACATTTCATCCTTCCTCTACTCAATATTACTCTTTTGTCACATTCCGAGCTTGGATTACTGCCTTCACACTTGTCTCTTCTTTTCTTCACACTTAATCAATCATTCTATCACTTCTACACTCTCACAAGCTTGAATCCATCAGGTATATATATCCGCATCAAGGATTTCCAACAACTTTCTAGTTGGCAACAAGAACACTTAGGATATTTGCAAGTTATTGTTCCGTCGGCTGAATCTATACTTGATTGATGATGCACACCAAAAACTTAGACACAAAAATCATTACCTATGTCAGCCAAAATCATATAACACTTCAAGTTACTTGATCAACACCTTCTGCACATCCGGATTGAGGTCTAATACCTTGTTGGCCAATTCTTCCTCTGTCTGCACTGTCTAACTGGAGTCCGATACTTAGATGCTCATATCTTTCACATGTTTTGTCACCAGAGGCTAAATATCTAGAATACAATAGTTCAAATACTCCTTATTGCTCATCTAAATCCACAACATGCTGGGTTTCACCATCAGAGAGTTTCGGACCTAACTGTCGGACCCTATCATATGCTCTGTTCTTAACTACCAAACCAACCTATCTTCAATCTGACTTCTACTATGAGTAATTTATGTACTGCAGATGTGTGGGATATACTTTGTTGCCATCAATGACAACACTTATGAATCCTAGCAGTGTCTCTTGCCAACAATATTATCTATTGAACACATCACATTGAACTTTGCTCAAGTCACATCTTAATCTCAATTTGCATTAGGTGCAATGTACTCAGGAAATCAACTTCCATCACTCCCATGTTATCTCTAGTTAAATTTTGTCAAATTAACCTTGGGGCTTGCATGCCATCAATAAAGAATGATGCTGACTAAAAAGTGTCCCTATATTAGATCTTACATCTAATTTGCTCCCAAACCCCAAAATTCTAAGATTATTTTTTTCTCAAGTCCTTGACCTTTGATTCAATACTAGTTTCCAATTCTATCTCCATGTCACAACATTTTATCTAATCTCAACAATCAACATCAAAACCACACCACTTTCTAGGTAAGCCCAAAACCTCAACATTTACAATCATTTCTATCTTAGATCACACAGTTATTATATTTACATTAATTGACTTCAACTCATATTAATCTAGGGTCTAATTTATGTAATTGATTTATCATTTGAATTAGACATTTAAATTAATTGTAGGGTTACTTTATCCCTACATATATGCATTAGTAAAATTCAAAGTCATTAAGGTTTATGTAAAATTACAAGCTATCAATTAAAATATTTAAATTTAACTTTTTAAATTATTTTATAGATATTAAGTGTAATATATTTATTAAGATTTAAGGAACATACAATTTAGAGGACCCTTAAAAAATGTGTTAATTTATAATATACCAATTACCTTAATTTAAACATAATTATTTTATTTTAATTTGTTTATATTTGAAGTAAAGTAAAGAATAACCTTATTGGGGTATTCTTTGTCTAAACTATTCTAAATCTAATTTAATTGTCATCAACTAGTATATTTATATTTAAAAAATATATCTAAAATACATCAAGGTATATCTTTTTTCCATAGTTTCTTTGATTTTCTCTTGTAATTTGTCTTTAGTTTTTAATTTTTAATTTTTCTAATTTCTTTTTTGGTTCCATAGTTTTCGTGATTTTTTCCAACTTTTTCTCTTTCCAATAGTTTCCAATTTCTTTTTTGGTTTTTATTTTTATTTTTTCCAATTTTTTTAGTTTTTCCAATTTCTTTTTTGGTTCCATAGTTTTTGTACTGTTTTTAATTTCTATTTTTAGTTTTTTTCTTTGATTTTCTTAAGTTTTATTTTTTATTTCCTTTTTGGTATTTTAATTTTTTTCTTATAAATTTAGGCAGAAAAAATGTGCTCTCGTCCCCACCCCGATGTGATTGTATAATGCCTCTCGGTGTAATTAACCTATTGAATCATGATGATCTCTTATTTTTCCTCATTTAATTTGTATGTTGAATATTAAATACTAATAAGTGAATATATATGGAATGAGGCTATGAATCTTTTAGTCATAGATGTGAAGATTTTACCACATGGTTGGAATGCCTATCCCTCCATGTTGTTCTTGTTTGAATGGATTTTTTAAAATGTATCTACAATCAATAATGTTTCGTATAATTTCTTTTCAGAACTCGATAATGATCTAGAACCTTGTTACTATCCCCAATCCTTCTCTTTTCCATTCTAATTGTATTTGAAATGTAAAAAAAATATTATGTTAAGGAATTTAGATAGTTGATGGTTGATAATAGGAGATTGAATGAAAGTTACTTACATCCCATCTCTCATTAAAACTTATTTAACCCCATATATGCTATGGTTTTTTTTTCTATATGCCGATATTTCACTCTTTTTTGTAATTTAATTTCTTAAAAAACTATACTCCTAAAAATATTGAAGTTTGTGGAGTTACATATGATGTCTTATGGAATTATTTCTCTCTTGTATATACTGTTTGGAAGGCCATACTCTAATATATAAAAACTCCTCCATTACAACTTTTTTTCAAAATGACTCATCTAATAGCAATCTCTATCAGTGAAGACTCATCTTCTAGGTATAACACTTGACTAGGGAAAGAGAATGCATTTTCCAAAAGAATTATAAAAGGGCATAAAGAGAAAATGACCAACAATTACTACCTGGATGATGTTCATGTTGGTCTTATGGATGATTATAAACTAAATGAATGATAAATAATTATATAATAATGAATGAAAGTATAAGATTGAATGAGAACAAACCATGGATTGGTGGAAGTGTGCCATGATAGAGGGAATTAAAGAAAATGAATTAGTGAAGGGGGAAACCACCAACCTATTCAATATTCAACAAGAAAGGTTGAGACCTCCATTTAAAGATGTGGTGTTGCAAACAATGCAAGATCATGATTAGTCAAAAACTTGCCTCAATACTATAAATAGTGCTCACATCATCAAGGTGTAAATTGTCCTCTTTGGTGCAAGTAGCACACTCATCATCCATGTGGATATACATCCTTAAAATGTAGATATACATCCTTAGAGTTTAAGGTAATGATAATGTTTAAAAATTTGTGGGAAGTAAAAAAGGTTAAGGCTCATGAAACTATCATCAAAGGAAGGAAATCAGATGTGATATAAAAAAAATTGAAAGTGAACCATAAATTTTTGTCATGCCTTTTTGATGCAGTTGAAATCTCAAAGCAAATATTAGTAGAGATTGATCATGATTAGAAATAACCCCCAATTACCATGTTTGGTGATGAGGTGGAGGGGTAACCAAAAATAGTTTTCTATGATGATGTTTACTTTTTAAATTAACTTACACATGACAAGATACAAGATAATTAACAATTGTAGACATTCACAACTCTAAGTTAGTTAATTTATGTTTTTATGTCTCTTTTGGGGGCAACAAATGGTACATTAGTAACTATATTTTAACTCTTTTCCTAAATCATCCCTATTGAATATATTTGAGTACTTCTTCCTTATGCCAAAATCCATTTTATGAGACACAAAATTTAGTGTTTGGACTATCCTTTACTCTTATAGTCCTAATATATCAGAACTTGACCTTTATGACTTGATATTATGTAATTTCCCTTTTCAACTTATATTTCCATTTTTTAATACAAAATTAATAATATTTTAATGTACAATTTGTTAACAATTTAATATTTTTTATTTACCTAATAAAAAATAAATTGATAATATTAATTTTATTAACACAATTAAAAATTTAATAAAAAATGTTAAATTTAAATATATATTACTTTAGTTTGACAAGAATTATAGCCTTTCCATAAAGAATTGTTGGTTTATAGCTGGAGATAAGTTGGCTGCCCACGTCGTAATTGTTCCTCTAAACATGTCACCCACGAGTTGCATGTCAATCAGATTCCCACGCCACTTTATTTTCTCTTTATAATTAATTCGCCTGAAGTTTTAAGCACTCCACGTATTTTCATAAATGGATGACAAAAGCCCTTTGAATTCAAAAGACATCCGAGGCAAATTTGATATCTTCTTGATTAATGGTGAGGTTAGGATGTCAATGCCATTTACCATTTAGTTTTGTCTTCATTTTGGTAGGAATCTCTTATTGTATTAATATATCGTTAAGTGGTTTATTTTTGTGTTAAGTTCGGTTTACGGTGTGATCTCTATTCATCTCTAGTTTATTTTTAATTATATTTATTTCCATATACTTTTATTTATTTATTTTTATTTTATCTTCAATCGCACATATTTCATACATTCACCTCTCACTACGAGATTACCATCTTATCCCTTAGTTCATTTCCGAGCAATGAAAGATCAACTTGGTTCAATTCCAAGAAGTGCTGGAATGATCCCCAAATTCAAATTCTAACTTTCCTGCTCCCTTCTACTAGCTGTTATGAGCCAACTTAGCACATGTTTGTGCAACATGTTGCTATGTCATGGTATTTAAGGACATTAAATATGCAATTAATTAATAGGGAGATCATATGCTAGAATGCACAAGAAAAAGAGAAAAGCATTAGAGCATACTTCAATTTCTAAAGAGCAATAAAGAATTAGATCTACATCATCATCATATAGGCCATCTGCATGTACACAAATATTGTATTTGGTCTTTCTCATTTTTGTTAACTTAGTCTGCCAAGGGGTTTGACCTAAGAGAACTTGTTTATCTATCGAGTTGTCAAGCTCCTCAAATGGTGTTTTTAGACACCACCTTGACAAATTCAAATATCACAAAAGCAAAAGGTAAACTCATTTTTAGGCCCACATTCAATCAATTCAATACCTCACAACACAAATCAATTTTGCACCAGATTAGGTTCACAACAGTTAGGATCGAACTCCTACCACTTGAGATCGACCTTCAACATTTTATGTACTAGTTAAGATTTTGAGATAGTCATCAGACCAAGGTCGTTAATTGTTTGAAGGTGGCAAATCAATTCATCACATCATCGGTATCATTCCTCTATCATGCATTTCAAAGCTAAGCCTCTATATCCTCTTATTTGATTATCACATTTATTTTAGTTCTATAATCAATAATAGCTCTACTATCTAGGTTAATTTGTGACAAATTCTTATTGATTGAATTTATTTAATTAGCCTAGATAATTTAGGAAAAGTATTTATTTTCCTTACATTTTTGGTAAATTTGACCTTTTCAAACATGACCTAGGATTTTCCCATAGGGCTTCTTTTCCTTCATTAGGGTCTCAAATATGATTTTCTTAATGATTGCTTGTCTTTTATATTAGATTTACCTAGGGTTTGATTGTATTATTGTGTGATCATTCATTGCCTTACTTCTTTTAGGGTTTTTGCTTGCATTACTTGATCTTATCTTTCTCCCACCCCACCCTTGCTTGGGCTTTTAAGGTTGTATTTTACACTTATTTCAAATTTGATTATTAACTAGAAGTTTTCTAATTTATATCAAACCTTAGGCCATTTTTATATCATTCCTTTTATCCTTTAGGCCTTTTCTTACTTTATTCCTTTCTAGCCACTCCCAGAGGTTTGTACATTACCAATACATATCTTATCATGGATTCTCATAGACCTTTGCCTTTGGCTTCTTTCATGCATGTATTATCAATTTTGATGTGTTCCTGCACATTGTATCATCAAATCCCCTCATACTTCTTGATTTCATGTCTTTTATCCTATGGAGGGGATGTGTCTTCTATGAAGATGTTTTTTTTGTCATGTTTGTGATTTCTCCTCCTTCATAGAGTTTTCTTTGCTTACCCTTCTATTTTGGATACCCCTACTTCACTTGTCCATGAAATCCACGATGCTTCTACTCTTCTTATGACTAGTGATATGCATGAACATGATGATGTGTTACCTTTTAGCAGATCTTTCATTCCCATGTTGTGGTACATATTAGTGATACTTTAGCCCTAATCTCTCATGATGGATTTGGGGGCTTTCCTTCATGTGGTAATGTTATACACAGTGAGTATATCCTTTATACATCTCATGCTAGATTTATGGATACACCTATGGGTTCTCCTACCTATGCTCTCTTGCTTCATCTTGCCTTTAGGATCCCAATGACATTGATACACATGTTTTAGCTTCACACAAGGTTGTTATCCCTTTGTCTATATCTTATTGCTCATGGTTAATTGATGACATGTTTAGTGAGGAACACAGTGATAATTTTTAATCATCACATGATGTGGTTGATGATTCTTTGTTTCATGATGATTCACTTTATGATTCACATTCTTGTTAAAGACTTATGATAGAGTTGTTTAGTGGTAATTAAGATACATGTTTACATGTTAAATCTTTTTTATCCTCATATTATGCTTACATACATAGTGATGCTATGTTGATGAAAACATTTGGTGAGACCTTGATTGATAGAGCTAAACAATGGTTTGATTCATATCATGATTATTATGCATCCTCCCATGATTTGTCATGTGCTTTCATAGATTACTTTTGGCCCTACACTATGTTTTACTCATGATTCTCAATTCTTTTCCCTCTAGTGGACCTTAGTGGATCACATCAATTTTTCTATGCATCATAATGATATACTGCTTTTTGATGGAGACCCACCTTCGGGTCCTTTTATACTTTCTTATGATGTATCTTTGGGTGATTCTGAAATGCATTCTTATACACCTCCTCGTGAATAAACACTTGATTTAAACATACCTAAGGATGAAGAACAACATGAGGTTCTTTTGCAATTTTTTCTTGGTATATGTGAGGATAATATGTCATTAGTTGACGATACATCTTTCCACCCTCCACCACCACTACACATGACTTGATGCATACACATATGAATATGCAACATATTCCACATGATATTTCACCTTACTTGAGCTACCTCATCACTACCTGATTGGACATCTAAAATAATATGTTGATACTTATGCCCAAAAATTTAAACCACAAGATGATACTAGCAAAATATTCCACAATCCTTTGACATATGATCTTTTGAATTAATATCCTTTACCAAGTGGATTGGTAGCACCTTGTTTTACAAAGTATGATGGTAAAGGTGATCTATTATTTCATCTAAGGGCTTTCACTACTATATGCTTTGCTTATTTTCTTAAGGATCAATAACTTGCCAAATTATTTCCAACAAGCTCAAATGATTATGCTTCTACATGGTTTTATTCCTTACCTCATGATTCTATCACTTATTTTAGGGATTTATCTACTTCTTTTATGAATCATTTTCATTACAATATTGACCTATAAGACATCTATCATACAAGTATTGTAATGTAAGCAACACGAACATGAACAATTAAGATTATATCATGAGATTTCAATCTTTGATTATTTAACTACGATTTACATTATGGGATGTTGAGCTTCATCATATATTTATTGATGGCTTACTTCTCCTCATTAAAGGACATATTTTTCAAGGTTTAATATTTGTTTTTATATTTATGTGCTAGTATATGTAAATGTGAGCATGCTTTATTAGAAGATCCTCTTTTATATCAACATATTTCAAGAACTTCCCTCTTTTCCCACAAATTAACATCATTGTCACATTCAAAAAATGGGGGTAATGTGGATGTATATAATAATGTGTAACGTAGAAAATTGTATACCCTTGCAATTTCATGCTATATTTTGGCCTTCCTTTAGTGTCCATTCCCTTAGTGTGATTGTAGGCTCATTGTAGCCCTTGCATTAATCTTTTTCCTCCCATGGTGCTTAGGCCTTGTTTTTAGTGTTGCATTTTCGATAATTTTTGTTGTCACTTTTTATGTTAGCCATGTGATGTTCTTGTGTCTTAATATTTTTGATCCTAAACCAGGTCTGGAAACTAGCGCTACACATGGATGTTTGTACAGTGCACTAGCGCCCTGTGATAGTTTTATGTTTTGTGGTCATTTCTAGGCATTTCTCCACTTGTCATTTTTTGTCTGTCAACTGTAACGGTTTGGGAATCTTTAGAGTGGCTTGTTAGCCTCTTCTTCTTCCCTCCTTTCCCTCTTTTTGAACCAATCTTCTACTTTGGCATTCCTCTGTTCTCTCTCTTGGTTCCTTCTTGAAATTTCTTGCATACTACAGATTTCTACATATCTCTACAACTTGCTATAATGCTCTAACTTCAATTATCTTGCTCTCCTTGGCTTCTTCAAGCCCTTTTAAGGTGATATTATTCTTGTTATTGTTTTATTGCAAGTATTTATTTTGTTGTGCCCTTGAGCACCTTGGGATTCTCACACCCTACCAGACTTCATTTTATTTATTGTTCTTAGATCTAGACACACTTAGATTAAGAACACACATACACATTTTTATCTATCTATCTTGGTTGATGTGGAGATCAAAAGACCAGAGCAGGGGTTTGACTGAGACAAAGCCCCAAACAACCTTAACCATATTTCCTGTTCTATGTTGTGTAGGTTAAAGAAGAAGATTTGAATGCACAAAAGTTTTCTTATTTCTCTCTTTTTATCTTGTCATTCTATTATCTTCATTATTTTTTTATGTAAATCCATTATTTATTTGATTCCTTTGGGTATTGTGTTGTTGGGTATTCATTTTGGTCTTGTGTGTAGACTAGGTGAAATTGCAGACCTAAACCGTACCGTATAGTACATATTTTTTATTGTTTTATCACCATACAAATGACAATGCGATGCGTAGATGTCCTCACAATGCACTGGTGTCCTAGACTGAGACTCCCATCCTTTGGTGACAAGTTCTTCTATTCTTCCTCTTTCCTGCTCTGTAACTTATTTTTAGAATTCCTACTTCTATTTTTAGTTAGTTCATGTTCTACATTCCAGCTTGTATGTAATGTAATTTAAAAGTGAGGTGATCACTTTTCTTTATTACATTTTGGTGAACCTGACTGCCCAACTTCAAGCTTCTTATTTTTCATGCAATTTGTCTTCTAAAAATGAAAAAATGTTTTCTTTCCTAAAAACAAAAATTTGGGGCACTACCCCAAACCTCGACCTTCGGTAGGTTGTCAATACCTTTCTTAAATTTCTCCTTCTCATTTCAAAATGGATTTCTTAGTATCTTTTCTTTTATCACTTTCCATCTTTGTTAAGAAGCTTCAAGACCTTCTCTTACAACCATGTGAAAGTGAGTTATCTTTTCGTATGTCACTATTTTTCCTTCATCCCTCTCCCAGTATCCCTCCTACTTATGAGGATATTTTGGTGCAAGAGGATGAAATCATTGATACTTTTCATAATGTTACTTTACCTTCTCTCCATTCTAATGCTTTCCCTTCTAGAGATGAAGCATTAGTATATGAAGAGCTTCACCTCACATCGGATCCTCCATAGATAGATGTTGAGTGTACTATTTCTTAGATTCTAATTCTGGTATTTCTCAAGAAGATAACAATGTTAATGTGATTAATATTAATCGAATTATCCCACTTGTTAAGGGGATGTTGGATAAGTGCATTAATATCCAAAATCTTTCTTCTGCTTCTAAAATCATTGTGCATAGGGTGCCTGATCCACACCCACCTTCTCATACTGTGATCACTGTTCGAGGCATTCCTGAATATCCTCAATCTTCAAATCACTTTTTAGAATTTACAGTTTATAACTCAAATCATGTCTGGGGATTCTCACTACCATGCAGTAGCCCACATGTATAATACTCAGTGAAACAAATAGGTTACTCTTGTCCCTGTTTTCCTTCTTCCACCACATCATATTCTTCCTAAACAACTCCCCGTCTTACTCAAAGGATTGTTGGATAGTATAATCTTGTCAAGAAGCTCCGTGCTAGTCCTTCTAAGATCTCTCTTTGGGAGTTGGTTCAAACTTCACCAACCTATCACAACATGCTCCAAGAAGCTTTATAGAATATCCCCATAACATCTTCTGCTAGGCCGAATGTGTAGCTACTTTTCTCGATTGTATTTACACAAATACTACCAATATTTTATTTCAACAATATGAACTACCTTCCTTGGAGGTACAAAATCAAAATGATCCTCTGCTCATTATTGTTAAAATTAACAATTTCAGGGTGAAACGTACCCCTATTGATAATGGTTTCGATCTTAATGTTCGTGGCATAGACCCGTTGAACCATATTAATATTAATACATCTTGGATATCTATTACTACTCTTATCATTCATGGTTTTGACAATGTTGGTAGAAAAAACTGGGAACAATCACAGGTTTGATTGAATTGGGCCTAGTGACCTTGCCTACCCTAGTACATGTCATGCTCAGGGCATTATCTTACAATGCCCTCCAAGGTAGACCATGGATCCATGATATCTGTGCAATCCCCTCTACCTTACATGGTTCAATCAAATTCATATTTGAAAATAAAACTTATACAATTAATGTTGATACGGACCCCATGCAGTACTATCAACATACAGATTCTGTGAATTAGCCTCAAACTTCTACTAATCTCAAAGAACCTCATTCCTTCGTCTTCCACTAAGGATGATTCCCCATCCTCAACTCCTACTCAATAAGTTGAAAATGATGTTAATTTATCCCTAAACACATGCTCAAGTGATTATTGGGGTTCCTTAGACTTTACACCCTCTTTTGTTGGAGAGTATAAACTTAACCCCTCTCTTTTTGACATTCCAACAGATTCTTCTAATTCTTCATTTCTAAACAAATCTTCTACTTCAACGAAGACTTCTTCCCATTCTACTCCTACACATTCATGTAACTATACTTCTTGCATTGATTACGCCACTAATGGTAATCCTCCATCCTTTAAGGAGATGCAATCTCGTTATGGTCGTGGTTTTCATATTCTCTCCAGTACCAGTTATAAAGGTAATGGATGCGAATGAAAAGAATAAGGCATTAAGATCCCTTTAGAGCCTAATCCACACGGCTCCACATCGGGTCTGTTGACACTCATTTTGACCAGGGGTTGATTTGTCATGATCAGGAGGTTTCTTCATTTGAAGCCTTTATCTTCTTGCCCATTTTTTCTAAGTGTTGGACCTCCTCAGCATTTTTCAACTGCAGCATCATGTTTTCCTGAGGAGGAGGTCATCATCATCATCTTGTCTTTGATGATGATCTGCATCATCATGTTCCTCGTCGACTTGTTTTTCAACGTCATCATCATATTTCAACTGTCGGGTGATGTTTGCTTATTATCCTGATGATACTGATGAGCTACAGTGCGCCCTCATCTGCTTGCGAGGGTGATTTTTCAAAGTATCCGGTGATCTTTCATTTATCACCTTGCTCAAACATGATGATGTTGCCCCGGTATCCTGAAGGGGTTATTCTCTAAGTGCTCGACACAACTTGTTTTTTCTTAAGGGTCGTCATCATCATGATATTTCCAGTTTTCATCCTGCTGCTTGCGGAGGTCATCATATTTTCTGCCTTCATGATATTTCGCCGGGGTGATATTTTTATCATCGGGTGATCTTGGTTATGATCATCCTGATGATGTTGTTGAAGAGTTCTAAGTGCGACCCGATATTCACTAGGGTCATCATATTTTGAACGTCAGGATGATCTTAGTCAATATCATCCTGATGATGTTATATCACTTCTTGTTCGTTGTTTTGTCATCCTGATGGTGCTGACGTCATCCTTATCTCAGGGTGATATCTTTTTCTCTGCCTATCTGCATCATGATATTCCGAAGGAGGGGGTGATATTTTCATATCACCCGGATATATGTTTGTTTGTTCGAGCATCATGATGATGCTAATATTAAGGAGATATCCGCCTGCTAGCTTCGTGCATTATCTACTGGGGGTGATCTTTTCAAGCAGCATCATCATATTCAGTTATCGCCCCGATCTTATAGAGGAGCTACAGTGCAACCTGATATTTGAACATCAGGAGGATATTTCCAAATATCCGGTTGTCTTCCGAATATCATGATGATATTAACATGATGATGACGTCATCCGGATATGAGGAGGTGTGCAGTAGGCAGATATGATGATGACGTCATCAGGATGTTCATCGGCCAGACTTTTGTTATAAGCTCAGCAGGAGGATGTTCCTCTGAAGGATCAGGTTGTGCCGATTATCATGAAGGTTATATTTCAAATATCATGATGACGTCAGGGTGATATTTCGAACAACAGGATATCATGCTGCTGAGGGATGATGATGATGAGGTTATATACTAATGTCGTCAGGAGCAAAAGCACAGACATGATATATGCTCATGACCTAGTATATAAAGTGTTATTGAGGTCATCGCGGGGTGCATGTGGGATATTGTTATCCTGCATTTTCAAATATCATGATGATGAATCTCGGCGGGAAATGCTTGCGATAGTCTGTATGATGTTCTTCCCGAGGCCGCGGGTTGGTGCGCCATTAATGGCGATTGTTGCAGAGGTGTGGGCGATGGCGTGGGTCGATCTTGTACCCGACTGGAGTTGTCAATCAGCGGGCAGGAGCGCAGGGCTCGAGAAATCTTCCTGTCTCCTCCCCTACCTGCTGCATTCAAGTTTGGGCGCCAATCTGGTTGTGTTTGAGCGCCATTTTCATGATACTGTGTATCTGGCGAAATTTTGGTCAACATTGTAATTAATTGCTGAGCACCTACCTGGCTGTTATAAGCAGGTTGTGTTGCTCGTTTGAAGGGTTGTTGAAAGTTGATGATTTTGGCTCTGTAATGCATAACAAGCTGATCTGGTTGCTCTGTACAGCTTACCTGTGAGTTTATGTATCTCTTGTTGTTTGTTTTTGGCATGAACCCACTGATTTCATGATTAAACTTATATGAGAAATGTTGTTTGGCATGTGTTGTGTTAATTCTGTCTCCAGTATTGCATGTATTCTTCTTCTGAATCTGGATGTTTGGTAATGTTTAGATTCTAGAGCATAGAATTCCTATGTTGACTGTCTGACCTTTTAACTTCTACTCAAGGGGTAGATTAAACTGTTTTCAGGTTGAACATTGGGAGGGATATACTGCAGTAGGGATACCATAAGTAGAGATAACCTAACACTTTGTATTGGGAGATACCTGTAAGGCAGGTATCACATATGTCCCCTTGAAATCCAGTTTTAGCTGTTCATGCTGATCATTCACAGGTGTATGTCTACTGACTCCAGGCCCTGGATAGGCACCAATCATGCTTTGTTTTGTGTTATAACCATATCCAGCTTTGCATCCACACTTAAACTCCAAAGCAAAATCTAAAACCAACATTAGGACATTAGAATTAGTTTAGGATCCTCAGTCCTCTGTCTACAACTGCTAATAGGCCCAAAGCTAGCCCCTTTGCTCTTATCATTCAGTTTTGGTCTACTTACAGGAGGACTCATCTGCTTTCTGTCAGCATCCCAGCCTTGCATGCATATCCTCATGGATGTTGAGTAGGGAATACCCCCCTAGGTCTTGCAGAGCCTGAAGAAGAAGAGGAGATAAAATATAGAGTCTATCTCCTATACTGTTGACCCCTGGCCCAGAGATCCTGTTGATCACTGATGGCTACCTTGTAGGGATATCTGGGAATAAGCATCCAGTCTGGGAAAAAGTCAACAGAAATTGGCGACTCCACTGGGGAGTGAGAAGTAAAAGTGCTATCTAATCATCTCCAGTGATATATATGTGACCCATCTGAGTCAGCAACAGAAGAAAACACCCTGGGGAACCTTGTGAAAGAACCCTGGTTTTCAGAAGAAAACAATTCCTAGCAATAGGTGGCGACTCCGAAGTAATCTCCCAACCGGTCAAAGTAAATTTATATGCAGGGGAGAAGATCCCAACAAAATCCTCTATTTGAAGAGTTACCATTAACAAAAAGAATGATGTATAGAAGAAAGGGAACTGTCTCAGCTAGTCATGAGAGCTCCCCCAGAAAAGGTGATGAGGTACAAGATAACCCTAGGCCATCAGGACAGCATGCTCCTTATTTTTCAAGTGCAGAAGCAGATATCCAAGGTGCATATGAGAGGCAACAGGGTGGTAGTATCAGAATGAGGTCAGAGGTGTTCCAAGAACGCCCCTTTCTAGACCCAAGTGAAAGGTTTGAAGAGGCAGAGTCTCTGAGGGATGATGAGGATGATGACCAAAATGGCATGAGACCATCTACCTCCAGACCTAAGGATGAACAGCTAGCTGAAGAAATCAAAAGCCTAAGAGCAGAACTAGAATACCTACAAGCCATGAAAATCAGAGATGATATACAGCAGAAAGTGCAAGCCTTGAGAACTGCCCAGAATAATTTAGTTCCTACTCTAGAGAATGCAAATATGCAAAGACATCAGCAAAGATATGAAATGCAACATCAGCATCATGATGACAGACAACATGTGAATGATGCTAGGATACCACTGAACAATGCAGGAAACCAAAATGCAAATAGAAATGTTAATGTCAATCAGCCAAACAGGCAGCCCATGCAGTTGGACAGATTCAGACAGCTGGTGTTTGATGGTATTCCTGGGTATCCTAACCCTATTGATAAGCATCTGAGGCTGCAAGTGCCTAAGTTTTCAGGAAACAACACAGTGTCAGGAGAAGATCATCTAAAGGCCTTTCAAAATGTCATGGATAATTTTGAGGTTGAGCATGAGGATGTTTTCATGAAGTCATTCATGCAATCCTTAATAGATGAGGCAAGAGAATGGTACAGGAATCTGCCTGACCGGAGCATATCATCATGGGATGATTTTAAGAGGATATTCAAGGAGCAATATGGTGATAAAACTGACCCTAGCTTCTTTGTAAATGAGTTCACCAGTATCACCAAAGGGTCAAATGAGCAGGTTGCAGACTTTAATGCAAGATTTACTAAAGTGTTGAACAAATTGCCACATCATATGAGGCCAAATGAACCAATGTGCATAATTTTGTACATCAATGCCTTTGATGCAAAGACTGCATATGGACTGAGAGATAAAGGTCCTGCCACCCTCAGGGATGCTTTCAGGATTGCAGTAAATATTGAAAACAATAGGAAAGCATCAGGCAAGACAAATAGAAGGGATGATGTAAAAATTCTGCAGAATCCAAATAAGCCTCAGAACACTCAAGGTAGTACATCTGCTCCTGAAGATAAGATAGACAAACTGGCAAATGTTGTTAAGGACCTGAGCTATAGATTAGCTAGAAGTGAAAAAGGGATGGGTCCTGATAGGCAAGTCTATCAAAGACAGGAAAAGAGGCCATCATTACATGATATGCCTTATAACACCAATTGGCATGATGGTAAGCCTGTATATCCACGTAACAACACAAGTCAGAGGGCTCAACATGCCAAGGAAACTCCTGATCCCCTGAAGAAAACTATAAATATTGCTGATGATGCTCCGTGGTGTATAATCTGTCAGATGCCACATTCACAGTCACAGTGCATGATTGCCCAATCTTTGTATGATAATGCTACATCTTGTAATGAGTGCAATGAGCCGCATCATGTGCAGGATGATGATGTTAACATGATGTCTATAGGCAATGGATATACTCTATATGGTGCTGATGAGAAGACAGATGATCAGGTTCAGGCCTGCCAACAGTCCCCATATGATGAAGATGATGAAGATAATTATGTGTATACTCAGAACTCACACAATTTTCTGAGTAACCTACAACGACCTTCTGATGAGGAAATCAGAGCCTTCACAGCTGCAGCAGTTGCTCAGGTCAAAAGCAACTACAATCTCAGAGGTAGAAATCAAGTTGGCAGCCCACATCAGCCAGAAGATATTTCTGCAGGTCAGCTGATGCATGGTCATAAAGGAACTGAACCACAAAAAAGGCAGTGGGTAAATAATAAACAGAACTTTAGATACAGAGCAGGTCCTGAATCTCAAGGACCAGAAAGCAAAACCCCTCAGGCTGAAGATCAAAGTAGAGGTTCCCAAGACAAGAATGATGATCAGGGAACTATGAAAATGAAAGCTAAGTCAGCTCAGGATAAAAGCAAGATTGTGGAGCAAGCTACAACTGCTGTACAAAACTGTGCTCCATTTGATATAGCCCAGATCCTCACTCAGGTAAAGGTCTCTGTTCCACTTATGGAACTCATGAAAGTGGAAGAGATCAAGAATAGGACAATATCCCTAATCTCAGGGGTACCTTTTCAAGCTAAGCAAAATGATCAGACCCAGGGTGAGAAACAGGTCATGTGCAATGAAGAAGATGAGACTCCTGAAGTCTATTTAGGAATGACCATGACAAAGTGTCCTTCACAGGTGGAACCATTTTATGTTTCCCTGGTTATAAATGGTAAAATAATTAGAAATTGTATGCTTGACTCTGGAGCATCCACAAATGTCATGCCTTTGGCTATCATGCAGCAAACTGGATTAAAAATTGACAAGGCATGTGGGAAGTGTTATGCTATGGATGCCAGAGAGGTACCAGTTATTGGAATCATTAAGGATGTAGATTTCAAGCTGGCAGCATTTCCTGAAAAAAGATACAAAATGAATATAACAGTGGTTGACATCAAGCCACAGTATGGTATGCTGCTGTCAAGAAGATGGGCAGCACTAATTGGTGGAAGTATGCAGCTGGACCTATCATATGCCATGATTCCAATGAATGGCAGGGATGTCAAGCTAATTAGAGAGCAAAGATCATCAGAGACAGTGGAAGACCAAGAAGCAAATGAACAGGTGTGCTTTGTAGACACTGACTGTGATAACTTCAAGGTTGTCTCAGATGATGCACAAGACAAAAAGAAAAATGCCTGTGTTGGAGAGCTAGATCAGCAAGGGTTATGGACCATGTTTTTTGATGGAGCTTGTGCAAAAGAAGGCTCTGGAGCTGGAGTTGTTTTCCTGTCTCCAACTGGTAAGCTCCTCAAATCCTCTTTCTTGCTGAGGTTTGATTGCACAAACAATATTGCAGAATATGAGGCTTTACTTTTAGGCCTGAATATTGCTCTCAAACATGGAATTAAAATGTTAAGAGTATTTGGAGACTCTGAGCTGATTGTATCCCAAATCAGAAATAAGTATGCTGCAAAGAATAAAAGACTGAAGCAATACAAGCATGCTGTTTGGGATACTATTGAACTTTTTGATGCATTTTCAATTGGCTGGGTAGAAAGGTCAAAAAATGTTATGGCTGATTTCTTAGCTAATATTGCAATAAGGCCAGATGACATCACTCTGTCAAGTGTCACAGATATAGAAGTTAAAATCAGGCCTGCCATACCAGAAAACATATGCAGTTGGCAAGTTTTTAATGATGATAGGGATTTGCTGAAATTTTTGCACTGCATAGATGAGTATGAGAATCAACAGATTGATTTCCAAGCTTTTGTAGAGACTGTAAATGGAAAAGAGACCCTTGTGGGAAAAGAGATCATCCAGTTGAAGACTAACAAGATCCCTAGAGGGTTAGTGGCTTTGGAAAGAGCCTTTGACAGTAGAGACAAAATGGTCACAAGGACATCCCCCACAAATAAGGAGGATTTAGAAGAAATAAATTTGGGGACATCTCAGGCCCCTCAGAAGGTATATATTGGCAAACAGCTCAAACCACACATAAGAAGTATGCTGATTGCATTGCTAAAAAGGTATAAACATATTTTTGCTTGGTCATATGAGGACCTAAAAGCTTATAGAGAAGACTTATTCCAGCATGAGATCCCACTGAAGCCTGAAGCTAAGCCATTTAGACAGAGGCAAAGGCCTATAAATCCTACCTTAGCTCCCAAGATGCAGGAAGAACTCAAAAGGCTCAGGGATGCTGGAATAATTGTGCCCATCAGACATTCAACTTGGGTGTCTAACCTCGTCCCAGTCAGGAAAAAGAATGGTGATATTAGGTTGTGTGTTGATTTCAGGAACTTGAATGTATCCTCTTTGAAGGATAACTATCCATTGCCTAATATGGAAGCTATGTTGCAGAGAGTGACTGGTTGTGAACTCCTATCCATGATGGATGGATTTTCAGGATATAATCAGGTAAAGGTAAAGGAATCAGAACAATATAAGACTGCCTTTACCACTCCATGGGGAACGTATGTGTATGTTAGAATGCCATTTGGACTAACAAATGCAGGTGCTACATTTCAAAGAGCAATGGATGTTGCTTTTGCAGGGCTAATTGATTCAATCCTGGCAGTATATCAGGATGACTTGACTGCCTACTCAAAGAAGGAAGAGCAGCACTGTTTGCATCTGGAGCAGATCTTCATAAGAGCACTAGAATATGGTATTTCTTTAAACCCAAAGAAGTGTGCCTTTGGAGTAGTTGAAGGAAAACTTCTGGGACATATTGTTTCCAAGGATGGAGTCAGGATAGATCCAGACAGAGTGGCAGCCATTGACAGGATCCAAATGCCAAAAACTGTGAAAGGAGTTCAGTCCTTCTTTGGACAGGTAAACTTTGTCAGAAGATTTGTTCCCAACTTTGCAGAGATCACAAGGAACATTTCCAAGATGATGAAGAAGGATGCAACCGTCAACTGGGAAAGGGAAGCAACAGAATCATTTCAGAATATCAAAGAGGCAATAAAGATGGCCCCTGTTCTTAAATCTCCTGATTTTTCTAGGCCATTCCAGGTGTTCTCATTTGCTTCCTTTCATACTGTAGCTGCATGTTTGTTACAGAAAAATGAAGATGGTTTTGAACAGCCCATTGCTTTCTTCAGTATGTCCCTGCAGGCCTCTGAGTTGAAATATGACATTATGGAGAAGCAGGCATATGCACTAGTTAGAGCCATCAAAAGTTTCAGACCATACTTGGTAGGGTCACATATAATTGCATATGTACCTCATGCTGCAGTCAAAGACATATTCACTCAGCAGGAGGTGACTGGAAGAAGGTGCAGATGGATAAACAAACTGCAGGAATTCAACATAGACATACAGGTTACTAAGTTGATAAGAGGACAAGGACTAGCCAAGATGATGGCACAGTCAAACTTGGAAGCATGCCAAGTTAATGCAGTCCAAGATGAGAATGTAAGTGCATCAGGATCTGAATGGTACAAGGATATTGTCTACTATTTGCAAAATCTGAATTGTCCCTCCCATTTCAGTGACAATCAAAAGAGGACTCTAAAGCTACATGCAATCAGGTATGTCATTGTTCAAGGTGAGCTGTACTGGAAAAATCCTGATGGTGTGCTGCTGAGATGTGTGGATAAGAACATGGCTAACAATATTTTGATTGACATGCATAAAGGATTATGTGGTGGCCATTATACTGCCCAAACAACAGCTCATAAAATTCTCAGGGCAGGATATTGGTGGCCCACTCTCTTTTCAGATGCACAAAAGTTAGTAAGGAAGTGTGACCCTTGCCAGAGATTCTCAGGAAAGCTGAAATATCATGGTGCTTTACCCCTCAGAACTGCACCTGTGGATGCTCCATTCCAGCAATGGGGAATTGATTTTATAGGGGAAATTGCAGACAAATCAAGTGGGGGACACAGTTGGATTTTGGTGGCAACTGACTACTTTACCAAATGGATTGAGGCCATTCCAACTAAAAGAGCTACAAGTAAGGTGGTGACAGATTTCATACTAGAGAACATCATCATCAGGTTTGGAGTACCATCTAAAATAATCACTGATAATGCTATGTGCTTCAGATCAGGTGAGTTTGTTGATTTTTGCAACAGGTATGGGATAAGCCTGTCATATACATCACCATATCACCCACAAGGAAATGGTCAAGCAGAATCAAGCAATAGGAGCATCATGAAAATTGTCAAGAGGATACTAGACAAGAACAAGAGAGCTTGGGACTCAAAGTTGAATTTAGCAGTATGGGCTGACAGAGTGACTGTGAAAAGGGCTATTGGGAAGTCACCTTTTGAGCTAGTATATGGTGCATCAGCTAGACTGCCCATAAACAATCTCCTACCAGTTTACAGATTCATTCAAGAGTATGATGAGGAGATTGAAGATCCCATGACAGAAAGAGTGAATCAGCTGGTTGCATTGGATGAAGACAGAAGGAGAGCCCACCAGATCAATCTCAAAAGACAACAAGGGGTGAAATATCAGTTTGACAGGAGAGCTACAAAAAGGAAGTTTCAAGTAAATGATCTGGTGCTCATTTGGAATGCTAAAGATCAGGAAAAGGGTAAACATGGTAAGTTTCAACCCTTATGGATGGGCCCATATCAGGTTTGCAATACTCATGGGGAGGATTCTTATTTCCTCCAGGCCCTAGATGGTGAAATTCTGGAATTGCCTGTGCATGGCCAATTCCTTAAGTTCTATTTTGCATAATGACTGGTTGCTGTGCACATTTGTAAAATATGTATGTAGTGTAAATGCCTTGTACAGCTCGCGTTTTTTGGCTTTTTGTCAGGTCTGCCCGGAGATCTGGTTCTCGCTGCAGGTTTTCACCTGCACGTCCCCATTCGGAGCCACTGTTGACACTCATTTTGACCAGGGGTTGATTTGTCATGATCAGGAGGTTTCTTCATTTGAAGCCTTTATCTTCTTGCCCATTTTTTCTAAGTGTTGGACCTCCTCAGCATTTTTCAACTGCAGCATCATGTTTTCCTGAGGAGGAGGTCATCATCATCATCTTGTCTTTGATGATGATCTGCATCATCATGTTCCTCGTCGACTTGTTTTTCAACGTCATCATCATATTTCAACTGTCGGGTGATGTTTGCTTATTATCCTGATGATACTGATGAGCTACAGTGCGCCCTCATCTGCTTGCGAGGGTGATTTTTCAAAGTATCCGGTGATCTTTCATTTATCACCTTGCTCAAACATGATGATGTTGCCCCGGTATCCTGAAGGGGTTATTCTCTAAGTGCTCGACACAACTTGTTTTTTCTTAAGGGTCGTCATCATCATGATATTTCCAGTTTTCATCCTGCTGCTTGCGGAGGTCATCATATTTTCTGCCTTCATGATATTTCGCCGGGGTGATATTTTTATCATCGGGTGATCTTGGTTATGATCATCCTGATGATGTTGTTGAAGAGTTCTAAGTGCGACCCGATATTCACTAGGGTCATCATATTTTGAACGTCAGGATGATCTTAGTCAATATCATCCTGATGATGTTATATCACTTCTTGTTCGTTGTTTTGTCATCCTGATGGTGCTGACGTCATCCTTATCTCAGGGTGATATCTTTTTCTCTGCCTATCTGCATCATGATATTCCGAAGGAGGGGGTGATATTTTCATATCACCCGGATATATGTTTGTTTGTTCGAGCATCATGATGATGCTAATATTAAGGAGATATCCGCCTGCTAGCTTCGTGCATTATCTACTGGGGGTGATCTTTTCAAGCAGCATCATCATATTCAGTTATCGCCCCGATCTTATAGAGGAGCTACAGTGCAACCTGATATTTGAACATCAGGAGGATATTTCCAAATATCCGGTTGTCTTCCGAATATCATGATGATATTAACATGATGATGACGTCATCCGGATATGAGGAGGTGTGCAGTAGGCAGATATGATGATGACGTCATCAGGATGTTCATCGGCCAGACTTTTGTTATAAGCTCAGCAGGAGGATGTTCCTCCGAAGGATCAGGTTGTGCCGATTATCATGAAGGTTATATTTCAAATATCATGATGACGTCAGGGTGATATTTCGAACAACAGGATATCATGCTGCTGAGGGATGATGATGATGAGGTTATATACTAATGTCGTCAGGAGCAAAAGCACAGACATGATATATGCTCATGACCTAGTATATAAAGTGTTATTGAGGTCATCGCGGGGTGCATGTGGGATATTGTTATCCTGCATTTTCAAATATCATGATGATGAATCTCGGCGGGAAATGCTTGCGATAGTCTGTATGATGTTCTTCCCGAGGCCGCGGGTTGGTGCGCCATTAATGGCGATTGTTGCAGAGGTGTGGGCGATGGCGTGGGTCGATCTTGTACCCGACTGGAGTTGTCAATCAGCGGGCAGGAGCGCAGGGCTCGAGAAATCTTCCTGTCTCCTCCCCTACCTGCTGCATTCAAGTTTGGGCGCCAATCTGGTTGTGTTTGAGCGCCATTTTCATGATACTGTGTATCTGGCGAAATTTTGGTCAACATTGTAATTAATTGCTGAGCACCTACCTGGCTGTTATAAGCAGGTTGTGTTGCTCGTTTGAAGGGTTGTTGAAAGTTGATGATTTTGGCTCTGTAATGCATAACAAGCTGATCTGGTTGCTCTGTACAGCTTACCTGTGAGTTTATGTATCTCTTGTTGTTTGTTTTTGGCATGAACCCACTGATTTCATGATTAAACTTATATGAGAAATGCTGTTTGGCATGTGTTGTGTTAATTCTGTCTCCAGTATTGCATGTATTCTTCTTCTGAATCTGGATGTTTGGTAATGTTTAGATTCTAGAGCATAGAATTCCTATGTTGACTGTCTGACCTTTTAACTTCTACTCAAGGGGTAGATTAAACTGTTTTCAGGTTGAACATTGGGAGGGATATACTGCAGTAGGGATACCATAAGTAGAGATAACCTAACACTTTGTATTGGGAGATACCTGTAAGGCAGGTATCACATATGTCCCCTTGAAATCCAGTTTTAGCTGTTCATGCTGATCATTCACAGGTGTATGTCTACTGACTCCAGGCCCTGGATAGGCACCAATCATGCTTTGTTTTGTGTTATAACCATATCCAGCTTTGCATCCACACTTAAACTCCAAAGCAAAATCTAAAACCAACATTAGGACATTAGAATTAGTTTAGGATCCTCAGTCCTCTGTCTACAACTGCTAATAGGCCCAAAGCTAGCCCCTTTGCTCTTATCATTCAGTTTTGGTCTACTTACAGGAGGACTCATCTGCTTTCTGTCAGCATCCCAGCCTTGCATGCATATCCTCATGGATGTTGAGTAGGGAATACCCCCCTAGGTCTTGCAGAGCCTGAAGAAGAAGAGGAGATAAAATATAGAGTCTATCTCCTATACTGTTGACCCCTGGCCCAGAGATCCTGTTGATCACTGATGGCTACCTTGTAGGGATATCTGGGAATAAGCATCCAGTCTGGGAAAAAGTCAACAGGGTCTTGGATATCGTCCTACTCAACCCTCTAAAGCCTCTTAGTGTGACTACATAGACATTACTCTGATGTCCACATTTCTAAGTTCTTCCCCTCTTTCTGATTTGGAGACATGCTATGGGCTTAGATATAAAATTCTTTCTAAACATGGATACAATGGAAATGGTTAGGGAGCATGCAACAAGGAGTTAAGGTTCCTATGGAACTTACACCACACTTATCTTCTACAGTAGGTTTAGGTTCCCATCCTTCTCCTCTATCTACATCCCCTCCTCCATTGTCTGAGGTCTCTATTGTTGGAGTACTTGGTAACACTGAGAGGGGCGGTGAATCAGTGTTACAGAAAACAAATCAAATTTTCACACTTTAATATAGATTTGAACATCAGACATGAATGTTCTTTTCAATACTCATTAATGCATGAACCAGTGTGTTAAAGAGATAAGTGATAATTTACTATGAACATATGAATCAAATAACAAATAACACTATGAAGAAGAGGACAAATAACATAACACAAAGATTTTTAGGAGTGGAAACCCTCTGAGGTAGAAAACTACTCAATGAAAATGCATCACTAGCTTATGTAATAAACTTGCCTCACTGGCTACAATCATTGCCTCACCGGCTTATTATTATTTCTACCTCACTGGATGTTTATGTGCCTCACTGGCTTATAAATGAATCTTACTGATTACAGGCCTCACTAGACACAATTTGCCTCATTGGCTCATTTCAATCATTTACAATGAATCAAGTAAATCAAGTACAAAGGGATACTCTATTTCTCTTTTCACCAGATTGATATAACCTCAACAATGCATGCACTCACTCTCTCATTCATTATCAATGTTATATCATATTTTATAAACAACATATTACATTTTGTTCAAGCCCTTCTTTCTCTCTATAGATAGTTTGAGAGACAACTGAAATAATGAAATTGACTTTAGTAGTTTATAACTGATAGAGAGGTTATATCGAACAACTGTTTAACTACTTCCTTAACCATTGTAATATATCATTCAAAAAATGTATGTAGAGTTAAAGGAGTCTTGTTAGCTAATTTCAAAATTGCCTTCAAGCTCGTGAGAAACCCTAAGGTAAACTGTCAAACCCTAGTTGATAACTTCCAAACCCTTTTAACAAAGAAACTATCTCATAAGATAAAAAAATCCCACATCACTAGGAGAGAAACAATTATAACTATGAAAGAGTATTATAAATCCATAAGGAAACTGCTAAACACCTTTCCATACTATCATAGTCAAACATATTATCTCTGCCCTTAAACATCTAAGATAAAAACCTTTTTTAGTTTTTGAAACCCTAGCCATCTGGGTGATAGTTATCATTAAGAGAATAAAGAATATTTTCATGCATTCGAAACCCCAAAATAGATCAGCAAAAACAACCTCTGAAAGATGTGTTTACTTTTGAAACCCTAACCATCTGGGATAGGTAAATGGAAACCAATTTCATATTTTTGATTCAAAACAAAAACAAGAATGAAAACACCTGATATCCTGACAGGAGAAACTGAATAGTCATGCTAAAAGTCAAAGAGTTTACTTGTATCTAACTTTGTCACATCCAGAAGATACTTCAAAAAATCCTTCAAAGATGCATGCTGCTATTCCCATCTTCTTTCATGATTACCACAGATACGAAATGAAAAAAAAACCCTAAGTTGAAAGCTTCATATACGAAGCTAGACTTTACAAAATAAGAATCAAATCTTCATTTTGTTTTTTTCTCGAGATTACCTTATACAACCAGTCCCAATGGTAAATCCTAAACAAGCCAGTGGCAACTTTACAAAAAAATACCTTTTCAAACTTGTTACAAAGTGTGGTAACCTTTCAAATAGGTGAATAATGCAGAGTATAGTGCTAGGAGATGTAAACAAATATGAATCATGGTTAACACTTGAAAGCAAGACATTACAAGTTATTTCAACCTTGTATGTCTTTATTATCCAATAGAAACTTGTAAGAAGTAACCAAGACATATAATGATCAAATATTATAATATGCATCAAAATATTCTATATAAAGCACATTGAACAACTGTAACTGTAGGCCAAACATGATATCATAGAAACATGTGAATCATGAGACTAAATGCCACTAATATCATAATGTCTCCCAACTAATACATACCAAGAATTGCAGTTGTCATCATAAAGAAATCAATCAACTCAGTCAACACTATGCCAAATACCAAATGCCTGTAGAGCACAATAGGTGCTACATGTGGTGCCACTGAATCAAAAATATGTCAACTGTGCCAAATGTATGCCAAACTGAAATTGTGTCAAATGTCAACTAAACCAAATAAATACCAAATTGAATCATGACCAAAAGTGCCAAACTAAACATGATCATCAAAGATATCAAACTGAATCATGATGTGCCAAACTAAATCATGATGTGCTAGACTGAATCAAAGGATAATGTGTCAAACTAAATCAAAGGTGCTAACTATATTATCAAGATGAACATAAACATGATCAAGGAAATGTAAATTGCCTCAACTAAACATGATTAAAAACATATCATAATTAGCCAAACAAGCCATAATGAACTATGTCATCTGCGTAATAAACTGTATCATCTGAGAGTCATATAAGCTAAGTTGTGGATTGCCATCAGGGACAACAACTGAGGGTCAACAAACTCCCCCTTTGTCCATGATGACAAAACACAACTTTCTCTCCCCCTTTTTGGTATCAAGGCAAAGGGTGTGAAAGTATGCAAATGCCTCCAATATATACATAAAGCTTGAAATAATAAGCAGAAATGTAAAACCATACCAACCATACCAAGACTATCCCTTGATTGAGAAGTATCCAGAACATCTGAAACAAAAATGAGATGTCAGCACTATAATGAAATATCAGCAACATGAAGATCATGTAGCAAGGATAGACAACAATTGAGGAGACTGTCACAAATAATGCCAAGTTGAAATGGAGGTAGAGAATATTCATGGAAAGCTCCCCCTAAAGATGATTTCTTAATGTTCCCCTTGTAGATAAGCTTCATAGAAAGACAACAACCACGAGCAAGCACTTGAATTAGACTCACTGAAAATAAATTCCATTACTACAACTAGAAATATGTCACTGTTTGTACATTGTGATATAACACTGTCCCCAATACTCATGATCACCATACCACAACATTTTCAAAGCAAGACTATTCATCACAACATCAAATAATTGTCTTTTTGATAAACAGGATGCACACAGTCACACCAATTGTGATCAACCCATGAACAACATTGTCATTGCCATTTCAAATGAGATGTGATGATAGACATTGTATATTATTCAAGATACACACATGTGCAAGAAAATACAAACAGATGTGACATCCAATATACTTCACTGTGCCTTCATGAAACAAGGAGGGTGTATAGATATAGATACTTCATTCTTTTATGCTCCTCCAACTATAAAACCATTATGTGCATTGAGAAAACTTTTTGAATACTCTTCACTGTTTGTACTGACTATAACCTTTTTAGAGAACAGTGACTACAAATACTTACAAAATCAAGTCAATGAATGTGAAGACTCAAAGGAAATGTCTCCAAATATTGTTCATCACCGAGCAAGTGAACGGACTGCAACTTCAAGCATAGTTAGTACAAATATCACCATGCTATGTAATACTAGCACTTCATTATCTCTATTCATCCTTTCCTGTCCTATTTGACATGTTGACACCAAAGGCAAAAAATGAAAATATTCATGCAAACCCTATCTTGTCACATTCCAATTCATAAACTAAGCAAAAACTAAAGCCTTCAAAGACTGTTCTGAATCATAAAAAAATATGCATCTTCAAGAATGTGTCAATTTCTGTCATAAAAGTGTCTTTGTACTTTCACAGTTTTATGTACTAAATGACTATTCTGCAATAGACTGTCCAGAATACTGCATCAATTTAGTGAAAAACATTGCAATCATAGCTATATCATCATCTACTGCCTGCAGATATTAATGATCTCCTGTCCTTGTAAAAGATTCTCTTCACATATTTGAGAAATATAGACATCAGGCCAAAACCTACCCATTACTAATCTGATCAAAAGCACTAGCATTGTCTTTAGAAGCAAAACATGTAAAGATGAGATACCATGTACACTGAGGTCTGTATTACACACAATCATTGCACTGCACAAAAAATTGCTCTGAAACAGTCACCTATGAATGACAAGATAGATTGTTCACTTGTCAAAAACAAATGTGATAAAAACACTATCGCTTACACCATTCATTTTTCTTCGCAAACAAAAATGTCATTCACAAAGATTTGTCAGCCCTGCAATCTACACCAACCTTAGAAAAAGTTTGTCCTATAGTCAGCAACACTACAACAAAGCAACAGAGGTATCACTGCAACAAAAAATTCTACTAGAGCATCAAACAATCAAAGGTCTGTTGCCATCAAGTCCTCGACCAACAAGACTGACCCCCAAGTTTTCTAAACATGTCTGCACCTGCTTCAAACATGTCTACTACACACATGTGAACTTGAGATATGAATAACACAATCAAACAAGATACTGCCAACAACAACCCCTCAAACCACCATGCTGCACTACCAAACCAAGATATCTATAGAGCTCAAACCACTATCCTCTTGAAGCATCAAACACATGAAGAACAACTTTTGGATTGACAAATGATCCAAAACATGATGCATATCATGAACACACATGAAGACATCATCAATCACAACACAATTCTTCCTGATGATTCTTGACCAAAAATAAGGACCACATCATCAAATTAATTCAAGCACAAGATGTGACGAGGAAGAGACAATATGATTATGTAACCAGACAATACATCTACTGAACTTCCTTGGGGTTTTAAGAGATGAAACATTTTACAACTCCCCCTATCTTTATGCTTCTCTGTTAAGATGTTATGCATGTTTCTTGTGCAGTATGCACAAGATTAGGCTCAATCTTTTCTTTCAATTGTTTTCTCCTCCAAACTGGTATAGAATATTTATTTTCCTTTCCCAAGGCATTCACTTGCTTTTGCTTAAACATATAGCCACCAATTGGTTTTATCCTTCTTTTACACCATTGAGCTTTATGCCCAAAACTATTGCATCTATAACACAAAATATTATAGTTTTGATCAAGAGGAGAATAGTTTCTTCTAGAGTCATACCTTGCATGCATCCAACAATTTCTTACAAAATGGCCAACCTTATTGCAGATATAACAAACATTATTGTAATTCTGATTTGATCGACCATAAGAACTTTTCTCTTTATTCCACCCAAAACCATTTCTTTTACAATCTTTGGCTCTATGACCATAAGCATTACATGCATAGCAATAACCATGAAATTGTGAGTAATTATACCTAATAGGTGGAAATCTTGAAAATTTGTTATCAACAACTTTAACTTTAGCTTTCTTTTTAAATTCAACCTCAAGTACAACAAAGTGAAATGTTAGGTCTATCTTCTTCTTAGGGGCATCTCTTGTCTTGGATTGTCTTGGAACATTCTCCTTTTTCATAACCCAAGCCAGTAGTGTCTCTGTAATATCTTTGCTTACTCAACATATCATTCAGGCAGTCAGTACTCTTTTCAAATTGAATATTCTTATGCAACTTTGAAGATGCTTCTTCCAAATCATTTCTTAAAGAGACTATTTCTTTTTCTAACTTCAAACATTCTATTCTTTTTACTTCAAGATCAGATTTTGTAAGGTCAACTATTCTTTTAACTTCTTCAATTTTCATTTTTAGATTGATAATCAATTTATCATATTCATAAACATGACTCTTTAATTATGCAATCTGATTTCTTGCATTTCCAAACTCTAAAGAGACTTTTTCAAAATCTGAACATACCTTGTCCTTGGATTCTTTCTCTTGTTGAAGATGGTCTTTTAAACTCTTGTTTTCTTAACTAAGTTGATTGATTGTATCTAGGGTACATAGAAGTTCTCCCTCAATATCAACTTTGCAGTCATTTTCATCGAACTCATGTCCATCTTCATCTACAAAGAAATCTTCTTCTGCATCATCAATTTCAACTACAAAATCATCACGTTCTTGTCTACTAATATTCACATTGTCAAGACTCTTAACTTCAGGACTGATCTCTTTATGACATTTTGTATCTACATTCATGGTTGACTCATGCAACAACTCATTGCTGGACTTAACTGAGGCTTGCTTTTCAACTTTTTGATCAACATTTTTCTCTTCTCTATTTGAGGCCTTAATTCTTCCACCCTTTCCCATGATACTCTGCTATCAAGACCTACCCAAGTCAGTTAGACTTCAAATAGAGAACCTAATCTCTGATACCACATGTTGGAGTACTTGGTAACATTGAGAGGGGGGGGGAGTGAATCAGTGTTACAGAAAACAAATCAAATTTTCACATTTTAATATAGATTTGAACATCAAACATGAATGATGTTTTCAATACTCATTAATGCATGAACCGGTGTGTTAAAGAGATAAGTGATCATTTACTATGAACATATGAATCAAATAACAAATAACAAAATAACACTATGAAGCAGAGGACAAATAGCATAACACAGAGATTTTTAGGAGTGGAAACCCTCTGGGTAGAAAACCACTCAATGAAAATGCCTCACTGGCTTATGTAATAAACTTGCCTCACTGGCTACAATCATTGCCTCACTGGTTGTTTATGTGCCTCACTGGCTTATAAATGAATCTCACTGATTACAGGCCTCACTGGCCACAATTTGCCTCACTAGCTCATTTCAATCATTTACAATGAATCAAGTAAATCTAGTATAGAGGGATACTCTATTTCTCTTTGCACCAGACTAATATAACCTCAATAATGCATGCACTCACTCTCTCATTCATTACCAATGTTATATCATATTTTATACACAACATATTGCATTCTATTCAAGCCCTTCTTTCTCTCTACAGACAGTTTTAGAGACAACTGAAATAATGAAACTGACTTTGGTAGTTTATAACTGACAGAGAGGTTATATCAAACAACTGTTTAACTGCTTCCTTAACCATTGTAATATATCATTCAAAAATTGTATGTAGAGTTAAAGGAATCTTGTTAGCCAATTTCAAAACTGCCTTCAAGCTCATGAGAAACCCTAGGGTAAACTCACAACCTTGAAGGATTTACAAAAAAATACCTTTTCAAACTTGTTACAAAGTGTGGTAACCTGCCCGACAGGTGAATAATGTGGAGTATATTTCTAGGAGATGTAAACAAATATGAATCATGGTCAACACTTGAAAGCAAGACATTACAAGTTATTTCAACATTGTATGTCTTTATTATCCAATAGAAACTTGTAAGAAGTAAACAAGACTTATAATGATCAAATATTATAATATGCATCAAAATATTTTGTATAAAGCACATTGAACAACTGCAACTGTAGGCCAAACATGATATCATAGAAACATGTGAATCATGAGACTATATGCCACTAATATCATAATGTCCCCCAACCGATACATACAAAGAATTGCAGTTGTCATCATAGAGAAATCAATCAACTCAATCAACACTATGCCAAATACTAAATGCCTGTGGAGCACAATAGGTGCTACATGTGATGCCACTGAATAAAAAATATGTCAACTATTCCAAATGTATGCCAAATTGAAACTGTGTCAAATGCCAACTGAACCAAATAAATACCAAATTGAATCATGATCAAAAGTGCCAAACTTTAAACATGATCATCAAAGATATCAAACTGAATCATGATGTGCCAAACTAAATCTCATTCAAATTGAATCACGATGTGATAGATTGAATCAAAGGATGATGTGCCAGACTGAATCAAAGGTGCTAACTATATTATCAAGATGACCATAAACATGATCAAGGAAATGTAAATTGCCTCAACTGAACATGATAAAAAACATATCATAATGAGCCAAACAAGCCATAATGAACTGTGTCATCTGTGTAATAAACTATATCATCTGAGAGTCATAACAACTAAGTTGTGGATTGTCATCAGGGACAACAACTGAGGATCAACATAGATATGACTTCTTCTTTTTAGAAATCAAACCTTTCTCCACAACAAAAAGTGTTTCTTCCTACTCCATCTTCTTCTCTTCTATCTAAGCAAGAGTGTATTTTGCTAAGGCTTCTAAAATCTCACTTGATAACTCTTCCTCCTACATGCAAGAAGTTTCCTAAACACATTGAACCAACACTTCCTTTCTATGCATATCATCGAGTGCTTGGCCATTCCACCAGTGAATTCCATGCCTTGAAAGACAAAATACAAAAACTCTATGACACAGGTTCTCACACTCTTTCAGTTGATGAAGCACTTGCTTCTTCTCTACATGACAAGTGATATTGCTTAGTTCACCTCTATCTGGTTCATTGCTTTTACTCTATCTTCTTATGAGACTATTGTGTTATTACCCACTATATGGCACTCATAGCTTTCTCTATTTGCTTGTTTCCATTCATGGTTGTACAATCTCACATGCAACGATATCTTTATTTTTGGTAACAACACAATATTCTTTTTCATGGCTGTCCTCAAGGCTTAAATTTGATAGTCGACCTTGCCTGTCAAGCAATTTTTTTATGACAGTTATCTATTCAATACTGCCTTTAAAATACTATGACATACCTTAGTATAAGTAGATTATATAAAAACCAAATATATATATCAACATAATCCTATATAAATTTTGACAGCTTGTCCAAAATCTCTCCTTTCATATGATATAGTCTTTTTAAAATTTTGATTGTATTTTAAACTAAAAATGCCTAAATACAGCTATACAACTGTCAAATTTAAGCCCTGGTTGTCCTCACCCTATTCTGGGGGGCAGAGACAACTTCTTCTAGGGGTGTGCATCCCTTCTAAGGATCTTCCCTCCTCTTTCTTCCCCTTTTCATTACCTTAAAATTTCTGCATATTATACATGCTAATATTTTAAGGGGGCATATTCTCTCCTCACTTGTGCATCTGTACATAAACCTTGATTTATTTCCACCCCCTGAGGTGTATCTTATTAATTTTCCCTCGTTGTGGCATTGTTCATTTAATGCTCCCTGAAGCATTCACCCCTATGGTGTTGGTGCTTGATAAGCTCCCTGAGGCTTTGATTTTTGATATGCTCCCTGAGGCATTGATATTTCATGATCACCTAGAATAATGCAACTTTCTAGTTTGTGATCCATATAGTCTATGAGCCACCTAACATAATACAACTTGCTGGTCTGTGTGCTTCATATGACTTACCTTTTTTATACCTATGGCCACCTAGCATAACGCAACTTGTCTGTGATCCATGAGGGTATTGTGATTTGCATGACCCCTAGCAATAAAGCAAGCTAGTGCCTAAGTCATGTACTCTTCTTTGTTCATATTGATTGCTTCCCTGTCTATTTGTATGTCTTCTCTCGAAGTAATCGATCAACTCATTATATTATTCTATCTCCCCTTAAGAGTTCCTCTATTTGTTGGTATTCTTTATTTTTGTTGTATCTTGAGGACGACGCATGGTATTGAGACAACCTTTCACATTGAGGTCTCTTTCACTTTGCTGACTCAAAATTTTCCTTTGTTTATTGTGTGTCTTTCTCCTCTATGTATGTCTTTTTTATGTATATGTTTGTGATACTCTGACATAGTGGTTTTGCAGGTTTATGCATTCTACATCTGTTGTCTTGCAAGTTTGTTTCTAACGTATTTGTTTTGTAGGTTCTCAACCTGGGGGCTTTGTTCCTCTACTTGAAGATCTTTGCATCCTCTATAGTATCCTTTTGGGTATCCTATTGTGATGTTATTTACTTTTAGTATTTATCCTTTAACTTTAGCATGCATATTCACGTAGTATCATAAGCTCACTAAAGTGGGGGCTAAATGTAATGTAGAGAATTGCATACCCTTACAATTTCACGCTATATTTTGGCCTTCCTTTAGTTTCCATTCCCTTTGTGTGATTGTAGGCTCATTCTAGCCCTTGCATTAACCTTTTTCCTCCCCTGGTGCTTAGGCCTTGTTTTTAGTGTTGCATTTTCGTCAAGTTTCATTATCACTTTTGTGTTAGCCATGATGTTCTTGTGTCTTGTTGTTTTTGAGCCTAAACTATACGGACACTAGCTACGCATGAATGCCCGTGTGGTATGCTAGCATCCTACGATAGTTCTATTGTTTGAGGCCATTTCTGGGTGTTTCTCCACTTGTCATATTTTTTCTATCGGTTGTAACAATTCGTGAATCTTCAAAATGACTCTTCAACCTCTTCGTCTTCCCTCCTTTCCTTCTTTTTGAATCAATCTTTTACTTTGGGATTCCTCTGGACTCTCTCTTGGTTCCTTCTTGTAATTTATTGCATACTGTAGATTTCTACAACTCTCTACAACTTGCTACAACGCTCTACCTTCAACTATCTTGCTCTCCTTGGCTTCTTCAAGCCCTTTTAAGGTGATATTGTTCTTGTTTTATTGCAAGTATTTATTTTGTTTTTCTCTTGAGTACCTTGGGATTCTCACACCCTACCAGACCTCATTTTAGTTATTGTTCTTAGATCTAGACACACTTAGATTAAGAAAACATACACACATTTGTATCTATCTATCTTGGTTGCACTGTGGAGATCGAAAGACCAAAGTAGGGGTTTGATTGAAGCAAACCCCTAAACAACCTCAACCATTTTTCTCATTCTGTGTTGTGCAAGTTGAAGAAGATGATTTGAACGGATGAGAGTTTTCTTATTTCTCTCCTTGTAGCTTGTCATTCTATTATCTTCATTATTTTTTATTTAAATGCATTATTTATTTGATTCCTTTGTGTATTGTGTTGTTGGGTATTCATTTTGGTCTTGTGTGTAGACTAGGTGAAATTGTAGACCCAGACCATACTGTACAGTATAGATTTTTATTGTTTTATCACTGTACGGATGATAGTGCGATGCATAAACTTCCTCACGACGTGCTGGCGTCCTAGAACGAGACTCCCATACTTTGGTGCCATGTTCTTCTTTCCTTCCTCTTTCTTGCTTTGTAACTTATTTATGGAATTCATACTTCTATTTTTCGTTAGTTCATGTTTTACATTCTAGCTTGTTTGTAATGTAATGTAAAAAGTGAGGTGATCACTTTTTCTTCATTAAATTAGCATTTCCCAAACCAAAACAACGTAGAGAATTCACTATGTTGAAAGAGCCTCCACATATGGCATTAGAAAAACTTTTGAAACGCAATCTCATTACCTTACCTCTTGTCAAATTAATGGATAACTCTAAGCTTGCACACACACAATGATAAGTATTTTTGTGCTTATCATCGCATACATGGATAGTCTATAGATATATGTTGTAAATTTAAACATAAAATTTAAGATCTTATAGACAAAGGGAAGATAAACATTGAGCATATTAATGAGAACACAACTCCTTCACTTGATGAGTTTAACCATATGAAAGCAATTGATGAAGGTTCGTCCAATGTTTATTAAGCTATTATTCTTTTTTACCATAACAACCTTATGTTGAGGTTATGCATGACAAAAAATAGAAACCAACTAATACAACAACTAAGTTAGTTCTTTTAAATCATACATCACACTTGGCACTCCTACATTCCAATCTTGTTCATGGGGGTACACTTTATGATTACAAATAATCCCATGGGGGCATTAATTCTAATGATACATTTTTAAGTCATGTAATAGACATACTCGATGGGGATGATTTCAATTTCCAATGTTTATCTACTCTCACCTATCTCTCTTACATTTCATGATTTTATTTTATCTTCATAGATTTATGTTGTTTCCATGTTCCTAGTTAGCATGTGGATGATGCAAAGTGATGTAGGAGCATCTCATGAGTCAGATAATCTTGCATCACCTAAAAATTTGTTTGGAATGCAAGATTTATGTGTGTGTTATTTACTTTGTTGTGTTTTTTGCCTAGGTTTTTGTTGTGCATGCGTGTTGGTTGGTTTGTACAGAATTTTGGTACTAAGTTTATCTTTACACATTTATTCCAAAGGTCACACACAAGTTATGTAGCTTATGGATGATTCTTGCATGTGCACATATTTTTTTGAGGGTCCAATATGATCCTAAGAACACACACATGGATTGGTTTTGAGCAATTAATGTTGTCACATACTTTTTGTTGTGTTGAAGAAAAACATAGTAAGTCATTTACCATATAATGTATTAAAATGCTATAAAATGTTAGCTAATTAATTCAAATGTCTCATTGGAAGCTGAATTGATTGTTTGGGAAGGTGAGCCACCTTAGGCATGACAATGGGTTTTCATCTTGGAAACTATACTAGGTGACGGGGCAATGTTTTTCCAAGGTCTTTTTATACACCTTGTATTGGGAGATAAAGGTTGGCATTGGATTCTAGCATGGGGTCAGTACTAGAGTTTAGAATTGATAGTTTGAATTATAGACATAGAGTTCATTCATACATTAGTTGTGAGGGGAGTAACTTTTGTGGAACAATGGGTTGAAGTTGATGTCCATCAAGTTCTATTGGATTCATGTCACAAGAATTCTATGTACATATATGTTATCACTTGCTATCAAAGAATAACAAAATAATGCAATGATATTTTGTGATAATCACAATGATAATTTCCTGAAATCTCTTGCATTGTCTTTTTGTTGTACTGTACTTTGCATGTTTGTTAACTAGTTGATTTGACCCATTATTGATAGTACAATAGTTGATATTAGAGAAAGTGTTTTGAATCCTAAAAGAGGAAGAGATGTGCTCCATAATCAAAATAAGTTTGTGTGGGTGTCATATTGCAAGATGTCTAGAAGTGAAAATGCCCCATAGAGGTCGTAGGAGAAGCAACAAAAACATAAGAGCATCATGTGATAATAGTTTAACTTAATTCATTTATAGAAGTATTATTCTTTAGGTACCTCATTAAGGGGAAAATGCATGACAATTCTTTGCTTACATTTAACTATGACATCTAAAATCTTATTTGAGAGTCAAAACTCAAAAAACTTACCTCTCTCACAACCTCTTGGAACTAATCTATCAAAGGTTCACTCCAACAAGAAGAAAGCTCTTCTAAACTTGCTCTCATAAATATCTTAAAATTATGTTACCTATCATAAATTGGTATGCCCAATTAAAAAAGAGAGACTCAATAAAAACATGAAAAATGAATGAAGATTGTTGAGGGTCCATATTAAAAAAAGTGGTGGCGAAAACATTGAAGAATTACACCTAGCCCTAGATTATAAATAGAGAATTTAGAGGAATGTTAAAGAGACTAAGATTAATAGAAGCATTAAAACAAACTAAGGTTTGCAAACAATGGGAGAAGAAAAGACGAATCTAGGGTTATATTAACTAGCAAAGAGGGCATTCAAGGTATGGTACAATTTAGAGTGTTAGACAAAGATGCATTCAAAGTATGGCTCAATCCATCAACGATCATCCTTCAAGAAAATATTTAATGGGACCTACAGTAGTCAGCATTAATAGAAAGTCATAGCACATGCAATTCCTTTAACTGAAGATCTGACAAAATCATTGTATTCACTCAAATCATGAGCAGAGAGTAATGAAACTTCTTTTTATATCTGACTCAAACTGATGGTTGGAATGGCTCATTAAACATTTTGAATCTCAAAAAAAAGCAATGAAACTCTACTTTTCATAGTTGACTTGAAGTTGTAATAGATTTCATACCTATGGTTCAAATGGCTCATAAAACATTTTGGATCTAAGAAATATCTTGCAAATTAGTAGAAAAAGAGTAGAAAGTGTAATTGACTACACCTATGGAATAAAGTAATTAGAATAGGGGATAAGTTTATGGTTGTCTGCAATATGTACGCGTGGTTGGGCCTAAATGTTCAAGACTTTTCAAGTGAGCAGGTAATACCTAACATGATTTCAGTTTTAAATGTATGTTATGGTTATGGCTGCCCTTTATTCTACAGCCAATTTTGTACTATGTAAGTGACTAAGAATGTGCAGCAGTAGGCTGTCTATTCAATTGTCTCTGTTAGTCTTTGACTGTTCTGTTGTGTTCTATTCATTGTAATCTTTTCAAGCTTGATACAATTAAAAAAAATGTACAGGACCCTTTTTTCTATTATTATTGAGGTAGTCTAAAGGAATGAATATATACAACTTGTAATTTAAGCACGGTTGCATGCCTCAGTTATAAAGCTTAAATATAGCTCAAGCATAATTGCAATTTAAGCTTGAGATGGTTGCGTACCGGGCTTAAATTTGACAGTTGTATAGCTGTATTTAAAGATTTTAGTTGTAAAATACAATAAAAGTAAATATTTGACTGTATTGATATACAAGTAATTTATTTTTAAAATTACAAAAAAAAACAATCAATATGAAAATTTAAATATATATATATATATATATGATTTGTTTTTTAATAGAATATATCCCAAATCTTTTAGATTTATTTTTTATGAATATAATTATATATTCATTTATAAATATATATCTTTTAGATTTATTTTTTAAGAGAATATATCCCAAATTTTTAGATTTGTTTTTTTGAATATAATTATATATTCATTCTAAATTATATAATATATATTTTTTCTATTTATTTTTAAATTTTTTAATAGGAACTTCTATTATTTAAGAAATAGATTTATTTTTTTATAGAATATATTCATTCTAAATTTCTAATTTTTTGCTTTTATTTTTAAATTTTTTAATAAGAACTTCTATTATATTAAAAAAAAATTCCTTAGATTTGTTTTTTTTTTTAATAAAATATTTTATTTATCCTAGGCTTTTTCACTTGGTAAAGCAAAATAGATTTTTTTTTATATATATTAATTCTAAATTTCTAGTTTTTTCTTTTATTTTTAAATTTTTTAATAGTAACTTCTATTATTTTAAAAAAAAATTCTTAGATTTGTTTTTTTAATAAAATATTCTATTTATCCTAGGTTTTTTCACTTAGTAAAGCATTCACCGATTTGGGTTTTAAATTGAGAAAGCTTCAACTTTATACTGAAGACTAAACTGTAGGAAAAAAATTCCTTGACAGGTAAGGTGGACTGTCAAATTTAAGCCCTGGTTGCATATTATCTTTTAAGCTAACAAATCACACAAATATATCAGCTATAAACTGATAATTTCATCAATTAAGTAGTTTTAGAAGTCACCACTGATTATCTAATCAGCACAAGGAAGTTATTATCTGGATGATAATGGATGCAATCTAAAGATAAAGAGGGACTTAGCGTTATAGACCTTTGGACTCCAGATAAATGTTTAATAGCTTAATAGAATATGTATATTTTGCATGGCAATGGACTGGTGATCTTTTAGTGGCCATATATTGTCATTTTGATTTTTTTTTTTTACATTTTTATCTTCTAGATTTAGTTATTTTTGGGTTGATATCACACTTTAACCATTTACCTCTAACAGGGTTGATATAATTGATTTTTTTTTTTTGAATGAAGTAAACCAGATACAAGAAACAATTACACAGCAGCGAAAAAGAACAGCGGCTGAAGAGACAAACATAGCTGCAAAGAGTAACTCTCTTATCACAAAAATGTCCTCTCTTGTTTCAATAACTTTGTCAAGGAATACAGTTGGCCAAAGGGATGAAGATTAGATCACTTTTCCCCTATGTTATCATAAACAAGAAATAGAAACGACAACATGATGAGATAAACATAATAAAAGTAAAACACCGTGAATATTCTATATCACTTTAAAATAATTTAAAATACTTTTTAATTCAAAAATAAGATAAAATTATCATAATTGCTTGTAATAATGTCTATATATAACATTGAAAGATATCATCAAATCTTAGTTAAATTTTTCAGTATCTCTTTCGAGAAGGAGCACTTTTGTCTACTTAACCTTTCTCCATTCCAACTTCAGTTAAGCATGCCTCTACATTTTCTTCAAGTTCGTCTATTGGTAATTCATCATTCCCATCATCTATTGAGCCACCATAATCCCACATCTTATGAGGCCCTGATTTGTAATCAATGGAAGCTCGAGATAAAAGACAAAGATTTGAATGTACATACACAAGATCATCTGCCTTTTTTCTACCCAGTCTATTGTACTTCACAGAATGGATGAAGGCATCTCATTCCAATTTCATTCACATGCAGAAGCACTAGAGACCTGTTTATGTAACATGAAAGTAAATTAATATTAATATTTTAAAATAAATTAATAATAAAAAATTATAATTCAACTATTATATGACTAAATATCTAAAACTGTACCTGAGATAGCACACAGATTGCAGTGTCCCTTAGCAATGGTGTCTTTGTTCCATAATTCTCCCAAAGTTTCTTGGGTTCAAAATTCAATCAATCAAATGGAACATCTTTGTGAGAAAAATTATCTACTCCATTGATGTATTTTTACATCTCTTCCTTGATTTTAGTATTGTCCTCTCTATTTGGATAAACTCTATCCATATAGGTTTTCCATCCTATGGAAACCTCATCATCTAACCATGGTTTTTTGTGAAACCACTTTGGATTAAGTAGAAATCCAACATAATGAAGAGGACTATGAAGCATCTTCCACCTTTTTAAACTATATTCCCAAACTACATCTTGTGTCTCTTGATCAAATGATGGTGCCCCAACAGTAAAATTTTTTTGTAGCCTCTCCCTCATCTGATCTAACTTCTCAAACACATCTTCCATGCATAGTTTATCACTGTTAAAAAGACGAAGAACTTCAAAAATAGGCCAAGAAAGTGTCAAAAGGTCAAGTGCATGTTGCCAGATTAAAAATGATTAACTACCAATAATGAAATCAAAAATTTCATCACATGCTAGGGTTCTACTACTTGGTCTATCCCTCCATCTCTCCCACTCAGTAGACACCACCATTTGCCTTAATGATTGCTTTTCCTTCACAATTCGATCAACCATGATAAAGTTAGAAGCAAATTGTGCATCTACATATCTAAGTAGCTGCAAAGAATCATATTTCCTATAGATCACATGTGACATAGAGTGATTTACCATAAAATGTATTTTTTCGTATCTACAACTGCCTCACTAATCCAAGGAAGCTTATTGTGCAAATCTTTAAGAAGTAATTTCATGCAATGAACTACACATGGTGTCTATAAAATGTTTGGATATTCATCTTCAATTCTCCCTCCTGCTAATACATTACTTGAAGCATTGTTAGTTATGATTTTCACAACATTGTTCCCTACCTGCTCATTTGCTTCTCAAAAAAGGTCTGTCTAATATTGTGCATCTTTCACATGAACTGAAGTATCGTGTGACTTGATAAACATTGTACCCTTAGATGAAGAAACAAGAATATTAATCAAAGGCCTACATGCAATGCTAGTCCAACCATATGAAAATATAGAGAGACATGTATATAACCAACTATCTCTAATGTCTTGTAGCCTTTCCTCGATGTGTGTCTTCTCATCATGTAAAACAACAATGCAAAGTTTTTCAAAACTTGGAGGCACATATCCTCTAGGAGCATTGTTGACCATCCTTATACCCTCTTTCCATAAAGGAGACCTAGCTAGGTTGAATGACATTCCACAACCAAAAAAAGTCTACCAATTGTTAATTAGTAGCATTAAACATTCTTTTTGTTAGTAGCATTAAACATTTTTCCAATTTGAGATTCATAAATGGAGGTAGAAGTAGTTGAAAAGGGTGGCCTCCCTAAATGAACTCTGAGATGAGATTGAGACTCTTTTGATTGTTCTTGTGGTGATTCACTAGATTTCAAAGACTACAAAATTAAACTCCTTCAACAAATCATATCTTTCTCCCTTTGGAATTTTATTGCAAACAACTATTTGTTCTTTCTTTCCTATTCCCAACAAATGATATCAGACTCGTGTAATTGAACTAGATTTTCTTTTTCCATGTAGGCAAATCCATTACCTACTTCCAAAATAACTATAATTTCTTCATGAATAATTTCTAAACTTTACTATGATAATTTTCCACAACCTTTTCTCAAATTTTATTTTTGTTTTGTTATACTCTATGGGGTTTGTGGATTGACTTCTTTGTGGTGCTAATGTGGAAGGGTTTGAAGAAGCGCCATCCATTTTTTTCTTAATGTTGTTCAAAAGTACATAAATTTTCAAAATAAATAAATAAATTAATATATATGTTTCAAATATATAAAAAATAAACTCTTTCAAGAATCAATTTGTGTTCTAATTTCTCCTTTTGATAGCAACAAAAATAAAGATTAATAAGTTAACGGATGAAAGAAATAAACATACCTAGAGTATGATTTGTAACCAAGGTTCTTAATTCTCCTCTTCTTATCAATCTTTCAATCAACTTCTCTTTGCAAATTTTGTCTCATAAATTATAATAGTCATTTCAATCCTTTTAGCAATTTATTTTAATAATAAAAATTTTAAAAAATAAAAATCTAAAACATGTTTCTAAAGCTAAAAATTATAAAAAATAATTATATATTTTAGCTTTAATTAGATTTTCTAATAAAAACAAGGAAAAAAACATTAAAAAAAACAAATTCATATAAAATAACATTACAGTAGGTATGCTTAAATTAGAAAAAAGATCAAACTTGCATTACCCAAGGAAAGCAAAGAAACTAGCAACAACTCTATGCACTGAAGGAACACAATCTTCAATGGCCCTTACTGGTTTGTTTGGGCCTGAGCTGGGAATAAGTAATAAAAAAATATTTATAAATAAAATATATTATATATATGAAGTTTGTTTTATTAAAAAAACTTAGTTTCCATTTATAATTAAGTGGAGCCAAGTACTTAATGAAGATTGACCTGAAGAGTGGGTATCACCAGATCCGTATCAGAGAAGGAGACGAATGGAAGACAGCCTTCAAGGCAAAGGAAGGTTTGTATGAGTGGTTAGTCACGCCATTTGGGCTAACCAATGCACCAAGCACATTCATGTGGCTCATGAACGAGGTATTGAAAGAATTTTCAAGCATTTTGTTATTGTTTATTTAGATGATATTTTAATTTTTAGTAAGACTTGGGATGAGCATCTGATGCATATCAGAAGAGTTTTGGAGAAGCTGAGGGAGGAGAAGTTGTTGATTAATCTGAAGAAATGTAGTTTTGTAAAGGAGTTGGTATTCCTCGGATTTGTTGTCTTAGAGGAAGGTCTTAAAATTGACCCAAAGAAGGTGAGGGCTATCATTGAATGGCCTACACCAAAGAGTGCCACAGAGGTACGATCTTTTCATGGTTTGGCAAGTTTTTACAAAAAGTTTATCAAGAATTTTAGTAGCATTTGTGCACCCCTAATGGAGACAATGAGAGGGGATAGAAAAGAGTTTAGAAGGACTAAAGGAGCAGATAAAAGCTTTGATACATTAAAGCAGAAAGTCACAGAGCAACCTATTTTGGCACTTCCATATTTCAATAAGGTATTTTAGGTAGATTGTGATGCTAGTGGCAGTGCTATAGGAGCTGTTTTGAGCCAAGAAGGTAAGCCCATTGCCTATTTTAGTGAGAATCTTAATGATGCCAAGGAAAAAGTATTATGTTTATGATCAAGAATTTTATGCTATAGTTCAGGCTTTGAAGAAATGGAGACATTATCTATTGCCAAAAGAGTTTGTTTTATATACTGATCATCAGGCTTTGCAGTATCGTAATAGTCAAGGAAAGTTGAATCAAAGGCATTTAAAATGAGTTGAGTTTTTGTAGAGTTATACTTTTGTTTTGAAGTACAGGAGTGGGAAGTCCAACAGAGTTGCAGATGCCTTGAGCAAAAGGCAAATTTTGTTAACAGAAATGAAGATAGAGGTTGTTGGGTTTGATGAGCTCAAAAATTTGTATACTGAAGATTCAAATTTTGCATAGGCTTGGAAAGCTTGTTTGGAACCTGTTGCTTTGGACAAGACAAAATGGTTGGATTTCATAATCCAAGATGGCATGTTGTTTAGGGGAAGCCATTTGTGCATTCCGAGGAGTTCCATGAGAGAGAACCTGATTAAGGAGAAGCATAGTGGGGGATTAGCTAGACACTTTGGTCGAGATAAGACCATTGCTATTGTTGGTGAGAATTATTATTGGCCACAGTTGCAGCAGGATGTGAGGAAATTTATGCAGAGTTGCAGAATATGTCAGACGGTGAAAGGAGCAAGTTAGAATATAGGGCTATATCAACCACTACCTGTACCCGAGAAGCCATGGGATGATATTAGTATGGATTTTGTTCTTGGTTTACCAAGGACACAGAGAGGACATGATTTCATTTTTGTGGTGGTGGACAAATTCTTGAAGATGGCACATTTTATTCCTTATAAGAAGACTAGTTATGCTATTCATATTGTGGAGTTATTTTTCAGGGAGGTGGTGAGATTACATGGTCTACCTAAGAGCATAGTTTCAGATCGAGACACCAAGTTTGTTGGTTATTTCTAGAGGACATTGTGGAAGAAGTTGAAGACAAATTTGAAGTTCAGTTCTGCACACCATCCACAGACTGATGGACAGACAGAAGTGGTGAATAAGAGTTTGGTTAACCTGCTACAATGCTTAGTAGGAGATAAGCCCAAGGGATGGGATTTGATTTTACCATAGGCAGAATTCACTTACAACAACTCTGTCAATAGGAGTACTGGTAAATCACCATTCTAGTTTGTATATGGAAATAGTCCAATAAATGCTTCAGAGTTAAGGAAGCTAGACAAAGGAGAAAAGACAAGTGTCGAGGCTGAAGACTTTGTAGAACACCTGAAGAATTTGCATGAAGAGGTGATGAAGCATATTAATAAGATGAATATTCAGTACAAGGCTAAGGCAGATCAGAAGAGGAGATATAAGGAATTCCAGGTAAGAGATGAAGTCATGGTTCACTTGAGAAAAGAAAGGTTCCCAATTGGAACATATAATAACTTGAAAATGAAGAAATTTGGACCATGCAGGATTATGAAGAAACATGATTCAGGAAATGCATATGAGGTAGAGCTACCGAGTGGGATCTGTTGGTTTTTCTTCTGAATCAGCATCAGGGTTTGCCAGTTCCTATGCACATGCAGATTCAGCCAACTAATACAGGAGGTTGCATGAGCTGCCTCCCCTTCACTTCTGGTTCTGTCGCACCAAGGGGGGGATCCCTATAACTCAAGATGTAACCTTGACTAGCTCAAAGATGGAAAGATCTAACTTGACAACAACAGGCAGAATACTCTCATGTATGGACCAAGATCTGCATGATAGATCACAAGGTGGGCAACATTCTTGGACATATATGTCTGGTTGGGTATGAGAGCATGCAGGGGGTTCCTAATCCTACTCCTACAACTAATAGGTGGAAGTGATGAAATGGGTGGACATAATGTCCTGGATGCAAGACGAGGGGTTTTGGCTCATAACTACTGATCCAGGAGCAGACTGGTGCCTATCCATTGGGCAAGGAGTCAACTAGACGTATACAACAGACGGTTTGCAACTTTCACTCAAGTTTTAGGGGGTTGGACTGATGCTTGCCTTACAAACATCACCCAAGAATGGGTATCTAACTGCCTCTACTTACAGATATCCCTGCTGACATGCAACCAGATTCAAAAGAAGGAGAATAACATGCAGCAAATGGAGACAAGCAGATAGACACATGCAATAAGCATTTTTCATATAACATTAACACTGAAACTGAAAATATGTGCAAAATACATTCATGTTGCAACTCATAAACTCCAAAATGGGATAAAACAGCCAAGATCATGCCCTGTTCTTCATTATTTACACAAAAATGCCTCAGGCCTTCAACAACCTCAACAATGGTAACACAGTCTGCCTATATCGGCCAGAAAGTGTACCACAAGCAATTAATTACATGGTTGACCAAAAATCCTGCCAAATACTGATCTCAGAAGGAATGGTGCTCAGAAGTTATTGCTGCAGCAGACAAGGGAGGCCTCAAGCCTTGCGCCGCCATCTGGGGTCTTCATTCATAATTAGACAGCTTCACCATTTGTACCATCGTCCATACACCTACTATAGTCGCCATTGATGGCTCAACCACCCGCGGCCTACCTGGAAACCATCGTAGCACTCAAAAAGGAATTTCCTGCCAAAACGCGTTTTACTGAAGGTTCAAGTTATGCAGGAACATTAATCCCACATGCACGGTGAGAAGACCACCTCAGTAGTTTAAAAACATGGCCACATGCATAATAAGCGTCGAGCGCTTTTGCCACGCTCGACACACGCCTTTCTCTCCAAAAGCCCATCGGCCAAACTTCTACCATCGGCTCACCCCAAAAAACTCTCATCGATCTCAGTTGTCTTGCCGATGCCTACCTTACAATCCGCTCCATCAGCCAGAGATAGACCATCGGGCCAGCACAAAACTCCTTTGCCGATGCCTTCAAAAATCCTGATGACATCATCATCATATCCTGCTGACATCATCAACATATCTGCCTATTGCACACCTCCTCATATCTGGATGACGTCATCGTCATATTCGCAACATCAGGGGATCTCCACAAGGTGACTAGTGTTAGAAATATGACCCCCCTCGGACCTTGATGACGTCACCACATATCGGCATCAGGATGATATTCAGAAGATGACCGGATATTTGGAAATATCATCCTGATGCACAAATATCATGCTGCACTGTAGCTCCACGAAACATCAGGGTGATGTTAGATCATACCTGATATTTGGAAATATCACCCCGCACTAGACAATGCATGAAGCTGACAGGCGGATATCTCCCTTTGGAAATATCATGATGCAGACAGGCAGAAAAGCAGATATCACCCTGACATAAGAATGACGTCAGCATCATCAGGGTGATGTCTGGAAACATGATGATGATGACCTCCTCCTCGAAGAAAATATGATGCTGCAGTTGAAAAATGCTGAGGAGGCCCAGAGACTTAGAATATGTTTTGGATTTTTAGGGAAGGTGCCTGCATGTTTATATGCTTGAAGACTGACTACTCATGCAGGCACCAATAGTGGCTCTGTCTGGGGACGTGCAGGTGCAAGACTACAGCGAGAACCCCAGATCTCTGGGATGCAGACTAGTCCCTTATCCATTGGGCACAGAGTCAAATACTGCACTGACCTGCATCACCAAACACACTTGATGGCCTAAGGCCACCAAGAAAAGAAAAACCTGTATCTCCCTTTGTCAAACACTTTGTTTTCATCTGCATACATTGGATCAAGCTTGGAGATACTGTCGTGACCTTCCCATAAACAAACCTTGTCATCTGCACGTTCAACCCTCAGATTTGGCTTGTTATTGTCATCCCTGTGCAGATAACCTTCAGCATCCGGCAACAAGTGGATGCAGAATGTATCAGGCAATGCATACTCACATGGTATAGAACACAGGTTATCATCACTATGCATTACAAAATGATTTCCTAGCTGGACTGAAAATAAGAAACACTCAGAGTCCACCACACAGCTAGGAAGATCAGGGCTCATTGTATCATATGCTGGCACATCAAAAGAAAAGCCTTCAAATTCACAATTGTGCACATCATGCACACAATCATCTAGTACACCAAGCTGGAAAAGATCAGGCTCTGGCACCTCTTTACAATCACTTACCTGATGTACGTTGCTTCCTCTTTCATCAGGATAAGAAACAAAATCCAAGTCAAAAACCATGTCAAGATCCTCACCATACTCAGATACATCCTCATCACCATATGTGTCAAAAATGGGTGATCCAGGTGTCTCAGCCTCATCATGGTATGCCATTGGTTCATGGGCAACAGAACATGCATCTTCATCACCAATGGATTCATTTTGTGGAGGAGTATCAGCCTGTGTGTCATAAGCAAAATAGCCATCAAACAAAGAACAATCATGCTCTGCACTAGCACTTGTTTCAATCTTTGACTGCTCTTCATGATCCCCATGTGTTTGAAAAGAAGGCAATGGGTCACACATGGGACTATTTTTCTGATTGCTTATATCTTCTCTGTCTTGAGTACAATACTCACAATTATCTCCACAGGTCCATTCCAAAAGTTGCTCATTGCTGTCCACAACCATATCATTGTTTTCATGGTCAGATGCCTTATCATTGCAATGGGAATCCTCACTAGTCCTTTCACTGGCACCTTCAATATTCATCTTTTCATCTTCACATGATGCCTTAATTACTTGGTCATTTGCAGCTTCACAACTATTATTCACACCAAAGCCTGGGGACAGGGATATCAGCAAGTGCCCATTTCTGAATTTTTCTATATTTTCTACGAACTTGTATGCTACTTGCATATTTGTCACCTTGAAATCCCTCAGTATTGCACTAGAACCCTCCTCAAAAGCTTCAAAGAATATGCCAACACAGGCTGAAATATCAGGTCTGAAGACTTCTGGGATCTGTGAAAGGGCTACTGCAAACCTATGACTGAAATCAATACATAGCTCTTTATCTTGTTTTCTGATTTTCATCAATTCTGCAACAAGATCAGCAGGCTCTTTTGCAAATTCCTCTTTGAAACAATCAGTAAGCTCATCCCAACAGGCAAAAAATTTCTTTGGAAAGCTCAAATACCAGTCTTTTGCTTTTGCATCAAAGGACCTAACAAAAAACCTCATCCACATATCCTCATCTCTAAATGAATGTTTTCCCATGAACTCATGAAAATTTTGGATATGTGCATTCCCATCACACACACTGTGACCACTAAATCTAGGCATCTAACGGTATATCCTAGCAGGCATATTTTCTACTTTATAATCAACCCATGACAAATCCAGTTGGTCATACAAAGGATCAAAAGGGCTGACAGGAGTTTTAGCTTTCTGACTAGCAGACACAACAAAGTTATCATGATTTAATTGGGTCTGCCTAGCCTCTAAGAATATCAACCTATTTTTTATCTCTTCTATTCTTTTTGTCGACATATCATCCCCTTCTTCACTGAGTATGGGATAATACATATTTGGATTCATAAAAATCTTACTCTTAGACATCCTTTGTCTGCCTAAGACCTAAGGCTTCCCCCTGCATCTAACTTATGTAGTAAAACAACAAATATAAAGGGGAAGGAACAAGGTACCTTTTCTCATACAGATCCAGAAATCTGAACATCTTTCATCAAATAACATACATCCATCTTTCATGTGCATTCAAATCTTTTTTGCAAAGTCGCCACCTCTCCAAAGAGGACAAAATTTTTAATAGCTGAAAGCTACTTTTCCAGGTTCATTCCACCAGCAGAGCATCATTTTGTTGGTGACTCGGATGGGTCACAAATATATCACCAAGGGTGACTAGATATTACTTTTGATCAATAACATCCCCAGCGGAGTCGCCATTTTGTTGGTTTTTCTTCTGAATCAGCATCAGGGTTTGCCAGTTCCTATGCACATGCAGATTCAGCCAACTAATACAGGAGGTTGCGTGAGCTGCCTCCCCTTCACTTCTGGTTATGCCGCACCAAGGGGGGATCCCTATAACTCAAGATGTAACCTTGACTAGCTCAAAGATGGAAAGATCTAACTTGACAACAATAGGCAGAATACTCTCATGTATGGACCAAGATCTGCATGATAGATCACAAGGTGGGCAACATTCTTAGACATATATGTCTGGTTGGGTATGAGAACATGCAGGGGGTTCCTAATCCTACTCCTACAACTAACAGGTGGAAGTGATGAAATGGGTGGACATAATGTCCTGGATGCAAGACGAGGGGTTTTGGCTCATAACTACTGATCCAGGAGTAGACTGGTGCCTATCCATTGGGCAAGGAGTCAACTAGACATATACAACAGATGGTTTGCAACTTTCACTCGAGTTTCAGGGGGTTGGACTGATGCTTGCCTTACAAACATCACCCAAGAATGGGTATCTAACTGCCTCTACTTACAGATATCCCTGTTGACATGCAACTAGATTCAAAAGAAGGAGAATAACATACAACAAATGGAGACAAGCAGATAGACACATGCAATAAGCATTTTTCATATAATATTAACACTGAAACTAAAAATATGTGCAAAATACATTCATGTTGCAACTCATAAACTCCAAAATGGAATAAAACAGCCAAGATCATGCCCTGTTCTTCATTATTTACACAAAAATGCCTCAGGCCTTCAACAACCTCAACAATGGTAACACAGTCTGCCTATATCAGCCAGAAAGTGTACCACAAGCAATTAATTACATGGTCGACCAAAAATCCCGCCAAATACCAATCTCAGAAGGAATGGCACTCAGAAGTTATTGCTGCAGCAGACAAGGGAGGCCTCGAGCCTTGCGCCGCCATCTGGGGTCTTCATTCATAATTAGACAGCTTCATCATTTGTACCATTGCCCATACGCCTGCTACAGTCGCCATTGATGGCTCAACCACCCGCGGCCTACCTGGAAACCATCGCAGCACTCAAAAAGAAATTTCCCGCCAAAACGTATTTTACTGAAGGTTCAAGTTATGCAGGAACATTAATCCCACATGCATGGTGAGAAGACCACCTCAGTAGTTTAAAAACATGGCCACATGCATAATAAGCGTCGAGCGCTTTTGCCACACTCGACACACGCCTTTCTCTCCAAAAGCCCATCGGCCAAACTTCTACCATCGGCTCACCCCAAAAAACTCTCATCGATCTCAGTTGTCTCGCCGATGCCTACCTTACAATCCGCTCCATCGGCCAGAGATAGACCATCGGGCCAGCACAAAACTCCTTTGCCGATGCCCATGGTCTCGCCGATGCCTTCAAAAATCCTGATGACGTCATCAGCATATCCTGCTAACGTCATCAGCATATCTGCCTACTGCACACCTCCTCATATCTGGATGACGTCATCATCATATTCGCAACATTGGGGGATCTCCACAAGGTGACTAGTGTTAGAAATATGACCCCCCTCGGACCTTGATGACGTCACCACATATTGGCATCAGGATGATATTCAGAAGATGACCGGATATTTGGAAATATCATCCTGATGCACAAATATCATGCTGCACTATAGCTCCATGAAACATCAGGGTGATGTTAGATCATACCTGATATTTGGAAATATCATCCCGCACTAGACAATGCATGAAGCCAACAGGCGGATATCTCCCTTTGGAAATATCATGATGCAGACACACAGAAAAGCGGATATCACCCTAACATAAGAATGACGTCAGCATCATTAGGGTGATGTCTGGAAACATGATGATGATGACCTCCTCCTCGAAGAAAATATGATGCTGCAGTTGAAAAATGCTGAGGAGGCCCAGAGACTTAGAATATGTTTTGGATTTTTAGGGAAGGTGCCTGCATGTTTATATGCTTGAAAACTGACTGCTCATGCAGGCACCAACAGGATCAATATCTCCCTTGTGTTCAATTTTTTGATTTAACAGAATATCATGAAGGTGGCACAAAGGATGGACCGACACAAGAATAGTTGAGTATTCCAGCATCTACTTCAATAGAGGAGATAGAAGAGATCTTGGATAGCCATGTGGGAAGAAGTACTCGGAATAGGCAATATGAAGAATATCTGGTGAAATGGAAAGGAAGGTCTGTTGAAGATTCTTCTTGGTTGTCTAAGGTAGAGGTTGACCGTTTGGGTTTTCCTCACACAAACACCTAAGACGTGACAGAGTCACTTCTCAAATTACCCTAGGTGTCTGATGTAAGAGCATCTAGTGGTGTAAGGGCAATCTTGCATCACCCAAAAAGAAGTTGATTCAAAATCATTGCATTTGTTTTCATTTCTTTCCATAATTAGTGTGTCTGGTTCCATAATCTCTTGAATAATGATGTAGGACTTTCAGTTTTTCCAAATTGCTAAAAATAGTAAACTACCAGTTTTGGAAAGTTTAACTACCATTTTAGGAAAGTTTGCATTTGGGCACAGATGGAAGAAAAAATTTATAGGGAGATTCGTAACTGAAATATAAGATCTTTGGCGAAGGAATCAAGCAAAGATCATTTGTGAGCTGAAAGATATTAAAGTTTTTGTTTTCCGAAAAGCCCTTGAAAATTTGTGAAATGACATATGAAGCACTAAAACGTCCCATAACGTCCCAAAAATTTGTTGGAAATCTATTTATGAATTTTTGGTGTGATAGTTCACATTGCAAGCTTTCCAATGCTTAAAATGATTTGTCAATCGAACACCCGGATCAAAAGTTATGCTTCCCAAAAGTTGACCTACTTTTGGAGGGAGCTGCAAATTTTGAAATTTAGCTAGAGGCTGCCAAAAAGTGCTATTTATGACTATTTTGGGAACCCTATGCGGGTAGTAGAGTTAAGGGGGAAGTGTAGAGTCAAGAATAGGTAGGAAAACAGAAACCCTAGCTGATTTGGGGTTACAAAAGGTAGAAGATTCCAAAGCCTGGTGAGGTGTAGCTGTAGTGTGTTGCAGCCCATGGACGATTGATTCCTCTGATTGTAATTGAGTTTCTGTAATGTAATGAGTTGTCCAAATCAATCAAAGAAAGTTTTGTTTTCTGTGTGCAATTTCTGTTGTTGTGTGTTTTATGATTTACCCCCTTCATCACCATAGGTACATTAGCGCGGATGTTAAACATAATTCAAGATCCATATCTTCCCCTCTTATTCTTCATCAAGAAATTAGGCTTTACATGACTAGGGCGCGTGGAAACCATCTTAGACCCAACCTTTGAGAAACTACGTCCTAGCCTTGGGGCCTATACACGGATGGAATTACTCTACCTCTCCCCACAATACCTAACAATCCTTTAAGGATGAAGTAATAAAGGTTATCAGAAATATGACCTTTATGCTAATATCCCCTTATACTATGGAATTAACCATAATTATTATTATACCATTTATCATCATAGTGCATGAATAGAGACATTCATGTCTCAAATCAGAATACTGTTATATGGTATCCTTGTTCTTATACAATTGTTCATTATTGTTATGGGTAGATCTTAGGTCTGCACTTATGAATGATTAACTATACTAATATTAGTTACTAAATGTATGGTTCCTTTATGAATTCTAATAGATATGACATCTCATTATAATCTATAAACACTCATATGAGATGGATTCATATTAACTATGAAAACTAATAGTATGATACTAATAACATGATATGCATATCTTACCTATTATGATTACTAATAACGTGGTATGCATATATGACTAACTATGAACAATAATAATTGTCATATGCATACTAACCATGATCTATGTATTGAGATGCATACTAATCTAACTCCTATCTATGCATACCTATAAATATGATGTTAACTCAGAATGGTCAATAAGATATGCAATACACATTATTATATTAATCCATACTATAATGGAAATCATACCTTTTTATTATATTTCTTTCTTTCTGCCCCTTTATACTCAATTTAATATATGTTTTGGTAGTCTTTATTCTCTTTTATACTCAACAAATATATATTGATCCTTGTTTCTTCCTTCAAATCCTATATACTTCTTTTGATCTACTCCTCTATTAGAGATAATATTCCCTCTATATTCCCATTTCAATCTGCATTCATAACCTCTATATATACCTTCAAACTTTCATGAAGAGAGACATCCCTTGACAAGGGTGATGTCCTTACACATAGACATCTCTCTTTAAACTTAATCATTGCCCCTTGTTGAACGTAGCCTTTTGTATAATTACTAATGATCACTACTTCTATATTAATGATTCCTTTTAAGAATCGCTGCTACCTTGTAATTATCATAATGGTCACCGTTGTCTTTATAAGACTTATTAATCATTGTCTCTAGTATATTAATCATTGCTTTAGTAATTATGAATCGTTGGTCATTAATAGTTATTTAATAATACTAACAACTAATACTCTTTTTCTTTTTATCACTGCCTGTCCATTGCCTTATCATGGACTGCAACACTATGATTTGCCTTATGCCAATCGTTGGAAATATACCATCGTATGAATGGTATATAATCGTTGTATTATATACATAGTTATTTTATATGGATATTATAATAATATTTAAATCATTAATATTTATATTAATATAATAGTATTTAAATTTATATTTATATTTATATTTATAAATATAATAATATAAATATATTATATTTTAATTATACTAAAATATTCATATAATAATATTATTTAATATTATTTATTAAATAATATATATTAATAATATATGTTTATACGTAATTATTTCTATCATTCAAATTGATGTTTTGTGAAAGCAACTTCCATCTTTTATCATGATGTTTAAATCTTTAATTTAAATAATGCCTTAATATTGGGACATGACATTGGAGGAGTGGAACACAACTCAAAAGACATATGAAGTAGGGTGCAAGCATTAAAAATTAGAAATTTGGTGAAAATGAAGTATTCCAAGCCTTTGTTTAGAATAATCAATTTTGCCAATGGCAATTTCAAAATCACCATGGTGATTGTGAAACTATCACTGTAGTTTCATGTACAAAAATGTTAGTTGTGTCAATTTGTCAAATATTCTAAAATAGCCTAGGTTTGTATCCCCCTTTGAAGATAGTGGATTATAAGTGAGTTTTTTACCTCATTTTTGTTGGAGCTTTCTCCCAAAAGTCAAGTTCTCTAGGGTAAATCCTTGTCTTCAACTTTGTGGTGTTTATTAGAAAAAGGTGTTGTGTTATACACTTTGCACAAGAATAAAATATTTTGATTATGTAAAATAAATATTTATTTGTAGTGCATCTTTAGTGATGTGTTTAGCCACATTAAATATTCATTTGGGTCCACTTGTAAAGTTGGTTAGATATTTTATGTGTGAGAGACATAGGACAAATATTTAATATTTGTGGTAAATATTTAATTTTGGAGTCAATGCTTTTGTGCTCTCATGGTTTTGAGACATATGGTTTAGCCAATACCACTTGGTGGTTTTGTGGGAGTTTGATTCTATAAAAGCAAGCACATGTTTAGTGGTTGAGGTTGGCTGTCATTTTTATTGAACTTTCTTAAAGAGTGCATATGTGAAGCATGGCATGGCATGTGTGGTTGCTTGGACACATGGAGGATGCATTGGAGGAGCTTGATGTTTTAGAAGTGTTCATAGAAACTCTATAAGTGTATTGTAATGTTTCATTGCTAAATAATACATTTAGTGTGGATGCTTTTGGAGGCTAGGTTTTTCCCTCTTAAGGGTTTTTCCAAGGTATATCTTGTGTTATCTTGTCATATGTTTTTTGATATTTGTATTATGGTTATTCTGTAAGCTTACATGCATTATTTTCTCTCATAGGGTTATGTAGGAAATGGTTTGATCAACCTGTAATTTCCTAACAGTGTCTTTTCTCTCAATTCCCTTCAAGTTTATTGTTAATTAACTTCTTTAGAAAGTCCAGTTCATTAATCATTCATTATGATATTAATGTGATGACTACTTGTAAGGCATAGTTTTCTCTAGTTTATAGATCGAGTGAACCCTTGATTTTTCCTTGTCAAAGTTAAATTTTGATGCTATATCTCAATTAACAATCTAGAAACTTATAAATGACAATATCCCAATGGAGGAGTATATCTATTTTCTTAATGGTGCTCCTCGTGTTTGCTATATTTGTCACAATCAAGAATTTCTAAAGCATGCTTTCATTGGAGTTGCCAAATTGCTAGATCCAACTTGTCTATTGTTTTCAATGACATTCCTTCCATATTTAGCTATAAATCCCTTGGAAACATGTTATTTTGACATTATAAACCTCCAACAATGTAATCTCTAGATCTTTCACTATAGTTGTTTATCAAAGATATATGAGATTTAATAGATGTATTGGTGTGTTTACTAATGCTTGTACTCCTTTGGGAGTTATTAAAAATAAATTTACTATGGTATTCTTATGCATATGTCTAATATGTCCAAGGTCTCAAGAAATGTTTTCCTTACTAATACTTATCTCACCAAACAAATGACAAAGATCCAACAACAAATGAAGAAACTTAAGGACACTCAATCCAATATGAACAAAAAACTCAAGAAGATTAATGGAGCAGTGACACAATTGTCCAAATGAGCACTACTCTTATAAAATACAATAAACTCAATCAAATGAATCTATAGTACATCCAAACTATGCATATAGTTGTTTGGGGTATATCTTTTAAGATGGGGTCAATTGAGAGAACCCGTCATAGAAGATACTTGACAATTTCTACTTGGGAGGGTCTTTGTACTCTTAGCTATACTCTTTCATATTAGCTATTTTGACTTTGCACTTGATTTAAGTTAACTTGTTATATTTATAACAAGTTAAAGTCAATGTATTTAAAGGAAGAAAAACTATTCTACTTATAAAAAATCAAATTAATGCATTATTAGATTGTATTAAAATAATCTCAATATATTATAAATAAGATTTATTTTCTTAAACACTATCTACATATGATTAAGATAGTATTCAACTTATAAATTTTCATAGTGATCTTTCAAAAAGAATTTAGATTATTACCATTTTTAAGAAATACAATATGTTTAAATAGCAAATCCAAACTTTCCAAACTTTTATTTTATAAATATTTTGTAAGAAACGTGGTAGAAATTTTAATATGAAAAAACTTTAGGGAGAAGGTTAGATGAAATTTTGTCTAATAATTTTTTTTTAAAGTAAGATGATAATAGATTAAATGTCTACTAGATATAAATTGATTGACCTTGAAGTTCCCTTATTATAAATTCTACCCAAATTCTAGTCTCATTATTTTTATGAATATAAATAAGATCCCTTTTCTTGCATATGTAAAGGGGCCATCTAAAAGGAAGCATGATGTTTGAGGTTTCCTATGTAATAGTGATAGGTGATGTGTTGGATTCCTTAGACTTGTGATGTTCCCCATGACTCAGCTTGGAAGCATCCTCCTCACTTGCTTCCATATATTGAGGAATTGCAATTTTATTTCCTTTACCATTAATGTTATCAACTTGTTTCACATTTTTATCAATAAGATCTTGAATTATATTCTTTAATATAATACACTTACCAATAGTGTGGACATGTATCTTATGATAATCACTAAAAACATTAACATCAAAGTGCTTTGGGACATATTTTATCTATCAAATTTCTTAATGAGTGGTAAGGTGATAAGTTGTTTGTGTAGAAGTTGTTGTAATACTATGTGATGAGGTATTGAAAATATAGGATAATTGGTTTAGCCACAAAAACCATTTAATTGTATGTATTTAAACATTGTAGAAATAAATAACAAGATTGCATAGAACATAGAAATTATATTGGGAAAGCATTCATTTAAAAACCCCACAAAGCATCATTCCTTTCATTGACAGAACTTACATTGTCTAATTTATAGAATTGAGAACCTGGCTTTTAATCTCTCCTCTCCTCCTTCCAAATATAGGACTCAACTTCGTCTTGCATATTTTTACCAAATAGAAAAACATATATTCAATGATATATTTCCCACACTTGGTATTTCTTTAAATATAGGATGGATGCAACCATCTGATACAATTTGGTGGTTATAGTTTTTCATTAACTTATATGATTAACAATTAATAATAATCTTTTATAATCAATTATTAATTAATTAACCCCCCTAAATTTATATATGTCTTATAATGCTATAATATATAGGGCTAAACCTTATACCTTAATTAATAATTGAATATAAAATATTATTGTTAAATATTAAATATATGCCTTAATGAAAAGGTATAACCACCATTAACCCACCCAAATGTATATATGACTTATAATGTTATAATATATAAGGCCAAACCTTATATCAAGTATAGCATTATTAATGTTATTGGGACCACTTTAAATAAGTGTGGCCTCTTGATAAAAATTATGTCCTAATTCTCCCCCTTAATGTTTATAGGGGATCATGTTGTCAATTTCTTTAAAAAGAAAAAAATGAAGATCCTCAATGACACAAGACTTCTTTGACTAGCATGCCATAGGGATAAAATATATCCCAAGAAATGAATCATGCATTATAGACTACATGATAAACCCCTTGTCATAATTTATATCTTGGTTTTCTTAGAATGATGCAATACAAGGGACTTACAAAGTTTCTTATCAGAGGCCTCATCAAAAATTAATGCTACGTAAAAGCACAAACCTGTGTCACACTTTTATAAAGGAAATAACCAACACTGATCTAATTTTTTAACTCGAATCACTACAAAGTAACGTATATGTTCTAAATTTTAAAATGATGTAACCTAATAAAATGTAGATTTTTTAGTGTATTCTATGTTTCTATTTTTTAAAAAAAATTTAAAAAATTATTTAAATGTAGTATTTTATAAAATTGACACTATAATTTAGTAGCTAATAAAATGTTGAAAAATAAGGTTGAATGGGATGTCATACTTTATATAGTAAATTTCATTTATTTTCCTTTTATATTTTTTTTGTGTATTCATAGCTCAAAACTTTAGTACGTGGATTATTTTCTTCCCCAATTTGATAAATATATATTTTTAAATAAATCTTAGAAGTTGTGTGTAAGGAAAACGCAACTGTATCGATGGGACGTCAACTTTTGTCTTCATTATTTATCCAAAATATGAAAAAAATTATGTCATCTTGACAAGAAATCTCTCCTCTAGTGCATCATATTTTTTTCAAATTTTTTTGATAAAATTTACTATTTTCTCTTGAGAGGACAATCAACACCATATTTTGGTGCTCATGACCTACTTTTAGTAGAAATAAGAAATAAAATATAAACACTAATTGAAATGTTTAAAAAATTATATTTTTACAAAGTAGATTGATTGATCTACTAAGGGTATTTTTAGATTCTTTTAAAATGATTATTTGCACGAGTAGGAATTGTTAGAGCATCAAGTTTTTCAAATAATTTTATTTTTTTGGTAAATGAGCCCCAAAGTGATGCTACATATACATTTTAGTGGACAGTTCCAATTGGAAAAGTTGTGGCCTAGATCTAATTTAGCTAGAATGAATCCAGATAGAACATAAGTTTCACCAAAATTGACTTTTAGTTGGAAATACTTAAATTCATTTATGCTAATAAGTTGGAACAAATTGTGACACAACTTTGAACTTTTACTTCCCTATTAGGTTTTGATGCCCCTATTTGGCTCTCATTTACAAACGCTCCACTTAACATGGGTATTATTTATTATAAAGGTGCTTCTTTACAATGTACATAGGACTTGGATCCTTTTTATAATGATTTGTCAATTGAAGATAAATATAAAGGAGAGATACAACAATATATAGTCTATAGGTCTTACAAGTGCCTTTCTTTTTAGTTTAGGTCTTATCTAATGCCTCCCTAAACTTTTATAAATGTCTTTCCTATAGGTATAAGCCTTAGCAAATGCATTTTAGGTCTTACAAGTGTCTTTCCTACAAATCTATGATTTATATACAAAGTTAGCCACTAGGATGTTTCATTTCCATGCACACTCCTCATTGGAAACTCCTTGAGGCCCAAGATTATTATAAAGTTATAGGATTTGGTACTACATAAAGGATTTGTCAACATATCTACCACCTAATCATTAGTTTGGTAGAACTAGAGTGTAAATTTTGTTGGAGTACTTGACAACACTCAGAGGGGGGTGAATCAGTGTTGTAGAAAACAAAACTAGTTTAAACACTTTTATTGCAAGTTTTGACAACTGAAGTGGATGCTGGTTTAGGTACTTATTAATGCAAGTAATAGAGCATTAAAGAGATAGACAAACAAGTACAATAAGCAAATGAAATAGATAACAAATGACACCATAAGACAGAGATTTTCAGGAGTGGAAAACCCTCTTGGTGTAGAAAAACCACTCAGTAAAGTGCCTCACTGGCTACAGAAAAATATCTCACTGACTTTTTATCACTACCTCACTGGCTTGTTTTCATGATTGCCTCACTGGCATATTTCAATCAATACAATGAATAATATGAAACAATACAGAGGGTTACTGTGTTCCTCTACAATCCAATCCTTGACTGTCTCATTATTTGAGACTCAAGAAACAATGCAACAGCTCATTAACATTCTGGTATAACCTTAATGATAGTGCAATTAACACAAATCATGAAAACTTAGATCAAATGTTTACAATATGCCATTTTATACAACTTTACAAAGTCTTCTTTCTCTCATGAAATAGTTTGTATATGTAACTAAACTTCTTCAACTGTTTCAGGTAGTCTTCAACTGTACAAGTAACTATCAAAGGAACATGTTCGAATAGACCCATGTGGAACAATATACAATGCCTTTGAAGTAAAGCTTTAGCCATAGTTTGAGTCTTGTATCAACAAATCTTTAACCATATATCATGTTCAAACTATTTAATGAAATAAAGAATGCTTTGACAAACTATAAAACCAGCATGTAACCATGCCAAAAACAGAGCACCATGAAACTGTCTCAATACCCATGCAAGAAACCCTAGGGTAGAGTTAATCTTTCAAACCCTAATTGTTCCTTCAAAGATAAGTAAAGTATGAAATGGTCTTCAACTTATAACTGAAACCCATCTCAAGATAAAGTCAAAAAACACCATTTCAAAAACCTGACATATACAGCTCAAGAAGAACAACAGAGCCTATACAGTATTCCCTTTTTCTCATGTAATAGAAAATATCAAATGAAGCTTCACTAATGTCATTTTAATCAATTTTTATCTTTATAAGAAACCAAAAAGAAACTTCTTCAAGCACCCAAACGAAGAGTATCACCTGATTTGATATGTTTTGTATGCCTCAGAAGGAAATCTGTCGAGTAGACTGTGAGTATGACCTCAAGAATAATTGCCTACCTGCACCTTTAACTCTAAGCATTGTCATTTCATAAGAAATCTCCATCATGATAACCAAAAACTTGCAACATTTTTTATAATGATGAAACCCTAAGTAGACTGCAGTTTCGACATTATGAAATGATCATCAATACACACTTTTTGCCAAATATACCAAAGATATCAATGGCACCAGTTAACCCTAAATGAAGCAAGTAAGCGTCAACACAAAAACATAACCTTTTGACTTGAAGAGTACCGACAACCTGCCGATCAGATTAACCTTTTAAGTGGCCTGATGAATGCCTCATGCTTTTTAAATGATTTTCAAGCTATATCAAGTAAATAACCTTTATCAATTAATGACACATAAAATGATGTCTTATTAGTGACTTTTATCACTTCAAAAAATGACATGTAAAGATGAAGACCTTGGCTTTGTATTTGCATCTTGCTTCAAAAACATCATAGCAATAATGACCTTGAGATAAATAACCTTACAGTGTGTCATGATATAGAGGATATCATAATGCCAATTTAAAATAAACTGATACAAGTGTGTCCATTGTAATTTCAATCAAAGATACCCAATGAAACCAATGATGCTATAATCAACATGCATCTGTAGAGTATGCAACATGTACCTATAGAGTATGCCTCAGCCAAACAAGAATACCATATACCATATGCAAATTGGAACATCAAGGATCATAGCATAAAAAGCATAGCATGGAAATGTAACATGATATCATATGAATATCATATGCCAACTGTTGTAATATCATCAAGAGATCATGAGAGCATGTGCCCAACTGTTGTATGCCAAGAACCATGAGAGTATGTGATTGTCATCAAGGACAACAACTGGAGAGGAGGACAATAAACTCCTCCTTTATCTTTGAGGGCAAAACACAACTCTCACTCCCCCTTTTGCATCAAAGACAAAGGGAGAAAGAAGTGTGCCAATGCCTCAAGTAGAGATCAAAAATCAAAAACCAACATGCTATGGAAATGAGAAGCAAAAATAGAAACTGTAAATCATACCATGACTGTCCAAAGAAGCATAAACATCTAGAATGGCCTGAAAGACAACTGCACTATCAATATAATAGAGATAAGTATATAAATCACCATGTATCAAAACAAGGACAACAAATGAAGATGCCAAGCAAAAAATAGAGAAATAACTATTATATGAGTAGAGTATCACTGTCACCAACATCAAGAACCAACTGAAATCATCAAAATGGATAGCATATATCAATGATCAAGTATCAAGCACCAGGATAACAATTGAACATACCACTGTTCCAATGAATCAAAGTATCAACCAAACAAATGACAAACATCATGTTGGTATTTTTCCTAGACTGGATGCTTGTTCCCAGTCACCCCTACAAAGTAACCATCAATGATCGACAGGATTCCCGAGCCAGGGGCCAATAGTATAGGAGATAGACTCTATAAATATCTCCTCTTCTTCTTTAGGCTCTATAGAACCAAGGGGGGTATTCCCTACTCAATATCTATGAAATGCATCCATGGATTGGCTGGGATGTTGATACAAAGCAGATAAATCCTCTCTTATGTAGACCAAAACTGTGAGATAAGTGCAAAGGGGCTAGCTTCGGGCCTATATTCAGTTGTAGACAGAGGATTTTAGGTCCTAAAACTACTTCTAAAGTCCTAAAAGTTTTGAAGTTGAAGTTTGAGTTTGATTTATATATGGATGCAAAACTAGGAATTTAGGTTACAACAAAGATACCAGACCAGATCGGTGCCTATCCAGGGCTCGGAGTTAGTAGACATATATATGTCAATGTTTACCACAGACCTAAGACAGTAATCAGATTTCAAGGGGTTTCTAAAATGTCTGCCTTATAGACAATACCCAAGAGAGAGTATTTAGTTATTTCTGCTTATAAACATCCTTACTGCAATGTATTCTTCTCAACACTTAATCCAAAACATTCAATCTACTCCTGGAGCAGAAGTAAGAGACTAAGTATTCAATATAGAAAACCTATATTCTAGAATCTATAACACCCCTTAGATGTTCAAAGTCAGAAGAAAAACACATTCAGTCTGGAGACAAATAACAAAACACACGCAATGAAGCATTACTCATTTAAATCAACATGAAATTGATAATTCTGTGCATAATACATACAACATACAACTCATAAACTCGCAAAGACACCTGAAATAGAGTCACCAGAAAGTTGTATTCCTATTGCAGCACCAAAATTTGTCCAGTTTTTCAACAACAAATGAGTAACATAGTCTGGCTTATATACCAAGACTGTGTGCCCAGCAAAATTAATTACAAGGCAAATCAAAAATCCGCCAGATTTAATGCATGAGGAATGGCGCTTAGTAATATTCAATGCTACGGAGAGACCAAGAGGAAGGAGCAGGTGGAATCAGGATCTGCACTGCCGCTCAAGGATTTTCATCTTCAATCAGGTGGTTGACCTATCAACACAACCCATACTTCCCTGCACAATCTACCATTAGAGCCTCAACTACCCACAGCCTCTGGAATGCAGCAATGGCATGCCTCTGAAGTTTCCCGCCCAAAAATAGCCACACACACATAGGAAAAACCCCTCGCTGCAGGTTCAAAACAAAGCCGTCAATCCACTCCTATCGTTGAGATCCATGGCTCAAAAATGCATTGACTAGTCGTCAACCAGTGAAAACGCGCCACGTAGGCACTTCACGTTTCTATCGTTGACATTTTCTCCTTTTATTTTGCCTTTATCTCTTTTGTATATGCAAATCCAAATGCATATACAACATACAAGGCGAACGTCAAAAGTTATAGAACAAACTGGAATTCAGTTTAGGTCCGGCTTGTATCTCCATCCTACATCCATCGCTTTGTACATTACACATATACAAGCGCAAAACACATACAAGGCGGATTCCAAATATTTCTTCTACTGGATTGGAACACTTCTTGGAATCCAGCTTGTACCCTATCATTGTACATCGGGTTGTATATCGACATATACAAACATTTATGCAAGTCACGGACCCCAAATAATTATACAGCAAGCTAAAACCTTCATCGGGTCCAGGATGTATCTCCTTAATGTATATTTTGTTTGTATGCAGAATATACAAACACAAACATACAAGCAGGGAATCTTTTTAGAATATGTCCGTGATGCATCTAATCATTGTATGTGCGCCCGAATGTATATTGCATATACGTTTCACCTTGTACATCCATGGCACTGTTCACTTTGCATGTCACCGGCCTTTGTATAATTTTCAATGTACATTCCCTTGCACATACAAACAAGGAATCTTCTCCAGAATATTCTTGCAAAGCATCTTTTCCTTTGTATGTTTTTCCTTGCATGTTCTACATACAAGCCCGATATACAAGTAGGACCGATATACAAATGGCGAATATTCCCAGAATCTTTCAGAAGATTCACCCAATGTATATGCAACCAGATATACATTAAGAAATGCATATAACTCAAAATTTTCACCATCTCTAGAAGTCGATTGGGATTTCACAAGCTTGTCAACAGATTTGACCTTTGCATACACAGAATTTAGCATTTTTCTCAAGTGCGATAGGAAAAAGTAGTAAAATACTGCATGTAAGTCAAGGAGCAATTCAAACTAAGGCACTAGGGGCTTGTGGGAATAAACACAGGAACTTGCAGACCCAATTTCAGAATCCTAATCCTAGGTGAACACCACCAGTGGCTCCGACTGGAGATGTGCAGACGCAAGACTGTAGCGAGATCCAAACTACTCCAGGGCAGACCAGACAAAACGCAAAACTAAAAACATAACCGACTACACAAGGCATGTACAAAATATTTACAACTAGTTTACAGTGTGCACAGAAGGTAACCATTATAAGAAGTAAAGCTTCAGGAACTGACCGTGCACTGGCAATTCCAATAATTCACCACTTAGGGCTTGGAGAAAGTAAGAATCTCCTCCATGAGTGTCACTGATTAGGTACGGGCCCACCCATAAGGGCTCAAATTTGTCATGCTTGCCCTTATCCTGGTTTCTTGCATTCCATACAAGGACCAAATTACCTCTCTAAAACTTTCTTTCTGTAGTTCTCTTATCAAATAGATATTTTACCGCTTGTTGTCTTTTGATGTTTGTTTTTTGCGCTTCCCGTCTCATTTCATCCAGTGCAACCAGTTGATTTATTCTTTCAATCATTGAGTCTTCAATCTCCTCCTCATTTTCTTGCATGAATTTATAAACTGGTAGGAGGTTGATGACAGACAATCTAGCTGCTGTACCATATACTAATTCAAAAGGTGATCTCCCAGTTGCTTTCTTGACTGTCACTCTATTAGCCCATAATGCCATTTTTAGCCTTGAATCCCAAGCCCTTTTGTTTTTACCTACCATCCTTTTTACAATTTTCATGAGGCTTTTGTTGCTTGACTCAGCTTGACCATTTCGATGTGGGTGATATGGTGATGCATGTAACAAATTAATTCCATAATTACTGTAAAAATCAGTAAATTCACCAGATCTGAAGCACATAGCATTATATGTGACTAATTTTACCGGTACTCCAATGTTAGATCTAGGGCATACAACTGAGAGGGGGGTGAATCGGTTGTATAAAACTTGCTTCTATTTCAAACACTTGAATCTTCTTTGTTATTTAATAGCATATCAATTAATCATTCATGAAAGCATAAAGCATAAACACCAGAGCAGATATTCATCAACACATCAGACACCAAGATTTTGACGTGGAAAACCCGGTCAAGGAAAAAACCACGGGGTGATTAACCCAAGGATTATTCTCTGTTAGAAGAATAAGAAAAATAGATGGCACATGCCAATTAGGGCTCACTGCCCAAGCACACTGCTCACAAGAGGCACACTGCCTACAAGAGACACACTGTCTACAAAGTAACAAGTATTACAAACTTGAACTGGAGATTGACATCTTTACAATGCCTGGATCAGTTCCATTTAAGCCCAAAAACTCCTGCTCTGCCTTTCCCACTTCTCTTCACTATATCATACTCATCACCACAAGACGCACATCAAAATGAATTCACAATCCCTTATTTATACAAGGCATTGACTTAGGAACAATCATCTAAGTCGGCAAACATCTACAAGATCATTCGCAAGACGTGTAATACATCCAATCGGCCAGTCTCAAGAAGAACACCAATATCCGTGGTTATTCTTCAAATGCAAACTCTAACTTCAATGCGGACCGCCAATAAGAAATGTACACAACCCAAAGATCACCAAAACCTTTCCTGAGTCATCAATAACATCCACACTTTATCAACTTACTGGAATTCTTCTGTTCTTCATCCGAAACTTCAAGAACACAGTCTGCCCTCACTGTCATAATGAAAAAGGTGCTTTCGAACCTCCAAACCATGAACAAATCTGGTTGTCACTTCACACGAACTTCTTAAACACTCCCTCCAATCCGCAGAATGGGATAATGCAATTCCGGAGCTCACCGGACCAATCTGTGACACTCTGTCACCACTGAACACCTGCTAGAACCAGTTCTACTTGAGTGATCATAACTTCTTCAGATCTTCATGCGGACCTTTGACATCTTGACTGGAACATCTCAAGACTCATATCTACAAACCCTTTAAACCGCATCCTCTGATCCTCAACCTATTGAGGACTTTTGCCTTCTTCTCATCACTGTTCTTCACTGTTCCTGATTGAGACTAATTTCCTCAATAACCTCAGCACACAACTCATCCAATCCTTCTTATTAATGCAATATAAGTATGTTGACATCAATGACAACACTGGTTAACCTCATACTTGCAACAATCTCCCTCTTTGTCATTGATGGCAACATATGATGTGAAAAACCATCAAGACAAGAAATTCTCCTTTCTATCACAACTCCCCTTATCAGCAACAACTCTTCACATCTCTTCTTTTCCTTTACTGCTCCCCCTTTGATCATCAACCATTTGTTTTTCACATGTCTTCTCTCCCCCTTTGACATCAATGGCAAAGGGCTCATACTTGCAATTCTAACACATCAGAATCATACCAGCTGCTCCCCCTTAGTAGCAGCTCCTCATCATCAATCTGGATCACAAGATATGACTGTGATATCCACTGGACTGATGCACATTAGTGCATCCTAGTTCATCACCGGAGGGGCCATGACCCCTAACTTCTCCCTGAGATACTCAAAAGAGTCCTTGGGAAGAGGTTTAGTAAAAATATCTGCAAGCTGATCCTTGGAGGGCACATACTCCAATCTGACTTCACCCTTGTTCACTTGCTCTCTCAGAAAGTGAAATTTGATAGATATATGCTTGGTCTTAGAATGCAATACTGGATTCTTAGAAATATTTATTGCACTTGAATTATCACAGAAAATTGTGATAGGCTCCTCATATTCTACTTAAATATCTCTTAGCATTTGCTTCATCCACAAAAGTTGAGTGCAACTACCTGCTGCTGCAATGTATTCAGCTTCAGTTGTAGACAGGGATATTGCCCATTGTTTCTTGCTTAGCCAAGAAACTAACCTTTTTCCCAAAAAGAATGCTCCTCCACTTGTACTCTTCCTATCATCCACATCTCCTGCCCAATCTGCATCTATATATGCATGAAGAGAAAAATTATGATCTCTAGGATACCATAGACCATACTCAACTGTTCCTTTCAAGTACCTAAAAATTCTTTTGATTGCCATGACATGAGATTCTCTAGGATCAGCCTAGAATCTTGCCATAAGACCAACAACCTACATTATATCTAGTCTAGTTTGAGTGAGATACAATAATCCTCCAATCATTGATCTGTACTTTGTCTGATCTATCTTAGGAGAGTCATCATCTTTGCTCAACTTACATCCGGTAGCCATTGGAGTGTTCATATGCCTTGAATCTTCCATTCCAAATTTCTTCAATAGTTCTTTCAGATATTTAGTCTAAGAGATAAAGATTCATTTCTCTGTCTGAGTAATTTGCAGACCCAAGAAGAAATTTATTTCACCGAGCATTGACATTTCAAACTCACTTTTCATTTGGTTTGCAAAGATTTTGCACATACTGTCTCTTCCTCCAAAGATGATATCATCAACAAATACTTCAACAATCAAGATGTTTTCATGATCAATTTTGAAATATAGGTTACTATCAGCAGTACCTTTGTTAAAACCAATCTTTAAAAGATGTTTGTCCAGCCTTTCATACCATGCTCTTGGAGCTTGCTTTAGACCATACAGTGCCTTCTTTAATTTGCAGACCATATCACCATGCTCAGATAACTGGAATCCATCTGGTTGTTCAATGTACACCTCTTCTTCTAAGTCACCATTCAAGAAAGAAGATTTGACATCCATCTGATACACCTTGAAATCTTTGAAGGCAGCAAATGCAAGAAATAGTCTGACTACTTCAATTCTTGCCACCGGAGCAAAGGTTTCCTCAAAATCAATCCCTTCTATTTGAGAGTAGCCTTTGCAGACTAATCTGGCTTTATTCTAATTACTTCACCAACTTCATTTAGTTTGTTCCGGAAGACCCATTTGGTTCCAATCACATTCTTGTTACTAGGTCTAGAAACAAGATCCCAAGTGTGATTTTTCTCAATTTGCATCAACTCTTCCTCCATTGCTTTGGTCCAATTTTCATCATTGCAGGCTTCATTTATTGTCTTAGGTTCAATCTTTGAAATCAGACAACATTCATCTAAATTTTGAGCAATTTTCCTTCTAGTTTGCACACCTTTGCTTTTGTCACCTATGATCTAATCTTCTGAGTGGTTCAGTCTTACATACCTTAGAACTTTGGGAGTTTCTTGCACTTTTGTTTCTTGATCAGGCTCATTCAGACCTATCTCTTCTTCCTGATTTACCGGATCAGTCTGAATCAGACTTTCAGGAGAGGATTGAGTTCCTTGAACCAGAACACCATCCTGATCATCTTCATCATACTCATAAAACCTTGAGGGCTTCTCAATTCCTTCATCAACCTTCACATTTGTACTTTCTATCATCTTTCTCAGTCTCTTATTGTAACACCGGTATGCTTTGCTTTGAGTGGTGTAACCCAAGAAAATTCCTTCATCACTTCTAGCATCAAACTTTCCTAGATCTTCATCTCTTTTAATGTAACATTTGCTACCAAATACTCTGAAATATCTCACAGTAGGAGTGATGCCAAACCAAAGTTCATAGGGAGTCTTACCGGTATTGCTTCTGATTTGAACTCGATTGAGAGTGTAGACTGCAGTGCTAATAGCTTCTTTCCAAAACATCTAGGGAACATTTGCTTCCATTATCATTATCCTGGATGCTTCCTGGATGGTCCAGTTCTTTCTCTCTACTACTCCATTCTACTGTGGAGTCCTAGGGGCAAATAATTATCTCTTTATACCATGCTTCTCACAAAAATCTATGAATTCACCGGATGTGAATTCACCATCTCTATAAGACATCAGACATTTCAGTTTCAATCCGGTTTGATTTTCTACCATAGCCTTGAAGATTTTGAACTTCTCAAAAGCTTCTGATTTCTCTTTTAGAAAGGTAACCCACATTATCCAGGAATGATCATCAATCAGTAACATGAAATATCTATCACCTTGTATACTCTTGATTCTTGTTGGACCACATAGATCAGTATGAACTAATTCCAGTAATCCTATAGAGGACTGATCCTTGCTTTTGAAAGAGACTCTGCTCTGTTTACCTAGCTGACATTCTTTGCACAAACTATTTGTAGGTTTTGCCAACTTTGGAAGATCTCTTACAGCCTGAGTATTGCTTATCTTGATGATGTTATCAAAATTTACATGACACATCCTTCTATGCCATAACCAACTCTGATCAACTTGAACAAACAGACAACTTTTATTAGTACCAACTAGATGGAAGATATTACCTTTTGTTTGAGTACCGGATGCAATCTTAGTTCTGGAGCTTTCAAAGATCCTGCATCTTCCATTCTTGAACCAGAGATCATAGCCTTTGTCCACCAACTGACCAACACTGAGAAGATTGTGCTTCAATCCTTCAACATATAGTACATTACTGGTTTTGTTCTTTCCATCAAAAGAGATAGTTCCCCTACCTCTGATTCTACCAGCAGAATTATCACCAAACTTTACCATTCCTCCTTCATACCTTTCCAAATCTAAGAACTTGTTCTTGTCACCTATCATATGGTGAGAGCATCCACTATCAATAACCCAATCATCCTTTTCTTCAACTTGGGCAGCCAAAGCTCTTTCTACAACCTTATGATTGATAGATTCAGAGGATATTGGATCTTCTTCCTTGATGGCAATAAACACCCATTCATTTCCAGATTTGTCTCCTATCTCTGATTCATCATCTGTTACTCCTTCATTATCAGCTTCTTCATGAACATAATAACAATTCTTTTGGAATCTTTATCTGTTAGAATTTAATCTTGTAGATCTTTCCAGACATCTTGAGGCAAAGTGACCAATCTTATTGTAGTTGAAGCACTTAAAGGGTAATTTTCCTTCATACTTACCATATCCTCTTGGCAGTCTTTTTGCAATGAGGGCTTCAAGTTGAGCTGTTTCTGCTTCTTCCTCTTCCATGTATTTTCTTGCTTGATCATACCATGACAGCTTCCTTGAAGAATTTTCTTCCGGATCAAATCTTTGTTTGCCTTTCACATAGGCACTGGCTTTGAATGCAGATTCAGTCTTGGGGGGATCATCTCCAAACTTGGTCATTTCAAATGCAGCCAGTTTGCCAGCCAATTGGTCTCTTGTGACAGTTGTATGGGCTCTGAATTCATCAATGGCAGCAACCTTGATTTTGTAGGCAACAGGAAGGGATCTGAGAATTTTGCAAACAATCTCATTTTTCATCCAAAACTCCACCAGCATTCCTAATTCCACACACCAGCTCATTTACTCTTGGCATAAAGGTAGTGATATTTTCATCATCTCTCATCTTCAATCTTTCAAATTTCCCTTTTAGACTCTGTAACCTTGCACTCTTAACATACTCATCTCCTTCATGCAGAAGTTCCAGTTTAATCCAGATCTCACAGGCAGTTGGTAGATCAATAACATTTGAGAGCCCTGAGTCAGTTAATGCACTTAGAAGAGCCTCTTTGGTCTGCAGATTGTTTTCAACACCTGTGATTTCATTCAGAGTTGTCGGTCCACCCTGTGGAGGTACATATGCTTTTGTGACCATGGACAAGTATGCTTTTCCCATACACTCCAGGTGACATTTCATGTGACCTTTCCAAAGAGAGAAGTTGGTTCCATCAAACTTCAGACTATCCTTCTTGTAAGATGACATACTGGATCTCCTCAAGCGGTTAAGCTCCTTTTAGAGGAACTTGGCTCTGATACCAATTGTTAGATCTAGGGCACACAACTAAGAGGGGGGGTGAATCAGTTGTACAAAACTTGCTTCTATTTCAAACACTTGAATCTTCTTTATTATTTAATAGCATATCAATTAATCATTCATGAAAGCATAAAGCATAAACACCAGAGAAGATATTCATCAACACATCAGACACCAAGATTTTGATGTGGAAAACCAAGTCAAGGGAAAAACCACGGGGTGATTAACCCAAGGATTATTCTCTGTTAGAAGAATAAGAAAAATAGATGGCACATGCCAATTAGGGCTCACTGCTTGAGCACACTACTCACAAGAGGCACACTACCTACAAGAGACATTGTTTACAAAGTAACAAGTATTACAAACTTGAACTAGAGATTGACATCTTTACCATGCCTGGATCAGTTCCATTTAAGCCTAAAAACTCCTGCTCTGCCTTTTGCACTTCTCTTCGCTATATCATACTCATCACTGCAAGACGCACTTCAAAATGAATTCACACTCCCTTATTTATACAAGGCATCGACTTAGGAACAATCATCTAAGTTGGCAAACATCGACAAGATCATTCACAAGACGTGCAAAACATCCGGTCGGCCAGTCTCAAGAAGAACACCAATATCCGTGGTTATTCTTCAAATGCAAACTCTAACTTCAATGCAGACCGCCAATAAGAATTGTACATGACCCAAAGATCACCAAAACCTTTCCTGAGTCATCAATAACATCTTCACTTTATCAGCTTACTGGAATTCTTCTGTTCTTCATCTGGAACTTCAAGAACACAGTCTGTCCTCACTGTCATAATGAAAAAGGTGCTTCCGGACCTCCAAACCATGAACAAATTTGGTTGTCACTTCACACGAACTTCTTCAACACTCCCTCCAATCCACAAAATGGGATAATGCAATTCCGGAGCTCACCGGACCAATCTGTGACACTCTATTACCACTGAACACCTGCTAGAACCGGTTCTACTTGAGCGATCATAACTTCTTCATATCTTCATGCGGACCTCTGAAATCTTGATTAGAACATCTCAAGACTCATATCTACAAACCCTTTAAACCGCATCCTCTGATCCTCAACCTATTGAGGACTTTTGTCTTCTTCTCATCACTGTTCTTCACTATTCCTGATTGAGACTAATTTCCTCAATAACCTCAGCACACAGGTCATCCAATCCTTCTTATTAATGCAATATGAGTATGTTGACATCAATGACAACACTGGTTAACCTCATACTTGCAACACTCCAAATTTGATAATAATATTTTCTAGAATAAAATCCATCACCACTTTGTTGGTAGCTCTTTTGGTTGGGATGGCCTCAATCCATTTGGTAAAGTAATCAGTGGCAACCAGAATCCAACCGTGTCCTCCACTAGATTTTTCTGAGATTTTCCCTATAAAATCTATCCCCCATTTCTGAAATCTACAGTTATAGTCCTAAGGGGTAATGCACCTTCATATTTCGGCTTACCTGAGAACCTTTGGCAAGGATCACACCTCCTTACCATCTTCTACACATCTGAGAAAATAGTTGGCCACCAGTAGCCAGCCCTGAGAATTCTATGGGCTGTTGTCTGGGCAGTATAATGTCCACCACATACTCCACTGTGCATGTCACTTAGAATGTCCCTGGCCTGATCTTCATCCACACATCTGAGTAATACACCATCATGATTTCTCCAATACAACTCTCCTTGAACAATGATGTATTTAATAGCATGTAGCTTCAAGGTCCTTTTCTGATTGTTACTGAGGTGGATAAGACAGTTTAAATTCTGCAAGTAATATACTATGTCCTTATACCATTCAGATTCTGACATATTTATAACTTCATTATGCACTACATTCACTTGGCATGCCTCTAGATTTGACTGTGTCATCAGTTTTGCCAAACCTTGTCCTCTTACCAGCCTAGTGATATGTATTTCAATGTTGAACTCCTGCAATTTGTTTATCCATCTGCATCTCCTTCCAGTTACCTCCTGCTGAGTGAAGATATCTTTGACTGCTAGATGAGGCACATATGCAATTATTTGAGAGCCCACCAAATATGGCCTGAAGCTCTTGACTGCTCTAACCAATGCATATGCCTATTTCTCCATGATGTCATACTTTAATTCAGCAGCCTGCAATGACTTACTAAAGAAAGCAATAGGCTGTTCAAACACTTCTTCATTTTTCTGCAATAAGCATGCAGCAATAGTGTGGAAAGAAGCAAATGAAAATAATTGAAATGGCTTAGAAAAATCAGGAGATTTTAATACAGGAGCCATCTTTATTGCCTCTTTTATGTCTTGAAATGATTTGGTTGCTTCATCCTCCCATTTGACAGTTGCATTCTTCTTCAGCATTTTAGAGATATCTTTTGTGGTCTTTGCAAAGTTAGGAACAAATCTCCTAACAAAAATAATTTGTCCAAAAAAGGACTGAACACCTTTCACTGTTCTAGGGATCTGAATTTTGTCAATTGCAGCCACCCTCTTAGGATCAATCCTAATTCCATCCTTAGAAACAATGTGCCCAAACAATTTTCCTTCCATTACCCCAAAAGCACACTTCTTTGGGTTGAGTGAGATGCCATACTCTAATGCTCTAATAAAAATTTGCTCCAAATGCATACAGTGTTGCTCTTCTTTCTTTGAAAAGGCAGTTAAGTCATCTTGATACACAACCAAGATTGAATCAATCAATCCTGCAAAAGCAACATCCATTGCCCTTTGAAATGTGGCACCTACATTTGTCAGTCCAAACAGCATCCTCACATATACATATGTTCCCCATGGAGTAGTGAAAGCAATCTTGAATTGCTCTGATTCCTTTGCTTTCACTTGATTGTACCCTAAAAATCCATCCATCATGGATAGAAGTTCACAGCCAGTCACCTTCTGCAACATGGCTTCCATGTTTGGCAATGGATAATTGTCCTTCAAAGAAGACACATTTAAATTTCTAAAATCCACACAAAGTCTGATATCACCATTCTTCTTTCTGACTGGGACGAGGTTGGACACCCAAGTTGAATGTCTGATAGGCATAATTATTCCAGCCTCCCTAAGTTTCATAAGTTCTTCTTACATTTTTGGAGCTAAGGTTGGATTTATAGGCCTCTATTTTTGTCTAAATGGTTTAGCTCCACACTTCAAAGGGATTTCATGCTGAAATAAATCCTCTCTATAAGCTTTGAGGTCCTCATAAGACCAGGCAAAGACATGCTTATATCTTCTTAGTAATGCAATCAGCATAGTTCTGATATGTGGCTTGAGTTGTTTGCCAATGTATACCTTTTGGGGGGCATGAGATGTCCCCAAGTTTATCTCTTCTAAATCATTCTTGTTTGTTGGAGATGATTTTGTAACAAGTTGGTCCCTATTGTCAAAAGCTCTCTCTAAAGTGACCAGCCCTCTAGGGATTTTATTTGTCTTGAGTTGAATTATTTCTTTCCCTAAGAGAGTTTCTTTTCCATCTACAACCTCCACAAAATTCTAAAAATTCATTTCCTGGTTCTCATACTCATCAATGCAATGTAGAAATCTTAGTAAATCTTTATCATCATCAAACACTTGCCAGCTACATACATTATCTGGCACTGCAGGTCTGAGTTTGACTTCAACACTTGTAACATCTGATAGAGTGATATCATCTGGCCTTATGGCTACATTGGCTAGAAAATCTACCCTAATATTTTTTGATCTCTCTATCCAGTTTATTGAAAAAGCATCAAACAATTCAATTGTATCCCAAACAGCATGCTTATACTATTTTAGTCTCTTATTTTTTGATGCATACTTATTTCTAACTTGGGAAACAACTAACTCTGAATCACCAAATACCTTGAGCATCTTAATTCCATGCTTTAGAGCTACATTCAATCCTAACAACAGAGCTTCATACTCTACAATATTATTTGTACAGGCAAACTTCAGCAAGAAAGAGAATTTTAGAAGTTTACCAGATGGAGACAGAAATACAACTCCAGCACTAGAGCTTTCCTTCGAACAAGCTCCATCAAAATACATGGTCCATAGACCCTGTTGATCTAGTTCTTGAATGCAAAATTTTTTTCCTTTATACTCTTTATCATCTGAGACAACTCTGAAATTATCACAGTCATTATCCACAAAACATATATGCTCCTCTGATTCTTGATCCTCCATAGTCTCTGATGACCTTTCTTCTCTAATCAGTTTGACATCCTTTCCATTCATAGGGATCATAGCATATGACAAATCTAATTGCATACTCCCACCAATCAATGCTGCCCATCTTCTTGACAACAACATGTCATACTATGGCTTGATATCAACAACTATTACGTTCATTTTGTAGGTCTTCTCAGGATATACTGCCAGTCTAAAATCAACATCCTTCATGATTCCAATGACAGGTGCCTCCCTAGCATCCATGGCATAGCACTTCCCACATGCCTTATCTATCTTTAACCCAGCTTGTTGCATGATAGCCAACGACATGATGTTCGTGGACACTACTGAGTCAAGCATACAGTTCTTAACCATTTTTCCATTTATGACAAGGGAGACATAAAAGGGTTCCACTTGTGAAGGGCACTTTGTTATGGTCATCCCCAGATATACCTTAGGAACTTCATCCTCATCAATATACAGGGCTTGTTTCCTACCCTGAGGTTCATCACTCAACTTGGCTTGACAGGGTACTCCTAAAATTAAGGATACTGCTTTATTTTTGAATTCTTCCACTTTCATCAGCTCCATCAGTGGAACAGACACTTTTATCTGTGATAAGACTTGAGTCATGTCAAATGGAGCATAATTTTGAATAACAGTTGTAACTTGCTCCACCGTTTTACCCTTATCCTGGGGTGATCCAGCCTTAGTTTTCATGGCTCCTGGACTGTCATTCTTGCCCTGAGAATTTTTATTCTGATTCTCAACCTGGGGAACTGTATTTTCTATTTTTTGAGGATCACAACCTATTTTTTGCTTAAAACCTTGCTTGTTATTGTTCCATTGTTTCTTATATGTTTCCGTCCCCTTATGACTGTGCACAGGTTGGCTCACAAAAGTATTTTCTGGTTGGTGTGAATTGCTTACCTGAGCTTTACCCCTTAGGTTGTAATTGCTTTTAACTTGAGCTACTGCTGCAACTGTGAGGGCTCTAATTTCTTCATCAGAAGATCTCTTCAAATTACTCAGAAAATTGTGTGAATCCTGAGCATAGGCATAATTATCTTCCTCATCCTCATCATAGGGAAATTACTGCCAGACCTGAATCTCATCATTTGCACTTACATTAGCATCATGAGAAGAGTATTCTCTGTTTGTAGACAGCATATTGACATTCTCATCTTCCATGCAATGCGGCTCATTACACTCATCACAAGCAACAACATTGTTGTATAGAGACTGAGCAATCATACATTGTGACTGTGAGTGAGGCATTTGACATATGATACACCATGGGGTGTCATTAACAATATTTACAGCCTTCCTCAAAGGATCAGGAGTTTCCTTTGTATTTTGAGTCCTTTGACTTGTGTTACTGTTCGGGAGAATAGGCTTACCATTATGCCAATTAGTGTTATATGGCATATCATGTAATGATGGTCTTCTTTCTTGCCTTTCGTAAATTGGTCTGTCAGAACCTATCCCCTTTTCATTTTTAGCCATTCTATAACCTAGGTCCTTGACAATAGTTGTCAACCTGTCTAATTTATCCTCAGAAGTAGATGCACTACCTTGAACAGTTTGAGCTTTGGTATTTGGATTTTGTAGAATTTTTACATCATCTCTTATGTTTGTCTTCCCAGATCCTTTTCTATTATTTTCAATATTTGTTGCAATCTTGAAGGAATCTCTGAGGCTAGCAGGGCTTTTGTCTCTCAATCCATAAGTTGTTTTGGCATCAAAAGCATTTATGTACAATACTATACACATAGGTTCATTAGGCCTCAAGTCATGTGGCAATTTGTTCAATACCTTAGTAAATCTAGCATTGAAATTAGCAACCTGTTCATTTGATCCTTTGGTAATGCTGGCAAATTTATTAATGAAGAAACTAGGATTAGTCTTGTCACCATATTGTTCTTTAAATATCCTCCTGAAATCCTCCTATGATGAAATGCTTCTGTCAAGTAAACCTTTATACCATTCCTTGGCTTCATCAACTAAGGATTGCATAAATGATTTCATGAAAATATCCTCATGCTCAACCTCAAAGTTGTCCGTGATATTCTGAAAAGCTTTTAAATGGTCTTCACCTGATACAGTATTATTTCCTAAAAATTTAGGCACTTGCAGCCTCACATGTTTGTCAATAGGATTGGGGTAACCAGGAATGCCATCAAAAACCAGTTGTCTAAATCTGTCCAGTTGGATCGGCTATCTACCAGGCTAAATAACATTGGCATTTCTATTTGCATTCTGATTTCTTACATTATTTAATGGTATTCTAGCATTATGTGCATTCTGCCTTTGATCATTGTGTTGATCCTGTACTTCATTCCTGTGTTGATTTCTTTGCATATTTGCATTGCCAAGGGTGGGAACTAAATCATTCTGAGCAACTCTCAAAGCTTGCACTTTCTGTCTCATGTCATCTCTAATCTTTACTGCTTGCAGATATTCTAATTTTGCCCTTAAGCTCTTAATTTCATCAGCTAGTTCCTCCTCTCTAGGCATAGAAGAGGATGGTTTTATTACATTCTGATCATCATTATCATCATCCCTTAGGGATTCAGCTTCTTCAAACCTGTCAAAGGAATCAACAAAAGGGCGTTCTTGAAACACCTCTGACCTCATTTTCAATCCACCATTCTGTTGTTTCTCATATATGTTCTGGATTTTAGCCTCAGTATTTGAAAAATAAGGTATTGTTCGCTCTGAAGATCCTGGATTGTCCTGAATAAATTCATTTTTTCTGGGGCTAGGAGAACCATCTTGACTGGCTCGAACAGTCCCTTTTTTCCTGTACATCATTTTTATGGGTAACTCTTCAAACAAATGGTTACGTTGGGATCTTCTCCCTTGCATACAAATTTTACTTTACCGGTTGGGAGATTAGTTCAGAGTCGCCACCTATTACTAGGAATTATTTTCTTTTAAAATCTAGGTTCTCTCACAAAGCAGTCCCCAGTAGAGTCACCAATTTCTATTGGTATTTTTCCCAAACTGGATGCTTGTTCCCAGTCACCCCTACAAAGTAGCCATCAATGATCGACAGGATTCTCGGGCCAGGGGCCAACAGTATAGGAGATAGACTCTATAAATATCTCCTCTTCTTCTTTAGGCTCTGTAGAACCAAGGGGGGTATTCCCTACTCAACATCTATGAAATGCGTCCATGGATTGGCTAGGATGTTGATACAAAGCAGATAAATCCTCTCTTATGTAGACCAAAACTGTGAGATAAGTGCAAAGGGGCTGGCTTCAGGCCTATATTCAGTTGTAGACAGAGGATTTTAGGTCCTAAAACTACTTCTAAAGTCCTAAAAGTTTTGAAGTTGAAGTTTGAGTTTGATTTATATATGGATGCAAAACTAGGACTTTGGGTTACAATAAAGATACCAGACCAGATCGGTGCCTATCCAGGGCTCGGAGTCAATAGACACATATATGTGAATGTTTACCACAGACCTAAGATAGTAATCGGATTTCAAGGGGTTTCTAAAATGTCTGCCTTACAGATAATACCCAAGAGAGAGTATTTAGTTATTTCTGCTTACAAACATCCTTACTGCAATGTATTCTTCTCAACACTTAATCCAAAACATTCAATCTACTCCTTGAGCAGAAGTAAGAGACTAAGTATTCAATATAGAAAACCTATATTCTAGAATCTATAACACCCCTTAGATGTTCAGAGTCAAAAGAGAAACACATTCAGTCTGGAGATAAATAACAAAACACACACAATGAAGCATTACTCATTTAAATCAACATGCAATTGATAATTATGTGCATAATACATACAACATACAACTCATAAACTCGCAAAGACACCTGAAATAGAGTCACCAAAAAGTTGTATTCCTATTGCAGCACCAAAATTTGTCTAGTTTTTCAACAACAAATGAGTAACATAGTCTGGCTTATATACCAAGACTGTGTGCCCAGCAAAATTAATTACAAGGCAAATCAAAAAGCTGCCAAATTCAATGCATGAGGAATGGCGCTCAGTAATATTCAATGCTATGAAGAGACCAAGAGGAAGGAGCAGGTGGAATCGGGGTCTACACCGCCACTCAAGGATTTTCATCTTCAATCAGGTGGTTGACCTATCAACACAACCCATACTTCCCTGCACAATATGCCATTAAAGCCTCAACTACCCGCAGCCTCTGGAATGTAGCAATGGCGCGCCTCTGAAGTTTCCCGCCCAAAAATAGCCGCACACACACAGGGAAAACCCCTCGCTGCAGGTTCAAAACAAAGTCGTCGATCCACTCCTATCGCTGAGATCCACAGCTCAAAATGCATTGACTAGTCGTCAACCAGTGAAAACGCGCCACGTAGGCACTTCACGTTTCTATCGCTGACCTTTTCTCCTTTTATTTTGCCTTTATCGCTTTTGTATATGCAAATCCAAATGCATATACAACATACAAGGTGGACGTCAAAAGTTATAGAACAAACTGGAATTTAGTTCAGGTCCAGCTTGTATCTCCATCCTACGTCCATCGCTTTGTACATTACACATATACAAGTGCAAAACACATACAAGGCGGATTCCAAATATTTCTTCTACTGGATTGGAACACTTCTTGGAATCTGGCTTGTACCCTATCATTGTACATCGGGTTGTATATCGACATATACAAACATTTATGCAAGTCACGGACCCCAAATAATTATACAGCAAGCTAAAACCTTCATCGGGTCCGGAATGTATCTCCTCAATGTATATTTTGTTTGTATACAGAATATACAAACACAAACATACAAGCAGGGAATCTTTTTAGAATATGCCCGCGATGCATCTAATCATTGTATGTGCGCCCAAATGTATATTGCATATACGTTTCACCTTGTACATCCATGGCATTGTTCACTTTGCATGTCACCGACCTTTGTATAATTTTCAATGTACATTCCCTTACACATAAAAACAAGGAATCTTCTCCAGAATATTCCTACAAAGCATCTTTTCCTTTGTATGTTTTTCCTTACATGTTCTACATACAAGCCTGATATACAAGTAGGGCCGATATACAAATGGCGAATATTCCCAGAATCTTTCAGAAGATTCGCCCAATGTATATGCAACCCGATATACATTAAGAAATGCATATAACTCAAATTTTTCACCATCTCTGGAAGCCAATTGGGATTTCACAAGCTTGTCAACAGATTTGACCTTTGCATACACAGAATTTAGCATTTTTCTCAAGTGTGACAGGAAAAAGCAGTAAAATACTGCATGTAAGTCAAGGAGCAATTCAAACTAAGGCACTAGAGGCTTGTGGGAATAAACACAGGAACCTGCAGACCCAATTTCAGAATCCTAATCCTAGGTGAACACCACCACATCAAAAATAACCATGCTGCAAAAATATGATAAGAGATCACAAGAAAATGAATGCTAGTAATCACTTATCACATTAATGTAAGAACTGTCACAACAGGGATGAATAATATGCAAAGAAGCTCCCCTTGAGACCAAGATCTGAGCTAAATCAGTTTAGAGAGTCAAGAGAGAAGACACCAAGTCTATCCCTTAGTCCTTCAAATGCTTCCTTTGGAAGTGGCTTACTGAAAATATCAGCCATTTGATCAGATGTAGAAACATATTCTAGAGCAACATCATTTGACAAAACTTTTTCTCTTAAGAAATGATAACGAATGTCAATATGATTTGTTCTAGAGTGCATGACAGGATTCTTAGAAATGTTGATTCTGCTAGTACTATCACACAGAATCCAAACAAGTTTAGAAACTTCAATCTGAATGTCTTTCAAGGTCTAAATCATCCATAGCACTTGTGTGCAACAAGTTGCAGCAGCAATATATTCTGCTTCAGCAATGGATAGTGACACAAAATCCTATTTCTTGCTATGCCATGCTACTAATCTGCCTCCTATGAAGAATTTACCTCCAGAAGTGTTTTTCCTATCCATCAATACTGCCTACCCAATCATCATCAGTGAAAGCTACCAAAGAGAAATCATTGTGTCTAAGGTACCATAGCCCATAATCAATAGTGCCTTTAATACACCTGAAGATCCTTTTCACAGCATTTAAATGTGATTGTTTAGGTGCAAATTGAAATCTAGCAGCCAAGCATACAGCCTACATAATGTCAGGTCTCGTTGCTGTCAAATATAACAAGCTGCCAATCATTGATCTAAACAAAGTATGATCTATATCAGGCAAATCAACATCTTTACCTAATTTACAACCAACTTCCATAGGTGTGACAACTAGTTTGCACTCATCCATTTGAAATCTTTTTAACATCTCTTTAGCATATTTCATTTGACATATAAAGATGGGCCTTTTGTCAGTTGGGAAACTTGTGAACTAAGAAAGAAAGAAAGTTCACCGAGCATTGACATCTCAAACTTAGATTGCATAACTTTTGGGAAAGTAGAGCATAGTTCATCATCATTGCTGCCAAAGATAATATCATCAACATACACAATATATACTATAGATTACTATCTACTCCTCCCTTTTTGAAGCCTTGATCTTGTAAATGTTTGTCAAGCTTAGAATACCAAGCTCGAGGAGCTTGTTTAGGCCATAAAGTGCCTTTCTCAACCTGTAAACATAATTTTCTTTTCCAACACATACAAACCCTTCAGGTTGTTCCATGTAAACTTCCTCTTCAAGGTCACCATTCATAAATGCAGTTTTAACATCCATTTGATAAACTTTGAAATTCTTATAAATAGAGAATGCAAGAAAGATTCTGATTGCCTCTAATCTAGCTACAAGAGCAAAAGTTTCATCAAAATCAATACCCTCAATCTGAGAGTATCCTTTACAAACTAACCTTGCCTTATTCCTGATTGCATACCCTTGATCATCAAGCTTGTTTCTAAAAACCCATTTGGCACCAATAACATTTTTATCTGTAGGTCTAGGAACTAACTCCCAAGTTCTATTTTTCTCAATTTGATCTAACTCTTCTTTCATAGCATTAATCCATGAATCATCTTTACTGGCTTCTACATATGTTTTAGGTTGAAACTAAGAAAGCAAACAAAGATGTACCTGTTCACTTGCACTGACAAGTTTTCTTCTTGTTTGAACTCCTGTAGATTTATCTCCAATAATTTGTTCTTGAGGATGATTCTTTTGAACAGATTTGGAAGGTGTTTTGGAAGTTGATACTACAGGAGCAACAGTTGTACTGACTGGATTTTCCTCTTCTCCTTCTAATTTTTCCTTCTTTTCAAATGGCTGAACCTCTTCCTTATTTTCATCTTGCTATTTGAATGGCTGCAAAACTTCATCAACTTTCACATTAGTGCTTTCAACCATTTTTCTCAATCTTTTATTGAAACATTTAAAAGCTTTACTGTGAGTATAATATCCTAAGAAGTTACCTTCATCACAGTGAGATTCAAAGCTTCCTAAGCTCTCATCATCTCTCTTAATAAAACATTTACTGCCAAAAATTCTAAAATATTCAATATTTGCAAGTCTACGATACCATAATTCATAAGGAGTATAGTTAGTTTTTACCCTTAACTATACTCTATTCAAGGTACAGACTAATATTTGAACAACCTCTTTCCAGTGGACATTTGGCAGATTTGCATCATGTAACATGGTTTTGGCCATTTCTTTCACAGTTCTATTTTTCCTTTCAGCAACACCGTTTTGTTGTGGTGTTCTAGAGGTTGAATATTGCCTCTTGATTCCATGTTCTTCATAATAGTCAATGAAATCTTGTGAGGTATATTCCCCACCTTTATCAGACCTAAGGCATTTTATTTTCATGTCTGATTCCCTTTCTACCATCTTTCTAAAAAATTTAAATCTATTGAAGGCTTCATATTTATGTTTCAAAAAAGTAACCCAAGTCATTCTGGTGTAATCATCTATGAAAAGCATGAAATAACGTTCACCATTTAAAGAACTAGTCCTTGTTGGACCACACAAATCAGAATGAACCAATTGCAAAGGTTGAGTAGAAGAATATTTTTTGGGTTTGAAACTTACTCTGGTTTGTTTACCTTCTTGGCACTCCTTGCAGGTACTATTGCTGGGCTTTGAAATGATAGACATATTTCTAACATTCTGGTTCTTGCCGACTTTAACCAGATTATCATAATTGATATATCCCAATCTCCTATGCCACAGTTGGCTCTCTTCTACTTGGCTCATGAAACACATATGTCCACATTTGCTATTGCTTGAAGTCTCATGAAGATTATAAATGTTGTCTTTAGTCCTTAGACCAATTGCAACAACCTTCCCAGATTTTTTCTTGATTTCACAACCTCGTGCACTAAAAGTTACTTTGAAGCCATTATCACATATCTGACTCACACTCAGCAAATTATGAGTCAAACCTCTACATAGTAAACATCATGTAGAGGAATATCATTACCAAGCAAAATAGTACCAATACCTCTGATCTGAACACAGAAATCATTACCAAACTTGACAAAACCACCAAAGAAATCCTCATATTTAACAAATTTGCTTCTATCACCAGTCATATGGTGAGAGCAACCACTGTCAAGAACCCACATATCTTTCTTTTGAGTATGAAAGGTTGTTTGAACAAACATTACATCAACCTTTTTAACCTTTTGTTTCATTCTCCAAACCAACTTACTCTTTTCAGCATTAGGAGATGTTTTAGATTGAGCATTAGACTGTAAAACAGATCTGCAAAATTTTGATATGTGGTCAAGATTTCTACAAGTAAAACATTTCAATTTGTTCAAAAACTTAAACAGATTTCCATCAACAAAACTAGGCTTACTTCTATATACAAATCTGCATTCATTTGACCTGTGTCCATATTGATTACAATTAAAATAGTAGCCAAAAAATTACAAATTGAATCTAAGAGGATTACCTCTTTTTGTAATGGACTTTTCAATAGCACTAAATCCATCATTGTTGGAATTTGAACATTGCCCTTTTATCATCCCCAAGCCACTTTTATCATTATGTGACTTTTGTTTGCCTAAGAGATGAGACAACTTGTCACTACTTTCACACATTGCAATATTTTTGCTCAAACTAAAAATCTCAGCTTCTCGAGTGTAGTACTCTTTTTCTTTGACATGCAACTGTTCTTGAGTGACTTCTAAAATTTTCTTATTTTCCTCAAGTTTCAGTTTTAGAATCTGAGATTTATTTTTCATAATCAGTAACCTGACTCTTCTGCACCATGGCCTCCTTTTTAAATTTCTTTATTTCACTAAGGGCACATTTGAGTTCACCCTCAAAATCAATCTCAGTTTCAGATTGACCTAATGTATTATCAGGTTCAACTGAATTGATTGTTGCCATAAACAAGGTTTCATCACCTTTTGCAGTAGATTCTTCTGAGCCACTGTCAGTGACATCAGCAAATAAACTTAGCTTCTTCTTGAAGACATTTTTCTTAAAGTTATACTACTTTTTCCTACTTTGTTTTTTATTGTCTTCTTCATCACTATCAATCTCTTTGTTTGGACAATTTGCTGCATAGTGTCCTATTTTACCATAATTAAAACACTTAAAGGGTAACTTCCCTTTATATCTACCTGCTGAGCCTCTTTTTAGTTTACTAACAAAAACTGACTCATCATCATTCACTTTTTCAGACTCTGAATTTACTTCATTTTCCTTTTTAACAATTTTGAATGTAGTTTCTTTGTTAGGATTTTCATTGATCTTTCTCATTTCATAAGCAATAAAAATTCTATGAAGAGCATCAACAGTTAACTTCTTCATATCTCTTTCTTCAACTGCAGAAGTCTTAGAATCATATTTAGGAGACCAAGTTCTTAACACTTTTTTAACAACAGTTACCTCTTCTATTTTTTCTCCTAAACCTCTCATAGTGTTAATAGTTTCTTGGACTCTTTGAAGGTAATCGGCTACCTTCTCTTCATCTGTCATTCTTAAGCCTTCAACCTTGTTTCTCAAAGATTGAAGTTTTGCTTCTTTTATATCCTCATCACCCTCATAGATGTTTGACAACTTTTCCCATATGCCTTTAGCTATTTTGCATTCCATAACCTTAACTAAGACATCATTAGACAAACCATAGCAAATGGCATTTGCAGCCTTTGCATCACAATCATATGTTTTTCTCTCATCAGCAGTAGATGGAGTATTTTGACCAAAATAACTAGTTTCAATAGCATTCCAGACATCAAAGCCTAAAGACTTTATATGACGAGTCATTCTATACTTCCAAAAAGCATAATTAGAACCATCAAACAATAGTGCTCTGAAAGTAGATAGACCTTCCTGAGATGACATGGTAGGTACTCCACCAAGAATCCCTTAGGTTGGTTAAACCTTTTAGACAAGGGTCTGGCTCTTATACTACTTTTTGGAGTACTTGACAACACTAAGAGAGGGGGGTGAATCAGTTTTGTAGAAAACAAAACTAGTTTAAAAAATTTTATTGCGGGTTTTGACAACTGAAGTGGATGTTGGTTTAGGTACTTATTAATGCAAGTAACAGAACATTAAAGAGATAGACAAACAAGTACAATAAGCAAATTAAACAGATAACAAATGATGCCATAAGACAGAGATTTTCAGGAGTGGAAAACCCTCTTGGGGTAGAAAAACCACTCAGTAAAGTGCCTCACTGGCTACAAAAAAATGTCTCACTGACTTTTTATCACTGCCTCACTGTCTTTTTTCATGACTGCCTCACTGGCATATTTCAATCAATACAATGAATAATATGAAACAATACAGAGGGTTACTTTGTTCCTCTACAATCCAATCCTTGATTGTCTCATTATTTGAGACTCAAGAAATAATGCAATAGCTCATTAACATTCTGGTATAACCTTAATAATAGTGCAATTAACACAGTATAACTTTAATGATAGTGCAATTAACACAGATCATCAAAACTTACATTAGATGTTTACAATATGCCATTTTATACAACTTTACAAAGTCTTCTTTCTCTCATGAAATAGTTTGTATATGTAACTAAACTTCTTCAACTGTTTTAGGTAGTTTTCAACTGTACAAGTAACTATCAAAGGAGCATGTTCGAATAGACCCATGTGGAACAATATACAATGTCTTTGAAGTAAAGCTTTAACCACAATTTGAGTCTTGTATCAACAAATCTTTAACCACATATCACGTTTAAACTATTTAATGAAATAAAGAATGCTTTGACAAACTGTAAAACTGACATGTAACCATGCCAAAAACAGAGCACCATGAAACTATCTCAATACCCGTGCAAGAAACCCTAGGGTAGAGTTAATCTTTCAAACCCTAATTGTTCCTTCAAAGATAAGCAAAGTATGAAATGGTCTTCAACTTATAACTGAAACCCATCTCAAGATAAAGTCAAAAAACACCATTTCAAAAACCCGACAGATACAGCTCAAGAAGAACAGCAGAGCCTATACAGTATTCCCTTTTTCTCATGTAACAAAGAATATCAAATGAAGCTTTACCAATTTCATTTTAATCCATTTTCATCTTTATAAGAAACCAAAAAGAAACTTCTTCAAGCACCCAAAAGGAAGAGTATCACCTGATTTGATATGTTTTGTATGCCTCAGAAGGAAAACTGTCGAGTAGACTGTAAGTATGAGCTCAAGAATAACTGCCTAGCTACACCTTTGACTCTGAGCATTGTCATTTCACAAGAAATCTCCATCATGATAACTAGAAACTTGCAACATTTTGTATAATGATGAAACCCTAAGTAGAATGCAGTTTTGACGTTATGAAATGATCATCAATACACACTTTTTGCCCAATATACCAAAGATATCAATGGCACCAGTTAACCCTAAATGAAGCGGGTAAGCATCAACACAAAAACATAACCTTTTGACTTGATGAGTGCCAACAACCTACTGATCAGGTTAACCTTTTAAGTGGCCCAATGAATGCCTCATGCTTTTTAAATGATTTTCAAGCTATATCAAGTAAATAACCTTTATCAATTAATGACACATAAAATGATGTCTTATTAGTGACTTTAATCACTTCAAAAAATAACATGTAAAGATGAAGACCTTGGCTTTGTATTTGCCCTTGCTTCAAAAACATCATAGCAATAATGACCTTGAGATAAACAACCTGGCAGTGTGTCATGATACAGAGGATATCATAATGCCAATTTAAAAGAAACTGATACAAGTGTGTCCACTGTAATGCCAATCAAAGATATCCAATGAAACCAATGATGCTATACATGAACCTATAGAGTATGCAACATGCACCTGTAGAGTATGCCTCAGCCAAACAAGAATACCATACACCATATGCAAATTGGAACATCAAGGATCATAGCATAAAAGGCATAGCATGGAAATGTAACATGATATGTAATATGATATCATATGAATATCATATGCCAACTATTGTAATATCATCAGGAGATCATGAGAGCATGTGCCCAACTATTGTATGCCAAGAACCATGAGAGTACCAAGAACCATGAGAGTATGTGATTGTCATCAAGGATAACAACTGGAGAGGACAACAAATTCACCATTGAAAACTTTTCTCAAATGAAGTGTGTGTGGACTTCAATACGCATACATGATTCTTGGAAAGACAAATACAACTTTAGCTATCACAAAACAAAGTGGTACTCTCATTAGTACCCATATGTAGCTCTTCCAATAATATTTAAATCCACATTCTTTCCTTTGTCGCTTATTTTGCACTTCTATATTTAGTATTTATGGATGAAAGAGCCATAATAGGTTGATTTTTACTACTCTATATGATAGTACCTACACCATATTTGAAGACATAGCCCAAGGTGGATTTCTTATCAATAGAATCACCAACATAGTGAAAATCATAATAACCAAATAAATTGGCATACTTGGTGTAGAAATAATAAGACCATCATTAAGTGTACCTTTAATATATACGTGAATATCCTCTTTGTCATTTTTCAGTGATGCACATAAGGATCTTCCGTAAATCTAGATGCAATACCTAATGTATAGGTAATATCAAGTCTAGATATAGTTAGATAGACTAAACTTCCTACTAATTATTTGTACACAGTAGGATTGGTCTAAATCCACATGATGACTTAAGGTCTAATTTAATGCCTACCTCAATAGGTATATTAGTTGGTTTACAATTTATCATTTTAAATTTTTGGAGTAAATCATGTGCATATCTTGCTTGGTATATCACAATAGAACATCAATCCTAGAATAAATTCATTCCTAAGAAATGATAGAGAAGACCCAAATCAATCATCTTAAATGACTAATTCAATTTGATTTTGTACTTATGGACTAGAGATTTAAGACTACTCATAATTAATAAATAATCCACATATAACACAATTATAACAATTTGATCATTTTTTAATAAATAAATCATTGTCAAAATAATAAATAGAGAATCCAAAGGACTGAATAAAGTTATTGATCTTAGCATACCAAGCTCTAGGAGCTTTTTTCACACCATACATATAATTCTTGAGCCTAAACATATGTCTCCTTGTTGGGTTGTTCAAACCCTTTAGTTTGAGATATATAAATTTCCTCTTGAAGATCACCATTGAGGAATACATATTTTGTATCCATTTGGTCAATTATAGCCATTTTGGTTGCTAAGGAAAGAAGCGTCCTTATGGTGCTATTTTTTCTACATGGGCAAAGATTTTATTAGAATCTAAACCATGTCACTAAGTAAAACCTCTATATGATAGATATTGTCAAGTTATATTTGTCAGTTTCATCATTGGAGTTGTATTTAACTTTATATATCCAACAACAATCAACAACATTTCTTTCTGGAGGAGGTACAAGATTCTAGGTCTTGTTCCTAATTAGAACATCACACTCTAATTTTATTGCATCCCTCCATTTCTCATCTTTGTTGGCTTCTTCAAAAGTTTGAGGTTCACTTTCATAAAAGGTCATCTAGGCATGATAAGTATGTTGACTCCTAATCATATTAGATGAGGAAGGATTCTCTATATTGGCTTCTTGAATTAAAGTCTAAAGCCATTTGGATCATTTGGGCAAAGGATTTTTTTTTTGTGCCTGGTAAACATTTTTCACGTGACCGGTGACACTGACACGACATGCTCTCCGGTACCACAGGGATGGGGGGAGACTGGACCTCGTGACCATCTTTACCACAACAGAATTACTTAGCCAATCGAGCCAAGGCCCCTGCCCTCATTTGGGCAAAGGATTATACATTGATTCCTCCCCTATTTTTATAGAGATGGAATATTCTCCATAGGTTTCAACAAGTTGGATGGAGGACAAAGGCTTTTTGAGAATATAAACATTTCTACTTAATATGACATCCCTTTTAAAATATCATAGAACCTTAATCATTTCATTCTTCCTCCATATCCTATGAAAATACAATTGAAAGAAGTTGGATCAGCTTCTTTCTTTTGTTTTTACATATGAATATTGAATTAGGGCTTCAAAATATTCTCAGGTGGAAAGCATTAGGTTTCTTTTTCTCCCACATTTCCTATTGGGATAGGCTATCATACAACTTAAAATTCCAATGTTCAACATTAATTATTTAATATTGCTTTTACTTATTGTTTGTGAGTCCATGTGGAAAAGGTTGGCCTACTTATGTCTTGGCCATTATGTCAAGTGTATGCCTTATTATGACATGAATAATGGTGTGTAAGAGAATATCTTGTCATGGAGGGTGTGTAAGAGCATCTATGACAAAGATAGTGGTGTAAGAGATATTAAAATGTGTAAGAGCATATATATATATATATATATATATATATATATATAGAGAGAGAGAGAGAGAGAGAGATATTCTTATATTCAATAAATTTGTATGCTTTCTATCATACCTTTTTATTTGCTCCATTACATCAAAATATAGCATAATTTATGGAATAAAAAATCAGAAATGCATACATGTTCAAAGACAATCAAATCAAAACCAAACTGCAACTTTAGGGAAAATTTGTTGTCTTCACCACTACTAGACCATGAGTTTTCAAGAACACTCACAATATAACCAGAAATTTACATTTTAAATCTCACATTAATATATATATATATATATATAGAGAGAGAGAGAGAGAGAGAGATTCTTATATTCAATAAATTTGTATGCTTTCTATCCTACCTTTTTATTTGCTCCATTACATCAAAATATAGCATAATGTATGGAATAAAAAATTAGAAATGCATACAAGTTCAAAGACAATCAAATCAAAACCAAACTGCAACTTTAGGGAAAATTTGTGGTCTTCACCACTACTAGACCATGAGTTTTCAAGAACACTCACAGTCTAACAAGAAATTTACATTTTAAATCCCACATTCCTAAGAGTGGGTTTCTAGAAACTTTTATAGTCTCTTGTACTACAAGATCGTAGAATTTATAAAACCATATGATTTGCAACACTATTGGACTATCAATTTTTCCAAAAGGGTGGTTTTAACAAGTTTGGCTCTAGTTTTCTCATTTTTAGTTTTTTGACACCTAACTCCAAACATCACAAAAGTCTTTTTAGGGATCATAATTAAGTAAATTCATTATTTTCATTCACAACAAAAGGAAAATAACTAACATGCCCAATTTTGTCATGAAACCTCTTTTTTATCTTGATCTACAACTCAAACATATATTTGAAAATTAAACAAATAGCAATGGGGAAGAGAGAGGAGGATTTCTCACACTTAAAAAATTTATTATTTCTTTCATATTATTCAAACAAATTAATATTACATCAATTTAAACCTACACCTATTTACATTCTTCCAAATAAATCTACTATCTATAAAAGGATGAGGCAAAGATCTCATTTTCTTCTTTCCCAAAACATATAAAATACAAAAGAAATCTTTTTTTACTTCTCACTTGGGGAAAGTAGAGTTAAAATGAGCACATTAATTTTCCTTTCTTTTTCACAATCTACATATCCCAAAGTTTTTGAGAATGAAAGGATCTCCAAGATCCAACCAAGCACATGACTAGTGAGAGGAAACCACCTCCCAACTATATGGTAAGCCAAAATTATTACCAACCCCCAAGCTTGAAGGAACACACGAAACTAGGCAACAAGATAATATAAACCATTCCACGTAAGGCCAAACATTCCACACACAACAAAACTCTTAAGGAGGTTGATCACAATAAACCATCTCATCTTCTATTGAGATATAATTTCTTTCCATATCCACACACCCCAAATCCAAGAACCTCATAACCAGAACACCCATAAATACACCCAAGAACACACTCACACGTAGCCTTCCCCAATAAAATAAATACATAGGATCCTCACTAAATATAACCCAAAGGAGGAGAAAGACAACCACAACCCACACATACACTCACCATAAAGGTAAGAAAACATTTTTCTTTTACTCAAAAAATCATAAAAATATATTTAAGAAGCTAGAAATGTAGAAATTTTACCTCATACTTCAAGCTACCCAAGAATGGTGAAGAGAATCCCTCCTTTTCTTCAAAACCTCCAAGAATCAAAGCCACTAGGAAAAGATCTCTCCAAATCCAACAAGCAAGTGTAAAATGAAAGAGTGACTCCTCCTTGAGCCAAAGGAAAGTGTATAAAAAGGAGTGGCATGTCACTCCTTTCCAACCAATGGGATGGAGCCACATGGAATCCCAAAACCCCAAGCACTCAACCCCTTACAAGAAATAAATGTCTTCTTACAAAACATTAAAGATCCCAAACTTAACCTATGTGAACCCACATGGGTTCACCTTCCAAATGCAAGGTGGAGTAAAGTGCATTTCATTTCCTCTTACAATTTGGAAGGCATGAGTTGACTTGGAGCACTTACACTCAAGTCTTCCAAGTTCACTCATCCCATGCACTTCCCAAAGCTTCTAAAGGTGCAAAACAATTTTTAAAACATTCCAAGTAATCCCAAAAAATACCCTACCCTTAGGTACTCATACCTAGGGTCCAAAAACATAAAATAAGTAAGATAATATTTGTACACCCTTTTAAAAAACTCATTTTGAAAAAATATAAGTTTCTCAATAAAAGGGAAAAATACATGTAACATAACAAAATACATTTCTATGAACAATAATTAACATGTATACAAATATTTACATAGAAAATAAAACATGGTTAGGAATAAGGGGTCCTAAGATCCTAGTTACACACGGCCAAGACTAGTTGGTGTCATGAGTTTATGCAAAGTCAATGTCTCATTGTTCCACAATGTGGAGTCAAATAGTGAATTGGTTCCTAGCAACCCTCCTTTCTCTTCCCATCAGTCAACCTATAACCCTAGGCACTTAATTTTACCCATAAAATTGATCCATAATAATATAGTCAAAGCACTATTCATAATATACATAACTCAATCACACATTCATGCAAGCACATTTCACATGAAACACATGACTCCTTGATAACCACATACATGAGAACACTGCATCAACAAAATAGATGTCACATTCACAATTACAAACCATATCATAATCCATGTGAAATAAGCTGCATAATCACAACCCACAATCTAAATCAATACAGAAATCAATAACGCAACTAGTATTAAATTCATTAACATATTTAATATCACAATTAATATTTAATTGACATCTAAAATAACATCTAATTAAATCTCATTGCCAACATTTGAATCAATATTATGATTCACTTCTAATTAAAAATTATTTGAATTAAGGGCACCCTATCCACTTATATCAAGTGGAAGGGTCGACTTCGATGATAATTGAATTGATATCCAAGTCATCATAAAACCAAGTGATTGGATCTTCAAAGCAAGCAGAAATTTATTATATAGGTTGGCAAATGTTTTAAACATAGCCTCACACGGGGAAAGCCAGTCTTAGATAAGAATTACCATCATCATTGTTAACCCTGCGGAGAGAATTGTGTAGCCATAATTTGCTTCTAGGCTCTTCGACAAGACATTGGCTTCGAGAACTTTCCAGCACCATTTTCTTTTTTCATTCTCTCACAAACCCTCATTCTTATTCACTTCCCCTCAAAGAGCTCAACCTGAGATTAGTTTGTGGCTTCAATGTTGGTAGCTCAAGATTCACAGCCTGCATTGCAATTGATGGCATGGTGAATTTGGGAGTTGATACTCCAATTCAGATGAAAAGTTTAGTGAGACAAATGGCCTTTAAAGGTGAAATTACTGATCAGAGATTGAAGAGAGTCTTGTGACTCCATGATGATCTCACCTTGGCAGTGGTAAAAATCATTTTGGGTAGTGGGTTCATGGATTTAGGGGAAGCATACAGAGTAGACACTAGGATATCCTCAAGATTTATGGCTTCACTATTAGACGCAAGGGTTTCCAAGGCCGAAGCTAGAGTGTTAATCTCCAAGCTCTTCAAAGATGATCTCCTAGGTGGTCTGGAGAAGATTCTTAGTGCAGTTTTCACAGGGATTTGGGTTCCCCATCCAAGAGATATTCCTCTGCCTCAAGACTAGGGCGAAGTGATAAAAGTCTTTCCCTTTATCCTTGATATGAAAGGTATGGTTTAGTTGAAGCACAGAGAAAGGGTGGAAAAAGCAGTCTCCTTCCTCAAAAAGATGTTGTAAATGGAAGCTGTGAATGGACAATTTGAATGGGTGCAGTCTTCTCAGGCCTTCGTGTAGGAATTGAACCTCATGTGACTTTGTTTCTCTCTCCTCGAGTAATTTTTGGTTATGTATAAAAGCTTTCAAGTTTATGCTCTCGGCTTGCAAGAAGGTAGATAGATATCTTTGCTACATACATGGACATAGAAGCCATTAGGGCCAGTTTTGGTTCATTCTGGCCATGTGTGGTCCTTTTCTATTTTTTGAGACCCTACGTGGTCAATTAGAGATAGCATTCAGAAAGTTTCTACCGGTATTCTAGCTATAGCAACCCCCATGTAAATTTTGAAGTTTAATATATATATATATATATATATATAATATCCTTTTTTACATACCCAAAAAAAAATTATTTGAATTAATTAAATAACCACATCATGATTGATTAAATCAACTATCTAGAATAAGTATAAGATTTGAATCCTAATATAAACATCTACACGTATCAAACTGAAAGTCAAGAGAATCAACTAACATAATCAAATTGAATGGAACCCTAAAACTAGAGTGGTGTTGAATAAAAAGTCAATGAGTGTGATAGGGGTCACAAGATAAATGAGCCTTACATAAGACATGTATTTATCAACTCATTAAATAAATGCAATAGTTATGCATCAACATACACTCTTAAGCATACATCCTCATCTAAATTGAACTAAGATCTTTAACATTGCATAGTAATCAATCAATTGTAACACAAAGGATGTAACTGTGATGTGATAGTTCTAGATCTTGAAGAAGCATAATATTAATTCAATCATGATTAGTAATTTCTAACAATTATAAGGCAAATCTATATCAATAATGTAGAACTATAGTATTTTAAACATTGGTAGGAAAAAATGGGTGTGATTAGAAGACGTAAGTGTCTTTAAGTTTCAATTCTATTTCACATGCATAATTTATCAAAGTTAATATAAAAGCGGGAGGGTAACAAAATTTAACTAATGGACCTCTAATCTACCATTATAAGAAGATCAATTTTCATCTAATCATAGCAATTTTGTAAGAAAATGATGCAGAGAAAAACCTTCACTTAACACAACTTGATTGATTTGACACCTTTCAAACAAAGATTCATTTCAAACAATCACTGAATGCATAATAGTGCACTTGAAAACATTGATTTGAAGGACTAGAGGATATTCAACAAAGAGAAAAGCATCAAAACTTGAGAGCCTTGGTCTGTATGAACCTTCCACAACATGTTTCATTTATTCCCAATCCAACTATACCCCAACTATACATAGATTTGTTCAAACATCAAGCAAACTAGGGTTTATTCTCTTTTTGACAGGGTTTTTCTTATAATAGTCACCCATAACTTCTCATGGCCAAAAGATATCAAAACAAGACTTTGCAATCCTCTAGGAAATGTTAAAATAAAGTTTCTCACAAAAAATTAGGATTTTTCACTATACCAAATGGGAGATATGAATTTTTTTAGTGTTGCTGGATACCCTAGTTAGGGTATAGTACTATCATCACTAAAAATGCAATAACTTTCACAAAACTTAATGAAATGACTCCAAACAAAAATAAAAAAGTTATGTATTTCATAGATTTATCATCCACATGCCTTCCCTCAACCATACCAAGTTGTACAAAATTGTACCAACATGTTTTCTTGTTGTTTCACAATAAAATTCTGTAATTGTTAACATGAAAACAACCATAACTTTTACAAAACATAATGAAAATTCATGAAACAAAAAGCATCTAAAAGAGGAAAGGTTCCTTCAAATTTTCCAATTGATTTCTGGGCCGTACTAAACCATACAAGTTCGTACAATGTGAAGAACAAGTTGTTTCACACAGAAAAATGCAAGTAAAACATGGCAAAATGAAATTCTTTGCATTCCAACCTTATCCAACCTTGGTGCTCATGGTTAAATTGCATATTTATCATGTCACAACCAATACCAACTAAAAAAAATAACCTATAAATACTTATTAACACAAATGACCACATTTACAACTTTTTTGACAACATTTTGACAATATTTTGCAACTTTTGCAACTTGACTCCAAAACATTACACAATGAATCTAAATGACTCCAAATGGTTTTACATGACCTTATTGACACCAAACAAATCAAAACTCAAATCTTAGCACATGACAACAATTTGCATCAAAAAGAGTGCATCAAGATGCCCCTACATCATACTCCCTAGAGAGAAAAAAATTTGAGTTCCACCTCAAATAAGAATCTTCTTTCTTGTCTTCCAATTCCTTTGCATGCATGCATTGTGTTCTTTTTGCTAGATCTCAACTACATTTGTTTCAACTGGTTCACTTGTGTTTTTCAGTCCAACAAGATTTTTCTTGAGCCAAGGCCAACTTGGTACAATGTAACTGTGTGCTTTTGTTTGTTTTCTCGTTCTAGCGTGAGCTTGGACTACAATTGTAAATTTATTTTCACTGTCATCCACTTTGTCTTCTTCACCTGCACAAGAAACAAATGTATTAAAGAAATCATATTCTTCTTCTTCATACTTCACTTTTTCATCCACCTCAAGTGGTGTGCCATACATTCTCTCCTTTTCATGATTCTCCAAAATCTTTGGCTTCACCTCAACCTTACGCAACCATTCATTTTCATTTTTGAATTGTTCATCCATTCTTTTATTCTCCTTGACATCAACATTCTCATCTCTTGGTTCTCTTGAGAACCATTCTATATCCTTATCCTCCATGACTATCTTTTCTCTTTGGATTATCCTTGAGTTCTCTACAGCTTCTTTTGTTGTTTCTTCTTCTTCTTCCTGAATATCACCCACTTCAACATCAACGTCACTATTACTTTCATTATTTTGAGCAAATTCAAAAGAAAATTCTTCCATTTCTCTTTCAACTGGTTTAAACAACATGTTGTTTTCAAAATTAATTACCTCATTTATCTTTTCTTCATATTGTTGTATATATGTCTTCTCATTTAACAACAAGCTTGCAATTCATGTGCACTCATCCTTCAAGATTGTTAATGCATATTTCTTCCCATCTTTGTCCAACTCATATGTGTTATTTTTCCTATTATACTTCGTTGCCCTGCTATAATGCCACAACCTTCCAAACACAATGTGACATACATCCAAATGCATAATATCACAAACTATTTCATCTTTATAATTGTCTATGTGAAACTCAACTTTACATTGCTCACGTACAGTTACCTGGGTACCTGTTTGAAGCCAACTCACAAAATAGGGCGTGGGGTGTTGTATTCTTTTCAAACCTAACTTGTCTACCATTTATTTAGAAACAATATTATCCATGCAGTTATCTGAAATCACAACTTGATAGCATTTACCTTTGGACTTGCAGATAGTTCAGAATAATCTTTCCTTTGCCAACTTTCTCTCTTTCTTGGCTTCCATTTCTTCCTCCTATAGCCTCTCTGCCACTTTGAACAAAGTATTTAATAATGATGATGCCCTTTGCCCATCTTTCTTCTTATTAAGGGCCATCCTTAAATATCAAATCTCACTAAACTACATTAGCCAAAAGAATAAATCATTTCCTAGAGAACTTCTAGCTCTGATACCAAAAATGATGCAGAGAAAAACCTTCACTTAACACAACTTGACCAATTTGATACCTTTCAAACAAATATTCATTTTAAACAATCATTGAATGTGTAATAGTGCACTTGAAAACATTGATTTGAAGGCCTAGAGGACATTCAACAAATAGAAAAGCATCAAAACTTGAGAGCCTTGGCCTGTACAGACCTTCCACAACATGTTTCATTTATTCCCAATCCAACTATATCCCAACTATGCATAGATTTGTTCAAACATCAAGCAAACTAGGGTTTATTCTCTTTTTGACAGGGTTTTTCTTATAACAATCACCCATAACTTCTCATGGCCAAAAGATATCAAACCAAGACTTTGGAATCCTTTAGGGAATGTCAAAATAGATTTTCTTACAAAAAATTAGGATTTTTCACCGTACCAAATTAGGATTTTTAGTGTTGCTGGAGACCCTAGTTAGGGTACAGAACTGTCATCACTAAAAATGCAATAAATTTTACAAAACTTAATGAAATGACTCCAAAAAAAAAAGAAAAAGTTCTATATTTCATAGCTTTATCATCCACATGCCTTCCCTCAACCGTACCAGGTCATACAAAACCGTACCAACATGTTTTCTTGTTGTTTCACAGTAAAATTCTACAATTGTTAACACGAAAACGGCTATAACTTCTACAAAACATAATAAAAATCCATGAAACAAAAAAAATCTGAAAGAGGAAAGGTTCCTTCAACTTCTCCAATTGATTTCTGGGTTGTACTAAACCATACAAGGCTGTACAATGTGAAGAACAGGTTGTTTCACACAGAAAAATACAAGTAAAACATAGCAAAATGAAGTTCTTTGCATTCCAACCTTCTCCAACCTTGGTGCTCATGGTTACATTGCATATTTATCATCTCACAACCAATCCCAATTGAAAAAATTAACCTCTAACTACTTGTTAACACAAATGATCACATTTACAATTTTTTTGACAATATTTTGCAACTTTTGCAACTTGACTCCAAAACATTACACAATGAATTTAAATAACTCCAAATGGTCTTAAATGACCTTATTGACATGACAACAATTTACATCAAAAAGAGTGCCTTAAGATGCCCTGCATCAGCAAACATACAAAGAGCACTAATGCATACAAACTAAAACATGCTCAATAATTATTAGAATTGTAACCATAACCATAATGAGGAACCATCACCATCATTGAAATCACACATCGACACAATAAGTGTGACCTCTAAATAATAATAACTGGCAAAAACAAGAATTCATGAATCAAAGAAGTAAGCACCCACATAGAGTAAAATCAAGTCAATATCATTATCAAGTAAAATTTATAGAATTAATAATTAGAAATAAGAACAATGTCCAAGATAAGTCTATGCTAGATGCAAAATTAGAAAATAAAAGAGAGTACATTTAGGGTCACATAAATTTGGGTCTTACAGATCTTCTCGAAGTGGCATGATTTTGTCCAAATGATGCAATTTCATCATGAGTAGAACTAGACATTCAATAGCTACAATTCCTTTTCCTATGACATATATTTAAAGGGAAACTTAGTGATGTTGAGGAGCATTGTGGGACAATGTATACAAGGATTGAAGTTCAGGACTTCCTTGCACCTTAGTTAATCCCTAAGACTAAGTCAACAGTAAAGTAAAAGAGATACTAGATAATAATGGATGTCACTAAGTTAATCACTAAATCTTCTTGATAAAGCTCAATGTAAGTTAATGAGCAATTGTGTATGAAGATGCCTTTGGAGTATGCCTTGACAATGAATGTCATTTGATTGATTTTAGAGAGACTGATCATTATTAATGATTTGGTTGATGATGGATGTACCTACAAGAGGGAAAAACACTTTTGATGTTGTTTTGGAATATGCTTTTGATCATTCGATAATGTGCAAATGTGTTAGAATGATACCTTTAAATACATATCCCTAGACACATAATTTTGAATTTTTGGTGCCCATGTTGATGGGTAGTCAAATCCCAAGAATGTTGGTCATGGAATGCAAAAATTCAAAATTTGAAAGTGGTGGAGAAAATTGTATCAACAATCTAGTCTAAGGATAAAATCATAGTTGTGATCTTGTATAGGATAAGTAGATTGCTAGGAACTATGTCAAACATATTTTGAACAAAGTAATATAATATGCTAAAGTGTTGAAATAAGTCTTGAGTTAGTAAGTGTACCAAAATAACCAAATTATATATCTTAAACATAAATTAAAAATAATATAAAACAAGAATAGAAATTGAATTAGTAAGTGCACCAAAATAACCAAATTATATATCTAAAACATAAACTAAAATAATATAAAACAAGAATAGAAAATTTTAAAACGTACAATTTTCTCTTTACGATAATATAACGAATAACACTTTTTAAATTATTTAATTATAAACACCAAAATTTTAAATTGTAATATAATTTTAAAAAAAATTTAATTATATAACATTAAAGACTAAACCTAACTTTTCCTTTTTAATTGTTATGTCTCTTAAAGATATATATATTTCCATGCCAATAAAGAAACCAAGAATTAATGAATTGAACTACAAACCAACTACATAATTAAACCACATTTTTTAATAGTAACATGAGCATAAAATGCATAGGAACATCATAATTTCACTTCCCTCTTTCCTTTTGATGTTTGGAGAAGATAATTGATGTCCCCATTGTAGCCTTGCCTTATCCACAGGGAGCAGTTTTCTTCAAAACTTTTTAAGCACATAATTGCTTCCATGCAAGGCCAAAGGCTGGTCCTTTTCCCAATGAAATATCTTGGTGAGATTTAGACAAGTCGGTCAAGAAATCTTAACTCAAAGCAACAAGACAATAAATCAACACTAACTTTTCATTTAAGTGCCATCCATAGAAAAAGGTTATTTGGTGGGGTTTGGCATAGTTTATTTGGTTGGATTTGGTCTTCCACAGAGAAGATATCTTATGCCAAATTAATTTCAAATCAGCCTACGTATAAAGATAGAGATTTGGCAATGGCCCACCACTCTCAAACAAAGACTTTTAGATGTATCTACACATCATGCTTTCACGTTTCATATATGTCACTCTTCCCCATCAACTAATTTTGTTCTATGCTTTATCATATGCACTAAAGAATTTTCTTTTTATTAGTGTGAAGAGGCAACACTATTTTGGATTGGACTTTTGGGGTCTAGGTGGATGATATATATTGGACTTTGGGGTATATATATAATTTTGTCATATGCACTAAAGAATTTTCTCTTTATTAATGTGAAGAGGCACACTATTTTGGATTGGATTTTGGGGTGCAGGTGGATGCCATATATGGATTGGAATATATATATATATATATATAATTTAGGCATATTAATTATTGGTATTTTATAGATATATAATTAAGAAAATAATGACAATGATAATGTAGGTACTAATTCTTTTTTCTTTTAGATTTCACCTAATAACCAATATTTTAAATGTAAAGAAATTAAATTATATTTTATAGATATAATTAAGAAAATAATAATATGGTATTAATTTTTTTTAGACATTATGTAATTAAAAAATTTGACAAAATACAATTCAAAAGATAGGGTAAATAAATATAAAGAAATTCTATTGTATTTTATAGATATATAATTAAGAAAATAATAACAATAATAACATAAGTATTAAATTTTTTTCTTTTTAGATATTATGTAATATTTTTTTAATTGAATAGTGCACTTTTATATTAAAGATATTAAAATATGATACATAATTTATATAAAAGACTAGAGAAATAAAATCACACCTCTAAAAGCCATTGTAGAGCCTAAAAATAAACTAGCAATTGGACCGATAGGTTCAATGGGCACGCCGATAGTTTTATTATTATATTGAAATATAGTTAGAGTTATAATGTTTCGTGTCATTAGTATAATTAAAAATCTAAAGAATGTTGCAATAACATATAAAGAGAAAAATAATTAACATTTATAGTCTTTAATTAAACTAATATAAAAAAAACTAGAGTTTGCAACTATAAAGTCAAAAAAAATTTCAAAAACACCTTGCCTTTGGTATACCCTTGGAAAAACTGCGCAAGACAACAGTATAGAAGGATTTTAATCTTGCCTTTATATGAAGAAACTCAGGAGGTGGATATGGCCAAAAAATAATGGAGTAGTAAAACTCTTGAATGCCACAAACATGTGAAGAAGCATTGGCTAAAAGTTTTTTTTTCTATTACTTAAAGGGTTGGATATAAGATATGAAATTAAAATGTTAAATACAAGAAATTGAGATTTTAATTTTTAAATTTTGTATAGAACATATGGTTTGATTAGATTTATTATGTAGTTATTGTAAGCATGTTAACAATGAATAATTATAGAAGATATTGAATAGTTAAAGTTTGACAACAAAAGAAATTTTTTTTAATATATATAAATACAAGAATTTGAGAATTAAACTTCTAAATTTTAAATACAAAATATCAAATGGTTTGATGTTTGTTTAATATTTAATTATCTAATAACATTTAAGGGATGGACATAGCATAAATTGACATAGAATAAAATGATAACTATTTCATCGAACAACATACAAATGATAAGTTATTGTAAGTATGTTAACATTGAATAATTATTTAAGGTATTTCATTGGTAAAATTGGACAACAAAACCAAAAATTTTCGAAATATATATTTAGTAGTTTGGTATGTTCGTATTTTCTATTGACATTTTTCTGAGACGGTTCTCTTCTTGTTTCCGTAGGATTACATACATATTTTTTTCCATGCGTTGGTATCTTTGAAATGAAAATGCAGGGAATATTCGTAGATCTGACAAACTTCTTACTCTTGACATTGCTGTGAAGATGAGTCCTTGTCGTTCAGTGTTTCCAATGTCTATTGTTGCTTTGTTTATAGTTAGACCTTGTGCTTTGTGTATTGTAAGAGCCCAAGCCATTTTCAGCGGGATTTGTCGACGGCAACCTCGTGTTACTGGAGTAATTGGAACCATTGTCTTTTCATTTATGTTCCATGCAGGTCCAGTGTACCGTTGAAACTTAACAACAACAAATAGAGGTAGATTTGGTGGCTTGGTTTCATTTTTGTATACAATAGAAATTACTTCCCCAAGTGCACCATTGACAAGTCCAGTTGCAACACACAAATTTGTATTCAACATAACTTGTTGTCCAATGCACAATAACACGTTTGTTTGTAGTTGTTCATCATCTGAATTTGAATTTACTATGTTCTTTTTCTGCTCAGCAATGCACCGTGCTATTGGTTTGTCCAATCCTTTTAACATTTTTTTGTTATGTTTTTCAACCAAATCATTTGTTGCAAACAAATGTATGGATGAAGAAAATGTATCTTGTTCACTGGAAGATAGTTTGTCACTATTGCGTGACATGAGCAGTTCCCAATCTGCCTGTATTGGCTCAGCATTCCTTATATTGTGAAGGAGGTTGCGAAAACTTATTTGGATAGGCTCACCTCCTTGTTGTCGAAAAATTGTGTTCAATGTGACTACTATTTGAAAGCTTTTCCAAAGTGTTGTCCCATATGACGATCCAGCATACATTGGAATATCACGTACTGGTGGTAATTGGCCTAGGTCACCAATAAGTACAATAGAGCGTCCACCAAAGGGGCTTTGATTATGGTATGGGAATGCTTCACGTAGTCTGATGTCAATGCGTTCTAACAACCTTGGTCCAATGAAGCTCATTTCATCAATTAGAATATACTGAATGAAATACATGCTTTCTTGGAAAGTTGATAAAGCTTGACCTTGAAGAGGGTTCATCTCTTTTATTGGTATGTGAAGTGCTGAATGAATGGTTGATGCATTGATGTTGAAAGCAGCAACACCTGTTGGGGCAAGCAAAAGCAATTTCTTTTCTTTGATGGGCACATTTTTGGAGAGTGCATTTCGAATGCTATTAATCAAGTATGATTTCCCTGTTCCTGCAGTACCTTGTATGATCATTAGAAGTGGCGGTTGCCTTCCACTTTGATTAGAATGGTCCACAATAATATTTAATGCATTTTGTTGCTCTGAAGAAAGATTTTCCTTTGCAATAAGTGAGTTTGGCTCAATTTGTTCAAATTGTTCTGTTGAACGGTTAGAGTTGATGAATGTGATAGCATTCTCCATCAAGGATGGGGCAATTGTAGTGGTAGCCCAATTGTGGGATGTGTCAAATTCTCGGTACCCAAGCATGTCTAGTTCATCAAAGTCAACATCATTTCCTGGGTGGAGTGAGGATAGAAGTTCCCATTCCTCTGCATCAAGATCTTGTATATCTTCTTGTCCATTTGACCCAAGTTCATCATCATTGTTGCTATTTGATTTGGGTGGTGTGCGATCAACATGCCATGCATGGTAGCTATTAGCCATTCCTTCCCATTGAGTGATTATATCTTCCCTACATGAGCCTATTTCTTGACTAATGTTGCGAAAAGGAAAGTATAGCAGAAGCTCACTCCAACAAAAGGACTCATACATTTCACTATCTTTTGAAGGAATTGCAGCAAACCGTGGAGATACACGAACAATGTTTGGAATATCTCTTTTTGTCCACTTGTAGTTTCTCTGGGACTTTGAACAATTCCAGTTTCTCCTTACTTCAATCAACGACAATGATTCTAATGCTGTTGGTCGGAGCATATACCTTTCAATGAAGTTTGAGGTAGGTAGTGGACAATCTTTAGTAGAAGGCACACGACATAGGGTTTTTCTATTTACATTCAAAGAAACAAAGGAACGACTACAAATTTTTAGTGGTAGTTTTAATAGCAAGTGACAAGACTCTTGTGCACTGATATCACGATCAACAATGGTCTCAGTTACAAACTTGCGAAATGCAGTTGTAGCTGGCTTTTCTGGGTCAATATTTGTAGAGATGCGTTTTAAAAGTTGGTGATAACTTTCAGATTTGCGCTCTGCTTTTGCTGCATACTTTGCAATATATTTTAGTACTGCATGGCGTGACAAAACAGGTTGGCAATCAACATTTGCACGCCAAGTTGATAAAATTGCTGGGTTGTGGATGTTGACCCTATCATCATTTCTGGCAGGTAGGAATGTTGTGTGCCCAGTATCATTTGTAGAAAAAGTAGATGATGCATGCAAATCCCAAGGAGCTTTGTAACGACACAACAATGATGACCCTGTTCTCTGCAAGCATGTCTGTTCACTACATTTTGTGTGCCGTTGAACTCGATTCACTAACTCTGTGTAATCAACAAATGGGTTACATGCAAGGATTGCTGGTGTGTCCATCAAGCAAGGGTCATCATGGATGGAGTGGTGCACCATTTGTTCCCTTTGGCTATCTATTTTTGGGTTCCATGCAGAAACATATGTACTCATGTATTGCACAACACTTTGAACTGCTTCTGGACTATTAAAATCCATGCTTTCCATGGCAGGTGCTCCTTGCAACCAAAGGAAGCCATGAATATGTGCAGATCCTCTATGTTGCCATTCATATCTGTGAGATGCCATAAGATCTAGGATTAGTTTTCATAATTAAGTACTTGGTATAGGATGAAATTCAAATGATGATAAACGTTACTTACCTATACCAATAGTCTTTGGCAAGTAAGAGCTTCTCCAAGATCTCTTCACGAAAGGCTGTGAATCTATTATGCATGTATAGTGCAGTTATATGTGGATTATTAATTATGTTTTTGATCCTCCATTGGTATGCTTGCGTTGGTTCAATGGGTTGTTTGCTGGGCATTGCATTGTGTAAATCTGGCCACTTGGTATCTGCTGCACTAAGTGTGAAGAACAAAGTTGGACAACCAACTTGTATGACCATATCTGATAGCTCTCCTCTACACCTTGTCCAGAAGGGTCTTGTCCCGCGTAGGTTTGATCCAAAACGCATAAGGTGATCAGCAAGTTTGTCATCAGGTAAATCTTGCATGCGAACCCATAGGTCTGCAACTGTATTTGGTACACTTTCATGAAAAAATTTCTTGAAAAAAACTGCAGTTGTAGCTTGGCTTCTATGTCGCATCATAACATTTAACAAGAAGTATCGAAAGCGTGGATGTTGACCAAATCTATTATCATGGTATCGCATTAGATGTACAGCATATTCATGCATTTCAACATCTTTGATGCGTGTTTGTTTGAAAAGTGCCACACCAGTAGGGAAGAGAGTAGGGAATGCCATTGCAAGCAAGCCCTCTGTGTTGTACTCATTGATTGGTGACAAAGTAATAGGAGGCCATTCCATAACATCTGTGGGACGAGATTGGTTCACTTGTAAGAAGGTACGTATTTGTTCAACCTCCCTAGATGTTGTTGGGAGAACAGCTGCAAAAGAAGAATCTTCATTTGATTGTTGTTCGACATTGTCAAACTGATTATTATTCGTGGATGTGGAGTGTGTTGTAGGATCTGAAATATTTGTGGAATCTTGCGGAAGCATATCTGACACATCTATAGGAATGCAAGGCAAGCTCAAGAGTGCAAATTCATCAAGCTCAACATCTTTGTAGTATGGATCATGTGCAATCTTATACTCTAAGGCTGCAAGAACTCGTGAGCGACTAACATAAAAATCATAATTTTTATTCTCAACACTCTGTCTCCTAATAATGATTATGTCTAATTGGTTGATACGTCTGGGTAAGTATTTTGCTATAGCAGTAATGTCTTGTGGAAAGCTAATTGTATGGCCACTATATTTTAATTGGCCTCCTCGTGCATGCCTTACTTGTAGAAATGGATTGACCCGTGCTATTAACATCTCTTCTACTTGAGTAAGGTTTTTCAAAGCAAGAGGCATGCTTCCAGGGTCCATGTTATTCCATTTTGAAAAACGATTTCCTTTTTGCTCAGCACAACATCTATAACACTTAGTCACATTGTTTGAATTTCTAACTTGAATACCAGGGTAACTCTCTAGGCAAATGGAACATGTAGGCATGATTGCTAGTTTGTCTATTTTTGAGCGGAATCGTTTTTGTGCAGCAATATACTCAGATTTGCAAAATGTGTTTTGGATCATGCTAGAATAGGTTAGTGGTATAGAAACAGATGGTATTGGTAGGAAAGTATTGAATGTGTTGTTGTTTAGTGTTTGAGCATTGGTTTCCATTGAAGCATTATTTGCTGCTCGTCTGGCCTTGTTGATTTCATCCTTTTTTGCATGGTACCGTAACCTTCGCACTTGATTTATATGTTCTCTACTAGATGATGTGCTAGCATTGGGATTGTTGAATCTTGAAGGACTTCTCATTTATTACAGAACGAAATGCCTGCAATGTATTACAAAAGTGTTTAGAATTTTACCTATGAAAAATGCAAACTCAAATGTTTGATAAATAATTACTTTGATAGAGCAAGTATAACTGAAATCTACTATACGACATTGTTTAAATAACTATTAAAAATACAATGAGTATATAAGATTGGCCTTATCTATGACTCACCTTATACAATTATTGGTTTAATACAATATTAGAAAGTGTAGTAAATTGTACACTAAATATTTGTTTTCCTCATCATTTTAGTTGCAAGACCATTAAATCATTTTAGTTGCAAGACCATTAAATTTTTTTTCTAAAATTGTGGGCACATTGGAATGATAACTTTATTAGTTGTTTGATAAATAATTACTTTGAGAGAACATGTATAACTAAAATATAGTAGACAACATTTTTTAATTAACTAAAAAAAATGGAATGAGTATATAAGATTGACCTTATCTAGGTAAAATGTAAGCATCCTTAAAGATGTTAGTATCAAAAATTTTAATTTTGTAAGCAATAACTAAGAGGCGGTAAACAACCATCCTCAAGAGTCCTAGACATCAAATATAAGTTTCAAAGTTGTAAGTGACATGCATTTGTATGAGGGAAAATGTAAGCATCATTAAACATGTTAGTATCAAATTTTTTAATTTTGTAAGCAATAACTAAGAGGCGGTAAAGAACCCTCCTCAAGAGTCCTAGACATCTAATATATAGAGTACATTAATTAATGAACAAGTTCATAAACAACTAGTAATAGGTGATAGAAAACCAGGTAATGAAATGTAAGCATCCTTAAACATGTTATTATGAAAAATTATTAATTTTGTAAGCAATAACTAAGAGGCGGTAAAAAACCATCCTCAAGGGTCCTGGGCATCAAATATATAGAGTACGTTAATTAATGCATGAGTTTATAAATAATTTTATATGCAATAACTAAGAGGCGGTAAACAACCATCCTCAAGACACCTACACATCAAATATAGAGAGTACATAAACTATTAAATATGTTCATAAACAACCAATTGAAAACCATCCTCAATTTGCAAGCTAATTATATTGTATCATGTTAGTTTTCAAAGTAGAACAATTAAACATATGTAAGAGGTGGTATACAACGATCCTCATCAGTTTAGTTGAAAGACAATGAAAATATTTATCTAAAATTGTGAGAACATATGAATAAAATCTATTAGTTCATTATAAACATATTTCTTTAAGTAAATTGCCTTAAATGATGAAATCATGATTTAAAAATGTATATATTGCAATAAAATTTATGATGGGATTGCAAAAATCAATTTGTAAATTAACAAAGAAAGATTAAGTATATAATTTGTTAGTTGTTTGATAGTCAAGTTAGTTGTTTGAAGGTAAAATAATGAAAGACATAATATAATACATTTTCAAACTTCAAAGATTCAAAATCCATAATTTTGAGATTTAGATGTGTAATGTTGGATTATATCCATACAAAATATATTTCTAAAATAGAGTACTTTAGAAACCAAAAAACATGAGATACAATGTAATTATTACATATGTTATTCATAGATGGGTAAGTAGATACTGGATGATGTTTCCAATTATACAATTGAAGAGATATTTGAGATTCTATGAAGGAGGCCAACACTTCAATCTATGAAATCAAGGTGTTGAAACCTTGTAATAATAGTGCTAAGTTTAAAAGCACCACAAAATTCTTCTCGTTTGATATTTAGATTGAAGAGGAATTGGTGGGATACTACATGGCTTAGTATTTTTTCAATTGTTTCAACTTCTACTAATAACAGTTGTAAATCTTTGGCTGAAACACCAATCATTGCTTGTGCAGTGTCACCAAATGCAATAACATTTTGTAGTTCACCCGTATGGTCTTCTAGGTCCATTTTCAACATGTAGGTATAATCACATTCAAGAATATCAACACAACATTTTGGGCAATGCCAAGTATTGTCTATTTTTTGGATGACCTTTTTTTTGCATTTTTTATTGAGTACTGTAAGTGGGCAAGAAAGGTAGTAGAAGTTATCTAAGTATAATTTTTTTACATTGTATCTACCATTGACATTCTCTACTTTTCCTGAGAGGCAAATTTCACGAGCTACAGAAATAACCATTTGATTGTCAAAGCTATAAGAAGTACTATATGTACCTGACAATGATGTTGAAGGCATATTGATTATCTCACCAGTGTACCAAGACTTTAATGCATGCATTTCTTCTACATCTGGGTCAACAAGAAGTTTGGTTGCAAAAATGGTATCAATTGTTTTGCCATTCCATGAGACAATGCGACCAGATTTTACTAGAAGGACGGGAGGGTTTGTGTCCAAGCACATTTCAGATAGTTTTTTACCATCAACATCACAATGGTGACCCCAAAGTGTGATGTCAATATTAAAACTAGACATGTCAATTATAGTAGCTGTTCGCTTTGTTATTTCAGAGCCATTTCTTTTGCGTATAGTGGAAGTGGGAGATATAGAGATGAGTATTCCAATAACATCAACAAGGGAATTCGAAGGTATTGTTTCAAGGTCTTTGATTGTTTTGAAGCAGAAGTTGTGGGTAGGTATGTTAATGTTTATTTGATCAGAAAGTGTTATTTTAGAGGATGACTGGAGGATTATCTCAAATGGATTGGTTTTTCGATTATAGGTAGGGTTGGTTATTTTTATTCGACCATTGGTTATTACATAAACCTGACCACTTTCGATAGAATTGTAGAATTGATCTGCAACATCATTAAAGCAAGTTAGATGTATTTCACCACCTCCCTCATCTATAAGATCAAAGCCAAAAACTTTCCCTTCGCCTTTGGCATTTTGAAATTCATGAAGCGTTGACTTTTCTAATGCTCGACCCTGAATGGACCATTGTTTATGGTAAGTTGTCAATGCCTTGATTGGAATGATTAAATCATCTTGTAAGGAACATGGCTGGGATGAGGATGATCCCTTTTCAAATTGAGAGCTGCTTGATGACTGGCCAATGACAGCATGTGCAAGGTAAAGAGGAGACCCAATGATGCTTGTTTCCATGCCAACCACTTTCATGGATATAATAACAATAGCCCTGCAATATCATAAAATTAGAAAAGAGTCATAAATGAAAGTATGTAAGGAGAAAGGAGGTTGTCTAAATGGATGAAAGTAGGGAATCAATTTCATACATGATTTTGTTAGAAACCTTGCAAGTATACTCTATTAGTTCAACAATAGATCCCTTCATGAGACCACCAGTTGAAGCAAGGTTGTTATATTTGTCAGGAAGGAGAGCGTGATGTGAGTGCATTCCATCAGAGAGTTGTAAGCAGTATTTGAAGCTTGTAGATTGAAAGAGGTTGATACGCTCCAAGGACAATATTTGGAGAGAAGGACAAAGATCAATTTTTCCTTCGAGAAGGTTACTTATTGCTCCAGTAGTCAATATGCTTGTCATTTGAAAAAGACTTGAGCATGAGAGATGTGTCTGTGTACAAGTGGAAAGAGTAATAAGTACTGAGGAGTGAAGGGTAGAATGTAAATAAACTTATATAAAGTTTGACCTTTCAACTTTGATAGGCATTCTTATTTTCGATATTAAATAAAAACAAAGCTTAGGGTTTCAATTGTTTCAAGCAAGTTTAAAGAGGAGCCTAAACATATGTTTAAGCTCATTGTTTATTGCTCAAACATAAATAATAAAAATAGACATAGTAATTTGAACAAACTATTTATATGGAAATAAAGAAAACAATAGTAGGTATTCGTATGTTTTATAAAGAAAAAGTTAGTCAGAAAATATTCTAGCCAAATGCACATTATGTAAATAATATACTAGAGATTATTAATAGTTTTATATTTGTACAACATCATATACAACTCTAAATTTTTTTTTTTTTCGAATCGGTAACGATGCATAAAGCATCATAATATTTATATTAATATAAGTTTTTTTACATATTACAAAAAAGCCCTTTCTGGCCAAGATTGATACATAAAAATAATAACAAAAGGATAAAAAATATAGGACCTATTTGGCCAACAATACATCGTTTGACTATCGAGGAACAAGACAACCAAGAAGTATTATATCCTATAATGATCTAAACTTTAAACATTGTTACTATAGTAATGCCCAAAATATAAGACTGCATTACATTTTATCTACATAGTTCTCAAGTTCACGTTTAATACAAGGACCGCAACCTATTTCAAATTTCTGATTGTGAAACAATTGTATCATGAAGTTGGAAAATCCCTCTACTTGCGTGCATGTATATTCGATTTCAGCCAAAGTGTGTTGGAATGAGTTAATATCTACTTCTTCTACATTCAAATCAGCTATATTTGTCTCTTTTATTTGTTGCAAAATGTCAGAGCAATTGGCTTCAATATTTGATATGATTCGTTGAACATCACTTTGGAAGAGGTTGCCACTATTTGCAGTTGAACTTGCGTTGGCACTATTTGCAGTTGAACTTGCATCAAGTTCATTGAGCGAGCCATCACTATTTGTGCTTGAAATTTCAATGACGTTTGGAGTTGGTGAATGTGCTGCCATATCTGTAAATAAATATTTAATTACCATTGTTGTAATAATATATTAGAGTTAAAATATACAAAATATAAACTATGGCAAACCTTTCTAGTTACATATAATTCAAATAATTGTTGAAAGTTAAGTAAAAGTTTAATTAGTTTAATCCACTATAACCATACTATTGAAAATAATTATAATATATCTAAAATTAATTAATTCACTATGAAAATCAATCAAACAACTATTCATTAATTAATAAATCAATCAATTAACTATTCATTAATCTATTCATTAGTATATTTATATTGACTCCTAATTATACTATATCTTAAATATATTAATTCACTATGAAAAACAATTAATTAACTATTCATTACTATATTTATATTGACTCCTAATTATATTTTGAAAAAAAATGTAGAAGAAATTGTACAATCATGTTAATATTAATATTAGTATAGCAATTAAATATGCATTTGTTCTATGGTCTATTATATTAAAATCAATCTCACTAAATGCAATAAATACAATTAATTTACTGTTAATTATACTTAAAAAAAATTACTTTACTACTTTTATCCAATTGTGTTTGTTCATCTCAACATGTAATGTAAATAAAAAATTTAAACTCACTAAATACAATAAATACAATTATTTTACTTTTAATTATACTTAAAAAAAAATCATGTTAATATTAATATTAGTATAACAATTAAATATGCATTAGTTCTATGGCCTATTATATTAAAATCAATAAAATATTATAACAATCATAATGGACAGGGTATACGTGCATCTTGTCCTATTTCTTGATTTTTACATATTAAGGTCTATATATTTTATAATTATTTTGATTGGGTAAAATATCAAATAAAATAATAGGTGTAATTTCAATATAAATTTATATATTTATTCTAAGTATTAAATCTATATTGTAATTATTGGTATTTTTGTATATTGTATTTTACAAAGCATACATTATTAATAATTATATATAAGAATTACAATATGTAATAAATATTACCATATAACTTTTAGTTAAATTTATTTGTAATACTATTTAAAATAAATGTCTAAGAATTACAATGTATAATACATTTTTTATATAATTATTGCCTTTTTTTAATAGTTAATTATGTTTAGTTAACCATGTCATTTATATAAACAAGAAAAAATATATATAATTATATTTGAATAATATTATATAATAGTAGATTTAAAACTATTAAAAAAGAGTTAAAAATTAAAATTTAAATAAATTTAAAAATATTAAAAAATAAAATAGAATTTAACTTAAATATTAACCAAAAATTGTAATGGGTTTGGAAAATTCGTCGTACTTTGAAAGTGAAAAAAATAATATAAACATAATATAAAGGCATGGCAACCAACAATAACTCTTACGTTTCCTATTTTCTAGGCTTTTAACTGACAGGTTGGGCCCAAATTGTTTTAAAGCAGGCACAGATCAAACAATCTTCCCATAATTTTAATGCCAATGTAAATCTGAGCGAGCAAAGAATAAAGAAATAAATTTGATTTATCTTCTTTTGCTTTTATAGTCAAATCCCCAGAAACCCTAACAATAATTGCATTATGGCATAAACTTTACTAATCTAAACATTATATGACCTCCCCACTACATGCCTAAGGACAGAATAGACCATAATATACCCTTAATACTGTTTTGTCAAGATACACAACATCCCCTCTCGCTTAAAGAGCATTGTCCCCAAAGTAGCAAACAATCCAAAGTTAAGACACACTCTGAGTAAATCTCAGCTAAAATCGTGTAACCTCTTTCAAAATCTAGTTTCTCAATATCAGATATTTTTATATTTTTGAAAAAACAAATTTGACAAACCTTTACTCTACCCAATCTCTCTAACATGCGTTTATATTAACAACCTTTTCAACCTGAGTCAACAATAAGTAAAAACTCTTATTTTGACTTTCCAACTCTAAAAGTAGTTAATTAACTACGGCGGTTACCCTAATTCGAAAAAAATAGAGAAGTTACATAAATACAATTTACCCCTAATTTCTAACACAGCACTACTTCAATCCCATAATAAGATTGCATCAATTCAATAATGAGTGGTACATCATTCCACCTCTCTATTTCTTAGCTATAGGTTTTTACATGTATCATCAACGCGTAAGAAGTTTGAACACTGCTATAGGTTAAGTATGAACGCTGCACATTGTTTTTTTAGAAAGGCAGTTTTATGTATTTTGGAATGTGTAGGTTTTTAGCAAACAAGGCAAAGAAATTTGGCATCTACTGCTAAACATGAAATGGTACTTCAAATGCCATGAGAAACAAACACAGTTGTGCACAGTACTACCGTAGGCACTGACGATTTTACATTATGAATGTGCAGGCTTGATTGAATATAAATTACTTAAGAAACTATGCTTTCCAAGTTTCCTTAAACCCTATGATATACAAAGAAATAAAACATCTCATATTATTCTTCTGTGGTTAAATAAGAAAAACCAAACAGGAATAATTCCACCTTCAGAAATCATATATTAATAATTTCAACATAGATTGTAAGATATGATCTATTTGAGAATCTTTTTTAGAATGTATTCCTTTAGTATCATCCGCTATCATGAATCTGATTTATTCTCAAAAAATTTTATTGAAATCCTGTAGAATCTTCCAGAGGAATAGGTTGTTACAAAGGGGATTGAATTGGAAACCTTTGTGGAGTTGTAAATTCTATTTTCTATTTATAATCATAAACACTAGTTATTAGTCTTGAAGTTGTTATCTGCCATAGCTCATGCAAATAACACTACTTTTTTCCAACTTTACATGAGAGAGAAACCTAGCAATGGCTGCGAGGTACAGTTCATGCAAAAAGTAGTTGTTCAATTTTAATCCACAGATTAACCCAAGGTGGACCCTATAAGAGGAAAGATCACAACTTAATGTGATATTATGAACAGAATTTCAGTCAATAATCAGCACTTTTTCATGGACAAATTTTTCTTCAGAATCTTTATGGTGACATTTCTAGTTCTACAGAATCTAAATGGACATTTCTACACAATCAGGTCTGCAAAACTCTTTATTAGCATACATATGGTCCATCATCATAAGAGCAGCACTAGGATGGGTGACCTCCTAGGAATGTCTCAATGCAACAAAATTTTCGACTAAGAATTTTAATACCAAAGACATTTGAAAGATGGAACCCACAACCACTTTATCACAAAGAAAGCTCTTATCAACACACCCTATAATACTATTCTGCAAAACCCATAAATGAGAATGTGGGTTTTTTAAGCTCCTTAAGTCCCATCACAGTGCATGCTTCACAATGTATGCATCTTTGGGAGATTTGGATGCTTCCTCACAAAATCCTTGTTTCTAGGTTGTGTATACATAAATGTAACTTTTATTCTTTTGAATATGATTTTGTACTACATGTTTATTGCTTCCTTCTTCCCTGCTATAGCAGGTTAGTAATGCTTGTGATGCATGTAATTAATCTTCAACTGGAGGCTAGCCCTCGAATTTTATTTTTATCCAATACTAATGTAATGTTCAATTTTTTTTACTGTTCGTGCTCTATCCCCAAGGAATAGGCATTTTTTTTTCACAAAAGTATATGTATGCAAACATTTCAAGCTATTCTTTTTAAATCAGGTCCAGGTTTAGAATTTCAGAGGACAACTTTCAAGATGAGAATTTAGATGAATCATGCTGTATGCGAAAGCTTATTAATAGAGTTATACAAGAACATAGACAAGATATAGAACGAAATAGAGAATTTATTTTTATTCTTCTATATGTTTTGTACATGGAAAAACTTTGAGAAAGACATATTGGCACCAGCATACAAATTTCACTACTATTACATATTTTATACATAGATCATACGTTGTAATTTTGGTGAGATTGTTAATACTTTACACCCTCATGTAATTAAGAAAATAACAATAATTGAAAAAATCAAAGCATTACAATTTCTTTTCACATTTTATAAATAAGAAGAAAGAAACAATGAGTATATGTAACCATAAATTGTTGTTGGAAAGAAAACATGTCACAATCAATATTTTAATATAATATTATATTATAAAGTTGTATATTTTAGTTAAATACATTTATTATTTAAATTTAAATTTATTGTTTACTTAAAATCTATATTATAATTTAATTATATTATTAGATACTATATTATATATAATATAAACTATTAAATATAAATTAAATGCAATCCACTTTTAACATGTTTATTGCCTCAAAACATTAAGAAGAAGACCGTTGCATAAGCTGTACAGTATCCCGTTTGACGGGACGGGAAGAAAATAATCCTAGATAAAAACAGTGACTCTATGCATTATGCATTAAAAAGCATTCACAGTATTATTATTTGAGTCATTATCTGCAGACCAAGACTTGGCAGGGTAGATATATTAGGTCATATCTAACAAACGCTGTTGTGTTCTATTTCTTATTATTATTCTAATTTATGTTTAAATTACGTTACAAAGATCTGTATATATAATTTACAAACATTCATGTTGTGGAAACCAAAAACTGTTAAGAAGTTGAACCCTCTCCTTAAGAAGTGAAACAATACACAAAACAAACTCAACATAGCCCATGAACAGTCATATGGAATCAATACAAGACTCACCACAAGAAATAACTCCCTTTGGAGAACAAATTGCAACAAGTGCATGGATAACACACCCTTGTCTAATACCAGTAAAAGTTCAGCAGAGATCCGATGAAGAATAGGTGTTCTACTTTACTGTCTTGTATATCGGCTTGGGGCGATTATAAATTTCTCCGTTAACCTACAGTTGCAAAGTCAGGCATCTATTATGGATTTAGATACAAAGCTTTCCAATGAAATTTCAGGAGCTTTAAGCTCAAAGATTTTGAATAAAAATGGAAATTTTCCCCAAAATTTGAGGCTAACTACTTTGATGAAACTGGACTCCTATTCAGCAGATATCTGATATTGTTAGAAAGAATATCTGATATTGAGAAACTGAATTTTGAAAGAGGTTACACGATTTTAGCTGAGATTTGATATTGGTGAAAGAAACTTTTTTGGGTAAACACTATATGTAAAAATAATCACATATAAATTTTGACAATTTACCTAAAATTAAAGTGTCTGGTAGGTGGAGAATCAAAAGATTGTAGGGCACAGATATCGTGGCTGGAGATTGAAAATCAAGAGGAGTGTAAATTTAAAGGAGCGAATAAATTTAGCAACAATCGCAACACAAATTATGTTTGATTTCACATAGATTAAAAGTTGATTGTGGAGAAAGGGATTGTTAGGGTTTGGTCTTTCAAAATCTACCAATGGCAAGTTAATCGCAAGGCTCAGGCATCAATTTTTCCTGTGAGAAAGAGGCCACTTTCGATCGGAGCTTTTTTCGTAGTGTTTTCTAAGAAAATATTACCTAGAAAAATTAATAAAAAATGTCGTTTCGTTCTGAAACCCTACGCAGTGACAAGTGGCATGGCATTTAATGCCCCGGGAGACACGCCCTTAAACAGCTTCATGCCATGTCTCTTCATAAATATGCTACGTGCTCTTTTCCCTTAATTAAACCCCACTAGGGCGTGATGGGTTGGTAATAAGGATCATTAATATCCTCCCACCTTCAATTTCATGCCAGTTGAAGTAGGTTTTGTCTGCGTGCATCCCTGTTTACGCATTTCCATTACTTTTTCAAGCACCCTTCTTTTTGGATGAGGTTGGTAATGACAAGCAAACACAAAATGTCAGTAGATTTCTTTTTCAGGTTTCATGCTACTTCACTGTGCGCTGTTTTAATGCAAATCCTTTAATTATAACGCAATGGCTATTAATCCTCCAGCGTTTTTACCAGTGGCGTGGGAGGAATTTTGAGTTGTAAGTTAATGTTCCTTTCCAGCCTATTTTCCAAAAAAGCAACTCTTGAGGATTTTATTTTTGAATTCATGTGACAGAGACATTAATTTTGTCTTCTGTCTCACTAGTGTTAAATAGTTAATATTAATTTTCAAATATTTTTACTTTGAAAATTATAACTAAATTTGTGTATAATTTTTATTTCAAAATTTGCCCTTTTTTTCCTGTCTACAGAACCTAACGTTGAAAGGGCCACAATTTCTACTTTTTTTTGGTGTTGTAAGCGTTATGGTGATGCTGCTAAGAACAAAAACTCTGAAAGGGAATTGTTGGCACAGCGCTCCTGAGTGGCAGGTAAGGATTTTAATGAATCCTTGCTTAGGCTATGAAGCTTGTCGGTGTTTAAACAGATCCAACCACTTTGTCATTCATTATTCATGCGATACATCTATCATAATTCATATTCTTAATACTTCTTATGACTGTAATTAGGATTACATTCTATTTATGTACTTCATTTCAGAATCAAGTGAGACACATTCATGCCTGAATAAATTATATCTCTGTAATTAGTGGACATTAATTTCTAAAATTTAATCAAATTTAAATAAAAATGCCTTGGTAAAATATGATGCAGGGGATTCACATGCAGCCTTTGACATTATCCAGGTCTGTGAAATCATTTATAAGAAGGACAAGGAGAATGATGCAGCAAATGCATTATCCAGAAGAGAAAGTACGAATTCTATAGGGTAATTGCACTTAATATAAATAATTATAAGAAAATTTGTCCAGAACAAAATAAATAAAAATAAAAATGTGCAGGGTAATTTCTATTGACCTGAGTGTGAAAACCCTGTCTTCAAACTGCACTTCCTTGGTCAAGAAATCAATCGTAACAATGAAAGAGAAGCCTGTGTAAATTTATGAACACAAATGCTATTTTTATAAGTAAATTTGTTGCACTGTAGAATCTTGAAAGGTGGCAGAGAATAATAAATAGCAGATGGTGGCATGCTCTGTCTTGTTGGACTGATTTTCAAACATTGCCAGCTTGAAGAGGGCATTAATTTCATTTAGATCTTTCACTCTGTAAATCGGATATGGAAGCATCTTGAATATTTCCAATACATATTGTAAGGAGTTTGCATTCAGATTTTTATCTCCATTAAATTTCCTTACCTAACAGGTAGTCACTTCATTGTCTTGTGGTTGCAGACGCCTTGCTAGTTGGCAAAGATGATAAACTGCCCTTTCAAATGAAAGTTTCAATACCAGTGATAACTTCTTACGATGTACACCCATAAATGTAGCTACCCTAGCAAAGACATCTTCTATTTTCTCTTCTGTAGATGACTAATGAATCTTATCTTTTTAAGATGTGTGGACGGTGCACTGAGCGACTCACTTGGGTGGATTCCTTCTCTCTTTAGAATCTATCAAGTGATCTATTAATTTCGGTGCTGAAAAAGTCTAAAGTTATTTAAGTCTATGACACTTCACATCAATCAGTCAAAGGGAAAATTAACAAACCACATTCTCTTCATATCACAAGCAAAAAAATCACAATGACTGCAGTAAAGGTAGGGCTAAATTTGCCTAGGTTTTAGCAGAGGCAGTGCAAGCATTCCAATTGTATCCGCCAACATGGGAATCCGCTGTATTTACCAATACTTAATTTTTTTTTGGCCGGTTCACCTTTACTTTTTTACGGGAATTACCACATCTGGCATTGGCTTTTCTGCTTGGTAGCTTGTCGTGGCGGGCATTTGGACGCAAAGGTTTTTTTACCGTAGTTTTAAGACATTTGAAGATCTTTCAATAAATTGTTCAATAAATTGCCATGATCGTGGAAACCCAAGTGGGCTTGAAGCAATAAGTTTTTTTGCTTTTAATTATTTATTATTTGTTAGATCTTTTGCTATAGTAAATTAATTCTTTCAACAATTAATGGTCCAGATTTATTCTATGGTAGCTCTTTTAATCTGGACCATTCATGTATGTATTTGAGGTAGTGCTACTCACTAAGGAAACGCCTATCGGCGTAATAAAAAAGCTAAAAATTTTAATAAATACATACAAATTCAAAAGGTGTAGATAAATGTAAAGAAATTAAATTGTATTTTATAAATATATAATTAAGAAAATAATAACAATAATAATATAAGTACTAACTTTTTTGTCTTTTAAATATTATGTAATGACAACTTAAATGAATACATACAAATTCAAAAGCTGGGGTAGATAAATGTAACAAAATTAAATTATATATGAGGATGTTTTGTGTGCATTTTGTAAGAATGTGTAAAGTCTTATGATGTTTTTAGTAGGATAAATTGATGAATACAATTCAAAAGGTAGGATAAATAAATGTAAACAAATTATATTGTATTTTATAGATATATAATTAAGAAATAATAAGGGTGAAGTAAGGGTGTGCGTTGGCTTTAGAGAGCTCAATAAGGACTATGTGCATAATCCCTTCCCCACTCCATTTACAGAGGAAGTGGTTGAATCGGTAGTAGGTAGAGAAATGTATTCTTTCACTAACAGCTTCTCAGGGTACCATCAAGCAAAAATTTAAGAAGAAGATCATCCTAAAACCACATTTACAACTGAATGGGGATCTTTTGTGCACATTGTGATGCCATTTGGCCTAAAGAATGCACTGATAGTATTTAGCAAGATAATGATCGAGGCATTTAAGGATTGTTTTCATAACTTTCTAGAGGTATACCTTGATGATTGGACTATATATGGGTTAATTAAAGATCATGTCCAAGTACTTCGTTTGGTGTTGGAATGATACAAAAGATTACGAATTCATTGAACTTGAAGAAATGTCTCTTTGCAGTACCCTTTGGTACATTACTAGGTCACATTATGTGCAAGGAAGGATTAATGGTAGATCCACTAAAAGTGGCAATAATCCTAAATCTCCCAGGCCCAAAGAAAGTTATTGAAATGAAAACACTCTTGGGTTATACTAGCTACCATAGAAAATTCATTAAAGGATATGCAGTGGTTGCTAGGCCAATAGAAGAGCTTCTTAAAAAGAAAACAAATAAGACCTTTTAATGGACAAACCACTACCAAGAAGAATTTGACACACTTAAGAAGAAAATAGCAGAAGCACTAATCCTTGTGTTTCCAAATTGGAATATCCCTTTTCATCTATATGTGGATGCTTTTGGCACCATAATTGGAGTAGTATTAGCTTGAAACCAAGAGGAAACAAGGACCACCTAATTGTGTTTGTTAGTTGCAAACTATCTCAAGAAGAAAGGAACTATACGACAATAGAAAGGAAGGCTCTGTCTATGGTCTATGCACTACAAAAGTTTAGATGCTATCTTTTGGCCACCCCATTCACATTCTTCACAGATAATGAGCCACTTAAATACTTAATTACGCCAAGAGGTGTAACTACAGTGGTAGCACGGGGTGAAATGGCGTGAGTGTGTTAACAAAAACAACTTTAAAAATATTAAAAAAAATTAATAGCCGCCAAATGCAACATTAATAATTAAAACATATATAAAACATAAATGTTTGAAACTCTCAAAAAACAACCAAAAATAAAATCACTAATTACAAAGGTAGAAGCAGAAAATAAAAACAAGAAGCGGCAAAATTAAGAATCAACGAAAATCATTTTGGAATAATGGTGTTAATCATGTATGCATAAAAAAACATTTACTTTGCTGGAATAATAAACATTATTTACCATAAATTTATGGCACTATAGTTTATTAGGTTTAGATTTCATGCATCCTCACTTTTAACCAAGATTTTTCTAGAATTAAATTTATGAACTCATTAATTTATAACATAAAATTACAAGTTTGCAAATTACTGCCTTGTATTCTTATCCTAGTGTTTCTCTCCAATTGGATCAAATTAAAGCTCAACTTAGTAATCTCAAAGCTCACAGGAAGAAACACCATCTCCAGATTTACAATTGATTCTATGTTTTGGTTCTTACATGTCCTCCGAAGTATGGTTTTCCAGCTGCAACAGAACTATCTCTTTAGCAATGTCTCCTTCCATCTACTGATGGTGCATGGAGTAGTAGAGAATAGTGGATGATCATTATTCTGCTTGGTGCACATACAGATATCAGCTTATGGTTCCAGTTGGTTCAACATTTCAGCAGTTGGTTCATTATTATGTATGGTGGAAGAGAAGGTGCAATTGTTTTTAAAAAGGAACACTGATGTAATTTATATAAATCTTTACATGTTTTTCCTGGAAGGATGGTGATGTAATTTATATAACTCTTTACATGTTTTTCCAGGAAGGACAGTCCTGTTTTGTTATGCTAGCTTCAATGTTGTTTTGAATCAGTTTTGTATCTTCTTTGTTGTATTTGCTCTTAGCAGTTTTTGTTGTGCAAAATTCTCTTGTATTGTAGCTCTGTTGCTTTTTATATTTGTACTCTGGTATTCTTCAATACAAAAAAAATGAAACCCTAATAAAATATAATGTTATAAAATCCAGTGAAAAAGAAATAAATTAAATTTTATTATGTAGAAAATTAAATTAAATTAAATTAAATTTATGCCTCCATAGTAAAATCTATAAAATATAACTTCTCCCATTGTTGAATATAATTTGCTCCTTTTTATTTATATGATAAAACCCTAATAAAATAACATACTAGCACATCTATATTTAAAAAATATATCTAAAAAATGCCGAGAGATATCCTTCTCGAGGTGCCTATTCCACCTATGTGTGGTAAATTGATTAAAAAATAGGCGCCTTGAGAAGGATATCTCTCGGCGTATTTTAGATATATTTTTTAAATATAGATATGCTAATGAATAGACCAATTATCCAAGGAAAAATCTGCAGATGGTTACCCCTATTCTAGGAGTTTGAATTTAAAATTATGGTAAAGCTAGGAAAAGCTAATCAAAGATCAAATTATTTGTCTAGAATTGATACAAGGGAAGACCCAGGGCTTGTTGAGCAAGAATTACCTGACAAAAATTTATTTAGAATTAATGTGGTACCAAAAGAGCTTTTTGAGGTAGTGTAACTATTCTCTACAAGTCAATTTCCAAAAAATAGCTCCAAAAATGATAGGAACATATTGTTGTGAAGGTCCATGCCTTACACATTAATTGAAGGATAACTCCATATTATAAGGAGGGACAAAGTTATAAGAAGAGTTGTGCTTGAACATGAAAGAGAAAATATGTTAAGAGAAGCCCGTGAGGGTATATCTAGAGGACATAACTTCAAAGAAGGTATCACAAGAAAAGTTATGCTAGTAGGCTTATGGTGGCCCACACTCTTCAAGGATGTGAATCAATATGTACACGTTATGTATGTTAGAGGGTAGGGAAACCTAATACAAGAGATAAGATTCCCTTACAGCTAGTACTAGCACAAGTCCCATTTGAAAAATGGGCAATTGACTTTATTGGACCTATTGACCCCCCACAAAGAAATAAAAGGCAAAGAGTTATCATGAAAGGGATAGAATACCTCACTAAATGGGTTGAAGCTAAAAAAACAAAATATTGTTCTGCTAAAACTGCTGCAAGATTCATATATCAAAATATAATCACTAGATGTGGCTGCCCTCTTAGCCTAACAAGTGATCAAGGGAAGCATTTTGTGAATAAGACAACTGCAAAATTATTGGATAGTTTTGTGATTGCTCACAATAGAAGTGGCCCTTATCATCCTTAAGACAATGGAGTAAGTGAAGCCTTGAGCAAAATTATAAGCATCACACTTACAAAGATGTGAAACAACACTATTGATTGTGATATTAAAATACCAGTAGTCCTATGAGCTTACAAAACAACTTACAAAAGATTAACCAAAGTTTATCCATTTGAATTAGTGTATGGAAATAACACGTCACTACCTATGTAGTATATTATACCAAATTTAAGGCTCGCTACTATTTTGTGGTTGAATGAGGAGGAATATTTACATGAAAGGTTGAGAGAATTAGAAAAAATAGATGAAAAAAGGATACTAGCAGTATACCATCAAAGTTTAGAAAGGAGACGCCAAAAAGCATGGCATGACAAGAATTTGCAGCATAAAATCCTTCAAACTAGAGCCTTGGTTTTACTATATGATAGTAAGTTCAAGAAAATTGGAAAATTGAAGATGTGGTAGCGAGGCCCATACCAAATTGTAGAAATAGCACCATCAGGAGACATACGATTAAAAACATTATAAAACCAATTCATGGTTGGATATGTTAACAGTGCAAAATTAAAACAATATCATGACAGAACTTAAGAATCAAAAACTTGAAAATTATGTCATATGCATTATAGTGTAAGATATTTGTGAAGTAAAGGCACACAGAAAAAATAAAGTACTCTTATGAGAAGAATGGCAGGAAGAGAAGAAGTAGGTAGGAGAAATAAATGAAAAACCTAATGTTGGAAATCTATAAAGGTAGTTCAAAATGGAAGAACAAATCACTTGTAAAAAATGTTAAAGTATCTACGCTAAAAACCCTAGGCAAGATAAGCTACTTGTGAGAGTGTTGCATGTAAGTAGAATTGCAAAGAAAAAGAGAGAAACTGAGATAATGGCAACTTTGATTCTCATAGACATATAAAACAATCCATGCCCAAAGTATAAGAAGTACCCATTCAAAGTGATGGAGGTAGACTGATGCAGAGCAGGGTGGAATATGTCAACACAACCACTATGAACAAACTTTGCAAGTTTCAAACCCTAACTTTGGTGGTTTCTCACACAAACCTTCATCATGCCTTGTAGCACTACAAACAAGGTTTATTAAACATATCGTTTTGAGAATGCCTTAAACCCAAAAACTAATCACCATCTCAGATACCTATTAGGCCCCTTTTCAACATATCCAATTTATGGCTAGGGTTACTTTGGAACAAAGACCCCAATTTTTGACTGTCCCATTGCAATTAGGTCAAATTAGGCCACTTTTCCAAAGCAAGTATGTGAAATTCTTACTCCAAACTTCTAACTTCCACTCCAGGGTCTCTAACACATCATATGAGGTCTTCTCATGTAGGTTTCATCACCCAAATCCATCACCAATTCACTATTTCACAAAATCTCTAACCTACCTAGTCTCCTAAGCCTAATACATGAGGATATTAGGCTAGGGCTTGGTCAAACAAGGCCCTAACTCTGTCCCCTACTCGAACCAACTTCAAAATCTCTAAGAGCACACTAAAACCCTCCATTCCACCGAATTTGGAAAATTTTCAACGGTGGAATGGGCCTCAAAGCATGTTTTTACTCTCAAACCCTCCAACCTAGGGTTTCCAGGCAGTTTCCAAAAAATTGCCTCAAACTACCTCAAAACTCAATGAAAACCAATACAACCAAAGCCAAATCAAATAAGATTCATTACTCTACCAATTCCAATGCACTTTATGTCATTAACAGGCATTACAGAGCCGTACAGATCTCAGAAACAACAAAAAAATAGTAAATTACATAGAAAACTAGAGTTTTATTGTTGTTTGATCCTCCAAATCACTTCCAGAGCCTTGCCTCAAATTTTGCAAGGAATATTTAAACATGTTCCACCAAAAACCAACATTCTCCAACCAATTTCCAAACATGTGATTGTTCAACTTCCAAAAATGACAAAAATGCAAAGTTGCACAAGCAACTTTTGCAACTTTTTTGCAAAACTTAACAACATGACCCCATGTCACACCAAAACAACAAAAATGGTCTCAATAGACCTTATTACATCAAAATATGACTTGACACACCAAACTCAACATTAGACTCCCATTTACATCAATTTGACTAGGTGCTCTTGCACCATACACCCGGGGAGAGCAAAATCTCAAGCCCCACTTGAGATCAGGTCCTGAATTGTTGTGCCATATTTCTTAATATCATCTTCTATCATCCAGGTGGCATCCTCCATTGGCAAACCTTGCCACTTCACTAGGTACTCATGGTAGACCTTGTGTCTTATTCTCTTGGCTTCCCTTGTGTCCACAATGTATTCAAGCTTCAATGGCTCAATAGGTGGTAAATCCTTGACCCAAACTTCATCAACAACATCTGTATCAGCACCTATACCTATAATCACAGATCCCTTGAAAGGATATAGGTTAGCAACATTAAAAATTAGGGAGATAGCCACTCCAGGAGGAATTTCTATCTCATAGGCATTGGCTCCAAATTTGTGGACCACCCTACATACCCCAATTTTCTTCATTTGCAACTTTGTGTACTTTCCTTTTGGAAACCTTTCCTTCCTCAAGTGTGCTAGTACTAAGTCTTCCACCTTGAATTGAACATCTCTTCTCTTCAAATCTACATGGTGTTTGTATTTTTCAACACATTTTTGAAGATTTTCTCTAACTTGTTGATGCACTTCCCTCATAGCCACTACAAACTCTTCTCCCTCAGCACTCCTTTTCTCCATTCCGCTCAGATCCCTAAGCTCAAACACACCTCTAGGTTTCAGTCCATAGACCACTTTAAATGGGCTTTTTCCAATGCTTCTATTGACAGAGTCATTATAGGCATATTCAGCCCGTGGAAGGATCAGATCCCATTGTTGTCATACTCCTTTGTGAGGCATCTCAGAAGGTTTCCAAGTGATCTATTAACCACTTCAGTCTGCCCATATGTTTGTGGATGATAGGCAGTACTAAAGGTCAAGTTTGTACCCAACTTTCTCCAAAGGGTCCTCCAAAAGTGACCTACAAACTTTGAGTCCCTATCTGATACAATAGTCAATGGTAGCCCATGAATCCTGACCACCTCCTTGAAAAACAAACCTGCAATGTGTGAGGCATCATTGGTGCTTCTGCATGCTATGAAATGTGCCATTTTACTGAACCGGTCAACAATAACAAATACACTATCATACCCTCTCTGAGTTTTTGGCAAACCTAACACAAAATCCATACTGATGGACTCCCATGGTCTGCTAGGTATTGGCAAGGGCTGGTAAAGACCTGGATTTGAACTAGAACCCTTGGCTCAAATTACACAATTTTCAACAAATTTTCTGACATCCACTTGCATCTTTGGCCAATAGTAAAATCTCCTTACCTGTTCCAAGGTTTTATCCACACCAAAATGTCCTCCTAAGCTGCCATAATGCTTCTCTTTTATCAAGTTAGCTCTCATAGAGCACTTTGGAATACACAACTGAGCACCTTTAAACAATAATCCATCTTGTAACAGAAAATTAGAGTATTCTTCATGAAAAACACCCTTAAACTGATCACAAACAACATATACCTCTTTGAAGTCATCATCTCCTTCATACATACCTTTCAAGGCATCTATTCCCACACTTTGGAGTTGAATTTCTTGCACCAACATTGACCTTTTGCTCAAAGCATCTGCTACCTTATTTGACCTTTTGCTCAAAGCATCTGCTACCTTATTTGACTACCCCTTTTTGTGTTTGATTGTGAAGGTATAACTCTATAGGTATTCTACCCACTTCACATGTATGTGGCTCAGCTTGTCCTGACTGTTAAGGAACTGCAAAGCATGGTTGTCAGTGAAAGCAATGAATTCCTTGGGTAGGAGATAGTGTCTCCACTTCTTCAATGATTGCACCATGGCATACAACCCCAAGTCATAAGAGGAACATTTTTCTTTGCCTCATTGAGCTTCTCATTGAAAAATGCTACAGGTCTACCCTCTTGGCTCAATACTGCTCCAATTGCATACCCACTTGCATCACATTCTATTGTGAAAACCTTGTTAAAATCAAGTAATGCTAGGACTGGTTGTTGGGCTACTCTATTTCCACACAAACCTTTTCCTTTTACCCCTTTGATTGTGTCAATGATGGGAGCACAAATGTGACTAAAATTCTTAATGAATTTTCTATAAAAAGTAGCTAGACCATGAAAACTTTTTACCTCACTTGCTGATGTAGGAGTGGGCCAACTGAGAATTGCTTCCACCTTAGCAAGATCCATCTTCAAAGAGCTTTTGGATATCACAAATCCAAGATAAACTAACTCTTCCTTCATGAATTCATACTTTTTCAAATTGATCATCAGCTTTTCTTCATTCAGCCTCTTCAAAACCAAGTCTAGATGTTGCAAGTGTTCCTCTTTAGTCTTACTAAACATAAGAATATCATCCAAATAGACAACCACAAACTTACCTATGAAAGATTTTAGAACTTCATTCATTAATCTCATAAAAGTGCTTGGTGCATTTGAAATCCCAAATGGCATTACCATCCATTCATACAACCCCTCATTGGTTTTGAAGGCAATTTTCCACTCATCCCCCTCTCTAATTCTGATTTGATGATAGCCACTTTTGAGGTCAATCTTAGAAAAATAACATGCCCCTCCTAAACAATCCATCAAGTCTTCCATTCTTGGTATGGGAAACCTATACCTTATGGTGATCTTATTAATTACCCTTGAGTCGGTGCACATTCTCCAATCTCCTTTCTTTGGTGCTAAAACAGTGGGGACAACACATGGGCTTAAACTTTCCCTTATCAGGCCTTTATCAAGTAACTCTTGAATTTGCTTCTTAATCTCTTCATTCTGTTGGGGGGTCATTTTGTATGTAACTTTATTGGGTATATTTGCACCAGGCATAAGGTCTATGTGATGGATTACATCTCTCATAGGTGGCAAAGAGTTAGGGAGCTCATCTACTACAATATCCTTGTATTTATTCAACAATGTTTAAACCTCACTAGGTATACCCTCAACCTTGGTTGTTGCCAAAATAGATTTAGGCCTGATCACTATAGCATACCCTTGTCCACCTTCTTCCTTCAATGTTTTCAAAAATTCTTTATCCCCAACCATAATAACACTAGATCCAACTTGCTTGTCTAGACTCTCATCTTGTAGTGGTGTCAATGTGAATGAAATTCCATCTTTTTCTATCACATAGGTGTTCTTCTGCCCATCATGTTTTGCTTTTCGGTCATACTACCAGGGTCTTCCTAGGAGCAGATGACATACATCCATAGGGATGATGCCACACAATATTTTATCTTTGTAACCTCCTATGTTGAATTCTACCCATGTTTGCTCATTCACTAGGACTTGTTGACCCTTATTCAACCAGGATACTTTGTAGGGAGTGGGGTGTGGGACTCTCTTCATGTTCAACTTTTCTACCATATCTAAGGAAACCAATTTATCAGTAGACCCTTAATCAACAACTACCTTACATACCTTTCCTTGAGATTTGTAGGTGGTTCCAAACAAGGATTTCCTTTGTGGAGGCACTTTGACTGTTGGCACCTTAATGAGTGTCCTTCTCATCATCAGAGTTTCACCTATCTCTGGATCAACATGTTGGGAAGGGGAATTGACACTTTCATTGTCTTCCTAATGCACAATTTGAGTTCTTCTTTCACCTCCATGTGAGCTAGAGGGTTGCTTCTCTGGGCACTTCCATGCTGGATGACCAAATTGGTTGTACTGATAGCATCTACTTGAGAAGGTATTTGACCCTCTCCCTTGTCCACCAAATCTACCTCTGCCATTTGGTCTTCTACCTCTGAAATTTCCTCTTGATTCACCACCTTGCTCCTGATGGCTACTTGACTCTCCTTGCTACTTTTGTAACTGTCCTCTTCCCCCAAATGTGCTCCTACCTCTGAAATTCTTTCCTCTGTCTCTACCTTGATGCTCTCATCTTCTTTTTATCCTTTCCTCTGCCTTGACTATCATTTGAAAACATTCTTCAACTGTCTTAGGAGTTGTGAGGCTTATTTCATCTTGGATGTTGTTCCTTAAGCCATTTAGGTACCTTGCTACCTTCTCCACTTCATCTTCAATATGTCTTGCTCTAATACTTAATTTATGGAACTCTTCAATGTATGTCATGACATCTAACTCCTTATGTTTTAGGTTATGCAACTTCCTAAAGGTCTGAATTGCATAGTCATCAGGCAAAATTTGTCCTTTCACCTTAGCTACCATTCTATCCCGTGAGCTTATCTTTGTTTTGCCCTTCTTTACTCTCTCCTCCTACACATAGTTCCACCATGGTAGGGCAGGGCCTTTCAACTTTGTCTTAGCAAGTTTTACCTTCTTGTCATCTGCTACCTCCTCATACTCAAAGTAATTATCAAGAGCATATATCCAATCCAACACCTCTTCACTATCCATCTTCCCACCATACATGAGCAATTCCATATTTACCTTAGGAGTATCTCCCTTGATAGCCTTCAGCATTCTAACCATTATCTCTTCATTAGGGTCCAATTCTTCTTCCTCATCTTGGACTCCTCTTTGAGGGTTTTCACTCTCACCCTCTTCCTCTTGGTCACTTTTGTCTCCACTGACCACACCTCTCCTTTGGTTAGATTCTAGTGCTACAATTCTAGCTAGGGTAGCTTTATGAGACTCCTTAACTTGTCTCAGCTTCTTAGCATGTTGCTCTTTCAATTCTCTGACTTCTCTAGCCATTGGATTGCTCTTTGGAGGCATCTTGCTTGTTCAAACTTCAACCTCTTTTCCACTTCTCAATTAGAACCTATGCTCTGATGCCACTTGATGCAGAGTAGGGTGGAGTATGTCAACACAACCACTATGAACAAACTTTGCAAGTTTCAAACCCTAACTTTTGTGGTTTCTCACACAAACCTTCATCATGCCTTGTAGCACTCCAAACAAGGTTTATTCAACATATATTTTTGAGAAGGCCTTAAACCTAGAAACCAATCACCATCTTAGATACCCATTAGGCCCCTTTTCAACATATCCAATTTATGGCTAGGGTTACTTTGGAACAAAGACCCCAATTTTTGATTGTCCCGCTGCAATTAGGTCAAATTAGGCCACTTTCCAAAGCAAGTATGTGAAATTCTTACTCCAAACTTCTAACTTCCACTCTAGGTTCTCTAACACATCATATGAGGTCTTCTCATATAGGTTTCATCACCCAAATCCATCACCAATTCACTGTTTCACAAAATCTCTAACCTACCTAGTCTCCTAAGCCTAATACATGAGGATATTAGGCTAGGGCTTGGTCAAACAAGGCCCTAACTCCATCCCCTGCTCCAACCAACTTCAAAATCTCTGAGAGCACACTAAACCCCTCCATTCCATCGAATTTGGCAAATTTTCAACGGTGGAATGGGCCTCAAGGCATAATTTTTACTCTCAAACCCTCCAACCTAGGGTTTCCAGGCAGTTTCCAAAAAAATGCCTCAAACTACCTCAAAACTCAATGAAAACTAATACAACCAAAGCCAAATCAAAGTACATTCATTACTCTACCAATTCCAATGCACTTTATGTTGTTAACAGGCAGTACGGAGCTGTACTGATCTCAGAAACAGCAAAAAAATAGTAAATTACACATAAAAACAGAGTTTTATTGTTGTTTGATCCTCCAAATCACTTCCAGAGCCTTGCCTCAAAGTTTACAAGGCATATTTAAACATGTTCCACCAGAAACCAACAGTCTCCAACCAATTTCCAAACATGTGACCATTCAACTTCCAAAAATGACAAAAATGCAAAGTTGCACAAGCAACTTTTGCAACTTTTTTGTAAAACTTAACAACATGACCCCATGTGGCACCAAAACACAAAAAATGGTCTCAATAGACCTTATTACATCAAAATTTGACTTTACACACAAAACTCAACATTAGACTCCTATTTACATCAATTTGACAAAATTTGACTAGGTGCTCCTGCACCATAGACCTTGACGACATGTTCTCAAACGTACCAACAAATGTAATATATGCAGAGGATGTTTGAAAGTATATGCACACCACATTCATAGAAATAGATAACACCAAATTTGATCCACTACTCAGAACTTATTGAAACTAGGTCAACATAAGTATTTGGACCAATACAAGTAGGTGGGTGCACTCAAATTAGACATATGGAAGGACTTCCTAGATTTCTACATGAAGGAGGGTTGGATTGAGATTATATTTAGTAGAATCAATGATGAGTACATGTACCTATACCAACCCTACTATATTACTAGAGAAGCTATCCACATGGTGACAGGACTGTGGAACAAAGGTGATCTACCTTCAAAGAAAAAGGTGAGTAACCAAAAAGTTATAGAGCTAACAGGGATCACACCAAATGGAGGAATTTGGCAATAGACAAGATTACAAACCTCATTGTTAGATATGTCGCTCCGGGTATTACCCACAAAATATACTACAAAAACAAAGAAGGCTATTTTATAGGCATGGTGATACTCGCCACCTACCAAATGGTGGTGCAGGGGAAAGAGTTCAACTCGTGTGAGGTCCTCAAGGAGCAATTGATGGATAATATAAATAAGAAAAAAGGGACTGACCAATATCAATTTAGGTATGGTTCTCTGATCATCTACTTATCTTTTTATTTTATGAACAAGCTTCCTAGTTTTCCTAGAAAAAATTGGTCCCAAGATACCCTAGTAGTGGCACAAATCAACACCCACGTAAAACATTTTAAGGATGTTGCATTGTACACTAAAGTCTACTAGGGATTCTTCAAAAACTTTCAATCACAAATGCAAGAAAGAGACCAAATATCATATAATGTGATAAGGAAGTATGTAGATAATATTATATTTGTAGTAGATAAAGATGACATTTTTATGGAGGCGGTGGAATCACGCACATCTTAGGCACTACAATTACCCTATGAGGTAATGAATTAATTCATGCAAATGCTAAGGTACTCCTAGCTCTCTCCAAGGATCTTAAAGTAGAAATATTTGGAACATTTAAGGAACTTATAGACAAACAAAGCAAACAAAAGGCTACAAAGTATGGAGAAAAACAAGGAGGAATTACACAAGTGTGGGCTACCAAAGGATCCCACCCCACTAGATATTAAAAAAATTTGACTCCCCGATCTCACTAGGAGGACCATCCCAAGTGTGGCACTCGAAGTGCCTTAAATCTAAATCCCTAGGGTTCAAAATAATGGAATCACAAACACATAGGGCACTTCGTAAAGAGGATGTGGAAAAATGCTCACCACAAATTTCCACTAGGAGAAAGATAACTATTTCATCATCACAAATAGCTCAAACACAAGCAAAAGCTTAAAAATCACCGGTAAGGGAAGCCACAAAAGCACTGCTACAAATGAGTGTAGAGAAGAAGAAAGTGGAGACTTCTCAATCAAAGAAAAAATAAAAAGCAAAATGTAAATGAATTTTTGCACAAACTGAGGATACAAGGGAAACAGAGTTGGGAGAATCAGCACAATGAGAAGAGGTAGGAACAGAAGATCTTCCACCACATAAGAAGGCAAAAGGGTCTATAAAAATGGAGGAAACCCCAGAAAGAACTAGGAAGGTAAAAACTAAAGAAATAATGGATGCTACTAAGCTATACAGATCCCTATTTACAGCAGGCATGCCACTACAAACCATATAGATGTATTTACAAGTAGGTTTAGAGAATAAGAAAGTTATTGAACAAGATCTGCTAGATTACATCTTACGTATACCTCGTACCTTGGCACAAATAATCAAAGGTTTTCTAGAGGAATTGGCCATGATTTTGAAGAAAAGAATAGAATGTTGCAAGGTGTGACCCTTGGTCTTCTTGTTCAGCGCTGCGCTGCAGTGGTTTGTGACAAGGGCTTAACCGTCTCCCGTGCTTGTTAAGTCAAGTGGTTGTATCGGGCATTAATAGGTCAATCTTTTGGTGCAACGGCAACTAACAATTGGTATCAGAGCTGAGGTCACGAGTTCAAACCCTACGCTTGCGCTTGGGAGGGGATTGTTGCAAGGTGTGACCCTTGGTCTTCTTGTTCAGCGTTGCGCTGCGGTGGTTTGTGACAAGGGCTTAACCATCTCCCGTGCTTGTTAAGTCAAGTGGTTGTATCGGGCATTAATAGGTCGATATTTTGGTGCAACGGCAACTAACATAGAAGTAGCAAAACTAGAAGAACAAATGAGAAAAGATGTATTGATGGAGTTGCAATGAATTTATCACTAGATAAAAGAGAAAAATCGATACAATTGTAGAAGCTAGAGCTTATATCAAAACATAGGGTGGTGTTTAGGGTAAAATTGGGATTGTTTAATGTTCAAGTTGTTAGATGTTTGAATCCTCCTTTCACCCTTAACATTCAAGGACCTAGGGTCGAGTGGCAATGTACTATCATACCCTAGGTCACTGTGAGATGTAGGGAAACTTGGATTAGGGTGTTTAATTATCAATTTTCCTTCTCTTATGCTTAATTGACCATAAAAACCCTAATTTTGCAATTGGGACAGTAAACAAATGAATTACAGAAAAAGCTCTTGCAGAGGGATGCAAATTATCAAATCACAGAGTACCTATTTTCAGGGTTTTGAGGTAGAAAAGTCAGGGACACTGGAGTGGGTACCCAAGTTCAAGGCCTATATTTTTGTCTAGATCTGAGAACTCAGTCTGCAACTCTTTCCTGTTGTTCCAGAGATTTTCCCATCACGGAACTTGGAGGACTAATGAGCGGGCGCCCAAGTCCAAGGGGCATATTTTCTTCCTGTTCTGCAATTCTGACACTCCAAGATGTCTTCTTGCAACTTCACTTTGTCCAGCTCCTCAACCTGTAACCTGCAACCATGAAAACTTTGGCAAGGGGTTGTGGTGTTTAGAGGCTTGCCTCAGTCAAGCCCCAGAGGACACTTAAGTCTCTGAACACCTTTGTCAGATAGAGAATGTGTGCCTAGGGAGGCAGAGGCAAAAACCAAATGAATAATTGATCACAAACACAATATAATGTCACCTTGTAGTGAAGATCTCATGGGAGGAAGATGCTCTTCATTCCATGATGAAATGGATGCTCAAATCTACAAACACAAACACATAGACCACACAAATCTGCTCTTGCAACACAATGAAAGCCTTGAATCACCTTGAGAACACAATAGCTTTCTAGTAATCATCTAGTTTACAAATGAATGCCTAAACATACTTTTATATGCAACTAAAAACACTCCCACCAAGATTTCCTAATTCAAACTTACTGTGTCGACATAGGACCCAAATAACGGTCACAAGCAGACACCCAAAAATTGGGACTGCCCCAAAATAGGGCAATACTAGGGCGCAAGTGCCCAAGTTCTCCCCCCCTATTTTGGGTAGGGTCTAGCTCAAGGGGTCCTCCTAGGTCCCATTTGTCATGTTACCTAGGGCTTATTCTATCGGGATGCCAAATTATGAAGTAAGATGTCCTAAATGCATGCAAAAGACCCAGGAGCTAAACCTTATGAGGGAAAAGCCCCCAAAGGGACATTTTCTGACGTTACAGGTGGATACATTACTTTCAAAAGCAGCAAAAGCAAAGGAGAGGGTCAAACAAGAAACCATAGAAGCTACACAAAAAGCCTACACTACCATGCAACAAATATAAAAGGAAACACAAAAGGAGGATGTGACAAAACAAAAAGAGGAAGAACAAGAAGCACGACAAGAGGTGCAACAACTAGAGCTCACCACCTAAATAACCTCCTACATCCACCCCTACATTCTCACCATCTGGTCTTATGCAAGAAATTAAAAATTTCTTGGCACAACAAAGGTAACTCCAGCCTATCCCCTCACCCCCATCATTCCAATTATCTACTACCAACCTCTCCTACATCTCCCCTTTATAGAAATTTTAGCTGGGAGATTGGTGTAAGGGCACCCTCATGCACATATTAATCAACATCATACACAAAATTTGGAGAAATAAAACAAATATTTTAATTCTCTAACACTCCAAGTAAAAGACAAGCCAAGTTGCATATGGACAAAAATAATAGTCACCTACATGCTAGAAGACAAAGATTGGACAATGAAAATTTTTCAAGCACCCAAGTCATAAAAGAAAGCAATAAAAGAATCCCAAGAGTCACATTTCTCCAAGTTGGATGCCACCAAGCAAGAAAAGGAATACCAAGAGTCATTGGAGCCTAAAATGAGGAAGATGAAACTATGCAAAGGAGATCTTATAAATAGATTGAAGTTTGGCTCCAAAGAGGCATTGAAAAAGAAGAGAAGAGCCCAAATTTATTTCTGATTTTTGCAGGTCATCAAGAGGACATCCATGGGTGATGTTGAAGATAATTTTCTAAGGGAAGTACATCCATTTTGATGAGGCAAAGAAGGTGAACATCCATGGTGACTTGTTAGATGAAAAATTTATGAATTTGTAAGCTTGTGGAGGTGGATAGTTGGAAAGTTTGTTGGAGATATTTCATAGTTGGATTTGTGGAGGTTATGTATGTGTGTTACCATCTTGATTGGATGCATAAAAACATTTGGGTTGTAAGTATTTTCTGTTGTTCATGTTTTATGAAATTCTCAAGATATGGTGTTACTTCATAGCTGAAATTGTTGCTACAACATTCACCATTTATTTGAACTTAAGGGCTGCAAGTTTAAGAGATTAATATACATTTATTTTGCTGCAACTAAAGGAATCAAAGGGAAAAACAAAAAAATCCTTAATGGCTGGAAATTATCAAAGTTAATTTTCATCTAAGAGAAGAGGAGTAATCTTGGCAAACAATAATTTTAAGGCTGAAATTTAACAAGGTTATGTTGGCATATACAATTTGTTTCAATATTTGAAGTTTTTGAGCACATGATTATAACAACTTGAAGGTATGAATATTGTTGTTATTTCAATGTATGTAATAGAAGTTGATTGGGCTGCATGATGGGACAATCCTTCATTGGATTCTCTTGTCTTGTCTGCATCAAATTGGTATTAGAGCTAGAAGATTTTGGGAAGTGATTTCACTATTTTGGATAGCGTGGTTTAATAGATTTGATGTTTAAGGATGGCTCTTAATAAGAAGAAAGATGGGAAAGGGGCATCATCATTATTAAATAGATTGTTAAAAGTGGCAGAGAGGTTACATGAGGAAGAAATGGCAGCCAAGAAAGCAAGAAAGATGACAAAGGAAAGATTATTCTGGACTACCTGCAAATCCAAAGGTAAATGTTGTAAAGTTGTGATTTCAGATATCTACAAGGATAATATTGTTTTTGAGTATATGGTAGATAAATTGGGTTTAGAAAGAATACCACATCCTCCACCCTATTCAGTGACTTGGCTTCAAACAGGTACCCAGGTAACCATAAGTGAACAATGAAAAATTGAGTTTCAAATAGGCCCTTATAAGGATGAAATAGTTTGTGATATTATGCATTTGGGTGTATGTCATATTGTGTTTGGAAGGTTGTGGCATTATAACAGGGCAGCGAAGTATAACAAGAAAAACAACACATATGAGTTGGACAAAGATGGGATGAAAATTGTATTAACCGCCTTGAAGGATGAGTGCATAGGAATCGAAAGCTTATTGTTAAGTGAGAAGATAGAAGTACAACAATATGAAGCAAAGCCAAATAAGGTAATGGTTGAGGTAACAAATTTTGAAAAACATGTTGTTGGAAAAATCAGTTGAACGAGAAATGGAAGAATTTTCTTTTGAATTTACTCAAACTTATGAAAGTAAAGTGACATTGATGTTGAAGTGGGTGATGTTCAGGAAGAAGAAGAGGAAGAGATAGCAAAAGAAGCTGTAGAGGACTCAAGGATAGTCTAAAGAGAGAAGATAGTTATGGAGGATAAGGAGATAGCATGGTTCTCAGGAGAAGAACCAAGAGTTGAGAATGTTGATGTCAAGGAGAATGGAAGAATGGATGAGCAATTCAAAAATGAAAATGAATGGTTGAGTGTGGTTGAGGTGCAGCCAAAGAATTTGGAGAATAATGAAGAGAAAGAATGTGTGGCAAACAACATGAGGTGGATGAAGAAGTGAAGTATGAAGAAGAAAAATATGATTTCTTTAATATGTTTGTTTCCAGTGCAGGTAAAGAAGACAAAGTGAATGAAAGAGAAAATAAATTTACAATTGCAGTCCAAGGTCAAGTTAGAACAAGAAACCAAACAAAATCACATGGCTACATTGTACCAAGTTGGCCTTGGCTCAAGAAGCATGTTGTGGGACCAAAAAGCACAAGTGCACCAGTAGATACAAATGTACTTGATATCCAGCAAAATGAAAACAATGCACGCATGCAAAGGAACTGGAAGACAAGAAAGAAGATCCATATTTGAGGTGGAACTCAAATTTCTTTTTTCCTGGGGAGTATGGTGTAGGGGCACCCTCATGCACATGTTAATTAACATCATACATAAAATTTGGGGAAATAAAATAAATATTTTAATTCTCCAACACTCCAAGTAAAAGGCAAGGCAAGTTGCATATGGACAAAAATCCTAGTCACCTACATGCTAGAAGACAAAGATTGGACAATGAAAAGTTTTCAAGCACCCAAGTCATAAAAGAAAGCAATAAATAAATCCCAAGAGTCACCTTTCTCCAAGTTGAACGCCACCAAGCAAGAAGAGGAATACCAAGAGTCGTTGGAGCCTAAAATGAGGAAGATGAAACTATGCAAAGGAGATCTTATAAATAGATTGAAGTTTGGCTCCAAAGAGGCATTGAAAAAGAAGAGAAGAGCCCAAATTTATTTCTGATTTTTGCAGGTCATCAAGAGGACATCCATGGGTGATGTTGAAGATAATTCTCTAAGGGAAGTACATTCATTCTGATGAGGCAAAGAAGGTGAACATCCATGGTGACTTGTTAGATGAAAAATTTCTAAATTTGTAAGCTTGTGGAGGTGGATAGTTGGAAATTTTGTTCGAGATATTTCATAGTTGGATTTGGTGCAGGGCACCTAGGAGCACCTTGGCTCCTAAAGGCATTTTGATGCATTTTGAGAAGTTATGTTTTTTTGTTCAATGTGTTTTGTAATAAAGCTTTTAGCCATTGTTGTTTGGTCCATTTTGTATGGTCAAGAGGTTTGGGGTGACTATATAAACCTCAAATCCTTCTTAGTTCATTTGGACCCTTGTTGTGCCAATTAGGCCTAGAAGGTCTAAGGATTGGTTTTGAGTTATTTTTTGGTTGTTTTAGTGTTTTAGTATGTTGGAAGGAGTGTGTTGATCATTTGGACTCCATTGGACAAGCCAAACAAATCAACCTCCTTGTGTTAATACAAAACACCATAGTTGTCAAAGGTGTTATGTGTTGGGTTGGTTAAAAAAAACCACTTTGGGCGGTTGAATGCTATTGTAGAAGTTGGAAACTAACTTGGATGGGTTAATATGGTGGATATCTAACTCCAGTACGGAGGAAGAGATTTTGTATGCAATTTTGGGCACAAAAATTAAGAATTTGACTGTTTTTCTGAAGAAAACGTGTTGCTGTACGGACTGAACTCTTGGTCTAATGTACTTTTTCTGAAAGAACTTAGAGTTAGGGTTCTAATGCAACTAGTTTGAGGTCCTGAAGTGGTCGAGATCAAAAGTTATTGATTTTTCTTTCAAAACAGGTCTAGAAACCCTATTTTCTAGGGCAACCATAGAAATCCGGCCCTAGAATGCATTCCCACTAGTGAAAATTCACAAAAACTGGTGAAATGTAGGCTAGGGATATGTACTATAAGATTCCAAAATATTTTTGTCAGGAAATGCAGTCTTCTATTTTTAAGTTGATGCCCTAGGTCAAGTATTACCATGTATTTGGCCTGTTTTATGCTATTTGCTGTTGTAGGTGACAGAATCCAGGCAAGGTGAATGAAAGAATGGTGGTTTTGTGTTGTATAGACATGGTAGAGACATTCTAAATTCTTTCCCCTGACCTATGAACCGAATTTGAACCCTTTGCTTTGTAACCCAGGCCTAAAGTGATCAATTAGGCCTAGAGACCTAGTGGGGGTTTTGAACTGCTGGAGTAGAGTTGGGATTGGAGATTTGGAGGTTTGTTAGAGTCCCATAGAGGTTATCCAAAATCACCATTTGTTTGCCTAGTCCTTCGGGGTTTTGTCATTTGTTGTGAAGAAAACTAGTTTTGGAGGGCTAGTAGCCTCACTAGGCCTAGTCAAGGTTAGAGAGTTGAATGAAGTTGGTGATCAAACCAAGTGTTGGTAAGGTGTTTTCAGACCTGCATGAAGGTGTAGACATAGCCTTGAGAGTTGGACAAGAGTCTAAGTAACAAATCCTTCATTTACCCTTGAATGTGCCTTTGATTGTGTTGGATTGAAGAAGTGAAGTGGGTGAGTGGGCTAAGGAGAACAAACTTTCTTTGTGTTGTGCTTCCCTTGTGCCATTCTACATCAGGTGGTATCAGATCCATCAAAGAGATGGGAGATAGAGAAGAAGAGGAGGAAGTCCCTTCAAGAGTGACTAATGCCGAGTTGGCAAAGATAGTGAGAGAGCAAGCAGCCAAGAATAAAAGAATGGAGGCTGAGATAGAAAAGTTGAAGAAAGACAAAGACAAGAAGAAGTCAGAGGTCATCTTGGATTCAAATGAAGAGGATCAAGATGAGGAAGAAGAAGTGCCTATAGAAGAGCCACAAGGAGGCATTGGTGCAGGAGCACCTAATAGAACATTGTGGAACAAGGAGGCATCAGTGAATAAGAGAGGAGTCCATGGAGTCCATCAAGTCAAATGGAATAGCCTAAAACCAATAATTACATATTGTAATGGTCAAGATGATGTAATGTTTAAATGTCTTGAGGGTCCTGGTAAGGACCCTAGGACCAAAAATGATGTAAGTTGGGCCAATAGTGCCCCTAGAGTCAAATAGAGGTGTCTAAGATCAATAATAAGGTTTAATGAACCTAAATAAAATCAAACATGATAAATAAATAAGGTAGAAGTTCATTAAATAAGGCAGAAATTCATTAAACCAAAGTTCAGAAATTCAAATTTCTGAATTATGCATTTAGGAGGGAAAGTCAATTTGAGTAGTTTCTTGGTGGTTAAACCAACTCCAACCGATGGGGATTGGTTAAGGAAGTTGGATAGAACTTATGTAAGCATTCCAAGGCATTGGAGGTACGGACAAGTACCTTGGAGGGAGTTTAGAGGTGAAAAATTTGAATAAAAAACAGAATTTTCTAATTTTTTCTGTAAATCTGCTGTTGCAGGCCGTACCATTTCTTTGTACGGAACTGTTTTGATCTGAAACCAATTGGATGTGGTAGAGGATTGAGTTAACTTTCATTTGCAATTGGTTTGAGGTTTTTATAGTGAATTTTGAGGGAGATATCACGTTTATTCTGGAACTACCTGTTTGACTGTGAAAACAGGGATTTTGAGGGTTTGCAATGCATTTTTGGACCTTTCCATGAATGTAGGATTCTGATTCTCATGGAATAGGTCCTTATTAACATGTAACATATGTTTCTAACCCTGACAAAGTAGGAGGAGTGTAAATGGGAGAGGTGATCACCATTTAAAGTCAAGGATTGCTTGTGGAAGAGCATTGAAATGGTGGCACGGTTATATCAGCCGGAGATCCATCTTAACAAGGTAACCTTTTTATGTTTGGTACTGTCTAATATGATCATGGAGATGGTGTTAGACCTTTGAATGAGGTCTGGAAGTGATTGGAAGTGGGAGATTTAGGAAGCCCTAGGTTTTAGGCCCTAGATATGAGGTTTTTGTATTTGAACATCTAAATGAGCAAACCTCCTGATAAGACCTGGAAAATCCTTGGTTTTGAACCCTTTCCTAAGACTGTTTTTAGGTTTGAAGTGTGTGGGACAAGTTTGTCATAGGGTTCCTTTGTAAAATGGTCAATTTAGGCCTTGTAGGAAGGCTGCAGGGTGTTAGGACAGTCACATTTCGTCCAAAACAACAGTAGGTGAGTTTGAGATATGTTTTAGAACTCAATAGAGGGTATCCAAATCAGTCATTTGTTTCAAAAGTGTTTTGGGAAAGTTTGGAGAAAAGTATAGTTTAGTCGCTGAACAAGACTACAAGGATTAGGCCTGTTTAAGGGGAATTGTCAAGAATCTATCAAATTGGTTTGTGAAACCTTTGAAACCTTGTTGGTTGGGGTAGGTTGAGACCCTAGAAGGTGCTAGAATTCATCTGAGAAGTTGGAATCCAAACTTAAGCCCTTTGGTGGAGTTTAGGACAAGAGGAAGGCTAGAGAAGTCTTATTGGTTGAAGCCCACAAACTATTGAAACCTTTTGATCTTGTTAGATTATCTTTGGAGACCTAACACCTCTGCATCATAGTGGTATCAGAGCAGCAAGTAGGTCCTTGAGAGAGTGGTAGGATCTTGTGAAACAATAAGGGTTTGTGAAAGTGTGAATATGGCTCCTAAAAATCAAATGGCTAGGGAGAACAATGAATTGAGAGAAGCCTTAGAGGCAAGAGAAAAAGAGTTGAAGGATAGAAAAGAACAAGATGCTGCAAGAGAAAGAGAGTTAAGACAAGTGAGAAGGGAGAATGCATCAATCTTGGCAAGGTTGGAAGCATTAGAAAAGAATTCTAGAGGGGATGAACAAGATGATCAAGAAGGAGATGATGGAGGACATGAGAAGGTAGATGAGAACACTCCTGATGATGAGTTGGATGTGGAAGAAAGGAGATTTATGAGATTGCTTAAGGCAGTCCAAGGAAGTGGAACAAAGGCAAACATAGAGTTACCTATCTATCAAGGGAAGATGGATAGTGAAGAGCTATTAGGGTGGATAGATGCCCTTGAAAATTTCTTTGAGTATGAGGAGATGAGTGATGAAAAGAAGATTAAATTTGCAAAAACAAAGTTGAGAGGGACAGCACTTACATGGTGGAGTAGTGTGCAAACAGAAAGAGTGGCTAGAGGTGGAACAAGAATCATTTCTTGGGGTAGGATGAAGGATATGATGAAGGATCAATTTCTTCCATCCGATTACTCCATTCAAACAAAGAGGATGAGGCAGAATTTGAAACAAAAGGACATGGATGTTATGTCCTATACTGAGCAATTTCATAAGCTTAGTATTAGAGGAGGATTGGAAGATGAAGAAGAGAAAGTGGCAAGATACCTTAATGGGCTTAGGTATAACTTGCAAGATGAGATTGGTTTGACAATACCAAAATCACTTGGAGAATGTTTTCAGTTGGCCATAAGGGCTGAAGAGAGAGTGAAGAGGAAGCAAGAGAGACAAGGAGGTAGTGGTAGAGGATATAGAGGTAGGGGCAGACCTACTAATGAAGGACAAAGCAGCAATGAGAAAGGCAAAGAGTTTTCTGCAGATCAGAGAGGTGGATATAGAGGTGGAGGTAGGTTTGGATTAGGTAGAGGAGTATTCACAGGTAGGTGTTATCATTGCAATGAAGTAGGACACACATCTTTCAAATGTCCTAAGAGAGATGATGCTGATAAGAACAAGGAGAGAAGAGTTCATTTGGCACAAGAAGAGGAAAAGAAAGAAGAACATGAAGTGTCATTAGCCTCTCCAGTAATGGACGGAGAAATGCTCATGGTGGAAAAAGGCAAAATGCAGCAAGCACCACAGGTATCCATTTTTAAAACTAATTGTTTAAGCCATGGAAAAGTATGCAAGTTGATTATAGATTCAGGTTCACATGATAATCTAGTTTCCTGGGATATGGTGCACAAGTTGGGATTGAAAACATTTGATCATCCTAGTCCTTACAATGCCACTTGGGTAAGTCAAGAACAGCAAGTAAGGGTTAGTCAGAAGGCATATGTTGATTTTTCAATTGGTCCATATCATGATTCTATTTTATGTGATGTTATTTCAATGACATGTGGGCATATAATTTTGGGTAGACCATGGCAACATTTGAGAAAGACAGTTCATGATGGTTATACTAATAACTATTTGGTGCACAAAGATGGTAAACAATTTAGATTAATCCCTTTACCTTGTGGAGACAAGAAGGAACATGTTACAATCTGTTTTGGAGAGAAATTGAAGTTGGATGTGCAGGTTAGACAGCAGGAACAGTTGCAGCAAAAGAAGGTTTATAACAGTCCTAAAGAGCAGAAAATTTGGGACTTAAGTTGCATCAAGATTGGGGCCATTGAATGCCCTATAGGGAGGCAGGAAAAGGAAGGTAGACAGCAGGTCTTACAGAGAAGAACAAATCAGATGGAGAAGGCAAAAGTATTACAACAGCAGAGTCCTAGGCAAGGACACCAAGACATGTTTTATGATGCTAACATTGTTTGTAAGAGCCATGCAGGTGGAAGAAGAAGAACAACCCTTGGAGAGTTCATGTTCCCTGTCACAAATCAGAGGAACATTTCAACAAGACTGCAGGATGTTTGGAGCAAAGCATATTACTCTTGGGACAAGAGTTTTTATCATGCTGGGGAGTATGGTGCAGGAGCACCTAATAGAACATTCTGGAACAAGGAGGCATCAGTGAATAAGAGAGGAGTCCATGGAGTCCATCAAGTCAAATGGAATAGCCTAAAACCAATAATTACATATTGTAATGGTCAAGATGATGTAATGTTTAAATGTCTTGAGGGTCCTGGTAAGGACCCTAGGACCAAAAATGATGTAAGTTGGGCCAATAGTGCCCCTAGAGTCAAATAGAGGTGTCTAAGATCAATAAGAAGGTTTAATGAACCTAAATAAAATCAAACATGATAAATAAATAAGGTAGAAGTTCATTAAATAAGGCAGAAATTCATTAAACCAAAGTTTAGAAATTCAAATTTCTGAATTATGCATTTAGGAGGGAAAGTCAATTTGAGTAGTTTCTTGGTGGTTAAACCAACTCCAACCGATGGGGATTGGTTAAGGAAGTTGGATAGAACTTATGTAAGCATTCCAAGGCATTGGAGGTACGGACAAGTACCTTGGAGGGAGTTTAGAGGTGCAAAATTTGAATAAAAAACAGAATTTTCTGATTTTTTCTGTAAATCTGCTGTTGCAGGCCGTACCATTTATTTGTACGGAACTGTTTTGATCTGAAACCAATTGGATGTGGTAGGGGATTGAGTTAACTTTCATTTGCAATTGGTTTGAGGTTTTTATAGTGAATTTTGAGGGAGATATCACGTTTTTTCTGGAACTGCCTGTTTGACTGTGAAAACAGGGATTTTGAGGGTTTGCAATGCATTTTTGGACCTTTCCATGAATGTAGGATTCTGATTCTCATGGAATAGGTCCTTATTAACATGTAACATATGTTTCTAACCCTGACAAAGTAGGAGGAGTGTAAATGGGAGAGGTGATCACCATTTAAAGTCAAGGATTGCTTGTGGAAGAGCATTGAAATGGTGGCGCGGTTATAGCAGCCAGAGATCCGTCTTAACAAGGTAACCTTTTTATGTTTGGTACTGTCTAATATGATCATGGAGATGGTGTTAGACCTTTGAATGAGGTCTGGAAGTGATTGTAAGTGGGAGATCTAGGAAGCCCTAGGTTTTAGGCCCTAGATATGAGGTTTTTGTATTTGAACATCTAAATGAGCAAACCTCCTGATAAGACCTGGAAAATCCTTGGTTTTGAACCCTTTCCTAAGACTGTTTTTAGGTTTGAAGTGTGTGGGACAAGTTTGTCATAGGGTTCCTTTGTAAAATGGTCAATTTAGGCCTTGTAGGAAGGCTGCAGGGTGTTAGGACAGTCACATTTCGTCCAAAACAACAGTAGGTGAGTTTGAGATATATTTTAGAACTCAATAGAGGGTATCCAAATCAGTCATTTGTTTCAAAAGTGTTTTGGGAAAGTTTGGAGAAAAGTACAGTTTAGTCGCTGAACAAGACTACAAGGATTAGGCCTGTTTAAGGGGAATTGTCAAGAATCTATCAAATTGGTTTGTGAAACCTTTGGAACCTTGTTGGTTGGGGTAGGTTGAGACCCTAGAAGGTGCTAGAATTCATCTGAGAAGTTGGAATCCAAACTTAAGCCCTTTGGTGGAGTTTAGGACAAGAGGAAGGCTAGAGAAGTCTTATTGGTTGAAGCCCACAAACTATTGAAACCTTTTGATCTTGTTAGATTATCTTTGGAGACCTAACACCTCTGCATCAGGCATGTTAGAGAGACAATTCCTGGATGCACTTGGAAAGTTGAGTAGGAAGGACACTAAGGCAGACTTACCTATGTTTCCTGGTAAGATGAATCTAGAGGAGTGCCTTGATTGGATTGAGGCAATGGAGAACTATTTTGAATGTGAAGAAGTGGCAGAAAATCAAAAAGTGAAGATTGCCAAATCAAGAATGAAAGGGCCAGCCTTGAGTTGGTGGAATTTTATTCAAAATGAGAGGATAGAAGATGATAGGAATCCTATCTCTACATGAAGGAAGATGGTACTTGAAATCAAGAAGCAATTTGTCCCTGAGGATTATGAAGTCAACTTGAACAAGAAGTTGCACAACTTGAGACAGAAGGACATGGACATGAGCACCTACACAGAGGAGTTTCACAAGATGACATTGAAAGCCAAGATGCCTGAGAATGAAAAACAGAAGCTTGCAAGGTATCTCAATGGCCTTAAGTTCTCCATTCAATATGAATTAACTCTCTTTAACCCGGAGACAGTCCATAAGTGCTTCCAAATAGCACTGAGGATTGAGGATAAGCAGAGAAGAAAAGGGGATTTTGGCAGCAGCAGCAGAGGCAGAGGAAATCAGAACTTTAGGGGCAGGGGAAGATTCCAAAACAAAGATAATTTCTCTAGACTCCAAGGTGGCGGATCACAAGAAGGCAGCCAAGGGCAGGCTGATAAAAATAGTGCAAATTAGGGTCAGTTTAGAGGGAGAGGTAATGGCAGAGGTAGAAGTAGGGGCAGAGGTCCCAATGTGTTTACTGGAAGGTGTTTCTCTTGCAATCAGATTGGACATCAGTCCTTTAGGTGCCCGGAGAAAATGGGAAACACTGCTGCAAATCAGAAAGAAAGAAGAGTGCAACTCCTTCAAGAAGAGGACTGTCAAAGCACCACAAGTTACCAAACAGCCTCTTCCAAGTCTGCAGCACCTGAGAGTGGAGAATGCATCATGTTCAACAGGTCACTCATCATGCCAGCCGCCAAGGAGCAGCCCCAAAGAAACAACTTGTTCAGAACCACTTGCAAGGTGAAAGGAAAAGTTTGCAAGGTAATAGTAGATTCAGGTTCCTCTGAAAATTTGGCTTCCAATGAAATGGTGACTAAGTTAGGATTGGAAAGAATGCCTCATCCTAACCCCTATAGAGTCTTTTGGCTAACCAAGGAACAACAAATTGTGGTGAAAGAGCAATGTTGGGTTGAATTCAAGATAGGTGAATATCATGATAAGGATCTTTGTAAGATAGTGGATATGGATGCATGCCACCTTCTTCTTGGAAGGCCTTGGCAACATGACACAAGTGCCCAACATGATGGTAAGAACAATGTGATTCATTTGTCTAAGAATGGTGAAAAGTTTACAATGACTCCTTTGATTGATGATTGCAAAGAGAAAGTAATTTCTAGTTCAGTTATGTTGGTAGGTGAAAAAGAGTTTTTGGCTAACCTCAAGGAAGAGAAAGTGCCATGTTTTGCAGTAGTCATCAAGCCCAAAGATGTGAATCCCAAGAAGGTCAAAGTGCAGCAACCTCTTAGGAGGATTGAACCAAAGGAAGTGGAAGAATTATTGGAGAGGTTTCAGGATGTGATAGCCGATGAAGGCAAGGACGCCCTTCCACCAAAGAGGGAGATTAGTCATTGCATTGATCTCATCCCTGGATCCACCCTACCAAACCAAGCAGCCTACAAGTTGACTCCAGAGCAAAATGCTGAAGTGGCAAGACAAATCCAAGACTTGTTGGATAGAGAGCTTATCAAGAGGAATATTAGTCCATGTGCAGTACCTGCAGTACTTGCACCCAAGAAGGAAGGAACATGGAGACTATGCACTGATTCCAGGGCCATCAACAAGATTACTATCAGGTATAGATTTCCAATGCCTAGAATAGAAGATTTAATGGATTGCTTGGGTAGGGCTAAGTATTTTACCAAGATAGATCTAAAAAGTGGTTATCACCAAATCAGGATAAGGGAGGGAGATGAGTGGAAAACCGCCTTCAAAACCAATGAAGGACTATTTGAATGGGTTGTGATGCCTTTTGGCTTGTCAAATGCACCAAGCACCTTCATGAGATTGATGAATGAAGTGCTAAAACCTTTCCTTAACAAGTTTATTGTTGTATATTTGGATGATAACTGATTTTTAGTGACAGCAAGGAAGACCACATAAGGCATATCCATCAAGTGCTCAAGAGGCTTCAAGAGGAGAAGTTGAGAATCAATCTTGACAAATGTGTCTTCCTACAAGTAGAGTTGATATTTTTGGGGTTTGTCATCTCCAAGGGCAGCCTAAAAATGGATCCAAGTAAGGTTGCAGCCATTCTTAATTGGCCAACACCTACAACAGCCTCGGAGGTAAGGAGTTTCCATGGTTTGTGTAGCTTTTATAGAAAGTTCATTAGAGGGTTTAGTGGCATTTGTGCTCCACTTGTTGACACCATAAAAGGGGGCAAGAAATGTGTATTTGTATGGACAAATGAGGCCAATCAAGCCTTTAAACTGTTAAAGAAAAAAATATCAAAAAAACCAGTCCTAGTGCTACCTAATTTTGACAAGGTCTTTGTGGTAGAGTGTGATGCAAGTAAGAGGGCTGTTGGGGGAGTCTTAAGTCAATATGGGAGGCCTGTAGCATTCTTTAGTGAGAAGTTAAATGAGGCAAAACAAAACTACTCCACCTATGATCTAGAGTTATATGCCATGGTTCAGTCATTGAGGAAAAGGAGACACTACTTATTGCCAAAGGAATTTATAGTTTTTACTGATAACCATGCATTAAGCTTCTTGAACAGATAGCAAAAGTTGAATCACAGACATGTCAAGTGGATGGAGTACATCCAAGCATACACCTTCTCCATAAAACATAAGAAAGGAGTGGCCAATAAGGTAGCCGATGCCTTAAGTAGGAGGAATCTTGTTGTGCAGACCATACAGCTGGAAAGTATAGGTATTCAAGCCATCAAAGATCAGTATGCAGCAGATGAGGACTTCAAAGAACCATACCTCTCTTGCAAGGCCATGACAGGAAGGTATAATACTAATTTTTCTGATTTTTTGTTGCAAGATGGATATCTTTTCAAGGGTAGCATGTTGTGTATCCCAAGAGGGTCTGTTAGAGAGAATATAATTAGGGAAAAGCACTATGGCAGCATGTCAGGTCACTTTGTTATTGACAAAACCCTAGAATTGGTTAGGAGGTACTATTTTTGGCCAAAATTGCCAACCAATGTAAGGAAGTTTGTTGAAACTTGTCAAATTTGCCAAATAGCAAAGGGGCATACATCCAATGCAGGTTTATACACTCCTCTACATATTCCTTCAAAGCCTTGGGATTCCATCAACATGGACTTTGTACTTGGTTTGCCTAGGACAAAGAATGGACATGACATCATTTTTGTGGTTATAGATAGGTTCTCAAAAATGGCTCACTTCATCCCATGTAAAACCACACATGATGCCTCACACATAGCAGGTCTTTTCTTCAAAGAAATAGTCATCTTACATGGTTTACCTTTGTCCATAATCTCATATAGAGACCCCAAGTTCATAGGACACTTCTAGAGGACACTGTGGAAGAGACTAGGTACAAACTTGTCATTATCATCTGCCTATCACCCTCAGTCTGATGGACAAACAGAGGTGATTAATAGGTCACTTGGCAACCTCTTAAGATGCCTAACAAAGGAGCAGGGTGCTAGTTGGGATTCAATTTTGGCTCAGGTAGAGTTCTCATACAATGACACTGTCAATAGAAGCATCAGCCTGTCTCCTTTCCAAATTGTTTATGGCACTCACCCAAGGGGTATTTTGGAACTAAGGGAGGTTAAAGGACTGGAAAATAGCAGTGCCTTGGCTGAAGACTTCATTCAAGTCATGAAAGATGTCCATGACCAAGTACAACAGAAATTGCTGTCCACTTCTCAGAAGTACAAACAGTTTGCTGACAGGAAAAGAAGGGATTTGTAGTTCAAAGAAGGGGATTTGGTAATGGTCCATCTGAAGAAGGAGAGGCTCCCTACAGGTAAACATACCAAGCTACTTATGAAGAAGATTGGGCCTTGTGAAGTGCTCAAGAAATGTGGAGAAAATGCATATAAAATCAGACTTCCGGATGGCATTGCTTTGTCTCCAATTTTTAATGTTTCAGACCTTTATCCCTATAAAGGATCTGATCCTCAAACTGCTGTTGAAGAAGATCAAACTGATCAAACACTCCAGGAACTCATTCCTTCATCTCCAAATCAGATTGAGTGCATTTTGGACAAGAGGATTGCAAAACAAACTAGAAGGCACACCTATCATGACTATTTGGTGAAGTGGCTAAACCAACCTCAGGAGAATGCCACTTGGATGAGCAGGGTAGACATTGAGAAGGCAGGTTTCACATTTGACAACATTCCAACTCAAGAGACTTGAGTTCTCTTTGACAGTGGTTGTATGGTGCAAGGCACCTAGGAGCACCTTGGTTCCTAAAGGCATTTTGATGCATTTTGAGAAGTTATGTTTTTTTGTTCAATGTGTTTTGTAATAAGGCTTTTAGCCATTGTTGTTTGGTCCATTTTGTATGGTCAAGAGGTTTGGGGTGACTATATAAACCTCAAATCCTTCTTAGTCCATTTGGACCCTTGTTGTGCCAATTAGGCCTAGAAGGTCTAAGGATTGGTTTTGAGTTTTTTTTTGGTTGTTTTAGTGTTTTAGTATATTGGAAGGAGTGTGTTGATCATTTGGACTCCATTGGACAAGCCAAACAAATCAACCTCCTTGTGTTAATGCAAAACACCATAGTTGTCAAAGGTGTTATGTGTTGGGTCGGTTAAAAAAAAACCACTTTGGGAGGTTGAATGCTGTTGTAGAAGTTGGAAACTGACTTGGATGGGTTAATATGGTGGATATCTGACTCTAGTATGGAGGAAGAGATTTTGTATGCAATTTTGGGCACAAAAATCAAGAATTTGACTATTTTTCTGAAGAAAACGTGTTGTTGTACAGACTGTACGGACTGAACTCTTGGTCTAATGTATTTTTTCTGAAAGCACTTGGAGTCAAGGTTCTAATGCAACTAGTTTGAGGTTCTGAAGTGGTCGGGATCAAAAGTTATTGATTTTTCTTTCAAAATAGGTCTAGAAACCCTATTTTCTAGGGCAGCCATAGAAATCCGGCCCTAGAATGCATTCCCACCAGTGAAAATTCACAAAAACTGGTGAAATGTAGGCTAGGGATATGTACTATAGGATTCCAAAATATTTTTGTCGGGAAATGTAGTCTTCTATTTTTAATTTGATGCCCTAGGTCAAGTATTACCATGTATTTGGCCTGTTTTATGCTATTTGCTGTTGTAGGTGACAGAATCCAGGCAAGGTGAATGAAAGAATGGTGGTTTTGTGTTGTATAGACATGGTAGAGACATTCTAAATTCCTTCCCCTGACCTATGAACCCAATTTGAACCCTTTGCTTTGTAACCCAGGCCTAAAGTGATCAATTAGGCCTAGAGACCTAGTGTGGGTTTTGAACTGCTGGAGTAGAGTTGGGATTGGAGATTTGGACGTTTGTTAGATTCCCATAGAGGTTATCCAAAATCACCATTTGTTTGCCTATTCCTTTGGGGTTTTGTCATTTGTTGTGAAGAAAACTGGTTTTGGAGGGCTAGTAGCCTCACTAGGCCTAGTCAAGGTTAGAGAGTTGAATGAAGTTGGTGATCAAACCAAGTGTTGGTAAGGTGTTTTCAGACCTGCATGAAGGTGTAGACATAGCCTTGAGAGTTGGACAAGATTCTAAGTAACAAATCCTTCATTTACCCTTGAATGTGCCTTTGATTGTGTTGGATTGAAGAAGTGAAGTGGGTGAGTGGGCTAAGGAGAACAAACTTTCTTTGTGGTGTGCTTCCCTTGTGCCACTCTGCATCAGGATTTGTGGAGGTTATGTATGTGTGTTACCATCTTGATTGGCTACATAAAAACATTTGGGTTGTAAGTATTTTTTTTTTGTTCATGTTTTATGAAATTCTCAAGATATGGTGTTACTTCATAGCTGAAATTGTTGCTACAACATTCACCATTTATTTGAACTTAAGGGCTGCAAGTTTAAGAGATTAATATACATTTATTTTGCTACAACTAAAGGAATCAAAGGGACAAACAAAAAAATCCTTAATGGCTGGAAATTATCAAAGCTAATTTTCTTCTAAGAGAAGAGGAGTAATCTTAGCAAACAACAATTTTAAGGCTGAAATTTAACAAGGTTATGTTGGCATATACAATTTGTTTCAATCTTTGAAGTTTTTGAGCACGTGATTATAACAATTTGAAGGCATGAATATTGTTGTTATTTCAATGTATGTAATAAAAGTTGATTGGGTTGCATGATGGTACAATCCTTCATTGGATTCTCTTGTCTTGTCTGCATCAGAGACATACTACAAACCACCGCAAGAGAAGATCTCTTGAAGAAACTAGTGGATATTGTTGAAACTATTGACTATGCCCTCACTGCCTTACACTCACTAGCATTGCAAGTCACAAAGGATAATTCAGCACCCTTGGGTCAACAATTAATAAATTTTATAGATGATATGTTGCCGGAGATACAGAATTAGAAAGACACTATCAAGTAAAGACTACTAGTAGATATCAAGAAAAAATAGACAAAGGAGATAAGAAAGAAGTGTACTATCACACACACTAAATTGAAAGTGGAATTAAAAAATATGCAAACTTTTGAGGAAAACATCAACACTCTATATCAATTCTATTTGGGATGGCCAACCTCCACTAAGGCTCTGAAGGTGCAATTGGATAACATACAACATCAAGTAATGTAGGCCTCCACTACATATAATGTTATGAAGGACTTGGATGGGAGCATCAGAGTTCAAATGAAGACCCTCCACAACCAATATCAATATGTACAAGATCAAATAGAGGGGTTAAGAGCACAAATTAAGTATCTTAGAGAAGTGGTCATCCTATGGCTTGCACATGTGATAGGTTTGTTGATAGAGGCTAATAAAATGACCACAATAATTCAAATCTCAGACACCCTCAAAGAAGGGGAAAATACCTTGTTGACAATAAATGGCCAAATACAAATATTACAACAGGAAATTATTGGGAGAACACATATACACAACTAAAGGGGATTTACAAGCACATTTACCATAAAGATAAGATACCTTCCACATTTTGAAGTTGCAAAAATCAACTTTACTAGATCCAATTTAGAATCTTCATAATTTTGTGGCAGATAGAGTCAAGATTTCTTAAGGACAAGACATCATTTCAAAGGGGGCATGTTGGCATGACAGAGTCGACTTGATAGGAAGATACATCCACCACAAAGGAGATGTGGCATACTTAGCCGACCACCAACAAATTCAAAGGTCATAACATGAACAAGGGACACACTCTTTGATGAACTTACATAATAAGGACTCAAAGATGAAATATATACAACAAGACTGATGTAAGAAAAAGAGAAAGAAGATAAGTACAATATGTATGTACATGTAATAGGCGAATAAAGAAAGCAGATATGAATGTAATAGACGAATATGTATATAGACTGATGTATGAATGGACTTTGTATATATGATTAATATAATATACCACATAATGATCTTATGGACATATAAGGTGTCATGAGACATGTTGTGTATATGGATGTATGTCTATTGTCAATTTTAATTATTCTTTCCTACTGCAACTTTCTCTAACTCATCTCCTAAGCTTTGATCTTCCTCTTATCACTAATACTAGGGTATAAATACAACACTCAAGTGACTTAGGATTAGACCTACCATTTGCACCCATGCTTTCTAACAGACTCAAGGAAAGTTAGAAATGTTTCAAGTGGGTGAATGGTGCTTTTGTCTTTTTCACTATAAGGATGCTAGAGAATGATCTAAACAAGCATATATCAATTGAAGTGACCACAATTATTGCCTTGTGGGGAAATTAGTTTATCTAATTCCCTACTTTCTCGTCTATAAGGGTTTGAGGATTCACCAATGCTCCTTACAAGCTCTCAAGATATGTTAGTGAAAGATTGGTTTTGTTGGAGTTATATCAATAGGTAGTTGAAGTTCAAAAGGTCCTATCCAGTAAGCACAAGCAAGGTATTCAATTCCTGGTTGATATTGAATATTACATGTGTCCAACTCTAGCTAGTTCAAGAAGTGTTGAAATAAATATATCTACTATGACATTTCACTCCTTTGAGAAGAGAATATCACCCAAACCAAGGGATTCATGGAAAAACAAGTAGGATCATCATACACACACAAGCGAAGTCTTGAAGATTTATGGTTGCATTGTGACAATGAACATGAGGTATGAAAAAGAGATCAATCTAGGATCACAACATTCCAAATTCAGGTTTTTAGAATAAGGGATGTGTTCAAAGAAATACCATATGATGGTAAAGTTTTATACCTTGCACATGAGACTAGCACATCTTTGATACATGAATCCCCAAGATTGACTCGTCAAATCCTAAATGCAAAGAAAATGAGGAAAGAACTCAAATTATGGTGAAGAGAAGCTTGTCCTAGTTAAAAAAAGAATCTAAAGGTGCTAAAGGAAACTAAGGAAGGGTTCCCAAAAAAGAAGTAAAAAGTAAAGGGGTCTTCAAAGCAAAAGAAAGTCTCTTCTACTTCAACATCTCAGCCCATACATGCAACTATGGATATTAAAATAGTAAATGTTAATTTAGGGCAGGAATGTTTTGATGATGTAGAGAGACTAATAAGGATGAAGAAACCCAAAATTGACATCAATTTTTTTGGAAACATTCAAGAGGGTGAAGATACGTAGAACCTAACTTCCTCTTCTTCATCTTCCCAAACGTCACCTTCCCCTCCTCCCAAGAAGACTTTCTCCTCAAGAGAAACCTACTTCTTCTCTCAAAGATCCCCCATTTGTTTAAATATATCCTTCTCCCTCTAAGTGTCATCCTTCTCTACCTAAGGTCAAAGGTTGGCTTCATTGTTGCAAGTATGGGCTTAACCGGTGTTGTCATTGATGTCAACATACTCCTGTTGCATTGATGTCAAGGATTGGATGAGTTGTGTACTGAGGATATTGAGAAAATTAGTCCTATCAGAAACAGAGAAGAACAGTGAAGACAGTGAAGCTCTATGAAGTGAAGATCCCAGCTAAGATGAAGATCAGAGGATGCGCATCAAAGGGTTTGTAGAAATGTGTCTAAAGGTGATCCAATAAAGAGTTGAGAGGTCTGCATGAAGATTTGAAGAAGTTATGGCCATATGAGTGAAACCGGTTCTGGCAGATGTTTAGAAGTGATAGAGTGACACAAATAGGTCCGGTGAGATCCAAAAATGCAATATCTGGTTCTACGGATTTGGTGGAGTGTTTAGGAAGTCAATGTAAATTGACAACTCAATAGGTTCATGGTCTAGAGGTCTGCAAGCATCTATTTCAATATGACAGTGATGACAGACCATGTTCTTGGGATTCTGGATGAAGAAGAGAATGATTTCAGTTATCAAAAGTGGTGTGGATGTTCTTGGTGAATCAGGCAAGCTTGTGGGGGTCTCTAGATTATGTCCAGTTTGTGTTGGTGGTCCACATTAAAGATTGAGCTCATAATTGAAGAATTACTTCCAGATGATGATGTTCTTCCTAAACTTGGCCGACCGGATGATTTACACATCTTGTGGATGATCTTGAAGATGTTCTGTGAAGCATGGCGTGTTCCTCAAAGAAGATTTAAGTCTCAGATCTGTGTGGCCGACAGAGTGGCGATTCGCATGAAGTCTCTCGTAATAAGTCAAGTTGTATTTGTGTATTTGCTCTATAAAGTATGCCGACTTTGATGATTATCTGAAAGTCGATGTCTTGTATAAATAAGAGTTGTGAAGTCATTTCAAAAGAATCAGGGAGAAGATGAGAGTGTGGTAGAAAGGAGAAAAGCGAAAGGCAGAGCAGAAGTATTGAGCTTAAATGGAATTGACTCAAGCATGGTGAAGATGCTAATCTTCAGTTCAAGTATGTAATATTTATTATTCTGTAGACAATGTGTCTCCTGTACGCAGTGGGCCTCTTGTGAGCAGTGTGCTCAGGCAGTGAGCCCTAACTGGCATGTGTCATTTTGTTCTTCTTATTCTTTTAACAGAGAATACAATCTCAGGTTAGTCACCCCGTGTTTTTTCCCTTAACCGGGTTTTCCACGTTAAAATCTTGGTGTCATATGTGTTAATGTGTTTCTGCTCTTGATTTATTGCATTGCATTTCCATGATGGATTTATTATTATGCTGCTAAATTACAAGAAGGATTTAAGTGGTTAACAAAAGGAAAGTTTTGGGACAACTGATTCGCCCCCCACTCTCAGTTGTCTATCTTGAAACTAACAATTGGTATTAGAGCTAAGTTCCTCTAAAGGAGCTTAACCACTTGAGGAGATCCAGTATGTCTTCCTACAAGAAGGATAGTCCAAGGTTTGATGGAACTAATTACACTCTTTGGAAAAGTTGTATGGAATGTCACTTGCAATGTATGGGAATGCAATATTGGACCATAACTTCAAAGAAGTATGTTCCTCCAAAGAATGGTCCAACAAATGTAGATGAAATCAAAGATGCTGAAGACAATCTTCAGGCTAAAGAAGCTTTATTAAGTGCCTTATCTGATTCAGAGCTGACAAATGTTATAGATCTAAAAACTGCATATGAGATTTGGGAAAAATTGCAACTTCTGCATGAAGGAGACAAATATGTTAAATGTGCAAAGCTACAAAGTCTGAAAGGAAAATTTGAAAACCTGAAGATGAATGAAGATGAGAATATCACTACATTTATGCCAAAAGTAAATGAGCTTGTTTGTGGCATTAGGTGTGTCGGTGGAATCTTGGATGAAGATGATATTGTTGCCAAAGTTCTCAGATCCCTACCTCCTACTTACAAACACAAGGTTGCTGCTATTGAAGAATTTAGATCTTTTTCAAATATCACAAGAGATCAATTGGTTGGAAAATTAGCTACATTTGAATTGGTCGAGTTTCGAGATGCACCCCCCAAGACTGAATTTGCATTCAAAGATAGTGCCTCTGTAAAAGGCAAACAAAAGTTTGATCCAGGAGAGAACTCCTCAAAGAAACTTTCATTGTATGAAAAAGCAAGAAAAGATTTGGAAGAAGATGAAGCAGAAGCTGCTCAACTTGAAGCTCTTATTGCAAAAAGACTGCCAAGAGGATCTGGTAAGTATGAAGGAAAATTGCCTTTCAAATGTTTCAACTGCAACAAGATTGGTCATTTTGCCTCAAGGTGTCGGGAAAAATTTTCAAGGGCAAATCCAAACATATCAAGATTTCAAAAGCAATGTTACTATGTTCATGAAGATGATGATGATGAAGGAGTAACAGATGATGAATCAGAGACAGGAAACAAATCTGGAAATGACTAGGTGTTTATTGCCATCAAGGAAGAAGATCCAATGCCCTCTGAATCTGTCAATCATAAAATGATAGAAAGAGCTTTGGCTGCCCAAGTTGAAGAAAAGGATGATTGGGTCATTGACAGTGGATGCTCCCACCATATGACAGGTGACAAAAATAAGTTCATAGATTTGGAAAGATATGGAGGAGTTGTAAAATTTGGTGATAATTATGTTGGCAGAATCAGAGGTAGAGGAACTATTTCTTTTGATGGAAAGAACAAAACCAGTGATGTACTGTATGTTGAAGGTCTGAAGAACAATCTTCTCGGTGTTGGACAATTGGTGGACAAAAGCTATGATCTTCGATTCAAAAATAGAAAAAGTAAGATCTTTGAAAGTTCTAGAACAGAGATTGCATCCGGTACTCAAACAAAAGGTAACATCTTCCACTTGGTTGGTACTGGCAAAAGTTGTTTATTTGTTCAAATTTATTAGAATTGGTTGTGGCATAGGAGAATGTGTCATGTGAATTTTGATAATATCATCAAGATAAGCAACACTGAGGTTGTACGAGATCTTCCAAGACTGGTGAAACCTACTAATAGTTTGTACAAAGAATGTCAGTTGGGTAAGCAGAGAAAAGTTGCATTAAAAAGTAAGGAACAATCTTCTACCAGATTATTGGACTTGGTACATACTGATCTATGTGGACCGGCAAGAATCAAGAGTTTGCAAGGTGATAGATACTTCATGTTATTAATTGATGACCACTCATGGATGATGTGGGTAACTTTTCTAAAAGAAAAATCTGAGGCTCTTGAGAAATTCAAAATATTCAAGGCTATGGTAGAGAATGAAACTGGATTAAACATAAAATGTCTCAGGTCTGATAGAGGTGGAGAATTCACATCCGGAGAGTTCATAGAATTATTTGAGAAACATGGGATAAAAAGATAGTTATCTGCTCCAAGGACTCCACAGCAGAATGGAGTAGTGGAGAGAAAGAACCGGACCATCTAGGAAGCATCTAGAACCATGATGATGGAAGCAAATGTTCCTCAGATCTACAGGAGAGAAGTTGTAAGCACTGCTATCTATACTCTTAATCGAGTACAAATCAGAAGTAATACTGGTAAGATCCCTTATGAACTCCGGTTTGGCATCACTCCCACTATGAAGTATTTCAGAGTCTTTGGTAGCAAATGTTACATTAAAAGAGATAAAGACCTTGGCAAATTTGATGCTAGAAGTGATGAAGGAATATTCTTGGGTTAGTCTACTCAAAGTAAAGCATATCAGTGTTATAACAAGAGATTGAGAAAGATTATAGAAAGTACAAATGTGAAGGTTGATGAAGGTATTGAAAAACCCTCAAGGTCTTATGAATATGAAGACGATGATCAAAATAATGTTTTGGTCCAAGAAGTCCAAGCACCTTCTAAAATTTAGATACAGATTGATCCAGGGAATCCTGAAATAGAGGAAGAAGAGATAAGTTTGAATGAACCTGTCTAAGAAATAGAAGTGCAAGAAATTACCAAAACTCCCAGGTATGTAAGACTGAATCATTCTGAAGATCAGACATAGGTGATAAAAGCCAAGGTGTTCAAACAAGAAGAAAAATTACTCAAGACTCAGAAAAGTATTGTCTGATTTCAAAAATTGAACCAAAAACAATAAGTGAAGCATGCAATGATGAAAGATGGACTAAAGCAATGAAGGAAGAGTTGATGCAGATTGAGAAAAATCACACTTGGGATCTTGTTCCCAGACATAGAAACAAAAATGTGATTGGAACCAAATGGGTCTTCCGAAATAAACTGAATGAAGATGGTGAAGTAGTCAGAAACAAAGCTAGATTGGTCTACAAGGGTTATTCCCAAATAGAAGGAGTTGATTTTGAAGAAACTTTTGCTCTGGTGGCAAGAATTGAAGCAGTCAGATTATTTCTTGCCTTTGCTTCCTTCAAGGATTTCAAAGTATATCGGATGGATGTCAAGTTTGCCTTCCTGAATGGTGACTTGGAAGAAGTATACATTGAGCAACCAGATGGATTTCAATTGTCTAATCGTGGTGATATGATCTGCAAGTTGAAGAAAGAATTGTATGGACTCAAACAAGCCCCAAGAACCTGGTATGAAAGACTAGATAAGCATCTTTTGAAGATTGCTTTCAACAAAGGTACTGCTGATAGTAACTTGTACTTCAAAATTGATTTTGAAAATATCTTGATCGTTGAAGTATTTGTTGATGATATCATTTTTGGAGGAAGAGCTAGTATGTGCAAAACTTTTGCAAATCAAATGAAAAGTGAATTTGAGATGTCCATGTTTGTGGAAATAAATTTCTTCTTGGGTCTGCAAATCACTCAAACAAATAAAGGAATCTTCATTTCACAGAACAAATATGTGAAAGAATTGTTGAAGAAATTTGGGATAGAAGACTCAAAACCAATGAATACTCCCATGGCAACTGGATGTAAACTAAGCAAAGATGATGACTCTCCTAAGGCTGATCAGAAAACGTATAGGTCAATGATTGCAGGACTACTGTATCTTACTCAAACTAGACCTGACATTATGAATGTTGTTGGTCTTTTTGCCAGATTCCAAGCTGATCCTAGAGAATCTCATGTCACAGAAATCAAGAGGATTCTTAGATATCTAAAAGGAACAGTTGAGTATGGTTTATGGTACCCTAGAGATCATGATTTCTCTCTTCATGCATATACAGATGTGGGTTGGGTAGGAGATGTGGATTACCAGAAGAGTACCAGTGGTGGAGCATTCTTTTTAGGGAAAATATTGGTTTCTTGGCTGAGCAAGAAACAAGAGGCAATATCTCTATCCACTGCAGAAGCAGAATATATTGCAACAGTAGGCAGTTGCACTCAAGTATTGTGGATGAAGCAAATGCTATAAGAGACATCAGAGTGGAGTATGAGGAACCTATCACAATCTTTTGTGATAATTCAAGTGCAATAAATATATCAAAAAATCTAGTGTTGCATTCAAAGACAAAACATATATCCATCAAGTTTCACTTTTTGAGAGAGCGGGTGAACAAGAATGAAGTCAGATTGGAGTTTGTGCCCACCAAGGATCAGATTGCAAACATTTTTACTAAACCTCTACGTAAGGACTCTTTTGAGTATCTCAGGGAGAAGTTAGGGGTTATTACCCCTCCGGTTCTGAATTAAGGTGCACTAATGTGCATCAGTCCAATGGATCTCATAGTCATATCTTGTGGTCCGAATTGATGATGGGAAGTTGCTACTCAAGGGGAGCAGTCTTTATGATTCTGAGTGATGCAAGTATGTGCCCTTTGCCATTGATGTCAAAGGGGGAGAGAAGACATGTGAAAAACAAAAAGTGGTTGTTCACCAAAGGGGGAGTAGTAAAGGAAGAGAAGACGTGTGAATGGTAGTTGTTGATAGGGGGAGCTATGTCAGTTAGTAAGGAGAAGTTCTTGTCTTGATGGTTAAAACAGTTTTTCACATCATATGTTGCCATCAATGACAAAGGGGGAGATTGTTGCAAGTATGGGCCTAACCAGTGTTGTCATTGATGTCAACATACTCATGTTGCATTGATGTCATGGATTGGATGAGTTGTGTGTTGAGGATATTGAGAAAATTAGTCCTATCAGAAATAGAGAAGAACAGTGAAGACAATGAAGCTCTATGAAGTGAAGATCCCAGGTAAAATGAAGATCAGAGGATGCGCATCAAAGGGTTTGTAGATATGTGTCTAAATGTGATCTAGTAAAGATTTGAGAGGTCCGCATGAAGATTTGAAGAAGTTATGGCCATATGAGTAAAACCCGTTCTAGCAGATGTTCAGAGGTGACAGAGTGACACAAATAGGTCCGGTGAGATCCGCAAATGCAATATCTTGTTCTGTGGATTTGGTGGAGTTTTTAGGAAGTCAATGTGAATTGACAACTCAATTGGTTCTTGGTCTGGAGTTCCGCAAGCATCTATTTCAATATGACAGTCATGACAGACTGTGTTCTTGACATTCTAGATGAAGAAGAGAATGATTTTAGTTATCAAAAGTGGTGTGGATGTTCTTGGTGAATCAGGCAAGCTTTTGGGGGTCTCTAGATTGTGTCCAGTTCGTGTTGGTGGTCCGCATTGAAGATTGAGCTCGTAATTGAAGAATTACTTCCAAATGATGATGTTCTTCCTACACTTGGCCGACCGGATGATTTACACAACTTGCGGATAATCTTGAAGATGTTCTATGAAGCATGGCGTGTTCCTCAAAGAAGATTTAAGTCCCAGATATGTGTGGCCAATAGAGTGGTGATTCGCATGAAGTCTCTTGTAATAAATCAAGTTGTATTTGTGTATTTGCTCTGTAAAGTATACCGACTTTGATGATTATCCCAAAGTCGATGTCTTTTATAAATTAGAGTTGTGAAGTCATTTCAAAAGAATCGGGGAGAAGATGAGAGTGTGGTAGAAAGGAGAAAAGTGAAAGGCAGAGTAGAAGTATTGAGCTTAAATGGAACTGACTCACGCATGGTGAAGATGCTAATCTTCAGTTCAAGTATGTAATATTTATTATTCTATAGACAGTGTGTCTCCTATAGGCAGTGGTCCTTTGTAGGTAGTGTGCTCGGGCAGTGATCCCTAATTGGCATGTGCCATTTTGTTCTTCTTATTCTTTTAATAGAGAATACAATCTTGGGTTAGTCACCCCGTGGTTTTTCCCTTAACCAGGTTTTCCACATTAAAATCTTGGTGTCATATGTGTTAATGTGTTTTTGCTCTTGATTTATTGCATTTTGTTTCCATGATTGATTTATTATTATGCTGCTGAATTACAAGAAGGATTTAAGTGGTTAACAAAAGGAAAGTTTTCGGACAACTGATTCACCCCCCACTCTCAGTTGTCTATCTTGAAACTAACAATTGGTATCAGAGCTAAGTTCCTCTAAAGTAGCTTAACTGCTTGAGGAGATCCAGGATGTCTTCCTACAAGAAGGGTAGTCCGAGGTTTGATGGAACCAATTACACTCTTTGGAAAAGCCGCATGGAATGTCACTTGCAATGTATGGGAATGCAATATTGGACCATAACTTCAAAGGAGTATGTTCCTTTAAAGAATAGTCTAACAAATGTAGATGAAATCAAAGATGCTAAAGACAATCTTTGAGCTAAAGAAGCTTTATTAAGTGCCTTATCTGATTCAGAGCTGACAAATGTTATAGATCTAAAAATTGCATATGAGATTTGGGAAAAACTGCAACTTCTGCATGAAGCAGACAAATATGTTAAATGTACCAAGCTACAGAGTCTAAAAGGAAAATTTGAAAACCTGAAGATGAATGAAGATGAGAATATCACTACATTTATGCCAAAAGTAAATGAGCTTGTTTGTGGCATTAGGTGTGTCGGTGGAATCTTGGATGAAGATGAGATTGTTGCCAAAGTTCCTAGATCCCTACCTCCTACTTACAAACACAAGGTTGCTACTATTGAAGAATTCAGATCTTTTTAAAATATCACAAGAGATCAATTGGTTGGAAAATTAGCTGCATTTGAATTGGTCGAGTTTGGAGATGCACCCCCCAAGACTGAATCTGCATTCAAAGCTAGTGCCTCTGTAAAAGGCAAACAAAAGTTTGATCTAGGAGAGAACTCCTCAAAGAAACTATCATGGTATGAAAAAGCAAGAAAAGATTTGGAAGAAGATGAGGCAGAAGCTGCTCAACTTGAAGCTCTTATTGCAAAAAGACTGCGAAGAGGATCTTGTAAATATGAAGGAAAATTGCCCTTCAAATGTTTCAACTGCAACAAGATTGGTCATTTTGCCTCAAGGTGTCGGGAAAGATTTTCAAGGGCAAATCCAAACATATCAAGATTTCAAAAGAAATGTTCCGATGTTCATGAAGATGATGATGATGAAGGAGTAACAGATGATGAATCAGAGACAGGAAACAAATCCGGAAGTGACTGGGTGTTTATTGCCATCAAGGAAGTAGATCCAATGCCCTCTGAATCTGTCAATCATAAAATGATAGAAAGAGCTCTGGCTGCCCAAGTTGAAGAAAAGGATGATTGGGTCATTGATAGTGGATGCTCCCACCATATGATAGGTGACAAAAATAAGTTCATAGATTTGGAAAGATATGAAGGAGTTGTAAAATATGGTGATAATTCTACTGGCAGAATGAAAGGTAGAGGAACTATTTCTTTTGATGGAAAGAACAAAACCAGTGATGTACTGTATGTTGAATGTCTAAAGTACAATCTTCTTAATGTTGGACAGTTGGTGGACAAAGGCTATGATCTCCGATTCAAAAATGGAAAATGTAAGATCTTTGAAAGTTCTAGAATAGAGATTGCATCCGATACTCAAACAAAAGCTAACATCTTCCACTTGGTTGGTACTAGCAAAAGTTGTTTATTTGTTCAAATTGATCAGAGTTGGTTGTGGCATAGGACAATGTGTCATGTGAATTTTGATAATATCATCAAGATAAGCAACACTCAGGCTGTAAGAGATCTTCCAAGACTGGTGAAACCTACTAATAGTTTGTGCAAAGAATGTCAGTTGGGTAAGCAGAGAAGAGTCACATTAAAAAGTAAAGAACAATCTTCTACCAGATTCTTAGACTTAGTACATACTGATTTCTGTGGACTGGCAAAAATTAGGAGTTTGCAAGGTGATAGATACTTCATGTTATTAATTAATGACCACTCCCGGATGATGTGGGTGACTTTTCTAAAAGAAAAATCTGAGGTTCTTAAGAAATTCAAAATATTCAAGGCTATGATAGAGAATCAAACCGGATTAAACATAAAATGTCTCAGGTCTGATAGAGATGGAGAATTCACATCCGGAGAGTTCATAGAATTCTGTGAGAAACATGGCATAAAAAGATAGTTATCTGCTCCAAGGACTCCACAGCAAAATGGAGTAGTGGAGAGAAAGAACTGGACCATCCAGGAAGCATCTAGAACCATGATGATGGAAGAAAATGATCCTCAGATCTACTGGAGAGAAGTTGTAAGCACTGTTGTCTATACTCTTAATCGAGTACAAATCAGAAGCAATACTGGTAAGATCCCTTATGAACTTTGGTTTGGCATCACTCCCACTGTGAAGTATTTCAGAGTCTTTGGTAGCAAATGTTACATTAAAAGAGATGAAGCCCTTGGCAAATTTGATGCTAGAAGTGATGAAGGAATATTCTTGGGTTATTCTACTCAAAGTAAAGCATACCGGTGTTATAACAAGAGTTGAGAAAGATTATAGAAAGTACAAATGTGAAGGTTGATGAAGGTATTGAAAAACCCTCAAGGTCTTATGAATATGAAGAAGATGATCAGAATAATGTTTTGGTCCAAGAAGTCCAAGCCCCTTCTGAAATTCAGATCTAGACTGATCTAGAGAATCCTGAAATACAGGAAGAAGAGATAAGTTTGAATGAACCTGTCCAATAAATAGAAGTGCAAGAAATTCCCAAACCTCATAGGTATGTAAGACTGAATCATTCTAAAGATCAGATCATAGGTGATAAAAGCAAAGGTGTTCAAACAAGAAGAAAAATTGCTTAAGACTCAGAAAAGTATTGTCTGATTTTAAAAATTGAACCAAAAACAGTAAGTGAAGCATGCAATGATGATAGCTAGACTATAGCAATGAAGGAAGAGATGATGCAAATTAAGAAAAATCACACTTGGGATCTTGTTCCCAGACCTAGAAACAAAAATGTGATTGGAACCAAATGGGTCTTCCGGAATAAACTGAATGAAGATGGTGAATTAGTCAGAAACAAAGCCCGATTGGTCTACAAGGGTTATTCCCAAGTAGAAGCAGTTGATTTTGAAGAAACTTTTACTCCAGTGACAAGAATTGAAGCAGTCAGATTATTTCTTGCCTTTGCTGCCTTCAAGGATTTCAAAGTATATCAGATGGATGTCAAGTATGCCTTCCTGAATGGTGACTTGGAAGAAGAAGTATACATTGAGCAACCAGATGGATTTCAATTGTTTGATCATGGTGATATGGTCTGCAAGTTGAAGAAAGCACTGTATGGACTCAAACAAGCCCCAAGAGCCTAGTATGAAAGACTGGATAAGCATCGTTTGAAGATTGGTTTCAATAAAGGTACTGCTGACAGTAACTTGTACTTCAAAATTGATCATGAAAATATCTTGATTGTTGAAGTATTTGTTGATGATATCATTTTTGGAGGAAGAGATAGTATGTCCAAAACTTTTGCAAATCAAATGAAAAGTGAATTTGAGATGTCCATGTTTGTGGAAATGAATTTCTTCTTGGGTCTGCAAATCACTCAAACAAAGAAAGGAATCTTCAATTCACAGACCAAATATGTGAAAGAATTGTTGAAGAAATTTGGGATGTGTTACCTTTTGAGTCGCCCTTGTTTATTCATATATCGGTAATTTTTCTTAAGAAAAAGTCAGTTTACCGTATTGTGTTTTTGGTCATATCTGCGCTTTGTAAATCGACTTTTAGTCCTTCAATTTTTACCCGTGTGTCGTCTTTGTATAAAAGGTTCGAACCTTTGAACCTGAAACATTCTCAAAGTTCAAGGTTCAACGGTTCAATATGTCTGAAGTTTCATATAAAGCAAGCTGTCTTACTGTTTGTCTTAAGCGTCTTTATACTTTCGGGTTGAACTTGAACCTTCCGCGTGTATCCCATAAAGAGGTTCAAGGTTCAATGGTTCAACGATTTTAAGGTTCAACACAGTTCCCGTGTCTATTAATGTATCGTTCGTTGAACCTCCCACTTGTACTCTCCCGCGGGGTTCAATGGTTCAAAGTTCAATAGTTCACTGTTTATAATTGGCAACCTGTTACCGAAGTCGTGTAACCTTTTGTTGGTCCACATAACCCTTGCGTCGTTGAACCTTCATATTGAACCTTCATGTTGAACCGCGTCTTCATAAGTTCAACGGTTCAAAGTTAAAGTCTCTGTTTCGATAAGTCAATCTTTGCCTGCCTACAAAGTCCAGTTGACATGCTTGAACCATCACATTGAACCATCGCGTTGAACCATGTCCCATAGGTTCAACGGTTCAATAAGTTCAAAGATTTGGCAATTTTGGTCCCGTTGGCTCCCGCAGCTTTCTAAGTCAAACTTAGCGGGAGAGTTGGAGGAAATTTTGTCAGGAACCCATCATGAAACAGAAAGCTCTAATTTGGCGGAGACCATGGATAATCATTGTACTTCATGATGGCGCACGGATCTTACTTGCTATTAATGAAGAAATCAGAGTTCACGTCTTTTCGAATATTTTTGGCACGTATTGTTTCAAGCGATGATTATTCATTCTGGTAAGCACCATTATTAACCAAGAACAAGCTAATTTTAGCAAGAAAATATACTGTGCATTGCGGAGAAGGATAGTGCTGGAAGTGTAAGGCTCTCATTTTTCAAAGTTTTCACAGTGAATTCAAATATCCTGAAGGTGCATCCAAGACATCGGCTGAGAAAAACCCTGCCTCCAAGAGGTCCAGAAGGGTCCTCACGGACATTCTGCCATCCCATGTTACCAGATTGAGGACAAAGGGGAAGAAGAAAAAGCAGACTTCTGAGACAATAATTGTCGACTTAAATTCAGAGGAAGAAGCAGAGGACCCTATGGGGGACAAAGAGCCAAGCCCGAACAGAATAGAGACAGCTGACACTGGTTCACAGTTAGAGACCTTTCTAGACGTCCCTGAGGTGTTGATGATTTCAAATGAACCTTCTGACAGAGAGAAGCCCAGGAAGACAGTCTCAGACCCTGCACCGAAATGGCTGGAAAGCTCTATATCTGACAAAAAGAAGGTGATTCCTTTTGTTCTCCCTCTGGAGGACATGGTAAGTAAATGTTTGGGGAAGACCCCCAAGTCCAAGAGACTTAAAACAGTGTCCAGGATAGATGTTGACCCAAGCACTGGTAACTGGAGTGCAGAAATAGCCAAGCCAGTGACCGAGGGAGAGGTTCAAGATCCTATAGTGCATGACTTCACTGTGGAGAAGATAGATCTCGGTACTGCCTCCAGAGCTGCAGATGTACACCATCTCGAAGCTTCCACTAAAAGAATGGTCAATCAAACGATGAAAGATGAAATGGACAAAAGAGAGTTAAAACAAGCTCTGCGTGCAATGGCAGAATATATTGAAGCCATTAACAATCCTAACCCACAGCCAATCTCACAAGTTCCCTTGTCTTTCGACCCAAAGTCACCTGTCAATCAGAAAATGTTAGATCAAGTGCATCGAAGCAAAATGGTTTCAAAAACTTTTGACGATTGGTTAGACAACATAGAGCAAAAGGGAACTGAATATATTTATGAACTCAAAGGCATATATGATCTGACCACCACTACCATTGAAGATCTTAAAACACAGGTTGCTGTCTGGGCTAAGGATGAAGGTAAGTGGACAAGTGTGATAAATCAAATAGAAGAAGTCCGGAAATATGGACTGGAAAAGTTTTTGGCAGAAAAGAACTTGGCAGGAGTAGACGAAGATTTGTTGTACGTGAACAAGAAGAATATCGAATGGAGGAACTCCATATCCAGATAAGGGCGCTTTGAACTCTCAAAGCTGATTAAAGAAATAGCGGAATTTACTCAATCACTACAGCATGATTTGCAATGTATCGATGTAAAATACTTAAAGGATGACGGAAAGCCTGTGGAGGATGTTGAAGCAGTAGTCCAATCCTTCAGAGATAAAATCCACTTTATTAAAGAAAATGATAATATTCTGATCGAGGATTTCTCCAGGGTCTCCAAAGTCGAATCTCTGCTCTATCTCTGCATCGACGCACTCCCTGAGCACAAGGAAAAATTTGGGAGGATGCGAAGGGAAAAGGAGGTCTAGAAATTAAGGATGAAACACATAGGTATACCAAACTTCCCTAAAATTCAGGAGTTCGTGGCTGCCTTTCAGGAGTGGAAAGCCCAGCATACTTCCCAGGCTACCGACAGCAAATCAGGAGATGCTGATTCATCGCCCCAGTCATAACCATGCCAGCTCGTTCTTTTTCTGTTATTCAATTTATGTTATTTCCAGCATCTTTGATCTTTTATAATCAATTGTTGAAACTAAATCCCGTACGGGTCAGAGTTATGTTAACTCTGGGTTTAATTTGCTCAAAGACTTGGTTAAGATATTCATATATATATTTTTTTTCTTTTTAAGAAGGGATAGTTAGAAGTTAGAAAGGAGGTGAATTTTCAAAAAATACTGTACTTAACTTTGCATTATATGATGATTGTTTGAGAAAATCTTCATCTGTGAATGAGAAAAGAACAATTGCTGCTTATTTGGATCTGTGCGTCTGAATGTGTGGAATCAGATTTTCTGTGTGAAATCCCCTTTCACTGGGTAATTGCTCTTTATTTGGACAATTTATCATATGTGTTCAGTTCTTTATTGGTTAAGCATGTTTCTATGAATGTATTCACATATTCAAAAATATCAAAGCAAAATCTGAATATTCTACCTTGTTGTTGTATAAATTATCGCATTCATGACATGGCTATGTATGAATGTTAGTATGCCTTAAGCGTTTTCTGGTTAAAAATGCATTTGATTAATTGAATAGGTTAAATTCATTGAAAATCACAAAGGGAGATGTACCTAAAAATTCAGAGGGGAACCAATACAAAGGGTTCACCCATTTGTTGTTTAACTCATTTGTTCTTTTAAAAGAGAGGTATAGAGTCAGAATAGATTATTTTCAGAAAAGACAAATCTGTTAACCAACAGGATGGAAGACTCAAAATTAATGAATACTCCCATGGTAACCGGATGTAAACTGAGCAAAGATGATGACTCTCCTAAGGCTGATTAGAAAAAAGTACAAGTCAATGATTGGAGGACTACTATATCTTACTCAAACTAGACCTAACATTATGAATGATGTTGGTCTTGTTGCCAGATTCCAAGCTGATCCCAGAGAATCTCATGTCATGGCAATCAAGAGGATTCTCAGATATCTAAAAGGAACAGTTGAGTATGGTTTATGGTATCCTAGAGATCATGATTTCTCTCTTCATGCATATGCAGATGCGGATTGGGCAGGAGATGTGGATGACCGGAAGAGTACCAGTTGTGGAGCATTCTTTTTAGGGAAAAGATTGGTTTCTTGGCTGAGCAAGAAACAAGAGGCAATATCTTTGTCCACTACAGAAGCAGATTATATTGCAGTAGCAGGCAGTTGCACTCAAGTATTGTAGATGAAGCAAATGGTAAGAGACATCAGAGTGGAGTATGAAGAACCTATCACAATCTTTTGTGATAATTCAAGTGCAATAAATATATTAAAAAATCCAGTGTTGCATTCAAAGACAAAACATATATCCATCAAGTTTCACTTTTTGAGAGAGCAGGTGAACAAGAATGAAGTTAGATTGGAGTTTGTGCCCTCCAAGGATCAGATTACAGACATTTTTACTAAACCTCTACCTAAGGACTCTTTTGAGTATCTCAGGGAGAAGTTAGGGGTTACTACCCCTCCGATTTTGAATTAAGGTGCACTAATGTGCATCAGTCTGGTGGATCTCATAGTCATATCTTGTGGTCCGGATTGATGATTGGAAGCTGCTACTCAAGGGGAGCAGTCTGTATGATTTTGAACGATGCAAGTATGTGCCCTTTGCCATTGATGTGAAAGGGGGAGAGAAGACATGTGAAAAACAAAAAGTGGTTGTTGATCAAAGGGGGAGCAGTAAAGGAAGAGAAGACATATGAATGGTTGTTGTTGATAGGGGGAGCTATGTCAGTCAGTAAGGAGAAGTTATTGTCTTGATGGTTAAAACAATTTTTCACATCATATGTTGCCATCAATGACAAAGGGGGAGATTGTTGCAAGTATGGGCCTAATCGGTGTTGTCATTGATGTCAACATACTATTGCATTGATGTTAAGGATTGGATGAGTTGTGTGCTAGGAATATTTAGGAAATTAGTCCTATCAGAAAAAGAGTAGAACAGTGAACCTCTATGAAGTGAAGATCCCAGCTAAGATGAAGATCAGAGGATGCGCATCAAAGGGTTTGTAGATATGTGTCTAAAGGTGATCCAGTAAAGATTTGAGAGGTCCACATGAAGATTTGAAGAAGTTATGGCCATATGAGTAAAACCAGTTCTGGCAGATGTTCAGAGGTGACAGAGTGACACAAATAGGTCCGCTGAGATATGGAAATGCAATATCTTGTTCTACTGATTTGGTGGAGTGTTTACGAAGTCAATGTGAATTGACAACTCAATTGGTTCATGGTCTGAAGGTCCGCAAGCATCTATTTCAATATGATAGTGATGACAGACTGTGTTCTTGAGATTCCAGATGAAGAAGAGAACGATTTCAGTTATCAGAAGTGGTGTGGATGTTCTTGGTGAATCAGGCAAGCTTGTGGGGGTCTCTAGATTGTGTCCAGTTCATGTTGGTGGTCCGCATTGAAGATTGAGCTCGTAATTGAAGAATTACTTCCGGATGATGATGTTCTTCCTAAACTTGACCAACCAGATGATTTACACATCTTGAAGATGTCCTGCGAAGCATGACGTGTTCCTCAAAGAAGATTTAAGTCCCAGATCTGTGTGGCTGACAGAGTGGTGATTTGCATGAAGTCTCTTGTAATAAGTCAAGTTGTATTTGTGTATTTTCTCTATAAAGTATGTTGACTTTGATGATTATCCCAAAGTCGATGTCTTGTATAAATAAGAGTTGTGAAGTCATTTCAAAAGAATCAGGGAGAAGATGAGAGTGTGGTAGAAAGGAGAAAAGCGAAAGGCAGAGCAGAAGTATTGAGCTTAAATGGAACTGACTCAAGCATGGTGAAGATGCTAATCTTCAGTTCAAGTATGTAATATTTATTATTCTGTAGACAGTGTGTCTCCTATAGGCAGTGGGCCTCTTGTGAGCAGTGTGCTCAGGCAGTGAGCCCTAATTGGCATGTGCCATTTTGTTCTTCTTTTTCTTTTAATAGAGAATATAATCTTGGGTTAGTCACCTCGTGGTTTTTCCCTTAACTGGGTTGTCCACGTTAAAATCTTGGTGTCATATGTGTTAATGTGTTTCTGCTCTTGATTTATTGCATTGTGTTTCCATGATTGATTTATTATTATGCTGCTGAATAACAAGAAGGATTTAAGTGGTTAACAAAAGGAAAGTTTTGGGACAACTGATTCACCCCCCACTCTCAGTTGTCTGTCTTGAAACTAACAATTGGTATCAGAGCTAAGTTCCTCTAAAGGATCTTAACCTCTTGAGGATATCAAGAATGTCTTCCTACAAGAAGGATAGTATGAGGTTTGATGGAACCAATTACACTCTTTGGAAAAGCCGCATGGAATGTTGCTTGCAATGTATGGGAATGCAATATTGGACCATAACTTCAAAGAAGTATGTTCCTCCAAAGAATGGTCCGACAAATGTAGATGAAATCAAAGATGTTGAAGACAATCTGCGGGCTAAAGAAGCTTTATTAAGTGCCTTATCTGATTCAGAGTTGACAAATGTTATAGATCTAAAAACTGCATATGAGATTTGGGAAAAACTGTAACTTCTGCATGAAGGAGACAAATATGTTAAATGTGCCAAGCTATAGAATCTAAAAGGAAAATTTGAAAACCTGAAGATGAATGAGGATGAGAATATCACTACATTTATGCCAAAAGTAAATGAGTTTATTTGTGGCATTAGGTGTGCCGGTGGAATCTTGGATGAAGATGAGATTGTTGCCAAAGTTCTCAGATCCCTACCTCTTGCTTACAAACACAAGGTTGTTGCTATTGAAGAATTCAGATCTTTTTCAAATATCACAAAAGATCAATTGGTTGGAAAATTAGCTTCATTTGAATTGGCCGAGTTTGGAGATGCACCCCCCAAGACTAAATTTGCATTCAAAGCTATTGCCTCTGTAAAAGGCAAACAAAAGTTTGATCCAAGAGAGAACTCCTTAAAGAAACTATCATGGTATGAAAAAGCAAGAAAAGATTTGGAAGAAGATGAAGCAGAAGCTGCTCAACTTGAAGGTCTTATTGCAAAAAGACTGCCAAGAGCATCTGGTAAGTATGAAGGAAAATTGCCCTTCAAATGTTTCAACTGCAACAAGATTGGTCATTTTGCCTCAAGGTGTCGAGAAAGATTTTCAAGGGCAAATCCAAACAGATGAAGATTTCAAAATAAATGTTACTATGTTCATGAAGATGATGATGATGGAGTAACAGATGATGAATCAGAGACAGGAAACAAATCCGGAAGTGACTGGGTGTTTATTGTCATCAAGGAAGAAGATCCAATGCCCTCTTAATCTGTCAATCATAAAATGATAGAAAGAGCTCTGGATGCCCAAGTTAAAGAAAAGGATGATTGGGTCATTGACAGTGGATGTTCCCACCATATGACAGGTGACAAAAAGAAGTGTTGACCTATTTTCCTCTGTCCAGAGTTAAACAGTTCACCTTGTATTTTCCTTGAAAATCCTTTAGAAAATGACCCTACAAGGCTTAAATCCTTCAAGTATTCATGCTATGCCTTGCCAAAAATCCAAAAATCTTGCCTGAAGAATCCTTGCTAAAAACCCAGAAAAACCCAGAAAGCTTTTGTCCTCAGTGTTTCCCATCGTAGATAATTCTCAATTTTATACTTGGTCATTTTTATCTGCATATACATTGTATGTTTATTGGTATGTGTACATTGTATGTTCGCATATACAATATGAATATACAAGTCGCAGATACAAAAGAAATATGCAAGGGGCAATATACAACGGTCACATTTAATGCTTTTTGGCGAGACGGTGATCATTGGCAGCTAAGTCCGAGGTCCCGCCGATGGGCCGATGGCACATACAAAGGGAGAATGCAAGGCAAAAGATCCGAAGGGAGTATACAAAGTCCTATCGGTGAAACCTCGCATATCAGCAGCTCATTCTGAGGTCTTCCCGACAACCGATGACTTTGCATATGCAAAGGGCACATGCAAGGAAAAGATGCAAGTAAAATATACGAAGCAAGATACAAAAGGTAGGGTCCGCTTTGTATACAAAGGCGATTGTTTCTTATATATAAGTCGCATTGTATATGCGATATGCAAAGAAAAGATGCAAGGAGGAAGACGCAAAGTCTATGCACAAGCAAAGAGATACAAAGCCTGGGGCCCACCAAGCGCACATACAAGGGGCAGGTACAAGTTCAAATGCATGTTTGTATGCAAGGTTTGTATGCATGTTTCCCTTTGTATATTTTGCATTGTATGTTTGGACATACAAAGGGTCATATACAATGCGATATACAAAGGTTATATGCATATGCTGAAATCAAGTGTTTGCAATGAATAAGTGATTGTATACAGTTTTGCTTGTATATTCACATTATATATTGCGATATACAAGGGAAATATACAAAGAGAGAGCATACAAGGCAGACCTAACTGGGGAATCAAAGGCAGCGGATAATCATTTTGGGGTCCGCGGGTTATATGTAGAAACGCTTGTATGTGCATAATACAAAAGGGGTAGGATACAAAGGCCGGACCCGATGTCAATTTCAACTTGCTTCATAATCTTTTGAGTTCCATATTGTATGTATATTTGCGATTGTATGTTTGCATATACAATCAGATATACAAAGGATGATACAATGGTTTCAGTGTGACAAAGTGCATCGGTTGCCCTATTTTTAGTCATTCTGACGGCCGATAAGAAGGATGCATTGTTCAGCGATGGGACCAAGGATCAGTTCAGCGACCAATCAGGTGATGACACGTGGTAGAGGCATACACGCAAAAAGCGATACAAAGTAAAGGGGCCCACTCTTATATGTAGCCTTTGTATTAAATATGCAAGGAGACATACAAATGGATATATAAGGGCATTTCAAAGGCCGATTTAGATGCCGATAAAGAAACATTACAAGGGAAATATACAAGGGGATTTCTGGCAGGACAGGCCTCATCGCTAGCCAAGTCCAAGCTCTCTCCGATGGGCCGATGCATATACAAGGCAAAAGATACAAAATGCATATCGGTGAGACTTTACTTATCAGCAGCTCAGTTGGAGGTCGCCCTGACAGCCCGATGCATACCAAGCAGTTTGCACATGAAGGCGATATACAAGTGCATTTTTACCATAACTTTGACCGCCTGCATCTCCCTCGTTCTGGCGAATTTCGACATGCTTCAAAAGGCAAAAATGCTTATTTTTGCCCCCTCTTTCACTTGGCGGGGTTTTGAGGGGAATATTCCCACTTTCAAAATATGATCTAATTTTGCTTGTCCGGCTGATAGGACATCTCAACGACATTTTTGGCATGTGCAGAGGCTGATATTTTCACAGTAACTCTAGTTGGTGGGCTTTGTAGCTAGATTCATGGTAGATGGCTTCACTCTTCAATGCGTATGGGCTCTGTGTCTTGCTGGCGGATCCTCATGTATTTTGGTGGCAAGACAAAGATGCAGCTAATTTTAGTTTTGTGGCAATATACAAATGCAGATATTTATGGCATTTATCAAGGCAAATTGATGATGCAGCAGCTTGCATTGAAGATTCAAAATATCTTCCATCTGCCCCTGTTCCAGATATTTCATCCCATAACTTCTTACAGTTGGACATCCCTTGAGAGATAGATATTTTCCTGTTATAGCTCATGGGGCAAATTTTTGTAACTGACTTAGGGCAATTTGAAAATGCTATATAACCATGAGCTTGAGATGTAATTAGGGTTGGAAATTTTTAGCATCCAGTCTTTCTGTTTCCAAACAGAGCTTTTGTTACTGTAACTATGCCTTCCTATTGAATATATGCAAGTTATCTTACCTCTTTTACTGAGTTTTAGTTTAGTGTAAATCTGCATGTGACTGTCTGTGAACATCTTTGTTCCTCTCAAGCATTTTGCTTCTTACCTCTGCTAGAATCATCTGAATCTATATATATCTACTTGCTGTATCTGGTGGTGTTGTGCATTTTCTCAGTTTTGTGAAGTTTCTTTTATTCAACTCGGTGAATCACCCCTGTATTTTCAAGTTTTCTTGTTTCATCTTTCATTTAAAAGCATTCCTTCTCCATTTTCCTCTGAGCATCTAGTAGATTTTAGGTGATAACCAGTTAAGGAAGAAGACCTTCTCCGGAGGTCTGATCTCATTTCGCAAGGCCCCACACTTCGAGATCATTCCCATGTTTCTCCAGATTGCTGAAGTTTTACAACTGCGGCAAGGGTGCAAATCTGAGAGACAACAATAAGTTCATAGATTTGGAAAGATATGAAGCAGTTGTCAAATTTGGTGATAATTCTACTGGCAGAATGAGAGGTAGAGGAACTATTTCTTTTGATGGAAAGAACAAAACCAATGATGTACTATATGTTGAAGGTCTAAAGCACAATCTTCTCAGTGTTGGACAGTTGGTGGACAAAGGCTATGATCTCTAATTCAAAAATAGAAAATGTAAGATCTTTGAAAGTTTTGGAATAGAGATTGCATCTGGTACTCAAACAAAAGGTAACATCTTCCACTTGGTTGGTACTGGAAAAAGTTGTTTATTTGTTCAAATTGATCAGAGTTGGTTGTGGCATAGGAGAATGTGTCATGTGAATTTTGATAATATCATCAAGATAAGCAACACTCAGGCGGTAAGAGATCTTCCAAGACTGGTGAAACCTACTAATAGTTTGTGCAAAGAATGTCAGTTGGGTAAGCAGAGAAGAGTCACATTCAAAAGTAAGGAACAATCTTCTACCGAATTGTTAGACTTAGTACATATTGATCTATGTGGACCGGCAAGAATCAGGAGTTTCCAAGGTGACAGATACTTCATGTTATTAATTCATGACCACTCCCGAATGATGTGGGTGACTTTTTTGAAAGAAAAATCTGAGGCTCTTGAGAAATTCAAAATATTCAAGGCTATGGTAGAGAATAAAACCAGATTAAACATAAAATGTCTCAGGTCTGATAGAGGTGGATAATTCACATTCGGAGAGTTCATAGAATTCTATGAGAAACATGGGATAAAAAGATAGTTATTTGCTCCAAGGACTCCCCAGCAAAATGGAGTAGTGGAGAGAAAGAACCAGACCATCCAGGAAGCATCTAGAACCATGATGATGGAAGCAAATGTTCCTCAGATCTAATGGAGAGAAGCTATAAGCACTACTGTCTATACTCTTAATCGAGTACAAATCAGAAGCAATACTGGTAAGACCCCTTATGAACTCTGGTTTGGCATCACTCCCACTGTGAAGTATTTCAGAGTCTTTGGTAGCAAATGTTACATTAAATTAGATAAAGACCTTGGCAAATTTGATACTAGAAGTGATAAAGGAATATTCTTGGGTTATTCTACTCAAAGTAAAGCATATCGGTGTTATAACAAGAGATTGAGAAAGATTATAGAAAGTACAAATGTGAAGGTTGATGAAGGTATTGAAAAACCCTCAAGGTCTTATGAATATGAAGAAGATGATCAAAATAATATTTGGGTCCAAGAAGTCCAAGCCCCTTCCGAAATTTAGATCTAGGCTGATCCGAAGAATCCTGAAATACAAGAAGAAGAGATAAGTTTGAATGAACCTGTCCAAGAAATAGAAGTGCAAGAAATTCCCAAAACTCCTAGGTATGTAAGACTGAATCATTCTGAAGATCGAATCATAGGTGATAAAAGCAAAGGTGTTCAAACAAGAAGAAAAATTGCTCAAGACTCAGAAAAGTATTGTCTAATTTCAAAAATTAAACCAAAAACAGTAAGTGAAGCATCCAATGATGAAAGCTGGACTAAAGCAATGAAGGAAGAGTTGATGTAGATTGAGAAAAATCACACTTGGGATCTTGTTCCTAGACCTAGAAACAAAAATGTGATTGGAACCAAATGGGTCTTCTGGAATAAACTAAATGAAGATGGTGAAGTAGTCATAAACAAAGCCAGACTGGTCTGCAAGGGTTATTCCCAAGTAGAAGGAGTTGATTTTGAAGAAACTTTTGCTCCGGTGGCAAGAATTGAAGCAGTCAGATTATTTCTTGCCTTTGTTGCCTTCAAGGATTTCAAAGTATATCAGATGGATGTCAAGTCTGCCTTCCTGAATGGTGACTTGGAAGAAGAAGTATACATTGAGCAACCGGATGGATTTCAATTGTCTGATCATGGTCATATGGTCTGTAAGTTGAAGAAAGCATTGTATGGACTCAAACAAGCCCTAAGAGCCTGGCTTGGTATGAAAGACTGGATAAGCATCTTTTGAAGATTGGTTTCAACAAAGGTACTGCTAACAGTAACTTGTACTTCAAAATTGATCACGAAGATATCTTCATTGTTCAAGTATTTGTTGATGATATCATTTTTGGAGGAAGAGATAGTATGTGCAAAACTTTTGCAAATCAAACCAAAAGTGAATTTGAGATGTCCATGTTTGGGGAAATGAATTTCTTCTTAGGTCTGCAAATCACTCAAACAAAGAAAGGAATCTTCATTTCACAGGCCAAATATGTGAAAGAATTGTTAAAAAAATTTGGGATGGAAGACTCAAAACCAATGAATACTCCCATGGCAATCAGATGTAAACTAAGCAAAGATGATGACTCTCCTAAGGTTGATCAGAAAAAGTACAGGTCAATGATTGGAGGACTACTGTATCTTACTCAAACTAGACCTGACATTATGAATGTTGTTGGTCTTGTTGCCAAATTCCAAACTAATCCTAGAGAATCTCATGTCATGGCAATCAAGAGGATTCTTAGATATCTAAAAGGAATAGTTGAGTATGGTTTATGGTATCCTAGAGATCATGATTTCTCTCTTCATGCATATACAGATGCGGATTGGGCGGGAGATGTGGATTACCAGAAGAGTACCAGTGGTGGAGCATTCTTTTTAGGGAAAAGATTGGTTTATTGGCTGAGCAAGAAACAAGAGGCAATATCTCTATCCACTGCAGAAGAAGAATATATTGTAGCAGCAGGCAGTTGCACTCAAGTATTGTAGATGAAGCAAATGGTAAGAGACATCAGAGTGGAGTATGAGGAACCTATCACAATCTTTTGTGATAATTCAAGTGCAATAAATATATCAAAAAATCCAGTGTTGCATTCAAAGATAAAACATATATCCGTCAAGTTTCACTTTTTGAGAGAGCAAGTGAACAAGAATGAAGTCAGATTGGAGTTTGTGCCCTCCAAGGATCAGATTGCAGACATTTTTACTAAACCTCTACCTAAGGACTCTTTTGAGTATCTCAGGGAGAAGTTAGGGGTTATTACCCCTCCGGTTCTAAATTAAGGTGCACTGATGTGCATCAGTCCGGTGGATCTCATAGTCATATCTTGTGGTCTGGATTGATGATGGGAAGCTGCTACTCAGGGGAAGCAATCTGTATGATTCTGAGTGATGCAAGTATGTGCCCTTTGCCATTGATGTGAAAGGGGGAGAGAAGACATGTGAAAAACAAAAAGTGGTTGTTGATCAATGTGGGAGCAGTAAAGGAAGAGAAGACATGTGAATGGTTGTTGTTGATAGGGGAGCTATGCCAGTCAGTAAGGAGAAGTTCTTGTCTTGATGGTTAAAATAGTTTTTCACATCATATGTTGTCATCAATGACAAAGTGGGAGATTGTTGCAAGTATGGGCCTAACCGATGTTGTCATTGATGTCAACATACTCCTGTTGCATTGATGTCAAGGATTGGGTGAGTTGTATGTTGAGGATATTGTGAAAATTAGTCCTATCAAAAATAGAGAAGAACAGTGAAGACAGTGAAGCTCTACGAAGTGAAGATCCCAGCTAAGATGAAGATCAGAGGATGCACATCAAAGTTTTTGTAGATATGTGTCTAAAGGTGATCTAGTAATGATTTGAGAGGTTAGCGTGAAGGTTTGAAGAAGTTATGGCCATATGAGTAAAACCAGTTATGGCAGATGTTCAAAGGTGACAGAGTGACACAAATAGGTCCGGTGAGATCTGGAAATGCAATATCTTGTTCTACAGATTTGGTGGAGTGTTTAGGAAGTCAATGTGAATTGACAACTCAATTAGTTCATGGTCTGGAGGTCTACAAGCATCTATTTCAATATGACAGTGCTTAAAGACTGTGTTCTTGAGATTCCGGATGAAGAAGAGAATGATTTCAATTATCAGAAGTGGTGTGGATGTTCTTGGTGAATCAGGCAAGCTTGTGGGGGTCTCTAGATTGTGTCCAGTTCGTGTTGGTGGTCCGCATTGAAGATTGAGCTCGTAATTGAAGAATTACTTCCGGATGATGATGTTCTTCCTAAACTTGGTCGACCGGATGATTTACACATCTTGCTGATGATCTTGAAGATGTTTTGCGAAGCATGGCATGTTCCTCAAAGAAGATTTAAGTCCCAAATCTATGTGGCCGACAGAGTGGTGATTCGCATGAAGTCTCTTGTAATAAGTCAAGTTGTATTTGTGTATTTTCTCTGTAAAGTATGTCGACTTTGATGATTATCCCAAAGTTGATGTCTTGTATAAATAAGAGTTGTGAAGTCATTTCAAAAGAATCGGGGAGAAGATGAGAGTGTGGTAGAAAGGAGAAAAGTGAAAGGCAGAGCAGAAGTATTGAGCTTAAATGGAACTAACTCAAGCATGGTGAAGATGCTAATCTTCAGTTCAAGTATGTAATATTTATTATTTTGTAGACAGTGTGTCTCCTGTAGGCAGTGGGCTTCTTGTGAGTAGTATGCTCATGCAGTGAGCCCTAATTGGCATGTGCCATTTTGTTCTTCTTATTCTTTTAACAAAGAATACAATTTTGGGTTAGTCACCCCGTGGTTTTTCCCTTAACCAAGTTTGCCACGTTAAAATCTTGGTGTCATATGTGTTAATGTGTTTCTGCTCTTGATTTATTGCATTGTGTTTCCATGATTGATTTATTATTATGCTGTTGAATTACAAGAGGATTTAAGTGGTTAACAAAAGGAAATTTTTGGGACAACTGATTCACCCCCCCCTCTCAATTGTCTGTCTTGAAACTAACATTCACCTCATAAATCCCTTCTCCTTCATCTCCTCCTAAGTAATTCTCGCCTCTACAAAAGACTCCCTCTCCACAAAGATCTCCTTCTCCACCCCTAGAAAAGAGTCCTTAGAAGGTGTAAGTTAAAATTCGAACTACAACACTAGTAGATGTTTCTACTTTAGATACTCTAGTATGGCTTAGCCAAAAACTAAAAAGGAGAAAGGTCATCAAACCAATGGTTAAGGATTTCTCCAAGTTGGAGCTCCCTTCAAGCATTTGCCCCCATTTCAAAGGACCAAGGTGAGATCTTCTATTACTAGAGATGTCCAAGGCATGAGGTTTGTAGAAATTGCCACCCCCTTGTGCAATAAAGGAGAAATAGAAGCATCAAACTATTAGATCTCCAAAGTGGCACTTAGGAAATAGACCAAAGAGGGTGAGAAGAAAAATGTAAAATTTGGCATAGATACAATGTTTCAAAAAATGGATATGTTATGATATCTCTTGGAAATAAATGTAAAACTTAGTAAAATAGCAAACCACTTCGAGGGGTTGACCTCCAATAATTAATACATAATATGCAAATTCAATATGAGAAGATATGATGATTTGGGAGAGTCTCTCTCTTCCTTATTTAAATGCATAACTATGTAGGGACACACCCGTTCATCCTAACTATGTCATCTTAAGGACTCATACTAATAAATGAAACTATTAAGGTTAAGAATGCTACAATTGCTTATCCTTATTATAATTAGGAATATAGCGAACTAGGATCTTAACATTCCCATCCCCTTCAAAAAAGTGTTCCCTCAACGCTTAGCAACTCTAGAATCTTTTCTATGAATTGTTCATCATTCCATGTTTACTATAGATGAAGATATCATTAAAGAATACAAACACCAATTTTCGAAGAAATGGGTGGAATACTAAATTTATGAGGCTTTGAAAATTTTATTGTGTATTAATGACACTAAATGACATAAATAATAATCCATAATGACCCTCCTATGTTCTAAATGTAGTCTTATATATATCCTCTTCTTTTAGTTGAATTTGATGATGATCTAAATGTAAATCTAACTTAGTAAAGAAAACTACATTATTAGATTCATCTACCACGAATATGAAACTTATCTTTAAGAGTGATCTTGTTGAGCTCCTTGTAATGTGGGGACATTCTCCATGACTCATCCTTCTTGTTAACCATAATCATTGAGGATGAATAGGCACTTTTGTTGGGATGAACAATACTTCTTGGTATTAATTCAATGGCATAATCATGGTCTTTGACTATGGGTACACCCTTGGTTCCTTGAAATGCATGTTGATGGTGTTGAATGATCTCTTGAATCTTTGGTTGATCTTGAGTTTTTATATCTTGTGTTGAACTAAAAAATGTAGTTCTGCTCCTATGATATAAGAACCTTTCTTAAGTAATTTCTCCATCCTATGGGAGCTAATAATTTGAATTGGTAGTGATTCTATCCCTATAAGTTTGTACGTTTTCCCATGTGTACTAAAAGCCATGGATAAGTCTTAAAAATTAAAAGTCATTGTTCCTGACTTTTTAATCCATTGTACGCCCAAAACTACATATGCTCCCCTAATTGGGATAGAGAACATTTCTAACTCTATTTGATAATTTTCCATCGAGAGTTTTATATGATGGCATTTACCACCATAAGAGAGTTGTTTCCCAACAACTATCATGACTTGGAAATTAGATATTGGATACACAACACAATTGAGCTCATTATCTAATCTTCTATCAATAAAGTTGTGTACATGTATCAACCAACAATGTCTAATGCAGGAGCATCTAGGTTCACTGGCAATCCTATTTCACCAAAAATATATTTCATTTTGTAAGTTGGTTTTTTGGCTTTGTTTTCTTTGCAGCTTTGGTTTTGTGTTTATGGAGCAAATGAAGATTTATTTGGCCAAGATAAGAGCATCATCATGTAGAAGAGCCTAATGGGTATCTCCAATTCCAATTTAGTGAAATTTGGATGAAAAATGACTAAGTTATGACAAGTCAGAAAAATCTCTAGTTCACGAACTATTCAATTTGTCAGTTATGCAGTTTGTCGATCGCCCGATTCGTCGATGGGCAATTTCTCCGACCAAGCCTTCAAGGATGGTTTGATTTTCTTTGTCTTCTTCAGTTAGCTATTTGAAACCTTAAAGAGTTTGAATAACTATCTTTGTTGTCAGCGAATTTGAAAGATTTCAAACTTAGTCGGCAAAGTCTCAAGTTTGCGAACTCTTAAGTTCACCGACAATCCACTTTTCTAACAAAAGTTTGCAAAGTTGAAGTCAAGTTCCTCTAGTTCGTGGATGGAAGATATTGTCGATAGAAGGAATGTGTCAAGCCTTTGGCCAAGTTCGTGGTGTAACAAAATTGTCAATAAAAGGAATTGATTGCATAAAACTTGGTATCAGTAAACTTTTTAATTTGCGAACTAGTTTGTGATTTTAGCAAATTGCCGATACGTTGATAATGGTTCAAAAAAAGCATGTTTCGCCAATAAGAGGAAAATGTTAAGTCTTTGTTAGTTCAGAATCGGGAGAATTCACCGATAGAAGACCAAGGTTGAGGTTCAGAAAAATCAGTTCTTGCTGATAGAGTGGACAAAAGCAAGTTCGTAAAATGACCAAACCGTCAATAAGCATTTATAGCTAAGGTTTGAAGACTTGAACTTTCGCCGATAAACATTTATAATTGAATTGATCGAAGTTCAGAAAAGGCAACATTTGCTGACAACTTGAGAAGGCGAACTTTTAAAGTTTGCAAAGTACACCTTTTTGTCAATAATTGTTTCATGTTGGAGTTTTGAAATGTAAAGGAATGCCGATAATAAACGCAGTGGTTGTGGAAAGGCATTTTTGCTAACAGACTGTTATAAGGCCGAGTGTGTATCGATTGTAAAATATACACTATGGTGGTCCTGTCATATATTAATGAGAATGTTTTGCAGTGATGATTTCGTTCTCTAACTGTTCAACTATTGGACGGTTCATTTCTAGTTGTGGCCGTTGGAAATACAAGGCCTATTCAGTTCCTTAACCGATGGAGGACAACGGTTCAACTTCCTCTTTTCCTGTAGAGTAAAAATGTCCTTTTTGCTGGCCAGATTGGGATTTGATTTCCTCACAGAACAAAAGTGGGAAGATAGAGATTGAGGGTGGTCTCTGTACCATTGAAATGCGATTTGGTGTCGTAAGCACATAATCGATGGATTGTGGCAAGTGTAAAGTTTAAGCTTTAGGGGGTCAATAAATTTGTAAATGCTGATGTTTTGAAGTCAATAAATTTGTTTTAGATTTCTATGTTGAATTTATTCTTCTGTTGCATTGTATTAGCTGCATGACTGGGTAGTTTGATAAAACCCCCTGGTTGTGACTGCACCAAGTGGTATCAAAGCAAGGTTTTCTTGCTGGGAGGAGATACATTGTGGAGAATCCAAAGTGTTGTCTCAGAGGGCTCGAGAGGGTATTTGTGAGTGTGAAGAGGAGTCACATAATTACTGAGGGCGGAAGGAGATGATTAGAGTTGTGAAAAGAAGAGGATTATGTTTCCACAATGTGTGGAGAGAACAAGCAGTAGTGGTTGTAATTAGAGAAGATGCCCCCGAGAAGAAGACTTCCTAGAATGGAGGAAATGTTAGAACAGTTTCGTGTGGAAATGAGGAACGCGTTCAGAAATTTAGTTGTTGGATTGAGAAGAAACCCAAATTGTGCCGAAGATCATGTTGATGATGAGGATGAGGGTGTGTGCAAGAAGTTGAGTCCACTTTTTGGCCAAAAAGTGGTAGTGTTTTCCCTGATTTTCAGAATTTGTCACATTTGACCTAAAAATTTGAAGCACTTAAAGGTGGAATCTTGAAAAAAGTCAATAAATATGAAATGTAGTACTCGGAGTCTAGTTTCCAAATATGTAATTTTTTTTAATACCCAGATGATAGAAATTGATTTTTAATAGGCGTTTCTAAAAACCATTGTTTAAAAGTCACTTTTTTTTACTATACCATGCACATGTACGTCATCCATATTTTGACCTAAATAATCATATTTTTCTAAATCCTTTTGGGAAAATATTTGTAACTCAATGAAGCACGTTTTCCATATTTTTTGTAATTTTTTATGGAATTTTTTTTTTTATTGGCCATTTTTGGTGTTTTAAAAAATCGTTGTGTACGTCACGCATAAGATGACCTAAACTTATCATTTTTTGAAAAAAAAAAAGTTCAAATTGAAAAGAATTGGCTAAAGTATGTTTTCGTACAATTTTTTTTACAAACATTTATTTTGATAAAAAGTTATTAAAATATTAAAAAACCCTGATAATTCAAGTTTATGGACCTATTTCATCAGAAATTAATTGAAAAATAGCAAAATAATCCAATTGTAAAAAAATTTAAATATTTGGAATCTACACTGTCTCATCTATAATGGGTTTCAATTTCATCAAAAAATTCTGCAAAAAAGGCCTTCAGACATATGCTCAAAGTCACTATTTTGCTGTAACATTGATAGGACCTTCAACTTGCAGGTCAAACCAGGTCCAAAGCCAAGGGTCAGGTTCCTAAGCCTTTTTTCTGACCCAAAACCCATAGCAAAAATTGAGTCAGAAATTCAAATTTTATGAAACAGGATCCCGTTCTATAAACGGGATCATGTTTCATAAAAGATTAATATTTTAACCTTTTATGAAACGGGATCCCATTTCTTGAAAACGAGATCCTACTTTTGGCTTAGGATCCTGAAGCATAACGGGATCTCGTTTCATAAAAAATGGGATCCCATTTTGGTTTACCTGATTTCGGGTTTTTTTCTTTGTGCATTTACCCATGAAATTGTGGATGATGAATGAGAAAGAGAAAATGAATAGCTAGTAGATGCTAGAGAAGAACGGTTCCTGAGAATGCTTGCCAAAGTTGGAGGAGGTAACAAAATAGAAATTTCTAATTTATCTGGAACATTGAATCCCAATGAATTGGTAGATTGGATAGGAGAATTAGAAGAATATTTTGAATATGAAAATATTCGTGACCCTAAGAGGGTGAGGTTGGCACAAACAAAACTCAAAGGACATGTTTCTTTATGGTGGAGAGATTTGCAAAGAGAGAGAGTGGCTAATGAAGATGCAAGAATAACCCGGTGGAATCAGATGGTTATTCGATTAAAAGACAAATTTATTTCTAGAGATTATGATTTGGAGATGCTCAAAAAACTTCAAAATTTGAAGCAAAAATATATGAGCGTAAAGGACTATACTAAAGAGTTCTATAAAATGGTAATTAGATCTGGGCATCATCAAATGGATAAAGAGAAAGTAGTCAGATATATCAATGGGTTGAGGTTTAATATACAAGATGAGATGAGTATGCTAAAGATTTCTACACTAGATGAGGCATATCAATATGCTTTGAAAACAGAGGAAAAGATAGAAAGAAGATAGTAGAGTAATGTAAGAGGAAGAGGGAAATTCTCAGCTAGGAAAAAAATGAGATAAAATCAAAGGCAAACAAGTTCAGGAAGAAGAAATAAATTCAAAATGGAATAAGGATTCAAGTTAAGGAGTGAGAGGAAGAGATTAATCTACAGGAGGATGTGGTAGCAGCAGTAAGGGGTTCCTTGGGAAATGTTTTCAGTATGGTGAGGCAGGACATAGAGCGTATGAATGTCCACAATTACATCAGGAGAAGAATAAGAAAAGTATGGGCAGAAATAACATGGTACAAGAAGATGAAGAGAGTGTGGCATCACCGAAAGTGGAAGAGCCTAAAGAAGGGGAGTTTCTTATGTTCAAGAGAGTGTTGATAACACCAGAAGTGAAGAAGGATGAAGCATCTCAGAGGAGAAGTCTTTTCAGAACTGTATGCAAGTCTGGAGGTAAGTGTTGCAAAGTAATTGTAGATAGTGGTAGTACTGATAACCTAGTTTAAGAGGAAATGGTAGAAAAGCTAGGTTTGAAAAAGTGGAAACATCCTAGTCCTTATAAAGTTACTTGGTTGCAAAAGAAACACAAATTAGTGGTGAAGGAGCAATGCATGGTTAGTTTTTAGATTAGGTCATATAAGGACGAAGTCTTGTGTGATGTTATGTCAATGAGTGTCTGTCATGTGTTGTTGGGTAGACCTTGGCAGTTTGATAGGGAAGCAATCTATGATGGTAAAAGGAATTTGTATACTATTGTGAAAGATGGGCTGAAGTATGTGCTGAGTTCAATAAAAGAGAAGACACCGCAGGTGAAAGAGAGCAGTTCAATAGTTTGTTGCAATTCTAACAAACAGTTGCTTAAGGTGACAAGAAAGATTGGAAATGACTCAATGAAGGATCCCATAAAGGGGATTGTAGTTGAAAATAAAGGTAGTGGTTCTGGTTTTGTACAACAACAGCATAAATTCATGGCAAACAATGTGAAGATTGTGAGTATTCAACAAGGAAGTGGTGGTTTGGAGAGGAAACAACATAAATCACAGCTTGGACACTTGGAATTCTCTCAAGAGAAGTGTAGCCCAGGAAGTGTAAGTGGGAGTGAAGTATTTCAGCAAGTGATGAAGAGAGGTCAGGTTGATAAAGAGGAAGTTTGGATAAAGAATAAGCATGGGATCGCCATCCAAAGCATTTTCAAATGTTCATGAGTTTTCCAACTCATAGAAAATTTTACTTACCCAGAATGTCTGATGCAGGAGAATCTGGGTTCATTGGCAATCTTGTGCCACCAAAAATATTTTTTATTTTCTAAGTTGGTTTTTTGGCTTTATTTTCTTTGCAGTTTTGGTTTTGTGTTTCTGGAGCAAATGAAGATTTATTTAGCCAAGATAAGAGCATCATCATGTAGAAGAGCCTAATAGGTATCCCCAGTTCCAATTTTGTGAAATTTGGATGAGAAATGACTAAGTTATGACAAGTCAGAAAAATCTCCAGTTTGCGAACTGTTTAGTTTGCCAGTTATGCAGTTTGTCAATTGCCCGGTTCACCGATGGGCAATTTCTCTGACCAAGCCTTCAAGGATGGTTTGATTTTCTTTGTCTTCTTCAGTTGGCTATTTGAAACCTTAAAGAATTTGAATAACTATCTTTGTTGTTGGTGAAGTTGAAAGATTTCAAACTTAGTCGGCAAAGTCTCAAGTTTGCGAACTCTGAAGTTCAGCGATGATCTACTTCTCCAACAAAAGTTTGTAAAGTTGAAGTAAAGTTCCTTTGGTTCGTGGATGAAAGATATTTCTGATAGAAGGAATGTGTCAATCCTTTGGCCAAGTTCACGGTGTAACAAAATTGCCAATAAAAGGAATTGATTGCATAAAACTTGGTATCGGAAAACTTTTTAATTTGCAAACTAATTTGCGATTTCAGCAATTTGTTGATACCCTGATAATGGTTCGGAAAAAGCATATTTCACCGATAAGAGGAAAATGTTAAGTCTTCGTTAGTTTAGAATCGGGAGAATTTGCCGATAGAAGACTAGGGTAGAGGTTTAGAAAAATCAATTCTTGCCGATATAGTGGACAAAAGCAAGTTCGTAAAATGACCAAATCATCGATAAGCATTTATAGCTAAGGTTTGAAGACCCAAACTTTCACCGATAAACATTTATAATTGAATTGATCAAAGTTCAGAAAAGGCAACATTTGCCGACAGCTTGAGAAGGCGAACTTTTAAAGTTCGCAAAGTACACCTTTTGTCGATAATTGTTTCATGTTGGACTTTTGAAATGTAAAGGAATGCCGATAATAAACGCAGTGGTTGTGGAAAGGCATTTTTGCCGACAGACTGTTATAAGGCCAAGTGTGTATCAATTGTCAAATATACACAGTGGTGACTATCATATATTAATGAGAATGTTTTGCAATGATGATTCCATTATGTAACTGTTCAACTGTTGGACGGTTCATTTCCAGTTGTGGCCATTGGAAATACAACGCCTATTCAATTCCTTAACTGATGGAGGATGGTTCAACTTCCTCTTTTCCTGGAGAGTATAAATGTCTTTTTTGTTGGCCACCGGATTGGGATTCGATTTCCTCGTAGAACAGAAGTGGGAAGATAGAGATTGGGGGCAGTCTCTGTACCATTGAAATGCGATTTGGTGTTGTAAGCACATAATCGATGAATTGTGGAAAGTGTAAAGTTTAAGCTTTAGGAGGTCAATAAATTTGAAAATGTTGATGTTTTGAAGTCAATAAATTTGTTTCAGATTTCTATAATTTATTCTTCGTTTGTGTTGTATTGGCTGCATGACTAGGTAATTTGATAAAACCCCTTGGTCGTGACTGCACCACTGTCACCTTTTGCTTTTTGATGTAACCAATTACCTTGAGTGTTTGTGGTCCACTTGTGCAATTCAATGCATGTAGGGAGATAGTAGTGATTTCTTCTTCCTTGGAATTCTCATGCTCAAGTTCTATATTTGGTTCTTTTGTATCTACTTCTCCCTCTTCTTCAACCTCATTCTTAATAACCATTAGTTTTTTATCACTAGTAGCACACTTATGACTCCTAGATCATTTGCTATCACAATTCTAGCATAGGTCTTTTTCTCTTTTATTTTCCTCTTGTTGAGGAGAGTGCTCACTAATTTTTCTTAGGTTAAAGAAGTTGTCCTCATTTCTATCAATATGATTAGTCATAATTTTGTCCTTTAATCCTATGGTTTGACCTTGTGTGGAATTTCTGGTGGTGGAGTTGCATTTCTCAACCTGTAATGCTTGTTCCATAGCTTTCTTAATTGTGCAAGGTTCCAACAATTGAACATCATGCTTAATTTGGTCATTAAGTTTGTTGATGTAGAGGTGTAGCCTTTGATAAGGTGTCACCTTGTGAGCTCGAATTGCTAATCTCATGTGCTCCACATTATATTCAACTACAGACCCTAATTGTTTTTATTTTTTTAGTTGGGTAGCATAGATTCCATTCCATGGTTTCTCATAAAGGGTTGTTAAGTCACTACTAAACTCTTTCCAACTAAGCATTTGCCCTTCTTGTTACTCATCCTCCATTGGTACCATTGATAAGGTTTTGATTCTAAATGTCATGAGGCTATTTCAACCATTGTGTTGTCTGGTTTATTATGAAGCTTAAAGTATTGTTCCATAGACTTATCCATGAAGTTACATCAATACCATCAAACTTAGATATATTTATTTTGGGTAGGTTTAATTTTGGACCTTGAAAAGGTTGTTTTATCTCTTGATTTTGTTTGTTAGGGTTGTACCCGCCCAATTGGTTTTGTTGGGGGTTTAATGCATATAATAGTTCTTGTTTAAACCTATCTAAACCTTTATTTAAAGATGATGCAAATGGGTCAAACAAATTATCCTTAATAAATGTACCATTGTTTCACATCCTGGAGGAATTTTACCCTCAATTTTAGGTGGTGGAGAATTTCTAATAATAAAATACAAAGAACTGACCTAACCTAATTTTTCATAATCTTTCCAAAAATGTAAAAATATCAAAAAAATCCAAAATCTGTGGCATGTAGAGTCAATTAATGGAAAAATATAAAATTAAAATAACTTGTGACAAATTATGATAGAAATTTAATTTTATACCTAAAACTTTATCTAATGCATACCTCAAAAAGTAGAAAAAGTTAGGTCCAAATTCACAATGGTTTGAAAGTTATGGTGGACACAAAAATCTTGGCCCAAATTGTAGCTCTGATACCACTTGTTATGATATTTCTTGGAAATAAATGTAAAAATTAGTAAAATAGCAGACCACTTCGAGGGGGTGACCTCCAATCATCATAAAATAATATGTGAATTCAATATTAGAAGATATGATGATTTGAGATTTTCTATCTTCCTTATTTATATGCATAACTATGTAGTGACACACCCCTTCACCCTAACCAAGTCATCTTAAGGAATAACTGTTAGTGTGAACAGGGTTACTTTGCTATCTAGCTCTTTCTTAACTTGTTCTCCACCTTAGCTCTTTTCACACTAGGTTAAGCTTACTTAGGGACTTTTTCACTTTATCCCATATTGGTTGTGTATTGAGTTTCTTAGGTGGAATATCCTATATATACCCACCTCTTGCTCTCATATGAGCACCCCATTCTATTGTAATGCTTTACATTCTCTTGAGTTGAATACAGTTTATTTAGCTCATATCTGATTTCTATTTTTCTTTCTCTCAATCACTTGCATGCTTGGGTAGAAATCTAACATGGTATTTGAGCAGTTGTGAGTTGTGGGTTAGGATTTTTTTTAGAAATCTGAGAGTGTAGAGTTGTTTTTCGAAGCACATGAGTATGCTCTTCTCTTGCATTTTCGGATGATCTGGAGAAACAGAAAAGTGTGGAGAAAACTCTAGTTTGTGAGTTGTGGGTTTCGAAGCACATGAGTATGCTCTTCTCTTGCATATTCAGATGATCTAGAGAAACAGAAAAGTGTGGAGAAAACTCTAGTTTCTAGGGGGGTTCATATTTTGACTTGCTAGTTGCAAGTTTTTTTATAGCTTCCTCAAGACTCATTGAGCTAAAATCTAACAATCGGCTTGCATTTTATTTATTCTGATCAATCTTGCAGGTTGCAGCATGCCTTTGTTTGTCTTAGGTAGCTGATTCAGTCTTTGCATGCCTTTTTTTGGTGCAAAACACGTTTTTCTCAATTAGAGTCACTTTTTTGTAGATCACAGAGAAAAACACCTTCTGGGTTTTGTTTGCAGCACCAAAAAACCATCTGGGTATCTATTAGTTTTTGTATACAGCTTATATATTTTGCAAAAATGACGTCAAAAAGCTACAGCAAAACCCCCCTCCATTGGCGTTTTGGAAATTGCAGTTCAACTTCCAAAGGCTGTAACTCGGGCTCTTGACCTCCGATTTGCGAGATTTTTTTTTTTATTTTGGCTAATTTTTCATGCTCTACATGCTGGTTCAAATGATTTCTGAGTTTGGTACATGAATTTTCTAGAAATTATGTTTTCTTGTTAGTTCTGACAGGCAGTTTCAGTTTTTTAGAACTTCAAACGGCTATAACTTTCACACATGATCTCGGATCGAGGTCATTCTTTTTTTGAAAGTTAATATTGTTCCGAGCACTACACAATGGTGCTATTTTTATGTTCTAATTCTGAGATATTTCTGTACTTTCAGTATTTGGGTCCATTTTTGACATTGTAACACTATGGAAAATTCTACTCCAGCATTGTAAACGCACATATCTAAGGCCATTTTTATTCATGGAGGCTGATGTGAACATTCATTAGTGCATGCACTATTTCCTTTCTTGCATGCATTAGGTTTGCATTTTCTTTGCACTTCATTTCTGTACCAGATCATTTCTCAATCAACTGTTGCTTCATAGATTCTAGAGTTGTGTCAGTTGCGAGTTTTCCAGTGTTCCTTGGCATCGGGTCTGCTGTTGCTTTTTCATGATTCTGACCTGGGTCCTTGAGTGACTCTAATATGGTTTCTAGCAAACAGAAGTATCTTTTCTTGCTTGCCAGATTGAGGATTCCAGTGTTACTCCACAAGTGTGCTTCCAGTGTTTTTTGTTGCAGCAGGTTATCTCATTATGGGGGGGTTGTATGATCTCTCTTATCATCCTTTGAGTGGATAGAGATTGATTAGATTTGTGATGGATATCATTGTTGTCTTTCATCTCTCCTTTGGGAAGGAGTTTTGTCCCATTGGGTTTTCTCCTTTTCTCCATTTGTGAGAGATTTCATTTGCATTTGTACACGGGTACCTAACATGGCCTAGTAGCCGAGACCCATCTTTGCATCTTTTTGCATCTTTGCATTTTGTCACATTTCCCCCTAAGTTGCATTTAAGGGGGGGTGTTAGTGTGAACAGGGTTACTTTGCTATCTAGCTCTTTCTTAGCTTGTTCTCCACCTTAGCTCTTTTCACACTAGGTTAAGCTTACTTAGGGACTTTTTCACTTTATCCCACATTGGTTGTGTATTGAGTTTCTTGGGTGGAATATCCTATATATACCCACCTCTTGCTCTCATATGAGCACCCCATTCTATTGTAATGCTTTGCATTCTCTTGAGTTGAATACAGTTTATTTAGCTCATATCTTATTTCTATTTTTCTTTCTCTCAATCACTTGCATGCTTGGGTAGAAATCTGACAATAACTAAGACTATTAAATGAAACTATTAAATGTTAAGCATGCCAAAGTGCTTATCCTTATTATAGTTAGGAATATAGCATACTAGGATCATAACAAGATAAGGAGGAAGCTCAAGGAAAAGGTGGAACAATTCACCTCATATGTGCAATATTTAGTCAATCCTATTCAATCTTCTACACTAATGCATGCACCATCATTTGTCAACATTGTTGATAAGGATATGCTTGCACCTAAAGAGATCAATTGCATTATGAAGGAAACCAAAGCTTGGATAGATGATCTACTAGCACTAGGATTAATGCTCATTGATGAAGCATTCATCTTAATATCATAAGATCCACAATGAGCTAAATTCCTTGGCTGATTTGGGAGAGAGATAGGACAAAGAACTACAAGTGGTAGAATGGAATTTACCCAGAATCAACGAAATGGCTAAGGTGGACTTTGATGTCCTTGTGGAAAAAGAAGTCATTGATGGATCAAATCCAAGCTTGGACATCAAATTGTTCGAGCCTACCACTTGGAGGATTGAGATTATAAAGGAAGGAAAAGCTAAATTCATGGAGATTGGTGGGATACCTTGTGATGCTTTAAATGATATTCAAGAGTTATAGAAAAAATTCCATGTAGCTTTTATGATGATCAAAGATCCATGAACTCTAAAAGCATTTTGAAGGATCAATTTGCAAAGGTAATAAAGGACAAGTCATCAGGGCTTGAGCTACATCAATTGATAGACTCATGAATCTAAAGATTTTGTGCAAAGATTTCAAGAAACAATTAGTCACATGTCACGGAACAATCTCCAAAGTACCAATTGTTCACATATCCTAAGATGTGCATTATAGATATTATAAATGTCCAAATATGGAAACAATCAATAATTTAAGTAGTATCAGTAGTGAGTTCATCACAACAAGAAGGAAACTATCAACATCAAGAGTAGTCAAGGATAAAGCTCTCATGGAGAAAATGCTTGATTGAGATACTCATATGACTGTCATTTTTTTGTTGAATTGTAATGTTAAATAACAATATTTAATCCATATAGTTTTGCAATGTAATAATTTAATTAGTCCAAAAGGTATGTCCATGTTGAAGAATATGTATTATATTTTCAAATGTTTGTAAAGACTCAAATTAGAATATAAATGCTCATGAAGGGAAGTTGAAAGGTCACCTTGTCTATATATTGTAAAATCTGAGAATTTTACAGGACTTTTGGCCATTTTTGCAAAAGTTATAGAGAAGACAAAAGGCTTTGTATTTTGGAAAATGAACAATCAGTCAAATCAAAGCTTTATGTTTGAGTTGATTTGTGTTTTGCATCTTCTTATTCTAGTTTAAAGATTCATTTTATTACTTGTTTTTGTGAATTACGTGATGTGTTAAAAGGTCATTTATAAATAACCTTTTATTTTTCCCATGTCGATTTAGATTGAATCCTTATTTCTATTTGGTTTAATTTGCACATCTTCATTTTTAGCATTTTAATTTTATTTTTCAATGTATTAAAACCATACCCATAAAAGTAAAATCTATACAAACTATAAATATGGAGTGTTATATATTTTTTGGGTGTGTTGAATTTATTTCTTTTTTAGGTTTTCAATAAGGGAAACCTCACCCATCTTGAAGAGGGATTTTTATTCTCAAACTATTGGAAATTGGTAGATGCCAATTTACTTCCCATCAAAGACCAAGCAAAGTCTTTATGAGTGGTTGGGTCTACTTATTGGTTTATCCAATGCTCCAACCACCTTCATATGGTTGATGAATGAGGTATTGAGGCCTCTTATTGATTCATGTTTCATTGTTTATTTAGATGATATCTTTTTTTTTAGAAAAACATACAAAGAGCATGTTTCCCATCTTTGGAAGATTTTAAAAGAGAATAGACTATTGTTGAATGGAAAGAAGTGTGAATTTGCAAACACCTCAATTGTGTACCTTGGTTATGTGGTGGGGAATGATGAAATAAGGATTGACCCATCAAAAGTCGAGGCCATAATGAATTGGTAAAATCCCACAACTGTTTCAAATGCTAGGAGCTTTGTTGGAGTAGTCCAATACCTCTATAAGTTTGTTAAATCTTTTTTAATATGTTGTTGCTCCCTTGCATGACATAACAAGGGTAAGAAGAGTCTTCATTGGGGTGCAAAATAGCAATGTGATTTTGATGGTATTAAGTACAAAATCAGCAATGCACTAGTGTTAGCTCCTCTAAATCTTCAACAACCCTTCAGGTTGAGATAGATGCAAGTGACTAGGGCATGGGAATGGTATTGTTGCAAGGAGGTAGGCATGTTGCTATCATTCTAAGTTGTTTAAACGGGATGTTCTAAATTATAGCACCTATGATAAAGAGCTCTATGCATTGTTCTTAGTAGTTAGAAGTAGGAGTAGTAACTTGTGGGAAAGGAGACAGTGGTACACACAATCACCAACCTTTGCAATATCTTCAAGTGCAAACAAAGTTACAACAATCCTTTGATTACAAATGGATGGAGTTCTTGCAACAATTACATCTTGTGATAAAACACAAGCATGATGTAACCAACAAAATGGTTGATATGCTCTTTGCATCGACTCTTCTTTTAGCAATAAGCACACTTTCTATGTTGGAGCCCTTTATAAAACAAATTTATACTAAAGATTATGAATATGATGCTAATTGCAATGAGGTATATCAATCAACAAAACAAGATATGGTGTTTTTCTTCAAACCTAATCTTGACTACCACCTCATAGATGTTCTTCTATACAAAGCAAGGAAGCTATATGTGCCAAAATAGAGAAAGCTTTTGTTCATGAGAGAGGTTCACACCTTACATGTTGCAAGACATTGTGGAGTGACAAAGAGTGTTGACAATCATCAACTATATGTATATTGGGCATTCATTCAAGTGGATGTTTCTAGTTTGTTACAAGTTGTAAGCTTTGTAGCATAAGTAAGCCATGTAACGGGAAGCTTAGGTTGTACCGACCATTGCTTGTACCCATGGACTTTGTAGATGGTCATCCAAAGGCAAAGCATGGGCATAATTACATCTTTGTTATAGTAGACCATTTTAGCAAGATATGCATCTTGATGGCTTGTAAGAAAACACTAATAGGGAATGATGCAGTTGAGCTCTTTTTTAGGAATGTGTGGATTCATTTTGGGTTCTAAGGGAGCATCATCTTGGGTAGAGATGCTTGTTTCTTGAGAAAATTTACATGAACCCTTTGGGAAAGAATAGATACAAAGTTCAAAAGGTATACTTCATTCTATTTCGAAATAGATGGTCAAACATAGGTGGTGAATGGAACTTTGGTGCAGTTGCTTCATGGACATAATCAAAGTTGTCTGAAAGGATGAGATGAGGACTTGCATTCAGCACTCCTACAACAAGTTAGTCCACTCTTCAACCAAATGGTTTCCGTTTGAAGCATGTTTTGGCTATTGTCGCCTAGCCCATTCAATGTTTGCTTGGGACAATCAAAGGATTGGTTGGAAAGTAGGGATTTGAGAGTGCAAAAGGCTAATAAATTCATTGATAAGGTGAAGCAAACTCACCTCCAGGTCCAAGAGAAACTCATGGAGTCTCAAGTTAGGTATAAGCACTGGTGTACCAACATAAGGTTGAACACAAGTTCTAAGTTGGAGACAAGACGTGGGTGTACATAGGTAAGGAGAGGCTTCAAGGACCATCAAGGAAGTTGAAACCTATCAAAGATGGCATGTTTCAAATTATTGAACAAGTGGAAGAAAATGCCTTTAGGTTGAACCTATGAAGATATACTCAATCATTAGTGTAGAGAAGTTGTGTTGGTTTGAACCTTTGATGTTGGATAAGAAGGGGATGTTGCATTGTCTTCACTAGATGATTAAGCTCTAAAGGAATAAGAAAAGGTAGAAGGTGAAATTGTTCTAAACAAGGTGGTGGGAGAACGAGGCATGGGGAACAAGACATGGTTGATTGGGCTAAAAGGACAACTTCCAAGCAAGGCCAAGTGGGCTTCAAATGAGTATGTGGGCAATAGATTCCCACATTTAGTTAGCTCCTGAGCTTTTGGGGACCAAAAGCCTCTTAATGGGGGAGGTATGATCCAAAAATCAATTCTAATCTTGTTGGATTAGCAAGGTCAAGGAGAACCACTTCAGTCACGAAGATGACTAGTGACTTGGAGACAAGAAATTGATGTAAACCCACTATGTTATGATGCAATCAAGATTGCAAACAAGTCAAGGGGCTATCAGAGGTTATATGGAGCATCTTAGGAATTTTGTAGTAAGTTGCAAACTTGTACTCTGAGCTGAAAACCAAGAATGGTGAATTTGTCACTTGTCACAAGTAGCAAAAGTGTCAACTATCACGGCAAAAATGCAAACAACCCAACACAAACTCAAATGTAATCACAAATGCACAAATGTTGGTATATTGGGAACAACAAAAAAGTCACTATGCAAGCAAAGTGGGGAATACGAAAGGTTTTGGGCCTTGAATCAACTTTTATGACATTTGTCCTTCCATTTTAGTGCTAAGGAGGATAGAGGGCATGAAACACAAAGTATGAGGGTTGGCTCATGCAGTAACCTTCATTTTCATGTTCTTTGTGAGATTGCAAGTAGAGTGAGACAAGGTTTTTGAGTTGCAAGTTTTCATAGCAAATGTTAGAGTTTGTATATGTTGTAATCACTCCAATTAGCCTCATTGGCATTGTAACACATGTAATTGACTAAGATAGTGTGATGAGGAGAAAAATGCTCACTCTAGCTAGAGTTTTCACCTTTAGGGTTTCTTCGAGGTAATCTTTATGTATCAATCTTGTATGTATGCTTTCCTTGCATATTTTTACCTATATTTTCCCATATATCCTTCATGGTAGATCATGTTGAACAATTGAAACTATATATTGCATCCATTTAAGTTGTTGAAATAGTGTTTTGAAGCTTGATGGTTGAGTTGACAATAATGATATCCATTCTTGGTGGTCACAAGGAGACTAGCTCTTGTGTTTTTGTGGATCACTAGTGAATACATAATAAGTGCAACCCTATTCCAATCACAAACTTCTACAACAATTGATCCTTAGTATTATTCACCTATATTTATCTCCAATAGACTACAATTTTTGTAAGGGTTAATAAAAGCAAGAGGTGATATTAACCATTAATGCATGTTGTACATCAAAGAATAGATTCTAAAATGGAGATAGAGCCTATCAAAATATTGATTATTATGACTATCACACCTTATAGAAGTTAGACACCTACAAACATTTACCTCTTATCGATTAGAGAATTCAATTATATTCATGAAATATACACAATCAATCAAGCTTATTTTATTCTAATATACTAGCTTTCACTAGTCAAATAGCTAGTTATGTTCATCTTGGAATGAATGATAATCTAGTTTTACATGCTAGCTGTTAATATTTGCTCCCTATTCCAATCACAAACTTCTACAACAATTGATCCTTAGTATTATTCACCTATATTTATCTCCAATAGACTACAATTTTTGTAAGGGTTAATAAAAGCAAGAGGTGATATTAATGCATGTTGTACATCAAAGAATAGATTCTAAAATGGAGATGGAGCCTATCAAAATATTGATTATTATGACTATCACACCTTATAGAAGTTAACACCTACAAACATTTACCTCTTATCGATTAGAGAATTCAATTATATTCATGAAATATGCACAATCAATCAAGCTTATTTTATTCTAATATACTAGCTTTCACTAGTCAAATAGCTAGTTATGTTCATCTTGGAATGAATGATAATCTAGTTTTACATGCTAGCTGTTAATATTTGCTTAAACATTGGATAACTTTTGTTCTTTCAAGCAATGCTACTATATGCAATCTAATCATATATGCCATGATTTTAAACAATGTCCTTCAACACTTTTTTCATGAAAAGACTATATATTAAAGCCATTAGTTAAAATGTATAGTCATGGTCCTAAAAAATATAGGCGGCATGTGATCATACCCCAAACTCAAACCACACACCCCAAAGTCAAACCGCTAATGTTGGGAAGCAACAAAAACACATGGCCCAAAAAATGGAAACAACTAAATAAAACAATGAAAACACAACCCCACACATGAAACAATCATCAAGTCACCAATTCAACAAAATGGAAACAAACCATTAGAATTAAGCAGCAAGGGTAACTCTAGCATTACGAGGGGGCCTGCCCATCAAGATTATTTTACCCTCCACCTAGCAAATCCTTGCCATTATCCACGAGTTCCTAGCCAATCCTCCTGCGGCTAGTTTTTTACAATCCTCAACGAAGTTAGGAGGGTCAAATGAGGGAATTTCTCTTGATCCAAAGGGGACCACCCACGCCATTAAGAGGACACAAGAGAGTGATACAAAGGCGGAGACCACTCACCCTAGCAACTAGTCAACAAAGGTGAAGCCACCCTATAGATGGCAATATATGTTTTTCTCCATTCCCTTGCTGATGTTTTCTCCAATACATCAGCATGACCACTTAATTCCTACTATAATCTTGATTTACTAGAGAAATTAAATTACACATTATTGCCCAATACAATATGCATTCACATTGTCTTAACAAGTTTTTGACAACATTTTCATAACATACAGACTAATACGATTAAACTCTCAATTGAATTGTCACTTGCCATGAATCCTCTTAAATTAAAGAGAGTGACATTGGTATGGATTTGCTGTGTGAGTAGTGTAGCTTAAAGTCCACTTCATCTCCATTCATTTTCGTAGAAAGCATGGTCAATCTTAACTTAAAACATCCATATAATAGAATCAATACAAATGCAATTTGTGGTTACCGTGGGGATAATCGGCATTCAAAGTCTATTTACTAGAGTAAAAGCGTAAAAGGTAAACATGGATAATAATATGGAGCTAGTTCAAAGTGCAGACGTTATGATACATGAAACAATTGATTTTATCTTATAAAAGAATTACAGATAGTCTCAACTACTGCTTATGCTGAGAATTTAGAACTTCTTCAATTATAAATTCCATGTTCTTTTGATCTTATTATTAAAGTTATAGATTACAATTTGAGCTCATGTTTAAGTTTAATATATAAATAGTTAAATACATATGTCTGGTTAAATTGTACATTTGAGCAAATGTCAAAGCTTACAGTATTAATTTTATATTTTCTTTAATAAGATTTTCCATTACATATTTCTACAGTTTTTTGTATAACAAGGAAAGGTACGATTTTGACTTCTTTTGTACATTATCTGTACTATGTAGTATTGGTCAAATATTTTGCTTCCATGTGTGGCGCCTATTTCGACTGATTAACCCAAGATTCTAACTCTCTTAGCAATGATTATATTATAACTTAGAATTAATTTCATCAATCTCCCAATAATAAGTTGTCTTCATTTACCTCATCTTTTACATGCAACTACAGAAAATTCTCATGGGCATAGCCTTCTTAATATAATATAAGAAAACAAGGATTTTCCAGAAAAGGGATGAGCATGAGACAATTAGTGGATGATAACATGATATTGATTGAATGAGCTCATAATTATACAAGAATCTGGTACAAGATACAATGTGCACATGAATACGATCACAATTGACAAACGATCACAATGTTCGGTCTAATGTTTTGCAACAGTAAATGTATGGCTATAGACTGATTGCTATAAGTGGAACCACGAAATACGTAATACTTCTGAAGCAACAATTATAATTTGAAATATTAATAACTTGAAAGTTTCAAAACAATTGCTACTTAGGGCATTGACCGACCCATTCAGGTAACAGCCCTGTATTGATATCAGAGAAAAGAAACCATAATGTATTTAATTGCTTAGATTATTATACATGACATGAGGACAAGACAAAAGGGTGACGGCATCGCACGGCATATGTTGAAGTACAGATCTATGTTTTCCATAAGCGAATTTTCCAGTTCATAGCTTAGGCAGCCCCTGCAATAAATGGATTATCAACAAGGGTAGATCTTGTTTTCTGAAGGTGTGATTGCGACTTCCAAATAATTTACCTCTAGTATTGCATTTCCATTAGTCCGTAGCTTAGGCAACCTCTACAATAATCAGATAATCAACAGAGATAGATCTTGTTTTCTGGAGGACTGTTTGCCACATTTAAATAGTTAACATCAAGAATTGCATCTCCAAAGTCATCTGCGAATGAATGAACATGTAATTGAAGAGATATCAATTCAAACATTCTGTCACGTTCGCCGATCAGATTAGAGTATAAAAACTTCCTCACAACGAATATATATGATTTGCTAAGCCGTATTTAATATATTGCAGGAACTACTTTTACCTTCATAAATTGTTCTGAACTCTTGAACCCACTCGCCAACAAGGTCCTCATAAATTATGCCCCCCGGATGAGCATCAAGAACCACCAACGCTCCTGAAGGACTATTTATTTTAGTATGTATAATCAAATCAACCAAAAAGCAAGTTCAAAACTCTCACAAGCTTTGTCCATTCTCATTGTGCTTTCACGTGCACTAAATTCAAAATTAACATAAAATATTTTTCAAATATGAAATTTTTATAGCCTTGAATTTTTGAAGACAAATATGTCTAACCCTACAAGAAAAGATGATCTAATACATGGCAGCTACAGTAGTGAATTAAGGTGATGCAGGAGCATCTCAAGGTTCATGTCATCAGCATCAACTAAAAACATATTTTTATTGCGATTTTAAATTTTTGTAGCCTTAACTTTGTGTTTCACTGCATAGTGTTAAGACTCAGACTCAGCACAGACTGACAAGTCATTTTTTGCCTCGTACTCGGATTTGGCACCAAACCTCGGCAAAACTTGGCAAATTGAAAAATAGCAAATTTTTTTTGGGGAAAACTAATTATCTTGCATCTTATTTTAAAATAACTTCAAATACACACATAACTTAATCAATTAGATCTACCATGCACATGTTTAAACAACAAAATAAGTAAAAAGTGCCACAAACTTCTTACTTGAACTCCAATACAAAACGAAATCTGCTTTGATATATTTGAAATTGTTTTTTGGAGACAGAGTTCAAACAATGGAGAAATCAATGTACATGGTACTAGCAAAAAGATACATAGTAAAATCAAATTAAGGTTGAGAGGAGCCACTCCTCCCAACATCAGCTCCAAGCTGCTAGACCTTGTGCCTCTTTGAGTATGTCAAAGCAGCAGTTGCAACCATCCTATCTGCAGAAGAGGTAACATCATTCTCTCGAACAACTTTAACTTGTTTGTCTCTAGCTGCATGGGCATGAACCTCCTCCTCCCCCATCGTTACAATCATAGTTCACAAACTCAAACTTCGCAAACCAAAAATTTCTGACCCAGCAAAAACTCAACTATAAAAAGTCAAAATTCAAATAGATTAAAAAAAAAAAGTAACTATTATGTTGCAAATGTAGAAAAAATAAATTTATACACAAGAAAAAGAAAACGAAAAAAAAATAAAAAATTAGAACTTACATGTACAACCTCTTTGCAAGAGCCAAAAAATGGGCGTCATCAAATACTCAAATCACTACATTGATCCCAGCAATTGTCTTTGCATAGGACTTGCTCTACTTCCTAACAAACATTCACTTCAAAGAAGTTTTTGCTTGTAGCGAAGATTGCTTGCTAATGAACAAGGTGGCAAATCGAGTGACACCAAGTTGGATCAACTCCTTGTTTACTATGAACTCTCTCAATAAAGAGAGTACCCTAGTATGGTTATAAATATTTGCAAATGTTTCGTCCATGTTCTGCAATTGACTTAACCCAATGTTGTTTCCCAATGTCCTCTAATATAAGATCAATGCAATGCACCAAGCAAGAATTCCAAAAACTGGTTGGGTGTCTATCCATTAGTAGTCTACCTGCTGCACCATAATTTGTTAATTTGTTATGTTGTCAATGACTACTTGCACTACATTTTCCACTCACACTTCCACCAAAGCTTCTTCCAAAACACCACACAAATAATTTGCATTATTTATCTTCCCTAAAATATTGATGGACTTCAAGAAGATTGTGCCACTAAAAGAAGTAACTAAAAAATTCAGCAGCATTCTATTTTTTCTATCAATCCATCCATTGAACATGATAGTGAAACACTTCTTCACCTAGATAACCCACTGCTCCTCAATATAGACTATATGTCAGCCACCTTCTCTGTGAAAATTGGGCCCCAAAGATCATCAATAGAAGGGGTTTTGAATCGCCGACCAGCTATGATAATTGCATCAACCATTGCTTGCAAGTGAAGGGACTTAAAACACCAAAAAATAAATCAAATTTTAAAAAACAAATTGAAAAACATAAACCCTCAACAAAACTATGAAAGTAATAATTTAAAAAAATATAATAAAAATGAGACAAAGTCAATGTTATCTTGTTGCATTTCAAGGAATGTTGCAAAAATACCAAAAATTGCCTATTGCTTTCCTTGACGCTATGTTGTGGCCTTTGTTCCAACGCATGCTTTCCAACGACGATTGGGAACCAAGAGTAATGTGTGGTACAACCCAACCCTCCAAACTGCAAACTCTAAGCCCAATGCTAGAAGAACCCGATGCACTTCCACTTCCAAACATTGAAATAATGGAAGTTGCACCTATTCGTTGGTTTTGTCTTAATCTTTGTTCCTCTTTTTCTAAGAATGATCCATAAATCGTTGGATTTTTAACCCTAATGATTCGTCAACTATGAATTTCAATGTCAGCACTATTCTACACTCTTAACAATCTGCCCTAATGACTTTTATCATTCTTGTAGTAGTATTGATTTGCCTAAGCAATAAATGAAACCGCTGAAAACAAATAATGACATAGCACAACACAAGAATCAATCATATGACACCATTGTTTCCCCTGAAGAAAATCCATAAGAGTAAAAAACTCCAGCAAGAGTATGTCTATGGCATCTCATTCACTATATGGTGCTACTACATGGAGAACATGCCATATCAATGATCCCTCTAGGATTGTACAACAACAAATACAACTACCCTATCTCCACACAACTCCTTGCACTTTGCAAAACACTACAACTCATTTTTTTTTTCAATACAGCAATATGAGTGTTTTTCATGTGCCAACCAAACCTCCAAACAAAGTATTCGATCCTATTTTATCCTTCTATGCCTTCCTCAACGGGAGATGGATCACTTGCCCTAGAATGGCAATGACAACCCTTGCATAACCACCCAATTGTCCACATGGAAACCTAAACAAACTGCTTGCCAGCTCTAAAGGTCTCCAAACAAAGAATACCATAGTGTTTTACTACCTGTCGAATCGACATGGACCATCATGGCTCCAAGGAATGCAAACAATCACAGTTGTGGAAGAATTATAGCTCGCTTAACTAAGATTTGCCACCCAAGCACCGCCAAACAAGGAAAAACAACACGACCCTTTTCAATGTCCAACAAACACCAAACAAGGAACAAAATGGCCCCCAAACAACTCAATAATAACTGCCAAAACTAATTTGAAACAAATGCAGATATGAATACATGGCACCACAAATCTCCCAACGATGTTCTGAACCATCACCAAGGACCTACAAACACATTTTCTCCACTCATACACTCACAAAAATTCATCCTAGCATTCTCCATATTGCTGAAAGCAATGGCAATCATCCCAATAACGATCCCAACAAAAGTATAATGCCCCTATAACTTGTATGAGATCAAGAACACTCCTCAACTGACCTCATGTCTTATAGGGTGCAAGATATTGTACTGTCCCTAACCGGACTGTTAGCCAAAATTTTCAAATCTTACAATCATGTAATGTCCCCATTTCCGGCGTGATCACCAAACGGAGGATGGAGTTAGCCTATCTTCATTCCCGTGGGCTAATTCGACAAACAAGGGAATATTCTAGTTGGGCTAAGGATTGGACAAGATAACTTTGTTCAAAGGCTTGGTAAATAGAAAGTTGTTCTATAGAGCTCAGTCAGTATTTGACACAATGGAAGAATGAATTAATGTAATTTTTGAATTAATTATCAAAGAGAAAATAAATGGGATATTACTCCTTGCTAAACGCACAAGAAGGAGACAATTAAATAATATCATTTTAATATTATTTGATATTGACGCCACTAGAGAAAGAAACATATTTATCCTTGATTTTGGCATCACCCTTGAAGGAATAAAATATTCAAAAATAATAATATTATGGGTCTTGCCTAGGTGGCATGCATCTTGGAGATTGAAAAATATCAATAATAAGACACTTAAGGAGTGGCGCTCACATTGGAGAAAGTGTTGAAATAATAAAATATTGATTCCTTGATTGTGGCGCTCATACATTGGAGGAGTAAATTCAAATAAAGTAATAAAATATTGCATTGGATCAGGCGCCCTTCTTGGAGAAGCAAATATTTCGAAATTGAAGGAGGGAAATGAAATTCAAATCTTTAATTTGAATTGGTATAAAAGAAGGCTTGAAGGCTTATTTTCGGCATCACGAATCTTTTGCATACTTTGGCATTTTGCTTTGGCATTTCATTTTGTTACAGTGGAATTGGACGAAAACCCAATTTGCATCTTTGAGGCGGATTCATGCAGAGTTCACAATTGTACTTCATTGGCGACTTGTTCAAGCTCATAGTTTCATATCTCGATATTTTGGTCGGAGACCATTTGGTTCAAATTTGATTTCATTGAAGCTTTGATTGCACTGTTGAAGGCTCGTTTGAATTGAAGACGTTGGTGGGTATGAATATCATTGAAGATCATTGTCATAGCTGAGCGTCGATTTGAAGAGTGGTTGATAGGCAAATTGCTAGCATGGTGGCGGACTGGATAAGAATCGATTGCATTGATCTTTGAAGTCATTGAGGCTTATCATTGGGTGCCGATCTGTAAGATTCAAGGCAGCGATCAGTAATATATGAGCCTGTAGCAGCGATTCCATCACAGAGGGCCAGCAAACCCATTCCAAGAGGCAGTGAATCATCTCTGAGGGTAGAGATTTGACAGTGAAGACCAATCAGCACATTAGAGGACAGCGATCTGTACTCAACAGGCAGCGATCAGCTCACAGCAGTCTCGGGTATCAAATTGCATTGTATTTGAGCATATTTTGGTATGTCATCATTTCATATCTCTCTGAATTTGTAACAGCAGGGTGACAATTGTATTGGCTGTCATAATTTTGTAAGTTGGCACGATCTGGTTGTAAAGGAAGATCTGAATAGTCTCATACTATTATTCTCATTGTAATTTGCACAAAATCCAAGTGATATTCCTATTTCAAGCTGCCATAAACTATTTGTTTCAATTGCAATTTGTAATACATGTGATTTGGCATAGCTATATTGTATATGTGCAAATAGAAGTCAATTTCAGTTATATAAAAAAATTGCAAGATTCAGAAAATTGCCTTCCAAACCTAGAACGGGACATTACAAATCAGCACAAACCCAAGTCTTTTCTGATCACCAAGATCCTAATATGGGCAAAGTGAGAGCATACAAAAACTGGGATGTGGACAAAAAAATTTATAATGCAGCTTATTGTTAGCAATGACTAGTTTACAATCAATGCCCAAATAGGCAGACAAAATAAATATGCTCAAACCAAACTGGTTGACTACAACTACAGATTGAGTCAATGCCAAAATAACAGACCACAAGCAGATTTGGATCGACACCAAAATGACAGATAATGAATGCTAACACTTGGCGGCTAAACCATCCAATTGCTAATTACAATGCAAAACAAAATATAAAATGAATCCAACGAAAGACCTTCTAGATTATTACAAATGATAAACAACTTCAATCTGACGGTAAACCACACAAAGATTCCAATATATAACCAAATGAAACTCTTACTGATTAATCTTCAAATTTGTTACTTGTAAAATCACTTGAATGTAATTCCAATCAGCAGATTTAAAGAAATATTATCGACTATATTTTATAACAATTAATCTGCAACTAAAATGAAAATTTTCTGACCACCTTTGCTACTGGACGTCTCTAAAATGCTGCTCAAAATATGATATAAAGTTGTTAATATAGTTGAAACCACATAAAAAGCAGTCCTAAGATGGTACGGCTCCCCTGATGACAAAGTACGACACTTGTTTTCCCTTCAAAATGGTGCGAACCTCCATAATACTCCCATGCCCTCCCTTGAAGACTTGTACAACATCCAATATTGGGTGGCCAGCATGGAATATGCTGTACAACCCTACAATAAAAACCTTAAACTTTATTTTGAGCAGCTGGGTTATGACTTAGTACGGCTATTTGAAGCTGCAGCCTCTTCACAAATAAAAGATTAAAGGATTTGCAAGCAAATTTGAAATCAATATTATCTGAAAATATAAATCTCACACACTTGAAAATAACAACACATTAAAACTGAAACACAACAAACTAGATTTTTTTTGGTATTTTCTAAATATAACACACCACACAAACTGAAATTTTCACTCCAACATCACAAACTGAAAATACGATGCAAATCAACTCAATGGAAATCCCTGTATGGGAATTCTCCTTTGGAACAGAAGTTTTTCATCCTCAATCCTATTTGCCGGTAGGGTTTTCGTCCTAGAGCAAGAAATGAACACAAAATTTCAAAGACAAGAGTTTTTATATAATTTGACGAAGAGTTGCAAATGAGCCTTCAATCCCTTTATATAGACTCTCGGAGAATTAAGATCAAAATATTTAGTTTTCCCTCCTAAAAATCTAATTTTAAATTAACTTTAGTAACTCTACCCAAAAATAATTAAAATAACACTAAGCCTTACAAAGGCCTTATTGTGCCCCATTTAGGCTACCTAGAAATAATAAATACAGTTGGTTTTTACATTGTACAATGCTGGCAAAAATTACAGTAAGTCCAACTTTAATTATTATTAAAAATAATTTCTTTAATCCCAACCCATTTACCTATTGATAATTGAAAATAGGCTAAGGGACCATGACACACACCTAGGACCGAAAAAAGGACATGACAGTCCGCCTTGCCCGAAATTGCTTGTCCTGAAGGAATTGCAAGTTAGGATGCTCCAAAATCTGCGATCCTTCCCATGTTGCATCTTCCACAAAGATATTATTTCAGTGAACCACGTCTTCAGTGATGCTTCGGTTTCTCAACTTCCTCTTCCTCATGTCCACAATTGCTTTAAGAACCAACACCAATTTGCCCTTCTCATCAAGTGGAGTCAACTCTACTGAAGGAACAATATGTTGTCCAACTGTCTTTTTGAGACAAGACACATGGAACACATTATGAATCTTACTTCCTTCCGGCAACTTCACCAATCCTCAAAATTTTTTTAAGGCCCAAAAAACGAGGCTTGAGCTTTTTAGATCCACTTGCCTTGAGAGAGGATTGCTTGTGTGGTTGCAATCTCAAAAACACCATATTTCCAACCTCAAAAGTTCTCTCCAAACAATGGCGGTCTGCATACATCTTTTGTTGACTCTGCGCTTGTTGGATATTGTTCTTGAGTGTTTTTAATATATCTTGGCTTTGACTTACCAAGTCACTCGCTCCCAGGACCCTACTATCAGAAATGACAAGGTCAACAAAAGATTGCCCTTCATATCTATAAAAAGCCAAAAATGGTGTCATCCCAATAGACATGTGATAAGTAGTGTTGTAACAGTGCTCCCCTAGATGGAGCCATTTGATCCATGCCTTCTGATGACCAGCAACATAATTTCTCAAATAGCTTTCCACCCATTTGTTCACAATTTTAGTTTGCCCATCCGTTTGGGGGTGTTAGCTAGTGTTGGGAGTAAGCTCGATTCTTGTCAAGTGAAAGAGCTATTGCCAAAACAAGCTCGGGAACCATCACTATCACTCACAATATTCTTAGGCAGCCCATGAAGTCTAAAAACTTCTTTGAAAAACATATCAGCAACTTGAACTTGAAGTGTCTTGAAATATGAAGAAATGGCAAAGAAATGTGCATACATAGTGAGTCTATCCACCACAACATAAATGCAGTTCTTACCTTGCACTTTGGGAAGTCCAGTGATGAAATCCATTGAAATACTTTTTCATTTCTTATTTGGAATGGGTAGGGGCTGCAACAAACCAGTTGGAAATGTTTGCTCTGTCTTGTTTTGTAGACAAACAAGACACAACCTAATGTGCTTAAAAACATCATCCTTAAGTCCTTTCCATGAGAATCTCTCCCAAATCTGCTTGTATGTCTTGAAATACCCCTGATGGGCACCCAAAGGAGTATCATGGACAGCCCTTAAGATCTTATTTTTTATTTTAGATTCGGGAACCAAAAAGACTCTATCCTTATATAAGATGAGTTCATTAGCCACTACATACCTATCATCCTTTAACTTCCCTTCCAACATGTCAATGGCAAAGGCATTGTTAAAACATTCTACCATAATATGAGCCTTCCAATCTGCTGTAATTTCTATCATAAAACATAGAGTGGGTTTTCTTGACAATGCATCAACCACTATGTTCTTTTTCCCTTTGACATATTCAATGTCAAAGTTGTAAGCTTGAAGTTTACTTACCCATTTTTGTTCTCTTTCATTGATATCCTTTTGACTTAGAAGTATTTCAAACTATTGTGGTCAATCTTCACCACGAACTTTCCACTCACAAGGTATTGTCTGAACTTGGCCAAGGCATGCATGATGATCAATATTTCCTTGTCATAGATTGAGAACCCTCTTTCAACTCCTCTGAGTTTGCGGCTCTCAAAAGCAATGGGATGATTATCTTGCATCAAAACAGCTCCAATCCCTTGTCCAAATGCGTTACACTCTAACACAAAAGGAAGACAGAAATTAGGAATAGCCAACACAGGTCATGAACTCATCACTTCTTTGAGTTTGTCAAAAGTTTGTTGCATTGCATTAGACCATGTGAAAGCCCCTTTCTTCATCAGATCAATCAAGAGAGCTGCCAATTGAGAGAATCCCTTCACAAATCTCCTATAGTAGCTGCAAAGGCCAAAAAACTCTCTCAATTGTGTCAATGTTCTGGGGGGAAGCCAATCCAAGATGGCCTGAATCTTCTCTCGATCAACTTGCACTCCTTGAGTGCTAATAACATGCCCCAAATACAAAATTTCAGTCATACCAAACTCACACTTAGACTCTTTAGCAAATAGTGTTTGTGCTTCCAGAATGCCCTAAACTTCATCCAAGTGCCTCAAGTGTTCTTCCCAAGTCTTGTTATAGATGAGTATGTCATCAAAGAAGACCAAAACAAACTTCCCAACTGCTTATTGAACACTTCGTTCATACGTGATTAGAAAGTAGCAAGAGTATTAGTCAAACCAAATGGCATGACTAGAAACTCAGTGTCCATAATGACAACTGAAAGTTGTCTTCTAGACATCCTCTTCTCGAACTCTTATCTGGTGGTACCCCGATCTAAGGTCTCTCTTTGAAAAATAGACCGCACCATGCAGCTCATCGATCCTGGGGATTGAGTATCGATTCTTGATCATCTTCTTATTTAAAGTCCAATAGTCAATGCACATCCTCATGGTCCCATCCTTCTTCTTGACCAAGACTACAGATGAAGTAAATGGGCTCGAACTAAGTCGAATGTGACCCATCTCAAAAAGCTCCTTGATGGCCTTCTCTATCTCTTCCTTATGCCCTCTAGGATGGCGATAAAATGTAGTGATTACGGGCTTAGCACCCTCCTCCAACTCTATGACTTGCTCAAACCCCTATCAGGTGGTCTCCGTAGAGGTATATCGCTAAAAACCTTATTGTGCTTGTCCAAGAGAGATTGAACATCCACACGATATGACTTCTTGCCACTTATAGAGTCTGTAATGGTCACCGAACATTGGGCAACCCATGCTACTTGCCCACGACGGAATGTTCTCTACATCCTCTTGGCTGAAACAACTTTAGGTGCCCCATTCGTCATTCCATGAAGCACCACTTCTTCCCATTAGATTGGAACTTGAGTTCCATGGTCTGAAAATTCTGTGTGATCTCTCTCAAAGAATGCAGCCATTGCACTCCCAACACCGCATCTATGTCTCCTATGCTGACAACATAGAAAGCCTCTTTCATCTCATAATTTCCCAAGGTGATATTCAATTGGGAAATCTGTAATGTCCCCTTTCTGATGTAAACACTTAAAACCTGAATCTGCATTCAAAGTGATTCTCAAAGAGACATTAGTAACATTAGAGATCAATAAATTTTAAAGATAAGAACCCATAAGTTCAATGATAATATAAATATATCATTCCCTTGTTAAATGATTATTTATTTTATAATTGTCATTCACCGTTGATGTCTGTTTTATACTATATTCTATAAGTATATCAAGGCAAATATTAGGCATACTTCAAGATTCATATCTCTTCCCTTTTATTCTTTATCGAGGAACTAGGTTGTAGGGCGCATGGAAACCACTCAACGTGATGGAATTACTCTGCCCCTCCCTCACAATACTAACATTCCTTTAAGGATAAAGTGATAGGGAAATCAGATATATGATCTTGTATTCTAATATTCTTTGGTACTGTTAGGACGGATATTAACATAAGCCAAGATCCATATCTTCCCCTCTTGATCTTCATCAAGGAACTAGGCTTTAGGGCGCATGGAAACCATACATGGATGGAATTACTATGCCCCTCCTCACAATACCTAATCAATGGACTAGGATGTAAGGCGCATGGAAACCACTCAACATGATGGAATTACTCCGCCTTTCCCTACAATGCCTATCATTCCTTTAAGGACGAAGCAATAGAGGCGATATGATCTCTTACGTTAATATCCCTTGTATTATAAATGGCATTATCCATAAATATTTATCATCATAAGCATGGATAGAAACATTCTTAGCATAATTTGGAATATCATTATAAAATATTCTTGTTTATACAATTGTTCATCATTATTTGATCTTAGATATAGATAAGACATTTCCTTATAAACCATAATAATTTACATAGATTCATATTAACTATGAATTGACATTAATGACATGCCTACATGGTTATATATATATATATATCACATTATAAATCTTAATAATTAAATATATTAAAAATTGCTTACCTATTGTGCCCCTTTGTTTGTTTTTGGCTGCTACCTTTTTCCTTGTCTGCAGACTTAAATCCCGATCTGCTTGTGATGCTTAGTATTTTGTAACCAATATTCTAATCGCTGCCTTTGGAATGAAGGAGCAATCCATTTAATACCCTTGGAAAGTTGCTTCAACCCAAGGGACACCAAGTCAGTGATTACCCTTCATATCTGCTGCTTGTGTTAGCGTTTCATGGAGATATTTGTTAGCTATTATTAAATGAGAGATGGGATCAGTGTCTTTAAAAGAGGCATGATCCTTTATGAAATGAATTATATATATATATATATATATATTCATTAGTTATTATATATATTCTTTACTACTATATATTGAAGATAACACATATATTTATAAGTATATCTATTCATGTTTGTATATTATAATAATAATATATCTATTATCTCACATATATATATATATATAATTTATAATTACTTCTACATTTTCATATCATATATATACATATATATATTGTCATATATAATTATTTAATGATGGGAAAGGTATGAAGAGTCTCACAATAACTATATGCATTCATATATGTAAGTTACTAGTAAATCATAAGGTATGCACTTGAATACACAGAAGTCACAATACATCCATTTGAATATACGTACTTCATAACATAAAATGCAAATATCATATAGGGGATATGATAGTCCCCCCCACTTAAGATTGCTTGTCCTCAAGCAACTTAAGATTTGGATGAGTGAGAATATCTTCTCCTTCCCAAGTAGCGTCCTCGAGGGGAAGTCCTTTCCACTTGACCAGGTACTCAGAGATAGTCCTGTTTCTTAGATGTTTTTCTCGTACATTGAGAACAGTATCGGGCTCCAGAATTAATTTACCTTCTTCATCTAGTGGTGGTAAGTCGGCACATGGAGTTACTTGTTGCCCGAGAACCTTCTTCAATCTGGATACATGGAAAACATTGTGGATTTTACTATTTTCAGGTAACTCCAGTTCGTAGGCTACATCACCCACTCTTCGTAGGACTTTGTATGGTCCGTAAAATCGGGGCTTGAGTTTTCCGCTCCACTTGCTTTGAGAGAGGATTGCTTGTATGGTTGCAATCTAAGGAAGACCGAATCTCCAACTTCAAAGGTTCTTTCTATGCGATTTCTATCAGCATAAATCTTTTGTTGATTTTGATCATGATGGAGATTATCTTTGAGAACATTCATAATATCTATACTTTGTTGTATGAAATCTCTGGCTCCCAGCACTCTACTGTCTTGGCCAATCAAACTCCTGAAAGTAGTGACATCATAACCATATAGGGCCTTGAAGGGACTCATACCAATGGACAGATGATGGGTAGTGTTATAACAATGTTCTCCCAAATGCAACCAATTGATCCATGCTTTCTGTTGTCCTCTAACATAATTTCTCAGGTAGCCCTCAATCCACTTATTTACTGTTTTTGTTTGTCCGTCCGTTTGGGGATGATAACTGGTGCTTGGGGTGAGATCAGTCCCTGCTAACCGAAATAGTTCTTGCCAGAATTGACTTAAGAACGATTGTCCCGATCACTGACTATATTTTTAGGTAGTCCATGCAACCTAAAAATCTCTTTGAAAAATACATCAGCTACTTGGTGTGCTTTGTATTTGGATGATATTGCCATAAAATGAGCATATTTAGTTAGTCTGTCCACTACCACATATATACAATCTCTCCCTTGGACTTTAGGGAGACCTGTTATAAAGTCCATGGAGATGCTATCCCATTTCTACTCCGGTATAGGTAGAGGTTGAAGTAGACCCGCAGGATGAGTTTGCTTCGTCTTGTTCCGCTGACATGTTATAGATTCTTGGATATATTTGAGTACATCGCTTTTTAATCCTTTCCAAGAGAATTTCTCACTTGTTTATATGTCTTGAAGTATCCGAGATGTCCCGCCAAAGGACTATCATGGAATTCTTTGCTAATTCGGGTCTTCATTTTTGAACCAGGAATGAGATAGATTCTGTTTTTGTAAAGGATCACCTCGTAATTCACTTGGTAACCTTCATCTTGTATATTTCCTTCCAAGATATCATTGGTGTGGGGATTTTTAACATATTATGATATAATATTGTTTTTCCAATCTGGTTCTATACTTGTTATGGTATACAGGTATGGTTTATGGGATAGTGCATCTACTACTATGTTGTTTTTGCCCTTAACAGATTCTATATCAAAATTGTATGCTTGTAATCTACTCACCCACTTTTGTTGACTATCATTTAGGTCCTTTTATTTGAGGAAAAATTGTAAACTATTATGATCTGTTTTGACCTTGAATTTTCCACAAACTAAGTACTGTCTAAATTTTGCTAATGCATGCATGATTGCCAACATTTCTTTATCATATGTGGAGTACAACTTTTCGGTAGGTGAAAGCTTGCAACTTTCGAAGGCGATTGGATGCTTGTTTTGCATAAGAACCGCTCCAATGCCTTCTCCTGATGCATCACATTCTAGTTCGAATGGTAAGGAGAAGTTGGGAATAGCTAATACGAGGCAAGTACTCATGATTTCCTTTAGATTCTCAAAGGCTTGTTGTGCTGTTTCGTTCCATGTGAATACTCCCTTTTTGGTCAAATTTGTAAGGGGAGCAACGATCTTAGAGAAATCCTTTACAAATCTCCTATAATAACCACACAACCCTAGGAATCCTTTTAGGTGAGTCAATGTTCTCGGTTTTGGCCATTCCTTAATAGATTTTATTTTTTCTTCGTCTACCTTTACTCCTTGAGCACTTATTTTGTGGCCTAAATAAAAAAAAATTCCAATCCGAATTCGCATTTTGATGCTTTGGCATAAAGTAATTCTTGTTCCAAGATTGATAAAACCTCATCAATATGTTTTAGATGCTCTTCCCATGTTTTGCTATATATCAGGATGTCATTGAAAAATATCAATAGGAATTTTCTTAATTGTTTCCAGAAAATGTGATTCATGCACGACTGGAATGTGGCCAGAGCATTTGTCAATCCGAAAGGCAAGACTAAGAACTCAAAATGGTCATAATGACACCTAAAGGACGTCTTTGGTATATCCTCTTCCCTCATCCTGATTTGATGGTAGCCCGACCGCAAGTCATTTTTGAAAAGTATTTGGCTCCATGTAACTCGTCGATGAGTTCATCGACTCTTGGTATGGGATATCGGTTTTTGATGGTTTGTTTATTTAGTGCCCTATAATCTATGCACATTCTCATTGTCCCATCTTTTTTCTTCACAAGTACCACCGATGATGCAAACGGGTTGGCACTAGGTTGAATGTGCCCCATTTCTAAAAGTTCATTTATTGTTTTCTCTATCTCTTCTTTGAATTTCTGCGGATGGCGATAGGGGGTTGTAGTTACCGATTTAGATCCTTTCTCCAACTCTATAATATGTTCAAATCCTCTTTTTGGAGGAAGGCCAAGTGGAATTTCCTAAAACACCTTCTTGTGTTTTCTAAGGATGGGTCTTATATCGATGTGTATGTTTTGGCCTTGTGGAGTGGATTTATCAAAGATCATGCATTGGGCTGCCCACTCCCCTTGCCCATGTCTAAAAATCCTCTCCATTCTTTTGCAAGAAATAACTTTTGGAAAACCATCAAGTAAACCTTGTAAGGTGACCTCTTTTCCTTCATGTTGGAAACGGATTGTTAAGTTAGGAAGGTCAAACTGGAAGCACCCTAACGAATATATCCAAGGGGTGCCTAGTATCACATCGGCATCAAGGGGTACTACATAAAAGTCTTCTTTAATAATGTGATCTCCTAGGATCACTTCAAGCTAGGGAACAATCTTAGTGCACGAGACCATTGCTCCCGTGGCGGTAGCTGCTGAAAATCCCTTGAAGTCCTGGGTCTTCAATCTCCTTTTTTTTACTAATTTTTCATCAATGAAATTGTGGGATGCCCCACTGTCTACTAGTGTGATAACTCTTTGTCCTTTGATTTTGCTTTTGATGCGGAAAGGACGATGCTTGGACGTTTGGGTGATTGTGGCCAAGGTCACATGCTCATCATCTTCTGTTCTGGCCTTCTTGACGATCTTTTCTTCGGTTTCTTCATCGGAAGTAACCTCCATTTTTTGGGCTAGGCCTCTTTTGGTGCATGTGTGCCCTGATTCCCATTTTTCCTGGCATTTATAACATAGTTTTTCCTTTTTGTGGCAGATATGCCCACGACCCTAGGGTTCTTAACATTTGAAACATAGGTTCTTTTCCTTAAGTTCCTTGTTGGGGAGCCTATTGTATTTATTATTATTATTCTTTTTATGATAAGGTTTGGGATGCTCGTGTGCTTTTGATATTTGAAGTTGACGGTTCCAAATTCAAGGGTTTTTCTATGGCGTCATCTAGAGTGGTGGGACTATGAGCTTTTACCATTCCCCTTAGAGGAACTTTTAACCCTTCTACAAATAGATATGTTAGCCTATCATCATCAATTCCCGTGACTTTGATTGAAATCCTTTGAAATTCAGTTATATACTCTTCTACCGTTCCTTGTTTTAATTGAGTCAATCTCTTGAAATTTTCTTGAGGGTGTTCCTTATCAAACTTTTTGATTAGTTTTTGTGAAAATTCTTCATAGGTAGTTATCTTATTATGTCCTTGGGTGTGTTCCCCGTGATGCCACCACTCGTAGGCCATTCCTTCTAAGTGAAGGATAGCAAATTTTATGGCATCCCCCTCTGTCATTGGGCTTAAGGAGAAATAAGTGTTTAATTTTTTAAGCCATGCATGGGCTGATATTTTATTTAACCTGTCATAGTTTGGGAGAGGTATTTTGTTTATTTTATGATTTAGGTCTCTATTTGGAGGTCTCTTTTCTATTCTAGGTACCTCACGTCTTTTAGCTTCACAAAAGTATCTAAAGTTAACAAGATTCCTAATCTCAGGGTTAAGATTTGCATAAGCCCTAGCAATTTCTTCCGCGCTTTGTGCGGATGGTTCATTTTCTTCTTCATCTCTAGGTGGCTCCTCCCTAGGTAAGAAGGAAGGCCTAGGAACCTTTAGGTTAGGCGTTTCTTTGTTATTTTTGGAGATATTAGACCTCGTGTCTCTCCATTTTCGAGATGGGTTTTTAGGCTATCAATGGCATTGCCCATGTTTTGAAAGGCTTGTATGAGTCTTTCATTTTGGTTAGAGAGGGCTTAATTGGTATGTTCCATAAAGGTTTTCATTTGATTTACCCATTCTTCATTCATGTTGGTGTTATTTCCTCTTCTTTGATAGCTTTGCATTGTCAATCTTTCACAGGATGGCAGGATGATTGCTCTGATACCCCCTGTAATGTCCCCTTTCTGATGGAAACACTTAAAACCTGAATCTGCATTCAAAGTGATTCTCAAAGAGACATTAGTAACATTAGAGATCAATAAATTTCAAAGATAAGAACCCATAAGTTCAATGATAATATAAATATATCATTCCCTTGTTAAATGATTATTCATTTTATAATTGTCATTCACCATTGATGTTTGTTTTATACTATATTCTATAAGTATATCAAGGCGAATATTAGGCATACTTCAAGATTCATATCTTTTCCTTTTTATTCTTCATCAAGGAACTAGGTTGTAGGGCGCATGGAAACTGTAAGATACCTAACTAGTTGTAACTAAATTTTTTTCCCTTACTTAGATAAATTTACTTGCACTTAACTCATCAAATGACATACATCAAAGATAATAACTTGTATGAATCAATTTGAAGCTAGGTACTTATATCATTACTTGATTCAACTTATTACAAATGTCTCATTACAATGATAATGCCTTCAAAGGCATGAATATATAGTTCTTATTCAACTTGATCACAAGAAAGGCTTTGAAGCCTTGATGTTTACAATGATTTCACAATTGATCAACTCTATTGAACTCAATGATGTCAACTGGATGTTAACACCTCACAATGCAACAAGGGAGCATCACCTTGTCAGTTGAGGGAGCATCACCCCAACACTTGAAACTCGCAGGCCTCAAGATTACAAGCTTTAAGCTTTGCAGAGAGAAATTTCGCCAAAGATTAAGATATCAAATGAATGAGAGAGCTCCTCCTTTTAGAGGCCTTCCAGAGGCAATGAAGGCACGTTTTCCGAGGAGCATATTTAGGAGCATATTCCACTTGACAACTCATCCTGAGTTGGCCATCTTACCCAAAGACCCTGACACGGATTCCAATGCTAATCCTCTGACCAATGAGAATTCAAGTAGTGTAACTGCCTTAACTACCTAAACTCCTTCTAGAAACACTTAGGCGCAATTCTAGTGTTCTCCTGACATGGGCGCTAGATTTGAAGGTTCAGCAGTGGTTTTGGCGCCTAAAGAAGGATTGGACATTTTCCCACAATCTTATGTAATAGATGAAACTTCTGAGTGTGGATTGACCTCCTTGGAGAGAGTGCCCATATCGAAAGCATTTAAAAAACCTTGTTTTTAGTCCTTAGGCGCATTTATGGGTAGAAAGGAGTGTAAATTGGCGCCTAAGGAAAGATGTGGTCTTTCCCTGCAAAAATCTTCATCTCAAATCATATTTGAGTCAAATCACCCTCTTCTCTCAAGCGCCTATCAGATGAAGTAGATTAAAAGCTCTTTTCTTACTTAGGCGCACTTTTGGGAGACAAGTCCCTTGGGCGCAACAAGGTAACTGAGGAAGGGAGAATTGGTGCCTTCCCTTGAATGGCTCATCCTGCATGCAAGTGTTCACTTTCAGAGGCATTGAGGTAAACCTAGAACATCATTCCTACTAGCGCCTTGGCTTACTGAGGAGTTTGGAGATGATATCCCTGCTTAGGTGCATCTTCAAAGTCATTTGAACCCTGTCTTGGCGCCTTGATGTTCTTAGGCGGACTTGAAGTGTTGCAAAGTATTATCTAGGCGCCTAAGATCAAATCATAATGCAAAGATCATTCCATCAAACAACTTGATCTTCATTGAAGAGGAGACTCACTAGTTTCACTTGGAGGAGGAATGCAATCTTCTAGGCGCAATAGGAGCTTCCCAAAGGAAGGCGCAATTGGGATGTTGAAAAATGATGAAGAATGCGCCTCAATCTTTTAACATCATTCTTTGTCAATAATGATACTGCCAACTGAGTGGATGATCCTTCAACCTTTTTGATGCTCAAAATAGCCTTCCAAATGACTTCTTGACTAGGGCGCATTTCTAGGGTGCCAGAGACTTGATCTAACGCCTAGGCGCCCTCAGAGGATTATTTGAACAAGAAATGGCGCCTTGATCCTTAGGCGCATTTTTGATGTGGAGGAATGTTTCAATTGGCGCCTAGGTTCACTTAGGCAAATTCATGATCTCCAAATTAGGTTTGATACTCCCGAATGCTCAACTGGAGGTCCAATACTTTAGATGCCATTAAATTATGCCTTTATAAGTTAGGCGCTTTATGAGGTTGCACAGAGGCCCAAGGGCGCCTAAGTCAACTGCTTAATTCAAAATCATCTTGGGAGCTCATCAAACCTTTCTTACCAAGGCGCCCAGTGGAAGATGGTTGATGTGCTTCATAATATGATGTTTCTATGCCAGGCGCCACTTTGAGGCTGAAGGAGAGAGAAAGTGCGCCTAACCCTCCTTGGTGACTTCTGACCTTCAAAACCCTAGTTCAATGTGTTGACAAGTTCCAATGATGTTATACTTATCATATTGCACTCCCAACCTTGATAGAGGATCGCAAAATCCTTAGGCACCCATTTAGGAAATTTGATGTGAAATTGGCGCCTAGACTCCAAGAGTCAACCTCTTGCTTACTTGGCTTCCAGACTTAGCCAAATTTTAAGTTTCTGACTTTGTTCCTACAAAACAAAAAGGTTGAGTTAGTCAAAAACCAATTCATTCCCTCATCATTTAGAATTAGCCTCCGGGAATGAGGAATAGGCTAATCCATTCTTCACTTGATGATCAAGCCGGAAACAGGGACATAACAGAAACCATACACGGATGGAATTACTCTGCCCTATTGATGTGTTTTTTATGCACATGCAAACTCAGAATAAAATACTGAGTATTCTATCCTCTCTTGAATAAAGTCTCTCAAAGGCTAAACAATGTGATCCAATGAGACAACTCCAGGTTCCTGATTCGTGTTTTGCAATGGATAGACTCAATAGTTGATGTGATTTGCTGAAACTCACAAAGGGACTTACGCTGAATTTACTTCTTACTCCACTCAAAATATGTTACTTCCTTCTTATGAAATGGAACTCTAAACCAACTATGAAAGAAAATGAAGAAGGATAAGGGTTGAGAAAGCTATTCTAAGGACAATGAGATAATGAAACATGCTAGGATAGACAAACTCCTCACGAAACCAAACTCCGCTTCACCATGAGAACCAACAATTACACGAAGTTAGTGCAATCTTCTAAGGCAATTCAAGGATTTTCATATTGTGAAACATTCATCCAAATACCCACAGCTGGCGCAGTTTGAACAACCTTCACAATCGAACTAAAGCACATATGGTTCAGGCTAACTTTACAAAGTGACTTGCCTTCGACAATCCACGAAAAGTCTAAACCAAAAAGGAATTCATCAAATATCTTAACATATTAACATTACATCAATGAACTTCTGATCTATCAACTAAGCTACTTGGAAACACATCTCCATCATGTTCAAGGACTTGAAACCATGCTAACATTCCACAATCACGCAAATCACCATGAGAACAACAATGAACTTGTATTGATTTTGGAAGTCTTTTTACAACAATTTCACATGTCTCTTCAATGATTTCGAAGAGTCTCCTCTAATCTACTCCTACTCATGCGCGAGCTAATAACTTCTAACCTTACAAATGAGAGAAATGGGCCTTATATAGGCTCCAAAATTACATGAACGGCCTGGATTGATTTGCAAACCAATGGCCAAGATTGAGACAACAAGGCATAACCACCCAAAAGAGAGGCAATGAAGGCACGTTTTCTAATGTGATAAGCATGAAATGGAATCTTGGGAGCATCTTCCACTTGGACGTCCTCTTTGGCCTCTTGCTTGTTGTAGGTACATTGAACTTGGATGGATGATGTGGCAGACTGTGATTGGCTTGATGATGTGCACATGCCACCTCAGCATCTTGCAAACTGGTTTGATTCTCTCTATGTTCACATTGCTTGGAATACTTTCCCAAATTTTATCATTTTCTAGAGTAGTCTTCGAACTTGGATTTTCACCTCTGGAACTTGGCTGCTTCGAAATTGAAACTTGGGAAATTTAGAATTTCTTCTTGTTGTCTTGGTGTAATTCATGAAATTTCTTGATATAGATGCTCATTTCTCTTCTTGCGACTTTCTTGTGCTTGTTCTTGTGCAGGATTATATCTCTGAATGGTGCAGGTAGTAGACCTTAGGTGTGAATTGTTGAGTAGACTTCATGATTGAAGTGGATGGCTCCGGAGCTTGAGTGTGAAACTAGACTCTTGGATTCCTAGACGTGAGCTTCTGGATGATGAAGTGGTGTCGTGCAATGGACCTCCTCCGATGATGGCCTTGGTGTTGGATTCGTCTATGTCTTGTTGACCTCGAGCAACACTTCTTCCACGCTCTAAATGTTTCCGGAGCAAGCTTTTGCCATTCTCCTTCCTTGAAGTGACCTCCATCCTTGGATGATGAAACTAGATGCCTTCTCTTCCTTGTTTGAGTTGAGGGGGGCTTGCTACTAGAGTTCTTCGTGTGATGGAATCTTCCCTTGATTGCTCTTGACATCAGATCTTCCTCAAACAAGCACTTCTTGCCTCCAGTTCCTGCAAAAAAGAAACAACTTTCAATTGCAAAGATGATAACCATTAACAATATTTCATCATAGATCTCCTAACATTTCACTTTCAAACACCTTGCAAAGGTCTTGGGTTAGATCTTACTTGTTTTACACAACGAAGAAGGTTTTGTTCTCATGTTTTAAAACTTGCCATTTATCCCCTTCTGGCTGACCTGGTAGTTTGACAAGGTTTGAGCGCCCTTGAGGCATGTTGAAGAAATTTCCTAAGCTAGAGCGCATTTCACCAATGTTAAAGAAATTTCCTGAGGCTGAGCGCATATGGGTGATGTTGAAGAAATTTTCACTAAGGAGAGCGCATTTGGTAATGGATGAAGAAATTCTTGATTAAGGGCGCATTTGAGACACGCTAAAGAAATTTCATAAGCTAGAGCGCATATCATGAAGGTTGGAGAAATTTCCTCAAGTTGGGCGCATTCCATGAAGGTTGGAGAAATTTCCTTATGAAGGGTGCATTCCTTGAGTGTTGAAGACATTTTCTTCAAGTTGGGCGGATTCCTTCAGAGTCAAAGAAATTTCCTTAAGTTGGGCGCATTCTTTGAGAGTCGAAGAAATTTCCTTAAGTTGGGCTCATGGAGAAGAAATTTCCCATACTTAGCCATTTTTCAGTGCCTGAAATCCAAGTATATTTCGAAATATATTTAAGTATATGTTTAGATATTGAATTTCACTTTAAATATTTTGAAATATACTTTCAGGATGTCTGAGATAGGTCTCGGATCCATGGGATTTAACATGCAGATTCTAGATTTTCGAAGATCCACCAGATTTCAGACTTAGTCAATTTTCAGGATTTCAGGACACCAGACTTAGTCAATTTCAAGGCTTCAAGACATGCTTCAGGATGAGAGGATATGGACTCCTTAGCAAGAATTTGGTGAGACATGGGCAAAACAACACTACCAAACCTACAAGCTTAGAGAAAGCCCAAACCTAAAGCAAAAAGGTGGGTCCCCATTTGCAATGGGGCGATGTGTGATTAGGTCACAACATGCCCCTCCCCACAATTCCTTGTAGGGCATATGGAAACCGCTCAACGTGATGGAATTACTCTGCCCCTCCCTCACAATACCTAACATTCCTTTAAGGATAAAGTGATAGGGAAATCAGATATATGATCTTGTATTCTAATATTCTTTGGTACTGTTAGGACGGATATTAACATAAGCCAATATCCATATCTTCCCCTCTTGATCTTCATCAAAGAACTAGGCTTTAGGACGCATGGAAACCATACATGGATGGAATTACTCTGCCCCTCCTCACAATACCTAATCAATGGACTAGGATGTAAGGCGCGTGGAAACCACTCAACATGATGGAATTACTCCGCCTTTCCCTACAATGCCTATCATTCCTTTAAGGACGAAGCAATAGAGGCGATATGATCTCTTACGCTAATATCTCTTGTATTATAAATGGCATTATCCATAAATATTTATCATCATAAGCATGGATAGAAACATCCTTATCATAATTTGGAATATCATTGTAAAATATTCTTGTTTATACAATTGTTCATCATTATTTGATCTTAGATATAGATAAGACATTTCCTTATAAACCATAATGATTTACATAGATTCATATTAACTATGAATTGACATTAATGACATGCCTACATGGTATATATATATATATATATATATATATATATATATATATATATATATATATATATATATATATATATGGATATATCACATTATAAATCTTAATAATTAAATATATTAAAAATTGCTTACATGTTGTGCCCCTTTGTTTTTTCTGGCTGCTACCTTTTTCCTTGTCTGTAGACTTAAATCCCGATCTGCTTGTGATGCTTATAGTATTTTGTAACCAATACTCTGATCACTGCCTTTGGAATGAAGGAGCGATCCATTTAATACCCTTGGAAAGTTGCATCGACCCCAAGGGACGCCAAGGCAGCAATTACCCTTTTATCTGCTGGTTGTGTCGGCGTTTCATGGAGATATTTGTTAGCCATTATTAAATGAGAGATGGGATCGGGGTCTTTAAAAGAGGCCCGATCCTTTATGAAATGAATTTTATATATATATATATATATATATATATTCATTAGTTATTATATATATTCTTTATTACTATATATTGAAGATAATACATATATATATTTATAAGTACATCTATTCATGTTTGTATATTATAATAATAATAATATATATATTATCTCACACACACACACACATATATATAATTACTTCTACATTTTCATATCATATATATACATATATATATTGTCGTATATATTTATTTAATGATGGGAAAGGTATGAAGAGTCTCACAATAACTATATGCATTCATATATGTAAGTTACTAGTAAATCATAAGGTATGCACTGGAATACACAGAAGTCACAATACATGCATTTGAATATACGTAATTCATAACATAAAATGCAAATATCATATAGGGAATATGACAAAATCTTCCTTGTACATTGGATGGTGAAGCAATCATCAACCATCACATTGAACCCTTCGAAGTCTTCAGTTTTTAGCCCTCTTTTGGCTATGAGCCACTCATCAATGAAGTTGTGAATAGCTCCAATGTCAATATGCACAGTGACTCTTTGTCGCGCAAGACTCCACGGACTCTAAAAGGGTTGTACTTGCAAGTCCCAAAAAGTTTGGTAAGGGTACCTCTCAAAGTTTCTTCTTCTTCTTCTTCTTCTTCTTCTTCCCGAACCTCATGCTCAGGTTCTTCTCCTTCACTTTCTAGCTCAGGTTCTTTAGCTCCAGATTTTTCATCTAAAACCACTTCGATGTAATGCACTTGCCCCTTTCTGAGGCATCTATGGCCAAGTTCCCAAGGTTCTTTGCAAGTGAAGCAAAGTTTTTTCCTCCCTAGTTCAATCTTCGCTTCCTCATCCTTCTTTGAAGAAAAATTCTTTGGCTGGTTGAAACCCTTGTGGAAAGGTTTCTTTGGAGGAAAAGACTTCTATTGAAATTTACTTCTTGGAATATAAGTCTCAAGTGCCAAAGAGCTCTTGATGGCCTCTTGCAATGATGGAGGTTCGAAAGCTTTGACCAGGCCTTTGAGAGGCTTAGATAAACCTTCCACGAACAACATGATCAACCTTCTTTCTGTGACATCTAGAACCATTACGGACAGCTTTTGAAAATCAGCTACATAACTCTCCATAGTTCCATATTGTTTGAGCTGCGCCAATTCTCGGAAATGAACTTCAAGGTCTTTTCTATTGAACCTTCCAATCAACCTCCTACTAAATTCATCATAGGAGTTGATAATGTTGTGTTAATCAACCCATGATACCACCATTCATGTGATATACCCTCAAGGTGGAGTTTGGCAAACTTAATGGCATCATCTTCCAACATAGGCTTGAGCGACAAGTGTCCAACTTCTGTATCCATGCTCGAGTTGTACATTTGCTAGATCCATCAAAAGTGGAAAGTGAACTTTCCCAAGGCATGCTACAGATCTCTCTGATTTGCTTATGGCCTAGGCTCATATCTAGGGCCATTTTTGGTCTAAGAGACATTTCATTTCGAATCTCACCTAGAAGAGATCTATATTCAACATAGCAAGTTGTGATGTCATCCACCACCGGGTTCTGAACTTCTACTTCAAGAACTTCTTCCTCCCTACGAAGGAAAGTAAGTTGGAAAGGCCTAGCAATAGAACCAATAACAGTCCTCTGGGTGTTGTTGTGAGTGTTATTGTGAATATCGACCCCAGAAGTGCTCCCTTCACCATTCTGATTTCTAGGCTCATGGTTCCTAAGAATATTCACATTATTCTGCATTGCGTGAATCAACTGAGAAAAACGTATTTGTAAGGCACTCTTGCCCTTGTACAAGCCTATTGTACCGTGCATCAACTAAATCATCTTCTTCCATAATTTTCTCCTCTTTCTGACATATTCGTTTCTTCTCTCACAATCTCTAGATTCTAATGCTCTTCCCTCTGCTGATCAGTACCCTTCTTTTTCTCTCTTTGATAACAGTGGTACTCTGTCACTATCATGCATGAGGGGAATGTTGCATACAATGTTAGCTTTTAGATTTTCACAAGTTGGCAAGATCACCATCTCTGATACCACTGTAATGTCCATAATTGGATTGTTAACCAAAATTTTCAAATCTTACAATCGACACAAACTCAAGTCCTTTCTGATCACCAAGACCCTGATGTGGGCAAGGTGAGAGCATACAAAAATCGGGATGTGGACAAAAAAAATAATAATGCAGCTTACTGGTAGCAATGACCAGTTTACAATCAACGCCCAAACAGGTGAACAAAATAAATATGCTCAAGCCAAACTAGTTGATTACAACTATAAGTCGAGTCAATGCCAAAATGGCAAACCACAAGCCGATTTGGATCAACGCCAAATGGCAGATAATGAATGCTAATGTTTGGTGGCTACGCCATCCAATCGCTGATTACAATGCAAAGCAAAATATAAATTGAATCCAGCAGAAGACCTTCAGGATTATTACAAATGATAAACAACTTCAATCTAGCAGTAAACACATAGATTACAATATATAACCAGTTGAAACTCTTACTGATTAATCTTCAAATATGTTACTTGTAAAATCATTTGAATGTAATTTCAATCAACATATTTAAAGAGATATTATCAACTGTTATGGAGTAAAAAGTATCCCTATGCCTTTTTACCTCCTAGATTAGCTCCTAGGTCCCTGTGTTTACATTATGCAAGCTTAATACTTATCCCGGAGCAATTTCCCCCGAAACCCATGTCAAATGGGACTTAGGGGCCCAACCTAAATTCTAATCAAGACTAAAAAAATGGCCTTGGGACTCGGGCACCCACGCCCAAGTCCAGGCTGATTTGTCAGGATCCAAATTTCAATGTGTCGGCATAGGACCTTTAAAAAGGTTTCCCTCTGTCGGCCTTTTCAATTTAAATTACGAAAGTTAGCGGGAAAGCATATATGAGTTTATGTCTTCATTTTACACCTAGATGGATAATGCGAACTTGTGATGTTGAGTTAAGGGATTTCAGGCCTTCATTGTGTTGCAGAGCAGAATTGTGTTGTGTTTCTTTGTTGCAGATTTGGTTTCATCAATCCATCTCCTCATGATTTGAAGGATTTTCATCTCCGTGAGGGCTTCACCTCTAAGGTGACATCAATTTGTGTTTCAATCATTTCATTTCATCAATTGATTTGGCCTCTACCCTCCTTGGGCACGCACTCTATCTAACAATGGTGTCGGAAGACTTGAATGTCCTTCCGGGACTTGACTGAGGCAAGCTCCTAAACACCACAACCCCCAAACCCCTCTCTTTGTGATTGCAGGTTACAGGTGCGGGAGTTGGAAAAGTGCAGGTGCAGAGAAGTTGTTTGAAGGATCAAGATTCAGAATCTAGAAGAAAGTTGTTGATATTCCTCCCTCCTAAACTAGGGCGCCAGCCCCATAGTCCTCCCGACAGGTTGACCCCAAACTCAGGAGCTAGATACAGTCCAATATATCTCACTGCTCTGGATCTACAGAAAAACTAACCTAATGGACTTGGGCGTCAGCCCCGTAGTCCGCAAAGTTTCCGTTTTCGAAAACTCAACTTCTGATAAGTTTCTAATTATCCCTGAGCATCTTCCTGTGCGGTTTCCTATAGCATTATGTCTGTTTATACCCGATTGAATTATAATTAGGGTTTGAGGCTTATTCGAATTAGGGTTTGACAAATCTCTCAATCTAATCAATCTTTCCATATCATTCCTGAGTGCATTAACCTGTAGCTAAGTCCTCTTTCATCTGTAGTGATTTGGCCCGATTGTTGTCCTTGAATGTTAGTGTGAAAGGAGGGTTTGATTTGATAGATCTTAAAACTATCCACCATCTTCCCACTTTTCATACCTAACATTTTGGTGAACTTGGAACAGTGAGCATTTTGCATCTTTCTGAGTGTTGTAATCAGTCCTTGCATTCATTCATATCATATTTATCATCTTGCATTGGAAACTTTTGCATACATTTGAAAAAAAAAATTGTAAAAAACAAGCATTCTAGGCTTGCATTAAGGCATAGTTTTGCATATTTTGTATTGCATATCATAAAAGGATTTTATTTTATGATATTTGCCTTAGATCTAATCCTTGTTACAGTAATTCATCATTAATTCATATCAAATCTTGCATTTAAAAGTTTCATTTGCTAGGGTTTTGCTTAAAAAGTTGCATTTTTCATATAACCTAGTCTTTGCAAAAACTAGGGTTTGTAGTCAAAATTTCATTTCAAATTTTGCTAGTCCTTTTCAACATTCATTCAAATCTGATTTTGAAGTGTAGTGTTGGATCATAGTGCATACTTTTGCATCCTAGCTTTGAAACTTTCACCTTTTGCAATTACACATTGTGTATTTCAACACTAAGAGTTTTATACACTTTCTTCTTTAAGCGCACTTTAAAATCATTCATCTTGCCTTGATTGTGTAGCACTATTTCCATCTTACTCACTTTGTTTGTTGTGAAATCCATGAGTTTTGTTCTTTCAAAGCCCGATATCCTCAAACTATTCTACACCAGGAAATATACTTTCATCATGGATGCTTCTTGTTGTTCATCCTTGGAAGCTTTGTTTGCATACATCATAAATGTTGATAATTTCTACAAATTCACTGATAAATATCCTCAAGTCCTACAACAAATAGCATACATTTATGATATTGACATTTCCATGAGTTCCACATATGAAATCCTTTGTTACATATCTGATTTTGAAAGCTTCACCAGTCTCATGGGTATCTATCCTTCGATCTTGGAAAATCTCACTAATTTCATCTCCATGAAAGATCATGAGGAAAGTAATGATGACAAGATTCCTCCTTCTCTTCCTACATTTCATGATGATATAAAGGACATCATCTCTAAGACATATGAGGTTGACATAGCCTTGTATGCCTCATCCAATGATTTGAGTCTTCTCCTAACATAAACTCACCTTGTGGGGATATGTTGGTGCAAGAAGAAAAAATCATTGAGACATTCCTTAACACTACTCTGCCATCTCTTCATACCAATGCTCTCTCTGGCCAAGATGAAGCATTGGATGATGAAGACTCACTTTGTGAACAACTCCTTCAACCTATTGATACTGGAAATTCATCTACTGATCTTAGAACTCTTCTTAACTACACCTTAAATAAAGAACCAAATTACCTACCATTCCCTGAGCAATTTCATAATGTTACAAAGAATCAAGGTACTCCAACACCACCTAAACCAGTTGAAATGGGCATCTTCCCGGCTCCCTCATCACCTCACTTGACTGAAATGGGAATCTGTGAGGCTCCTTCTCTACCATCCTTGCATATTGCACAAGAAAACCTTCAAGAGAGGGGCTTTCCATTGCCAACTCCTATGGTGCCTTCTTCACAAATTCAGGAAAATGTGGATAACATAATTCAATGAGAAGGAAGAACAAGGGGCAAAGGCTTAACAATAAATGTAAAGATCAAGATCAAAGATAATAGGTAAGTATTTCTAACCCTATGTAGCCACCTTTGTCGTAGCATACCTTTGCTCGCTTACGTGGCCTCCTCTTATGTGTTGTGTTCCCTCGTGGTGTCATAAGTGTTGTTTAGGTCTCTTAGGATGACCCTTGATACTCTTGTAAGGTCAAGGATACCAGGAGACTGCCTCTATTGTGACCATTCTTCTATTTTTTTCTACATTCTTCTATCTTTCCTCTCCACATTTTTTGTTGTGTGTTGTGCCTTGGGGGCATAGCGTTGCAGAAGATGTCTTGGGGGCATCCTCCTATGTGGTGTTCCTAAGGCACTTGGTTCTCCTCTCTCATTTTTATTGTTTACATTCTTTAGTGATTCTACCTAGTCGATGAATGACAAAAACAAACAAATACTAATAAGGACCGTGTGTCCCTTCAGCAAGTAAGCAAAAATGGACCTAGTCCATATATGAAGATGGGGTTGATATATATATCCGACGCTTGACTAGTAGAATCACTCCATGTGATCTATCGTGTTGTCATATCTCTTGTAACAAACATTTGCAATACACTCAATCTACTTCTACGCACTCTAGGTAGGTTTGTATCTCACCTTGTTACACTCGGTTCCGAGATATCCGCAGTATAAGCCCAACGGCTATACTCAGTTCCGAACCTGCAAGTGTAGCCTTGGCCTTTGATGTGATCTAATATATGATTTATGCATAGCTTTCATGATTTGATTTGGTTATTATCTTAGAGTAAGATGTTCTAACCTTATCTCTTGTTGATTATCAATGTGTTTGTGGGAACATTCGGCGATCGTGGCACATGTCACCTTTGAGGGCATGAGCTTTGCGAGAGCTCTGGTTCCCTTGCGTGTTTTCACTCTACCTTAATGTGCTTGATACTGGCAAGTGGTATCAACCACCTTAAGGTGGGGACATATATAATGGTATCTATCTGATTCCTTTAACACTGACAAAGCGTGTTTGTAAGCCCTCATCACGAAGCGAGATGGTGTATCTCTTGAGCTAGTGCACATCCTTTTAAATGCAAAAAGCCCTCATCGCGAGACGAGATTACGTATCTCTTGAACTAGTGCGTATCATTTTATACAAAGCCCTTCTGCGAAATGGTGTATCTCTTGAGCTAGTGCACATCCTTTTATACAAAGTCCTCTACGAAGACAGGGTGGGTCATGAGTCATTCACCCTTAAGCGTGTCTTTGGCAGTTGTGGTAGCACAGCTCAACCGTCAGGTGTGTTTGGCGTGTTTTAGATGGTGGGACTTAGCAATAAGCTCCTTCCCATCGCTCGTGTTTGCCGTGTATAAGACGTATAGAGTGTCTATGGCATACTATGCGGCGCTCGTGTATTCCGTGTGTTTTCCTTATGTGTTTGTTGTGTCTTCCCCCCGGTGTGGTCTAAAGGTGCGTAGCGATGAGCTCCCTCCACACTTGGGTTTTGTTTGGTGTGTCTTCCCCCTTGTGTGGTCTAAAGGCACGTAGCGATGAGCTCCCTCCACATTTTGGGTTTTGTTTTGTATGTTTTTGGCGGTCTAAAGGCACGTAGCGATGAGCTCTTTCTACCCCCTAGTTTAGGATTTGTTTTAGCTAATTAAATCAATGTATACTGTGTATTGCGTGAATGTTCTCATGTCTTCTTCGTGTATTGCGTGCTTCCACTGTATAATCTGTGTTTTGCGTGCTTCTTACTGTCTTCTTTGTGTCTTGTGTGACTGTCATTTGTTTTCTAGCACTTACCTAAGATTGGGGGCTAGAAATAGTCCTCCAAGCTTTGGGTATGCCTCAGCTCTATGTGCTTGGCATGTTTGATGTGTTTGATGTGTTTCGACCGTATTTTAATACATGTATGGAATCGTAAGATCAAACATACATTAAAGTGGGGGCTAAATGTTATGGAGTAAAAGTATCCCTATGCCTTTTTACCTCCTAGTTTAGCTCCTAGGTCCCCGTGTTTACATTATGCAAGCTTAATACTTATCCCGAAGCAATTTCCCCCGAAACCCATGTCAAATGGGACTTAGGGGCTCATCCTAAATGTTAATCAAGACCAAAAAATGGCCTTGGAACTTGGGCATCTGCGCCCAAGTCCAGGCTGATTTGTCGAGATCCAAATTTCAATGTGTCAGCATAGGACCTTTAAAAAGGTTTCCCTCTGTCAGCCTTTTCAATTTAAATTACGAAAGTTAGGGGGAAAGCATATATAAGTGAGTTTATGTCTTCATTTTACACCTAGATGAATAATGCGAACTTGTGATATTGAGCTAAGGGATTTCAAGGCCTTCATTGTGTTGCAGAGCAGAATTGCGTCGTTGTGTTTGTTTGTTGCATATTTGGCTTCATCAATCCATCTCCTCGTGATTTGAAGGATCTTCATCTCCGTGAGGGCTTCACCTCTAAGGTGACGTCAATTTGAAGCATTGTTAAAAAGCATGGTGGCCAATTACAATGTCCGTTCAAGGTACACGATAATTAGGTTCATGAATGTCACCATCAAAATTACATTCACACTAAAGATTTTGAAAAGGTAATGGGAGTTCCTCGCTATGGCTTTACAGTCGAAAAATAGAAAATGTCGGCGAAACACAAAGAGGATATAATGGCTAAAGTCTACAGGAGTGACTTGAGTGATAAGGAGAAAACTCAGCTGAAAGCCACGAGCAACCGAGGGCTTTGACGAGACCATCTGGAGAATGATGAATGGCGATGCATCATGGATGTGATTAGGGGGAGATTGACGAGAGCATCACGCTCGTCAAATATTCCATTTTGGATGACCGATTACATGATAGGTCTCAACGAGGGGGCATTATATAACTGGGTGGCAATTCTCTCAAAACGGATACATGAATTCATGAAAATGACTCATAAGTCATTCTACATGACTCAACAGGCCATCGTGCAATTTTTAGATGCCATTCACACTCAAGTCCCTTCACTGGCGAGAGCTCCATTTCAGCCAGATGAGCAATACAACCCTGCATGGCCAACTGTATTCCAGTGGACAAATTTGAAGGACCCTACTCACAGGGGAAAAGGGGATGAATCTAGAAGCAGCAAGAAAAGGAAAGAACAAGAGGCAGTGGAATCGTCTTCAGAGGCATCATATAGTGCAGAGGGTGCCGAGGAGAATTGCATTGAGGCTTCATCAGCCTTAGCCACTCCTTGCACACCCGCCAGCATCATAGTACCGACAGGAGAGAGTAGGTTGGATGTTGCACTTGGGAAGAGGCATACACATTTATACTTGGCCACCCGTACACAGGTGGAGATTCCCATGAGCACTCAGCCTAGTGCTACTTGTGTTTCATGGGGGCAGATTATGAGGATGAAAGGAGAAAGTACAATTCCAGTCCCTCTTCCTTCAGGACAAATTACTCCTTTTGAGACTAGGTCACCCAAGAGTTTAGCGTAGGTAGATAGCTCAGCACAGGTCGACACTTGGCTTCAGTTACTGGGGGCACCTTCTCAGCTGGAACATATCCCTCCTGTGAGTCCGACGAGATCTACTTCACTGCCAACACTTGCACTAGAGGGAGGTATGGCACCGCCTACACTTGCACTTGAGGGAGACATGGTAGTTCCAACACTTGGAGCAATTGAGGAGGAGATGGTAGAAGTAGATGATATTCCAACAGGAGATACAGTAGTGATCACTGACTTCGGAACAAAAGAAGAAGGAACGGCCATAGGCGATTCTGAGGCAGAGGATACCAATATGTCAGGTGATTCTAGTTCTGAGGATAGAGATACTTCTAGCTCTGGGAAGTCGACAAATTTGACAGTTCACATAGCTCAACCAAATGAGAGTGACCCACTCGGCATAGTTCTCATATATGTGGAGGATCTAGGATCCATCGAAGCTATCATTCAAAGGGTGTCGGATATTGCCACTCGAGTTGACCCTCGACACTCCTCCCCAGTAGTACTTATTGAAAGTATGACGGATTGAGCAGTTCGTCAAAAATGCCCCTACAGAATTCGCACGTATCTTTAGGAGTTGGGGGTGACCGAGAGTTGATACAGAAGAGATGCAATAGGCATGGAGACCGGAGAGATCAGATACCGGAGTTGGAGGTACATATAGGGAGATATTAGCAGCCTTGCACACCACTGAAGATCATTTCAAGGCACTATACTATTCATGGGAGGAGGACATTAACCATCAGGTTGAGTGCAATAAAAGAATAGATGAAGCCTCGGACATATGCAGGAAACTTAGGGAAAAAATCGACGAGCAGCAAGTTCACTTCCAACGGCAGCTTGCCCAGGAAGCAGAGATGACACAATCAAAGAGGAATAAGGCAAATGCACTGAGGGCAAAGTTGGAAGCGACAAAGGAGTTGAAAGAGTTGTCGAGCACTCATGCCACCACCACACAACAATTGGCCTACTCCCAGGCAGCACAGAAGAAAACCAAAAAGCAATTAGAGGAGGCCGTCCAAATGGTGCGCCTGACGAGAGATAAGCACATCATCGCCACCAGCCATCTGAAACAACGAACTGAGGAAGTGTACAGGCTTCGGCAGTTGGTCTTACCACAGCAAGAGACTTCAAGTTCAGCTCGGACGGCATCTACACCTCCAGGGACGTCCATTGCCCCTCATTCTTCATGGTTGTTCATTGGGTCTTGTTTTGTAGTCTTCTAGAAGACAACAATTTTTTTGGGGGGGTGATGTTAGGCACAATTTATATTATGTTAGTTTGTATCAGCAAGTATGTTAGTTGGTGCCGGCGAGTAGTTACTCCCGACCGGTGTGTCGTTGGCGACGGTTGGCCATCCAGGCAACCGTCGACAACCTATATAAGTGTTGTCATTTCATTGTATCGGACATGGAGTTTTTGGTGTTGATTGTAATTGTTGTTTAAATCAATATATGCATTTGAGTTTCAGAGTATCAATTCAATTTTCATTCTCGTACAATGTGATGATTCTGTTTATATTTCTTGTTTACTCTGTATGAATAAAGTAGACTCATTCGGCAGTAAACAATCATTTCATTTCATCATTGGATTTGGCCTCTGCCCTCCTTGGGCACGCAATTTATCTAACAACGGTGTTGGAAGACTTGAATGTCCTTTCGGGGCTTGATCGAGGCAAGCTCCTAAACACCACAACCCCCAAAACCCTCTCTTTGTGATTGCAGTTACAAGTGCAGGAGTTGGAAAAGTGCAGGTGCAGAGAAGTTGTTTGAAGGATCAAGATTCGAGATCTAGAAGAAAGTTGTCGATATTCCTCCCTCCTGGACTAGGGCGCCCGCCCCGTAGTCCTCCCGATAGGCTTGACCCCGAACTTAGGAGCTGGATACAATCCAACATATATCACTGCTCCGGATCTACAGAAAAGCTGCCCTATTGGACTTGGGCGCCTGTCCTATAGTCCACAAAGTTTTATGTTTCCGAAAATGTAATGTCCCCTTCTTGACTCATGGTTAGTCCATCATAGAGTCCCCGTGGACTAGCAGTTTGGTTAGGGAACTGGAGTTAGTTTGGCATTGGAGGTTGTGTCGGTGGAGGAAAGATGGTTCGAGTTCAGTGGACCCAGTTGGCACCCCCGAAGTTGGCTCAGACTACTCGTGGTCAGTGCTTACTATTTTTAGTAAGTTCGGGGTTAGTGTCGGTTCGGCATTTTCAGGGTGGCATCAAATTCGTCTCGTCGAGGGCTTTCCGACGAGCTATAGATCGTTATATTCCGACACCATCTGGGCAGTAATTTTAAAGTCTGAAGTTGTTAATGATATATTTTAATATGGACTTTATAATATAAAATGGAAAAGTGACTTTTGAGGAAATTGAAGACATATGTTTAAGTTGTGACCATGGGCGCCCTTCCCTAGGGAAATAAAAGTGTTTTAAAAGTTAATTTCCCTCCTTAATGCCCAACGCCCATCTTGGAGGGGAAATAAAAAGAGGTTTTGGAGCTCATTTGGAATATGCTTGCTTTGTGATATTTTCTTCTTATGAGCTCTACTAGGGTTGGCTATTGTGAAGGGTTTGAGGATTCAAACCAGAGGCTTGTGCAGACGAAAACCTCCATAGCTAACGGCATTCTACAGGTGTGAAAGACCACCCAACAGTGCCATTGATGGTGGATGCATTCAGTATTCACTCATGAGCTTCAATGGAGTTGATATGTTGCAATTTTGAGATTTCTGAGGCTGCGACATTTTGAGTTATTGTTGTGAGCAGCTAATATACCAGTTTATAGCATATTCGTGCGAGTTGAGAGAGTTTGTGACTACTGCACATTTCCCTTGGCTGGCCGTACCTTCCAGCATAGGCCGTACCTTCCTGTGGATGCATATTGGTGTTGTTAAATGCTTCTTTCTTCTTCCTAGAGGGTCGATTGGTGATTGTGAGGACTACAGATTATTTCCTAAGGGTTTGAGAAGGAGTTTATGTGTTGTTGCTGTTTATACTCCTTAGTGGGCCGTACACCTTGTGGAGGGACGTGGGTACCTTGTTGCTGATTGCCCCTCTCATTTGCTGTCACTCAAATGTCTATTGGAGGCGTCTAGAGCCCTTTTATCTACTGTCAAACATTGTTTGCTCATTCTTTGTGGCTTCCGGAGTTAAGAAGTGATTTTCTAGCTATACCCATTGCTGGTCCAGTTCCAACTATTGTATCAAGTTACAAAAATCCATATGGGTATGTCATAGTAATTAATATTTGGCTATTCTGCTATCTGGGTCTTTGTTAGTTTCTCCATATTCATTGTATATTTTCTGGGTTTTCTATATATGCTCTATATTATATGCTTCGGCAACACATCTGCAGGAAAACTGAAAACCCCTTCTGCATTCTTCTGTCTAGTCTGAAAGATCACACAAAAAATTAATAAAATCACACAAAAGATCTTTTAAAAAATACAAACAGGTACGGCACATTACAGAAAACTCAACTTCTGATAAGTTTCTGATCATCCCTGAGCATCTTCCTATGCGGTTTCCTGTAGCATTCTGTCTGTTTGTACCCAATTGCATTATAATTAGGGTTTGAAGCTTATTCGAATTAGGGTTTGACAAATCTCTCAATCTAATTAATCTTTCCATATCATTCCTAAGTACATCAACCTGTAGCTAAGTCCTCTTTTCATTTGTAGTAGTGTTCCACAGGAACCCGTCCCCCCCCCAAAATCCAGCTGTCCCCCGACCTGGACGTTTCAGAGACTTGGGGACGGCTGAGAAACGTCCCCCCACCGTCGCTGGAACGTCAGAGACTTGGAGGAAACAGCAGGGACGCCTGGACGTCTCAGGGACTCCTAGTCGTCCCTCGAGTGTCTCGGAGACTCCCAGGCGTCCCCTGCACTAGGACGTCCAAAAAGGCATTTTTTAAAAAAATTTCTTTGATTTTGGGGATGATTAGAGGCCTCCCTTCACTACATTTTTGCATTTTGTACTTATTTTGATATCAATGTATCATGCTACCCATTGTAATCATCTTTATGATATGATATTATGATGTGACATGTCATTTTTTTTATTTTCAATATAATAGAAACTAAGAAATCTCAAATTCAACAATTTCATTTGTCAAATTTTAATATTTTATTTACTTTGTCTTTTAGTAATAGTATTTAAGTATTTAAAATGTTAGTATTTGCAATTTTGCTAATTTACTAATTTGCCAAAGTTTAATTTGAAATGTTATTCTTAAACATCTTTTTATAACTAGTTATTCAAGTACCATATGTATATCAGCACCGCCCCCCCACCGCCGTCCCCCGGCCGTCCCCAAACTTAGACCCTTTGTCCCGCCATCCCTGAAACCCGTCCCCGTCAGGAAACTCCGTGGAACACTGATCTGTAGTGACTTGGCTCGGTTGTTGTCCTTGAATGTTAGTGTGAAAGGAGGGTTTGATTTGATAGATCTTAACACTATCCACCATCTTCCCACTTTTCATACTTAACATCAGCTATGTTTTATAACAATTAATCTGCAACTAAAATAACAATTTTGTGACCTTCCTTGCTATTGTACGGCTTGGAAATGTTGTTCAAAATATGATATAAAGTTGTTAATACAGCTGAAACCACATAAAGAGCAGTCATAAGATGGTACGACTCCCTTATGACATAGTACGACACTTGCTTTCCCTTCAAAATGGTTCGAACCTCCTTAATACTCCCATGCCCTCCCTTGTAGACTTGTATAGCATCTAATATTGGGTGGCCAGCATGCAATATATGGTACGGCCCCACATTAAGTAACTTCAACTTTATTTTGAGCGGCTGGGTATGACTTGGTACGACTGTTTGGAGCTGCAGCCTTTTCACAAATAAAGATTAAAGGATTTGCAAGCAAATTTGATATCAATATTATCTGAAAATTGGAATCTCACACACACTTGAAAATAACAACACATTAAAATTGAAACAACAAACTGGATTTTTATTTTTAGTATTTTCTGAATATAACAAACACACCACACAACTGAAATTTTCACTCCAACACCACAAACTGAAAATACAATGCAAATCAGCTCAATGGAAATCCTTGGATGGAATTTCTCCTTGAAAACGGAGGGTTTTCGTCCTCAATCCCATTTGCCGGTAGGGTTTTCGTCCTAGAGCATGAAATGAACACAAGGCTCAATTTTGAATACAAGAGTTTTTGGATAATTTGACGGAGAGTTGCAAATGAGTCTTCAATCCCTTTTTATAGACCTCCAGAGAAATAAATCAAAATATTTACTTTTTCCCTCCCAAAAATCTAATTTTAAATTGACTTTAGTAACTCTACCAAAAATAATTAAAATAACACTAAGAGTTACAAAGGCCTTATTGTGCCCCACTTAGGCAGCCTAGAAATAATACATAAAGTTGACTTTTACAATGTTGGCAAAAATTGCAATAAGTCCAACTTTACTCATTATTAAAAACAATTTCGCTAATCCCAACCCATTAACCTATGGGAAATTGAAAATAAGCTAAGGGGCCATGACACACACCTAGGGCCAAAAAGGGGACATGACAAATATAACACCTATAGCAACATGTTCTCACCTGTAGCAAACTACATGACGCCTATAGCAGCCTGCACAATGCCTGTAGTAGCCTATACAAATCATCTACAAATAATCCTACAACATGTACGTGGCTTTAGAACCTTCTCGATACAAAGTACTCAACCAGTTTCAGATCATGTATCCTTAACCAAGGGGTGCCTCAAGATACAATCAAATTTGGGAACTTCTTTCCCACGTCTTCACAAGACATCCACTTAACCTTATTCGAAAACTGCCCTTTCTCACCAATCAGCCATGTCTCCCGTTCTCCCTGCCTGGTCTACCTCTTTCTTCTCAAAAACAATATCTTCCTCCAACTCATCCATCTCCTCAAGTGCAAAATCATCTAAAGAAAGAAGAATAACACCCTCTTGCTCTTCATTCAACATAGAAGGCTCAAATAAGCATAACCGGTCAACATTGATAACTAAAAATATTTTCATATATTCTGACAATTCCAAATGAAAAGCATTATGCCCTACCTATTCAATGATCTGAAATAGACCATACCACAGAGGTTTCAGCTTCTATGATGGCCCTTGCTGTCTCTCTTTACCAAAGTACACCTAGACCATGTCGCCAACATAAAATTTATGTTTTGTTCTATGTTGATCATGATGTTTCTTGTACTTGAGCTGAGACTCTTTGAGTCTCTTAGGACCCGGAGGTGTATATGTCTCACCTCCACAAACCTATGAGCTTTATAAACCTCAAAGTCGCCATTTTCCAGCCCCTTACTTGACTGTCCAAAACAAATATTAAGCGAGCTTGGCGACCTAAAACAAAACATGCCTCGAAAGGCGAAAGATTCAAAGAAGAATGAATAGCCCCATTGTATGAGTTCTAGATATACACCAAAGTTTCATCCCAACTTTGGGATACCTCTAATTATAACCCCTTAACAGATGTACCAAAGTTATGTTCATAACTTTCGTCTAACCATCTGTCTGTGGATGGAAGGCAGTGGATGTTTGAGTTTCGTGTCCATTCTTTCCCACAACTTACACCAAGACTTGCTTAAGAACCTGGAGTCTATTAGATATGATGCTTTCTAGGATATCAAAATGTATCCATACATGATTGAAGAACAACTCTACTACATCACTCGCTGTCACTATCTTTTTACAAGCAATCAGCACACACATCTTATTGAGACGACAATCCACAATTACAAACATATAATCATTGCCTCATTTAGTCTTAGGAAAAACTCCAACAAAATCCATGGAGATGCTTTCCCAGGACCTTTTAGGCATGGGCAATGGTTGATTAAACCCCAATTTCTAATTGTTGGGCTTACTCAAACTGCACAACTGACAACTTGGAACAAATTTGCAACATCAGATGTTAAACATGGCTAATAAAAGTAGTGCTAGAGATTACTTACAGTCTTGATCACTCCAAAATGTCCAACTATACGTGATGTATGTGTCTCCCACATCAGCAAATTCTTTCCTCTTTTAGCACACAAAGTTCACCCGCTTTATATAGGAGTCCTTCCTAAAGGTAACAGTCTTGATGAGGCTCAAACTCTGCATGTTTCTCGCTGCATACAATCTGATATACCTCATTGAAATTTGTATTGTGTTCATAGTTCTTTATGTACACTCCACCAAAGAAAGGCTCCAGCTTAGACAAGCTGCTCACTACGGATAAAAGAGGTGGTCTAGACAACATATCAGCTACCTTGTTCATCACACCACATTTATACTTGACCATGAGATGGAACTGTTGTAGGAATCCCATCGATTTATAATGCCTAGACTGCTACAACTTCGTTTGTGCTTGCAAGTATTGTAAGGGCTTATGAACTATGTGCATCACAGTCTCCTTCCCCATGAGGTAATGTTTCCACTTCTTCGCCACAGAAACCAGAGCATATAGTACCTTATCGTAGGTGCTATAGTTTAACACAGGCCCTCAAAATGTTACAGAATAATAATAAACAAACCTACGTCCCTTATAACACATTCACACTAAACCTGTGCAAAAGTTCTAAACTGAGCTAGAAAACTTAACAACATGCTTGTTTCAAACAGTTCCATTGATCACTTTTTGCAACCTGTAGATGGCATCATTTTCTTTTTCAATAGAAACCTCTATGTCCAATATTTTATTCTCTCTATCACATAGAAAGAAAACATTTTGTACCAACCGCTGAACCCATTTAAATAACATATGAAACAATACCATTCAAATAACTTATGGTATATGGTTAGCAAGGAAATAATCTATGATATTTATATCGGGATTTAACTGCATAGTTTTTGAGTCAAACTCATTGGCCCATATTTAGTGGTTCACACAAACCCACCTCTTATGAGAATGAATGGTCCACTTAGCACTCATTGCATCTAGGTGATGCTCACATGGATGAAGAATCAGGACTTCCCAAGAGGTCACCCATCCTAGTACTACTCCGACTCCAGCACGGTTAACCATGGAATTTTCCCCAAGATCAAGCCCACTTAGCTTGCTACTCCTACTCGTCAAAAAATCAATCTACCAAGTAGAACTCTTGACCCCAATCCTAACAAAATTCAAGTTACATGTGACGTGAATTTGATCTGTAAGTGCTATTTCTGAAAATAGAGCACAGCCAAAATTTATCCCGCATTTGTTCATTTCCATAGAGACCACCATCAATCTTTATTAAAACATCAACAATGTGGTTTTAATTAAAGATTTAGAAACATAAGGTATTCACAGCCCATGAAAAATGAAAAGAAAGCTTTTGGAAAAAAGTTCTAAACTAAATGCTCTTTGAAAAATTTAAACCTGCTGGCATAAATGCTGGGATTGATAGTAATAAATGTAGTAGTCTACTATTGACTACTAGCATTTGTTGCCGTTTTACATTTTCTGAGCTGAACATTACTATATAGCCCTGCTGTTGGGCTAAGCTCTGTACTAAATCATATTAATTAGGCAGCCCTTCTACTAAGCCGTGTTCCATATGTTTACCACATTACATCCTATAATTGGAAGAGCCTTGCTATTAGGCAAAATTCCATTGGCCATGTTTCTAATATAGTTGTGTGACTCCCAGTCATTCATAAAAGACAAGTCTGGCTGACATGTTACAGAAAGCACTCTGAAATGGATAGTCTCCAAGACTCTTCACATGTCAGCAAGACTCCTAGTTTTGGCAAGACTCTCTGTGCTTGACCATGAGACTCGAGAGCCTAGAAACAGGGGAAAAAATCCTCAGGTGCAAGTCAAGCATCTTGTTTGGAGTAGCCTAGTGTTTTGTTGAGTTTTGGTCAAGTCTTTCTGCAGAGTATGAATTGGCTTGGTTTATCAGCCTTGCCAGGTCCAAGTCAAGTCCAAGTCTGGCTACCATATTTTTTAAGTATAGATGGAGAGACATTTGGTGGGAGTTCCAATACAGGAGAATCTTTGCATATGGAAATATATTTAAATAAGTGATGAAAGGCTCCCAAAATATTAAGTGGCCCACTGCTGATCCATGATGGTCTGTAATGTAGCAAGCCAAAAATTTTCCTTAACCGTGCACAAATTTCAACTTACAAAAGAGAACATTAGTATTCAATTCTTCTTTTCATATTATAATTAGAGTTAATAATCAATTTTCAATTCCATATACTTTCCATATTTACACTTAAGGCTTATAAACTTATGATCTTAATCACAATGATTTCATCTTAAAACATAGTCATTTCATATTTACACTTATGATCTTAATCACAATGATTTCATCTTAAAACATAGTCATTTCATATTTACATTCTTTCATTCACAATTCCCATGCATTATCTAGAGAGAGTTCTTGGTTAGCCCTATCATTAATCAATCTTGTCTTCCACATGAGCATGGTTTGTTAAGGCGTTAACCATCCCACACGGAGGCCCGAAAGCTTCTCCCAACACCCGGGGTCCTTCACCAGTTAGCTCAACGGGACTTCACGCAACACCCGGCATTCTTCATCCCATTGAGAGTCACCTACAGTCGGGCACATTTATTATGAGCTCATAATACCATAGGCCCAAGAGCCTCACTCACACCTAGAGTTCTTTGTCTCTTGGCTCAAGGGACTTTTCACAAACCCGGTGTTCTTCATCCACTTGAGGATCACCTAGGTCCAATTTACATCCTTAACTTAACCCCATACTCATAGGTTGATAAGATGATTAAAGATGAGGCTTGAACATCCCTTTTCAAACATGACATGAGTTGTGAGTTATCAATCATTCAATATTGCTATCTTGTGATTGCCATTCCTTGGCATCATATCTCATCATTCTAATAAGCTTTATTATATCATATGTTATAGACATGATAGTCATTCCTATCATAGGGATACATTCATTTATATGTTGATCCTTTTATATATAATAAACTCATACTAGTTCATCACATATTCAGATTGAGATATTTGTAAATTAGTGATTATATGTAATATCACATTCTAATGAAATCACTATCTATTTCAATCACAATGTGAACATAAAGCATTTAGTTCTATTATCATTTCAACATTATCTCTACATGATCATTTACTATAATAATACCTATCTAACTCATGTATAAGCTGCTTAATTACTATCTACCTACATGAATAAACTGCATAATATCCAATCGGAATACTGGTCTAACTCAGTCAGCAACAGTATATATATTGATTTCCAATGTTTATACATTAATGATATCATTCCTTCATTCATATTCTATGCATCAGTAATCGATTTGCAGAAATCATATTGACCAGGACAAATTTGCCATACCAATCAGGTTATAGACACAAATGATATGTTAATTTTATATGCAGAGATAACATGTAAATCAGACTAAGAACAATGTATCATACCTTGAAAGTCGTAGCGCCGGAAGATACTCCAAACTTCAGACGTAATAGCAACTTATATGTAATCTTATAACTTCGACGCTCTTGGAGGATAAATGACTGACTGTCCTTGCTCAGATCCGATTGAGAGTATATATATTTAGAATGCCGCTTATAATTTGGAGTCGAATTCTGTGATATGATTCTTGATCCATCGCTTATCAGCCCTTATAAAGCCCGAATGGGATGCATAATGAATAGTCACCTTACTTGAAAGACCACGCACCTCCTCATAATCGATAGTTTGTGTAAACAATACTTATTACTCTTAATATGATCGGCGCTCCTCCACATGAATAGTTATTAACGCTTAAGGAAACCAGCGATCACCCTTGTCTTATTAGATTTTTGTCTTTAGTGCTCCTTTGTCTTTTATGCCAACTCATCCTTGTCTTCTATGACTTGTCATTTTATAGTTTTGTCTTCTTCTCTCTTCTAATATATATAGACTATCTCTTATGGTTTTCAAGATTAGAATGGAATGATCAATATGAAGCATTTCCAATCTTTAATTGGAAATTATCGAGCTATGACACGGTCCCTAGTGGCTTCCATATCACGAATATGTGAGTCTTATTTTGTAATATGCTGCCCTATTCTGTTGTAATTTTTTTTTTGTCTTTTTAGTGTGTTTTTGTATTTTTTATTAATGTGGTCTTTCAGACTAGACAGAAGATGCAGAAGGGGTTTCAATTTGGAATTGCATGTGTGTTTTGACAAAGATCTTGCCATAAAAACATGAAATAATTGATGAACAATCAACTAGGAATAAAAATGAACACATTGCAAACTTGGAAACACATACCCAAATGCATATTTTGCATCTTTTTCCATTTCTAAGTTCGCTGCTACAAATTTTGAGTTGACAAGAGAGGAAGATTGATAATTTATGGAATCTTGCAACAAAATGAAGAATACCCAGAAGTACATACGTTATTCCAACCTCATGGCAGCCACGTTGCATCAATACCCATATGCCCAAACTAATTTCTGTGAGCACCCATGTCAAACCCTAGCTGGAACTAGAAATTGCAGCAACACCCAATAGCTCAAATCTACAAAACTCAAATACCCAGATGGATTATTTGCAACACAACATCAAAATCCATCACTCCTCAAACATGCACACCAAAATACCAACACGCAAGCTAAATCTCCAATACCCAAAGGGATCATTTGCAACACAACCTCAAAATCCATCACTCCTCAAACATACACATCAAAATACCAACATACAACCAATATTCTGAAATGTGCAAAGATATGGCTCTGAATCTCCACAAATACTAAACAATTTAATGCAATTGTGAATCCTGAGATGAATTCACCAAGTGGGTTGATCTGGGTTTTCGTCCAAATAGCCAAAACCTCTAGGGTTTTCGTCCTAGGGTTTACTAAACCTGCAAGCCAAAGCTCTCAAGCTCTCAAGGAAAAGTTTCTTTCAAAATAACATATCAAGAATGAATCCTCATTGCACTTTTTCCTCCTTTTATATTTTTTTTCCCTTTCAAAAGTAATACTTTATTTTATTCCTCTTTTAATTTACTTTTCCCCTCAAAAGTGACCTTACTTTATAATTTGTCATTGACATCATTATAAAGTCACTTAATATCCTTATACCTCCATATGTTGGCACCTCATTTGGCATAATAATTAAATACTTTATGGCATTAATATATTAAATGCACACTTGCCCCTTATATACGCTTTAATCATAAAGATATTCAATTTAATTAATTATATCAAAGTCAATGCTAGACTAGACTTAAATAATTAAATTAAATCATTAAACTCCATTAAATGCCAAATATCAAACCAACAACTGATCCTGCCAACTTCTCGAATATAACCATGGTGCCTTCTGACCATCCAGATGACTTTCCATAAATAGTATGGACCCAAACGTCCAAGTGACTTACTAAAAATAGTGTGTATAAAATGAGCCTAAAAGACCTCTAGAAGGCAAACCACAAGTAAACCGATGCACTGAGAAGGAGAGTACTGAAATATACACCCAAAGGGTCAACTGAATAACCTTGAATCACCCTCAAAGGGCCCCCTAATCACCACATTAGTCTACGGGGAACCAATGATAATAGGCTAACTCAACAAACTCTGACACTGGCTAAGAAGGGGACATTACATATTTTCATGCTTCTAGAGCCATTAGATATATTCATCATGATGCAAGTTATGGATTTCACATTAAATTTGTTTCTTATCAACATTGTACAATGCATCTCTAACAACACCACAAATTCCCTTAGATATTTGTGCTTCCATATGTCACCCCCATAAGGTTACCTGTTGAGCACTTTGAATTACTTAAATCAAATGACAAATGCACATCAAATTCAATCATTTGTTGTTCATGATCAACACAATTGTAAAGTCTCTTGTTGGAGGTGGACACGTAAAGAATTTCAACGATAAAGAATCAAAAAAATAGAGAACTAAAAAATGAGATTTGTCTAGTATATGCTAAGCTTTGTCCATTTGCATTTTTCGGTTTAGGCTTCTAGTCAAATGTTTATTAAAGAGCATTTTGTGTATCTTTTATAGTACCAAAATGGCTCCTAGGTGCTTAAGTTTTTTTGTCACGTTGTATGAATCTCGAATGTCCCATTATACACTTTTTGACATTTGTTTCTTTCTATCACTTCAAACTTTCAAAGTTGAACATCAGATTTCCCACAGCCAAATTCTTAGTAAGTTCTATTTGTTGAAGATGGAGAAAACAGAACATTTAATACTTGTAGCCAAAGAATCCATTAATGCAAGTAAGTTCTATCTGCTGGCATTTATTTAGCTATTATGATTCTATATGTTACAGATTACAGACTATTCGTACTTCTAAGCAAATTAAAACAATACAATCAGTCATCCTCACAAAGTATAGAAATCATATTGTGAATGAATGTTTTTCTCTCAAAAGATTACCTGGTGCTAGCCATTGTGTTGAGCACTTTCTGTTGGAGCAATCTGGCAATGGTGCCAGCCATAAAATATTTCGTAGGTTCATGCTATAATCATATGGTACATTCGAGCCTGAAAGGAAGTGAAAAATCCATGTGCTGCATGCATCAAAACTTACCAAAAGAGCGACAAAGGAGGAAAAGAAAAGTGTAACTAAGACAAATTACGCTTGCATTGTGATTTAGAGTCTGAAACAAAGCAAACGTATAGTCAACAATATATGAAGTATCAAACAAAAAACCAGTATACCATAACTGATCATACAAGAAAGAAGAATTCCTGCAAAAACAAAAATAAAAGAAATACTCTATCTAGACACAATAAAGAAGATGGACAGTCCTTTATAAATTCCAATGCAATCTAAGCAAACCATGCACTTATCCTGTAATTCTCAATCATTAAATTACGTTTAAAAGGTCCAAAATAGGCATTTTCTTTTTCCATATAAAAGTGTATTTACCTGTTTGGCAATAGCCAAGGTGTACTGGAAAACTTTCCTTCTTGTATGCCGGGTATTCTTTGGCATGAAACCTAAAAATCATTACAAATTGACATTTCATTAGAAATTTGAAACCATCTATCATTCTCAATTTCAAATTCCCACGAATACTGCATAAATATCAAAATATTTTTTTATCTGTATGGCTCACTATTCTGTATAAATACATGTGATAAACAAAGCTATAAACTTAATCATATACAAACAGCTATGAACCAAAAAAGGGTTAGAGAAATCGAAGTAGTATGTGTTTCTTATTTCCAGTCATTCAATAAACAGTGAACACATCACCTCCACTCAAGGATATAGTATTGCTAGATACTGCATTATAAAAAGACTTCCAGAAAATTGCAACAAGAGATATTAGAACATCAACATTTTCCATCACACTTTGTGGTTCATCTTCAGGATGAACAATAAGATTAAAACCAAGGGCTCTTTATATAGATGGCCCAAATTACAAAATGAGGAGGAGATCAATACATCTTAATAATTAATGCTCACAAAAAAAACTTAAAATAATTACAAATGCAGCATTAATTATTTGAAGATATTACATTGTTGAAGATCAATTCATTTTAAGATTGGCTCTAATGAGGGGTACCTTCATGGGCTCATTAGTACCTAACAGACTGAAGCAGTTGGGTGTCTCTACTTAAAAATGAGCTTGCAGCATACAGTTGAAAATCTTGTGATTTAACTTAAAATGTTGTTTAGCTCACTCAATTTTATAAAGGTTCTTGGACAGTAACAAACTTCAAAACCATTTTCCCCTATTTTGATTTTGTTGGGTTTCTTAGTCTTGAACCCAAGTTCCTGAGGTTTAACTGAATCAAATCCCTCAAACAAGGTTACCAATTCTAACATTAAATAGGTGCACTTTTCCTATTTCCAGATTTCCATACTTTATAACTAAACCAACCAAAGCATCCTTTATATGAAGGGCATTGCATAAATGGATTTCTTGGTGGTCCATTTCAATTAGACGTCTTACAAGTGTCTCCAATTTTTGTCTTTCCAAACAGGCCACTTCCTATTTATTGCCTCCTAATTTCTAAGACTTGTATAGATGTAAAACCATCATGACCACTTGTTCATAATTCCATTATTTTGTGCCAACTGGCTGACACACATCTCTAGCAAATATCTATAATATCCATGTAAATTGCATACCCTGGACAAACTTGCTTCCATAGTACAGGTATATTTATTAATCGCATTCACTTGTTTCAATTGCATTCATTGATCAAGGGACTTGAGTTTGATCAGTTTTAGCAGCAAACCTTTTTACAAATGCTTCCCTTAAATGTCTCCATTTTTTAGTAGAGACACAAGCTTTCTCCACTTATAATTTCAATATTTCACTATTTCTTGCTATATGGCTTTAATGACAAGCTTAGGATTCATTTCCAAACATAGGAAAAGAAGTTTACTCATTTCATCCAAGACAAGAAACTAACTTCTGTATTTCTTCCATCATACTTTCGGAAATCTATCGATTTTATATTCTTAACCTTTTTCTTAGTTGGGCCTTCTCCAAACAGATTTTCTAATCTCCTCTACTAACTTTCAAAGGCTTATCTGTCTTTTCCATCTGGATTTCTATAGTGGCCCTAGACTAATTACCACTACTTATGTACATTTCTCTTTGCATATCCCAAACGATATTTCTTAAAACTTAATCTTCTTTCAATTTGTCAAGCCATTTAAAAATTTAACCACGTAATCCTGAACTTGAAGGGTTCCAAGAGAGTATTCCAGTTGAGCTTTCTCTTCAAGAATACCATTTGCCTTACAATAATACTCACAATCCAAGCAATGAGTAGTTGGATCCTAGTTCAGTTCCCCACTGAACATTGCTGGTTTGAAAATCAATGAAGGTTTTGACTCCCTTGTCACCCTTTTCAAAGGTGTTAGGCTAAACTTTAACTGTTTTTGTTTTTGTAGACAATGAAAATAACTAATCCCTATTTCTTATTTTTATTTCTTCAAGTAGAGAGCATTGCATCCAAATCCATCTTGACTGCTAGTGTCACATCTTCCCTTTTTTTTTGATAGTTGGCCAATCTGTGCTGACAATCAATCGATTTCTATTTCAGAAATGTAATGTCTCCTTTTTTGAGACCTTGGAAATAATTAAAAATTAAGTTGTCGAAAAAATAACTTTGAGTTATAAATTAAAAGATATCTTTTTAATTATTTAAAGAGTCATAAAAAGTGACTTTAAAAGGTGACTTAAGTTGTTTTCTAAGTGTTGCTAGGTGTGGGGGTACAAAAGTGATTATTTTAAAAGAACACTTCTTGAAAGTCACTTTATTTTTATTATTGGAGGGAAAAGTGAAAATAAATGGAAATAATATTTTATTTCCTCATTGTGCCTATAAAAGGAGGAGTTGTGTATTGGAACAGGTTACACGAATTGGATAAACCAAAACCCCTGTTTTTAAGATTGAACTATGTTCATTTTTTCTTTGCCCTAGGACGAAAACCCTATTGGCAAAAATGATTTCAAGGACGAAAACCCCCCTACACATTTGAGAGATTCCATGCAGGAATTTCCTTTGAGCTGAATGATTTGTTCCAGATGTTATTTGTGTGATATTTGGATTACAGTTGTGTTTTTTAGTATTTTGGGTTTGGAGAGATTTTCCGGGTTTGCAGTGTGGGTGTTTAATTTATTCTAGAAAATACCAAAAATCAATGTGTTGTTTTCAAATTATTGTGTGTATGATTTTGTGGCTTTAGTGTAAGTGCAAATATAAATATATATATATATATATATATATATATATATATATATATATATATATATATATATATATATATATATATATTGCTTATTTGCAAAGCAAATCTTATTTTATGATTTTGAAGAGGTAGAGGGCTCTTGAAAGAGCCGTACCTTTTTCATCTATACAGGTCGTACCTTATTGTAGCAGCTGAAAAAATTGTGTGGAGAACCATACAATAGTAATACTTATATTTGCTGCCGTACAAAGTATAAAAGAGGCGTCTGAATTTATTGAAGGAATCGTAGCCTTTTGAGGGTAGCTGACTTTGTTTGTCCTATTTACAAATCAGCATAGTTTGTCTCATCTACAAAATTGTTTGTCTTTTTTTTTGTTGGCCATACACTTTATAGGAAGGAGGTTTGATGACTTTTGAAGGTTTAATGACTTGAAAGGATTTTCTATATCTTTTGAAGGGCCATACCAATATGAAGTATGAAGCGCTGCAGTTTGGGGGTTAAAAAATGATTATTATTAGTGGATATACATTTTGTTGGGTGTGAATCAGCAGATTGGGGTGAAGATAAGGCTGTTTGGGCAGCCATACCATAAAGGGAAGGTGCTACAGCAGTCACCAATGCTGCTATTTACTTCAGTATTTTATAACAGCAATTTGAGTTGCATTATACAGAGTCTTCCTGGGTTTATACTCAGTCATATCATTTGATTCTACAGCTGGTCTCTTAATCTGAGTATTTATTTTATGTGTTTTCAGCTTGCTCACCAATTTTTTGACAAAATGTCTTCTTTCTAAATGTTGGATATCTATTTGACAAATTACTTGGATTTGATTATTGAAGTGAAATAATTGCTTATCTTTCATCTTTGTAATATTCTGGAAGGTTTACCCCCAGAAGTTTGATTTCAAGCACATCATTGTAAGGTCTTGGATGGTTCACTACTAGACCCATTGCTTTCATTATCCGCCAATTTGGCGTGAATTGGAATCGGGTGAATTAATTCGCCATTTTTGGCGTTGACACAGTTCCGCATGTATTCAACCAGTTTGGCTTGATCGGAATTTGTATTCACTATCAGTCAGTTTGGCTTAATTGACTCTATGTTTTTGCTTATATTGTAAGTTGGTCAACTTGCCTGTAATGTCCCCTTCTAGTAAGCCAAAAATTTTCTTGACCTTGCACAATTTCAACTTACAAAGAGAACATTAGAGTTCTATTTTCCATTTCATATCATTATTCTAGTTATCTAATTAATATCCTTTCATGCTTATGTCCTTATGCTTATGATCTCATAATCCCATTTTTCATATTCATATTCATTTTAATATTCACTTTCATATTCATATTTATATCCATATTCATATTCATGATCAAAGGCCTTATGCTCTATCCTTGAGAGGATCATGTGTCGCCCTATCATTAATCCATCTCTAACTCCATAGGCATGGTTCATTAAGGAGACACTAACCATCCCATACGTAGGCCCAAAGGCTTCACTCCCACACAGAGTTCTTCACCATTTGGCTTGATGGAACTTCATGTCCACACAACATTCTTCATCCCACCAAGAGTCACCTCACGTTGGGCACATTTAACATTGATGAGCTCATCATTACCATAGGCCCAAGGACTTCACACCCACACAGTGTTCTTCATCCACTTGAGGGTTACCTAGGTCCAACATACAATCGCCTAACTTACCCATACACCTAGGATAACAAGACGATTAATGATGAGGCTAATCCTTCTCTTGGATATAGCACAATTCTATGATTTCTAAATCCTTATTAATATTTTACACATAATGCCTTATAAATAGGACATCTTGGCCTTGTATCATAATTGGCCAATCATATACCCACATGCTCATATTCCATTATCATCATTTAATATTAACAAGATACCTTAAGTTAAGTTCTATATGCAATGCTTACAATTTAATTATTCTATTTTGATATAGGGATATATTTATTCTTTTATATATAATAATCTTACCATTTATTTTTACCAATTATAGATTGAACAAATTAAATATAAATACTTACTTGCTGTAGCTTTACCTCAGATTTCTTACCTATTGCTGTCGTCTTCTTTTTATTTTCCAATGTTTTCCTTGCTCGATGGAAACACTAATATAATTTTTATTGTATTGCTGCTGTTGTTTATATATTATATAATATATACTTTCACACACTTTTTCCCATCATACCCGTTATGCCCTTTTATATATTTCCAAGTGTTTTTTACCAAAGATCGTGGCTTTTAGTGATTTTGCTACATATTAATAAACTCGTCTTATAATGGTTGTAATTATAATTGCCGCATACATATTTTATTTATATTTGATTGCCAATCACTGACTTTATCTTATGGGAACTACTTCTCTCACTTTGTATTAGTTTGTATAATTATTGTATAGGATAATAATAATATTATTTATATTTATATTAACAATATTGATATTTATATCAATATTTATGTTATTTATATTTATTTCCATATATAATATAATAATATTATATGTTATTAATATTAATATTTATTATTTATATTATATATAATTGAATAATATATAAATTATTAATATTTATATTTATCATTGTCATTTATGACTCTTGTCAATTAAAATAGATATATTATATTTTAATTATAAAAAAAATATTAGTATAGTAATATTATTTAAATTGGCTAAATGCCGTATTTTACCAACGCAATTTCACCGACTTTTATCATGTTGTTTAAATCTTCAATTTAAACAATGTCTTAATATCGGGACATGATAGATTTTATAATAATAATTAACTTATAATATTGTATTTATGTTTATCCTTATATAATATAATAATATATACATTATAATAATATTTATGTATTGTTATTAAAAATATTTATATTTCTATTAATAATTATATTTGTTATTTATATTTAATAATATATTTAAAATAAATATATATATTATATTTTAATTATATTAATTTATAATATCGATTTAGGATATATATGATTTATGTAATATTTAATTTATTATAAATATATTGGTTTTATAATATTCAATATGAATTTTAATGTCATTCATATTTAATTATAAATTATCATTATAGGGACATGACATTGCCGCCAACATCTTCCAATTAATTCAAGTGTCCTCATTCTAATCTTCATATGCTCTCACCTTGCCCACATTGGGAACTTGGTGATTAGAAAGAGTTAGAATTTGAGTAATCGCAAAATTTTATTGGATTTGAGCTAACGGTTCCGCAAGGGGCATTACAAAAAACAAATATTTCACTGATATTAACATCAGCTGGGTGGTTTTCCTCCACAATCTAACAAATCCCCTTACATCCCTTGCTTTCTACTTAGTTGTTTGCTTATTCTAAGGTGCATCATCACTTGCCTGAAACTCAAAACCGTCGTTCATGGACAATGACAAACTTCCCATATGCTGCAATCTGGGCCTCACTAGTGATAAAAACACATTTGGCCTTATCTGATCTTGACAGCTTATTTAGGAAAGCACAGTACAGCAGTATAACATCTGATTAAAATAAAAAAATATATCAGCAATGATCAATCAGCTATGAATGCAAATAACACCATAAATAGCAAACAAGTAATGGCTTTCCATTACCATTACCAAAAGTGTGAACATAAATATAAGTCTAAGGTTATCATCAAAGGTGCAACTTTTGATCATACCTTTTCAAAATGATAATAAAGAAGTAGGAACTTAATTTACGTGATAAAACATATCTTTGGTAGCATAATCATAAATATGGTTACTTGGTATTAACTACATTACATCCATACACTTTATAAGCTTGGATTAGTTTTACCTATATAATAGAGTTAAAAATACAAGTCACCCTCCCTCAAACTTTGTTTACCGCAATATGGTGTGTTTCACAGAATATGAAATAAACAGAATTAAGTAGTATAGTGCATAACACAGAGCATGAAATTATAACAGCATTGCACAAAATAAAGCATTGTTCCCATTCATTGAATATATCAGTATTACACTACAATGTTACAATGCTATGTGGTCGCCCCAACTACAAAGTATTAAGCCAATATATAACTTGGCCAAGGTTGGTTGAGATACCAACTGTGGGCAACGACTCTATAACTATCCAACCGTCGGGGTTAATTCCTGATAACACTCCTAACATAACAACACTAATTAATTTATGATTATTTACTTGGCCGACTACAATTATGACCGACTACATCATCCCCCCCACAAAATTAGTCGTCTTCCAGACGACAGAAAACCATCAAGTGACATTAAGTAAACTTTTGCCGACAACAATGCTGGAGTAGGAGCTGTGTAAAAGTAGAACCAACACATTTGGAACACCTGCCAGTAGACCAACCAACCAAGGGACCCAATCTAATAGCACACTGAATGCTGCGAATGTTGCACCCCATTGCTCATTGGATCAAAATAGTACTAATTTGATGGGGGTTTGGGGGCAACGCCCCCAACGGGGTCGAGGAGCAGCGCCCCTCGCGGGGGTTTGGGGGCAACGCCCCCAACGGGGGTCTGAGGGCAGCACCCCCAGCGGGGTCGAGGGGCAACGCCCCTTGCAAGGTCCGAGGGGCGGGGCAGCGCCCCCGCCGCCAAGCCCAAAATAACACCTTCAAAACCATTCGGACCTTCATTGCGCACATCATTTTTCTGACAAAATCGGACACTCATCTGCAATCCAAAAACTCATAGTACGGCCTCAGGAGTACGGTTTCAGCAGTGTACGGCCTTGCAATTTCCTCTTTCCCTGCATTTTCCCTATCTGAACTTTCTATCTCCTAAGAAAGATTTGCACGGTGGGGTATTTAAAAGGTGGGGTGGCCGTACGGTGTACGGCGTATGACTTAGTTGTATGTCGTACGTCGTACGACTTGGCCGTACGTCGTACGGTCTGGTCGTACGTGTACGACTTGTTTTTTTCCTCTATTTTTTTAATAATTTTTTTTTCGGTTAGCCCAGGGCGTACGGCTGATGTCGTACACCTTAGGTCGTACGGCCGATGTCGTACACCTCATGTCGTACGGCTGATGTCGCACGGCCTTGGTCGTACGGCTGATGTCACACGGCCTTGATCGTACGGCTGATGTCGTACGGCCTTGGTCATACGGCTTAGATCGTACAACGTACGACTTCCCCTTTTTTCTTTTTTTCTTTTTTTTTTTTTCAAATTTTTCCCAACATTTTTTTTTTCGTCTTTTCCAATTCTTCATCCATGTCAACCTGAATCTGATTTTTCTATTTTTCTCCGACGAGGTCCACGTTCGATCTGCAACTCCGGCTTTATTGATTTTGTAACCATCTGTAGGGACCGGAACTGTTGTCTTTCTTGGAACTATAATTGTTGTCTTTCGGAAGCCGCATACTACGTTCGGCAAAAAATTGCAAGTCGGCTGAAATACTCTATAGTCCTTATTCCTTCTGTATGGTCTCTTTCTAGCCGACATTTTCAATACTGGGTTCCCGTCGTTAGTTCCATCACCCCATTTCGCCTTGCTTGCCAATGGCTTCTCATACCTGATCACCTTGTCTGGTTCAAATTTATGTGCAAGTGTATCATTTATCTTCGCTTCACCCTCTGTATATTCTTTCTGTGTCTCTCCTGGTCGACTTGTCTGTTCTAGTCGACTTGTCTCTGCCACTATTTGCTCTGTTACTTCCGGCTGATTATTGCCTTCCTCCCCTTTGTCACTCATTACTGGTTCCCTCTTGCCAAGTGGTCGAGTGTTTGTCAATCTATCAAGTGCTTCATTCGTGAACAATGTTTCACTCGTCGACCTAGAGTTGCCCAGACTTTCATTCGTCGGCCTAGAGTTGCCCAGACTTTCATTCGTCGGCCGAGAGTTGCCGAGTGTTTCACACTTCGACCGAGTTTTGCCAAGAATTGCACTGCCATGACTTGCATTGCCAAGACTTGCACTACTAGGACTTGCATTGTTCATCGGAGAGCTCTCACCGACTTCTTTTATTGAAATCATATTACATTCCGGTTGAAAGAACTCGTAATCTTCCATCTGCCAGTGGAAGAGCCCACTAAATGATTTTGTCTCATCTTCTGAACATTCCTGTAATTCCAGCACCCCTTCATCATCGGGCTCCATTGGCCCCTTCCCACCTTCTGTCGAGTTCCCTTCATCTGAGTCAGAATCTGACGCCAACTCTTCGCTGACGGTTTGTGTCTTCAAATCAATGACAAACTTCTTACGTCTGTTTTCTATGGACAGAGTGTTTTTCTTCCAGTTGTGGTTGGCCTTGGCGGCTATTAGCCATCCTCGGCCGAGTAATGCATCGTACGACGCATTATGTGCTGTTATGACTACAAAATTTAACAAAAATTGCTGGTACCAATTCTTACTTTTTGAGCCATTAGCACTCCCAGCGCCTTGATCCCGTGCTGGTCGGCTCCCACTAACTGGGAGTTTTGTGGCCATAGAGTAGGCTTCCCGAGGCTCTTCCAGGTTTCTTCTGGTAGTACATTTACTCCGGATCCACCGTCGACTATGGTATTTGTCAAATTTCGTCCAAGGATTTCCATATGTACTACGGCCGGTTTCTTTTCAGTATCAATCGCCAACAACCTCGGGTCGAATACTTGTTCTCCTGTTGGCGGTGGTTCTACTATAACATCTTCTGTTGTGTGGGCTTGGCCTTCGTGCGAGTTGTCTTCTATTACCTTGGATATTGCTACTTTTAACTGAGGCAAGCTTTGGAGGAGGTCTGTCAATTTAATTGGTATGGTAGCTTGCAGTACTTGGCTTGTTATGTTCTTGTCCGATTCCGATCATAGGGTTGCAGTTGCCTTTTTGTCTGAGTTCCTCCATTCGGTTTTCATGGCAGCTTCCACTTCCTTTCGTGCCTCACGGAGTCTTTCTTTTTCCGTACGGGGATCTGGATAAGTGGCCTTTTTCCACTATGCTCGGGTGATAGCAAGGATTTCTTCATTTTCCTCGAGATTGATGAGGTTCACCCCTTTCTGCTTCGGACAATCTTTTTCTTTATGATCTCCAGGCCCACACCACTTGCATAATGCATTTATTGTGTTCTGATTGTTGTTCGAGCATTCTTTTGCAAAGTGTCCCCACTCGTTGCACTGCCGGCACTGTATCATAGGTCGCCCCTTGCTGTCATACTGCAATCTGTTTCTCAGACTTCTATTGCTTTGGTAACCTCCAGGGGATGCATGGCTATTGTACTGGGGCTTTGGTGGCATGTTCGGCGGTGTTGACGGTTCTTCGTGAGTGAAGAGTACTTGTGTACCCCTTGCTTTCAGATTGTATGGGCATTCCTTGATGGAATGTCCCATCACTTGGCAGATATCACAAAACAATTTTTTCGGACAATTTGCCTTTGTATGACCTTCCCCCTTGCAATCTGTACACCACAGTTCTCTAGCTTCCCTCGTACTCTCCTTGTCGGCCTTTAGTTCTTTCATCATTCTCATCATGTCCTTCCTGAGTGCTTGCACGGTGTTGGACTCACTGTCGCTGTTGTCATCTGTACTATCCTCATCGTCCGTCTTCCTTTTCCCTCGGAAGGATATTTTATTTTCACTCTCTATATCCATCGCTCGATTGTACGCTTCATCGTATGATGATGGAGGCACGACTTTCATTTTCTTTCTCAGCGATGGATGCAACCCTTCGATGAACCATCGCTTCTTCAGCCCGTCGGCCGACTGAATCTCCAGTTTTCCCAACAATTCTTTCAGTCTCCGGTTGTAGGTTCGCACGTTCTCGTGCTTCCCTTGCTTCGTACTGTAGATCTCCGCTACAATTTCACTGTCATCCCTCAGAAGTTTGAATTCGTCTTGGAATGCCTTCTTAAGTAATCTCCATGATGCCTTGTGTGCTTGGGCCAACTCTGTGTACCAGTCGATGGCACTATCTCTCAGTGTCGCTAGAAATGCTTTCAGCCAGTAGTCCACATCATCTTGCCCATTGGCTATCCAAATCGTCTAGCACGTCTTACAGTGTCGTACTGGATCTTCTGACCCATCCCCCGTAAATTTTGACAGCTTCTGCCGCTCGGTTGGCGGAGTCACCATCCTTCCCCAATGCCCTCCTTGTGCGTTGGACCTGACTGGACTGGTTCTCTCGCAACGTCCCGGTGCGTCACTTGCACTCTCGGCCACATTCGAGTCTTCCCCGCGTCCTATGTCAGCGTCCTCTACACCTTGAGTCTCCTCAGGTTCGTTTTGATACTCCCTCTGCCCTGGGGTCTTAGGCTCAGATCTTCCAACTCTCGGCCCTTCGTCGTCCGATATGGATAACTCTCCGATGCGGCATATGCTGTTTTCAATTTCTTCTGTCAATTCATTTTCATTCCCTTTTTCTTTATTTGTCAGCGGTGTCTTGAAAACCTTTGTTCTTCTTGTTCCTTTAATCTCAATGATCTTCGTGTTCTTTCCTCTGGTGTTTCATGCCCACTTGGTACTCGGTTCTTATCCTTATTAAGTTGTATGGGCATTAATTACTACTCGGTGAGGAGATGTGGTCGACCTCTTGGTCAACGTGCAATTGATCCCAGATGACCGACTGAGGGATCTCTCGTCTGAGAGCGTCTTCACGATCCTCGTTTGCTTGTACTGACTCTTCGGTCGGCTGCCCCATCACGACGCCATCTTCATTTTTTTTTATTTATTTTTTTTTTTTCCGACCCTGGTTACACCCGACGGCGGTTTGCTTGTTTCTGACAATGCCACTTGTCCAATAGTTTCTGACAACTCAACTTGTCATCGATAGCCAACTTGTCGTCCGATGGTCTCAACTTGTCATCAACTTGTCACCTGATGGCATCGGACGACTCAACTTGTCATCGACTTGTCACCCGATGGCATCGGACGACTCAACTTGTCATCGACTTGTCACCCTCGACCCATTTTCGAACTGGCAACGGCGCCAAATGTTTACCGCAATATGGTGTGTTTCACAGAATATGAAATAAACAGAATTAAGTAATATAGTGCATAACACAGAACATGAAATTATAACAGCATTGCACAGAATAAAGCATTGTTCCCATTCATTGAATATATCAGTATTACACTACAATGTTACAATACTGTGTGGTCGCCCCGACTACAAAGTATTAAGCCAATATATAACTTGGCCAAGGTTGGTTGAGATACCAACCGTTGGCAACGACTCTATAACTATCCAACTGTCGGGGTTAATTCCCGATAACACTCCTAACATAACAACACTAATTAATTTATGATTATTTACTTGGCCGACTACGGCCGACTACAATTATGACCGACTACAAACTTGGCGGCAATTCCACTGTAATTTCTTTCTACATGAACTGATTCCTGTGATCATGTGATGATAATATATATAAATGAGAATGATTTGGGCCTCATCATGACTCGTTATAACTCCCTTTATCAACCTACTTGGGCATACATGTAACAATCTACCCCCAAAAATTTTTTTAAAAATGCAAACAATGATAATCAATGCTAGCACAATATTGCATCCAACTAAATGACCTCCACACTTCTGATCACCAAGATCCCAAATAGGGCGAGGTGAGAGCATACAGTGCTTTGGTTAACAATAATAGCCTTGCAATGAAAATAAATATAATCATCTACTATAAAGCAGGGATCCACTTATGCAGTGGGAATTCACCACTTATTCAGTGGGTAGAAAGAACATGAAAGGAAAGACCCAATTCTCCACACTGGTGGTTGAACCATCCAGGGGTTAAAATGTGTTTTGCAATATAAAGAAGGAATACAATGATATCAGCTATGTAATACATTATACCATCATGGTATCAATGCTTGAACCTTGCTTCATACTAATACCCTGCACCAGAAAGATCAGTTTGCACGAAGACACATAACCAGCTGGTATCACCAACTTGATCATCAATATTAGCATCATATAAATTCTAGGCATTAACATGGTAATCTGCATCAGCCATTGGCACATTCTAATATCATGATATCAAGCTGTTCATAACAGAAGGAACACTTTAAATCCCTGCTGATCAGGACTGTGCTACAGAAATAATTCTTTTTGTGTTGTACGGCTACCTGTAGCATGATATTCTCACATACAATGCAAATAAACATCAATATTCAATTCCAATCAGCCTGCCACTATTAACAAACATTCATCAACACCTCTGAATGAAATAAGACAACCATAAAGTGAATGTTCTATTCAAAAACTCAAACACCCTTCACACAAGTCCGTACAGCCTGATTGGTACAGACTTCATCCAAACTTCACATTCTTTGCCCAAATCTCAAGGGAATAAATCTGCATATAGTTACCAATATCAGACAAAGATACTAGTCATAATCAGCCCCAAACAAAGAGTGGTAAGCTCAAAACAAAAACAAAAAACTCTTTATTTGGTACGAACTCTCCTGTACGGATATGCTGAGAAGGAATGATTTCCACCTTAGAAAATTCTGGAATCTCAGAGAATAGCAGCGCCTGGGTATGGAAATAAATGCCCAATCATTAGTTTTAATCAAAACATTATTCAATATTCACCATAAGGATTTGCTCTCACAGCAAGGTACGGCCATGAGGAGTACGGCCTGCTCCAAATCACTACAAAACTTCACGAAAAACCATATAATCTGCTCAGAAATTTGTCTTAATACAGAACAATGAGATTAGAATCAGCAGCATGAACTTCCAACAAAAAACAAATACAAGGAACCCTTTCTAAACACATCAAGACTTCACCAAATCTGCATTTCTAACTCAGAAAATATACTTCAATATCAACTCTCAATTTAATCATACAAGCTCAAATGATCAACACCAACAATAAACCATAACTCCATGAAAGAACAATGGCAAACTCTGTATGAACTTGCTCCAAATCCGTCCTCAGCACAATGGTGATTCCTGTATGAAACCACACCCAACCTCCAGAGGGTTTTCGTCCTTAAGAGCATTCTACAAGAGGGTTTTCGTCCTCAAGAGAATATGGAAGAACTCACAAGTTCAATCCATTTGCAAACAAAATCAAATCCATAACATAACATAACCCTTCCAAATGAGAGCTCATTCTCTTTTAAAAGGCACTGGAGGAGTTACAAAGGAAATGAATTATTTCTTGAAAATAATAACATTTTCCTTCTAACTTAAATTATTTCTTTTTTCCTCCACTTAAATGCTCACTTTTATGTGCCTAAATAAAAGAATATGTTTTCCCCTTTCAAATGAGCTATAACACTTAATAATATTTTAATTATTTTCACCCTTAAGAGCTTAACTGAAAATAATAATTAAAATAGCTCATTAAATATTAAATTTTGCAGAAAATCCCAAACGACCTCCGAATGCAAATTAAACTGAACCAATATGCTCTGTAAGGTTTGGGATGTGCAACGATGCCTTCCGGGAGACTTTCCAAAAATAGACAGTGTCTCCAAGAATCTTGGAGAGAAAACTGGGACCCCAATCATAGATCAGAAATCATCACTGTGAACCTGAACAACCACTGAGCTCAGTGCCAAGGCAATTATTCCATCAACACAAGGGAAAACCATATAACTGATCTGCAGACTAAACCATGACTACTCCAAGAACATTGGAGTCCTTCCCAAACATGCCGAATAGCCACTAAGAGACTAGGAACAAGCATAATGCGCACCAAATTCTATGCGCCAAAAAAATGGGACATTACAGTCCTCCCCGCTCAAGATTGCTTGTCCTCAAGCAATGCATGCTATCCAACACAGATTCCTGCATGATTATCAATAATATACCTGGATCCCATATCAATCTAAAGAATGCTTCACATTGCTTCTGCTGTGTCACTCTAATATATCTGTGAACTGCACAACAGACACTTTGTATAATCATCTAAAACATTCTTCCAATCATACAACTTGTTGGATCCCAAACATCATTAACTCCATAAATGAATGAGTTAGCAATCATCAATACAATCATCCAACACGAAACTACTGCTGGGAACCAAAATCTGAAATGCTCCTCCAAGGAAGAACATAAATCAGCTTGAACACAAGCTGAAAACAACTTCGTACAGCCATGAATAACTTGGTTTTTATCATCCATAAGAGCAATATTAGCTGAAACACTTGTCCTCTTCAGCGAAACCCTTCTGTCATCCATCCAAAAAGAGCTAAAAACAATAAAAAGTTCAATCTCATGGCTGCAAAAATCAGAAATAACCTCATAAAATTCTGATTTCAGTAATTTAATAATGGAACAGCCATAACAAAACTGAAATCTTATTAAAACAACAAGAAATTTAAGCCATCTCCAACCAACATACATCAAAGTCATGACCAAAATTTCTCTCCAATCCATGAAAAAGTATGCAATTGACAAATTATGATCGCTAATATGAATAAGGACAGCAGCTTCATGACAGAATTTAGACTCCACAATCATCCCTGAAACAATTCTCCCATCATCACTATCCTCCACAAAAATCCGAGGATGAAGTCTATTACGAAAATAAGCCATCATTGCACTTAACTTATTGCATACCTGAACCTTATGCCAACCCTCAACAACTGATGAAAACTTCCAGTTGATGAGGTTTTTGTACAAATGAACATCCCATGAGTGCACTTCACCCAAATCCCATATCTTATTACTGTCCTTCTCCGTGCTGCTCACATCAGAATGGTCCTCATCATTCAACATGAGGAGTGGATTATCATGAGTTAACTCAACTTCCATCATAGAAAAAAATTATCAAGTGATTGGAAGTTGTACCCATCATTTTGCTCCAACTCTGCATCATCATACTTATGAAATTGTTCTAAGTCAAAATCTCCTTGGAGCAAATCAAGCTCTTTAGTCTTCAACTTAATTTCATCTACTTTAACAACTCCAACTTGCTCTTTGAATTGATGTTCATCAACAAGCTGACTTTCAACTTCTAAGAAAGCCATTTGGGTACTCTCTAACGAATCTATAGTTAATTTAAGCTTAGAGGTAAGCTTATCAACTTCAGCCTCTCTTCCCTTCAATGCATCACATATGCGACCAGCAAACTCAAGGACATGATCTCTATCAGAAAGAAGGTGCAAATAATCTAATTTCAGTGTTTCCAGTGCCTCTCTGACTACACACCAATTTTCAAGTGAAGATCCTCTTTCCGTGCCTAGTTGTCTTCTTTCAACTTGTGCCCTCCAAATGTGATCTTCAACAAACTTATGTATGTGATCAAAGTGTGTTAAAGATTGAACAATCTTATCTTCAGTGATCAACAACTGATTCTGAAATTCAAATGTTGGATCAACAATAGAAGCTGATTCAAATCTTCCAACAAACTTTCCATCAACATGCTCATCAACTGACTCTTCTGCAAGGACACTAGGTTCTTCAAATTGCATAGGAGTTGAAACTTCTTCTTCATCACTTAGATCAAATGAAATGGCAATCTCATAATCAAACATTGAATCATCACCAATGGCTGATTTAAAGTCTTCATCAGCACGTTCTTCGTCAAGGATCATTGAAGAGTCTAAATGCTCCACTTTGCATGGAAATATCCCACAAATAATCAAGACTTCCATCACTAGAATGGTGGAAATGCTCTTCATTAAGTGCTGTTTTGAAATTTTCAGCAACATCAAACCCTTCATCTTTTGTGATTTCATTGTTTCCCATGTCCTCAACAAGACACTTTGCTTTAATGCTCTCAGGCTCACTTGCAAAGTCACCGGCCAGCAATCTATCGATCATCTTCAACTCATTCTCAAATGTAGTGGCATCTTCAAGATCTTCATCAAATGAAGGACTTACTAAGTCCCATACCTTTGACTCATAATCTTCATCAAAGCAAGGCTCAGCTTCACCAAATTCTATTGTAGCCTTCCCCAAATCAGCAAGCCCCTTAGTGCATGCCTCTTGATTAGTGACCTTCTCTTCATCATACAAAGACTCAAACTCATGTCTTTCAGCTAACAGGTCTTCATCTCCTCCTTTATTGGATTCCTCATCAATCGGAAGGAAAGAACATGTGGAAAAGGTTGCTGGTTCATCATCTTTATTTTTGCATTGGTGGTTGGGCTCCCAAGAGTCTTTGCATAGGAAGCAAAGATTTCTTCTCCTGAGTTCATTCTTGTTGTCTTTTTTTCCTTGAAATAGGAGGCTTCTTGTTCGGTGGGCTGGAAAGTGATGACATAGAATGGATCTTGGTCCTAGCCAAAGGAAAAGGTAATTCGGGCTTACATAAAGACATTGTCTTCATCTCCTCTTCCTTCCTTATCTTCTGAATGTATTCGATAAATCCCTTTTTGTCAAGATGTCATGTCCCCTTCTAGTTGACATTATGTCAATTGTCATATCTCCTACAATTACACTATACAATTATGATTTACACATATTTCAAATGTATTATAATATATATATATATATATATATATATATATATATATATATATATATTTCTATAAATTGTGTTCATATTTGGAATTATGTGTTAAAGAAAACATTATAAATTATACAAGGATAAATAATAAACAAATATACATATATTGTTATTATAAATTATATAAAATTCAATTATGAATATATGAACATTATTATCAAGTATATATATATTAATATATAATTCAATGTTTGTAATAATAAACACATATAGTAAATAATATATAATTATACATAATACATACCGGTGATAATATATATATGTTACATATCATACAAGTGGCGTTCAAATACTAAACGCATCCCTATGAAGGATCGGAACCCCTAAACCATTATTATAAGCAAAACGAAGTATATTACTGGACGCATCACTTGGTATGGAGACCCTTCGGGTCTATAAAAGAGGTTACCCTGCCCATTGCAAGGGCATCGAAGAACACACAAAACCACCGATCGACGGAAATAGAGAAAAAGCAGATCGAAGAAGAAGGCGGAACCTCCAGCGACAGGAGTTAAGGTGCAAAAAGTCACTGTCATCAGAGGCAGCGAACAGGTAAGTGGAATATGAATATGTTATGATTATTAACAATAAGTATTACTATAGAAAATAGTATAAATATAATGTTAACAGGAATTAACAATAGAAATCTGAATATAGGTTCTAGATAATGTTAGATAAACAAATATGTAAGAAAATGGAAGTCCACTGTATAACAACAGAAATATATATATTAAGTGAACAATAAATAATAAATGATTGGAAATACATTCTTAAATAGACAACATGGTGAAGTCATAATAATCTGAATAAATGGTGTTAGACCATACTCAATAAGATAAATATCATATACAGGTAATCCACTGTATAACAAATAGAAATATATATTAGGAAAACATTGAATAATATATGGTTAGAAATACATTCTTAAACAAGAACCATGATTAAGGCATATGTGAATATATACAATCTTAAAAGAGAAACCATATCCATCTCGTCCTTCTATCTCTTCCAACTATAGGAGAGGGGTCTTGTTAGGGAAAGGCAGGATGATTCCATCACGATGGATTGGAAAGGGTTTAACACGCCCTAGACAAGGATGTTAGGGAGAGGCGGAGTAATATCATTCCCAATCGCATTGGAGAGGGTTCAACGCGCCCTAGACATATAATTTCCCCATCCATGGTTAAGGAATAGAAGGAAGATGATATGGAAAGATGAACTTAGATTATTACTTCTATATCTCTCTATTACTTCATCCTTAAAGGAATGTTAGGTATTGTGGGGAGAGGCGGAGTAATTCCATCCGTAAGAAGGCCCGTAGGCTGGGACAAAGTCTCCCGTAGGCTGGGTCAAGAGATGGTTTCAGTGCGCCCTATACATGTAAAGCCTAGTTCTATGAGGGAAAGTAATAAGAAATATGAATGTTGAAATTACGGAATGTATTGTAGAATAAGTTATCAATTATAAGTAACAATTAAGAAATAAATAATCTTTTAACAAGTAACGAAATGAAAGCATCATCATTGATCTTACTTATTTATTGTTCTCTTTGAGTATCATTCTTCTACAGATTCAGGTTTTAGTGTTTCCTATAAGAAGGGGACATTACATCAATTAAGTAGATTGGCCTATAATAGACCCTCGTAGGCTGATGAGGTTGGATAGAGAGTCATTTGAGGGGAGTTTCTCCTTCAGTGGTCAAAGCTACGCAGGATTGGTGTTCGTTTGAAGTCTTTTGGACCCCGCATGCAGAACTTACTATTTATAGTAAGACAATGGGTGATCGAGATGGACCCCTGCTATTTTTAGAAATAAGGGTTGGTCATATGCAGAATCTTCATGCCAGTTTACAGTTCAGACGGTGTGCAGAACAGATGAGTAATAATGGCGATATTAATATTTATTTGGCTAAAATAAATATTAATAGTTTCGAGCTTATATTGTAAAGTTATAATATAATTTTATATTAGAACTTAAGTCACTTAAGTGAAGGGTCAAATTATCATAGATGGGGCCAAGTGAACAATTAATTTTAAAGAAATTATTTGTGCACCATCAATAAAAGTTTCTTTTAAAAAAATACTAAAAGTGGGAATATGTCTTTTATCCCACATTGGCCAGGAAAGTGTTGAACTCTCACAAGAAAAGAATAAAAGGAGACTTAAGAGCTCATTTTGGTATGCTCATGAAATATATATTTGATCATTGTGATTTTGAACTCTAAGAAGGGTTTACGGCTTTGCCATTGGAGAACGTAGTTCTTCTATGTGTTCATCATTTGAGCCAATGAAATACCTGGTGAATTTGATAATTCAGAGAGAATCTCATACAAAGGTTCTGATTGTGCTTCAACAATATTTATTTCAGCGTCCATTGAATTCACAAAAAATAAGGGTGAGATAAGTTGCAGCTGTGAATAGTAATTTGCTACAATGCGTTTGAATAGTGCATGTGAACAGTACCCGTGAATAGTGACGCGCTACAGTACCCGTGAATAGTAACGCGCTACAGTGTTGTCGTGAATAGTGAAATGCTTCAGCAAAATCCAATAAAAATCAGGGTCCATGTTGCTGCCATTATTTTTATTATGAAAAAATAATGTAATTTTCCCATCCTCTTGAGAAATAAAGATTCATTGCAGGAGTAGTTCAGTTGTTTTAAAATTTTCAGATTGTTGTAATTAGTTTCAGTTTTATGTTATTTGCTTTTTATGTCAATAATCCCTCAAAACACAAAAAAACAATATATCTATTCAAAACACTAAAACAAATTCAGACAGTGCATTCAGTAGCAGAACAGTATAGAAGCAAAGAACCAGTAGGGTTCTTACATTGGTATCAAAGCCACAATCCCGCCATCCTGAGGGTTTGGGAATTCATATGCAGCCACAGGAGGTTGGACCTCACAAATATTATACTCGCAGGAGAGCCCTACTTGAAGGTGAACAGGTTTTAGACAGGCCGCTGGTCACCATGGGTGACAGGCATGATGGTAGCCCCCCCAGAGGAACCAGGAATAACGAGGATCAGGAAACTAGAGAGTTTTTCAGGGCTATGGCTACAGGACAGCAGCAGGTGGCTCAGGCCTTGCAGGCACTCACCACCATGATTGAGCGCATGAACCCACAGGACAGACAAAATCAAGAGCAAGGGGATAACAGGAGTGCAGTGGGATCACCTAGAGCTCATAGGACTCATTCCAGGACAGCAGATAGGCCTACTCGTCCTACCTTCATTAGAGATGAGCCTGAGGTAGCACCGACAGAAGAAGCAGGAGAGGAGATGTTCGCAGATATTCTCATGGCTGCAAATGACGAATGGGAATTATTAGCTCCACAGGTGCGTGAGAGAATGACATTTGAGAGGTTTGTTAATCAGAGGAGAGAGCATTACAGGGCAGCGAGACAGGATAGGAGACCTCATGGCCAGAATAATGAATTAAGGAGTGCTACAAGCAAGCTTTCCTTGACTACATTCGAAGGTAGTAGTAGAATGACAGCGCAGGCTTGGATTCACAAGCTTGATACCTTCTTAGCACTGAGACCTATGACAAAAGTGGAGGCAATAAAATATGCCACGCTACATTTAGAGGGAGCTGCACATGATTGGTGGTACCATGGGATGGTTACCCTTCGGCATAACCAAGTGACTTCATATCAAGACTTCGTGGACAGGTTGGTAGAGAGGTTTGATAAGAAGGATCCAGAAGTCTAGTTCAGGGAGTTGGCACAGTTGAGACAGTCAGGCGGATTGGAGTATTTCATTAGTGACTTTCAGAGGCTATCCGTTATGGTGCCAGATATCTCAGATAGGAGATTGGTTGTTTTGTTCACTGAGGGATTATCCGAACCACTGAAGGGTTGGGTAAAAGCCTTTGATCCATTCAATTTGCAAGAAGCAATTAAGAAGGCTAGAAGTATGGAACAGGCAGCCCCAATAAATAAATTTCAGTCAAAGGGTGCATCATCTAGCAAAGATAACAAACCATTCTTCAAGAAACCTGAGAGGAATGAAACAAAGGCTGAAAATAAAGATAAATCATTCGCTCCCTTGGATAGAGAGACATTGAATGATTTAAGGAAGAAAAAACTTTGTTTTTATTGCAAAGGACCCTATGACATGAACCATGACTGTCCTTTGAGACCAAAGGGGAAAGCAAACAGGGTTATGTGGGCTTACTATGAGGATTCCGATTCTGAAAATTCGGACCAGCAAACTGAAAATGAGGAATCCAATGAACAAAAGGAAAGTTTAGATGATGAAAAGCTCAAGCAAATGTCTTCCGATGAAGAGAAGGTGGAAGGTAGGCTTAAGGAGGCCCGTCTCACTAGTGTGCAGCAGGAGGGATCATTTAGAATGAGAGGAGTGTTGGCTGGACAGTGAGTTATTACATTGCTAGATATAGGGGCCACGCATAATTTCATTGATTCCAAGTTGGTTAAGAGACGTGGGATCCAGACTGAGCAGTTTGAGGGCTTGAGAGTGAGGGTAACTGATCGCTACATCCTTAAATGCGATAGAAAGATCACAGGTTTACCATTGAAAATAAATAACTTTGAATTCAAGGCTGAATTTTATGTGGTTAACATGGGTGACACAGATTTAGTACTAGGCATGACTTGGTTGCATGATATTGGAGAGTTCACTCTCAATTTGAGAGAAATGGTGATGAAATTTCAGAATGATGGTAAAACTCACATACTTAAGGCCATTCGAGACAGTGAGTTCAAGATGATGTCTTGCAGGCGCATGGAGAGTTTGTTGCGTCATGACCAGGTTGAGTGGGCAGCCCGTTGCACGTTGATGCCATCACAGGGGTAGCAAGAATCAAAATACCATCCAGACATACAGGAGCTAAGAATTAAGCATTACAAGGTTTTCAGTGATATTCCACCAGGTAGACCTCCAGATAGAGGTATTGAGCACATCATTGAGTTAGAGGAGGGTGCTAAACCCATCATGATTACACCCTACAGGCATCCGAAGAGATTGAAGGATGAGATTAAGAAAACCATCAAGGAGCTACTTGCTATGGGGCATATTAGACCGAGTAAATCTCCTTTTGCTTCTTCTGTGGTTTTAGTGAAGAAGAAGGATGGTACTCTTAGGATGTGCATTGACTACAGGGTCCTGAACAGAAAGACAATTAAAAACAGATACCCCATCCCACGGATTGATGAGTTGTTAGATGAACTACATGAAGCATGTTTCTTCTCCAAAATTGATTTGAGATCAGGCTATCATCAGATCAGAGTTAGAGAGCAGGATATAGAGAAGACAGCATTCAGGTGTCATTGTGGCCATTTCGAGTTTGTAGTTATGCCATTTGGGCTAACAATGCTCCAGCTACCTTTCAGTCCACGATGAACAGGGTCTTTCAGCCTCAGTTGAGGAAATTTGTATTGGTCTTCTTTGATGACATTCTTGTGTATAGTAGAACATGGGATGAGCACTTGCGACACTTGGATTCAGTGTTAAGCATTCTGAGCAGGGAGTCCTTGTATGCAAAGGAGTCCAAATGTGATTTGGGATTATCTGAATTATTATATCTGGGGCACATTATTAGTGCACAGGGGGTACACATGGATCCTGAAAAGATTCGTGCTATTGTTGAGTGGCCTACTCCAGTGAACCTTACACAGTTGAGGGGATTTTTGGGCTTGTGTGGGTTCTACAGGAGGTTTGTTAGTGGATATTCCAGGCATGCAGCACCCTTGACGGATTTGATGAGAAAGGGGGCTTTCTTGTGGTCTCCTGAGGCACAGGAGTGTTTTGATAAATTCAAGGAGTTGATGACTTCTTGTCCAGTGCTAGCATTACCAAATTTCAGTAAGCCATTTGAGCTTCATTGTGATGCATCTGGTGAGGGCGTTGGAGCGGTGCTTATGCAAGACAAGCACCCGATTGTGTATGAGAGTAGGAAGCTTAGGGGACCTGAGAGGAGCTTCAGCATTTATGATAAGGAAATGTTGGCCATAATGCATGCTTTGGCCAAATTTAGGCAGTATTTAGTAGGCAATAAATTCAGCATAAAAACCGACCACAATAGCTTGAAACATTTCCTGGGGCAGCGAGATCTTAATGACAGGCAGCAAAAATGGGTAAGTAAATTACAGGCATATGACTTTGATATTACCTATTTCAAGGGGACACAGAATGTAGTAGCAGATGCCTTGTCACGAAGACCCCACTTGAGCTTGATGACCGATATTTTAGAGGACTGGAGACATTTGATCCTTGCAAAGTATGCAAAGGATACATGGGCATCAGGATTCATAGATGGATCGGTCCGGGATAGTGATTTCACCCTTGTGAGTGAGCTCATCATTTACAAAGGGCACATTTATTTGGTGCCAGGGTCAGAGGTGAGGAGGATGGTGTTGAGAGTTTATCATGACTCACCTATGGCAGGACATCTAGGTTTTTATAAAACCTACCGGCAGATTCATGAGCGTTTTTCTTGGAAAGGGCTCAAAGCTGAGGTGTTACAGTATATTAAAGAGTGTCCTACTTGCCAGCAGAATAAACAGGAGCACTCTTATCCAGCCGGTTTACTTCAGCCACTTTCGATTCCTAACAGGAAGTGGGAGTGTTTGTCCATGGACTTCATCACAGGACTGCCGAGAGCCCAGGGCAAAGACTGTATATATGTTGTTGTTGATCGGCTTACGGAGTTTGCCCATTTCTTCCCGATCACTGCTACATACACTGCTACGCAGGTGGCAGATTTATTCTTTAGAGAGGTATTCAGGTTGCATGGGTTACCTCGGAGCATCGTCAACAACAGGGACAGCAAGTTTATGAGTCACTTCTGGCAAGAGTTGTTTAGATTGTGCGAGACAGAGCTCACTCCGAGTACTAGCTACCACCCCCAGACAGATGGTCAGACAGAGATAGTGAACAAATGGGTCGAGGGATACCTCAGGAATTACATAGCAGGGCAGCAGAAGGCTTGGGTTAAGTGGATATATCTATGTGAGTATTGTTATAATTCCACTTATCACATGTCTATCCAGATGTCACCATTCATGGCATTATATGGATATGAGGCATCCAGTTTCATGGATTTGTTGCTATCAAATAGTAGAGTGCCTAGTGCTGGAGACTTTATACAGGAGAGCCAGGACATCGTAAAGGCTCTTAAGGAGAATATCACTAAGGCACAAAATCAACAGAAGCAATATGCTGATCAGAAGAGGACTGAGCGGACTTTTGAGGTAGGTGATATGGTATATTTGATGCTACAGCCCCATAGACAGTCTACTCTCAGGAAGAGTGGAGCAAAGAAGCTCAAGCCACGATATTATGGTCCTTTCAGGGTGATCAGACATGTAGGCGAGGTGGCTTATGAACTAGATTTACCGACAGATAGCAGAGCGCACAATGTTTTTCATATATCTCGCCTCAAGAAGGCATTGGGACACCGAGTTGTGCCATCTGCAGTTTTATCACCCCTAGATGATGAGGGGAAGTTGATATTAGTACCTGAGGCTATCATTGAGTTCAGGGAGAGGAATTTGAGGAGGCGTACTATTAGGGAGTACTTGGTCAAATGGAAGGACATGCCGGTTGAGGATGCTACTTGGGAGAGCGAAGAAATTTTATAGCATCCAGAATTGAGATTGCTTGAGGACAAGCAACTTCAGGAAGGGCGGACTGTCATGTCCCCTTCTAGTTGACATTATGTCAATTAAGTAGATTGGCCTATAATAGACCCTCGTAGGCTGATGAGGTTGGATAGAGGGTCATTTGAGGGGAGTTTCTCCTTCAGTGGTCAGAGCTACGCAGGATTGGTGTTTGTTTGAAGTCTTTTGGACCCTGCATGTAGAAGTTACTATTTATAGTAAGACAATGGGTGATTGAGATGGACCCCTGCTATTTTTAGAAATAAGGGTTGGTCATATGCAGAATCTTCATGCCAGTTTACAGTTCAGACAATGTGCAGAACAGATGAGTAATAATGGCGATATTAATATTTATTTGGCTAAAATAAATATTAATAGTTTCGAGCTTATATTGTAAAGTTATAATATAATTTTATATTAGAACTTAAGTCACTTAAGTGAAGGGTCAAATTATCATAGATGGGGCCAAGTGAACAATTAATTTTAAAGAAATTATTTGTGCACCATCAATAAAAGTTTTTTTTTTTTTAAATATTAAAAGTGGGAATATGTCTTTTATCCCACATTGGCCAAGGAAGTGTTGAGCTCTCACAAGAAAAGAATAAAAGGAGACTTAAGAGCTCATTTTGGTATGCTCATGAAATATATATTTGATCATTATGATTTTTAACTCTGCGAAGGGTTTACAACTTTGCCATTGGAGAACGTAGTTCTTCTATGTGTTCATCATTTGAGCCAGTGAAATACCTGGTGAATTTGATAATTCAGAGAGAATCTCATACAGAGGTTCTGATTGTGCTTCAACAATATTTATTTCAGCGTCCATCGAATTCACAAAAAATAAGGGTGAGATAAGTTGCAGCTGTGAATAGTAATTTGCTATAGTGCATTTGAATAGTGCATGTGAACAATACCCGTGAATAGTGACGCGATACAGTACCTGTGAATAGTAACGCGTTACAGTGTTGTCGTGAATAGTGAAATGCTTCAGCAAAATCCAACAAAAATCAGGTTCCATGTTGTTGCTGCCATTATTTTTATTATGAAAACATAATGTAATTTTCCCATCCTCTTGAGAAATAAAGATTCATTGCAGCAGTAGTTCAGTTGTTTTAAAATTTTCAGATTGTTGTAATTAGTTTCAGTTTTATGTTATTTGCTTTTTATGTCAATAAACCCTCAAAACACAAAAAAAACAATATATCTATTCAAAACACCAAAACAAATTCAGACGGTGCATTCAGTAGCAGAACAGTATAGAAGCAAAGAACCAGTAGGGTTCTTACACAAGATTACCCTCTTTGATGATTTTCAAGAAGCATCCCAAGGAAGTTGTTGCTTACAATCATCTGATAGTCTTTTGTACTCATCAGATACTTCCTTCGATCCAACTTCTCTTTAACTGCTCTTTCTAATTCATCTTGACTTTGCCTAAAAGAATCACATAGAACATTTGTCTCACTTCTCCTCTTAAGAGATGCCATAATCTAACAATCACTGAACAACCTCTTTCCACTGCCACACTGAACAACATGCAAGTGCTAATCACTCACATGCAAGGCTGGAAACTGACTTGCTCAACTGAAAGATCTGCAACAAATTAGCTCCCCAGCAGGCTGACAAGAATATACACGCTCTGATACCACTGTAACAATCTACCCCCAAATTTTTTTTTTAAAATGTAAACAATGATAATCAATGCTAGCACAATATTGCATCCAACTAAATGACCTCCACACTTCTGATCACCAAGATCCCAAATAGGGCGAGGTGAGAGCATACAGTGCTTTGGTTAACAATAATAGCCTTGCAATGAAAATAAATATAATCATCTACTATAAAGCAGGCATCCACTTATGCAGTGGGAATTCACCACTTATTCAGTGGGTAGAAAGAACATGAAAGGAAAGATCCAATTCTCCACACTGGCGGTTGAACCATCCAGGGGTTAAAATGTGTTTTGCAATATAAAGAAGGAATACAGTGATATCAGCTATGTAATACATTATACCATCATGGTATCAATGCTTGAGCCTTGCTTCATACTAATACCCTGCACCAAAAAGAAGATCAATTTGCACCAAGACACATAACCAGCTGGAATCACCAACTTGATCATCAATATTAGCATCATATAAATTCTAGGCATTAACATGGTAATCTACATCAGCCATTGGCACATTCTAATATCATGATATCAAGCTGTTCATAATAGAAGTAACACTTTAAATCCCTGCCGATTAGGACTATGCTACAGAAATAATTCTTTCTGTGTTGTTCGGCTACCTGTAGCATGATATTCTCACATACAATGCACATAAACATCAATATTCAATTCCAATCAGCCTGCCACTATTAACAAACATTCATCAACACCTCTGAATTAAAAAAGACAACCATAAAGTGAACATTCTATTCAAAAACTCAAACACTCTTCACACAAGTCCATACAGCCTGATTGGTACGGACTTCATCCAAACTTCACATTCTTTGCCCAAATCTCAAGGGAATAAATCTGCATATAGTTACCAATATCAGACAAAGATACTAGAGTCATAATCAGCCCCAAACAAAGAGTGGTAAGCTCAAAACAAAAAAAAACCCCTTTATTTCGTACGGACTCTCCTGTACGGATATGCTGAGAAGGAATGATTTCCACCTTAGAAAATTCTGAAATCTCAGGGAATAGCAGCGCCTGGGTATGGAAATAAATGCCCAATCATTAGTTTTAATCAAAACATTATTCAATATTCACCATAAGGATTTACTCTCACAGCAAGGTATGGCCATGAGGTGTACGGCCTGCTCCAAATCACTACAAAACTTCACAAAAAACCATATAACCTGCTCAGAAATTTGTCTTAATATAGAACAATAAGATTAGAATCAGCAGCATGAACTTCCAACGAAAAACAAATACAAGGAACCCTTTCTAAACACATCAAGACCTCACAAAACCTACATTTCTAACTCAAAAAATATACTTCAATATCACCTCTCAATTTAATCATACAAACTCAAATGATCAACACCAACAATAAACCATAACTCCATGAAAGAACAATGGCAAATTCTGTATGAGCTTGCTCCAAATCCGTCCTCAGCACAATGGTGATTCCTGTATGAAACCACACCCAACCTCTAAAGGGTTTTCGTCCTCAAGAGCATTCTACAAGAGGGTTTTTGTCCTCAAAAGAATATGGAAGAACTCACAGGTTTAATCCATCTACAAACAAAATCAAATCCATAACATAACATAACCCTTCCAAATGAGAGCTCATTCTCTTTTATAAGGCACTGGAGGAGTTACAAAGGAAATGAATTATTTTTTGAAAATAATAACATTTTCCTTCTAACTTAAATTATTTCTTTTTTCCTCCACTTAAGTGCTCACTTTTATGTGCCTAAATAAAAGAATATGTTTTCCCCTTTCAAATGAGTTATAACACTTAATAATATTTTAATTATTTTCACCCTTATGAGCTTAAGTAAAAATAATAATTAAAATAGCTCATTAAATATTAAATTTTGTGGAAAATCCCAAACGAGCTCCGAATGCAAATTAAACTGAACCAATATGCTCTGTAAGGTTTGGGATGTGCAACGATGCCTTCCGGGAGACTTTCCAAAAATAGACGACCTCTCCAAGAATCTTGGAGAGAAAAACTGGGACCCCGATCACACATCAGAAATCATCACTGTGAACCTGAACAACCACTGAGCTCAGTGCCAAGGCAATTATTCCATCAACACAAGGGAAAACCATATAACTGATCTGCAGACTGAACCATGACTACTCCAAGAACATTGGTGCCCTTCCCAAACATGTCGGATAGCCACTGAGAGACTAGGAACAAGCATAATGCGCACCAAATTCTATGCACCAAAAAAAGGGACATTACAATACACAAGCACTTCATGTGTAATGTCCCCTTTTTCCGAGTGATCACCTAACGGAGTCAGTTAGCCTATCCTATTCCTGTAGGCTATGCTGGAAGGGCTAGGGAATAACCTAATTGGTTAAATACTATATTTAACCAATTTTATTGGGCCAAATTGAGATGAGAAATGACTTCTTATTTTTTTGTGAGCCTATTGGTGAAATAAAAATAAATAAAGAAAATTGCCCAAGAGGTGAGCAACCTAGGAGAGAGAAAAAAGAAAATAAAAATAAAAGAAAAGAACACTCAGGGAGGTTGGCCAGGTGAAAGGAGAAAAGGACAAATAAAAAATAAAAATAAATGCCAAAAGGAGGTCGGCCACGTTTAGTTTGGGCAATTATTGGCTATAAAAGCACATTTGGAGGTCATTTTCATCATTCATTCACATCTGATTTATTCATTGAGTTTTTACTCTTGGCTGCACTTTTAGTTCAGCATATTCCAAGGACGAAAACCCTTAAGAATATTTGGTCGGTTGGACGAAAACCTAACTCATCTTGAGGTGGATTCACATGGAGTTCACACTTGCACTTCATTGGAGATTTGGAGGATTTCTTGAGCATTCACGCCATATTCTTTGGAGCAGATTTGAGCGCCTATTTTGGAGATATTTGGACGAAGATTGTTGCTAGGGTTTTGCCCTAGGTTGTGCGCCACTTCCCAAGGAGGGCAATTTCATTATTTTGAGTCATTTTGTTATTCCATGGTATGTATAAACCTAATTTTAGGTCAGACTTGTATGAGCAGAAATCGGGGCATTGTTTGGCATGTTTGAGCCCATGAATTTATTGTAAATTCAGTCCAGAAAATTCAGATTTGTAGCAGCAAACTTTTTTATTCAAAAATCAGATTTATTGGACCTATGTTTGGCTCTTGGATGGTTGAATTTCATGGTTAATGTTATCTACATGTTTGACATATTTTTATGGATGGTTGGCACATGTTTATTCGCTGCCCATTAGTGTTTATACTTCAGAAATAAAATCAGAATTCAGTCCTAGGATTTGAGCAAAAAACTAAATCAGAAAATAGCAGAAAACTAAATCAGAAAATTAGGGCAGAAATCAGAAATTTTAGGGCAGATCCTATTAGGGATATTTCAGTAGGATCAGAGCTTTGATCTTGCCAGCCTAGAGGGTTTACTATGGCCAATGTTGACTTACGAATCCTGAGGATAAAGAATATATCATATATAGGAGAAGACAGCAGTTGGGTGGTTCAGATTTTGAAGGAGAAGACACATGGGTGATAGGAGTCATGAAGAGCCTAGCACTAGAGACATTCTCAATGACCTTGCTAGAGGACAGCGTGATCTAATGCAGACTCATGTCCCAATCTTTGCGGCATAATATGGGTAACAACAATAATGCTAGGGACAATCAGCCTGTAGGAGGAGACAATGGAAATAATGGAGAAACTAGCAATTCCGGTAATGACAACAACAATCACACTAGAGCTACTCAAGCTTCAGTCATGAGGCTTCTTATGCCTACTTTCTTGGATCAGCTAGGACCACAAGATGGTGGACAACCGGTTGCCGGTGAGAGCTCCAACCATTATATGAGGGAATGGCAATCCCTAGGTAATGAATTTCAAGATGCTATGTGTTGATGTGTTTTCCTTGCACATGCAAAGTAGAATAAAATACTCACATACTCTATTCTCTCTTGAACAAAATCACTCAAATGCTAAACCAGGTGATCAAATGAGTAGATTCCAAGGTTCCTTTTAGTTCTTTGATGTTGCGACTTCGGATAGCTTAGTGATGATAATGTGATGTTTGCTGTTTTTTTAACAAAGGGACTTACACAAATGTTCAACAATCAGGAAATTTGTTCTCTCGGACACAAGGTGATGTTGTTTCCTCCAAGGTTCTACACTTGATAGCTTACGATATGGCGCTGAAGTGCTTGTTCCTAATCCTAACAAAGTATATGAAAATAATGCAAAAGAGAAAGGGTTCAGGAAATTCTAATCTAGATGCAAGTAACTATCATTAGTTCATTGAAATCCTAACCACACTCTGCTTGGCCATGAGACAACAGCTACGCAAAGGTGATGCAATCTTCTAAGGAAAGTGAAAGGTTTTCAAATTACTTATTAACTTCCACAAACATGAAGATGAATGAACGTAAGATAATCGAAGTTAGGCTTGGATGAAGTTCAGACTAACCATGCACTACAACTTGCCATCGACAAATTATAAATGGTATGAACTTATGAGGATTTCAATTATGAATTAACAACAACCACTTCCATAAACATAAAATGAACGTGCTAAAAAGTAATCTAAGTTAAACTTCTGCTATGAGTGAATAATTATGGAAACCATGCAACAATCCAAAACAATACAAGATCACCATGAAAAACTCAACAATGAACTTGAATCTATTTCGGCAAAGTTTTGGCAACAATTTCTCAAGTCTTCCCCCCTGCAAATGAGAGGAGAGGGGGGCTTTTATAGCCTCCAAATTACAATCAAGGGCCAAGATTCAACTAAGAGATCAATGGCTCACAATGAGACAACAATGCTCATAATAAATGCCAAATACATGAGAAGAGGGCATGTGTGCAATAGCCAACTAGACTCCCACTAAGGAAGCCTCTAGAAGATGCCTTTCTTATCATCCCCCTTTTAGAGAAGATGCATTGAATCTGGACACTATTTCAACAATCTCCTGCATTGGTACACTTGGCAAACTCTGGATGGTGCCTTCAATGATCGCCAACTCACTTGTGCTTGTGGAAAGAGTCTCTTCTCAATCCGTCATCAATGATCGAAACGCACCCATGGAAGTAGAAAGTGTATGCGCGTCCTCTAGGTGCTCCTCCAAGATGGCATTAGTACTCCTAAAGTAGCGAGCGTGCATCTTTTTCCTTAACTCTGTCACACCTACATCCCCTTTATGATCAAATATCTTCTCAATTGACATGACGACCTTGTCATAGACATCATGGAGCACACCCTTTGCATGAACAACTTCACCTTCAATTCCTTCCAAAAGTCGATCTCTTGCATTCAAAGTGCAATACCAAAGGGAGAAATCATATACAGAACCTAGTTCAATCACTTGGTCGTCCTCTAAAGCTTGCCTCGGAGTTTCCATCAAAATCTTTAGTTGTGGCATGGTCTCATCCTTGACAACTTTGAACTCAGTGCATATACTGCAAACGGCTTGGACTCTATCAAATAGTGAGGCGACTCTCCCATATGCCTGTACCACTTCCTCAATGAACTCATTTGCCTTGTCCTTATAACTTTCTAGCCATGCTTTTATTGCTTGAAACGTTGTTCTCATATCCTCTAGGTTTGCACTTGACTCACTTGACAGTAAGGCACATGGTGTAGCAATTCTTTCCTCTTGTCAAATAGGATCTGCCAAATGCATAATGTAACTGTTCAATTCCTTATTTTTTTTTTTAATCAATCCTTCTTCTCTTGTTCTCTATCCATTCTCTCCTTGATGACCCTGACTGAACCTTCAAGCTCCTCTACTTCTTGTTTCTTGGTGGTTTGGCCCAAGTCGTACGTCATCACCTCATAATCCTCAGGACTGATTTCATCTAATGACTTATCCACCTTTGGAATTGCAACTTGCACCTTTCTTGAACCAGAATTTTCCCTAGTGATCTTGGATAACTTCTTCGCTCTCTTCTTTTCTTCCTTAATCTCAATCCTCTTCAAGAAATCCTCTGAACTATATATAGGCTCACTATCCACCACAGGTTTCTTCTGTATAGCTTCTCTCAACCATTCAGGTAATGAAGAAAGGTCTTCACTAGGCTCTCCAAGCTCTTGTACCTCTTGCTATGTGAGCAACATTTCCTTGCCGATTTCTTCCTGTGGGGGCTCCATGTCTTGGTCCTCCAAGTTATCCTCAATCATGATCATCTTCGGCTCCTTTGGAGGACTAAAAGGAACTACCTCAATTTGTTGTGTATGATAGGTAGACTCCAAAGACTCATTGATGCCCTTCTGATGCTGTGCCTTGGGAGTTACTTGGTCGTCCTTCCTTATTTCATCTCCCGCAACCGATGCCACATTTTGACCCGTGAAGAAATCAACTTCATGCATTGAAGAAGTACCGGCTGAAGGTGTACGAGTCTTGCTCTTCTTTTGTGTTGGCATGTCCTATGAGCTTTCTTGTTGCCTTTTCCTCTTTTTCATGGAGCTATCATTATGGCTTCCTTGCTCACTTTCTTCATCCTCCGACTCATCTGTGGTCTCATCCTCGGACTGTTGTGATCTTACACCTCCCATCAAATTGTATGACAAGGGTATGTTTTGCTCCTTCAATTTTCTTGTATGAAAATCTGTCCACTTCCTTGTATTGAAGATTACCCTTCCAATTAGATCATCATGATTTGTAACTTCTGGCTCAGACCAATTGAGTGGAGGAAGGGACTTGTGTTCTATTTCATGGTACGGCAAGAGAAGACAATTCCCATCATCTTCGAGCTGATCAGGAATACTAAATATTTCAGATAATCGCACCATTTCCAAAGATAACCTTGAAGACCTTCTTTTCCTTATATCAAAATCAACTGTTGTATTTGCCCAATGATCTTCTATGTCTACCCTATGCTTATATTTCTTGCCACAAACTTTCCTAATTGCATGGAATGGGTCGAAATTAGCCCTTGTTGAATTATGAAGCACAAGATTGTATTCTTGCAATTCCTCTAACGACTTCTCCGCCGCTTGCAATGATGCACATGACTCTTTCTTTCCTAATGCGACCGGAAAAGTAACTCCCGCCTTCTTTTTCTTCTTTTGAATCTTATCATATTCCAATAATTGTCTTGTAACCTCCAACAATACCATTTTATCAGTTGGGTACCTTGGTAGCCGGAAAGGATATGATGAAAAACCTTGTATTCGAAGGTAAGTGAACTTCGGGAACTGAATGAACCACAAACCATATTTGCCTATCAAGTTCATTGCTTCTTGTGACAACCTTTTGTGAGTGCCTCCTTGAAGTGTTCGCACAATATGCATAGAAAAGGCATCGTTGAACCTCTTGAAGTGTGCAATGCTTTCCAAATGCAACTACAGGTAGCACTTGTAGACTTTAACTTGCCCTTCCTTGTTGCCGACTGTTCCTCTAAAAGTCAATCCTGGATATCTCTCATTCCTTGCCAACATGTAGATGAGGTATGAAGTCATATAGAATGTCTTGGTTGTTTGCACATTCCTCAATTGCTCATCGATGTTGGCACTAATCAACCTTGGCCAATCTATCATCTTGGTTCTGGAGGCGATTTCTTCCATGAAATAGAACATCCAATATTCAAAGGTTGATGCTTGAGGTAAGCCCATAATTCTATTTAGAAGCACAACCATATCACCATATTTCAACAAGAAGTCAGATTTGAGAAGTTGTTTCGGCAATTTGGTGGAATGATACTTGGGTTTCACCATCCAACTATCGTTGATGATCTTCTTGAAGTATTGGTCCCGGATTCATAATACTCTACTCCTTTCTCCTTGGTGGCATGTAAGGTAGGCTTGTATATTGGGATGCCAAAAGTGTCCGCAATTGCTTCCTTCTAAGGTATGCTAACACCTTGCCCTCGGATGTTCTTACTTGTCTTTATTTGGGGTCACAGTGCATAGCACATTCCAACACTAGCTCAGAGCAATGCATTGTAGGCGGGGAACATGCGGCTTGAACAATGTCATTTCAAATCATCCTCTTGGCTATCATTGAAGCATTGGGTGCATACAATCTTTTCTTGGCCTCTTCCAAGTTGATGTGGCCAAAGTTTGTGTCGGTCAAATTCCTCCATTTTGAAGTGATCTTCGTTTCCGGCAGCAATCCTTTGAATTCTCTCTTCATTTGAGCTCTTCTTGAGTTATCACTACCCTTAGCCTTCATCTCCTCCATTGACATTTGCCTAGCACATGAAAACACCTCAAGTTAGACAATAAAATAATAATCCTTTCCCTTAAATCAAAGGCACATGTCATGAGAGTTTTCTACATCCTAGTGCATGTGGGAAATTAGCAAGAAGAACAATGCACTCTAGTACACAATCTTTCACCTTGATATGCAAGAATAAAATCGTTTAATTTGACTCAAAACTGAAAGAAAGTACAATTAAGAACAAAACTTGCAGCAATATGTCATGAAATTTATTTCCAAGCTTGAAGAGTTTTGATGCAAACTTATAATTTCTGCTGTAATGAGTTTTATCTTTGCTGCAATCTGCTGTAATCTGCTCTTGTAAATTTGTTTTGAATTGGTGTTTGTGAAATGATTTTTTTTATTTGCCTTTTATACCTATTTCATGCGACCCACCAACCCAGGTCGGCCTCCTCAATGAATCTTCTCTTCTTTTTTTTTTCTTGTTTTTGTTTTTATTTTGAAACTTCTTATTTTCCTAGGCCGACCTCTCTCAAAGCTGAGCGCATTGGGTGGAGTGTGAAGAAATTCTTAAAAGGTGGAGCGCATTTGGCAAGTGGTAAAGAAAACCTTCTCCAAGGTGTGGCGCATATGACAAGTGACAAGGAAATCTTCTTGGTGAGCGCATGTTGAGGGGTGGCAAAGAATTTTACACGGTTAGGCGGATATGGAGCAAGAAGAGGAAATTTCCCATGCTGAAGAAATTTCCTAAGAAAGCGCCTTTGGCAAAGTAAGGAGAAACTTCATGCTTGAGGGCACTTTTGGAGCACGTCAAAGAAACTCTTCAAATTGAGCGAATTTCATCAAGGTTGAAGACACTCTCTGTGAGGGCGTACATGGAGTAGAGTCAAGAAATTTTCCTTGTGAGGGCGCATATGAGACTTGTTGAAGAAATTCCTTCATGGTGAGCGCACTTAGCATATGTTAATGAAATTTTCTTGAGGGTGGGCGCATAGGTTGAATGCTCACGAAATCTTTCAAGGTAAGTGCACAGGAGTGTTTGAGGAATTTTCTTGTGTGAGGATGCCTTTGCAAGGTGTTAGAGCAATGTTGCAAGTTGGATGCAAGATAAAGACACATAAAGACACTCCCCCAAAGAGCGCAAATAATGATGATTGAAGAAGTCTCAACCCAGAGTGCATTTGCAGATGCTTAAAGAAATTTTCATCATGAGGAGCGCACTAGATGGTGGATGAGGTTTTTCCCTGAGGTGGGTGCACTTGACAACAGGTGAAGAAATCTTCACCAAGTTGGGGCGCATTTGCAAGAGGTAAAGGAAATTTTCCTCAAGGCAGAGTGCATATGCCAGATGTTGGAGAAATTCCTCTTGAACTAGGGCGCATCTGACAAGAGATGGAGAAAGTTCACAAGTGAGGGCGCATATGCAGAAGGTAGAAGAAATTTTCCCACAAGAGGAGCGCATATGCCAATTGTTGAAGAAATTTCTTATACTTAGCCAAATTTTTAAACTTTTCTCCCATTTTTCACAATATCTTGGGTCATACCTTACAAATTTCCCAAATGATCACTCCATACTTACTCCTGAAAAAGGTCGAAGTTGAAGCTCCACTCCTCAGATTGACCTAGACTAGACCAAGATTGCCATGACTCCGCAAACCAAAAGCGAAAAGAGGGGTCCCCATTTGCTCAATGGGGCGATGTGTGATGAGGTCACAACACTATGTCTCTACAAGATTTTTGTCAATTGAAGTACAGGAACAGGCCTAGAGCTGAAAGGAATCACAATCATGATTTGCAAAGAAAGTTGGGAAAGGTAACTATCACTCCCCTTGATGGTTCAAGTAGATGCACGGCCCGTGCATGGATTCAAAAGATGGATAACTATCTCACCTTGAACCCTATGTTAGAGAAGAAAGTAATTCAATTTACTACTCTACACTTAGAGGGAGATGCACAAGATTAGTGGTACAACAAGATGATCACACAAGGTCATAGCCTTGTTACTTCTTATGTTGATCTTAAACAAAGGTTGATTGACAAGTTAGACAAGACTAATCATGAGCAATACTTCCGTGAGTTAGCCCAACTCAAACAGAAGGATTCCGTGGATGCATACGTATCTGAGTTTCAAAAGCTTGCAGTCTTGGTTTCGAATGTTTCAGAGAGTAAGTTGACCTATCTCTTCATCAAAGGTTTGGAGGAGCCTCTTCGTGGTTTGGTGAAAGCACTAGATGCACCTTCACTGCAGGATGCTATCAAGAGGGCTAGAGGTATGCAATTTTCAGCACTATCCAAGCCAAAGTTTCAAAGCAAACCCTTCTCTGCATCAATAAAGGATCATAAGGAAATTTTTAGGAGTGGCCCAGAAAACCAAATCTAGACATAGAAGCCAAGAATGAGCTGAGGAAGAAGTTGTGCTTCTCAAGCAAGGAACCTTGGGAGCCCGGTCATAGATGCCTTGGGAAAGGCAAAGCTCATTACATAGAGATCACTTCTGACATTGAAGATGGAGTTCAAGACACTTTCAGATAGTGATAATGGGAAGCAGCAGTTGGAGCTTGATGCTAAGACTACCGATACTATGGCACATGGTACCATTGCTTTTCTATCAGGTGTTCCTAAGTATCATTCTTTTAGAGTGAGGAATTGTGAAGGGGCATCAGGTCTCATGTTTGGTTAACAGTGGTGCAACACATAACTTCATTGATGAGGATTTGGTGGTAAAGAGAGGATGGCAAGTAGAAGATTTTCCTGGATTCAGCATCATGTTGGCAGATGGATTCAAAATGAGATGCACTAAGAAGATTTCACAATTGAGCATTCAACTGGATAATTATACATTTAGTGATGAATTATATGTTGTGTGGATCAGTGAGACCGATATTGTGTTGGGAATCCAGTGGTTACATTCACTTGCCTAGTATATCCATGATTTCCAAAAGATGGAGTTAGAGTTCACATCCAATGGGAAGCAAATAGTGTTGAGAGCTATAGATAATGGTGCACCAAGCGACGTGATAGCAAAGAGGATGGAGGTTTGGAGCAGCCTTGGGACAAATGTTATAACAAGTAAGGCATGTGATTTTCAGCAGGATACACTTCTTGGACCAGCACCTAATGATGAGCATCCAACAATGGAAGAAGATGTGTATGAGATCTACGAAGACACCACCAAAAGGTATGAAAAAAATGTCGATTCTATGACTGTGAACAGCAGTCCATTATCTTCACATGATTTTGTTAATCATAAGGTGATAGATAAGTTCTATGTGGATAACATTAGTAAGAAGCACTATCTTGTAGATAATCAAGATTTGATAGCTAAGCATGAGATAGCGTTTTTGGATCCAAGCTACATACAAGCTGATTTTGAAAATCATGGCATAGAGGATGTTGTGAAGACTCAAAACATGTGTGATGAATGGCTAAGGAGGGCTAGGGAAGCCAATTTGTTAGTCACTCAAGAAAAACAACACCTACAAGAGATTAAGGAAAAATTTGTTCACATGGATCATGAAAGGACACAATTAGATGCATTTCTTCATCAACCTTCAGTACTCCAAAGGGAAGAAACTATGATGGTTGAGCATGAAGAAAATCAGATTTGCAAGATGAACCTTTTGAGAGGTTTATGCATATGGATTTTGGGTTTCAACTGGAATGTAATCCAAGGCATGAAGGTATTCAAGAGAATAGAGAAATTTCAGATTTGATACAATGGTTTTCATCTTACACATTGACGTTTGGTAGCTGCCCTACATTGTTGATCATGAAATTTTCAGACTATGCATTAATGTTTGCAGCTGATTGAATAGATTTGTGTGCATGGGATTGTCACTACAGCACTTGGAGGTTGAATGATGATGAGATCTTATCAATTTATGACAACGGAAGCATTCCAAGGATGACGATGGATCTGATTTTCAGTTTTACTAGTGCTGTCCGTATTTGTACCAGCAATCTAGAGAGGATATGCATGTTTTGTTATGCACTCATGATGAACACCTTTCAAGTCCATAGGAAACAATTCAGATTTAGATGGATAGCTTGTGATGGTGACTTGATAAGAGACACTTATCCTTTTATTTTCAGTTTATATGATGGTGCAATAATTTGGGATCCAAGCATTTGTATGATTGGTTGATTGTTTCACAATGATTTGTTGGATGACAATTGTATCAGAGTGGAGCAGCGGAAACTTGATGGGTTGCTTCACAATGTTTGGTTGGATAACACTTGTATCAAAGTGGAGCAGTCGAAGGCTTGGATCAGGTGGTTGTATTTGGGGGAGCATTGCTATAATACCACCTATCACATGTCAAAAGGCATGCCACCTTTCAAAGCCTTATATGGATATGACGCTTTGTCTTTTGTAGACTTAACATTTGAGGTCAGAAGAGCTCCCAGAGTGAGAATTGATGCAGGATAGCCAGAACATGCACAAGACATTTGAGGTTGGTGATTTGGTTTTCTTGCTCCTACAACCATATAGACAGACTACATTGAGGAGTGGTGCAAGAAAGTTGAAGCCTCGCTTCTACGGCCCTTACAGGATGGAGAGTAAAGTTGGAGAGGTTGCGCATGAGTTGGAATTGCCGGAAGGTAGACAAATTCATAATGTATTTCATGTATCTTGCCTCAAAGGGGCAATTGGACAACATACTACTTCTTCTCCAGAGATTCCACCAGTGAATGAGGAGAGGAAATTCATACTTGTTCCTGATAATATGTTTGGATATGAGGGGGCGCAAGTTGAGGAGCAGGGTGATCAAGGAGTATTTGATTAGATCGAGAGACTTGCCACTTGAGGATGCTACTTGGGAAGGTGAATAGATTCTACAGCATCCAGGCTTGCAATTGCTTGAGGACAAGCAATTCCGGGAAGGGAGGACTGGAATATCCCCTTTTTTTTAGTGATCACCTAACGAACGAAAACCTTAGGAATATTTGGTGGGTTGGACGAAAACCTAACTCATCTTGAGGTGGATTCACACAGAGTTCACACACTTCATTGGAGACTTGGAGGATTTCTTGAGCATTCACGCCATATTATTTGGAGCAGATTTGAGCGCCTATTTTGGAGGGATTTCGACGAAGATTGCTGCTAGGGTTTTGCCCTTAGTTGAGTGCCACTTCCCAAGGAGGGCGATTTCATTATTTTGAGTCATTTTGTTATTCCATGGTATGTATAAACCTAATTTTAGGCCAGACTTGTATGAGCAGAAATCTGGGCATTGTTTGGCATGTTTGAGCCCATGAATTTATTGTAAATTCAGTCCAAAATAATCATATTTGTAGCAGCAGACTTCTTTATTCAGAAATCAGATTTATTGGACCTGTGTTTGGCTCTTGGACGGTTGAATTTCATGGTTAATGTTATCTACATGTTTGGCATATTTTTATGGATGTTTGGCACATGTTTATTGGCTGTCCATAAGTGTTTATACTTCAGAAATAAATTGAGCAGAAAACTAAATCAGATAATTATGGCAGAAATCAGAAATTTTAGGGCAGATCCTATTAGGGATATTTCATCATGTCAGTCACTTCTTTCTATTATAGGAAACCTAATTAATCTAGCAGCTCATGTGCATTTGTGAGTAGGCCTCATGCAACCTCCCCTCTACATTACATTATTAGTCTTCCACCAACTTTAGAAAATAATCTCCCAAGCTTTTTGCCCAATAAATTTCTAGTGGCCTATTAGACCTTTTTCTCCTAATCATTGAGGTTGTAACAGTACTGAAGTTAGGTTGTTTAAAAAACTACTTAACTTTTCTAGAGAAAACCAAACATGAGAAGAATAGTTCAAGGTCAAAGCAACAACAATTCATATGTGCTGGCTACACATAGACCACATACATGGATTAATGATAGTAAAGTGAAGCCACTAATAAAAGAAAAGGACAATTGTTTTTTCCAACATCCAAGAAATGCACTCTTCAGATGCCCCATTTATTATGAGATTTGTGGGAGATATTACTGCCTATACAGAGACTCAAGCAATAATCTCTCTACTTTCTTTAGATATTCAAACCAGCGGTGTTTGGCTCTTTATCTCCAGGAGGCCATCACCCTTTGGCACAAATCCTTACATGCAACTTCTCAAGATTCTAGAACCCACAAGTCGATCACCTCCTTTCAGCACATCCAAGAGACCGGTAGCCCTAACATTTGAATACCATTACTTCTCACATAGGCCTATGAGACAGCATCTCTCATAGCTTCTGCCTCAACAGATTCCCCCTCAACATCATGGTCCTGTTTCTTCCGGACAACACGACTCATCTTCCTCTCGTCAACTTAGATCTTCTCCTCTCCGACCACCTCTCCAGCCACAGGGGCATATGCATATTACAAGTTTTTTCACTATTACAAGTTCTACTTCAGCCTTGGATGCTAGGTGTGATCCTATTGGAGGTGCCTCTCCTGGTCTTCGGCATCCCCCGATGAGCATTATCAAATCTTGTATCAGTTGCTTCACAATGATTGACAATGGCACTAGTGACTCCATTTCTAGTCCAAACAGTGATACTTGATGATCTTCAATTTTCCTCTATGACTGATCTCTACTCTTTATGGTTTTTGTTCCCCTTTCTTGGCTATTTATACCTATTTCTTGACCACTTGTTTTGGTGGTCCCCTGTTATTTTGTATTTTCTACATTATTCTTCCCCTTGGTGGGACCTTTCTAGGTTTCTCTTCCTAGATCTCTCTATTGTATATTGTTGTTCTCTCGAGTCCAATTGACCTCCTTTTGGTCACCCATGGACATTAATATAATTTCTTTCTTTCTTTCTTTCTTTCTTTCTTTCTTTCTAATAGTTCCAGTTGCCCTAAAAATGATGAGAAGGCAAGAGCATCACAACAGATATAAGTTGTTATTAAGAAGCAAAATTAGTAGATTTTAAACTATAATCTTGCAACGAAACAAACTAACTTTACACCACCATGCACAGTCTATTTATTGAATGATTACCAACACATTTTATTACACATATTATCATTTAAGTACTTTTCAACAAGGTTGCATTGTACACACAATGGGGTCGATAAAGTGAATCCAAAATATAGAAATAAAAAACTAAGTGAAAAAAAATAACTCTAATATGCATCAAATATAAATTAGATAGAAAATATCAAAAATATTAGAATAAATAACCAGAATACATCCATAACATGAACAAAGGCCTATGAAAAACTTAAAATGTTAGGAGTCAATATATTAAAAGCACTTTTCAAACTGGTAAATTGTTATTGCTGGAGCATAGAGTGTTGTATAAAACAACACAATTAAATGTCATGTTATTTGAGAACCTCAAATTCACATTTAGAATGCGTTTGTTAAAATGCTAATTCTTGCATACATCTTTGCTTTCAATTTGGAGGTTGTAACAAAAACATTTTGCACCCTAACAGCATTAATGATCTAGATCAATTGTTCTAGCATTATAATTGAATCGATGCAAGATACGTAAGCTATGTTGGAAATATGCAGCCATAAAGACTATTTCCTCATAACCCTGTGAGAGATTAATGTGCAAACAATAACCAAAAATCCATGTGCAAAAGAATAGACAATCATATCATCAAAGGTGACACAAGATATACCCTAGGAAAACCCTCCATGAGGGAAAAACCCAGTCTCCAAAAGCATCCATTTCTCATGTATTATTCAACAATAAACATTACAATACTTATGTAGAGTCTCCATGAATACCTCTGAAGCATCAAGCTCTCTACCTGCACTCTATGTGAACAAGCATGTAACCACACATCAAATGTCATGCTTCAAACCCTCACAAATGCAACCTGCAAGAGATGCTAAATCAAGCTAAACCCAACCAACAGCCAACAAGACAACCAACCAAACTCAACAACTATCTGTGTGTTTGCTTTTATAAAGATAAGCTCACACAAATACAATATATGGTATGGTAAAACCATCTTCCCCAAAACCATGAGTCTACAAAACCATTGACCCCCACATTTAATTATTGGTACTAAGTTTTCCCAATAATTAAATAATTATAAATAAATAATTAATTACTTTGTGTCTCACACACATAAAATAATTAACCCAATGTTACAACAATTACAAGTGACACCCTATGTTCCCCGGGACGCGTCCCCTGCCTTTTTTAAGGTGTACCCGTCCTGGGGACGTGGGGACGGCCAGAAAACGTCCCCTGACCGTCCCCGTTTCCCCGGGGACATCCCCCCTTTTTTGCAGCCGTCCCCTACGGCCCAACAGCAACCAAGCATAAAAAACAAAAAAAAAAGTCACCAAAATAAAATTAAAAAAAGGGATGGGGGGGCCCACAAGGAACCCCACATCCCTCATAAACAAACCTAAACCTAAAAAAGACCTTATATCATCCAAAAACAAAAAACATAAACTTATTACCTCATTTTGGCACTCTTGAATAGCAGCTTGATGAGGAGCAATAGCAGTTGGAGGAGTGTAACAGCAGTGAAGAGAAGGCATTAGGGCATCAAATCATCGTCATTTAAGGTAAGATTGACATTCTTTGTTTTGTTTTCATATTCCTTTGTATTTTTTTTAGTTTTTTTTTCAATTTCAAACACATGGGGAGGGTTTTTAGTTTTGTTTTTTTTTTTTTTTTTTTTGCTTGCAGTTGTCTATTATCATTTTTTCAAACAAAAAACAATGAGCAGCAGTGACAATAGTGAAAGTTCTGAAAATGAGATTGAAATTCAAGTGCAACGGCAACCAAGTAGAACTAGAGGCCATAAAAGAGTGGGGGTTGTGCTAGTGGCAGTGGTACAACAAAAAAATGTGAGTTCATCCAAATCTAATCCATTTGAATGCCCCTCCAAAACACTTGCCACTCATGCAAAAGGCCCATATAATCCTAAAAAACCTCTCTTACAATTTGCAACCCACATAGACACTGACAAACAAAAGAATAATGGGGGGTCTAGAGTATGGCTTTGTCACATTTGCAATGAAACCTATAGGGGCAGCTATACAAGAGTTTATTCTCACCTTTTGCATTTAGGTGGAGTGGGGGTAAAAGGTTGTTGAAAAATTTCCCTAGCTGAGAAGGTCGAGGCAACTAGGTTGCACATGGAGAGGGAGGCAAGATCTAAGGGATTGTCAATGAAGAATATGCCTAGTATGTCTGAGTCATTGCCTTCACAAAGCCAAGTGGAAGAGGTTTCTAATAGGGGAAAGAAAAGAGCTACTACTATTGCAGGGTTGTTTAATGCACAAACACGAGAGGTGGCCGACTCTTCCATTGCTAAAGTTTTCTTTGCCCATGCCATACCATTTCATGTGACGCTCTCCCTATTTAAAACAAATGTTAAGAGATGTTACAGCTGTTGGTCCTTCATATGTCCCCCTTGGAGAACATAAGCTACACACCACCTTACTTGACAAGGAATATTCTCAAGTGAGTATCTTGATGGAGGACATGAGACAAACTTGGATTAAGGATGGCTGCTCTATTGTCATGGATGGGTGGACCGACATCAAACGTCGGCCACTCATCAATATCATTGTCACATGTCCAGCTGGCTCTTATTTTCTTAAAGCTATTGATTGTACAAGGAAGAGGAAGGATGCTCACTTCCAATTTCAGATTTTGAAGGATGCCATAGAAGAGGTTGGGGCATCTAATGTTGTCCAAGTGGTAACAGATTCAGCCCGTGTATGTAGGTCAGCTGGTTTGATAGTGAAGGGTGCTTATAAGCACATTTTCTGGACCCCATGTTGTGTTCATGCATTGAAAGACATTGGGAAGATTGCTTAGGTGAAGGAAGTGGTGGCAGAAGCTAGAGATATACAAATGTTCATTTGCAACCATCAAACCTCACTTGCACTTTTCAGGACTTTTTCGAAGAAGGAATTCCTCAAGCCTATGGAAACTAGATATGCCAACTATTTCATTTTGTTAGAGAGGATGGTTGAGGTGAAGGAGCCTCTACAATTATTGGTGGTTAATGCAGAATGGAATAGATGGCCAGAGTCAAATTCAGCTGAAGGAAAAAGTGTGAGGCAAAAGATCCTTGACAATGATTGGTGGTCCACAATAAGGTATGAAATTGAAATTTCAAATTGCTGATTTTCTTTTTATTTATATTATGATATTATCATTTTATTAAAAATTTAATTTTTGTTCTTAAATTGCTGATTTTTGTAACTTGTGTTCACTTGCAGCTATGTTTGCTCCTTCATTGCACCTGTTATGGATGTCATAAGATATGCTGACACAGACTCTCCTAGTCTTGGAGAGATTTATGAGACATTTGATAGCATGCTTGGGAAAATGAAGCAAGTCATTCAGAGCAAGGATCCTACTTTAGGATTTTATGAGGAGCATCTTAGGCCCATTGTGACGCGGAGGTGGGACACTATGAACATCACACTTCATATGGTAGCATGTAACGTCCCCATTTTAGGCAGTTGAGGTTTTTGGGTGGTTTAGCCTATTCCTGGCCCTCGTAGGCTAACGCAGGTGGTTAGAGGGCCTTGTTGGGCGGATATCAGTGTGGTTTCTTCTCCAGGGTTCAATGAGGTTCAGGCTTGGCCTTTGCAAAGGTTTCAGAACTCAATTTCTCATACTCACTATTTATAGTAAGTCATTCAATCAGGGTTACTATTTATAGCAGGGCACCTAAATGGGATATTTCAGCAGTGTCGATTCCGGTACTCAGTTGGCTTGGAGAAATAAGGTGTTTTGCCTAAGTTATGATGTTTAATTATTATTAAAGGTCGCTTTAATAATAATTAATATTTTAATATTATATTTTAATATTATATTTTAACGTTATATTTGCACTTTATGACTTGAGGGGTCATGTGGCATTTTAAAAGGGGGCCATTTCAATTTATTATTTATAAGGTCATATTTTAATATTATTAAAAGTGCAAATAAAATATTATTTTAATAGAGGAAGCTTCTAGATGGGCCGACTTCATGAGGAGAAAAAAAAAGTAGATTAAGAGGGTCACCCAAGCTTCATATCATCCAGGAATTGATATTTGTTTGAAGTGTTCGCTTGGAGAAGGACCCAGCTAGGGTTTCTGCCATTGTTGAGCCTTTGGGAATGAAAACTCTCATTGGTTGTGCAATTTTGAGGTTGTGAAACCATCAGCTGAGATTATTGCCAAAGTGTGGGCTTCATCCAGGAGTCCAATCTGTGCTTAAATTGGAGAAGAAATACAAAGAATACAAGGGGTTGATGCATATCTATTTGCAGATTGTAACGGTATTAAGGATTCATTGTGGAACATATTTATTGCTGGCTGCTACAGTACCCGCTACAGTAATCAGCCATGGAGTTCTCAGATTTTCATTGTTGGAGGCTTATGTAGACACCTTTTTATTCTGGGTATTTGAGGGATCAATTCTTCTTGTGAAGACAATCATTTCTATACCAGTTTGGAGGTGTTTCAAGGCTGCAATTAATTAATTCTGAGGACTGATACACTACAACAAGGGCGCCATTGGCAAGACATTTTTGTTCATATCTCATCATTGAAGCATCCTATGGTTCTGGGCATTGTTGCATTTTGATCCTTTGATCCGACCAATCATTTCAGGTGCCATAAAGTGGAGTTAAACAGCTGCATTTATTTTTAGTAAAGATTGCCAGGCAAGAGCAGGGGCCGTTGGTAGAGGGTTTCGATTTGGGCTTGGAAGGAGTCCATTTTCAGTGGGTATTGCTTGAATCTTCATCAGCACTTTGGGTGCCACTATCACCAGGTTCTTTTTGTAATTATTAGTAGTTTGCAGTGTTATCCCAAGCATATTGCTGTAGGTGATCATTGATATCAGACTTTGGCACTGTATTGAATAACCTTTGTAAACCAAGAGACTTGGTATTTCTTAATATCATTGTGTTCAGGGTTGCATCTAATAAAAGAGTTATCAATTGCATGCCATTTGTTCGATGTAATGTCCTTCATTATAGCATTCCTTATCAACATGTTAGGTTGCATGCCAATTGTTTACCATAATGTCAGTTGGATGTAAGTATACATTTGCATAGAGATTTATATGTAACTTTCATTGGAGATGGAATAGATGCATGCCAAGTGTTTGCATTAATGTCTTATTGCTGTAGGTGCACATCAGCGATCTTAGGATGCATTGAAAGTGTTTGGCAAAATGTCAATTGGTTGTACAAGTTAATTTCAGTCACTATATGTATGTAAAAAAAGTCAAAATCAGTTAGTTTATCATTCCTATTGCATTGTCAATCCATCTTACATCATTAGGAGTATTCCAAGACCCCATTTGCAGCATCAAAACTCAGCCAAACAAACAGAAATGAATATCAACAAAATTAGACCTTGCATACAAAGTGTTTGACAATATTCCTTGAGCTATAAATCAGCAGGTTGAGGTCAGTTTGAGCAAGTTATATTACACAGCATATGCTCTAAATCCCAAATGGTATGTTTCTAGACCTAGAAGAGTGCCTCCATCTCATGATGATGAGGTGAAACAAGGGTTCATGAGGGCCCTTGAAAAAATGTATACCGAGGAGGAGGCTTCTATACTTCGCTCACAATGGATGGCCCTTGTCAATCTACGTGGTCCAAACTTCAGCAAAAAAGAGGCGAGGTTGGATAGAGCTACATTAGTTCAAACTGACCCTATTGGATGGTGGATGGTGGATGGTGGATGTGGCATGGCACGGATGCACCATAATTGAGGACACTTGCCACTCGCCTCCTTGCACAGATTGTCAGTTCCTCTGTTACAGAGAGGAATTGGTCCACATATAGCTTCATTTAGTCAGTGAAGAGGAACAAACTTACCTCTAGATGATCAGAGAAGTTGGTGGCAGTGCATAGTGCCTTGCGGCTACAAGATCGACAGAGACCTGAGTATCGTCAGACTCTAGCTGCACGTTGGGATATTGATCCAGAGGATGTCATGCAGATTGATGAGGCACATGAGGGATTGGTTGGGGTTCCACTGGATGAGGGTCTACTAGACCCTCATGGTGGCAGTGATTCGGACTCAGATTCCGATTTTGATGCAGTATTAGGAGAGGTTGATTAAGGACAGCCATATACTCTATGTTTTTGTCATTTTGTTGTTGAAACATTTTGTTGTTGAAACTTGAAACTTGCAGCCTTTGAGCATTTTGATATAATATATATGCAGATTGTCGTTGAAAACAATTAAATTTGATTTATTTGTTTGCCAATTCTCATGTGACAAGTTGAAAACTAAGTTCAAGTGTAATGTTATGGTAATGAATGCATGTTTTAATGTTCTATAATGTCTATAATGAATGCCTTATCAATGATATCATCTAAATATTTGAAATTTCTTTATATTTTTAAAAAAAACCTTATTTTTTTAGTAGTCGTCCCCTACCGTCCCCTCAAAAATGGCCAAAAAAAATCACCATCCCCGAAACTCGTCCCCATCCCCGGTATTTGGGGGAACATAGGTGACACCAAATAAATATTTAATATGGCTGAACACATCACCTATGATGCACCACAAATAAATATTTATTTTACATAATTAAATAATACCAATGTTATGCAAGGTGTACAACACACCTATTCCAACATTCTCCCACTTGTTGTATACAGCATAAGAGATCAACAAGTAAACTCAAAACATCAAGGAAATCATCCATATACCCAACATGTACCATATAAACATCTGTGTTCCAAGATACCTGCAACAATAATCAAGGTGTCCATCTCAAACAAGAATCCCCTCATCCTCCATCATGCCAAACCATGAAGGATAGGATCCTCCAAAGAGATGCCACACTAAACTGTCACGTAGAAGCAAGAAACCTGCATCAACTAATATCCAAACACAAACACCAAATCCAATGGTAACAAATAGGCTCGAGGAGCTGACAAGAATCAATCATCATAGCTAAAATAGAAACCATGACTAGTTTCTAATACATCAACTAACCATACCTCCAAACCAAGGTATACAAATGGTAACAAGTAGACCTTATGCCATCAACATATCCAAATCAAATCAATATGATAACAAGTCCTTGTATATACTCAATCCTACATAAAGAAGTCCTCCAAGGTAACAACACAAAGCATGTGATAAAAAACCTCAAGACTCTCCATACTACATCATAATGAGAACATCCAACAAAGGAATCAAATACATCCTGGAACTCCCACTGCATTAGTACATGTCAAATCTGAAAATAGATCAAGGCATCCAAAGATTCACTAATAGCACTCACATAGAAGATGTGGCTAAATCCTCTATCACATAGTGTCAAAGAACACACACATAGATATGCAAAATATGCAAACTAAATAGCTACAACATAACTCTCACCTCAAGTCCATATCTCTCCCAAATCCTCCACATCATAAGAAAAAGAGATCAAAGAGTCTCAATAGCTCGATACACATCTCAACTCCAATGTCATGTGAACACAAATATCTAGGAAGAAGCATAAGACCAATCAAGAGAGAACCTACAAATCATAACCATACCTTTCTATCCACACTAATGTGTTATAGCTGTGAAAAGTATAATCTCCTTTACAACCCCAAAAGCAAGAAGCCTCCTCAACATCCAACAAATCAAGATGCAAGCCTCTCAAACCAAACGTAGATCAAACTCATAGCCATCCCAAAGTAGGAATAAGCCCAAAGCCACTAACCATCTCCATTACACACAATGATCTCATAACAACTCAGGATCAAACATAAGAAGATAACTAATCATATCCATGCATCTACTCCTCAAACAAGTCCTCACAACCATAATCCATAGCTCAAGACTCAAGCATGAGAAGATAAGATACAAAGAAAGAATGCATTTGAAAATCAGGTGGGCCATACCTATCAAATCATTCACCGCTGAGTGGACCAAGAGTGGGGATGAGATTGCTCCTCCAAGATGCACCAAGCCTCAAAGACTCTCTCCAAGAACAATCTCCTCAATAGGTCCATGTTGAGCTCACATCCAACCAAGGTGTAGGCTCCTCGGTCTTGCTGTTGAAATCATCATGAAAGAGTAACCATCTCAACACATGTCTCTAATCTCAAAAGAACTCAAGCCTCACCTAAGTCTCAAAGTATCCATGACCACCTCCATGATCAATCCATGCTAAACTCCAAATACAAATGACCAATGTACTCAATATGTAATGTCCCCTTCTAGTAAGTCAAAATTTTCCTTAACCTTGCACAAAATTTCAGCTTACAAAAGAGAACATTAATATTCAATTCTTCTTTTCATATTTAGAGTTAATAACTAAGTATCAAACTCATATATTTTCCACAATTGTATTTAAGGCTTATAATCTTTAATTATAATCACATACATTTCATCTCTATACTTATAGTTATGATTCATATGAAGTTCATACATTTCATATTCATATTCTTTCTCTCATCGTTCCCATGCATAATCTAAAGAGAGTTCTTGGTTAGCCCTATCATTAATCAACCTTGTCTTCCACATGAGCATGGTTTGTTAAGGCGTTAACCATCCCACACGGAGGCCCAAAGGTTTCTCCCAACACCCGGGGTCCTTCACCATTTGGCTCAATGGAACTTCACGCAACACCCGGCATTCTTCATCCCATTGAGAGTCACCAACCGTCGGGCACATTTATTATGAGCTCATAATACCATAGGCCCAAGAGCTTCACTCACACCCGGAGTTCTTCGTCTCTTGGCTCAAGGGACTTCACACACACCCGGTGTTCTTCATCCACTTGAGGGTCACCTAGGTCCAATTTTACATCCTTAACTTAACCTCATACTCATGGGTTGATTAAAGTGATTAAGGATGAGGCTTGAACATCCTTTTGATTACATCATGAGTTCGTGAGCCACAATTTTATCAATTTAAAATCTTTACATCTCTATTCTTGTTCTTTCATGGAACCTCAATTTATTCTTATTGACAGCCTCATACTAGGCTTCATTGATAATTCATTTTATGCTTATTTTTGACATATAAATGGTTTCATTGCCTTAGATTCACATTATTATCATATAGTTTATATCATTCATATTTACTTTCAAGCATGAGACAATTAACCAATACCTTATTTCACTACTAATCATAATTCATTTATTTCTGCCATAATTATATTATTCTAGCATTATATTTCTCATTCATAATCATGAAATGCTATTTACCTATTGACACACCTTTATTTATTTAATTTCATTCCTTTCTAAATTCATTATTTACCTTATACAATATATACTGAAATATTACTAACATATATTATACTATATATTTAATTACTTAATGAACAACGTACCTGTGATAGTTGCAGACTTGCCTTGGCTGCCCCCATGTCTTCCTTGTGATATCTTCTTGCTGCATCTTTGATGAATTCTAATGTTGTTGCTTTTTTATTGCCTTTATTGACTTCATAGCTATTTATTTATTTCTTTTTATTACTTCTTTCTTCCTATGATGATTTCCTTCTATCTCACAACCTTTATTTATTTCCCTTTCAAGGGATATGTTAGAAGAGGTATGTCTCTTATTATTTTTATTACTTTATACTAATTCCCTTTTGTGGTAAAACTAGTTCTAACCATACCTAACTCCGTTATCATGAGAGGATAGGTTAAAAGATGTTTATTTATTTTATTTATATTTACATTATATCATTTATATTATAATAAATGATATATGATATAGTTTATATTATTTATACTATATCATTTATATCATAATAAATGATATATGATTTATATTATATTATTTGTATTTATATTATAATGTAAGATAATTATAAGAATATTTGTATTTATATTATTAGATATATTTATATATATTGTTATTTATAATATTGATATTATATTTTAATTATAATAAAATATTCATACAATAATATTATTTATTAAATAATATATAATGTATGTAATTATTTCTATTATCCCAAATAATATTTTACAAACCATCTTTATCATGTTCAAATATTTACTTTAACAGTGTCTTGATATGGGGACATGACACAATACCAAGAGAACCATCAAGACCATAGTCAAAGCTCCCATTGCACATCTGCATAACCTAGGAACATATCATGACATCATGATCTAATCATCTCCTCAAAGGAAGATCTATGTCTCATAAGAACATATCCTGCTCCAAAAAAGCACCTATATCATGCCAACACTATAATGTGTAATAAAGAGTAAACCAAGACACAATACCAACCATCCTGTAAGCAAGGATCAACATCTCCAAATCACATAAAGATAACCATATCCTACCAAAGCTCCCATTGAACCATGATACCGAGCTATATGTGGCAACAAGATAAACATCAAACCATCACTGTCAAAAGCTCCCACTGAATCGTGTAACCAAGCTATCCATGACATCATGATAACCATCTCCTAAATGTTCAGATCATCCATGGCCCCAACACAATCAAAGAATCCCACTGTAACGACAACAACTCCCAAAAGGTCGAGTAAACCATAATCTTCAAACCAAGAAGATGAACAAAACCTGTAAACCAAACATCAATCCAACACCACCAAAACTGCACCTGCATAACAATCATGTCATGCCAAAGTCTCAACCAAACAAGGAACATCCATGACACCATGATCACCACCCAATGTACCTGCACCAAACTCCCATCAAGTCTCACACAACTATACCATATAGTCAACAAGCATATGTCCCATATCATGACTGTATCAGGTAATACCATCTATGTCTATATCTCATGACAAGCAAGCCAATGAAAACATGTGACTAAACCAGGCCACAAATCAGAATCTGCATCAATACTGAAACATCTATGGGGATAGACAACCCACATCCAGATCATAGATGCAACATGTAAACATAGACAACCTACAACACTACACAACCTATAAATCTCACAATGCAACATGCAAATTCAACAATACATGTATAATGTTGTCAACAAAGGATAATTAGAGATAAACCTGTAAGTTTTCAATGACTCAAACACCAAATCACCTCAAATTCAATTTGTCATCAACTCACAAAAGCACCATAAGTCAAAGAGACTAAAAATAGCTCAAACTAATACAAACTGGACAAACCTCGAATATCATCTCCAAACCTGCTCTACAGTGTAGTGCTCAGAAATACCTTTCCAACGCCTATAAGAAGTCCAGAATCCGACTCCGTATGCACAAGGTATGCCACGTCAAAGCTCAAACTACACATCTGGCTTCCAACTGGCAAAACTCTGTCAAAATGGCAAAATCTAGAAAAATCTTTGATATCACAGCGTAGTGTTCGGAAAGAGTTTTTCATCAACTATAAGAAGTTTAAAATCCAACACACTGGACGAAAGTTATGCCCTCTGGAAAAAATTTGCCCAACTAGGCTATAAAACTAGCCCTGGTGGCCCTCTGGTGGCAGCTGGGTGGTCTACTGGCGGCCTGCTGGCGACACCTTCACAGCGGACTTGAAATAGGTTTTAAAAAGATTTAAATTTTTTTAATTTTTAAAAGAGGGGAGCACTGTTGGGCCCCATCCCTGCCCTCCGACGGCCTCCGCCCTGCCGGACCGGCCAAGCCGGGCTTTAAGCCCACCAGCCGAGACCTGTCAAGCCGGATAGCCAAGCCGACAGCGCCTGGCGCTGTCAAGCCTACGCAGGCTAGCGCAGGGGGGTATGACCCCCATGAAAAAGCTATTTTTTTATTTAGTTAATGTTTTTTTATAAAATAAAAAGTCTGCAGACTATAACAAGGATTTTTTTTTCTAAATTAAAAAATGCCTGCGACAAGCCTACCTACACAAGTACAACGCGCAGGGAATATTCCTTGCGTCGTACGAAAGATTCCTCCACAAATTCTCCTAGGGCATCATTTAGGGCAAAAATTGTCTTCAAATATGGTCGAATTATATGTTTTTCTTCACCTACATGACCTCCTGAATCCAATTGCAAGGTCTATTTTTGCCTAGGAGACTTCCTGCAAAAGTTGACCTCCAAAACCCCCCATAGAAAGAGCCCAAATTGAAAACCCGCTTGTCAAATCTCCTTGAAACCTTAGCTTTGCAACAACCCAAGTCTACAAACAACCATGTAACCCTAAAAATGCCTTCTTTCTTTCCTGTAAAGCCATGGATTCCACTATACATAAAAATCTACTCATAGCTAGGGTTATCAAACAGGGATTTCATCCCACAACCAAGCAACAAAGCTCCAATACCAAATGTTGGAAATATGCAGCCATAAAGACTATTTCCTCATAACCCTATGAGAGATTAATGTGCAAACAATAACCAAAAATCCATACATGCAAAAGAATAGACAATCATACCATCAAAGGTGACACAAGATATACCCTGGGAAAATCCTCCATGAGGAAAGACCCAACCTCCAAAAGCATCCATCTCTCGTGTATTATTCAGCAATAAACATTATGATGAGCACACAGTGATACTGAGAGGGGGGCTAATCAATATCAAACAAACTTTTACTTTTCCAAACTTAATCAATTACAGCAACTACACATATGCAAGATCTAGCAATTAAGAACACAAAGGGAACACACGATTTTACATGGAAACCCTTGCGGGAGAAAACCACGACAAAATATTGCTTATATATATATTCTTCTTTTGTAGGCATGAATTCTTCTTATGTGAGCACCAACCCACTTCTTTTACAATTCTTCTTATGCGAGCACCAACCCACTGGAGACACCAATCTCCGCTTGTAGAATTTGTAGGCACCAACCCTCACAACTGAGCACCAACTCAATAAGAGACACTAATCTCTAGGCACCAACCTACGAATTCTTCAATGGATAATATCGTTCTTCTTTACTTACAATCTGATCACTACTTCTGATTTTGTATGATGTAAGTCTTTCTTTTTAAAATCAGGTTCACACACATACTTTTTTCCCTCACAAATCTGATCACACTTTCTTCCCTCACAAATCTGATACAAATCAAACACAACTTCTTTACACAAAATTGATCATAGTCAAGTCAATATCTTCATATAAATTTCTGCTCATATCATCCTTAACATTCAGCTCTTAATATTCACATATATTTGTCATATATATTTGCATTTGTCCTTCATACATGGCAACATATACTATTCAAAATATATCTGAATTGCACTTCATTTTCTGCCCCTTCTGTTCTCTCAATTCTGCTCTAAACTCAGAAATAAAGCATTGAAATTGCTTGCTTTCAAATCACACATTCTTTCATCCTTTATACATCTCAAGGGAGATGTCTTCAACGAATGGCTATGTCTTTTTCTAAAGAAGACAACCTTTAATTAACTTGCACCTCCGCATAATCAAATTACTGCCTTTCACTAATGAATATTAATCGCTGCCTTTCACTATTGAATATTAATAATTTACTTCATAAAACTCTCTTTACACTTCACACCTCTTCACAAAATAACTCGCTGCCCCTTTGATAATCACATCACTTCTTCATGATAATCACACCATTTCATGTATAATCACTGCCCAAAGTATCATACACTCCTTAATACGTTGATCTCACCTCTTCATAAAGCACACATTGAATAAGACAACCTCATCTTCTATATAGAAGCACTGCCAAGAGGTAAGTCGGCCACATTAAATATAAAACATTGTTTATTTAATATTAAAAACTTCCTCAAGGAAGTTGGCCATTTCTAAATAAAGTTAGCTGCCTTCTAAATGTTAATTCTTTACAAACTGATCGCCCCTCTCCATCTCTTAGTCGGCCATATTAAATGAGTATTGTTTATATTAAAAAAAAACAATCTTAAAAACTCCATCTTGGCACTTAAGGAAATCTTTCTTTTTTGTCTTTGTCTTCATAAAGACGGCCCATATAATATCTAAAGTGAGTCGGCCTTTATTTAATTCGATTTCATATAATTCTGAGCGATGATATCAAGGGAGTCAACCTTGATCAAGATTTCTTCTTTACATAATTTGATTTCATTTAAACTCCATTTTATCTCTTCATTCTAACTTCCTTATGAGAGATGACTACTCCATAGGATATGTGAGGGTCAGCTTTATCAAAGTCTTCTTAATTCAAAATTAATTCTGCCTTATGAGTAGAGTGCTGCCATACATTCGAAGTCGCCCAACAAGAGTATAAAGAAGATATAATGAATGCTTCTCTCAAAGACAATTTAGTGGCCTTTGGCCTTAGATAATTTCTTTGACATTGATGACAACTTTCCAATGATCTCTTCATTCTTCCTTTGACATCAATGACAATATCTATCAATCTCATCATACGTCATAACAATCTTGCCAATAGTCTCGTCCATACACTTTTGACATCAATGACAACCATTTTGTCCATGCACCTTTGACATCAATAACAATATTTCCAACACATTACAATACATATGCAGAGTCTCCCTGAATACCTCCGAAACATCAAGCTCTCTACCTGCACTCCATGTGAACAAGCATGTAACCACACATCAAATGCCATGCTTCAAATCCTCACAAATGCAACCTGCAAGAGATGCTCAATCAAGCTAAACCCAGCCACCAATCAACAAGCCAACCAACCAAACTCAACAACTACTCGTGTGTTTGCTTTTATAAAGATAAACTCACACAAATACAATATGTGGTATATTAAAACCATCTTCCCCAAAACCATGAGTCTACAAAACCATTGACCCTCACATTTAATTATTGGTACTAAGTTTTCCCAATAATTAAATAATTACAAATAAATAATTAATTACTTTGTGTCCCACACACATAAAATAATTAACCCAATGTTACATACAACGATTACAAGTGGCACCAAATAAATATTTAATGTCGCTAAACACATCACCCATGATGCACCACAAATAAATATTTATTTTACATAATTAAATAAAACCAATGTTATGCAAGGTGTACAACACACCTATTCCAACAAGCTATTGTGGTTTTCAATGATATCCTAATTTAATAAAGTTACCCTTGCAATTTGAAATGTACCTTACACAAGTAAAGAAGTACCACTTACAAGATCCCAAGCCTCCCAGTGTTACTAGCAAGAAACAAATGTCCATGGAATAAGTCATAGCGATTCAATGAAATGTTGAATCCAGCAGAGGGTGAAAGGGCAGCAATGGTCTCAAATAAAAAGGACATATACATGTTCAAATCCTGCATCAAAATAAGAGATGCTGAACATTTTAAGCTTAAGATCTGTACAATCAGAGGAACACAACCAAACAATCTATCATTGACAGAGTCTGCTAGAGATGATACCCAATAAAGCAAGACTTGCTTACCTTGTTTGAAAAGCGTCGGCCAAAAGTAGTTTTGGTAAGTTGACACTTGTGTTCCAGACAATCCTCAACATCTGGTACCTGTCATGAGTAACAATAAGTGTTCTACTGTTTTCCATCACCTTAAAGAACAAATGTCATAAATAGCTGTATCTCACTGGCAGGAAATTTAAAATAATTCATTATTGACAGTTTCAAAAAGATGAATGAGAGTAGAAATCTTTTCTGATTCAGTACAAAAAAAGTTACCTATCCAAACCATACATGCAAAAAAGACACATTAGAATATCAAAAGGATCTAGTATATTTTTAGACTTAAAAAGCTCAATATGTTACACTCTTGAGCAGGCAAGCTTACACCAGAAATGGAAACCATTAATTGCCTATTCAAACGGCTTGCAGAAGAATCTAAGAGCAGAGACAAGACAACATATAAATTTGGCAAAATATGATTTAATGACATCACCATAACTCGTGCATAAATCCATCATGTGAGTTAACATGAAGTGTCTGACTTTATGGAAATGAACTCCGTACTTCTCTCTCTCTCCTGGTTAACCTGACAATCATGACAGCAATCAACTCAATCCTATTGCTGATTGGGAGGACACATGCCACATCAGCCTCATTAATTGCAATTTAATAAATCAGTAGAATTAGATGGTCTTATAAATAAGTTAATAACCAGAATAAGATTAGGATTGACTCAAATGGACTTGAATGCACATTGAGATCAATGAAGTGGGTAGAGGGACAGAACTAAAGTTTAAAAAGATTCTGTACCGTCTACCGCAACACAACCAGCTCTGACATCAGCAAGTTCACCAATGAGCCATCCTAGCATTGATTGAGGAATCTAAACAATCACATGAAGTTATACCATTTATCCAGCTAAGTGACGTCTAAATGTGATCCTCATGTTTGCTGATACATGTAATACAACACATGAGATATTGTCCATAGGAACATGAATACAAATGATCCCCATATACTGGACACCTATAAGCCGTCTTTAGAGGACAAGGAATGAATACAAGATAGCTTAGATGACAAGTTGTTATGTCTATGATTATTGCTTAGTATCTCACTGTTTTGGGCCAGATGGTGGAGACAAGGTGGTTGGAGTTCATGCTATATGCTTCAAAGAGACATCCTTCTTTCGAAGTGGTATAGTGACAATCCCCATCTATCCTGGACCTATTCAGTTCCGGTTGCTCACACTACATGGTTTATGAATAGGCACTATCATATTGCAAAGTTGTTTTGTATTTTGTGGTTGTGAATGGATACTCAAGTGAGATAATCCACAACACAATACTCATTGTATAATATGCTTAGTACAGCATTAAGTTTGACCTTAACTCTTTCCATTTTGTAATATTATTTGATTCTTTTAAAATAAGTCAACAGGACATTTGGTTTTAGATTGAATTTAGTGGTATGCTACCTAGCTCATATTTACTAAACAGAGCCTTCAAAGTAAAATTGGTTTAACTTTAGAATACCCTTGTGCTAGATGAGTACAAAGTAAATAGTGCTTTGCAAGATAGCGTCAAGTTTCCTTTAAGTGCTCACTTGGGCTTTCTATGTTTCAAATCTGATTGATTTAGGTTGCTCTTTCTCTTCTAATTTAGGATGTTAAAAGGAAGGGAAAACAACCAGTTCTCTCAGGTGCTTCTTTCATGCCAATTCTTACAAGAGAAAAGACATCTGCATCAACTAAGAACCTTGACAAAAAAAAATACTCAAAATAAAAGGCCAAAAACGGATGCCTTGAAGATATGGAAGAAACCCTAATTTGGAGCTGGAATGTCAGAATCCATGAGAGAATATTGTCATGTTGGCCACAAGAGGGCTGATCAATAAATTTCCAGACAGCACAATTGTTGTTGTATAATATGTACAATTGGGCTCAATAGAAATGGACTCAAAATAATTTTCAGATTCAATCGTGTCCAAGAGGCTATTTAATTGTTGTTTTTGCTAAAGAAGAGGACCAAGAACATATTTTTTGAAGAGAGACATGGCTCTTAAGAATTTTTGGATTGTTCATGAAATTTTGGCACTCCAGCTTTAAGCCAAACAACAAAATATCATCTAAAGCCCTTGTCTAGATCAGGTTGTATGCTATCCTACATGAAATGCTTTGGGGCAATTTTTGTGTGCTTCAGCAAACAATGGGTAAAGGTTTTGTAAATTATGCAAGCATATGTATCAATCTGGCTTGGATCGCCCGTAAGGAAGTATCCTGTTTTAACTTATTCAACTTATAATTGTATAGATTTTAAATCTTAAATCTATGTTTCTCTGGCTTTCCAGAACAAAGGGACACGTTTCCAGGACAACAAAAATTTCCCTAGATTTTGGTGACAATGGGGAGACAGAGCATATAATATATATATATATATATACACACACACAAGAAAATTAAACAAAATACATATTTTATACCTTTCGATTGTATAATAATAATGAATTGAAATTCAAAAAATGCCCATGACATTATAAAAAGCTAAAACTCAAATAACATCCATGGCAAGGAAGTTTTGAACATTGAATATCAAAATTAGAGTCTTATTATTTCATATGTGACTAAGAGGAGAAAAAAAATCAAGATATTTTAATATAACCATAACAAGTCTAAAGCCACAAAATAAAAATGTCAAAATGCTCATATACAAGAAGATGAGGAATAAGATCTAATCAAAGACATCATCAAACAAGTATCCTTCGAGCCCCAAAATCTCATCAACATTGCTAGACTCTAAATCAATTGGCTACTCCAACAAGATCCCAACTAATCCTGGTTGCACCATTAACTTGCTTGGACTCCTCAAGCTCCACATCCCATCATGCTGCTAGACTCTCCTTGTACTCAATCATCTTGTAGGCCATGAGATACGAGGAACTATGTACAACAATAACCAGCTTATCGTCTCTCCTACAAGCAAACTTGTTCCTCTTCATAGAATGGATAAAGCTATATGTATGTGAACTGATTTCTTTCAACACTTTGGGAACTAGCAACCTATGAAAGGAGGCAACCGACAAGTGTTAGAAGCATCATCAAATCCCATGTAACCACCATCCATCTTCAAGGGTCCTTCTAGAGTGATTCCATCTTCCCTGGATGCTTTATAATAGCATATGAGACTAGCAAATGCAGTCCACTAAGCCCAAATTTTCAAAGCCTCCTACATGTTGTACATTTCAAAAGGGCCTTCATGAAGCCCTTCTACAATAGGATTTACTCTCTCAAACCTCTCCAAAAACCCCCTAGGATTAACTACATATGTGGCCATTAAAAGAGGAAAGTTAGACTTCTCCCGCCTCCACTAAACAATCAACTGAATATGATCATCGTAGAAAGCCAAGGTAGGATCTCTCTCTCAAATCACGAGCTTCATCTAGCCAAGCATGTTATCAATGGTCTCATAAGTGTAGCTCCTGGGTCCTTTAGATTTAATCATGCATCTTAGAAATGAATCCCGAAGTAAAATCCCCCAAAACCCATGTCAAATGGGACTTAGGGGACATCTTTGAGCTTTATCCAGCCCTAAAATAGGTGCCTGGACAAGGGCACCCGCGCTCTTGTCCTGCCCTATTTTGTCGGGGTCCCAATTTAAAATGTCCGCAGAGTGACCGTTAAAAGGTTTCCCTTTGTCGGCCTATTCAATTTGAATTACGAATGTTTGGCGGGAATGCATATATAAGCATGTTTAAGACTTCATTTTACACCTAGATGGATAATGCAAACTTGTGATCTTATGCTAAGGATACTCGAGGCTTTTATTGTGTTGCAGAGCAGTATTGTGTTGTGTTTGTGCTTGTTTGTTGCAAATTTGTCTTCATCAATCCATCTCCTCATAGCATGAAAGATCTTCATCTCCCCGTGAGAGCTTCACCTCCGAGGTGACATCTACTTTGTGTTTTCAATCAATTTATCATATCATTTGCTTTTGCCTGTCCTGCAAGGACACACACTCTCTCCAACAACGGTGTTGGAAGGCTTGAATGCCATTCCGGGACTTGACCGAGGCAAGCTCCTAAACACCACAACCCCCAACCCCTCTCTTGTGATTGCAGGTTACAGGTGTCGGATTTTGCGGAGAAGAGTTGCAGGAGATTAGAGCAGAACAAGAAGAATCCAGATATGAAGAAAACGACATAAAAGATCCCTACTTGGACAAGGGCGCCTGCTCTTTTGTCCCTCAATTTAGCACTATCAGGAATCTTTGAAGTGGTTGCAGTCTGTAGCAAGAAATATCCCGAAGCCCTCAGAAAAAGCACTACACTAGACAAGGGTGCCCGCTCTTTTGTCCCCGAAGTTTCCGCCTTTCGAAATCTAAAATCTTGTATGTATCTAATCTGTATTTAGTGTCTTCTTGTGCGAGCATTTGTCGGGTTTCATCCGTTTGTTTATGATTTTGCATAATTAGGGTTTTTGGCTTAATCCGACTAAGGTTTAACAAATTAATTCACAAATTCCAAATTTCCTTGTCATTCCAAGTGACACCAAACCTATAGCTGAATCCTCTTGCAAAAGTTGTGATTCAACTCGGTTTAATGTCCTTGAATGTATGTAGTGAAAGGAGGATCTAATTAAACTATCAATCCAATCAACAAACCCTCTTTTTCTACATAACATTTTGGTGAACCCGTGTTTTTGCTGAATTTTGCACCTTGCTAAGTGTTGTAAATCAGACTTGCATTCATACATCTCATCTTCATCATCATACATTTGAAAATCTTGCATAAAAATTGAAAAATTTGAAAAAATAGGCATTTTTAGCTTGCATTTAGACATAATTTGCACTATTTTCCTTGCATATTATTGGAAACATTTAATTTTCTGATATTTACATCAGATCTGAGATAAATTGCGGCATTTCATATTTTCATGATCATTTACCTTGCATTTGCATCTCTCATTTGCTAGGGTTTTGCTTGAAATTTTGCATTTTTCATATAACCTAGTAATTTCAAAAGCTAGGGTTTTGTAATCAAAATCTTGTTTCAAATTTTATTACTCTTTTTCACACTCATTCAAATCTGATTTTTTATTGTAGTGTTTCATCATTATGTGTGTTTGCATCTACATTTTCACATTGTGTATTTCAACAAAAATTAGCATATTCATTCATACTTCCTTCAAATTTGACTTGCATTGAGCATTGTAAGATTTTTGCATCATTTTCAAATCTGATCTCAGTTATTTTACATATTAAATCTGATTAGATTCCATTCATTGAGCATTTTGCATACTTTCATACCTTAAATTCACTATTAGGGTTTCAAAAATCTTTGCATTTTTACTACATTTTGGCTAATCTTCCATCTAGCATCGCAAGATTGGTGTGTTGTGACAAATTTTGCTGCCTTGTTGGATTGATTAAAAGGTTCTAATTTGCTGCCCCTCATCATTCTCATAATTTCACTACATATTTTGTGCATTTGCATTGAAAAAGCGAAAAAATTGAGCATTTTAGAAGCATAAACAAGCATAGATTCGTGTTGTTTCATTGCATTCATCTTAGATATCTTGCATTTCAGATCTTGCATTCACATTCAAGCATATATTCACTTGTCATTTGAAAATTTTGCTTAATTTCATATCATTGTGTGAAAATTGGCATACACATTGTGTATTTCAACACTAGGTGTTTACACACTTTGTTCACACTTTCTTGATCAAAACCTTTAAAATCATCAATTGGGCCTTGTTGTGTTGTACTCTTTCCTCCTATCCGCTTTGTTTGTTGTGGACTTGGTGTGTATTTTTACCCGTTTCACTCAAACAAGTGTTTTAGGTGTGAAATAGTCTCTCATCTATGGCTTTTCATCGTAAAAACAATGCTATGATCTCTCCTCGCCTTGATAGGAAAAGGAAGATCCCTGAGCCTGATATTACATTCACACCGCATGATAGACCAATAGGGAATCTCGAAGGACCCCTTTATATTCAAGTTAGCATTATGGAGACTCCCGTGAAAGGAGCCCTTGTTGATCCCAATTGCATAACTAACATCGCCACGAAAGAGTTCCTCTATTCAAACAATTTGATACAAGAAACTTATGAACCTACCGACATGATGATAAGGACGCATAATGGAGCTCTTCACCCGGCTTTAGGGAAGATTTCTTTAGTGGTCCAAGTGTTTGACAAAGCCTTGGAACAATCATTTGATATTATCCCAACATCTGACCTCTTCCGTGTAAAACTAGGCCATCCGTGGCTCAAGGCTATGAAAGCTATCCCTTCAACAATCCATAAATGCTTAAAGTTTACTCATCATGGAAGTACACATACCATTCACCATAGTCGATGGCAACCAATGGTCACTCAAAAGAATGTCATCCTTGATTACTTATGGCCGGAACCTATAGCAGAACTTGAACCACGAACAAATCAACTTCTCTTGGAATATCGGCGTTACAAAGCACAATTACTATCTAGATTGGTTGGCCCTCCTATTCAACAAGCAGTACCTAAAGAACAACCTATATTAAAAGAACCCCCTAGACCAAAAGGAAAAGGGATATATATTGAGGTTCCTCCTCCGCCATCCCTACAAGGATCGGGAGAAAACCGTAGAAAACAATACCATGCATCACCACGAGTTAATCACACATCTGCTTCTTCCTCTGAGATACAAAAACCTATGGAGAAACATGAGATTTCTTTTGGAGATATAAGCAATAAAACAAGAAGAAATAGACAAGCTAGAGAAAGAAGGAAGAGAAGACAAGACTTGGCTCGAAACAACGCATCACCTCAACAAGAAAACATTGAACCACCTAACACTGAAACAAACAAAGAAGAGCCCAAGGCCGATAAGGTAAAAGATAAGGAATCTAAATGGGTACTTGTCCCTTATGTATCTCTTTCCTCCGACATTCGAGATTGGGAGGAGGATGATTTGCTCGACGACAACCGCTAGTTCGGTTGTGTACACAAGTAAGTATTTCTAACCCCGTTGGTCACCTTTGTTGTAGCATATCTATGCTCGTTTACGTGACCTTCTCTTATGTGTTGTGTTCCCCCGTGATGTGTTGTGTTGTTTAGGCCTCCTAGGATGACCCTTGATACTCTTGTAAGGTCAAGGATACCAAGAGACCGCCTTTGTTGTGACCATTCTTCTATTTGTTTCATCATTCTTCTATTGTTCCTCTCCTCTATTTTATTGTTGTGTGTCATGCCTTAGGGGCATAGCATTGCGGTTGATGACCTGGGGGCATCCTCCTACGTGGTGTTCCTAAGGCACTTGTTCTCCTCTCTCATTTTGTTTACCTTCTTCTAGTGATTCTACCCGGTCGGCGGATGACGAAAACAAACAAATACTGATACAGACCGTGCGTCCATTCAGTGAGAAAGCAAAAATGGACCTAGTCCATATATGAAGATGGGGTTGATCTATACATATATCTGACACTTGACTAGTAGAATCACTCCGTGTGATGTATCGTCTTGTGGCATTTCTTGTGACTAACATTTTACAATCCACTCAACCTGCTCTTGTACACTTTGATTGGTATCTCACCTTGTTGCTACACTCGGTTCCGAGATACCTATAGTACAGCCCAACGGTTATACTCGGTTCTGAACCCATAGTATAGCCTTGGTCCTTGATATGATTGTTTTCATGCATAGCTTTAATGTATTGCTTTGGTTATTATCTTAGAGTAAGATTTCTAACCTCTCTTGTTGTTTTAACATATCAATATCAATGTGTTTGTGGGAACACTCGGTGATCGTGAGCACATGTCACCTTGGGGGCATGGGCTTTGCGAAAGCTCTTGTTTCCTTGCGTGTCTTCTCTCTACCTTAACGTGCTTGATACTAAAGAAGCGTGTTTGTAAGCCCTCTCCACGAGGCGAGATGTTGTATCTCTGGCGCGAGTGCACATTTTTATTTATATTGCAAGCAAAAAGCCCTCTCCATGAGGCGGGATAGCATATCCTTTATCAACGAAGCCCTCTGCAGAGGCGAGATAACGTATCTCTTGAGCTAGTGCACATCCTTTTATTTCAAAAGTCCTCCACGGAGGCGGGGTTGGATCTTGAGACTATCCTCCCTTAAGCATGTCTTTGGTGGTTGTTGTGGCATAAGCCCAACCGTCAGGTGTGTCTACAACGTGTTTGAGATGGTGGGACTTAGTAATAAGCTCCTTCCATCGCCCTTGTTTGCCGTGTTTAAGACGTATAGTATGTTTATGGCATACTATACGGCACTCATGTTTTCCATGTGTTTTCCCCCGTGTGTAGTGTAAAGGGTGTGGCGATGAGCCCCCCCTACACTCAAGCTTTGTATGGCGTGTTTTCCCCCTTGTGTAGTGTAAAGGGTGTGGCAATGAGTCCCCCCTACACTCAGGTTTTGTATGGCATGTTTTCCCCCTTGTGTAGTGTAAAGGGTGTGGCGATGAGTCCCCCCTACACGTGGGTTTTGTATGGTATGTTTTCCCCCCGTGGTGCAGTGTAAAGGGTGTGGCAATGAGTCCCCCCTACATTTTGGGGTTTTGTGGTGCAATTTTATTTCCATGCATATATATATGAAAATGAAAATGTTATATCAGTGTATTCATCATGTTTTGTATGTCTTCAATGTTGTCTTCTCCGTGTCTTGCGTGCTTCATACTGTCTTCACTATGTTTTGCGTGTCTGCAATGTGTCTTCTAGTGCTTACCTAAGACTAGGGGTCAGAAATGGTCCTCCAATCTTGGTGTATGCCTTAGCTTCAAGTGCATGCTGTGTCTGATGTGTTTTTGACCGTACTTTAATGCATGTATGGGTCATAAGGTCATACATACATTAAAGTGGGAGCTAAATGTTATGTCGTAAAATGTCCCCTAGGACTTTTACCTCCTAAGTTTAGCTCCCGAGTCCTTTAGATTTAATCATGCATCTTAGAAATGAATCCCGGAGCAAAATCCCCCAAAACCCATGTCAAATGGGACTTAGGGGACATCTTTGAGCTTAATCCAGCCCTACAATAGGTGCCTAGACAAGGGTGCCCGCGCCCTTGTCCTGCCCTGTTTTGTTGGGGTCCCAATTTAAAATGTCCACAAAGTGATCGTTAAAAGGTTTCCCTTTGTCGGCCTATTCAATTTGAATTATGAATGTTTGGCGGGAATGCATATATAAGCATGTTTAAGACTTCATTTTACACCTAGATGGATAATGCGAACTTGTGATCTTATGCTAAGGATAATCGAGGCTTTCATTGTGTTGCAGAGCAGTATTGTGTTGTGTTTGTACTTCTTTGTTGCAGATTTGTCTTCATCAATCCATCTCCTCATAGCGTGAAAGATCTTCATCTCCCCATGAGAGCTTCACCTCTGAGGTGACATCCACATTGTGTTTTCAATCAATTTATCATATCATTTGCTTTTGCCTCTGTCCTGCAAGGACACGCACTCTCTCTAACAACGGTGTTGGAAGGCTTGAATGCCAAACTGGGGCTTGACCAAGGCAAGCTCCTAAACACCACAACCCCCAACCCCTCTCTTGTGATTGCAGGTTACAAGTGTCGGATCTTGCGGAGAGGAGTTGCAGGAGATCAGAGTAGCGCGGGAAGAATCGAGATCTGAAGAAAACGACAGAAGAGATCCCTATTGGACAAGGGCGCCCGCTCTTTTGTCCCTCAATTTAGCACTGTCAGGAATCTCTGAAGTGATTGCAGTCTGTAGCAGGAAATATCCCGAAGCCCTCAAAAAAAGCACTACACTGGACAAGGGTGCCCCTTCTTTTGTCCACGAAGTTTCCGCCTTTCGAAATCCAAAATCTGGTATGTATCTGATCTGTATTTAGTGTCTTCCTATGCGAGCATTTGTCGGGTTTCATCCGTTTGTTTATGATTTTGTATAATTAGGGTTTTTGGCTTAATCCGACTAAGGTTTAACAAATTAATTCATAAATTCCAAATTTCCTTGTCATTCCAAGTGACACCAAACCTGTAGTTGAATCCTCTTTGCAAAAGTTGTGATTCAACTCGGTTTAATGTCCTTGAATATATGTAGTGAAAGGAGGATCTAATTAAACTATCAATCCAATCAACAAACCCTCTTTTTCTACATAACACATATCAGAATAATTGAAGAATCTAATTGCATTTATCAGAGCATAAAATAGCACACATCATCCTAGGCCCATTGCACGCTTGCTTGCTTTCTTCGATCGTTGTTCCAAAGCCATTGAAAAGGTCACCCTAGGGTTCTAATTAAGGAGAACGTGACCCTAGTAATTCAACAGATTCCCTATAAGTGTTTGTAAACACCGTCAATTCCTTACAGAGATCCAAATATCAGAAGATCAAGGCAAACAAATTTCAATAGCCAAATTTTAGCCAGTTCATTCCTGCAAGTAGGGGTTCAGTTCACTTGCATAGGCACAGAGATTAAGTCCACTATCATGGATCTGGTCCACAACAAAGCACAATCAGTTTGAAGAGTCCAAGATAGTCATCTGATTAAGTCCTAAAATTCTAGCATAGTGATGAATTGATTACCAACATCTTCGACATCATTTTCCTACCTACAAAACCCAGCTAAGTACCTTATTTTATTTATTTAAATTCCACATTTAATTTTAATACCAGTCCCAACTCTTATATCTTAGTTAATTATTTATTTAGTTAAGTCGTTAAGTGTTACAGAATTTAAATTCCAAATTTAATTTTAGTATCAACCCCAACTCATTATCCTAAGTTAAATTTATTTATCATATATAGATCTGAACCACCGCAAAACACAATCAGTTTGCAGATTCCATGACAGTTGTCTGAATCAAGCATTAAGATTCCAGCATAGTGAGAAATTGACACCCACATCTTCAATATCATTTTACTCTCTCCAAAATTAACTAAGTACTTTATTTTATTTATTTAAATTCCATATTTAACTTTAATATCAATCCCAACTCAGTATCCTAAGTTAAATTTGTTTATCATATATATATCACCAGTAGAAAATAAACATCTAGTTTTCAAAGCACCCTCTTGCTTAGGGAACGACTGAATATCCTATTTATTGCCTCACCAGGACACAAGATTAGGCAGGTAGGATTATTAATCTTCTGGAAATTATGAAATTTAAACAAATAAAAAGGGCTTACTTGATAGTGAGTCGGATTCAAAGTTCGGTAAATGACAGCAGGGTCAGCGCCCCATTCTACAGCGCTCCTTGCGATGTCCATCACAGGAGAAGGCGGCCACCAAATAAGCTCATTTATTCTCTTGTCCTTCATCATCCACTTCCGCGACTCGAACCCTCGCCTCACCGAAAACGCCTCAGGAAGCGAAACTGCGTGAGGTACGAGAAATCGTAGGCAAGATAGCATCTCCCTGGCTAAATCTGGCTCCACACTACGGGCCTCTTCTTCGCTGCCCAAAAGAGCCAACAATTTGGCGGCCATTTTCGCTGGATCCACATCTTTGATTGCCGCTGTTGAATTCGCTCGAACTGTCGCCAAATGTAGCGGAGCTCTGCAGCTCAACGCAACAGAAGATAGCAGAGAACTTCCGGCAACTGAGGATAAGGCAGGCCGGCAAGGGGAGAGAGAGAGCATGAGAAAAGTGCAGCAAATGAAGGAAAATCTTGCCATACAGATTCTCTGTTTTAGAGGGAAATTTCTGTAAGCTTGGTGTCTGAAGATTCAAATGAAATTTTCATGATATAAACCCATTTTTTTTCCTCCACGTAAATAAACGAGAGGGATGTCCAAGTGACGTAACTTGTACTCATGAAATTAGTTGCAACTCTCGAAATAATTCCAAGAAAAAATAAGAAATCTATGAAGAGGGGAAAGCACACAAGATAGGCTAGTAGCCTTTTCTTTTTATTTATAGCAGATTGGCTTATATGTGTTATATGTGGGACATTTTTGACCACGCCGGAAAGTTGTCAGCCTCCGGTCCGGATTTCGTTTTCCGTCAACAAAATTCTTGCCCGGAAATTTTCTAAACCCCTTTCCGGATTTGGTCTTCCCGTCAAAAAATTCACGCCGGGAAATTTTCTAAACTCGTCTGAAAATCGTCTCATGTCGTTTAAATGTCCCGGACAATCTGCGAAAACGGTTTAAAGCAAATAACTCAGGCAAGATTTGAGGTGAGCCGAAGGGGAGTGCGAACAGAAAACAAAAGAATCGCCTTCCGATGAATCGAGCCAAGGCCGTGGAGGAAATCTTCTTTTTTAAAAAGAGGTATTTGCATCAGTTTTTTGTTTTTCTAGCACAAAAACTAAAATCTGCAATTTCATTAAGCACATAAAAACTGAAACCCTATTACACTCGCCTGCATTCCACTCCCACATCACTTCATGATGGCCGCCTGTGCACAGATTATCTTGGTAGATTTCTATCCACTCAATCTCCAAATTTATGGCCTCTGGCACCTTATATGCTACTTCCTGCTCTATGCTGTCCAACGTTGATTTTGCGTAATCATCTGGTTCTGCAACAAAACAAAGCTCTGACCATAGAACATTATGAATCTCACAGAGACATAAATAAATTCAATCTTTGTTTTGAAATGCCTTTAATTTCAAATAGATCCATATTTAGAGTTCCCAATAGAGAATGTTATATCTTTCTCATGTAGTTTCATGTTTTATCAAATATTTAGTGTATTCTATAACTGTGAAAATTTATAAGTAAAAACTAATGTCTATTGAAATTTAAGTAGAAAAAAATTGAATGAAGGTAAGTAAAAATAATGTAAAAAAAAAATTTAAGGAATTAAAAATATATTATAATAATATTTTGACATAGGAAATTATGTTTGATTGTAATTTTTTTAAAATATCTTTATTTATTTTAATGATATGTTACATTTAATCATTTACTTGTTAAGTTGAAAAAATATTTTCTTTTAAATTTAAATTTGTTACCAATATTTTTATACTTCTTGTTTCTTTCACATTTTCTTTAAAATATTATTAACTTCAAGACAACAACAAAAAGGTAAAAATGAGCTAGACAATTTAATTAAAAACTAAAATGTATATAATTATTATTTTTTAAATGTTATATGCTACATGGATTCTCCTTTTTTATTGTTTAGATGGTCCAATCAAAGTTGCAACTTGGAAAATAATTCAAATCATAATATATAGTAAAAAATTGAAGTGTTGTTTTTAACCAAGATATTAACCCTAAAGAGGAGGGATAACAATTTTCAATATTCATTTTTAAAAAAATCCACATGAAAACATTTTTTTTATATTAAAATTATTTTAATATATATTATTTCTATTTTTTCTTTACAATAATTGTTTATGAGATTTTGGAGCTCCTTCAATGTATAGATCATTAAGCATAATAAATAATAAAAATAATAAAATATTGTTTAAATTATATTTTTAGCAAAAGTTTTTTACTTTTTAAAAACAACAATACATAATAAATAAAAATAATAAAATAGTGTTTAAACAATTAAAAAAATTATACTTTTTATATAAAAAATAAAAATAAAAAACAATCTACATGTTCCTTTCAAAACAATTAAATAAATAAATAATTCAATGGTTTAAAGAATGTCTATGTTTAAGGTAAACTATAATATTGATTGAATTTAAATAATTTTAAATAATAATTAATAATATTTTATTACTATTTTTTAATATGAGAATTTATTAAGGGGGTTTATTTTTTGTGAAAGATCTAGAAACACAGTTATATAGAAAAGCTCTAAGGCCATAGGTTAAACTAGGAGAACATAAGAACATAAAACTAAGTACAAAATATACTAGATACAACTTCAAGCATAACCAAACAACAAATATTACACAAAGTTAATCTAATAACTACATATAGGAGACATCATTGGTTGAACCCTACAAATGAGAATTCAACTAGCATTCTATGAGATGGAAACCCCCATGGAGGATTAGTTTCACCACCCTTAATAGAATGTCAAGCAATTGAGCAATGATATATTTAATTTTTTATTAAATATTATTTTCAACATTTTTCACAATTTTAAATTTTTATAAAATTTATTTATCTAATTTTTTATTGATTTTTTTTTTCATTTCTAAATAAATATTCTTATTTGTTGTTACTTTTTTTAATAATTTAATTTATCAAATATATAGTTTTCAAGTTATACTTTCATAGTAACTACATAATTAAATGTGAAAATAATAGTGTGGACTTTTAAAGTGCCTTTTTTAAAATAACGATGTAACTATATAATTAAATGTGAAATGGACAAGGTGAAAATATAGAGTGACACAAACAACACCATTTTAACATATATTTAATTTTTATAATTACTAGAAAAGAAGACTGTGAAATGATAAAAAAATCTTAGGAAAGTATTTAAACTTCTAAAAAGTGTTATGACTAGCTTCCACATTTTTCTTTACATTTTGAGGTATCTTAACTACCTTAAATGTCCACTCATAAGATATATGATTTACATTCTCAATAACATCATTAATTCTTTGTTATATTAGTAGCTATGCTATAAAAAGCTTCCAACTTAAAATATAAATTAAAAAATACAATGCAAAATAAATGATCTTTTATATAGGTAAAATCCCTTACCTTTTAATCTTGCCTTTTAAAATCAAATAACTTAAATTCATTGCATAACTTTAAAAGCATTTACAACACTAATACAATCATTTCTTCAATGTAAGAGTGACTATTATATAAATTCTCCATATATTTTCTAACTCAATTAGTATAAAGCCTTACACAGATTTTGCAAATGACATTTCAAAGATACAAAATATTTCAAGGGAACATGTATCTCATGTTACAATATATCTAATTTGCCTAATTTATAAATTATTAAAAAATCTGAACATAACTATATAACTTAAATAAATGGCATCACAATTTGGCTTTAAAGTCTCCTTAGAGTTGCTATTTGGAAATATATATTGTTATTTATGTTAACTTCAATGGATCAAGTAATTAGTTTTTTGTAGATCATAGTAGTAGGGATTTATAAGGCACCCAACCCATAAAACTAACATAAAATAAGAGTATAATATGAGAAGAACTATTAAAATGTTTCCATAGAAAATCCACGTAGGGGTAGTAGTAGGAAAAGAGAAAAATGAAACAACAAATTGGAACTAATAATAAACAAAAATTGAACCAACCATATACCACCAACATAGGCTAAGCTACAAGAGTTCAAAAAGACCCCAATGATTGACACCAACATTAGACCCAAGACCCTAGACTCCCTGCCTAACATGCAATTGTTCCAACCCTTAGCTACCATGATCATCAATTTTGGTTTCATATCACCATTCCCATCTAGAAGACATAAGAATTTAATACCATGAATAATTTTTTAGCACTCTAAAGCTCTATGTAGGTGACCACCATAAAGATGAGGCAAAGTATATGCATTGGTAACTTCAAGAGTGCCTTTATTATGAGAAACTAATAGGAATTTGACAACCAAACATAAATTTTGACAAACATTGTAAGGGTCTCAACTCCATTATTCATTGCACACAACTCTTCCTTAATCACTTTAAGTTCAGCACTATCCATGTTGGCGTCAACCAATTTTTTTGAATCAGCCATGACAACCTTTGCCTCCTCCAAATCATCCTCTACCACCATCCAAAGGCCATGCCAAGATCATTATCACATCGCCACCCAAATATCCAAACCCATAACAAGATAAACCAAAAAAGACATCTATCAAAGTATTGCAAGGAGAGTGAGGATTCAGGAAATGCCATAGCTAAAACCACAACGCATGCACTAACCTTGCCACATTTAAAATCAAAATTAATATGATCTATGGGACTTAGGAACTATCATTACCAAATCACCCCACTTGGGAAGCCAACCAAAACGGTGTACTACAAGGCACCTATAATACTAATCATGATGACACCTCTTTAATTTTAATGTCATCTAATCCTTCTCACTCTACCACCCTTTAGTTGACTAAAGAGGAAAAATGTGTTAGTCTATTCCTTTGTTCACAAGCAAATACACCACTTCATTCCATTCACAAAAATAATGGGAGAGGGAAACAAACTCATTTTTTTTACAAATGAGAATAACTTTTTCCAATAAACCACATAGTTTCCAATTAGGACAATACACTTTACATCAATCAAAAATATTGTTGGTTTTTTTTGGGCGTGTTTTGGGTTTCAGTTGGAATCTATCTATGTCAGAAACACTCTCCTATGGTTAAAATTGCATTTTTGGAGTTACCGTTGAATCACCGCATTGAGGCTCTGTAGGGTAGTTTTGCATAAACAATTGTTTTCAGAGTTTTATAAGAGATGGTCAAAACCATTTCAGGAGAAGATTTTTGAAAGCATTTTGCCTAATTTTCAAAAGGAATCGTTGCAAAATTCTTCACCGTTTGAGAGAATTTAATGCTAGTAATTTATGTTGATGGGTTTGCAGAAAGTTTAAAAATTCACAATTCTTGTAAGTAGGAGCGAAATAATTTTACAAAGGACCTTGGGACATCATTTTGAGTCTGCTAGCCAATTTTTATTCAATTTTGATAAGTTTATATTTCTTGCCTGTCACACCCGATTCCTACAAAAGAAATTCTTCTTTAATTGACTATAAAGGCATGGTTTTCTTATTGTTGCCAGTTGCTTCCCATTTGTACTTACATTTATTTTTTCCTTAAGCTTTCTCACTGTTAAACTGGTCTCTTCAGAGTTGAAGTAGCTCTATAGTATTAAATATCCAAATATTAGAATAAAGATGAGTCAATATTGTTTGCATAAATGTTTTTCCTACACGCTGAAATTACTTAGAGGCTATCAATTACGTTTTAATACACTCCCAAAACAATGGAGGCAACTAGACAGATACACTAGAAAACAAGCATGGTCAACCATATAATGCAATGTGGTCTCCACCTTCCTAACACTTTTCAAAACGACACTACTTAGAGAAGAATAATGATTTCAATCTACAATTAAAGTTTCAATAGTGTTTTCCACTCTTTGACAAACATGGGGCTAAAATATACTCCAAAACATATGAATCCAAATGAAATGTACAAATTCCCTTCTCTTAAAGATATACATACAAAATCTATTCAACAATCCGCTTGGTGCGACCAATTTTGTGTCAAAGTTTGTCATAGTAGTAGTATGTAGTCACTCAAAATATTACATGGCTATTTATTACACAATAGAATGTAATTAAAAAACCATATTTCTAAATTGCAAAACATAGCATGACAGTCGATGCCATAGACAATTTCAAGAAGGATGCAGCAAAAAAATGACTATAAATATACGCAAGAGGAGCCACTATATTTTGAGAATTGATACTCCCTTGCAATGCCTATAAATCACAATTACACTACCTTCCTCAAACAATACAATGCCAACAAGTCATGAAACACAGTCACTTCTCAAAAAACATTTACTTTACAAATAGATACTCCCTTACAATGCCCATATATCACAAATTACACCACCTTTCTCAAACAATGCAATGCCAACAAGTCATGAAACACAAACACTTCTCAAAAACATTTAATTTACAAATGCCTATCGACAAAACCGTTGCATGTTCATCGCTGCAATTGCTAGTTATTTTTATTTTATATTATTATTATTAACAAGAGTTAGGTAGTGGCAAGTATCATTTTGCTTGTTGTAGATGTTTGTTTTGTTAATGATCTTATTTAATGTTATGTTTGTTAGAGATGGTTGAATGTGATACCCAATAGTCACTTTGTTTTTCCCTCCAATAACTCTTGACTCTTCACTTTCTGGATAATGATGTTTATAAAAAAGCATGTTGTTGTATGTAATCTATCTGAGATAGTGAATAATATATTGCCCTACTTGAGAGTGGATGTAGCCTTTATGGTGAACCACTATAAATTTGTGTTGTGTTCTTGTTTTCTGAATCTTTGATTCAATTTTTTTTTGCCATTTATTGTTTAACAATTGGTAGCAAAGTTGGTTGTGCTCGATCGTTTGGCAGGAGAGATTCGATTTTGAGTGGGAGCAATGTCGATTAAAGAAGGAAATATCGAAAGGTTCAATGGCCATAATTATCCATTGTGGAAGATGCAGATGGAGGATTATCTATACCAGAAATATTTGTGGATACCATTACATGGTAAAATAAAGAAACCACCAAATATGTCAGATGAAGAATGGGATATTTTGGATATAAAAGCACTGGGAGCGATTCGATTGTGCTTATCTCCATCTGTAGCATTTAACATATCTAAAGCAACCACATTTATTGAGTTAATGAGTATTTTGGACAAGTTGTACGAGAAACCCTCAGCATCGAATAAGGTATTTTTAATAAAGTGGTTGTTTAATACACAATTAAGTACACAATGAGATCATTGTGGTAGTTTTGAAAAGTAAAAGATTGTTAGATACTGATTCACCCCCCTCTCAGTATCACTGTGTGTTCATCATCAAATAGTTGAATAACATCTGCTATTAAAGCAATATCCTCTTTTGCTATTCAAGAACATTGTTCCAATACAAAAAGGTGATGACTACATATTTCGTACAGTTCAGTTAACATTCATCACCACACTTACAACAAGAAAACCACTGGAAGATTTGAGTGTATTGCTTGCCACATGGAACAAGGTAATCAATCATTCTGTACTCTTTACATGTAAATCAGTATCTAACAATTAAGTACACAATGAGATCACACGATTTACATGGAAATCCTTTCGGGAGAAAACCACAACACAATATTACTTATATATATATATATATATATATATATCTTCTTCTCTGAGCACCAACTCACTCCTCTTACAACCAATCTCCAATTGGTAGAATTATAGGCACCAACCTATTGGAGGCTCCAAGCCCCACACAAACTGAGCTCCAACTCAACAAGAGGCTCCAACCTCTATTTGATAGGCTCGAACCTATTAATCCTTCAATGGTTGCTATAGTATGCTTCTTCACAGGATCTTCCTCTCACAAATCTGATTACAACTTACACAATATCCTTCTTCCAAATTAGATCACTATCCATTCAATATCCTTCTTCCAAATCTGATTACAATCCACACAATAACCTTCTTCCAAATCTGATCACAATCCACACAATAACTTTCTTCCAAATCTGATCCAAACACAATTATGATCCAAACACAACTTCCCTTCCTTCTTGCAACTCTAATCCAATCACAAATCTAATTCTATATGATGTAAGTCTTTTCTTTCCAAATCAAGTTCACACACATATACTTTCTTCTCTCACAAGTCTGATCACACACTTTCTTCTACTTCAAATTTGATCCAAATCAAGTACTCTTTCTTTTCACAAATCTGATCACTATCATGCCAATTTTTTAACACAATTTCTGCTTATTATCTTCACATATATTCATCACATATATTTGCATTTATTGTTCATACATGGGTTGCATATACACTCAAAATAAATATGAGTTACAGTTCATTTTTCTACCCTTTAACTCTTTCTCAATTTGCTCTTATTCATATATTATTCATTAAATTCTTGCTTCAAAACACTCTCCTTACTTTCCTTTTATACCACTCAAAATCCTTTGAAAGGATTCATTTCTTTGTTACAAATGCAACTCTCCATACTTTACAAATCACACCTCTTACCATATACAAATCACTTCATTATCAAGCACTACCAAATGAAGCTTAAAATAGATCGCAAATGTTCAAAAATAGATTGCATTACCTTTACTAATGAAATACATCAGCTCACTTTAGATAAGACTTTTGTCTTATTCATGAATCGTTGGCTCTTCTTTGTCTTATTCACAACTCATTGTAACTTTTGTCTTATTCCTAAATTTGTTGGATTTTTCATAAGCTTTAGCGACCACTCCTATGTATCATATAAATATTATACTTTGTCTTGATCCGTCTTCCTTTCATGTAATCACATCACTTTTAATTATCAATCGTTGCCCCTTGTTTTGTCCATTGCCAGTCATCGTATTTGTCTTATTTACAAGTCATCATCTTGTCTTATTCATTGTTTGTATTCTTCTTACTACTTTCTAATTTCATTGATGATTGTTGCTCCTACCAAATTGTAACACATAGAAATCATTGTTCTTCACAAGGAAATTGTACCATATATAAAACTGATTGTTGTATGTGTATATCAAAGCATGGTTATTTAGAAATGACTTCAAGCCATCTTCATCCTTATCTCTTTTCTTCAAGGGAGTCAGCCTCTAACATTTATCTCTCCACTGTTTAAATCTTTAATTTAAACATACATTGTCCAACATGTAACGGATATAACGGGCAACTCTTATTATAACAAACAACTCTTATTATGTTGGGCTACTCTTAACGGGAAGCTCTTATTTTGCTTTGATAATTAATCCAACAATCTCCACAATAATGACAACCTTGTCTACCTTTGACATCAATGACGTTCAATCTTGTCTATGCACCTTCTTGACATCAATGTTCTTATACTCTCGTTTGTTTATGAATATCTTCTTAATATCAATGACAACATGTGTATGCACCTTTGACATCAATGAAAACACTTTCAACATTTGGTATAGGTGTTGGAAAGACTAATGTAGATGTAGTTGTTATTTGTAAGCAATAGTTAGTTATTAAAATAATAAGTTATTGGAGCAATTGAATTTCTTAATTCAATATAGCATATGTTGTATGACTTACCGTGGCTTTGTCCAAGAATGAGTTGCCATATTTTAGCTAAAGTGTTTGTTGTGTTCTAATCACTTTTGTTGTTGTTAAAATTGCAGCATGTTAGTGTAAAAAGAGATATTACCTAGTTAGTCATTTCCTAGGTCCTCTTCACACTAGTTATTTAAGCTTACTTAGGTGTCATTAGGTGCATTTAATAATGTACATCTAGGTTCATTTAATATTTTGCACTAGTTGTCTCATATCATAGTATTAAGACACTTGTCATATTACAAGTTGTCTTACATGCAAGGTGCTATCACAATAATGGGTTACACTTTCTAGGACATCCTGATTTTTGCTGAAATCACATATTTTTAGAAAATATAATGATTTAAGCCTTGAAAGTTCTATTTAAAAGATTTTAATTGAAGAGGGTTTGATCAAACCCCCTTGGATAGAACCCCGCTAGTTTTAAACCATACCTATAATAGAGTCTCCTCTACACCTATCAAAATACTGATAAAAAATCACTTTTGATTTACCTTTTGGGGGATCAAATGAATTCATTTAAAATTTATGTTTTGTAAGTATATAGTCCTTATTATAAGATTTCCAAAAAGTATAATTTTAAATATATTTAATTTGATTATTATATTTATTTTTTATTTCTTGTGAATGTAGGTTTTTCAATGAATATCAAGGTCTTTGTTTCACACATACGAAAAAATAGAAAAATAGAGAAAAAAATTCTAAAAACATGTCCTCTAGGTATTGATGTCTTTATTCCAAAAGAAAAAATTGAATTTTGATACATACAAAAAAAGTTATGTTGGACAGAATACGCTTATGTCTAAATTATAATTAGTTTGACTTCAAAACTTAATTTAAAAAAATATTCAACAAAACATTATGAAACCAAATGCATCCTCTAGATATCGGTGTTACCAATCTAAATTCAAAAGAATCAGAATTTTATCCTTTGTAGAAAAAAAGTTATGTGCGACAGAATACACATCACTTTAAATAAATGTTGTTTACTATTAAAAACTAGTTATCAAAGGAGACATAAAAAAATTACAATTTAATTCCAAATTTTAAAAAATATATATATTTAGAATCTACAGACAAAATCTCACAAATCACTAGTTCATATCATCTTCAAATTCCTAATGGTTTAGCAGCTATAGGTGTCAGAAAGTGAAGATTTAGTTCAAAATGTCAATTTCAATGTCAAGTTTTGCCAAAAAGTTATTATTATTTGTGTCATCTAGTTAGTTTTTCCACCATGTCAGCCTTGAACCTTACCTCTCACCTTGCCTATATAAGGGAGGTCTCCCATTGTACAAATTAATTCAATTGTAGTCAAGCTTTGCATCTTGTAAATGTTATGCATCATTGTTCTTGGAACTATTGTTTTTCTCTCTTGTTGTGGAAGATTGAATTAATTGTAGGTGATCCTCGGAATCGTTGAGTCCATTATCGACTCTTACATGTTATCAGAGCACCAGATCTACAATCTCCTTCCCTCTTTTTCAAGAGATTTGGCCAAGAGGTAATTTTTGGTGCATCCTGGTGCAAATAGATTGCATAGTTGCGATCAAAAGGCATCAAAACCTAAAGATCACCTATTACAACGCCAAAATCGGACACAGGAAAAATTTTGCAATTTTTTTTTGTGGGTCAAAATTTTGGATCTATGAATTTTTGTACTATTGTATGGAATTCTAACATTGTATGGTTCCATATAGATCCATATCCTTCATACGACATCCTGTGTTCTACACCAACATCTGTGTCATACCTCACCCTCTGCCTGCGTCAGCGAGTGGATAAAACAATTTTCCAAAGGTTAATAATTTTTCTTTGTTAATTGTCTTTTTTTTTTCTGTGGATTATTTCTTTTAGCAGGGGTCGTGTTGATGACGATGTTAGTCATAAAAACAATGATAAAATTCACAAAGTAAACCTTATCTTCTTGAAAAGTATGATCAATTTAGGATGAATTGATGACTCCAAGTCTCCGTTAGTTAGTTCGTAACCTTCTAGTAATCTCTCAGTTGGTTTGATGTGAATTGCTATTTTCCATTAGGGACCTTGCGCTTGATTTCAAGTATCTATATCCTGATATGCAGATATTGCTCTGTTTCACCTGCTCTTTGTAAATTCTCAACAAATGATATTAAATCTTACAATATTTAACCAAATTATGCAGAAATTTTTGCTAAGCTTGATCAATTATTCTGATTATCACTCTAGTTAAAACTACTCCTGATTATCTTGATTAGTTCTTCTGTAACTATCTCTGATTTACTCAAATTTGAACTAATCCTTCTTGATTTTACTTCTGCACTGCAAATTCCTTCAAAATAATGTGCCTACAAGTATATATTTCTATGATCTTTATCATTATTTATGATTATTTGCATGATATTTGCAATTCTACATGCACTTAGTTCAAATATGCTTATGCTCTTCATATGTCTACGGATATTAGCATATATAATGTTCTACTTCTTATTTATTCGTGTATTGCAGTTGTGATGAAGGTGATTTAATGAAATTTAAAGAAAATTGAAATTAAATTCAATGTTACTGAAATGAATTAAGTTCGGTCACTAATCCACGTATATCCTTGATACTTTCATGAAAGAAAAGAAAATCAAACCATATTTCACCAGGACATTTCACGGCTACATATGATTGATGTGAATCTTCAAAGGAAAGGACAAAAACAACATTCACAAACTAAAATGCACTCCAAGGGAAACAACTAATCAAAGGAATGTCCATATATCATCCACAAATTACGCAAGATTTACGATAATTTGCAATCACAAGTCTTCATCTTCATTAAGTATGCAAAAGGAATATACATTTACAATTGACCTTGAGATAGAATCATGGCATTCAACAATCCAAACTCAATTAAGCTTCTAATAATCTACAATTGAGATCCTCCATCCTTTTATAGAGCAAGGATGAGAATCAGTTACAAATGATACAACGATCAAGATTTATCTATGATAATCAACGGTCCAAAAGCCTGTGACTAAGTCAACAACCCAAAACATGTGGCACAAGCTGCCAGTTGCCAACTATCTGGAATATTCTTCAAAATTATTGACAAGGTCAACAAGATATCTACTTAGCATTATCATCCTCTTCTTCATCCATGGAATATTCTTCTTCCGATACTCTGCATCTATTCCCTTGGATGTATTCATATGCTTAGACAACTTTTTATATATCTGCAATATCTACTACCTTTGTCCTCTTAGATGCATGCTCTTGTGCCTTTGGTAGATCTTGTAAAGATATCTATCTATTTGTTCTACTGTCCATCTCTTCTTTATACTTTTCTATCTTGGCCTTCATCCTCATGGCCTTATCAATTGTATCTTCAAAAAAGTGCTTGATAGGGTCCTCTTCTACCTGCTTGAAATTATCTCTGAATGCATTAGTAGCAAAGTCCTCATCTTGGTCTTCTACCTTCCCTTCTACTTCACCCTCCAAGGCTTCCAAAATTTCAATCTCATCTGCCATTAGATCATGAACTTTAGCACTAACATCAACAGTTTTATTATTGCACCTCCTCCAGACATCTACCTCAAATATTATATCTTCATACCAATCACCCAACTGAGGTAATGTATGAGCTATCGAGATATTCTTTGTTATGAGGATGTTTGAATCTATTTTCCTTATATTCCTGAGGGTAGCCAGGTGTTTGTCACTCTTTATTAAACTTTGGCTAACATCCTTCTTCACTTTGTCTACCTTCTCTTTCAAATTACTTAACAACTCCCAATTGGATAATGAAATCCTTATTGTTTGTACTCCATCAGCCAAGAATTTATGGAACCAATTGTCCATTATTTGTGCCTTGTGCTTCTGCACATCCAGGGCTACTATCTCTTCTTGAGCTACTAGTGTCAATGAAGTATCCTCTGTTATTTGAATATTGGTTGGTACAGCCAACCCTTTCACAAAAGCCTATAATTGGGCTACTTGTACTTTATACATCTTCTTTTTGGCCTTTGCCTTCTTTATTCTGGCCTCAACAGCATCAGTGCGATCCCTTAGTCCTTGGATCTCCTGTTCATTCGTGGCATGGCCTAAATCAATAGTGGTTATTTGGAATTCCTCAGGCCTTATTTCTCCTTTGGCCTTGTCCACCTTTGGCACAACTATGTGGGCTATTATTTTCCCTGTAACTACATCTCGTTTTATTGCTGAGACTGTCCTTGCCCTCCTCTTATGTTTAGCTAGATCCAGTGTAAACAATGATTTGAAATCGAAAGGCTCGATCTCTTCTTGTGGAGGTGCCACCTCTGATGATATCCATGAGAATACAGTTGAATCTGACCCTCCTTGGTCTAACTGCTCAATGTGAGCATCTTGTAGTTCTTTACTTTTATTAGCTTCATCTCCATCCCCAGGATCTTGTACATTCTCTTGTTGTCCACCATCCTAATCTTGATGTGATGGGATGACCTTAGGGTTCTATGTCTATTGATCTTGATCATCTTTACTATCATCCTGAACCTTTTCTTGCTCTGGTAAGGACTGATATGGATGTGATGTATCTTTTGGTTTTTCTTGAACCTTACCTTTTGTATGCACATCCATAGGCACATCCATAGCCTACTCTTGTTGCATATCTTCTACCTGGGCATTCTTAGGCTTTAGTGCTTGATCATCCCGATATGATTCTGGCAAGGGTTGTTCTTGATTACCTTGGTTAGCATTATCCCCAGTATTAGTGCCCCCCTCTAGTATTGGCCCCTATTTAGTTTTATCCATTAAGACATCTTATTGTGGCCCCTCAGCTTCGACATATTTTCTTGTATCATCAATATCCATAGGGATATTTTCTGATCCCTGATCCTATTTATCATTTTCTTTTTCTTTCTCCCCATCCTTGGGCTGATATGTCAAGTCAACTACTGTTGGGCTGGTTACATTTTCAATCAGAGTATCAAGAGGTCCCATCTGCACCTCTACCTTAGGAGACTCTTCTCTGTCAGTGTTATTATCTTTTAATTTTGTATCCTGGCTTCCCACCTTGGCTTTAGTGTGGTGGAGCAGGGTCTCAATAGGATGGTTAGTCACGTCCTGGACTACATCATCATCAGTTAAATCAATAGTTGCACTCAATGGGAGTGGATTATTTATCTTTTTATCCAATGATTTATTAATGGATTCTTGTACCATTTTAGACTTTACCTTAATTATGTTTTCTATAGGCACATTGTGTTGTAGGTCCTTCACTACATTCAAGGATGGATCAATTGATCCTAATGCTGCAGCAAGAGGTGTGATTGCTCCTCTCATATGAGGGCCCTCATATCTTCTTTGCCTTGGCACCTTTACTCCTTGTAGCAAATCCTTCTCTGCCCCCATAAATGTTTCAATTGGGACATGATCCTTTACCTTATCACCCACATCTTCCTCTTCCTCTACAACAGTCCTAACTGGACTTTTCTCTTGATCTTCCAGCATTCCCTCTTGTGCAATTGATACCTGAGGAACGGGTGTTGGGATGGTTGCTTGTGGTGTACCTTTAGGAGGTGAGGGTGGTGCATATGCCAATGAAATCCCCTCAGTTGTAAGTTGCTCTGCAGTTCCTGACGAGCTATGCTCTACTGCTTTGGTCCAAAGGACTTGCCTCTTTCATATCAAAAAGTCATCATATCCAGGCTCCTCCTTTTCTTTCATTTTCTTTTCTTATCAAAGGTAACTATAATACCTTTTGCCTTCAGCTCATTTACCTTCTGAGCTATCTAGTGCTTGGTCCTTGCCAAGACTTTGGTAGTAAGGACATCAATAGAAGTTTCATTTTTCTGGGTCCAGTCTGGAGGTGCCAATGCATCGTTATACACCTTGTTATCCTCATACTTAGGATCCATAACATCTTCATCATCCCTTTTGAGCTGAGGGGGCCATCTGGTTGTCCAGTGGTCCTTATTTGGTCTAATGTAAGCCTTTAATATTCTCTTCTTCTCACCTCATGCTCATCATTACAATCCGCCCATTAGTCCTCTAGGTGCATGATATGTCTGTATTTCGTAGTGAATCTTTTCTTGATCCTATTGTAAGGATCATAATCTCTAGCCAAGGGAGATAATTGTAAATTCAAACTCTTCAAGTCAGCTTCAGCATTCCTAGCATTGTCCAAGGATCCTACCAAGAACCAATTGATATCTATAGGAAATTTCCTATATGGTCTCCCCTCTTTCTTCTTAGATAATTCAAAAATGGGGAGTTGTCTCATCATTTCCATCAAGACCACCTTATCAAAAGGATACCTTGGTAACATGAATGGTTTCCCATTGAACCCTTCCATCCGAATATAAGAGTAAGTCTTGGCCTATATAAACCAAGAACCATATCCACTTATCATCTTTGTAGCTTCTATTGAAAAACTTTTGACTCTTCCTCCTTCCATGAGCCTGACTATATGCATAATAAAACAATCATCCACCATCTTATAATGCTAAACTGATAACCTCCTCTCCAGCTGGGGATAATGTTCCCAAGGAGTCTTTTCATGAGGCAATTTGCCCATCTTTCCTACTATTTGTAGGCCTTCAAATGTGTCTTTTGCTGCATAAGCATACACTAGATAGGAGGTCATCCTGAAGACCATATCCTTACCATTCTTCTATTTTACCATTTGGTCATGCATAGCATCACTAATAATTTTGGCCCATTGGACCTTTGCATCCTTATTTTTGATGACCATCCTAATTAATCCAAACATCCATGATTTGAAGTCTCCACGTCTTACTCTTCCCCTCATTCTACTGAGAAAGAACATCATGTATTGTACCTCTTCGTTGAAGTCATACTTATATAAATGTTGTGGCATTTTAGGCATGGCCTTGGCTATATTAACCAAATTTCTCCATCCTTGGTAGATTAATTTTTCTTCAGGTCTTTTGACCAGTGTCATATTCTTTAGCTAGGGCATCTAAGTCAAGCATATAGATCCCTCTGGACATCGTCAAATTAAAGGCCTCAGTTATTTCATCCACTGATAAATCCGCATAAACCCTTCCTTGTTTATCCACCCTCATAGTGGCAACATCATAGTTATGTGCACACTCGATCACCAGCTCCAAAGCATCTACAACATAAGGAAAACTAGTTGCATAGTACATCCCCGAAGTGAATATGTTTTCCAGAACAGGATGGTCCTCTCAGGTGTTGATCTAGGCTCGGAATGCTTCAATGTCTGTGTCACCCGAATGAGTATCCTCCACGAAACCCAGCGTATTGTATACACTGTGTGTCTTAGGAAACATGATCATTACTGCATGTCTTATTCTCCATGTTTTGAAAGAGGCAAAATGTTTAAACCGTATGAATTTGACCAGACATTGTATGAGCATTACCAAAATCCCTCATTTACCCTCTCTTTAGCTAATCACGATACAATTTTATGAAATAACCAAAGGGGCAAAGATTTATACGTACCTGTGAATGCTTCCTTCACCTCTTAATGGATGCGGTAATGATCAAGTTGATATACTGGATTGGACACTCCTCTAAAATTTCGCTCTTTGTTATCGTTTTAGTTCACAATAAGCTATTTACCGTAAGGTTAGGAATTCTGAATGCAACTAGGTCAATTATGATAATAGAAATCCCTTTTATCTTAGTCGAGTTACGATTTAGGGCTTATTAATGGCGTAGAAGAGATCTAATAGCTTATTTTGACGAGATCGTAGGAGATTGCTACAGGTGTCCGTTCGCGTGAGTTCGAATTTAAATGCCAATGACTTTTACACAACATTAAATGCAAAAAGTGTAGGATTGTGAAGATGGGTATCTTGCAAGGAATATCCCCATGGATATCTGGATAAGGACATATGGATGATGTTAGCATAGGTTAGGTCAACCATTGTTGACCTGAAGAATCGTCATCGAGCTCTAATCGTGTTCATATTAGATCGGGATATCCATATGGACATGTGGCATCATGCCATTGGTTAGGTGACGGGATGGACACTAAGTCAAGGTCTAGACACAATGTTGTAAGATATCCATCCAGTCAAAATGTTCGGATGACATTAGCAAGGAAAATTTCCTTCATTGTGGCGAGATGATGTGACGTCATCGAGATGATGATATTAAAATAAGATCATGACATTAAGTTTTGTGAAATATCCCTATGGCTTAATATCCTGATGATGTAGGCAAGTTGTATCTTCAATATATCGTTAGGTAATTGTGATGTCATCATGATATGGATCTTAAAACAATGTCCAGATGTTAGCTAATATATGGATGACGTGAGAAAGTTTAGCATTCTTCGTAAAGCTGGGATGACATGATGTCATCCGGATTGGGATGTTAAAATAAGGTCTGGATATTAGTGAAGCTAATATCCCTGCACCTTAATATCTTTGTTACACAATCTAGATAAAGGGGCTTTATGAACTCGAAATGTCATGACGTCATATGGATGAGGATATTGATCTGAGTATGGATATTGCATTAAGATCCGGATGTTAAGTTAATATCTGGACATTGTTTTAAGATCCATGCACACGACAATTTGATCTACTAAGTATGTTAAAGTTGATGTCTGGACATTATCGGAGGTCAGGATATTAAGTTAAGATCTGGATGTTTGGCAATGTGAATATCCTTATGCCCTGTTGACCGAACTTTGACCGTAAATAACTTCTTTGTTTTAATAAATTTCAGGGTGCTTAAAAAAGCAACCCTACTTAGATTTTCATGCTCTTTCACTTGACAGGACTTGTATAAAGAAATTCAAGACTTGAAAATTCAACCTATATCCTAGGATCCTTGTATGCATAGGATGACATCTTGACATATATCTGTTACTGATTTTACCATACCACCCAAAAGCAAGGGAAACAAGCAAGCCAAGCCAAAAAGTTGGGTCCCTATTTTGCTGGGGCAAAATGGGGCGTGTTGTGTAACCATACAACAACTTGCCACCAAAGAAAACAACTAAAATTTAAACAATTCAAAAGATGAAGACAAATTAGGACATAATGCTCTAACTCTTATCAAGTATAGGCATCTTGACCTTCATGAATGATATCATTTTCATCAACATAACAATGTTGAGAAGGAATTGGGTGTGTGCATGTGATTCATATCCTTCATCTTGAAGATAAGTTGAAAACATTAGTGACAGGTGTTAAGCTACATAGTTTGATTTAACCCTCATAGCTAACCTGGGTAGAGCCTTGCTGCCAGTAGGCATCCATAGCCCCGACAAGGTTATCGTTGCAATTCTCCCAAGTAGAGTCCCACTTCCAGGCAAGCGTCCATAGCCCTGGTAGAGTTACTTGGATAGCCTAATTATTCCTTTGGATATTCAATATGTTTCCTTCTCTTTTTTGTTTTAGTATTCATAAGATATGATCATGTAAGCACATTTGCAAGGTGTGTACACTTGCTCTTTAGGTCGAGAATTGCAATGGTTTCAAGGGCAAACCTTTAGATTTTTCACTTAACACTACATTAGCATGTTCAACAAATCCAAGGCTATTAGATGTATTCTATGAGGATCTACTTGAACAAAAGAGTTACCACCGATGAATAAGATATCACAGACCTAATCAGAGGTACTTATAATGACATGAGCTACAACCTATGTAAGAATTTGTATTCATTTTTTGAATTCTAATAATTTCATTAGTTTTCCAAAGTAGAAAGGTGCATTATCTTGCCTGACCAAAATAGGGACTCAACAATACACAAGCAAAGCAAACTATACAAACAACTATACAAAGTATACATATGATACATCATCCTGATATGATCTACCTACGCCTGAAAGTAGTGTTTGAGGAACTATTCATTGACTGGCAACGAAACATCCTCACTTGTTAAAGTCTTGAGCTTGTAGGTGTTGTCACCTAAAATTTCAAATATTTGGAAGGGGCCAATCCGGAGTTTATCAAATTTTCCATGGTCACCCTTCCTTTCGTGGGATTTATCCCATGATAAGACTAAGTCTGAGATCCTAAAAGCTTTTAGTCGGGCTCTTTTGTCAAACTAGCATTTGACTATAGCTTGATGTTTGGCAAATTGATCAATTGCCCTGTCTCATTTTTCTTCTAAGTGCATCAATTGTAACAACCTGATTTCTTGTTTATTATCAATGCCTAAGTATTCATGTGCAAATTATAGGGTAGTGATCTTCAGGTTGACAGGGAGGATGGGATCCACCCCATAAACTAATTGGTAGGGAGAATTTCCCAATGCAGTCATCATTCTGGTTCTGTCCACGCATAGGGCATACTTAAGTAGAGTGTTCCACTCTCTAGGATTCTTTTCAATGATCTTTTTGATGAAATTTAATAGGTTCTTATTGGTTGATTCAGCTAGGCCATTAACCTGGGGATAGTAATTAGGTGAAAACTTTAATATTATCCCATGGTCAAATGCCCAACTAGAAAGCTTAAGGTATGCAAAGGCTAGTCCATTATCACAAACAAGAGCATAAGGGATTCCATACCTGGTGGTGATGTTACCTTCCAGAAACCTGATCACATCATATGAGGTACAAGTCTTGTTGCTGATAGCTTCAATCCATATGGTGCAATAATCTGTAATGGTCAGCACATACCTGTGTCCTAAGGAGGATGGAGGATTGATGGGACCGATGAAATCCATACCCCACTGTGCGAATGGGCGCATCTCCATCACAAGATGCAATGGTTGAGCTGCATACTTTTCTTTGTTCAAGGCAGTTTGACATGTATGGAAGAATTTGATGTGCTCAAAAGTATCCTTGAAGATAGTTGACCAATAATATCCTGCTCTTAAGATGGCATGCGTTGTAGCTAAGTGTGATCCGTGAGTTGTGCTGAATTTATCATGTAATTCAATAAGGACCTTAGTAGCCTCTTGCTTACCTAAACACCTAAGGTATATTCCCTCATAATTTCTTTTGAATAGGACTCCTCCTTTGATCATATATTTTTGTGATTTAATCCTCATATCTCTTCTCTAGGATGCATGCATATTTAGTGGACATCTTCCAGTGATCAGAACATGCCTGATATTGGAGTACCAATCATCATGTTCATTTGTATCCATTACATATTGCTGACTTATCAGATTGGGATCTATTTTAGCTATCATTTGACTAAGGGTTTGTCCCCTAACTAACTTCATTGGAGCTATATCCATGTCATATTCTTGAAGTACAGTGATCCACTTTGCTCTCTTTTCTCCCGGTTCATTCTACATAAGGAGCATCTTTACAACTGAGTTTGGCACTACAACAATCACTTTGCTTCTAAGGATATAATGTCTAAATTTCTTCACAACTCTGACTAGGGCAAGAGCCTGCCTCTCCACATCCATATATCTTAATTCAGCATCTCTGAATGGAGAGCTCATGAATGCGATGGGTTTTTCCTCTTTTGCTTCGCTTCTCTATGTCAAGACTACTGCACATGTATGTTCAGATGCAAATGAGTAGATGTAGAAATCCCTGGTATAATTTGGACTAATCAGGACTAGGGCGTCTGCAATGGATTTTTTGATATCTTCAAATGCTGACTTTGCTTCAGGAGTCCATTCTATCTTAGCATCATTCTTTAGCATGGCATTGAGAGGTCTCACGATTTCTACAAACCTAGTAATGAACTTCCTGACGAAGTTGATCTTACCAAAGTAAGATTTTAGATTTTTTTTACTTCCTGGAAGTTGCAACTTCATAATTGAATCAACTCTTGCAGGGTCAATGGTTATCCCATTTTCAGATATGACATGACCAAGCAATTTGCCAGTGGTCACCCCAAACATGCATTTCTTTGGGTTCAAGGAAATGCCATACTACTCACATTTATTGAGTACTTTCCTGAGGTTTTCTATATGATCACCTCTTTTCTTTGAGAAAACCGTCATCCCATCCATATAAATGATGATGCACTGACCTACTAGTCCCCTAAATGCTATATCCATAGCATGTTGGAAAGTTGCTCTAGCATTGATAAGGCCGAATGGCATGCGCCTGTAAGCGAAGATTCCCCACTTGGTGGTGAAAGTTGTCTTCAATATGTCTAACTTATCTACCATTAGTTGGTTATATCCTAAGAAACCATCCAGAAAGGACATCATATGTGCACCACTTACCATCTGGAGCACTTCATCCAGGGAAGGCAAAGGATAATTATCCTTCTCCGAGGCTCTGTTTAAGTTCCCAAAGTCTACACATAGATGTATGTCTCCATTCTTTTTCCTGACAGGAACCAGATTAGCTACCCAGTGTTACATCCCCAATTCTTGTCTTGCTATACTTTTTACTTTTACTTGGACATAAGTAAATCTATTATGATGTTTAGATTAATGTCAAGGAAAGACATATTATATTGAATGTCATTTATGGAATTATGGAAATAAATATGTTATTGTCGATTTAATATTTGCATTATGAGATTTGGTTTATTATTTGAATAATGATGCACTGATCATAATTTGTTGATTACAAGTTTGATACAGGATTACAGGTTTTTAGATGACTCTCAGAGAAAAGAGAGAGAGAGAGTATCTTTCGAGGAGAGAGATATAGACCTCAAGTTATGAGTGATTATTTTCCAAATGAGTATGAGTGTTTAACGAAAACGTGAACCAGTGTCGTAAGAGGTAAGTCTTGTCTTGACAGTATACTTTTGAATCTAATCAATGGGTAGTCGATATCTTTCAAATCTTTTCAAGTCGTAGTGTGTCGACATAGTCGTTTGTGAAGTAAACGACGTCGTCTGAGTAAGAACTATGACCATTTACGTTTAACGTAAAAATTATGATGTCATTATTATAATATGGTTGTGTTATTATTATTAAGTCACTTAAGGTTTTGTTGTCGACTTTTAACATCAAGACGATTTCGTCAAGACAAGTTGACGTGATTTTAACGAAGGATTGTGAAGGGGAGACAAGCTCAACCCATTCACAATATTCGTAAACCTTTCTTTTATTACTGTTCTTTTTATTGATCAAATCATAACTATCAAATAGAGATGATGTTATGTAAACCATGTTTGATATAAACAAATAAGTATAATATATTTATGCATCGAATGAGGATAATATCTCATGATAAGTTAATAATGCTTACTCTTGAGCAGCCGAAGGTTTACAAATAGGAGAGCCTTCATTATTATAAAGTGTGGATCAAACCACTTTATGTGTTTATTAAATGGTCAAACGTTGGTTTTAAATGCCTGGTCGGCCTCTTTGGAAGTGGAGCGGTGGTGATGCTAACCACATTCACTGAAGCTCCCTCAAAGAATGTTCTTCCCCGTCGACATGTGTTGAGATATGCAAATTTATAGCTATCAATTGAAATCGAATAATGAAGCAAACTATTTTGAATTGAATGTGTTTTAAAACTGCAAGGAAGTGGGAACAAAAAGATGGGACGACTCATTATGAGTCTTGTTGAGCCCTTAAAGCCACGACTTAGTTAGTCGATGGCGGCATCATTGAAGAGGCATGTTATTTTTGCATTATTGATTATCATTGAAAAGGGAGGTGAAAGTAGAGTTCGCGGGGAGCAGAGGGAAAGGAGTTAGTGAAGGAAAGAGTGTGGTTTGTCTAGGACGAACACAAAAACATTTCTATTTGCAAATCCATCTCAGTTAGACCGCTCCTATCAGGTAAATACTCATGTAGTTTATGCATTAAAAAGGCAATGATGATTCGAATGATTGATAAGTCTTCTGTATTGATTTATGAAGAGCAATCGATTATGCCATAGTAGTTTATTTCTTAAGTTCATTATATTTATTCAAAACAAGGAGAGAATTGACTGTGTTTAAAAGGATTTGGAGTCATTATAAGATTGTTATGTTATCTTAGTATAAAATAGGGAGCGTCGACTTAGCCTATAAAGGCCGATGTAAGCTTCAATAATGAAATCTATTTCATTATCATTCCGGGTCGACAATATACTTATTGTCCTTAAACCAATAAACATACCAAATCATTGTTTGGGAATAAATGAACTCTTTAGAAGGAGGTTATCTTAGTTTTCTAGTGTCTAGAAAACTAGTCGCTCTATTGAATGAGCTATCATTATGAAACAAGTCGATTATTTTTGTCAAAAGATAGTTATGTATTTAACTCTCGTAGAGATTAGTGTAAATGATACTTGATAGGAAAACTTACCAGCTGTGAGTAATATGGTTCAAAGTATTAAATGGTGATATTATCATTTTAAAACTATTCTTGGTTTAATTTATATATAAATGTCAAAAATGATTCCTTATCAAAAGAACTTAGATTCTTGGTAATCTATGGTAACTATGGTGTAACCAATTCAAGTGGTAGAAGAACTAGGGATAGTTTGGAAAATGGAATAAACATCATAGGATCATCTCTAATGTCTATTCTATTAATCTTGATGAGTATAGCATATTAGTAAACCATTAATTTGGAATAGACTAAGTCTATCTAGAAATGACCTTGTATAGAATCATATATGATTATATAAGAAGTGAGGGTTAATGACATCACGTGAAGGTAAGTTGAAAGTATTCATATTCCTTTTGTATAGGATTTATTATCTATTACAAAACCATAGTATTCTTAACCTTGGTTGAGTTAAACCGAAGGTCATTTATAAACCTTAGTCTAGTAGAAATGAGATATGGATATTTTGAAATCTCGTATTATCCAAGGGTTAATAGGAAAACCCTAGAGTTGATTATGAACCAAATGATTAAGTTATATAATATAGACTTATCTAAGTCAAGAAAACTATTATCATGACAAGATGATTAAACTATTTACGTAAATATAGTTGGTGTGAATAAACTGCGAGAATACGACAGTATCCAAGTTGAGTAGGGGTGGGTGAACACTACGACCAGATTCATTATGAATGTTATTGATATTAAAACTTTGGCCAAAGTAATGCATTCATTTTCTGCATGCATTGTCAGTTCACTGTATCTGGATTGCACAACCTCTCAAAAATCATACTTAGCTAGAGGGTATTTAGGGTTGTATGGTTGATAGAGTTGTGTAGGATACAACACTATGTACTCAGAAAGGTAAATTACCATTGGTCACCTAGGGTCTATATTCCTCGTGAAGGGTAGGGCCACTTCCTATGTGGAAGATGTGTGGGAGATTGCTGGTCTGTGGATGGAGGTAAATCATTGGAAAGATTCTCTCCAAGCAGGAAACATGCTAGGACTTGTGATAAAGATGTCACACATTCGGAAGCAGTAATTATTCCAAAATTGTTCATGTAATTGATTTACATTTGTAAATATTGTAGTTGAGAAAGACAAATATGATTTATTATATTTTTGTAAAGAGAAATCTTGTAATTGTAGTTACTTGATTATATATTAATAAAAAGAAAAAAATTCTCTCATTTTTACCTTATTAAATTACTCTATGGTAAATTTTCTGGTTTTACTATGTTTTTAGAATGTGGATGTTACACCCAGGTTGAGTGCCTGATCAAGAATATGATCCGAGCAGCAAGCAACTTCTTGACTTCTTAAAAAATGAGTGGTTCCAGCAAATCATTAACCAGCCTCTGTTTTTGCCTGAAGGGCTTTGCATCAGGCTTTAAAGGTATTGTATGGGTTATAATAGACGTGTCATACATTTTCAATTCATCATATGTCCATGCAATGAGGTGAATATAGCCTTTTAATGACTAGGTTATCCCATCTCTTTCTTCTTAAGAGCAAACTTTCCCAATCAGGACATTTCTTGTATCCTTACCCTGTCCTATGTTGATAGGTACATACTCCACTCCATCTGTCTTTGGGAGGTCCTTCTGTTTAATCATGTTGTCTAGATCAAAGACTCTTTCTAGTTCAATCATGCCCTTAGGGATTTTGTTGTTGGGTAGATCTATTATGTCTTCTTTATCACAGACATGGTCTTCCAAATTCTTCTCATCTACTATCTGGGCGTCGAATATATCTCTATTTGCAATAAAATCCAGAATGTGTTGATCATCATCAAACACCTAAAAGTTGGTGATATTATCAGGAATGGATGGTGTTGACACTAGCTCTATAGAGAACCTCTTCATCCTTGATATGGATAAGGGTCAGTCAAAGAAGTTGGGTCCACTTTTTGGCCAAAAAGTGGAAGTGTTTTCCCTGATTTTTAGAATTTGTCACATTTGACCTAAACATTTGAGGCACTTAAAGATTGAATCTTAAAAAAAGTTTGTAATATGAAATGTAGTACTCAGAATCTAGTTTCCAAATATGTAATTTATTTTAATACCCAAATGATACAAATTGATTTTCAATAGACATCTTTAAAAACCACTGTTTAAAAGTCACTTTTTTTTACCATACCTTGCACGTGTACGACCAACATAATTTGACCTAAATAAAAGTATTTTTCTAAATTCTTTTGGGCAAAGATGTGTACTACAGTGAAGTTTGATGAGGATTTTTTTTATAATTTTTTTTTCTAAATATTTTTTTTATTAATTTTTTATTGGCCCTAATTGGTGTTTTTGAAAACCCTCATGTACGACCAACATAATTTGAGCAAAACTAATCATTGTAACGTCAGAAAATATCCCCTTGGGGGCTTTTCCTTCTTAAGGTTTAGCTCCTGGGTCTTTTGTGTGCATTTAGGACATCTTGCATCATAATTTGACATCCCGATGGAATGAACCCTAGGTATCATGACAAATGGGGCCTAGGGGGACCCCTTGAACTTAAACCTGCCTAAAATAGGGGGGAGGACTTGGTCGCCCACGCCCTAGTCCTGCCCTATTTGGGTTAGTCTAAAATTTCTAGTGTTAGATTATGACCATTATTTAGTCCCTAGCCTGACACGGTAAATTTGAATTTACGAAATCTTGGCGGGAATGTTTGTAGTTGCATATAAAAGCATGTTTAGGCATTCATTTGTAAACTAGATTTCAACTAGATGATTACTAGCAAGCTATTGTGTTCTCAAAAAGATTCAAGGCTTTCATTGTGTTGCAAGAGCATATTTGTGTGGTCTATGTGTTTGTGTTTGTAGATTTGAGCATCCATTTCATCATGGAATGAAGAGCATCTTCCTCCCATGAGATCTTCACTACAAGGTGACATTATATTGTGTTTGTGATCATTATTTCATTTGTTTTTTGCCTCTGCCTTCCTAGGCACACACTCTCTATCTGACAAGGGTGTTCGGAGACTTAAGTGTCCTAAACACCACAACCCCCTCCCAAAGTTTTCATGGTTGCAGGTTATAGGTTGAGGAGCTGGACAAAGTGAAGTTGTAGGAAGACATCTTGGAGTGTCAAAATTGTAGGACAGGAAGAAAATCTACCCCCTGGACTTGGGCGCCTGCTCCCTAGTCCCCGAAGTTTCGTGACGGGAAAATCTCTGAAACAGCAGAAACAGGTTACAGACTGAGTTTCCAGATCCGACTAAAAAGTAGGGCCTTGGACTTGGGCGCCCACTCCTGTGTCCCCAACTTTTCTGCCTTGAAACCCCAAAAATAGGTACTTTGTGATTTGTCATTTTACATCCCTTTGCAAGAGCTTTTTCTGTAATTCATCTGTTTATTCTCATATTTGCAAAATTCGGGTTTTAATAGTCAATTAAGCATAAGAGAAGGAAAATTGATAATTAAACATCCTAATCCAAGTTTCCCGACATCTCACAACGACCTAGGGTATGATAGTTCATTGCCACTCAACCCTAGGTTCTTGAATGTTAAGGGTGAAAGGAGGATTGAAATATCTAAACACTAAACTAAACAATCTAAAATTTACCCTAAACAATCATAAAATGATTTTTTTTTAATGTGTAAAGAATGATGTGTAGATTGATGACATATAATTTTTTTCAAAAAATTTTAAAAATTAAAAGTTATTAAAAAATACAAACACCTGTCATTTCAAGTTTTTGGACCAGCTTGCTCATAAATTAAATAATAAATAGAAAAACAAGTCCAATAAAAAAAATTACATATTTGAAAACTAGACATTGTCTTCTGTAATGGGTTTTAATTTCATAAAAAATTTTAGAAAAAAAATGTCGTCAGCCATATAGGTAAAGTCAGTCTTTCCTCTTGTTCTATACTTAGACAAATACTTGTAGGTCCAAGGCTCAAGGTCGGCTACCCATGCCTTTCCCGAGCCTAAAACCAAACCAAAGGTGTGGGTGTGAAATTCAAAATTTTAGAAATGGGTACATGTTTTAAAACAGGTACCCGTTCTAAAAAACAATAGACAAACAAAATGGGTACCCATTCTAAAAAACAATAAAAAATTAAATGGGTACCCATTTCTAAAAATAATAAAAAAACAAAATGGGTACCCGTTTTAAAATGGGTACCCATTCTAGGCTCGGGTGCCCGTTCTTGTCGGGTTTTTTTTTTGCACGACACTTCCCATATATGTGGACCCAACTTCTTGCTTTTACCCATAAAGGTTCTAATGCACTAGCTGCATGTGCTAGTGCATCTGCTTGATGATTTTGTTCTGTTGGAACATGCATGATATTGAAAGCATCAAATCTTTCTATCAAATCCCAGACCCTATATCTGTAACTTGACAACTTCTTATAGTTGCATGCATGTACATTTCTAACTTGCTTCACTATTAGTTCTGAGTCTCCATAGACATGCAGAACCTTAACTCGAGTTTTAGAGCAAATAATAAACCATGTATCAGGGCTTTGTACTCAGCTACATTATTGGTGTAGGGTAATTGCAGCATGTATGCTGCCATGAAGGACTTCCCTGATGGATTGATCAGGTCAACACCTACACTGGCTCCTTGTTTTGACTTAGAGCCATCAAATCTCAGGATCCATGGTTTATCCTCGATTAAAGGCTTATCAGAACCTTCTCTTTTTTTCTAGCGTGTGCAGCTGCACGTGCAAATATCCATTTGATCTTCTATGGTTCATCTCTCACCATATCTAGATGTTTTGGTGGGATTAAGACACCCACCTTCTGTTTCTTTGGAACATCATCATGTTGAACATCCTCTCTTTTTGTAGACTTGATGTTATCACCTCTATTATCAGGGGCTATTGCAATTCCTTTTCTTGCATCTTCAGGAATATCCCTGATCTTATGTAGTTTTCTTTCTGAACACAATTGTTCTTCTTTGTTTAGTATATGGAGACACAAAGAACAAGTTGTCTCTGAATGTGGTGCCTCATGAAGCCTGTACCATCCTTCAATCAATGCATGATGAGGAGGAATTCCTTGCAGAATTTGTCTCTGAATTTGTTTAGACAAAAATTCCTCAAATTTTGTCAAATGACTCCCTCTATGCTCATCTGATAACTCATAATCAGACTTAATGAGGCAATCAGTCCCTAGGGTGATATTGTTGGTCTTACCATTAGAATGTGCATTATCACATAACAACACCTCTTTTGAGCTAGGCATTAGGACATCATCCTGATGCACCTCCTGTTCATGTTCTTGAGTATCTGAAGAAAACAACAAATGATCATAATCATCGGTATTAGATATTTCACTTACCTTGGGTGATGATGATCCACCCTCTATGCATATTCTTTCTACTTCAATCATGTCTAGACATACTTCACATACACTTTCTGAGTGTGCATCTTCATGTAATATACACCATCCGGATATCAGGATATCCTCTATGGATGTCCCTGTCAATTGACATCTTTGAATTTCCTTAGCCAGGCACATCTCAAATTCATGAAAGTCATCTACCTCATATTCATCAATTGAACTATAATCAAACTCTGTTATGGATCTCGTATCAATTACAACTTCATTCTTTTCGTCACCTTTATGTATGTGCATATTGCACATCAGTACCTCTTCTATTTTGACTATATGAGGTATTAATGCATACACTCCTGGCTCAACGTCTACATACAGTATTTCATTGTCATGGTTGTATTTAGTGATCATGTGTTTCATCCTAGGTTCAACTTCTATTCTAAGTTGATTGGGAATGCCTTTCCATGGTAACCACATTTGACTAAAGTTGGTAGCCATGTAACCATTTAAGGTTTTGGACCAATCTCTGCTAAGGAGCATACCATAGGTGTCAGGTATGTCTACTACTTGAATGTCTATATAATATTGCACTTTGGGGTCATATGCCAACTGCTTGTGGATGTGAGTTAGCTCTCCTACCGCACTAACTTATAACTTGTCTAACTGGGTTACTTTCTTAAGTGATTTTGCTGGATGCAGACCTAAATTTACAAATAGACAGAGGCATCACATTGGTTGAGGCACCTGAATCTACCAGGCAATTGTGTAGGTTCTTACCAAATATCCTTAGTGTGAGTAAGAAAGGGGGAGATTTTGATTTATCCTTGTATAAGGTCATCTGCGGTGTATCAGTAGCATGAACAGTAGCTTGCATTTTTGGTTTGGCAACATTATCTCTAGGTGCAGGATCTCTAGTCAGGATATTTCTAGGTATTGCATGCAGAAGATATCAATTAAATAAAAATAAAGATTAAATAGAGGAATGAAAAATACACAGAAATAATAATAGTGAGAGATAATTTTAATGTGGTTCACCCAAACTCAGGCTATAGCCACCAACAGAGAGTCCAATATTATTATCCAACAAATCAAACTGATTACAACTAGCAATCCTTGCAACTCAATACTGCTGCAAATGTTACAATACAATATCAAAATCCCACCCACTTATAACAAGCTTTTTGGAAGCTTCTAGAATTAGGGTTTTACAATGTCATTTTTCTTTTGTTGGTTAACAAAAATTAACAACCAACTTGGAATGGGCAAAAAAGAGGGAAATTTTTTTTCGGGGGCTACCACCCCTGAACCCTGGCGAGGATACATTACGAGTGTATAGTACTTGCATGATCAGTCACCACATACCAACAATCTCCCACTTGGAGACTAATCAGGCTCCACACCAAACAATCTCCCACTTGGAGACTGATCCTGGATGACACCGTTGCGCGTGCAGCTCCCATTGGAAATAAGCACCCTAGACTCTGTTGTTCTGATTTTATTGTTTTCAGTCTTGAAGACCAACTGAAGCTGAAGAGGAGCTCAGCTTCTCCCTTGTCATTGCCTTCGTAAACATATCCACTAGATTTTCATCTGTATGTATCTTTTCCAGCCGTAACTGTCCATCATCCAACACCGAGAGAATGAAGTGATACCTCAATTGTATGTGTTTGGTCTTTGAATGCAAGGCAAAATTCTTTGCAAGATGTATGGCACTTTGGCTATCCATAAACAAATAATTGTTAGCTTGTTGTTTGCCCAATTCTTCCATGAAAGATTATAGCCATATCATCTCCTTGCTTGCCTTTGTTGTAGCTACATACTCTGCCTTTGTGGTGGATAAAGCAACCACCTTTTGTAACTGTGAGATCCTACTCACTGCTGTCCCACCTATAGCAAAGACATAACCTGTAGTACTCCACCTGGTATCAATATCCCCTGCCAAATCTGAGTCTACATAACTTGCTAAATCAGTATTAGAGCCCCCAAAACATAAGTGTTTATTGGATGTACATCTCAAATATCTGAGAATCTATTTTACCGCATTCTAATGCTCCAATCCGAAATTACTCATATACCTGCTTACGACTCCTAAAACATGTGCAATATTGGGTCTCGTGCATACCATGGCATACATTAAGCTTCTTACAGCTGAAGCATATGGTACCTTGGACATTTTGTCTTCCTCCTCTTGTGTCTTTGGACACATCTCCTTAGTCAACTTCAGATGACTAGGCAAAGGTGTGCTGACAACTTTTGCATTCTCCATATGGAATCTCTGCAACACCTTTTCAACATAATCAACTTGAGATAGAGTCAATTTTTTGTTCTTCCTATCTCTGCAAATTTTCATACCAAGGATTTGTTTTGTTGCCCCCAAATCCTTCATAGCAAATGATTGTGCTAATTGTTGTTTTAACTCTCTTATGTGATCCATGTTAGACCCTGCTACAAGCATGTCATCAACATATAAACATAACATAATGTAGCTATCATTATCTAACCTCTTAAAATAAACACAATGATCAAAATTATAATGGCTATAGCCTTGCTCATCCATAAAACTATCAAATTTCAAATACCATTGCCGAGGTGCTTGTTTCAGACCATATAAACTATTCTTCAATCTGTACACCAATTTCTCCTTACCTTTGACCTCAAATCCCTGTGGTTGTTCCATATATATCTCCTCTTCCAAATTACCATGGAGAAAGGTAGTTTTCACATCTAACTCTTCCAAATGCAAATCTTCAGCAGCCACAATACTTAAAAATAGTATGAATAGAAGTCCTCTTAACAACCGGAGAAAAAATCTCATCAAAATCAATACCTTTTTTCTGTGCAAATCCTTTTACAACTAACTTGGCTTTAAATCTTTTCTTACCTCCATCTTCCTCTTTCAGCCTATAAAACCATTTGTTTGGTAAAGCCTTTTTTCCTGCAAGCAACTTACATAATTCCCAAGTCTAATTTTTCAGCAAGGAGTCCATTTCTTCTTTCATTGCAAGCTCCCACTGAACCGTTGTATCCACCTGCATAGCTTCATCATACCCTATTGGTTCACTAACATCTGTTAAAAAAATAGACTACAAAGAGGGAGAAAACCTTTCAGGAGGTCTACTTAGCCTTGTTGACCGTCTAACATTCACTGAAGTTTGTGGTATTTCTTGTTACTGTTGCAGAGCATGAGGAACCACTAGAACATCATTATCTGGAGTATCATCCAGCACCACATAATCCTTTTCTTTCTTCTCATGCTGCTGCAACTAATCTTTGTATAACACCTTCTCATTAAATACATCCCTACTTCTCACAATTTTTAGAATTTTAACATCCCAAAGCCTATAACCAAATTCATCAATGCCATATCCAACGAAGATACGCTTTTTTGATTTTGCATTCAGCTTGGTTCTATTTTCAGAATCTACATGTGCAAATGCTTCACATCGAAAGGTTTTGAGAAAAGAATAACTCACCTTCTTATATGTCCATGCTTCCTCTAGAATACCACAACCCAAAGGAACTAAAGGACCTCTATTAATTAAATATACAGCGGTATTGACAGCCTTTGCCCACATGCTTAAAGGCAGCATAGCATGCAATCTCATGCTCCTTGCATGCTCCATTATTGTCATATTCATGTGCTCAGCCACTCCATTTTCTTGTGGAGTCTCTGGAACTGTTTTCTGCCTACGAATTCCATTAAAGGAACAATAATCCTCAAATTCTTTGTTGCAATACTCACCACCAATATCAGATCTGAGACATTTTAATCTTTTACCTGTCTCATTCTCAACCAAGATTCTCCATTTCTTAAGTGTTTCAAATACATCAAATTTTTGCCTAAGGAAATAAATCTAAACCTTCCTAGTTGCATCATCTATGAATGTAACATAATACCGAAAGCCACTGAGAGAAGATACCTGAGCTGGTCCCCATACATCTATATGCACAAGCTCCAACTTTTCATCTTTCTTTTACTTCCCATCCTTGAGAAAACTAACTCTTTTTTGTTTGCCATACACACAACTTTCACAGAAATCCATATTAATACATTTCAAATTTGGTGAAACTTTCTTAGAATGAAGTACCTTCATACCTTTTTCACTCATTTGCCCAAGTATGTTATGCCACAGTGTTGTCTCAAAACCTGCAGCAACTATTTCAGTCTCTTCCTGGGAACCCGCAACAACTGTTCCTAAACCTATTTGTTTTTTCTCTGCAACAACTAAAGTAGAAGGAACGATATGACCTGTACAAAGATATAAGGTGCCTACTTTCACACATTTTGCTACTATTAAGGTACCTCTTGAAACCTTGCAATTTTTATCACTGAAAGTAACTATGCAACCTTCATCAGCTAGCTGCCCTGCTGAAATTAAATTCCTACTTAGCCTTGGAACATGTCTTACCTCTTGTAGTAGCCAATGATTCCCATTCTACAACTTAATCTTGATTCTTACCTTTGCAACAATCTAACAAGGTTTGTTATCTCCCAAATAAACCAGCCTAAAATCCCCTTGGACATAATCAAGAAAATAACTTCTATGGGGCGTAGCATGAAATGAGGGCCCTGAATCTAAAACCTATGAATCATCAGCATTATCTAGGGAATGAATCATCAGCATTATCTAGGGAAAGAAGCAAAGCATCATCTTCAAATTTATTACTTACCACATTTGCCACCTTATTGCCTTCTTGATTGTCTACTTTATTCTTCCGAGACCAACAATTTTTATTTAGATGACCTAGTTTCCCGCAGTACCAACAATCCTTTTGTCCTCTGGATTGGGACCTCTTATCCTTTGATTTTCCTCATGACTTCCCATGACCTCTAGAACCTTTTCCTCTCTCCTTTGATTTGCCCCTGCTTTCTGCATTCAAAACACTACCTAATGTGGACCCTCTTGAGCTTTTCCATCGTATTTCCTCTCTAAGGATAACACCAACAACATCATCAAATTTCAAAGTATTTAAACCAGAGACAGAGTTACTTGCAACCATTACCAAGCTATTCCAGCTTTCTGACAAAGAACATAAAACCAAGAGAGCCCTCACCTCTTCATCAAATTTCACTTTTATAGAAGTTAACTGACTGGTAATCGTATTAAACTCATTTAAATGATCTGTCACAGATCCACCTTTAATTATTTTCAGATTAAACAAACGCTTCATGAGAAATACCTTATTTGAGGCTGAGGGTTTTTCATACAATTTAGCACAACTGAATGGTTCCCAATGCCTTTTTGTCAAAAAGATTCCAATCCTCATCAGTCATTGCTACTTATTTCTTGGCTATTCCTTCTAATGGCCTCCATAAATCCTTCTAATAGAGATAATCCTCCATCTGCATCTTCCATAACTTATAGTTCTGCCCATTGAATTTATCTGCCTTCAATTTACCCTCGTCCGCCATTGCTCCCACTTAACCGTGAGACTCCCACTCAACCATGAGACCTTCCTGGAGATGATAATCGAACACAATCCGCTCTGATACCACTTGTTAGGTATTGCATGTAGAAGATATCAATTAAATGCAAATAAAGATTAAATAGAGGAATGAAAAATACACAGAAATAATAACAGCGAGAGACAATTTTAACGTGGTTCATCCAAACTCGAGCTACATCCACCAATAGAGAGTCCAATATTATTATCCAACAAATCAAACTGATTACAACCAATAATCCTTGCAACTCAATACCGCTACAAATGCTACAATACAATATCGAAATCCCACCTGCAACATACATCCCAACCTCTTATAAGAAGCTTTTTGGAAGCTTCTAGAATTAGGGTTTTACAATGTTGTTTTTCTTTTGTCAGTTAATAAAAATTAACAAATGACTCTGAACAGACAAAAAAGAGGGAAATTTGTTTTTGGGAGCTGCGTCCCCGAACCCCTGCTCAAGGCTCGGTCTGAACCCGAACCCTGATGAGGATACATTACAAGTGTACAGTACTTGCATGATCAGTCGCCACATACCAACAGATATGACTAGGATTATGACTTGGACCATCTTCCTTAAGTGCAGGTTCATCTAGTGACTTCAAGAAAGCTTTCTTAATGACAGGGGTTTTCAGTAATTCTGACAAAGACAGGTTGATTGTTATCTTTTTCATTTCATCAGCCAGGTAGGTGACAAGCTTGTCTGATTCAGGTAGTTGGCTCATAGCCTTTGCTACTATACTCTGTGGGGTGAAGTACTGCGTATTCACCTTAGGGGGTCTAGGGTTATTGCTAGCCTTATGATCCGAAGGTGTATTGAAATTGTTAGGAGGGATGGATGTAATCAAAGGACCAGTAGGGTGGTTTGCATTGCTCCTAAGGTTGTAGTTATGTCTACCCTACTATTGTTGTTGATAGGCATGAACCTCTTTAGCTTCTTGTTTAGGCTCATTTTCATCCTCAAAGGGAAAAACATAATTTGTCTTTAAGGCTAAGGTAGATTCTTCACATGCTAGTGTATAGTTTTTATGTGTTGCAGTCATCTAATGATGCTGATAATCATTAGAACTCTCAAGCACTAAGGTTGACTCATATCCTAGTGGAACAATTTCATTACCTTCAGGAAAAGGTGGATCTCCTGCAGTATTTGACACTTTAGCTTGGAATATACTTGCTGCTATTTTGAACTGAGGACAGTCCAACTTAGCATGTGCATTTGTGTTATGCATTATGCACCAATTAGTGAGTGCAGCTTTTGCCAAATTAACCCTAGTTGTCTACTTAAGTTCAACAGGAGGCTGGTTATCTAATGGCGAAGGTAATGAACCATTGTTGGGTCAGCTGTTCCAAACTCTAGGTGGCCTAGGGGCATTGTTATTACTATTGTTGAAATTTCTCTCATTATTGTATCCCCTATCAAGATATCCTTTGTTTTGGTTTTGATTTGATTGTGAGTAAAATTTTTGACTCCTCATGTGAGTGACCTCAGTAGTCATCTTTCTTAACTGTGTTAATATTTATTTAATGTCATCTTTTTGTTCATGCACTTTGGCTACTACAATGTCTTGATTTGGTTGGAAGAATGAGCTGCCATTATTATTCTGGGCAGCATCCTGAGGTGCATGCCCGGGGTGAGGTATGATCTGACCATTACCTTGAGGTAGCATAATACTAAGTGGAGGCACTTGCAATGGATTATCAGGAGGCATCAAAGCTCCATTAACTTGTGGTTGGCTAGGATATGCAGGATATCCTAAATTAGGTGCTAAGCTCGATGTTAACTACTGATTAACTTTGATAGCTTCTTCAAAAGCACCTGCTAGGGATGTGATGGTAGGGTGTGTCCTCCTAATGAACATAGATGTCAAAGGATCTAGGGCTGAGTAATAAATTGACCTAGCTGCTTCATTACCTACATTATAAGGATCAGTTAGCTTGGAGTACATCTTTTAGAACTTGGCATTAAAGTTGGAGATCAACTCTCCCTCAGCTCTTTTGATTGTGGCAAAAAGGTGATACATCATAGCTGGATCTATAGGTATTTTGAATCTTCCTTTGAAATCTTTCTCCAAAGCTTCCCAAGAAGTTATGGAAGACTGAGGAAGGCTAATATACCAGTTGTATGCCTCCTCTCCTAGTGAATAGGGAAATAACCTAGATACAACATCCTCATATTGTATCTTGGCCCTAAAATAGGCTTCCGTATAAGCTTAGATATGATCATCCGCATCTTCATAGGGATGATATTTTGGACAAATCTTGTCCAGATTCTTAGGCAAAAGATTATAAGCAACAAAGAGTAACGGTGATTCAACAATGAAGAACGACATTACAGGCAGTGCTGGAGGTATCACAACAGGTATCATTGGAGATACTGGCAAATTTGGACTAGTAGGATTGCGATGGATGTAGTACGAGGTTTGAACCCAAAGATTGGCAATTCTTCTAAAGGTCCAGTGGATCTTGACCTATTATTAGGTCTATGAGCCAATGCTTTACAATTCAAGACAAACATTGGATATTTTGACACAAACTTTGCAAAGGTATGGATATTTACTCCTTTGGAGTGGATATTTATGAACAGATGTCCAAAACAACAAGATATTTGTAGGATCTTTGCAGAAAATACAACTATTGACTCAAATTTGAAATTACAGAAAATTGTCTATAAAGATCAGGATGAAAGACCACAAGAATGAGATATTTGCAATCAAATTCCTCATAATTGTCAGAGGTAGGTGGAATCTTTGCACAAATAGTCAGGATTCAGAGTATTGCGAAGAAATTTGAAAATATCTTCTCACCTAAGCGTGGGAAATGATCTCCAGGTGACAAATCCTTTAGATAGAGTTACTCAGGCCCTCCTTCTAGCACCAAAAACTATTGATGATGATGTTAGTCATAACAACAATGATAAAATTCACAAAGCAAACCTTATCTTCTTGAAAAGTATGATCAATTCAAAATGAATTGATGACTCCAAGTCTCCGTTAGTTAGTTCATAACCTTCCAGTAATCTCTCAGTTGGTTTGATGTGAAATGTTGTTTTCCATTAGGAGCCTTACACTTGATTTCAAGTATCTGTATCCTAATATGAAAATATTACTCTATCTCACTTGCTCTCTGTAAATTCTCAACAAATGATATTAAATCTTATGATATTTAACCAGATCATGTAGAAATTTTTGCTAAGCTTGATCAATTCTTCTGATTATCACTCTGGTTAAAACAACTCCTGATTATCTTGATTAGTTCTTCTGTAACTATCTCTGATTTACTCAAATTTGAACTAATCCTTCTTGATTTTACTTCTGCACTGCAAATTCCTTCAAAATAATGTGCCTACAAGTAGATATTTCTATGATCTTTATCATTATTTATGATTATTTGCATGATATTTGCAATTCTACATGCACTTAGTTCAAATATGCTTATGATCTTCATATATCTATGGATATCAGCATATTTAATATTCTTCTTCTTATTTATCTGTGTATTGCAGTTGTGAGGAAGGTGATTTAATGAAATTTAAAGAAAATTGAAATTAAATTCAACTTTATTGAAATGAATCAAGTTCAGTCACTAATCCACATATATCCTTGATACTTTCATGAAAGAGAAGAAAATCAAACCATATTTCACCAGGACATTCCACAGCTACGTATGATTGATGCAAATCTTCAAAGGAAAGGACAACAACAACATTCACAAACTGAAATGCACTCCAAGGGATGCAACAAATCAAAGGAATGTCCAGATATAATCCACATATTACACAAGATTTACGATAATTTGCAATCACAAGTTTTCATCTTCATTAAGTATGCAAAAGGAATATACATTTACAATTGACCTTGAGATAGAATCATGACATTCAACAATCCAATCGCAATTAAGCTTCTAATAATCTAAAATTGAGATCCTCCATCCTTTTATAGAACAAGGATGAGAATTAGTTACAAAAGATCCAATGATCAAGATTTGTCTATGATAATCAACAGTCCCAAAGCCTTTGACTAAGTCAACAACCCAAAACACATGGCACAAGCTGCCAGTTGGCAACTATCTGGAATATTCTTCAAAATTGTTGACCGGGTCAATAGGATATCTACTCGGTATTATAATCCTCTTCTTCATCCATGGAAGATTCTTCTTTTGATACTCTACATCTATTCCCTTGGATGTATTCATATGCTTGGACAACTTTTTCTGTATCTGTAATATCTACTACCTTTGTCCTCTTAGATGCATGCTCTTGTGCCTTTAGTAGATCTTTTAAATATATCCATCTGTTTGTCCTGCTGCCCAGCTCTTCTTTATACTTTTCTATCTTGGCCTTCATCCTCATGGCCTTATCAATTATATCTTCAAAAAAGTGCTTGATAGGGTCCTTTGCTACCAGCTTGAAATTAAATTTAAATGCATTAGTAACAAAGTCCTCATCTTGGTTTTCTACCATCCCTTCTACTTCACCCTCCAGGGCTTCCAAAATTTCAATCTCATCTGCCATTAGATTATGAACTTTAGCACTAACATCAGCAGTTTTATTATTGCACCTCCTCAAGACATCTACCTCAAAACTTATATCTTCATACCAGTCATCCAACTGAGGTAATGTCTGAGCTGTCAAGATATTCTTTGTTATGAGGATGTTTGAATCTGTTTTCCTCATATTCCTAAGGGTAGCTAGGTGTTTGTCACTCTTTATTAACCTTTGGCTAACATCCTTCTTCACTTTGTCTGCCTTCTCTTTCAAATTACTTAACAACTCCCAATTGGATAATGAAATCCTTATTGTTTGTACTCCATCAGCTAAGAATTTATGGAATCAATTGTCCATTATTTGTGCCTTGTCTAGAACTGCTATCTCTTCTTAAGCTACCAATGTCAATGTAGTATCCTCTGTTATTTGAATGTTGGTTGGTACTACCAATCCTTTCACAAAAGCCTATAATTGGGCTACTTGTGCTTTATACATCTTCTTTTTGGCCTTTGCCTTCTTTATTCTGGCCTCAACAACATTAGTGTGATCCCTTAGTCCTTAGATCTCCTGCTCATCCATGGCATGGCCTAAATCAATAGTGGTTATTTGGAATTCCTTGGGCCTTATTTCTCCTTTGGCCTTGTCCACCTTTGGCATAGCTATGTGGGTTGTTCTTTTCCCTGTAACTGCATCTCATTTTATTGGCGAGACTGTCCTTGCCCTCCTCTTCTATTTAGCTGGATCCAGTGTAAACAATGATTTGAAATCAAAAGGCTCGGTCTCTTATTGTGGAGGTGCCACCTCTAATGATATCCATAAGAATACAGTTGAATCTAACCCTCCTTGGTTTAACTGTTCAATGTGAGCATCTTGTAGTTCTTTATTTTTATTAGCTTCATCTCCATCCCCAGGATTTTGTACATTCTCTTGTTGTCCACCATCATGATCTTGCTATGATGGAATGACCTTAGGGTTCTATGTTTCTTGATCTTGATCATCTTTACTATCATCCTGGACCTTTTCTTACTTTGGTAAGGACTAATCTGGATGTGATGTATCTTTTGGCTCTTCTTGAACCTTACCTTCTATATGCACATCCATAGGCACATCATGAGCCTGCCCTTGTTGCATATGTTCTACTTGGGCATTCTCAGGCTTCAAGCCTTGATCATCCTGATATGATTTTGGCAAGGGTTGTTCTTGATTACCTTGGTGAGAATTATCCCTAGTATTTCTGCCCCCTCTAGTATTGGTCCCTATTCAGTTTTATCCATTAAGACATCCTATTGCACGACCCTTCAGCTTGGGCATGTTTTCCTGTATCATCAATATCCATAGGGATATTTTCTGATCCTTGATCCTGTTTATCATTTTCTTTTTCTTTCTCCCCATCCTTGGGCTGATATGTCAAGTCAACTGCTGCTGGACTGGTTACATTTTCAATCAGAGTATTAAGAGGTCCCATATGCACCTCTACCTCAGGAGACTCTTCTCTGTTAGTGTTCTTATCTTTTATTTTTGTATCCTGGCTTCCTACCTTGGCTTCAGTGTGGTGGAGTAGGGTCTTAATAGGATGATTAGTCACGTCCTAGACTACATCATCATCAGTTAAATCAATAGTTGCACTCAATGGGGTTGGCTTGTTTATCTATTTCTCCAATGATTTATTAATGGTTTCTTATGCCATTTTAGACTTTACCTTAATTATGTTTTCTACGGGCACATTGTGTTGTAGGTCCTTCACTACATTCAAGGATGGATCAATTGATCTTGATGCTACAACAGGAGGTGTGATTGCTCCGCTCATATGAGGGCCCTGATATCTACTTTGCCTTGGCAGCTTTACTCCTTACAGCAAATCCTTCTTTGTCCCCAACAATGTTTCAATTGGGACATGATCCTTTGCCTTATCACCCACATCTTCCTCTTCCTCTACAACAGTCCGAACTAGACTTTGCTCTTGATCTTCCAACATTCCCTCTTGTGTAGTTGATACTTAAGGATGGCTGCATGTCGTGTACCTTTTGGAGGTGAGGGTGGTACATATACCAATGAAATCCCCTCAATTGCAAGTTGCTCTGCAGTTTCTAATGAGCTAGGCTCTATTGCTTTGGTCCTAAGGACCTGCCTCTTTCATATCAAAAAGTCAACATATCTAGGCTCCTCCCTTTCTTTCATTTTTCTTTTCTTATCAAAGGTAACTGCAATACCTTTTACCTTCATCTCATTTAGCTTCTGAGCTATCCAATTCTTGGTCCTTGCCAAGACTTTGGCCGTAAGGACATCAATAGAAGTTTCATTTTTCTAGGTCCAGTCTGGAGGTGCCAATGCATCATTATATGTACCTTATTATCCTCATACTCAGGATCCATAACATCTTCATCATCCCTTTTGAGCTAAGGGGGGACATCTGGTTGTCCAATGGTCCTTATCTGGTCTAATGTAAGCCTTTGATATTCTCTTCTTCTCACCTCATGCTCGTCATCACAATCCGCCCAGTAGTCCTCTAGGTGCATGATATGTCTGTATTTATTATTGAATCTTTTCTTGATCCTATGGTAAGGATCATAATCTCTAGCCAAGGAAAATAATTGTAAATTCAAACTCTTCAGGTTAGCTTCAGCCTTCCTAGCATTGTCTAGGGATCCTACCAGGAACCAGTTGATATCTATAGGAAATTTCCTATATGGTCTCCCCTCTTTCTTCTTAGATAATTCAAAAATGAGGAGTTGTTGTCTCATTATTTCCATCAAGACCACCTTATCAGAAGGATACCTTGGTAACATGAATGGGTTCCCACTGAACCCTTCCATCTAGATATAAGAGTAAGTCTTGGCATGTATAAACCAAGAACCATATCCACTGATCATATTTGTAGCTTCTATTGAACATCTTTTGGCTTTGTCTCCTTCCATGAGCCTGACTATATGTATAGTAAAACAATCATTCACCATCTTATAATGCTAAACTGATAACCTCCTCTCTAGCTGGGGATAATGTTCCCAAGGAGTCTTTTCATGAGGCAATTTGCCCATCTTTCCCACTGTTTGTAGGCCTTCAAATGTGTCTTTTGTTGCACAAGCATACACTAGATAGGAGGTCATCCTGAAGACCATATCCTTACCATTCTTCCATTTTACCATTTGGTCATGCATAGCATCACTAATAATTTTGGCCCATTGGACTTTTGCATACTTGTTTTTGATGACCATCTTGATTAATCCAAACATCCATGATTCGATGTATCCACATATTTCTCTTCCCCTCATTCTACTGAACAAGAACATCATGTATTGTACCTCTTCATTGAAATCATACTTATATAAATGTTGTGGCATTTTAGCCACGACCTTAGTTGTATTAGCCAGATTTCTCCATCCTTGGTAGATTACTTTTTTGCAGGTCTTCTGACTAGTGTCATATTCTTTAGCTAGGGCATCTAAGTCGGGCACATAGATCCCTCTAGACATCGGCAAATTGAAGGCCTTCATTATTCCATCCACTGATAAGTCCACACAAACCCTTCCTTGTTTCTCCACCCTCTTAGTGGCAACATCATAGTTATGTACACACTCAATCACTAGCTCTAAAGCATCTACAACATAAGGAAAACTAGTTGCGTAGTACATCCCCAAAGTGACTATGTTTTTCAGAACAGGATGGTCCTCTCAAGCATTGATCTGAGCTCGAAATGCTTCAATGTCTGTGTCGCCTGAATGGGTATCATCCACGAAACCTAGCTTATTGTATACATTGTGTGTCTTAGGAAACATGACATATTTGAATTCTACATCTCGTTTGTCCATCCTGGGTTGTGACATTTTGTCCTGCAAAATAAATGGACCAATCTCAAACAATGACATATACCTATCTAGGATTAGCACATGTCAATTCTCTGTGTTTTGAAAGAGGTAAAACGTTTAAACCCTATGAATTTAACCAGACATTGCATGAGCATTACCAAAATCCATCATTTCCCCTCTCTTTAGCTGATCATGATATGATTTTATGAAATAACCAAAGGGGCAAAGCTTTATACGTACATGTGAATGCTTCCTTCACCTCTTAATGGATGTGGTAATGATCAAGTTGATGCACTGGACTGGACAATCCTCTGCAATTTCACTCTGTTATCATTCTGGTTCGCAATAAGCTATTTGCAGTAAGGTTAAGAACTCTGAATGCAATTATGTCAATTATGATAATAGAAATCCATTTTATCTTAGTCGAGTTGCGATTTAGGGCTTATTAATGGCATAGAAGAGATTTGACAACTTATTTCGATGAGATCGTAGGAGATTGCTACAGGTGTCTGTTCGCGTGAGTTCAAATTTAAATGCCAATGGCTTTTACACAACATTAAATGCAAAAAGCGTGGGATTGTGAAGATGGGTATCTTGCAAGGAATATCCCCATGGATATCTGGATAAGGACATCTGAATGACATCAACATAGGTCAGGTCAACCATTGTTGACCTGAAGAATCGTCATCGGGCTCTAATCGTGTTCATATTAGATCAGGATATCCATATGGACACATGGCAGCATACCATTGGTTAGGTGAGGGGATGGACACTAAGTCGAGGTCTGGACACTATAATGTAAGATATCCATCTAGTTGAAATGTTCGGATGACATCGGCAGGAAAAAATTCCTTCATTGTGGCGAGATGATGTGATGTCATCTAGATGATGATATTAAAATAAGATCCTGACATTAAGTTTTATGAAATATCCCTATGGCTTAATATCCTGATGATGTAAGTAAGTTGTATCTTTAATTTCTCGTTGGGTAATTGTGATGTCATCGGGATATGGATCTTAAAACAATGTCTGGATGTTAGGTAATATTTGGATGATGTGAGCAAGTTTAGCATTCTTCACAAAGCTAGTATGACATGACATCATCCGGATCGCGATGTTAAAATAAGGTCTAGATATTGGCGAAGCTAATATCCCTTCACCCTAATAGCTGGGTGATGCAATTAGGATAAAGGGGATTTATGATCTCGAAATGTCATGATGTCATATGGACGAGGATATTGACTCGGGTATGGATATTAAATTAATATCTGGATGTTTTTGATAATATAAGGTGGCAAAACCAGGGGCCGAACCCTTACAAAGTAGAACCCAAAAAGGGCAAAAAAGGCTCAGAAAGCAAAAAAACCCGAACCACCACAGACAGCTTACATACAGCCGATATACATCAAATAAAAACTATCAGTAAAAAACTAGCTAACAGAAAGCTTAGAAAGAAGACTAGGAAAGGATGTCTTCCCCGCCTTTAGAAAGAAATTCCAACATATTATCAATTTCCTTAGCCCTGTCTTCATCAGCACCATGAGTGAGGACTTCATGTTCCTGCAGCAGAGAGAGATTAGCCATAGCTGGCCTACACAACATGCTTGTAATGAACCTGCCAAGAGAAAAGACCCTCTTCTCCAGAAAATCCACCCGCTCCTTCAACTAAGACAAGTCATTAGAATGATTACCTTCCTCATTAACTTCTTCCTCCATACCACCTTCAGCATTGTTACAATCCTCCTGAATAAAATCAGGGTCTACAGGAATCTCAGTGGGAATAGAGTGAACATCATTCCCATAGTTATCATCAGTGCCAGTAGCCTCCACATGAGTAGTAGTAGCTCCCACAACAATACAGTCACCAATGGGAGCAGAATTTTTAAACCCTTTATTGCCCTCAGTATCAAAGGTCTCCGCAGGTATTTCTTGCCCATCAATCTCCTCAACACCACTTGAATCTTCAATAGCATTCTCCTGAATATCATTACTCTTGGACTTATCCTCCCCCTCTTGAGTAGAGGCTTCAGAATTGCTTTCAGAGTAATCAATCAGCTTCAACTTAGGAACTGGTTTGCCAGCAATACGACTAGACTGCCTAACAACAACAAATTTACCCTCTAATTTGACTTTTTTCAAATTTCTTGAGGGTCCCACCCTAACCAGAATCCCCAATATCCTCTTATATTTGGTAAGAGGGTTTTGAACATTTTTTTCAATAGAAAATTTAGGAGTGCCAAAAGAAGGATCACCTTCAAGAAACATCATAGGATTAGTATGACTAGTTTTCACAGAGGCAGTAAGGGTATCAGCAAGGGGTTCCTGAATAGAAGGAGGGGACAGAGCCAAGTGATACTGGTATAATCTATGGATAATCCCTTGATGGAGGGGAATAGGCTTTTCATCAGGCTTTTTAAGCAAAATCTTCTTAACATGTTGAACAGAGTGCTCAAGAGATGAGAGCAGATAGAAAGGGAAACTAATAGTAGTATTCCTTCTAAAGTGATTTAACAAAGGAAGATGATAGTAATAGAACCTGGTGAAGTGACCCTCCAGAGTGAAATACTTCATCACCATATAGCACATGTCCGCCTACCGTTCAGGAAGTCTTGGCTCTCTCAAATCCTCCCGGATAGGGTACCAACTCCTCACCTTCACCAAGAAACAGTTTTTGGTTCTAGGCATCCAAAACCCTAGAATTCTTTTGCAACTTTGTACCCTTAGCTGATAAACCCGTATCCATAGCAATTTCATTCTCAGAAACCTCAAAACTGATATTCCCAATTTGAACCTTATGATTATTCCAAGACTGAGCAAATTGAATGGACAAATTTTCATCATGCTCGTTCAAACACTCAAAGAACGGAGTGATACCACCTTCTTTACAATAATGCTAATCCAAGGCATTGTCTTTATATTCCTTGTAGTTATTAGTTCAGTTCTGATCCTGTCTCCTCCCATAATGCAAAACTAGTAAATCCCAAAGAGCCTAGAGAAGGAAGTAGCAGAAACTCTGTCCCAAAAACTCCTAACAATATTGTGAAGAAATCGAGAGACTTCGATCACAGAGCAATATATAATAATAAGAAAGGAAATAATGTAAATACGAGCATAAATAGGGCAATCATTAAACTAATATCCCAAAGTCCTTATGCAATATTTCCTCATTAACTACCCATCCTTCACATGCGTGCAAAGCTATCTAAACTCACTCCAATCACCAACAAAGTGTCTAATCAGCATGACCTGTGTTAGAAGACAAGCCACGTAGGTAAAGCAAGTGAAGTGATGTGTCATCATCATAAGATAGCTTGCTCTTTTCGAATGATATCCCCAATCTGACTTGGGATATTATGAAGTTGGCGCCAACAACGCCAGTTTTGAAATTGCTGACCAAAATTTGCCAGGCTATTAGCAACAGTGTTCCCTTCTTTATAAATATGAGAGAAGGAAATGATAGGAATGGCCTATATAAGAGTTTGAATATCAGAAACAATGTCTCTAACTTGCCATCCACACTCTGAAGCTTTTGTGATAGCATCAATAATAATTTTGGAGTCACCCTGAACATGAAGTTGGCGAATTCCCAGAGATATAGCCAACTTAATACACCATAAAAGAGCTGAAGCTTCAGCAAAGTTATTGGTCTGATTCCCAATTCCTTTAGCATAAGCAACAATTAAATCTCCTCTATCATTCCTTATAACTCCAACTCCACTAGCCTTGCCATTAGACTTAACAGCACCATCAAAATTCAGTTTAAGCCACCCTGGGTCTAGGGGAGTCCAAATAGTATTTAACCTTTTAAGGCATTTGGAATCATCAAATGCAGGAATTTGATTCACAATCCCCCAGTTAGAAGCCACAAGGACCTCATGCTGAGTAAGAGGTTTATCAGCAATTTTGATGCTGGAATTAGAAACACTTTCTAGGAGGGCCTTAGATAAAGAATAGAAAACCTGTGAAGGATTCCTAGCAGTTTCTCTAAAAATTCTATTATTTCTTTCTTTCCAAAGGAACCAAGCAACAAAAGGAATAGTTTGAGTCCATAGTTCCACTAACCAAGGATCGGATAGAGGAGGGATCCAATTAATAATGAGTTCTCTTATTTCTTTATTGCAAACCCATTGTAAGCCAAAATTTGAAAAGACTTTGCTCCAAATATCAGTCACAAATTCACAGTGTAAGACAAGATGAGAGATAGATTCTTCCTCTTTCAAGCACATGACACATCTATTAACTAGTTGAAAACCCCTTCACTGAAGATTGTCCTGAGTCAATATCTTATTATGAACAGCTATCCACCAGAAAAAGTTAACCTTAGGAAGGAGTTTGCAATTCCAAACTTTCCTCCAAATGTCATCCATAAGGTCCCCCTCAATCAGCAAATGGTAAGCCGATTTAACTGAGAAAGACCCTTTTTTATCAGCAAACCATAAAAGTTGATCATTTCTAGTAAAAAGAGGAATCCAGGTATTCAGAAGCATTTCTTGTATGACATTAGTCTTGTGAATGAGATTCGGATAACTAGTACAGCACTCCAGTAGATTTTTCCATTTTCTAACACCATGATCTTGATGAATATAATGGCTAACTTTAGTGCCAAAAAATTATTTAGCAATAGCAACAAAAGCTTCATTGTCCATTTGATTAGAGAGAGGTCCTTCACCCAACCAAAGATCTTCCCAAAAATTGATGAGAGGCCCATCACCAAGTTTCCATTTCATTCCCTTTTTAACAAGATTTCTAGATTTAATCATTTTATTCCAAATAACAAAACCTTGAGGAAGACTCTCCTGATTGAGGAAAGAATATCTGTCAAAGTGTCGTAGGTACTTAGCCTTTATAATAACTCCCTAGTCATTATCCCTATTTATGAAATTCCAAATAATCTTAGACAAAAGAGCCTTGTTCATTTTTTGTATGGTTCTGATGTTAAGCTCACCATGAGACTTAGGAAGACAGACTTTGTCCCATTTAACTAGAGAGATTCGCCTTTTTTCCTCCATTCCAGTCCACAGGAAAGTTCTCTGGATTTGCTCTGGTTTGTTAGCTAAATATCTAGGCATTTTGAATAAAGATAAAAAGTAAGTAGGTTACCCTAGAGAGAGGCCCTTAGAAGTTGCAATTTACCTACACTGTTTAAAAGTTTGCCTTTCCAACCTAGCAATTTCTTTTGAGTTCTTTCAAGGATGTTATGCCAAAAACCCGGAGTAACTTCCTTAGTAGTTAAAGGGAGACCAAGATAGAATGAAGGAAGGTCAGCAGCCACTCATCTAAGGATATTAATAATTTTCCTTTGAAGATCCTCTGGAGTATTAAAAAAGAAAACATTTCTTTTTTGAAAATTAATGTGCTGACCAGAAGCCATGGCATAATCATTCAGTAAACATTTCCATCTGGAAGCTTCTAAAATAGAGGAGATGCCAAAAATAATGGTATCATCCACAAACTAATGGATGGGCATCAGAGAAAGAGAAGAGGTTGGTTTAATCCCAATTAATTATTTTGAGTTTATCTTGCTGAGAACTGATCTACCAAGAGCTTCAACTAGCATAATAAAAAGGTAGGGGGACAAGGGATCCCCCTGTCTTATTCCCCTAGTGGGGGAAAAGAAACCTCTAGGAACCCCATTAACAAGGATAGAGTATTTAGCAGTAGTAACAACCTCCTTGATGAGAAGGGATACCTTATCATTAAACCCAAGCTTCTGAATGATTTTAAACAAAAATTGCCATGAGACCCGATCATAAGCTTTAGAAATATCAAGTGTGAGAACCACAAGGTCAGAGGTTCAAGCCCTCCTTCTAGCGCCAATTTTGTTTTGCTAATTTTCTCTTATCTGGCTGAGGTGAGGGTTCTTCCTTCTTTTCAACAGGCGGTGCTACCTTTGGGATGATGGGAATTTTCAGTTGTTTCTGCACTTGTTCTACTGCCTCTTGACAGAGTAGGCATGTGAATTCTGAATGTGAAACATCATGTATACGACACCAATTTGGTAGCAGGAATTCTTCCATCTGAACTCGCTTCCCTACTGCTACTTGATCACTTGAAAACTTGGCTATGAAATCCCGAAATCCTTCAAATATACCAGGCTCCTCATCTTCTCCTTCGGAGGAGGATTCAGGTACTGACTGTACACATGCTTCTATAGTTTCTTGATACTCTTTTCAGGGTCGATGGCAACTTAGCATAAGTATCTCCTTAGCTCGATCAACATGAGGCAGATAAACTCCCAAATCAACTTCTGAAGATAAAATCTCATTTGTCTGGTTGTGCTTTGTAATCATATATTTCATCTTAGGTTCTCTTTCAATACGAATATGATTTGCCAACCCCTTCCATGGTAGCCACATATGAGAAAAGTCTGTTGCCATGTAACCATTCAGTGTCCTAGACCAGTCCCTACTAAGAAGCATTCCATACTGATCTGGGATATCTACCACCTGAATATCTATATACTGCTGCACTCTTAGATCAGAAGCCAACTACATGTGAATCCTATTCAATTCACCTACTACATTTACCTTAGTCTTATCCAGCTGTGTCACGTTTCTGGAAAATTTGGCTGGAGTGAGACCTAATGTCTTACATACCGATAAAGGCATTGCATTTGTGGAAGCACCCAAATCTACCAAGCAGTTATGAAGATTTTTTCCAAAAATTCTAAGTGTCAAGAGGAAAGGGGGGCTTTCCCTCTTATCTTTGTACATTGTTATCTTCTGCTCAACATCAGTCACATGTACTTGTTCCTTCCCTTTATCAGTGTTATCTTTCATGAAAGTCTCTTTTTGCGTGGAATCTATTTTGACATTCGCACCCATATCTTGGAAAAAGGATGTCCTAACCTTAGAAACAGACAAGCTAACCTTCATCTTCTTGAGTTCTTTAGCAACATATTGCCCCATTTTTGTAATATCAGATCATTGAAAAGTCTCAACAGTAGCCCACTATTGTACAGGCTGGGGTGTGGCTTTCGGGAATTTGGGGTTGTTAGAGGCTTTTGGATCTGGTGGGATTTGGTAGCTGTTTGGAGGAATGGAGGTGGTGAAAGGTCCCTTGGGCTTACTACTTCACAAATTATATGGAGTCTTATTATACTGTTGGTAGGCATTTACTTCATCTGACTCCTCTTCTTTAGGTTGATTATCATCTTGAAATGGAAATGCATAACTATCCAAGACTAAAGCAGTATCATACCTTTGCAAGGGAACAAGTTCATACCTTGTTGGTGGAGTCTCCTAAGTTTTAGCATTTTGAATCTCCATCTGAAAGATACTGGATGCGATCTAAAACTCCGGTAGTCTAACTCTGAACGAGCGTTAGTATTGTGTAGTCTGCACCAAGTAGACAAAGCTGCCTCTGCTAACATCACGCAGCCGGGAGGTCGGGTATCATTGTTCTAATTTTCCAATGGGGAAGGTACTCTGCCATTATTAGGTCTTATGTTCCAAGACCGATTTGATCGTTGCTAAAAATTTTGATTTTGGTACTGATTCTGATTCTGATTTTGGAACTGTTGTTGATTTTGTCCCCTTTGCTGCAGATAGGCGTTTTGATTCCTAAGGTGGGTAACTTCTGTAGTGAGCTTCTTCATCTACTCAACCAATTCTCTGATATCATCTCTGTCCTCTTTTTCCTTAGCTGCCTCTGAAGATTGTAGGAAAGGCATTTATGTAGGAGATATTTTAGCTATTGGGCTTCCTAGATGAACTACCAGAGCTTGTGTTGTAGCTGGGTTAGAAATTGGATTCATTACTGGGGTATGGTTGGCCAAGGCTTGATTAATCATAGGTATCTGATTGGGCATGGCTACAGCTCCCATGTGATTCAGTGGGCCAGTAGATGTTTGTCCTAGTTGGGTACTTACGGTGACAACTGCAGAATATACTTGAGCTAAAGTAGTGGGAATGGGGTTGGCTCTCCCTACGAGCATGGATGTAAGTTTGTCCAGGGCTGCATAATAAATTGGCAAGGCTACAGCTTGCCCGATGGCATAAGGAGCCTGCAAACAACTAAAGGCTTTTTGAAATCTATTGTTAAAGGAACTTATCATCTCACCTTCACCTCAACGAATTTCCACAAAAGATCAGTAAAGGCCAGCTGGGGTAGTAGGCATTTGAAATCGGTCTAGAAATGTATTTTTCAGATTCAACCATGAATTTATAGATGCTGTAGGGAGGTTAGCAAACCAATAATAAGCCTCATCTTGTAAATAATAAGGAAACAATCGGCATACCACATCTTCATATTGTACTTGCAGCATAAACATGTTACTTTCAAAGATTTTAATGTGCTCATTTGCAGTCCTATCTGGATCATTCACCCTGAACTTTGAACATAACTTATATGGGTTTTTTATCATATCATGATAATCATTGAACTGAAATGGGACTAGTTATTTCCTACAAAGAAAGCCATGATTAGAGGATTGAAAGGAGCTGCAGCTACGTTCCTTAGGGCTGACCGAGCTCTTGGTGCCCTTGGTATCCCTTGATCCCTTCTTATTCTTCTAAATTCTATTAGAGACAACATATCTTCTCCAGCTGAGCTGGATCTAGTAAGTCTCTATCTGGTCCCCAGACTTGCTAATTTTGGTGGAGGGGAATAGTTTTTTGTTTGTCCCTCCTAGTGCCAATTCTGTTGATGAGTGTTTTAGCACACAACAACGTAGGTATGATTGTTGGTATCACACCTCTTGAAAAGTATCCTACCCTAGGTAAGACTACTCCAAGGTTTCTATAGCTAGGTCTTAGCTTGCTTGGAATTTCTCAGTTGAGATGTTCTAGCTATGCCTACAAGGGGTCTTACATGCAATCTACAAATTCCAGAGTTGGAACAACAAGTGCACATAAACCCTTTATACTTTCAGCTGATATAACAATGTAAAATGCTGCTGAAAATCCTAAACTAACAGTTGTCTTTCAAAGAAAATAAAAAAAAGGAATAGGGTTTAGAGAAATCTTAAGTGACATTCACAATTCCTAGATTACTGCTAGGTAGACAAACACTCTAAAATTTAACCAGTTTCCGAGTTACCAAACTGAAAAGAATGTTACAGCACTGCAGAAAATGATGTTATCTTCAATGGAAATCTAAAGATTTTCATATTACATCCATTCATTAAATACCCAATAACTGGCACAATTTAATTCGTGAAATGCAATTGAACTAAGCACAACTGATAAGTCCAGGCTAACTTTACACAACTATCTACCATCAACAAATAACTAAAGTATGGATTAGAGCATTCATCAAATATCTTCATCAAACACTGAACATTGCAAAAGCATAACTAACTAATTATGGGAGAGCAAGAAGCGAACCAAGAAAACTAAAATGAACCAACACAAGATACAAATTCTCAAGAAAATTGCAGAAACTTGCTTTGTATTACTTCAAATGGCAAAATGTCAACAATTCGGCATCAAGTATTCTCTCTTACAAATAGTGGAAATGACAGCCCTTTATATAGAGGAGAAGCCATACCGAGTTTTTCAATGAACAGTGGAGATTAATTCAACATCGACGGTCCAGATTACACCAATAAATGTATTTCTAACAGCCCACATCAAATACCAGATTACACTTTGTCTTTTGTGAAAAAGATGAAAAATAGTCCCCAGATACATTGAATCTAATCAATTTGACTACCCAACCCAATATATTATAGAAAAGATAATTTTTAAAGCATAATAAAGACAAAATAGCGTCACATGTTGCTCCAAATATAGCAATTTACATCAATGATGGGATTTCATTTCAAAAAATATTCAAGAAGACACATTAAGATTCTTCATCCAAATTGATTTTGTCTTCTTCTGCTAGCCTGTTTCAATAATTGACCCATGCTTCAAGTGTTGGATTGATTTCTGAAGGATCTGGATTATTGAGATGGCTGACTTGATATTTGAACATCTCCAGTTCTTGGCTATATTGGTTGTATATTCTTTCTATTTCTGTTCCTGCCTTGTGAAATGTATTGAATTCAGCTCTGAGGTCGTTGGCTTTATCCAACTTGGTCTCCACATCCAATTCAACATTCTCAAAAATTATCTTATGCAGCTTTTCCTTTCATTTCTCAACATCATACAGTGCAAAATCATTGTAAGCTTCCACCAGACAATCCCTTAACGTATCATTTATATCATATATTAATGCCAAGATTTCCTCCCTTGCAGGCGTGAAGGCTTCTTTAATATTGTCAAAAAATTCCTTCCTCAACCTCAATTGTTGATACCACTTAGTAGCTTTTGATAATTTGTCACCAGTCAGAATATTCTCCACCAATAAAGTCTACGCAGGCAAATCTCTGATACTCCTGACTCTGGGGAACATGTGAGAATAGTATTCTTCAAAGGAGTCACACTCTTCCCGCAGATCTTTCCACTGCTCATGAAGTTCAACTAACTTCTTATGTGCTCCAGCTACAGCATCAATTGTTTCACACCCTTTTTCACATACTTTAATCAACCACTTCTGGGTGCCCTATGACATGGTTCTTACTTCACCAAGTTTTGCCATTTCGTCCATGGATAGGAAGGTTGGCACAATCCTTATATCTTCACCAACATCAACTGGTTTAATTAGAAACTGGAGACAAGTCCGGAGTTCCTCATTTTGATGTTTCAATTCTTTCTTCGACAACTCATCTTTGTCCAATTGTTCCAGGATTGACGTGATAGACCCTTTGAACTCATCAACTCTCTAAGCACGTGTGGTTGGTCCTAGATTGACCATTGAGATGACATAATCCTCAACTCTAATTTGCTCTTTGCTTGTGTCAGCAGGTGGGACAACTATTTCAGCAATCCTTGATCCTGTCTCATCCTTATAAATCCTTGACTGTATCTTTGCTTTCTTTTGCTTCTTTGGCTTTTGAGCTTGTGACATGATGGTACTCAAGTCCAACTACATTATTTCTATCTGTGGCTCTGGGTATGCCACTCTGTTTCGTAGCCACTCAGGTGCTGAAGATGGAAGCTTACTTAATTCATCAACATTTTCACTGTTAGCTTCAGGAGGACCCTCAAGTAATCCCTGCTCTTGCTCTGATTCTTTATTCAATTCTTTACCTCCATCATCTGTCAAATTTCTCAAACTTATGAGCACATTATCATGGGCTACCTTAAGAATTTCCTTTGTTTTGTCCTTCTTTGGAGGGCTGTCAGATATTTCAATTACCTCGGTACTAATTGTCTCAACCACATGTTCATCTGGAATTGCATTACTTGCCTTGGTAAATATGTCTATATCTGATTCGGGCAATGTTTCTGTCTCAGGCTCAGGCTCTTGTAAACCCAACTCTGCACACACCTTGTCAATTCCTAGTAGCAATGGCACAGTTAGAGGAGTTGAGTCCTGGCCCAAGGGTGCCTGTAAGATAGGTACAATTGAAAATAACGACACCGTAACTGAGGATAAATCCACTTTTGTTAAATTTTCCAACACATCTGACATAGTGGAAGAGATGATTATGGGTGAAGGCATTGAGAAAGAAGGCAGAGAAGGTGAGAGAATAGTAGAAATGGGAGGTAGGGGAATGGAAGTAGAAAGTGGATTAGAAGATATGACAGGTAGTGGTGTAGGAAGCGTGGAAGAACACAATAATGCAGCAATAGGGGAAGTGGAAATGTCAGAAGTGATGGATGTGGTTACTTGTGGAGGAGAGACAGTTGAATCCACACTTTTTGGTGGAAGGTCAAGGGAAACATTTTCTTGAATGATTGTGACAGCAGTGCCAACACTAGGGGTAGCAGGAGGTGCAGAGTTAGGCAAACTTGCATTATGTTTGGTTGCAGAGTCAGTGTCTGCAGTCTTACTAACACTCTTTACCTTAGCTTTCTTTGTCTTGGACCCTTCTCCTGAGCCACTTGGCATATCCTATTTCTTAGAAGCTCTTGTCCTGGATGAGGGAGGCTGATCTTTCTTAGAAGTTTTCTTAATCTTCTGTGCCTTAGCCTTTTCTGCTACTGGTATGTGCTCTTCATTATCAGATCTCTATCTTTGAGCTGGTTCTACCTCATCTGTGATGTCTATTGGCTCATCTTCTTCTCCCCCTGACTCTTTATCTGCTTCTAATGTAGTGTAAGTAAACTGTACTCCTTGTCTCTCCAAAGCAGCAATTTGTCCCCTTACCCAAGCTTTGCTCAATTTGATAGGTTCTTTCATGATAACATCAAGAGAGCTTTCCTCAGCATTGGCCCAATTAGGTAGTGGAATAGGTTGTCTATATTGAGTCTCCCAGGACCCTTTGCTCATAACATTCTCATCATCTTCCAGCTGGTTCGGTACTGCAATAATGTGAAACTTTCTTATGAAGGCTAGAGATAACCTTGAGTGAGCCTTCTTCATAACCTCATAATCATCCATGCAATTGGCCCAGAAGTCCTCTATGTGCATCTTGTGGAATAGCTTCTTGCTTACGAACCTTTCCATCACCTTATTTGGATCAAAGTGATCCCTTGCATTGTAGTAGTGGAGGTTGAGAAGCTGAAGTTCCTTATCTGAATATTCAATTGATGCCAATGCATAATTCCCTTTGCCCAACAAAATGGGAAATTGAACATTAGTTCTATGCAAGTGCTTAAGTTTTTCAGCACAGGTAATCAACTACCTAGACAGCTCCAAGAGTACTACCTTGTCAGTAGGGTATCTGGGGAGTCTGTATTCTATCCCAGTGAAACCTTGTATCCTCAGATATGTAAACTTCTCAAATTGGATGTACCACCTTCCATATTTGGTTACTTCATTCATTGCTTTTGTGGAAATCCTCAAGGTTGTGTTTCCCTGTAATAACCTTGTTATATACATTGTGAAGGCATCATTGACCCTTTTAAAGTGCATCACGGATTGAGGCAATGTGAGCTGTGTGTAACATTCATATACTTTGACTTGAGTCTGCTCATCATTTCCAACCTCACCCACTTTGGACAACCCAACATAACGGTTTCTTCTAGCCAATGCATAGACAACATAGGAAGTCCATCTAAAGAATTATTTTTCTTTGAAATTACTAAATGCCTCATGGATGTTGTCACTTAAAACTTGTGCCCAATGAAACTTTGTTCCTTTCAATATCTCACTAATTATTACAAACATCCATTCTTCAAAAGTGGAGGCTGTGGGCAGTCCATATATCCTACTCAACAAGGTTACAAGATCACCAATTTCATCATGGAAATCACTCCTGTAGAGTATTTGAGGGAACTTGCTTAGGGCTGATCTTTTGCTTTTTGCCCATTGTTCATTCATGTGTTTTATGCATCCATTTACATCTTTTTTGTAAGTTGCCTCTGATCCTTCTTTGTCTGGCATAGTCATTACTTGTCGCCATGGGATGTCAAAAGTCTTAGCCAACGAAGGTGGACTTAAATCAGCCAAGATATCCCAACTGGCAGCTTGGATAGTGCTGGTCATGATATCATATCAGTCTGCACATGCCACTATCACTTTGCACATTGCACAGATGTAGGGAAGGCAGCAGCTTGTGCTATCCCACTGTCCTTTAGTGTTTTGGCTCTAGGGGTTGGGTTTGGGCCAAATACCTCAAGTTTGAAGTCATCAAGGTCAATGTGACCAAAGTCTTTATCCCCAATGTCTTTCCATCCCATGCCAATCTTTGTCTCCGGAGGAATGGCTTTGAATTCGTACTTCATGGCGAGGGCTCGTGCAATCATCTAATCTGCAGGACTGGACCTTATAAGTTTGATACCTTGAAAAGTTTCCACTAACTCCTAAGTTTGAGGTTTATGATTACCAAGTAGACAACTAGACTCTTAACCATGTTCTAACTAAAGAATCTACAATGAATCTACTAGGTTATTAACATGCCTTTTAAAGAATAGAAATTTGACATTTACTATCATTGCATCCATTACATAATCCAACAATAAACAATTCAACATCAATCTATGCAATAAACACTTCAATGCTACAAAAATCTTATTTAAAACACGTGAAATATCATCATTTACCATTTGCAGTCATTATTACATCATTTCAGATACTTTTCCTTTTGAAATTTCCTCAAAAACAATTATTTTACTCTATTTGCACTGATTTCAGGGTCAACTGACCTACAGACAGGAGAGCACTACTTTTGAGGTTTACCGATCTTAGCGGGGAAATCAGGTCCATCCGACCAACTATTCTTTCATTATTATTGTGCATTTAACATTTTGTGTGGGTTTCATCATCAACCGACTTGCGCGAATTTCAGAGAGTACCGACTTAAGTTAGTTGTTCAGTCCGTCAGTTGAAAACTTAGCGCAAGACAATCAGGACAGTTTTTAACTGCTTTTGCGTGGGATTGGGCCTTGTCAGACCTTGCGCGGGTTTCGTGATCAACCGACCAAGTTGGTGATGGCATGTTTCGGTGCAAAGTCGGATGAAGTTACTCTTAGCACAAGGTCATTCTCTTTGTTTCCAGCAGAGGTTTAGGTTGTTGTCGACCGGCGGAGTTTTCTTAGGCATCCGACCAAAGTCAGAGAGGTGGTCTTTTAGCGCTAAGTCGGCGAAGGGTAGTTTTAGCGCAAAATAGTCTTGAGGACTTTGCGGAGCTTTTGGATCCCACCAACCAAATCAGTTAAAGCAGCAAACATCGTGGAAGTTTGAAGGTCAAGTTTTTAGTGCTAAGTGAGTTCAAAGCTTTGGCACGGATTTTCATGGCTGCCGATTGACTAGATGGATCAAAATTTTGAGAGTCGGTTGGACATGCCATCAGTGTAAACTCATTTTGTCTATTCTATTTTAAGATTAATTCAAAGGGTTTGAGTTTTGTTTTTACTCCTTCACAGACCGGTTCAAAGAGCCCTCAATTTGCTCAGTTTGGCTAGTTTTTCATTTTGCCTAAGGTGCTCAAAAACTACGTTTTCCTTAAAGAATTCAAACTAGGGTTTATACACAGGAGTAACAATTCAGTGCAAAAACCTTAGCTACATGCTCAGATTCATTCTACTTACGAGTATTCCTTGGAAGGAAATCATGCTTAAAAAAATGAAACCCTAAATGTGCAAACAAACCCTAAATGTAGGTTAAGCTCCTACCTGGTTTGCTGAGGAGGGTCGATTTGAAGTACGTAGGCAGGGGAGAGGTTGCCGAGTTGAATCCATGGGCAATGAGGTGAAATGCTTGATAAGTCTCCGAGAGCTCTCTAGAAAACTTTGTTGAAATGAGAAGTGAGTTTAAAATGATGCAGAAATCCCTTTTATTACCTCCGATTAAATCACCATTAATGCCAATCATATGCAACGTCAGTCAGGGAATTTGGTAGTTTTAGGGTTTGCGCGACTTTTGGTCGCCTCTGACTTGGCGGGGATTTGGGATGCGTCGGACCTCGTCGGCGGACAACACTTTAAGCGTTGCGGAGATCAATTCAGTTGCATGCCCTTTGCAGAGGTTTAAGGTACCATAGATCAGCAGGGATTTCGCTACCCTCCGACCTAGTCGGTGATCAAACATTATAGCGCAAGGTTAGAGCAGGTGAAAAGTAGCACTGAGATCAGTCAGATAGCAATGTAGCACTAAGGTCAAATGAAAGGCATTTTAGTTCCAAGGTCAGTTGCAAGCAGTTTTAGCGCAAAGGTTGGTTAGGATAGGATTTAGCGCAAAAGGACTATTAGACTCACTGGGAGAAATGCAAAGGCCTTGACTTAGTAGATTTTTGGGATGATTTTCAACATCAAACTTCTAACATGGAAAAAGTCTATTTTGACCACTTGACTACTCAGGAGGTGGAAAGACTTACTTGACATTCTAAACCAAATTTGAAGAGAGGGGGTCCCTATTTTTTGAAATGGGGCAAGTTAACATCCAGACATTGTTTTAAGATCCATGCACATGACGATTTGATCCACTAAGTACGTTAAAGTTGACGTCTGGACATTATCGGATGTCAGGATATTAAGTTAAGATCCAAATGTTTGGCAATGTGAATATCCCTATGCCCTGTTGACCGAACTTTGACCGTAAATAACTTCTTTGTTTTAACAAATTTCAGGGTGCTTCAAAAAGCAAACCTGCTTAGATTTTTATGCTCTTTCACTTGGTAGGATTTGTATAAAGAAATTCAAGATCTAAAAATTCAACCTATATCCTAGGATCCTTATATGCATAGGATGACATCCTAACATATATCTGTTACTGATTTTACCATACCGCCCAAAAGTAAGGGAAACAAGCAAGCCAAGCCAAAAAGTTGGGTCCCTATTTTGCTGGGGCAAAATGGGGTGTGTTGTGTAACCACACAACAGGTCATACCCACTATGTAGGGTACCCGCAGGTACCACAGGCATGTGCAGGTGCCACGTGGCCCTACGGGCCCCCGAATACACCTGTCCGACGGTTTAAACAACTAGACAGGTCGGTGACTTATTATACTACCCAATGACATCACATTATTGCCCAAAACACCACTCGACAAGCAGTTTCCCACCTATCTCTCGACAGTTTCCTATTTTAAAGACTGTGGTTTTGGTGAAAAGTGGTTTCACGATGATGGTTTCATTCTTCGAAGGCAATTTTCAAGATTTTGGTGGTGGTTTGGTGGCGAGCAGAATATTTCAGCCAATTTAAGTATATTCTATCCGTCACCTGTTGACATTAGTGTGATGTCAACATGACATCAACGTGACATCATTAGGATTGGGCCCTAATTTGCCCCCTACTCCTATGAAGTTTTGATTTTGGCAACCTAACTTTGATGTGCTCTCTCTTGCTCAATTTTGCTCCATTTTTTTAGTTTTTTTTTGTTTTGGCCCAGAATTTCGCAGGCTTCACAGTGGTACAATTAGATTTTTTTTAGTGCCTGGTTTATCTAGAAATTACAAATCTTTGTTGCTTTTGCTGAGTAGTTCCCATTTTTGGAACTTCAGGGGCTCTATTTGGGCTCATATGGTAACATTTTTTGGTGAAATGTTTTTTGAAAGTGCATGATTTTTTAAGTAATTCTTAGATTTGTGATCCTTTTGATCTCATTTTATACCTAATTTGTACTTTTAGTATAAGGCCTATTTTGGCTTGTGGCAATTGTAATCACACTAAGTATAAAGTGCCATCATCATATTTTGTTGGGGAGTTCTCTTGATTGAGTGAAATTGGGGGGTCTCTTGGTGTGTATTTTGATCTAGTTGCTTGTGCTCTTCTTTTCCTCTACATATGGATATATCTAGGGTTCCTTTTCTAACACCTTATAACTATGTAACTCGGTATCAACAAGCATGGAATGCCCTAATGGATCTTGGGCATTCTTTATATGTTGAACAAAAGGTACCTAAACCCATATATGATAAGGAAAAGATAAAATGGATGATTGAACATACAAAAGTTCTTGGATGTCTTCGTAGTTTTGTTTCCGTTGATCTTGTGTTTCACATTGAGGCATGCATAAATTCACATGATGCTTGGGAAAAGTTGAAAACATTGTATGGTATAACAAATGAAGTCAAAGACTATCAAATTGATAATGAACTCATGAGCCTTGATCCTAAGAACTTTAGCAACATCTAGGATTATATAAATAAGGTTAATGATCTAAGAGCATAATGTAAAGCATGTGGTATTGACAAGAAGGATATTCAGTTGATCTCCTGAATATGCAACTTTTGTTTCTAGCTTTCACACTCATGGGTTAACTATGGGATCTGCTTTTAGTATGCCATCACTTGCAACTTTTTTCTGATATGTTAGTGCATGAAAAACATAAGCTTCTTTCTTGGGTCTCATTAAGCCATCACAAGCACAATCTTTGTTGGTTAGTCAGCCTAAGGAACAGAAAGAGTCGGGTCCTTCTGACAATAAATAGAAGAAATCTAAGAAAAATCCACATAAAAATTCAACACAGTATAAGTCCTCTTCCAAACAAGACTCATCTAAGAAGGAGAAACTCATTTGTGGTTATTGTAAGAAACCAAGGAAATGATGAACATAATTATTTTAAGAAAAAGGTTGATACATTGATGCATCTTCATCAAAATAACACTACTCAAATGCCTAATTCTTCTTCTCCTTCTTCTACATCTGATCAGTCAAGATCTTCTAAACTAGGTCATGCAAGGAAAGCTAAGAAGGAACTCAAACATAAAGGTCATGCACTTTGTGCAAGTACAAGTTCTGGATCAGCTAAATGCTTCTTGATTTTGGAGCCTTTCATCATATGGATTCTTGATACGATATATTCTATACTTTTGAGCCTTGTACAATGCCACCTATTTTGATGGGTAACAACACAAACATGAATGTAATTGGGAAGGGAACTATTGATATTGGTGAAGGTACTTTCAATGATGTAATTTGTGTGCCTTCTTTGACCAATAATCTTCTTTTCATCTATTAGATTACTCATAGTGGTTCAGGGAAGACTATGGAGTTCACACCTAATTTGGCTATTATCAGAGACTTGGAGAGCACAAAGATTATTGCTACCAAGGTGGTTGATCATGCAACTCAACTATACACCTTTTATGGTTTCTCTCCTGATGACGATTCAGATCCTTTGGCTGATATTCACACTCCTCGTGTGAATCATACTTTTGAGGAGACGTTTGGTCAATTGGACCTTGGTATTCTTTCATCCTCATTGGTTCTTGAGACTTGTGCTACACTTCCATCTCCTACACCTCCTTCTTCTTTAGAGTTGAGTGCTTCAGTTCAACATGATGTTTCTTGTCTTTCAGATACAACTTTGTGGGATGAGTATTTGACAGGTATTTCAGATTTGTTTGTTGAGTCCTACATTCTTGATTTTGAGGACATGTTTGAGGGGTTAACTCTCCTCTTTGATGACAATCATTGCACAACTGTTGTCACCTCATATATATCTTTGGATCTTGATGCTTTTTAGTTTCCACTTGGTTTTGGCTTATCACCTTCATCAGTTAGGCCTGTGACTCCTAATTTGATTGTTTTTTCAGCATCATCATTGAGACACATGAGTAGCTTTCAGAGACATCAGACTTCATGAGACTTCCTTCGTCATCTCTTGTTTTGGAGTTGGAGTTTCATCTACATCTACCAGTGGATTGGTTTCTTCCCAAGGGGAGAAATTTTGGATCCTCTTTGGTCTTCTTCTTTGAGCATTCACCATTGGCATGGGAGCTAATTCATTCTAGGGGGACATCTTGTCTCATTCTTGCCCTCTTATGGGGGGCTATTGATTGTATATTTGTGATGGATGGTGTACTTGGGGGTATTGAGTCCTTCCATATTTTCATTACTTGTACATGTTATTGCATTCTCACTTTTGGAGAGGAGTTTTGTCCCATTAGGTTTTCTCCTTTTCTCCACTTGAGATTTTTGTTCATGAGTACCTAGCACAACCTTGTAGCCAAGACTCATTCATGCATTCTTGCCTAGTTTACTTCTCCCTAAGTTGCACTTAAGGGGTGGTGTTAGTGTAAAAGGAGATATTACCTAGTTAGTCATTTCCTAGGTCCTCTTCACACTAGTTACTTAAGCTTACTTAGGTGTCATTAGGTGCATTCAATAATGTACATCTAGGTGCATTTAATATTTTTGCACTAGTTGTCTCATATCATAGCATTAAGACACTTGTCATATTACAAGTTGTCTTACATGCATTTATTAATTAGTGGTGTCTATGTGCATTTATTATTTGTGTCTTCTAGTTAGTTTTTCCACTATGTTAGCCTTGAGGCTCACCTCTCACCTTGCCTATACAAGGGAAGTCTCTCATTGTACAAATCAATTCAATTGTAGTCAAGCTTTGCATCTTGTAAATGTTATGTATCATTATTCTTGGCAATATTGCTTTTCTCTCTTGTTGTAGAAGATTGAATTGATTGTAAGTGATCCTAGGAGTGCTTGAGTCCATTATTGACTCTTACACAACAATGGTTCCAATAGGATATGTATCAGTACTTATTGCAAGTTTTGCAATTGCTGTATCAGGAATGAACTTGTAGTCCATGAAAATTCTTGGAATATTTTCTATTGAGCTTCTAGCGATGAAAATAATGATGCAATTACAGTCTCCTCGATCATATGTTGTTTTGTTGGCAATTTGAATTTTTTATTTCTACACTCCTACCTGCTTGTACTTTATGTTGATGTTCATTTAGAAACCTATTAGAGATGTTCAATTGCATAGTCATTTCACCTTCCATATCTGTTAAATTTGCACGCATGATCTTTGTATTTTGATTTTTGTCAAGTGTTGTTATATATGTGACAAGAACACCCCCTCTAAAAACTGTCCATGTTTGTAGCTATTTAAGTCATCTATTGTAATCACATTATCTGATGTAGCTTTTTGTCTGCATGGAGCAAATGATTTGATTAATTGCATGGTATTCTATATATTTATGATATTAGTATGAAAAATGTAATTATTCATAAATTAATATATTGAGAAGGTTTATTGTAGGACACACCTTTTGCTTTCAACATCAATATTTTATGTCGATGTGTCAGCTTGCCTTTTCATTTTTCCTAGTAGAAACACAAGATTTTCATTTATTTAACTTACTCTTTGGTGGTGCCAAATCTTGTGGAGTCATTACTTATGAGAATCTTTTAATTTAGATATGAGTTTACATGATAGATGATATGAGAATTTATTTTGTATGTGAAGATTTCATTTTTTATCTGAAATGTCTAGTTGTCGACAGATGGTGTCATGATCACTCCAGTATGTGTCAATTTTGAAGACTTAAATTTTTTGTTCATGTTTGACCAAACATGGTCAATGAGTGACTTAGGCAAGTCATCATTCCTCTCCATTAGAAAATGCATATTTTTTTGTTAAGGAATTTTTCTAATGTATTTGAATTTGTACTATAATCATTCATGTTAATGTTGAAGTCTCCAAGCATTATTATAGTCAATTAAATCTATGGCAATTAATGTTTGTTGAATAGTTTTGATTATTTGAGATATTGTGTTTTGGGGTGCATATAAGTTAATTATTGTAATTCTGATTTGTTTTGCAATTATTGTTACTCGTATAGATTCTATATTATGTACTTTATATTCTTTTGATTCTAGCATTTTAATTTTTTTTTACATCATATCATTAGTCCATGTATATTGTACATTGAAATGTAGTTGAAATTTTGTAATTTGTTGTAGATTGAGGAATCTGATGTGTAAGTTGTGATAGTTGTCATTGAGAAAGTTTATGCTCCATCATGCCAAGGTGACATGCTTCATCAGTCTTGTCACTTACTTAGTGTTAATGCTTATTGTTCATACTCATTATGGTCATGTCTTGTTGCTATCATGGTCCTAGTGTTAATGGTATTTAGGATGCTTTCACTTCAACATACCTTCATGTGGATATTAGCAGCCTCTTCATGCTTCATATCATGTTTCAGTTGATTTAGAGCCATATCTTGATAGTGGATCATTATGTTATTATGTCATGTTGATGACAGGGATGAATGTTACATGATATTGTGATAAATGAGGTTTAGTGTGATTGTCTTGCAATGTTGATGTCAGACATGTGATGACTAGAATTCAAGTTGATGTGATGACTAGATCATATTTGATCTTGTTTTCCATGCCATGCTTCAAAGACATCAGGTTCAGCGTTATGTTGATCTTCAAGGCACAGGGGTTCAAGATGTTTGATGCTCGATGGAATTGTGTTGAAGTTAGGATGATCGAGTTGTTAATGTCAAGGATTGTGCAACATTAAGTCAATGGTATAAGATGTAAGATCTTTAAGTATACACAGTCTAAACCCTAATATAGATCTCGCAAGGATAAAATGGAGCAAATGAAGTCTTAGAGGTTTGAAGATTTGGCCATGATGCAAGTTTAGTGTCGAGTTCTCTAAATATGTGTTCATATTAGGGTTTTATACAAGTAAGTTCTAAACCCTAAAAAAGGTCTTACAAGGGTTATTTACATTGCCTAACCCGTCGATCATACATTGCACTTTATGTTTTGTTTTAATGATGACCTCTTATTAAAGGTTGAGTCACTTAAGGTGACTGTCTAAAGGGTCTTTAAGCCATGAGGTGACTGGCCCTGTCACCTAGAGGAACTGGTGATAACAAGTTTGTTTTCAAACTTATGCAAAGTTAAAATGTAACCGTTAATCTCAAAGGTGGACTATGATAATCAATGAACCACATTCAAAGTTATTTTGAATTCCAACATAATTTTAGTTTGATTTAGTTTGATGGTTTCCTCCTTGTGTGGTGGTTCAACTGCCCTGCATTCAGTTATTCCAAACGAGACAAAGGGCCATGATATTTAATTTCTCAAACTATATGATATATCTGGAAAATGAGACTTGGTCAGGGAGATAATATAGACATACACCTACACAGGCATGGGTAGATTGTTCATTTTTGCAAGAGAGTGATGCTTAACACAGAGATGCAGAGTTGAAGAGTAATGATTGTTTGAAGACAAAGAGATTGGTGCATTCAGAAAATCTAGTATACGAACATAGTGGTGATCAAAATTGGATACATATTGCATCATGACATCATTGTGTTCAGGAGTTCATCCTCTTTGTATTATCCTTTTGTAATCTTGATAAGGGAGACATAAGATATGTGATAGAGTTTGTTTGTAGAGAGATTATCAAACTTGCATACAAGGAGAGATAAGGGTTTGTATGAGAATTAGGGTTATAAATGTTGTTGCATTGTAGAGAATCAGGGTAACCCTCTGAATCAAGTTTTCTTTCTAATGTTCTTGTTTTTTGCCAGTGAGGTAGCTGTATTTGCCAGTGAGGCTGTGTTAGGGAGTTGGCACTCTGGTAGTTATTAAAGTTGGTCCTCCATAAGGAGTTGGTGCTCTTGTTGGTGTTCGATTTGGTGCTCTTGTTAGTTATTGGAGTTGGTGCTCCATAAGGAGTTGGTGTTCTTGTTGGTGTTCAAGTTGGTGCTCCATAAGGAGTCAGTTCTCCTAGATACATTTTGTAGCCAGTGAGGATTTGTAATCAGTTGGTTTTGATTAAGCCAGTGAGGCATTTCTGAGTGGTTTTTCATCCCTATGAGGGTTTTCCACTCATGAAAAATGTGTGTTATGGTTTATGTTGTTTATCTTTATGTGTGTGCCCTAATGTTTTGTCTTTGAGGTCATGATCATAATGTTTATAATCATACTTGTGCAGATGTATTTGATAAATCTTTGAAGTCTCTCTCATTCTCTATCCTGTGAGTTAAAAGGTGCAAAAGGTTTTAAAAGTTTATGGACCATTGATTCACCCCCCTCTCTCAGTGGTCCTGTACTCCAACAAGTGGTATCATAGCGTCGGTTCCCTATAAAAGTCTAATAGGCTTGGGTAGGTCTTAATAGTGGAGTACCATGGGAAAGTGTAGAAGAAATAGAGAAAAGAAAGATTCCAAGAAAAAGGTAGTACAACAAACCTGAGTCAAGTCATGTGATGTGTTATTGCATGAGTCTCCCTTGAATGTTGATATAAAGTGTGATAAAAAGAATGATTTTGATGTTGAAATTGATGACACAGAAGGAGACCTCTTTGTGGATGAAGATGGACAGGAGTTTGATGAAGATGATTGTGAAGTTGATTTAGAAGGTGAACTCTTGTGTGCTCTGGATACAATCAAGCAACTCAGAAAAGTAAATCAGAAATTAAAAGACCAACTTCAACAAGAAAAAGATTTCAAGGACAAGGTATGTTCAGATTTTGCAAAAGTTTCTTTAGAACTTGAAGAGTCAAATAAGATAATTATCAGCCTAAAGACAGAGATAGAATCAAGCAAAAAGGATAGTTGATCTTACAAAATCTGATCTTGAAGTCAAAATTAGTGAATGCCTAAGATTAGAGTTAGACATAGTTTCTTTGAGAAAGGAATTGGAAGAAGCATCTTCTAAGTTGCACAAGAATCTACTGTTTGAAAAGAGTATTGATTGTTTGAATGACATATTGAGCAAACAAAAGCATCACAAAGACACTACAGGTCTAGGTTATGAAGAATGACAATGCTCTAAAGCTAGAAGTACACCAAGGAAGAAAATAGATTTGGGTCATCATGCTACTGCTCCTGCAGATAAGATAAAAGATAAATGTGTTAATGAAGGTAGAAGGACAAGTAGAACCTCAAGACCTCCACCTATCAGGCAATACCATTCAATAAGGTACAACTACTCTCAGTTTCATGGATATTGCTATTCTTGTCATGTTTATGGTCATAGGGCTAGAGACTATAGAACTCATTCAAGAAATGGCTTTGGATGGAATAAGGACAAGAATTCTTATAGTTTTTCAAATCAAAACTATAACAATGTTTGTTATAACTGTATAAAGATTGGTCACATACAAAGAAACTGTAGATTGGATGGAAGATATGATCATGCATGAAATTACAACAAAAGTGGTCATAGGCAGTCTAAGAGGAACTATCATTCATTTGATCTTGATTACAATATAGTTTGTTATATATGTGACTCTCTTGGACACAAAGCACACAGTTGCAGAAAAGCTTCACCTAGTTTGAAAAGATGGAAGAAGAAAGAACCTGTGAAAGTTTGGAGACTGAAACAAAGCCAAGAAAAGAGAGACCCTAAACTTGTGCATGATGGACAAGACACATCATCTGTTGCATAAGATATGGAATGAGGTTAGGGGGAGTTGTTCAAAGTCCTATCACTTACCCCCAAGGAGTTTCAAGAGGTTTGTTCATGTATGTAGAGAGTTCATATCTGATTGGTTTGATGCATAAGATCTTAAAGGGTATAAGGATAGTTATGACTTGACAGTGTACATGACAATCATTAGTCATTAAATTAGTAATATACTTCTATTCACAATGGATAGTTAGGAAAATGAAGTTGGTAAGTGAAAAAGAATATGATAGTGGTGTTCAAGTTGTTCAAAATGCAAATGTACAAGGATAGAGCTTGCAGGATAGTTTAGGACAACAAATGGCAAAAGGTACAGTATGACAGTATGCTGAGAAAGGTAGTCATTTGTAGAAATCTCAAATGGATTGAATACAACAATGTTGGTAGCAGTGTAGGATGTTGAAAGAACTTCATAAGAAGTCAATGATGAGTCCTGAGGGATCTTGTAGAAGGCATAAACAAAAGACAGAGAGTATGAAAAGATAATGACATAACTGACAATGCCTTGTAGACATGTATTTCATTTGTATAAAGATAATCACTATTCTTGATCTCTGTAGCTTGATGATGAGTTGCATTCTTTGACACTTGAATGTCTTAACTGTATGCTCACAAAGGATAGAGGACATAATCAACATTTATTGATCCTATGATAGTCATATCATTGAAATATAGCAAGAGGTTAGAGGTGTCTGGTATGATAGTTAAGGACATTGTTGTTTGTCTTTGACAGTGGTTTCATGACTTCTTGTTAGTTTGACATGACAATGTTGTTGATATAAAAGTCGTTTGTTCCCTTTAAACTCAAGAACAATCTTACAATAGTCTTGTCAAGACATTACACTTATGATAGAATGTGATTTGCTTTGATAATGATCTTCCTTGGGAATTGATATTGTCATGAGTTTGTAGTTGTAAAGAGCTTATATGTTTATGGAAGATTGTGCAGTTGCAAAGTGACAGTCATGGTGTAATACTATCAAAATCAATACATTCAGTCATGACAGTCATGGCTTCTAACAGAGATTGCAAGATAAAATCAGACTCTGCAAAATTAGAGTACAGTTGAGAGGTGTAAAAATAGACTCTGCATCCTTTGCTAGTAGTCTTGCAAAATTGGGAGTTTTGGAATAGGGAAAGGCATTCTTTAAGGCGTTGAAAAATAGACAAGTGGACAATAATATTGTTTGTGATACATTAATTTTAGAGTTGCAAGTTCCTTGGTAGATATGTATCCAAAATGAATAAGATTAGACAAGTTTGCCAGCATATTGCAAAATAGTGTATAGTGCTCTCTTTTTGTTGGTTGAACCTTGAAGTACTCTTTTTGATATGACTTTGATGAATTGGTGTTAGTGGTTGTTAGTGCCATTTCTCTGTCATAGAAGATAAATCTCATTCACAAAGGTAGTATGATGTTTACTTTGCAAAGTGAAGTGATAAGTAAAGTGCAGTATGGAAAGACAAATGCTCAACAAAGATCTCAGATAGAGATTTCAGAACTCAGGGCAGTCTACATTTTAGAACATTTTCATTGTTGTGATTAGCTCTTTGAAGTACAAATGACAGGGGGAGTTTAGATAATGCCAAAAATAGAGTGATATGTTTCTCATTGAAATTGAGACCTTTGACAACCAATATGACAGTTGTATGGTGCTGTGATAGTGACATTAATTAAAGTGGCAGGATCTCTTTTGTAGGTTGCAGGATCTTTTGACAGAGCTTTGTGTATGACGGAGTATCAAGTAAATCTCTATGATGTAGATGTGGTGCAGACCTCAGATGTAGCAAAGATATCTCTTGTTGACAGACCTCTGATGGAGACTTGGAGTAGCAGCAACTGCAGACATGTTTGAGTATGAAGTGACAAAGACTTGATGCAGGACCATACCTCTATTTATCATTGTATAATCCTTGAGTGATGCTTGACTATGCATGAGAACAATAGGACAACATGTGCAATCTCAGAGTTTTTTCAAAGGATTTTGTTGCAAGGGGGAGCCCTTTGTCATTTATGTCAAAGGGGGAGAGAGCAATTTGGTTTTTTCCATCAATGACAAAGGGGGAGATTGTTGTGATAGTTGTCATTGATGTCAAAGCTGGGGAAGATGAGAAGGATGAGAAGGTTTATGCTTCATCATGCCAGGGTGACATGCTTCTTCAGTCTTTCCACTTGCTTATTGTTAATGCTTACTATTCATACTCATTATGGTCATGTCATGTTGTTGTCATGGTCCTAGTGTTAAATGTTATTCAAGATGCTTTCACTTCAACATACCTTCATGTGGAGATTAGGAGCTTCTTCATGCTTCATATCATGTTTCAGTTAATTCAGAGCCATATCTTGATAGTGGATCATTATGTTATTATTTCATGTTGATGACAAGGATGAATGTTACATGATATTATGACAAATGAGGTTTAGTGTGATTGTCTTGCAATGTTGATGTCAGACATGTGATGACTAGAATTCAAGTTGATGTGATGATTAGATCATATTTGATCTTGTTTTCCATGTTATTCTTTTCCATGCCATTATTCAAAGACATCAGGTTCAGTGTTATGTTGATCTTTAAGGCACAGGGGTTCAGGATGTTTGATGCTTGATGGAGTTGTATTGAAGTCAGGATGATCGAGTTGTTAATGTCAAGGATTGTGCAACATTAAGTCAATGGTATAAGATGTAAGATCTTTAAGTATACACAGTCTAAACCCTAATATAGATCTCACAAGGATAAAATGGAGCAAGTGAAGTCTTAGAGGTTTGAAGATTTGGCCATGATGCAATTTTAGTGTCGAGTTCTCTAAATATGTGTTCATATTAAGGTTTTATACAAGTAAGTTCTAAACCCTAATAAAGGTCTTACAAGGGTTATTTACATTGCCTAACCCGTCGATCATACATTGCACTTTATGTTTTGTTTTAATGATGACCTCTTATTAAAGGTTGAGTCACTTAAGGTGACTATCTAAAGGGTCTTTAATTCGTGAGGTGACTGACCCCATCACCTAGGGGAATTGGTGATAACAAGTTTGTTTTCAAACTTATGCGAAGTTAAAAGGTAACCGTCAATCTCAAAGGTGACAAATGATAATCAATGAACCACGTTCAACGTTATTTTGAATTCCAATGGAATTTTAGTTTGATTTAGTTTGACGGTTTCCTCCTTGTGTGGCAGTTCAACTACCCTGCATTCAATTATTCCAACCAAGACAAAGGGCCAGGATATTTAATTTCTCAAACTATATGATATATCTGGAAAATGAGACTTGGTCAGGGAGATAATATAGACATATACCTACATGGGCATGGTTAGATTGTTCATTTTTGTAAGAGAGTGATGCTTAACACAGGGATGCAGAGTTGAAGAGTAATGACTATTTGAAGACAAAGAGATTGGTGCATTCAGAAAATTTGGTATACGAACATAGTGGTGATCAAAATTGGATACATATTGCATCATGACATCATTATGGTCAGGAGTTCATCCTCTTTGTACTATCCTTTTGTAATCTTGATAAGGGAGACATAAGATATGTGATAGAGTTTGTTTGTAGAGAGATTATCAAACTTGCATACAAGGAGAGATAAGGGTTTGTATGAGAATTAGGGTTATAAATGTTGTTGCATTGTAGAGAATCAGGGTAACCCTCTGAATCAAGTTTTCTTTCTAATGTTCTTGTTTTTTGCCGGCGAGGCAGCTATATTTGCCAGTGAGGCTGTGTCAGGGAGTTGGTGCTCTTGTTAGTTATTGTAGTTGGTGCTCTTGTTGGTGTTTGAGTTGGTGCTCTTGTTGGTGTTTGAGTTGGTGCTCTTGTTAGTTATTGGAGTTTGTGCTCTTGTTGGTGTCTGAGTTGGTGCTCTTGTTTGTTATTGGAGTTGGTGCTCTATAAGGAGTTGGTGCTCCTAGATAAAGTTTGTAGCCAATGAGGCTTTGTAATCAATTGGTTTTGATTAAGCCAGTGAGGCATTTTTCAAGTGGTTTTTCATCCCTATGAGGGTTTTCCACTCATGAAAAACATGTGGTATGGTTTATGTTGTTTATCTTTATGTGTGTGCCCTAATGTTTTGTCTTTGAGGTCATGATCATAATGTTTATAATCATACTTGTGCATATGTAGTTGATAAATCTTTGAAGTCTCTCTCATTCTCTATCCTGTGAGTTAAAAGGTGCAAAAGGTTTTTAAAGTTTATAGACCATTGATTTACCCCCCTCTCAGTGGTCCTGTACTCCAACAAGTATAGGACTCCTAACATTCATCCCTGTCATCAACATGACATAATAACATAATGATCCACTATCAAGTATGGCTCTGAATCATCTGTAACATGATATGTAGCATGAAGAAGCTCCTAATCTCCACATGAATGTATCTTGAAGTGAAGGATCCTGAATACCATTAACACCAGGACCATGACAACAACATGACATGACCATAATGAGTATGAACAGTAAGCATTAACAATAAGCAAGTGGCAAGACAGATGAAGCATGTCACCCTGGCATGATGAAGCATAAACCTTCTCATCCTTCTCATTTTCCCCAGCTTTGACATCAATAACAACTATCACAACAATCTCCCCCTTTGTCATTGATGGCAAAAATAAAAATTTTCTCTCCCCCTTTGACATAAATGACAAAGGGCTCCCCCTTGCAACAAAATCCTTTGAAAAAGCTCTCATTCTTGTAAGCATACTATGTCTGATTCACTGAAGTCAAAGTCATTTTGAATATCATCAATATGAGATTTTAGGGAATGTGTGTTTAGTGATAAAATAGTAATGTTTATTTTTGAATCCACTAGAGCTTGATGGTAATATAGTTTCTAGTTTGCTTGTGTTTGTAATCGATGCATTTCATTTCTAATTTTGTCTTTATTTTAAAGTTTTGTTTTGTAATTGGATTCAGTAAGTACAATGATACCATGTTTCTTACATGTGAAAGTGTTGTATATACCAATCCATGTAATTTTATTCCAAATGGGTCAAATGCAACTCCATCGAGCATAAGGCCTTGTAATCTATGAATTGTTCTCGCACATGCAAGTTGCACTATAAATTGTTTATGGATAAGTATCTGAGATGGATTTCTAGTTTTTAATATTGGTTTTGTTAGTTGTAGTATTGGAACCCAGTCTATTGAGATTTTATCCATTTTGAGATATGCTAATTTTTTACATTGACATTGTCCAATTTGTGAGTCCTTAAATTGAATCCATATTATGTCTACATTTTCTACAATAGCGTATGATTTGAATATTCCATATGCACCATTCATTAATCCATCTTGCATGTCATAGTTTCCAGTGTAAAACTCAACTAGTATTTTCAACTTTAGTGTTATTTTTTTGATAAGACTTGTTTTTTTTGCATATGTTCTTACGTTGCCATAGTTTTGTTCAATTTCATCAATAGAATCAATGACAATTGGTTCCCTAGGAACAACAGACAACGTCTTTGTATTGTGAAAATCTACTAATCTATTAGGAATAGCAAGAAAAAAATATCAATTAAATGTAGATAATTAGAGATTAAACAGAGGAATTAAAATATACAGAAATAATAACAATGAGAGACAATTTTAACGTGGTTCATCTAAACTCAGGATACATCCACCAATTGAGAATCCAATATTATTATCTAGTAAATTGAATTGATTACAACCAGCAATCTTGCAACTCAATACCATTGCAATATGCTACAATGCAATATCAATTGTAACCCTAACCTTAAGCTTTTTCACCTTCTCAAGTCATTTTTATCAAGACTTATGGCAGTTTCAAAATGGGTTTTTATATGTTGACCAATAAAAAAATAACTATCAACGCCTTTATTGAATAATGGGCAATTTTTACTTCAGGGGCGTTGCCCCCAGCAACCCCTGCTAGGGGCATTGCCCCCAAACTGCCACTATGGGCAAGAAGACCCTCGGACCTCGCAGGAGGAGCTCTGCCCCCCTGCACTCCCCCATTAAATACTTTGGGAGGAAACAGCACCGAGAAAAGTGGGGAAAATTTAACCTCAGAGTCTGATTGGGCTCCATATAACAACACAATCTATTTGTTTGAAAAAGGTATGGGAATGTTGGGTCAATTGGAGATGGTCTAACATAATTATGATTTAAATATGCCATGTCATTTTCAATTTGTGAATTAGTACGTATTCTATTTAGTATAGAGATGAACGTCTCATCTTTTTGGTGCATTGTAGTTTGCAATTCAAAGAAAATGTTGTATGATGTCTTTCCAGATAGTGTAAAGTATTGTTTCATTATTAATGACGGGGTATTCAAAGATTAGACTATCTTGTATAGGTTGTGTTTGGTATAAGTCACCAGAAAATATCATATTAACGTTTCCAAAGCATGTGGTTGGGTTGTGTTTTATTTCTCGTATTCTTTTATCAATTGAGTACAAAAATCTACTCCCTATCAAAGAGGCTTCATCAATGAGCAATATTTGCAATTGTTCATATTGCTTTTGTAGTGAGTCTATTATTTCATTGCCGGGTTCCAGAATTGTAATAGACTTGTTAAATGACATAAGTAATACATAATGAATCGTTGTTCCACTTGCATTGTATGTTGCTTTCCCTGTATATGCCATTATTGATCGTTTTGGCTTTAGTGGGTCAACATGGAGATTTTTGTTGTAAATGTGTAATAATGTTTCAAAGATTACCTTTCCTGTAAATGTTTTCTCTGTTCGTGCTCCACTAGTTAAGAAAAGACATAATGGATTTTTTATATTTTTATGCTTTCTCATTGCAATATCTTTTACAATGGTTTGTTACTCTCTATTCAACATTCTTCTTATTCGATAATATTCGATGTTGTCAAGAAGATTTGGATTTTGTATGACTTGGAAACCAATATTTGTTTGTTTCTTCATTGATAATGATTGCAACCATTACAATTCATTTAGTAGATCATATCTTTCAGCTATATTGTTCCTATTTCATTTGTGTATTGTTAGTTTTATTGTAGTTGTTTTGTTAGCTTTGGTCTTTTCAATTACATTGTCAATATTTCTCCATTTGTCATTAAAATTATATGTATATCTAGATTCATTTTCTTTTATAATACCAATGTGAAAAGCATATGCTTGTGCAAATGTTTCGAATCCTTCTGTTAATGTATCTTCATTTTTTACAAAAGGAACATATAACTATTGAAATTAAGGAACACTGAGAGGGGGGGGGGTGAATCAGTGTTCTGCAAAACTTATTATTATGTTACTTTATTAATTTACCACATACATTCAAGAAAAAGAAGCATGAACTTAAGAACAACAACAAGAAGATTATTACACATGAACACCAAGATTTTTACGTGGAAACCCGGTTAAGGGAGAAACCATGGTGGGGGTTAACCCACAAGATTTTATACTCTATTAAAAGTATTACAAATGGGAAGGCACATGCCTTTGAGCACACTGCCCAGAGATCACTGCTCCAAGAGACTCACTGTCTACAAGATCAATTACAAAAACTTTGCTCAAATACTTGAACTGAAGAATAGCATCTAACAATGCAAGATTATAGTTCAGGTTAGGCTCAATATACTGACTTCACACACTTCATCTCTTACTACCCTATTTCACTATTCTGCCATGATCTGGAGCTTAGATCTCTTTGCTTCACACTTGATATTGCCACACTTCACACCTATCTCATCATATTTGCACATCTCTACCTCAAAATGCTTGAATCCATTGATCATATATATCCGCAACATGAAATTTCATCAACTGCAGTCAGCCTCAAGAAAACTGAGAAAATTTTTCAAGATCAATGTTCTGTCGGCTGAATCCATGCACAAACATCAATGCGGACTAAAACCTATGTATTCAAGTCACCACACATGTAGGCCAATACCACTAGATCTCATAAATTACTCAACCAACCACTTCTCTTAATCTGCACAAGGATCAAACACCAAGTCAGCCTGTTCTTCACCAGAGTGAACTGTCTAACCAAAACCTGATACTCAGATGCTTGTAAATTTCAATCCCTTCATTACTGGAGGCTAAAACTTTGAATTTAGGTAGCTCTGACATCCCTTAACATTCCCTTAGATCTGTAGCACAATATGATTACCTGTGGAGAAATACGGACCAAAATGCTGAACCCTATCATATGCTCTGTTCCTGTCTATCCGGACTTAGACAAATCTGTAATCTGACTTCTGTTATGACTCAAATGATACAATGCAGATGTGTAAGATAGATCCAGTTGCCATCAATGACAACACCTGACATGCCTAGCAGTGTCTCTTGCCAACAATAACAATAGTTTTCGTAGTCAATGTGCTTATTGTATTTGACAAATCTGATAATTGTAGGTTTCTTGAGTTTTGATATTTCCTTGCCACTATTGTCATATTCTGAGACAAGTTGAGCAAGGCAGATATAATTAAGTTTTGTTGGGAAATACATATAATACTCAATATTTGATTGGCACATCACATTTTCTGATTCATCAGGTTGTTGTTTAATATTGACGTAGGCTTAAGAATAATTGTTCGATATGTTGTAGAAGATATATTGATAAAAACAAATTTTCTTGATCTTGAATTTAATGGAAGTGACAATACCATGTATACTGCAAGTTGACTTGACATTTGTTGCATATTCAACAACATGTTTCCAAGGTTACGTATCATTTTTATGGCATCTATCTCCATGTTTTCATGTTGTTTACATATTTTCTTGAAAGAGTTGGTCATAGATATGTCAATTTTTGTCATGTACGATGTACAATATGTTGTTGCAGCGTATGCATTGAGTACAAATTGTGCATCCATATTTGCTTGCCATAATTCAGGGTTTTTTTTTAGCAAATGTATTATTCCAAGTATTTAAAGGGTCATTTTTTTAGGAAAAGTACATTGGTTGTTTCAATGTTGATTGTATTATCTGTATATAATCATTTGCTTTCATTTCCAACTCTTTAAGGAATTCATCGAAAGTGGTCAATTTGTTATATTGTTTTTCTCAAGAGTATTAAACAATAGGAAGACATTTCTGGATATAGTCTGAGTAGTTGTTGTAATTGGCTCTAGTACAATCATCTTTCTCATAGGTGGTAAGGAAAAATAATATCTACACTTTGTTTTTTATTTTTCATGCAACTTCTTGTATGATAATGATGGTGCAATTTGGCAAGTTTGTCATCCAGTATGTTTGTGTCACATGTAATGAACCTATCTACAAACTCCTCAATTTCAAAACTATTACATTTTCCATAAACAATAGCATCTCTAACCCATATGAGTGCATGATCATGTTGTTTTCCTCTAATTTGGAATTTAGTTACAAAGAAGTAGTCATTAATATATCCCAAAATTGTATGATCTTTACATAAAAGTTTTTTTAGACAATTCATGTGATGTCTAAAATAGCGAGTGCAAATGACCAGTTCTTTTCTAATAAGCGAGTCAATATCATATTGTTCTTATTTTTTATTTTCATTATGTGTCATTCGATTTGCATTAAGTATTTGTAATGTTTCTATTAATGGTGTCCACTGGTGCTCCACACTTGTGAAGGTTAAGAAATTTTTTGGAGGTCCCAACTGTTGTATCATTGCATATATGTCTTTCTTCATTTGATGTAGGTAGTATGGAGAGATACGAATATGTTTGAAATCAATGTATCTAATATTTGATTTCAATATTCTATCTAAGTTAGGTTTGTATTTGATGCAAAAGAAAAGATCATTTATAACTTCATACTAGCATATTGCTCAACAATGTGATACAATCACTTAGATACTTCAAGTTTCACAAAACTTCTCAAGATAAGGATCTCCTCAGAGGCACCATTAGGGGTTTCTAACTCTTCTGACCCAAACAAGGTTTCTCGAGGTCTTCTCATTCCTCATTAACTCCAACACAATGATCTCAAACCATTCCCAAGGTCTGCACTTTCATCTATTAGTCTTTCCTTCATTGACTGTCCCAATTCTTAGTAGCCCTGTTTTAGGGACTGTCAATGCATATCTTTCCGTGTTAAACCCTTCTCAAGACTGTTATGGGTGTTTTGAGTACCCATTAAAGCATTCTAAAACATATCCTAAATTTAGTATGGGTTGCTTTGACAAGAACTGTCCAAAAATGGACTGCAACAGTGCTAATTAGGCCTATTTGGTCATGCATACACAAGGGCTTATTGAAAATGGGTATACCACGACTCCCCACACCTTGCATGTGTTTGGAAAACTTCACTATAGGTCTGCACATGCTCAATGAATAATCAAAAGTACCTTTCCTTCAGATATTTTAACAAACCCTATGCCTATATCTCTTGACTGTCCTCAAGATCCTGTTTTCTGGACTGTAACAGAAATACAGTCATAAAACCACGATTTTCTCACATCAACCTTAGATGTTTGGTCAGAGACCTCTAGAATATGGACGCACATACTACCACAAGCATTTCCACCAAGGACTAACAACATGCAATGGATAAAACAAGGAAGAAACACAGTTATCTCATTCACTGTTTACCCTAACAGAGGGTTTTGACTGTTTTCACAAAAAATGTAATATCTTACACAAAATTCTATCAATCTGCATGAAACAAAGAGGGAATGAAAGGTGATTGAACATATTACCACTTACAAACAACTAGACCTCATTTCCCGTCCGTACAGGGTCGTACAATACAAGAAGACAATGAATTTCTGAAGTAGAATATAGAAAAACAATGCTTTTAACATTCTATTCTCAATTTTCAATCACCTCCGAGTTTACAAAGGTTACAAAGCCTATTTAAAGGCATTACACTCATGTCTTTTTAGTTTCCAACTGATTTGGGACGAACTAAGAGCCAAATGACTCTTCACCTTCCAAGTTTGCATCTTTTTTCTAATTTTACATTGACAACCTTTACATGGTTTGCAATATTTTGCATTTTGAAACTCCTATTGACCTAAACACATAAAAAATTGCTTGATGGACCTCATTACAATATTGAATCATTTAAAAGTGAATCAAACTCCAAAAATTAGTCTAGAAGCATCGATTTATGAAGGTGCTCCTGCACCATACAACCAACCAATAGAATTTTCAAGTCCCTTGGAAATGTACCTACAATAAAAGTCTTTTTCCTCTGTCTTTATCTTCAATCTTCTCAGCTTCAGGCTTCAAATCTTCTCATTCATAGAAAGGTGACCAACCAACCAACAAAATCTGAACTACCATCATCTTTAGAGCTTCTTCAGGCTCCATCTACTCCCATTAGTGGAGTACTCTTTAGGCTGCAACATCAAGTGCTTCTTCAGGTATCCATCTCTCTCACTGCTTCACAACAAACCAACTCACCAAACCATTCATCTCACCCAACAGCAGATCCTGGTGATGCACCTACCACTCTCTCCTTAGTGGTTTCTCTCTGCACCCTTATCCAGCCTAATCTCCATTGGAGAATGGTCATGACAGACCTCATCTTGTTTGCCCACACACACAACCTCAGAAAACATCTTTCTGCAGCTAGATGGATAAGCACCTGCAACCAAACAACTTGGTAACAAAATAATGGTCACCAACTCTTCATCTTAGAAATAACATCTTCTCCCAGAGCTTTTTCTAGCTCTAATACCAATCTAATGCAGAGGAAAAGATCATTTATAACTTCATACTAGCATATTGCTCAACAATGTGATACAATCACTTAGATACTTCAAGTTTCACAAAACTTCTCAAGATAAGGATCTCCTCAGAGGCACCATTAGGGGTTTCTAACTCTTTTGACCCAAACAAGGTTTCTCAAGGTCTTCTCATTCCTCATTAACTCCAACACAATGATCTCAAACCATTCCCAAGGTCTGCACTTTCATCTATTAGTCTTTCCTTCATTGACTGTCCTAATTCCTAGTAGCCCTGTTTTAGGGACTGTCAATGCATATCTTTCCGTGTTGAACCCTTCTCAAGACTATTATGGGTGTTTTGAGTACCCATTAAAGCATTCTAAAACATATCCTAAATTTAGTATGGGTTGCTTTGACAAGAACTATCCAAAAATGGACTGCAACAGTGCTAATTAGGCCTATTTGGTCATGCATACACAAGGGCTTATTGAAAATGGGTATACCACGACTCCCCACACCTTGCATGTGTTTGGAACACTTCACTATAGGTCTGCACATGCTCAATGAATAATCAAAAGTACCTTTCCTTCAGATATTTTAACAAACCCTACGCCTATATCTCTTGACTGTCCTCAAGATCCTATTCTTTGGACTGTAACAGAAATACAGTCATAAAACCACAATTTTCTCACATCAACCTTAGATGTTTGGTCAGAGACCTCTAGAATATGGACGCACATACTACCACAAGCATTTCCACCAAGGACTAACAACATGCAATGGATAAAACAAGGAAGAAACACAGTTATCTCATTCACTGTTTACCCTAACAGAGGGTTTTGACTGTTTTCACAAAAAATGTAATATCTTACACAAAAATCCATCAATCTGCATGAAACAAAGAGGGAATGGAAGGTGATTGAACATATTACCACTTACAAACAACTAGACCTCATTTCCCATCCGTACAGGTCCGTACAATACAAGAAGACAACAAATTTTTGAAGTAGAATATAGAAAAATAGTGCTTTTAACATTCTATTCTCAATCTTCAATCACCTCCAAGTTTACAAAGGTTACAAAGCCTATTTAAAGGCATTACACCCATGTCTTTTCAGTTTCCAACTGATTTGGGATGAACTAAGAGCCAAATGACTCTTCACCTTCCAAGTTTGCATCTTTTTTCCAATTTTACATTGACAACCTTTACATGGTTTGCAATATTTTGCATTTTGAAACTCCTATTGACCTAAACACATAAAAAATGACTTGATGGACCTCATTACAATATTGAATCATTTAAAAGTGAATCAAACTCCAAAAATTAGTCTAGAAGCATTAGTTTATGAAGGTGCTCCTGCACCAGTATTTAAAATCTTTTGCCAAAAGTTTTTGTCCTTTCAATTGACCTTTTCTCATTCTTATCCATATGCTTGAAATGATTTTTCTATAATTACACATATTGCTTTGAAGAATAAGTTAGTAGTATGATTTCTAAAGTCACCACTTAAATGTAATAGCTCCCATTAAGTACTTTTCTGATACTTGAACCTTTTCATTATGTCATCATCTCTTGGAAGTCCAAAGAATAAAGTTGGAAAGTTCATTTATTCTACATACATGTCCTTGAATATTCCAACTGGATGATTTTCTTCAGTAGGTACTATTTCAACTATCTTTTCATGTAGGTCATATACAAATCGATATTGTATGAATCCATGTACTAGTGTGTCAATAGGTGTTTCATTGTCATCAATATCATTGTCACTAGATGTCTCTTCTATTGTAGTATCATTCATATTTATTTCCTTCAAAGTTTGTATCCAATTATGGTATATAGAAATATTTTCTATCTTATATAGATGTCTTCTACATAGAAGTTTTAATGCTTTCATTAATAGTGTTGGATGAACAGTTCCAGTTTTGTACGCATTTTTATATTATATCTTCCATTTCAATGCAACCACAATTGTTATTCTATCATAAATTGAACATGGAAGTGTTTTTTGTATAATGTCCATATTTGTAGGTACATTAATTATTGATCCTGACAATCCCATTTGTGATCGTTTGTATCCCCATTGTCCAATTTGTGCAAAATCAATACATGGTGATATGAGTCTTTCTTCAAGTTCTAATATAGATGTGACAAATCTCAATGGTTTATTTCGTCTTATCAATTGTGGTGTAGCAAAACATGGTAATTTTCCATTATAAAGATATGTTTTGCAATCACAACATACTTTGATAAGCAAACTTACTATATTATGATTTTCAAAACTTTGATAAGTTTGTCATTCTTTTCGATTTATTGTCTTGATCTTGTGCCGAAATTGTAGTTGTCGACATATTAAGCATTGATATCTTGGTGTGTCCTGAATTTCAATCCAATATTTATGTATTGGAGTCTTTTTTTCCCTATACAATTTGGTTGTGCAAGGTTTTATTTTTGAGTCTTCTTTACTATGTAGTATCTTTTTTAGTTGAACTAGACTTATATTTTTTTGTTCAATACTCTTATTATTACTTTTTTTATGCTCCATTTTGAAATTTGAATTTTCCAAATGATTGAAATCTATATAAAATATTTCTTGTTTTGAATTTTCATTTCGTTTTCTGTTCTTTGATCTAGGCTATATTCTTTTGGTTTCTATTGATGTAGAGTTCATGTAGGCACTTTACAATGTTTGACCAATTTCTATCATGACTAATGGTTCATAATGTACATGTGTTGTGTCAATTTTAAATGAGATAATGTTATATGTATTTATTGCATCCGTCTGACTGCAAAATAAATTTTCAATTTGTCTAGAATGTGATGACCATAATTGAATCTTTACCTTGAATAGATTTGCAATCCATTGTAATGATAATGCATCTCCTTCAATTTTCCCTTCTGAATATGGTATTCCTATGTTTGCAATATAGCCTTGCCAATTTGCAACTAGCATAGTACTTTGGAGGATATTGTCATCTAAATAATTTTCTAAGCAATAGTTGCCATTGTAGTCACTACCTTTTTCTGCATTGCAAAAATATTGTGCTATGTAAACTATTAAAGATTGTATATCAAATTTATCTTGGATCAGATAGCATACTGCATTGAAAAGACTATCACCATAGTTTGTTGTAGCTCTAGTTATTTTTTGTATACCATAATATTGTATTTCAGATGCAATAGATTCCCAAGTATTTTCAAGATTTGTATAGAGATTTGAAAGGTGACTTGATGAGATTTGTATGTTTCTTTGTAAATTTTTATTTCAAAGTAATGGCTCATAATGATCATGAAGGGGGTTTTCATCATGGAATAGAATAGAGTAGACATTTTTATTTTTATTTTCATTGAATTGTAAATATCTTCTCTTTTTTGTTATTGACCATAATGCAATTGATATTTTTAACCACTTCCATATCCATCATATGCAAAATGTGTCACCCCAAAGTACTCTTTCTTGTTTAGGTTGAGTATTTGAAGCAGAGAATCTCATTTTATACAAATAAGTGTTGACATTGTCTATTCCATGTAATTCGTATAGTAATTCTGGATGCAATTCATTTGAAAATGCTTGCAATGCATCATGGTCATTATTCACTCGATATATTAAGAAGGGTCAATTAATCCATTTCGTATTTCAATTGATATGTAACAACAATGAAGCAAGACTTCTAATGTATCAAACAATCTCCTACCATGTAAGAGAATGAATCTAATTGAATAAGTTGTGTTGTCTTAAAGTGTGATCAATGGTTGGACTTGAATATTTTCTTGAAAATTTTCATTTCTCGCATCTATAGTTTGAACCATTATATCATGTAATGAAATTGAACTACTATGAATTTCTCAAAAAAGACTTGTTTCAATGAATAGTGTAATGCGAACGAAAGGAATGTATTTTTAGTACTCGCTTTTTGAAATTGAAGAATTAATTCACTTGTGAAGGAAAGATGTTAGCTTCAATTTTGTGTCAATAGACATTCAGAAATTGAAATTAGCAATAGTTAGAGAAAAAATAGAGGTAAAAAACCTCATGAGAAGAATTTGGTTGCAAATTTTGAAATTTATTTTTGTATTCATTACCAAAATTATAAGGAAAGTAATAAATGCTTAGTACTTTAGTTGTGGAAATCATTTCTTCTTTTTGAAGTAGAACACACCAATTTCATTAATGAAGAATATTTCTATGAAGCTATAAAAAGCAATATTATAATAGATTATTTAGTTTCATAAAATCTTATTTATTTGTTCTTGTATAGTCCAAATATTTATGAAAGCGAATAGTAAGAGAATAAAGAATTTAAATTTAGTCTTAAATATGATGAATAATATGTCCCATAAATTTCAACTTGGCAGAAAAATTACAACTCTAGTCAAAATTAGAAAGTACTCATTTGGTTATTTGAAAAAATTAAAGTAAAGATATCTTTATAGTGCATCTTTTAAAGATAACCAATAGTACAAAAGTAATGAATTGCTTTACATGTTATTGGTGTAATAAGGCAAGCTTCTTTAGTTCTCGACTGAGTTGTTAGCTTCTGGCTTATTGTTGATGAATTTTCATTTGAATTTTATAGAGTTTGTACGACATATCTTGTGAAATGCATATACAATATAATAGGTTAATTTAATAAAACTACCACCAACTTGACTTTACAAAAGCAAAATATTGTGCATAGCTTTGTATGCAAAGAAAACAAAAAATTATTTAACATTGTCTCTACTTAAAATACCATTTTTTAGAAAATGTTCAAGCTCATATTTACATGAATTAGACCCAATGTATGAAATTAACATATATTGAAGTGTCAGCAAAATTAGAATATGTACATACTCATCTGATATAAAAATAATATCTCAATATCTAAATGAAACATAAAACAACATTTATCACAAAATATTGTATATTAAACTGTAAAGTTAAATACCCTAAAATTTTAATAGTATACATGCATGATAGAGAATAGTTTGTAAGACCTCTTATAAAATACAACGAAAATCCAATTAAAGACTGATAAATGTGAGGAAACACTCATTCCTCTTTAACGTGCTGAGAATTTCTTTTGTCGAATGCTCTATAAAACTGCCATATTTGAGAAGGAAAACATAATACCATATGTGTAAATACAACCATGTAGCATAGATTGGAAACGTCATACATAAAATAGAAATTCAAAATGAAAGAACTTAAAGACACGATGTGACAAGAGGAAGGCACTTGCAGAGGGCGGGAGACTCCATGCCCATATGGTCGAAAGTGGGTTGAATCTAGGCATTGTTGTCTGCAACAATTTGCTAGAAGTAATATGTATGTTAAGTATGATTCCATGGAGGATGCACGTCAAATGCTCAAAAAAATGGTTGAGTGAGATGTTCTTTCTTGGACTGTGATAATTGTCAGTTATTCTCCGTGTGGATGAGGAGAGGAGGCTTTGAAGATGTTTTGTGAGATGTTGCTAGTGGGTGCCAAGCCTGGGAGGTTTACATTTGCAAGCATCCTTCGAGATTGTGCCAACATGGGATGTCTGAAGCAGAGGAAGGGGGTCCATGGACAGATTTGTAAGAATGGTTATTGTGGAGATGTGTGTGTTGGCAATGCTCTTGTGACAATGTATGGGAAGTGTGGCTCAGTGAAGGATGTGTGTCAAGTATTTCATGGCATGCCTGAACAAGATATAGTTTCCTGGACTGCAATCACTCTACTTAAATATCATCCACTTTAATGGTCAAACAATCAATAACAATTTTACACCTCATTCACAATAAAAAGTGCTAAATATTTGTCCTACTTTTATTGGCCAAAATTGACCTTTGACTGTTGAAGTGGATGATGTTTAAGAACAACCGACTGCAATGGTCATACGATATGTGCCTCTTTTATTTAAAAACTTCGCTTAGAGGTCTGTATAACACCTCTTAGCATGATTAACTAGGATAAACCATAGTTGAATGCAGATGAGAAAATATACTTTCTCGAAATTTCAAAGCTTCATATTTTGTTCATGTTGCTTAAATGTTATGTTGACGCATATTCATTATTTACAAAATAGAAAAGGAATGTAGTCCTATATTTTGAGGCTCCTAAGTTGAGTAAAGAGGGAAGGAGTGTTGCTTCGTTCTTGTGCTGTGAAGACTGGAATGAACATAAAAACAACTACATATACTGACCTCATTTAATGTAACCTTTTCATAAATCCACATTTTCCTATTAAGTTTGACATTTTTGTCCACGCAAGGGGAAACCTTTGTTTAAAAAATAGTTACTTTAAAGTCCATCATTATGTGTAAATCTAGTCCGTGAACAACAAATCCACCATTTGATACAAATCACTGTTTCCAAAATATTAAAGCCTATCCATATGAAACAATTTAAAAATCATATTTTGGTCTATGCTATATAGTTAACAGGTCAATCCATGTAATACTGAAAAGTGGATGGCCACTTTAAAAATGTAGAAAACCAAAACAAAAATAGTCTGTTAAAAATGATGTGCAATTTGATCTAACTCACTGCTTCAAAAAACGTAAAGCTTATCATACATAACATTATTGGAAAAAAAAAACTCTAGCCCAAAATTCAAAAGCTCTAATAACCAAACATCTATCACCAAAATATAAAACCTGACCTATAATTCAAGCCAAACCATTAAGGGTAAAAGTTAATAGTCAAAATACATTCCTAAAGTCTCTGCATCTAAGTTGATCCCCAATTTAATCCAAAGCATTGTTTGTAAAACCTTAAATTGTACCAATAAGGAACATTCAAAAAATTAATAATTTAGTATGAACTGGCTATTCGATGTAAAATCTGAAAGTGGTATCCATCCCAAGTATTCAGAAAACTAAACTAAAAACAATCCAAATAGTTGCAACAATCCTTATTGGGGCTCCCAACAGGGATTTACATAGAACCAGAAAATTATAAATATCAAAAGTCAAACAAAAAATATATGGACTGACACTGGCATTACCTTAACTGCTTGAATGTGTCAACAAAAACTGCCAAATCTATGATATCCGGTTAGAAAAGCTGTGTGCCAGTTGATAAAACTAACATACTACAGTTATATACTTTCGTAGAAAAAGTAAATAGCTTAGAGGACAATGTAACTATTTGCTTGTATTTTGAGTATGGACCATATTTATTGGGTATGGTTCATTTTGAAAAATCCACTGATACATGATCATAACTAATAATTGCAATAAATATTATTTTATTGGTACCACATTGATTTTATTTTTTGGGTATGGATCACTTTGACATGTATGGACTATATCTATTTCTTGAATTGATTTTAGGTATGGACCATACTCATTTCATTTAATTTTGGTACGGCTGATATTAATTGGAGTATTTAATTGTTGCCTTGATTCACGTGAAGGCAACAATAAGAGGGTAAACACCAATAACCAATCAATTTTTTTTTTCAAACTTTGCAAACTATAATCATGATCAAAATACAATAAAATGATTGGTTGAAACATGAGAAGACTAATGTAATATTTTGCATATTGAATGCAAGAGTACCATGCCATAGCAGGTACCCATAATGTAAAATATGTTATTTTAATAAAAAAATTTAAAAATATTTATTTTAAATATTATTGGCTGAAAATTTTAAGTCCTTATTACAGTTTTATATAGATCGGAAAAATATTAATTTTGATTATTTTTACAAATTATCATAAAAGTGACAAGTAATCAATTAAAGATATAATATTTTCACTGTTGGAAAGTTTTCAATACTATTTAAATAATCATTAATATCAATTGACAAGTGTTTTGTACTATCTTAAATATGGTTAATGTAGAAATTATAGTGGTAAAATCGTTGCTATATGCGGATGACCTTATCCTAATGGTTAAAACGACACATAGTCTGCAAGAACACCTGAGAGCTCTAAAACTATTCTATCAAGAGGTGGGAATGCAGGTGAACATTGGCAAAACCAAAGGTCATGATCTTTACCTTGAAAAGAAAAAAGAGACAAATACATTTTGAGTTTGAAGGCAACCCCTTGCAAGTGGTAAATGAATACAAGTGTTTGGGCCTTGACTTTCACAGTAATCTCAGTTGGAAGGATTGTAGACATAAAAGGATACAAGGGGATAGAAAGCCTTATACATGCTCTAAAATAGATGTAGATTAGCTGAACTATGGGATTGGAAAACTAAGATGACTCTTTTTGGGTTGCTTGTCACTTTGATGATGTTGTATGGTTGTGAAGTTTGGATCAACATGTCTGTGGTGAAATGGAGACAAATAGAAAGGTTACAAAATCATTTAAATACAAGTAGTATCAAAATAAAAGCCACGGTCCCATACAAGATCATTTTAGTTGAAGTTGGTTCCTTCCCAATTGAGGTAGCGACATTGATTCGACTATTAGGATACCTGAAAAAATAGAGAACATGGAGGGATACCGATGGCCCAAAATAGCAGTGGAGGAAAAACTAATTAGAAGGAAGAATACTTAGATGGAGTAAAATTCCAAGTGGATGGGTAGATGGGGAATTAACATGCAAGAGTGCCCAAACTCCAATGTAGAAATCAAAAGGTATGTGAGAGAGAAAGTCAAAGCTGCCATGTGGACAAAACAACTTAGATGAAAAAGAGAATATTATGTCAAGAATTTCGACGTTGTAAATAATAAGTAAAAACGCTATATGATGAGTCAAATATATGACTCATTTATTTCATGCTATTTCCTATTTTGAAAGACTTTAACAAAACATTATGGCATATATTTACATATTATTATAATTATGTTTGTCTTTTGGATGGATTATGCACATGTTTAGTTTTCATTTCCTTTGATGAAATCTCTTAACTTATTTACTTGAATTATACTTTCAAAATACATATCTTATGAATTGTGGTACAAGTGGTTTGTGTTTGCACACGCTAGTAGAACTTCCAGTGGTCTACAGATCCCTCTGGAGTCCCCTCTTTATGTGAAGAACCTGAACTCCAAACGGCTCCAGATATCATTACCCTCCAATAGAGTCATCATCCCCTTGAGCTGATGACTGTTACCGGCCGATCCTAGGGCTACCCAAAAGGTCCACAATGCAAACATGACCCACGCCCCAATTAAAGTAATTGTTATATCTAAATCTCCACGTCACTCCATTTCAGTGACTAACCGAAGTAGCTGCTAAATTGGTGTCAGTTCTAATTGAAGTCACTGACACCAAACACCACGCCATTTCAGGAAATCACTCAAGGTCGCCAAACAGCCAAGTCGATGCAAATCCTTGATCTTCAATAAACCATAGAGGAATCATCAATGTAATAATTAGCAACTGGTTTCAAGTCCAGTTTGCTGTAGCTAGAATCACTGTTAGTTATTTCCTTTCAATAAAGCTCGAATGTATAAATAGGAGCATATGATCTCTCTAAGTTAGTTCCAGTTTTTCTTAGATAGTTGTTCACCAGATTATGTTTCCAGCAGGAGGAAAACTCCTTGTTTTCAAACATGTACTTTCATCCATCCTTTGGACTATGATTGAATGCAAATGAAGGGGAAATTCTTCTGAAAGATTTAGTTGAGCAAAGAGGATCATCTTAGCTAGGAAAGTAGGGCCCGCTTCCCTATTTTGGAGGAGATCTCTCGGTATTTTTATGTTTATTTAGTTTTGTTGTATCTTCTGTTCAGTTAGCTTTGTTCTTGTGTTCATGTGATGTGACTTTCACTTTTTGTATGATTGTTAGTTAAGGTGTTCCCTGCAGGATTGTTTTATGAGTTCAAAATAGATTTGTTACTCAACAACACTGTCATATTCAGAGTGTTTCATTGTTGTAGCTTAACAAGTAAAAATAGTTTCTCCTTATTTACTTTTCCAGCAAGTTAGAATAGTTTCTTTCATTGCAAGTGTGTTTATTTTTCAGCAAGCTAGAATAGTTTCCTTCATTGCAAGTGTGTTTATTTCTAGCAAAGTGTGTTTATTTTCCAGCAAGATAGAATAGTTTCTTTCAGTGCAAGTGTGCTTACTTTCCTGCAAATAGATAGATTTTCATTTCTGTATGACCTTTTATTTTCATTAGACCAACGAACCAAGTTCCATCCACGAACCATTCACCAAATCCCCCATGTCAAAGAGTCTTATCGTAGATTGCTCCAGACACCTCCAGATTGATAAAATTAAATGATGATGCATTAACAAACACTACTCTGACCCTCATCACTATATAGGAGTGGAAATAAAATGGAAAGCTAAATGCTAATTGCCCAACTAAAGACTAGTTCACACCATCTTAGGTGTGAAACTGGGAGATGGAAAATACCCAAAGATGAATGGTTGAAAAGGGTTTTTGTCACCTTTTCATGTTCGGATCGGTGGAAATGGAATAGCATTTCATCATGGAATGTATGGCATACGAGGACATAAGGAGCAAATACATGAAGCCTTGAAAACCCTGTTTGAAGAGGAGAAGATAACAAAAATCATAGACTACTTGATTAAAATCCATAACAAAAGATCCAAGATCAATAAAGAAATAGAGAACAATCAAAAGTAACAGTTGTGGCCGGTTTTGGTGTCTAGCCAATTGGTTTCACTCTTGGGTCCCATAGACTGCTTGATCTCGCAAACATCATTAAAAACTTTCATTTCATTTTATTCAAAAGAGATTTATGTGCACTTCATAGAGCTTGAGTGCCTATACACCATCATGTTTTTGGTTTGTTTAGTTAAGCTTTTGTCATGCACTAGTTTTGAAGTTCTCATGAATTATGCTCTTACTCTTTGAAATCGTGTATTCGACCAGATTTTTCTTTTAAAAATTGGACTTTTTTATAGCTTGGGGTGAAAATATTCACCTACTTGTTGGAATCGTCTATTTTTAGGAGATTTTCACTAAGAAATATTTTTTCTCTTGTGAGGTTATGATTCATGAATAGTTTTGTGGAACTATTTTTGATTTATTTGAAATATTGTTGTTATGTATAGAGGCATTAAATTTAATTAAAATTAATTTAAACATGACTTAGGAAAATTATTAGCATCATTGTGAGTTATTGCTCAAACATTGATCATAGCTTCTATTAAGATCACAATATATAGAATTTTTATATAGGTTGAAGCTTTTGTTACTATGTATAATTTAAAATTTGTTGGCACAAAAAAGATTTTGTAGTTCATTCTTTGGCAAGATTTGAGTTGAGGTCTGAATTTGTGTTTTTCTAAGACTTTATTTGAGCTATTTTTGTTCAATGTGTAGATCTTCTTCACTTCATGAAATTCATCATCATTTTTTTACCATGGAATAAAGCTTATTTTAAGTTTAATTTCAAAGTTTGTTGCACTATGCATAAATTTTTCACTTTCTCTATAGAATCATTGTTTTTGGAAGAATATCAAGACTAAATTGTGCTTGGATTTGTTGAGGTTTCAGATTATGTGTGATTTTTTTAAATTATTTCGATGGTTTTTCATCTAAGAGCCATTTTATTGAGTTTTAAACGTTGTCTAAGACTCTTTTACTTTTTGAAATTGTTGATTTCTAACGATTTTCATTTAGAAATTGAGATTATACACACACACACACACATATGTATATGTATATCTATATATATACATATACATATATATATATATACATTATATATATGTATATATACACATGTATATATATGTATATATATACATGTATATATATACATACATGTATATATACATACATGTATATATACATACATACATACATACATACATACATACATACATACATATATATATATGTATGTGTGCATATATATATATGTATGTATGTGTATATATATATATGCATGTATATATATACATACATACATATATATACATACATACATATATACATATACATGTAATATATATACATATATACATGTAATATATATGTATATATGTATACATGTATGTACATATACATATACATATGTATTTATATATCTATACATATACATATGCATATACATATGTGTGTGTATATGTGTATATATATAATGCAAAGTTCTTATTGAGATTTACAAGTAATCATGGAATTATGTATTATTTAGCAAGCATGGTTCATGAGGCTTCCCTTTTTAATTTGCTTTTGTATGCATAAATGTATTATGTTGTTTATCAAAAATTAGTCTTCATACATGCACCAACATGCTAGACAATGGTTAATAGATCTTGGATTGTATATATCAGAAAAGTCAAATATTTTTTAGTTACAGAAAGAAGAGGTATACCCACAATGTTTAAATTGTTTACAAGGCATTGGTGTCTAATGCATTTCTATTCTCTTTACAATTGAATCAAATTCATTGAAATATAATGATGTTTTTATGTTGGTTATGCATTGATGACATTGTCTAAAGCATTCATTGAATTTCATGTATGAGGTTGGGACAATCTTCCTTGAATAGTTTTGATGAACTATGCAAATTATGTTTCTTCTCCAAAGGGACATTTTTATGCAGTTATTGGGATAATCAACCAAAGTAGCATCCCCATTCTCTTCACCTATCTAATTTTCAAAAGACAAATGACAACATTTCTTTTTTTTCAAGGAAGTTTGATTGAGACGATCCACTTCTTGATTAAATAGATAGTGAATTAATAGGTCACATAAATGGTACTTTTGTTCTTGATGGCTAGTATGTAGGAAATAAAGATGATGGAATATGATCTATGTTTAGTCATGGGTGCTAAAATTGTTCTTAAGCCTGGCCAAGGTACAAAGAGGCTTGAGAGTTTAATTGTAAAACTCTTGTTAAAGACAATTTTTTGTGACAAGTAGTGCAACTAATAACATCCTAACACTATATGCCCTTGAGGTAAAATCACATTTTAGAGAGCTTCCCCATATAGTTTATTGGAGGATGAATACGACTTCAAGCTTTCAAAGAATACATAATGTTGCACATGGTGTATATTTGTGCATTGATAACTTTTTAAACAAAGTCCTTGTTCAAAGGCAATTTCTATTGAGCCTTATTTGGCAATTTAACATAATAAAACTTGTGCAAGAAGTTATTTATAATGTGATTATAGAGTGGTTACATGATTAAGGGTTTCAAATAGATTATAGGGATAGTGGCTAAATGTTATTGCAAACATGCAAAGTGATAAAGCAATTTAACCAATTTGATGTACTACTTGTGGTTATGAGTAATTGGAATGTTATTGTAAATTTGTAGCTTAACAATTCCTTAGATATGTAGCTCCTTGGTAGGAAGTATCTCATTTATGTAATTCAAAAACATGTGGATGTGATTTGGGTTTATTTTTTTTATCAAGCTACAAAACATGAAGGCATTTGCAAGATTGTAAGTTGTAGTAGAAACTAGATGGTGTATCCATGTGTAACTTTATTTTCCTATTCCCAATTTTGTTGCTTTTAAATACTTATTCCAAATTTGCCATGGGGACATCTAATGTTATGGTTCAAGAGAGTATTTCATAAATGAAATTGAATCTAATGGGAAGAGTCATGATGAACCTAATAGTTAAATAGAGCATAATTTATAAATTATCAAGGACCCACCATCATCGTAAACAAATGATATAATCATGTTGATTAAGGTTATATGTATAATGTTTTACCATCAATAGCCTATGGGTAGGTATATATATTAAACAAGTATTAGAAGCATCCAAATATTCCACCCAATTATGTTTTTAAACAACTTACAACCTTTGCTTTGTTGGTTCACCACCAAGAGACCTTAACTATTGCATTAGGTTACAAACAAGCAACTAGATACTAATGGCTCTAGTATTCATTTGGGGATTTAGACATCCTCATTTCCTTTTTTTATAGCATGTTATTTTTTAGGCCACATCATGGTAGTGAACTTGGCATACCAATTGCCAAGTGGAATTTCAACTTGTTTCTTTATTTTGGAAATTACTTTTCCTTGCCATTTGGTCATGTATCTACTAACTTTTCAATTTTTTTATGGTTACTCGAATGGTGAAATTATAACCTTTTGGAGGGATTCATTCACAAAGCAATATTACAACAACAAAATGAAATTCTAGAAACAAATATTATCTTGGTTAATTTTAGTACTCTATTCATTTATATTTCTATATTTGATAAAGGTTGTGACACATTAATTTTAACATTGCTCAATGAATTGTTCTAGGTCATGTTGTATGCAATGTTCAAATGACTTTTACAAACTGAAATTTATAACAAAAATTGAATTCTTATGGTGTTTTACCATGGTACACTTCATGAAAATTCAATCCAAGCATGAGGTAAATAATTTGTGATATGTCATCACAACAAAAGATGTCAAAGCTACAAGTGTTTGTTGATAAAGGTGTATGTTTCAATTACTCATTCACCAACAATGATGTTTTCATTGCATGCAAATAGGAACAAGGATTAGATGACGAAGAAAAAGATGATGATTCACCACCTAGAGCTAAGAAACAGGATGTAAGGTTGTGTTTGATAAGGGAAAACACAAGATGATTGCCGCCTTATTGATGTAGGTAAAGAGAACATGCACCATGAGAATTGATATTAAAGAGCCAAGAGAGGAAATAACATGAGCACCTTCTTAGCATGTACATCTACATGTTCCTAGTGGGACTCCAACGTGATGTGGTTGTAGTTGGAGGGTCTAGTTAAAGGCTATCTAACCACATGAAAAATGATAACATTCAACCACTAAACATAGTCAATAACAAAAAAATCACATAATGAACTAATTTTATTATTTTGCAAACATAACTACATTATAGCTTCAAGAGCTTCAATATAGTTTAGGCTTCAACCATTTCATTATAAAATAGATCTTAAAAGATATTTCAATATTTTGATTCCCTATCTACTTCCCCAAAACCTTCTTTGTGACCAAAAAATAATTATCCTAAAATGACATTAGAACTTATTTTATAGGAGGAAGATTTAGGATGATTTTGTCAGATGAAAACATAGTATGCCATCATAGGGACATGTGATAAGGATCAACAACGCCAAATTAAACGATTTCACCTTCAATTAGCCTTGGAATTGGATGCATCACATTGAAAATGTGCAAATTCACCTTCTCTAAGGTACATCAAGCTAGGTGTCTCAAAATTCAATGAGATTCACCCCTCTTGGGACCAATAATAAAATAGGTAACCTCACGATTGGTGTGAGATTTAAATATTTTGGTGAAAAATATAATTAGTTTCGTTTATACCATAAAATAAGGATGCAATAAATAATAGAGCATTGATTTAGGTATATGGGCATGTTCACGGTGCTCATTAGACATTTTGTTCAAAATCACATTGATGATTTCTTATGTGCATTACTTCATGGCATGATGAATGTTGATTAGGATTGAAATGACAATTCTAAAACTTGAACATAAAATATGCAAATATGGTGCCATAAAATGACTAAAATAGCTAGAAATTACCTATAAAACACAATAAAAATGAAAATAAATATTTTTGGTTTGTACAATATTTCTTATAGGCCTAACATGCTCTTACATCATAGTACAAGCATTCACACACAAGCCTATAGTTGTGCAACCTCTAGTATGGATGTATCTACTACAAATAGTGCCTCAATGGCAAGAACGACTATTCTTGTTTCTTCTACATGTCCTCCACCATTTCCAACTTCTAAAGTTCCATAGGCACATGGAAAAGATCTAGTTTAGATGTACAAAAGAAAGCATCAGTGTAACAACAACACAATGTGCCAATATGAGATTTAGAAGTGAAAGATCTCAATGTATAGAAGCGACTACAATCCTATTAGGAACTAGTCAACCTAGAGGGACTCATATGGAATCACATATAGATAAGAAGCATAGAGAACTTGTGGCTAGTGGATTGGATATTTTTAACACTCTTTAGATCTCATCATCATACCCCAAAGTGGCAATTGAAACTAAAACTGACGGATCCTAGAAGGTTTTGTTTTTGCACGAGATGTTATCAAATGATGAATCCAAACACATGCATTTACATGGTATCCTATCTTCTTTGCAAAAATCAAGAAACTTTGAAACATCGTAGCTAGCAACATAGTTCAACTTAAGCAACAGGCTTAAGAGATGGGTCATTTGTAGGAAGAATTGACCAAGGTGCAAAAGATCATAAATTCATAGTAGATCAAACCAACACACTTAATACAAAGATACCAAAGCATGCTACCCATTATGTGGCCCAACTATGCAGGATTGAAGTACTAACATAGACCAAGGAAGAGATTACTTAGCATATGCTTTAGGCAAGTTAGTGTTTGCACAAATTACAAGATGAAATCATTGTGGCTCTCCCAAATGTGTTGGAATATATAATGCTTCACAAGTAGATTGTATGACTACATGAAGATTTGGAGGTGCACATTGGTGTCTTTGAATTATTGGTCAAACCATTATTAGATCCCTACTTAGGAACAAATATTTGGAAAAATAGTTGAAGGAGTTAGACAATAAAGATTGTTGTTTAGTTGGAAAGAAGTAATATGTAGAAGACAAAGCCACTATACTTATAGAATAAAAGAAGTAGTAGTGGGAGGAAAAAAGAAGAAGAAAAGAACAAGTGAGGAAGGCCTAGGAAGAAGAAATGCAAAGGAAAAAGCAGAGGAAGTGTTGGGTCCTAAATCATTGCTCACACTCTAAGAGGGATCAACTCACTTGTCTTCTTGAAGGTGAATCAATCAACTCATCAATAGAATATGAGTGATTAAAGGTCAATTTCTGAGAGTGGGCATGCATTTCTTCACTTTGAGATCAACTATACCCAAGAGGGGATTCCTAGAGGTATGCTTAATAGGACATCTAACTGATTTAGATGAATCATGACTGAAACAATAGTAGTTATATCTAACATATGCTTGACCCCTATATTTATCACTAGGTCAAAGACTAACTAGTTGCCTATAAAACCTCTATTTAAGTCAAAACTACAACCTTGCATATGCAGCTATAGATGACAATAACATGATATCCCCACAAGTGAATCAACTTAACATTCCATACACAATTGTAAGGTGTATGCATGCATGTCATGATTCTATAACAATTTAACTATTTGAGGTCACTTTGGATGTTCCCTAATTTGAAATAATAAATCATGAAAGCATGTGAAACCCTAATCTACTTCTAAAATAAAGAGGATAGAGAGGATAATAAAATGGAAAGTGTTTGACCAGTGCCTATTCCACTAGGCAACAGAGCCATGAACTATAAGGAAGAAGGGAAATGCATCCATAAGGATAACTAGAACTAGACGTGCATATACATACAAATCATAAATGATATTTCATGCAAATGAACATACTTAATGATCCATCTCAATACTGCAACTACCCATGTGCAACGTAAGGAAGATGACCACAAAATCTTTGCAATGAATTAAAATGTTGTCACATGTTCATTTGACTTATGAGAAACAAGAGTAAGACCATTGCAAGAAAGCTTGAAATGCACTACAATTTTATGACATTAATCAAACTCCTATTACAATCATACCAACAAATGTGGCAAGAGGAAACCCACAACTAGATTTGAGGGTTTCCTTGAATAACTACACAATACCATGGAGACATACCATTTGTATACATGATGTTCATTGAATACCCTTCCTATGATTTACAAAATAAATCCCATCCCCTTATAGAACAAACATGTGATGTTTGATGCTCTAGAACCAGCTCGGGGCACTTGTAGGCAAGAAATTAGATTGACGACCAACCTTTTTTACATCTTTTCAACATGTATATATAACATTTTGGTTTCTTTCCCTTAGTCGTCCATAAAAAATTTGATGTACTTTTGGAGGTTAAAGTATTGAATATGAACTAGGTGTGAGCCCATGAAATCTATCTCAATACGTTTCTCACTCAAGGTTAATGATCTAGAGCTTATGCGAAGATAATCCATAGTTGAAACTCAATCACCACATTCATGGAAATCCTACCCTCCATCATCACAGTTAAAATCTACAACTAGAATCGTGCCCTTGAGATGAGTGATGGTGTTTGGGTGGTAAAATTGCATTTGAGTAGTTTCATGAGTCAAATCTAGTCATTAATGGTGACCTAGGAAGTTGTTGAAGCATTTTGGAGTGTATCAGAGAAGTTTGCAAAATTTTTAGGATTTCGTTGTGGGATGGGACATGACGACCAAACATTGAAGTGAGTACAAGAATGTGGGAAGAACTAGACATATAGACATTTAGAAGCAAGAGAAATGATATGAAGGAAATCTAGAAGTATATCAGGTTTCTGTAAAGGAAGAAAATCAATGATTTGATGATGTGGGAAATGCAAGGTTTGGTTATAGGACTAGACATTAGGATAGGATATGGAAGGAAGGGAGGATATCTGAAAGTCCAAGTAAATTCTACAAATATGAGGGGATGGAATATATCAAGGTGTGGGAAAAGCAGGTAGGAAGTGGAAGCATTGAATGGAATAAATCTAGGAGTTTGACGATATCCCACAAAAGGGATTGTGATGAATGTGAGAAAGCAAGGAGGAATTGGAAGTGAAAATGTCCAAGAAGAAATATTGCAACCTTGGGAAGTTTTTTAAATGCAAGGAAATGAATAAGTGGAAAATGTGGGAAAAGGAGATACGACCGGAGGAAAGGATGGGAGAAATGTGGGGAAAAATTACGCAATGGGACATCATGAAAGGATGTGAGGTGAAGGGAAGATATCCTGAAGTCTATAAAAATTCTACAAAAATAAGGGAGGTGATAGGTTATACCAAGGGAACTTAGCAAGAAATCAACATGGAACTAGATGTGGGAAGTAGAGGGACAAGTGGAGGAAGTCTAGAAGACTAAAGATTTTCCACAAAAGGGACAGAAGGAGTGCAGAGGAATAAGACATGATCGAAGGTAGAAATATCTGATATACAAAGGAGCTTCCACACAATGGAAAGGAAGAAATGTGTAAAAGTGTGTGAATACAAATTTGCAAAAAAAAGGAGGGGGATGGGAGGACTAGATATCGAAGACTGAAAATTGAAGTCCAACAGTCTAGAGGGATTCTGTAAAATGGAGGAAATGAGTGGATTGAAAAAGACAAATGGATAGATAAGGTTTGTGGGAATTTTATGTAAGAAAGGAAGTGAGGACTAGATGTTGGAACTGGAAGGTGGAAGTCTAGTACCTTGTCAGGATTTCGCAAAGTTGGATAAATTAGGGAAATGGAAGAAATGAAGGACCCAGTAGAGTTTTGTGGAACTTTCATGTAGGAAATGAAGTGAGGAATAGATGGGAGGTAAATAGGAAATGTTCAGTAGTTCACTAAAAGTTTAAAAAATTGCAAAATACTAGAAACTAACTTAAGACTTCCCAAACTTGAAACTTTCTTGAATTTTTTACAACTTCAACACACAATAGGGGCATGAGGGATGACTTGGAGCAACACCAAGGGAAAATTTAACCAAGGGAGGGCCCATTAGAGGATTTCTCATATCAGTTATAAATGATAGGGAAAATAGGTCTAAGGAAACAAAGGGGCACTAAACTTAGATGAGTTTGCATTTTTCAAGTTGGGTTCCAACAAGGAGAATGTAGAAACATTGTGTAGGAAGAAGAGTGACTAAAGTAGAAAAAAATGTACATAAATTACAAGAGAAAAAGGTAAAGGAAGAATTTTATGTATGTAATTTAGAAGTTGTGATGTCCATTAAGGTCATAGAAAAATTGTGTGAGAAATATGCTAAAGCTATTATAGTTTCACGTAACTTGGTAGTAGCATCCATAGACTAGCTTGTTTGGTTGATTGTCCATTTAGTGATGCTTACTATAAAATATAGTGTGCTTAAGGCTTTGTTGATTAGGGAGGACATTTTTAATGCATATTTATAAGTCCTTAATCATCAAAATGATTCATTATTTTAACACATTTTTGGGAAAATATGTCTCAACCTTGCATTCCTAATGTTCACATTTAATAACTTAATTGAATTTACTATTTTGTATTTAGTGTCACTTGTCCTCACTTAGGAAAGTTGGTCTCCCATTTTGAGGTGGCATTAATTTTGTCTTTAGTGGATTTTGTCCACACATAAAGAAGTTGGTGTCCCACTCTAAGTTGACAAGTTTTGTCATGTGTCAACATATTAGGTGTGTAAGAGCATCTTGACTCATCATGAAGGTAGTTACTTATGATGTTTTATATGATGTTTAAGAGTATGTAAGAGAGAGACTACATTGGAATCTTGACTAGAATTATGATAGTTGTGGACACTTATCATGTAGCATATTTGAATAGGTTGTATGAAGACAAATTAAGGCACCCATGTTTGGGTGGTCAAATATTCTTGTTCATGACATATGACAACTTGTAAGGAATATGTTAAAAATAACCTAGAAGACCAAGACTAGGGGGGCATTGGGATTTCTTCCATGACCATTTGGGTTCCATACCTCTCTTGGCATTATTGATGGTTTTCCAAAACCATGTGATGGTTTCCATTTTATTCTTCTCCTATAAATTGGTGCTTGGAGTTAGAGGATGTATCAATTATTTTTGTAGGTGATTCATGAGTACTATTATGCTACTATAATTCAAAGAGATAAGTTGATGTATTGTAACTTATATTTTCATTAATACAAGCCTAGGTCTCTTTGATTGTGGATTTTTATCCCATAAGGTTTTCCCCACGTAAATCTATTTGTTATTGTTTGCATTGTCTTTCCTGGTTGATTCCATTATCTTTATGTTTCATCATTGTTAATGATTTTGGATGCTTAAACTTCCACATATCTTGTTGTTTAGTTACAATCTATTTCAACATTTGGTATCAGATCCATGGTTGGTTTGATTAGAGAGGGATGCCTCTTTCAGAGTGTTTGATTGAATTTTTTGCTATACTTGGAGTGTGTTGTGTTTTCTTGTAGATTTAGGTTCCGGGTGATAGAGATCATGGATAGCTCATCTCAATTGCAATTAAAAAGTTTCAATAGCATAGGCTTTGATCTTTGAAAGCTAAAGATGAAGGATTTCTTGTAAGAAAGAGATCAGTGGATTATCATGTAGAGTGAAAATAAGATAGATAGTTTATTGGATGAAGAATGGGCAAAATTGATAAAAAAACATGAAGCACTATACAATTGTGTTTATCTAATTTTGTTCTATTGAATGTTTCTAATAAACTACTACATATAAGTTGTGGAATAGAATAGGAGAAATTTATTAAACAAAGAGTCTCATAAATAAGTTGTTCTTGAAATAAAATTGTGTTCTCTTAAAATGAAGGATGGGGACTCAATTGTAGAACACTTAAATGCATTTAATCTATCTTGAGTTAATTATAGTCGGTAGATGTGAAGATAGACGAAGAGGATAACTATATTTTATTATTATGTTCATTACCTGAATCTTGGGATAATATGATTCTTGAACTCAATGGTTCTTTGATAGATCAAAAGTCAGATGCCTTCATTGCCTCCTCACTTATAGTGGAGATGAGGAGAAAGACTTTGCAAGATAGGTCTAAGGGTGCATTGCATGTGCGAGGAAGATCTAGAGAGAGAAGCAAGGACAATTAAAAAGGTGGTAAGGATAAGTCTAACGATAGATCTAAGTCCAAGGGTAGATCCAAGACACCTAGTAGGACTAGGTTGAGGTGTTGGAATTGTGGTAAATGGGGCATCTCAAAAAGGAATGTCAAAATAAGAAAAAAAAAGATGAAGATTCCTTTATTGATAAATCCTTTGATGATGAAGCTACTAATGCTTTTATTATTTATACTAACATGACTTACAATAACTCTTGGTTGATAGGTTCAGGTGGATCCTGCCACATGACTCCTCACAAGGAGTGGTTCTCAACTTATACAACTTCTGATGGTGAGGATTTTTTTCGAGGGAATTAAGGTGTTTGAACCTTGCAAAATTCTTGTATTTATTATTTTATTTATTTAGTATTTTTCCCACATTTTATTATATTTTATATTATTTAATATTATGCTCTAACCAAAATGGGGCATTAGAATTTGTGGTGGCATATTTGGCCATGTGTCAGTGCTTTGTAGGCAATTGTAAGAAATATTTAATTTAGATATTTATAGCACAAATGGGGCGTCCTACTTTTGTGGGATCTTATGACAAATTTATGATAGGGGTTTATGACACATAAGAGCCAAAATAGAGAGAAGTACTTTGGAATCTTGACCAAATTTATGGCAGGTGGTTATGCTTGTCATGTATCATTAAAATTTGGCAAGTGGAGTTATGGGAATCTGGGTGCCCAAGTTGGGTAGTTCAACTGGTAGTTATAGGTGCATAAATGACTTACTAAAAATAGTCAGAAAGAGGAATATTGAATAGTGGCATTGGAAATTGGGGTCCATTTTGGGCGCCATACCGCTGGAGGTTTCTTGCACGTTGCTTTCTAAACCATTTATGGTTTTTGGGTTGCCTATTGCCTATAAATTAAGTGTTGGTTTGTAGTTTTATATTAATAAATTTGCAAGTATCAGAATGCTACTGAAATTACACCAAGTTTATATGATGGTGAAACTCATGTAAAAACTTTCTTTGAAAGTGTGTTGTAGTCTCTTGTTTGATTGAATAATACATTGAGTTGCTTTGGAGTGTGGGGTTTTTTTCCTAAAAGGGTTTTCCCCACCTAATATTGGTGTTATGTTTTATATTGTTTTTGTTGAACACACCAAGATACTAAGAGGGGGGGTGAATCAGTATCCAAACAATCTTTAATTTTAACAACTTCAACTTATCTAGAGCAGATTAAAACTTAAGCATCACAGTATTAACATAAGCATGAAAGATTAACACAATGCACATCAACACATAACACCAGATATATGTGGAAAACCCAAGAAGGGAAAAACCACGGTGAAGATTAACTCACAATATATGAAGATCAAATAACAACTTTGTTTTAGGGCTAGAACCCAAGGAAGCTACTACTCCCTGAAAACTTTGATTTAGGGTCACTCCCAAGGAAGCTACTACTCCTTGAAGACTTTGATTTAGGGTAACTCCTAAGGAAGATACTACTCCCTGAAGACATTGATTTAGGGTCACTCCCAAGGAAGCTACTACTCCTTGAAGACTTTGATTTAGGGTCACTCCCAAGGAAGCTACTACTCCCTAAATTGAGAATACACTTACAAAAGATTATAGTATGACAGTCCTTCTACTGTCTAAAAATTGACATTGAAATTCACACCTTTGATGATTGCAATTCTTCCTCTTCACACTTTCTTCTGATGATTAGATTGGTTAGGTGCACTCTACACTTGATCACTGTCACAAATATGTCTTCAAGATGAATCAAGACATCATCTACAACTTCTGCTCTTTCTCCTTCAGTTGCACATAAAAATGCATTCATTCTGCTCCTTATTTGCTTGCAAACTTTTTCAATCAACTTGCAATCACACATTGCCTCACTCAATTTGATTTATAATTTATGCAAGATATTACATTGATTGTATTGCTTCTTAGCCATATACACCATGAAAAATACAAGTCAACCATACAACACACAACATGAAACGTGTAGAAGATAGGTCCTAAGTAAAACCATACGTTACACCATTAGAAGTCCCATGCCTTACGGACACCAACACTTGCTTAACTAGGACCAAAACATCCTTCACAACTTCAAACACCAAGGAATTACATCCAAACACTCCATTCATTTGAAAATAGGATATATTTAAGAAAAAACACATGAACCTTGAAGCATAATGGCCACATCAACTTGAAAACCTTGTGCGGTACTGGAAATAAGAAAGATCTTCCTGAAAGTTTTCTAGATGAGTCTACATGACTCATACAACATCCCCAAACACTCCTTTACCTACTCACATCAAATAATTTGTGCCACACAACTTTGATCATGAACTTTGAGAATAATTTGTGATCTGAAACACACTGTAGCATGCTGTCATTTGAAAAACTAAGTTGCGGACCACCAAGAACCTTGAAACTGCAAGGAAGCATGTAATACACATCCATAAACATGTTCTCAAAACTACAAGGGCAATCATTCATTTATGGAGGAATGTGGAGCATTCCAATAGTCCTTTCAACACTAGCTTACTCTGCCAAAACACATGCCGATACTCTGTCATGCATAACTTTCATAGCGAAAGGACAAATGATCTAAAAATTTGGAATTATCACCTTCACTATACCCTGAACATAGTTCTAGAACCATATGGCCATATCTGCAAATGCGGAGGAAAGCAGAGCATTCCATTGTCCTACACAAAGACAACACTATCTTCAAATAGTCAACAACAAAACACTCTTCTGGTAATCCAATCATCATAGAACTTGGAACATTCATGCTTCAGACCATCAATAACATCAGCACTACATCTGATCATCTTTGTGCTTCTAATTCCCATATTAATATGAACTATATCTTCTCCCTTCTCTTGTTGGATGGGACATGACATCCAACTATGAACACCATCACACCACCGTGATAGTGTTGACATCAATGACCCTAGGAACCATATGTGTAACAATTTTATGTTTTTGAATATGTGTATCTACTTTTTTGTAATACGTTAGATCAAATTTTAAAGTTTTCTATACACTACTCCTCTCAAGATTAGTGTAAGAAGTTGTTTCCACTACCCTTGCTTCATTACAACCTAACCACCTTTGGTTTTAGTTGTTGGGTTTTTTGAGCTAATCTAGTTTGAGTGGGAGCTTGTGTAGAAGAGTACTTTATGATCTTATTGCTAGAATTACAAATGATAAGCACATTGGGGAAGATTGAAGTTGAAAAAAAATTGGTATAAATTTTGAGCTATGGATAATAAAAAGGAGGATTTATTAGTAGATCATTATTTATAGAGTGCAATAGATGAGAAAGTTACTAGACCTGTAGATGCAACCACAACTACTCGATATGGAATTACAGAATGGAAAGGAAAGGATCTCATAAGAGTATATCTTGCAGATCCTATTTTGATTAATGTCTATGAAGAACCTACTTCAAAGAAACTATGGTATAAATTGGGTGAAATCTACCAAGGTAAATCCATAGTTAATAATTTGTTTCTACAAAATAAGTTATATTCCTCAAGAGAATGGAGGAAGGTGGACAAATTGTAAACCACCCGAATGCATTCAATACATTGGTAACACAATTAAATTTAGTGGGTGTGAAAATGGATGAGGAAGAAAGATGTAAGAATTTGTTGTGTTCTTTGCCTAACTCTTGGGATAGTTTCATAATGTCCATTGGGAGTACTTCTATTACATTGATGGTTAAGGATGTTGTTGGTTCTTTGCTTTATTAAGAGATGCAAAGGAAGGTTTCCATCAGTGCCAAAGAGGCCTTGAGTGTTTGTGGTAGATCAAAAGAAAGAGGAAAAAAGAATGAGAAGCACCGAGAGAAGTCAAGATCCAAGTCCAAGGGGAGATCAAAGTCTTCTGGAAAGTCTAAAGTGATATGCTAGAATTATGGTAAACTTGGTCACTTATGGAAAGAATGTAAAGAGGAGAAGAAGAAAAAGAAAAAAGAAATTTGACTTTGATTTTGAATCCAAAAAGGAAGATGGTGATACCTTCATTGCAACTTTGGCAATGCATGCAAGTGATAATGCATGGTTAATTGACTTGGGTGCATCTTTTCATATGACCTCTAATAGAGATTAGTTTACACAATATGGAGAATTTGATGGAGGTAAGGTGTACTTAGGTGATGATTCTCATTTAAAACTTGTCATTTGTGATAGAGTTTAAATTAAATTTCTTGATGGTAGAGTTAGGGAATTAGTGATGTTTTGTATATCCCTGGGTTAGCATGAAAATCTTTTATTTGTAAGAAAGTTAATAGATGTAGATGTACAGGTTGTCTTTTATAATGAAGGATGAAAGATGGTTAGATGTGTTAGATTGGGCATATTATTTCATCTTGATGCATGCACAGTTGAGTGCAATAGTACTTCTATTCAAACTGAATCTTCACCTAGTTCGTTAGATAAAGGAGTGATATCTTCTTCAACAAATGGCCATGCTTTCTGGATACCTAAGGGTACTATTTCTATAGGTACTAAGTTACTGAATGAAAAGACAATGTAATGGCACTAGAGATTAGGCCACATAGGAGAGAAGGGTCTACGGACCTTAAAGAATAAAAACCTTGATGAAGGTTTATTTGATTGTAATCTTGAATTTAATTTATGTGAACATTGCATATATGGAAAACAAAACTGCATTTAGTTTTATTTGAGTTCTCATAAGTCTTTTTGTTCATTAGATCTTATCCTTTTAGATGTGTTCAAGGTCATATTGATGTTTCTTTGATTGCAAAATATGCTTACTATGCTACATTTAGTAATGATTATAGTAGAAGGACATGGGTTTATTTTCTTAGAAGCAAATCTAAAGTTTTCGGTCATTTTAAAGAGTTCAAAGCTATGGTAGAAACTTGGATTAGAAAGAAAATTAAATGCTTGTGGATTGATAATGACAGTGAATATTGTTCTACAAATATCAATAGATTCTACGAGGATTGTGGCATTCAAAGGTAAAATACAACTTTGTATTCTCCACAATAGAATGAAATTGTAGAGAGGATGAACAAGACACTAATAAAGAAGGCTAGGAGTATTCTTAGTGGAGTTGTCATGGAACAAAGGTTTTGGGCTGAGGTTGTAGCCACTGCTTTCTACTTGATTAACAGGTCTCCTACATTAGCTCTTGTGGATAAAATGACTATGGAGGAATGTTTAGGTAGAAAGCCTTCATTCAGGCATCTTTGTGTTTTTGGTTGTAAAGCATATACACGTGCTGAGGGAGAAGTGTACTAAATTGGAGAACAAAGATGTAAAATGTATTTTCATCAGTTACAATTATGTTGTGAATGGATACAAGCTTTGGGATCCTATTGCACAAAAGGTATTATATAGTAGTAGTGTTATTTTTAGATAAACTAAGCCTTCTTCTATTGTATTGTAGCCAAAATGAAGTGAAAAAATATTGTTCAACTTCCTCCCATGAAAGAGAAAGTTGAATCAAGAGCCTCACTGAGACCAAAATTTGAGGAGACCTCTTCAAGCTTTAAATCTTTAGAAGAGGAGGAAGAACCTCCAACTCAGCTTATTCAAAGGTCAACCAGGCATAGACAACCATAAAAAAGGTATTCTCTTAGTTATTGGAGATGTATATTTGCTTTAAATACTAACATTGATGAACCTAGATTTGTGCAAGAGGCTTAAGGTATGCATGATGCAAAGTTCTAGGAAAAATCCATGGATGAAGAGATGAAAACCTTGGAGAAGAATGATACATGGGACTTAGTACATTCACCTGAAGGATGCACACTAGTTGGTTGTAAGAGGGTATTCAAGAAGAAGATCAGTTTATATGGGAAAGATGAGAAGTATAAAGCATAATTTGTTGTAAAAAGTTACTCCCAAGTTGAGGGAGAGGATTACAATGAGATATTTTCTCCTGTTGTAAAAATTTCATCCATTTGAATCTCAATTTCTATTATTGTAGCTTATGATTTCTAAGTTGAACAAATGGATGTGAAAACTACTTTCCTTCATGGTGATTTGGAGGAAGATAGTTACATGACACAACCAGAGCACTTCATTGTGAAAGGTAAAGAAAACATGGTTTGTAAATTAAAGAAATCTGTGTATGGCCTCAAGCACTCTCCTAAGATGTGTTACAAAAACTTGATACATTTGTGTTGAGCTTGGGATTTGAGTAGTCTAAATAAACTCATTGTGTTTATTACAAAACTGAATATGTTGTTCATTGAAAAAGGAAAATAATTAATTTGTGAACTAAATTATCAAATTGATAATAAATTTGAAATGAAGGATTTAGGTGTAGCAAAACACATTCTTGGGATGGAGATAATGAGAGATAGAGCAAGCAAAAAACATTTACTTGGCCAAAGTAAGTATGTGAATTCAATTTTGTAGAGGTTTAACATGCAATGTTCTAGACCATTGTGTGTTCCTATTAATTTGGGAATGAAATTATTTATTGCATATTCTCCTACATCTCCTTCTAAGATGGAAGACATGAGCAAAGTACCTTACCAAAGTGCAGCTGGAAGTTTGATGTATGTTATGGTTTGTACTAGACCAGACATTGCCCAAGCAGTGGGATTTCAAAGTAGGTTTATGTCTAATCCTAGATGGATTCATTAGGATGCAGTTAAAAGAGTCTTGAGATATTTGTAGGGTACCTCAGAGTATTCCTTGTGCTATCATGCTAGTTCTACAAGAGATAGACTTTCCCTAGATATTTGTGGTTATGTGTTCACTCAAATTGGGCTAGAGATGTTGATAGCAAAAGATCCACTAGTGCATATGTGTTTTCTTTATTCAGTGGTGCAATAAGTTGTATGAGCAAGTGATAGGCCACAGTTGCTTTATCCACTATTGATGCTAAGTATATGGCAACTACTCGTGCCTAGAAAAGAAGCCATTTGGTTGAAAATATTGTGTTTATATGTTGGGTTGAATCAGGGTGCAATTACTCTTTATTGTGATAGTCAAAGTGTAATGTGTTTAGAAAAGAACTGAGCATTTCATGTGAGGAAAAAGTACATAGATGCAAAGTATCATTTTGTCAGAGATATGGTTAAATATGGAAGGGTTAAATTAGAGAAAGTACAAAATTTGATGAATGTTGAAAATGCTTTAACCAAGCCCATGAGAACACAAAAATTCAAATGTGTTTGAAGTCTATATAGGCCTTGTGGCCCCTTCCACATAGATTCCATGATGGTATGTTTCCCTTTAGTTGTCGCAAGGTATTCAATAAGTGGGAGAATGTTGGGAATTAATGTGTCTCAACCTTGCAAAATTCCTAGATTTATTATTTAAATTATTTAGCATTTTCCCCACATTTGATTATATTTTATATTATTAATATTGTGCTCCAGCCAAAATGGGGCGTTAGAACTTGTTGTGGCATATATGGCCATGGGTGAATGCTTTATGGGTAGTTGTAATAAATATAATTTAATTTGAATATTCATAGAAAAAATGGGATGCCCTACTTTTGTAGCATCCTATGACAAATATATGGTAGATGCTTATGATGCTTAAGAGAAATAGACGGGGTTACTTTGGAATCTTGACCAATTGTATGATAGGCAGTTACACTTGTCATGTATCATTAAAATCTAGCAGCTCAAGTTATGGGAATATGGGCACCCAATTTGGGTGGTCAAACTAACAGTTATAGGTGCATAAATGACCTACTAAAAAGAGCCAGAATGAGGAATCTTGAATAGCGGCATTGGAAATTTGGGTCTAGTTTGGATGCCATACCACTAGAGGTTTCTTTCACATTATTTTGTAAACCATTTATGGTTTCCAAGTTGCCCATTGCTTAAAAATTGAGTGTTAGAGTTGTAGTTTTGTATGTATGAATTTGTAGGTACCAGAATGTTGTCTAAATTACTCCAATTTTATATGTTGGTAAAACTCCTATAAAATCTTGCTTTGCAAGTGTGTTATAATCTCTTGTTTGATTGAATAATACATTGAGATACTTTGGAGTGTGGGTTTTTTCTCCCAAAAAGGCTTTCCCCACGTAATACTAGTGTTATGTTTTGTATTGTTTTGTGTTTTTTAATATGTGTAGCTGCACTTTTGTAATAGTTTAGATCAGATTTTAAATTTTTTTGTACACTACTCCTCTCAAGATTAGTGTAGTAAGTTGTTTCCACTATCCTTGATTCATTACATTTTACTCCAGGGACAACAACATAGGAATATTTTTGGCCAAGGACAGGCAAAATTAATTTTGAGTGTTGGCAGGGTAAAAACTATCGTGGATGTATTGCATATCTTTGATTTAGAGAGAAACTTGATTTCTATATCTAAAAGGAATGATTCAAGGGTGCATTTTACTTTTGAGAATAATGGTTCTAGGTTGAGCATAGGGAATTTGGTGTTGGATAGGAGTACTCGATGCGGTAACCTATTTAGGCTAGAGGCATCTACTTTCTATGACTATGAATATAACTGATAACTCTATTTCTTGTAAACTATGGCACCACATGATGGGTCACATTGGTGAGAAGGGTCTTTGTTGGGATAAGATGTCATTAACTTTGCAATTCTAACCAATTTCATGTGTCTCCAAAGTTCTTGGAAAGTGTTCTCCAACACATAGGAACTTGAGAGACAAAATAATATTTAATTATAGCACTATGGCATGTTGTTGATAACTTAGGCTATAAGGTATGACCCAACTTGGGCGCCCACTTTGGAAGTGGAGTCCATGGTGACTTGTAGTTAACTCTTTGATGTCTATCTTGACTTGTTGATTCCTCATAGGAAGTGGGAGTTAACTTGGGCGCTCACTTTGGAGGTGTTTCCAATGAAGACTAGGAGTTTGCTTTTTTGTGTGCATGAGTGGATAATGTTGATACATTTTGTATGAACATGATGTGGTAGTTAACAACGGATTTAGAGATGCATGATATTTGCATGAATATGATGTGGCGATTAACAGTGGAGTTAGAGATGTATGATATTTGCATGAATATGATGTAGCAGTTAATAGTGAAGCTATAGATGCATGATATTTGCATATTCCTTGCATGAACTCAGAATACCTTGCATAGGCTTGCATGTTGTTGAATGTTACTTGCATGGACTTGCATGTTGTTGCATGTCACTTGTATGAGTTTGCATGTTGTTGCATGTTACTTGCATGGATTTGCATGTTGTTGCATATCACTTATATGGACTTACATGTTGTCTCATGTCACTTATATGGACTTGCATGTTGTCTCATGTCACTTATATGGATTTGCATGTTGTTGTATGTCACTTGTATGAACTTGCATGTTGTTGCATGTCACTTATATGGAATAGCATGTTGTTGTATGTCACTTATATGAACTTGCATGTGCTTGCATGTTGTTGTATGCCACTTGCATATTGTTGCATGTCAGTTGCACGTACTTGCATGTTAGATGTATGTACTTATATGGTGTTGCATGTATCTTGCATGAAACTCTAACTCAAAATCAGTTTTGGAGAACTCTTGGATGGTGCTACAGGTGGTTGCATGGCTCTTGCATGTTACAGAATAGGTTGTTATAGAATAATATTGGGGACATCAATGATGCATGTTGTTTGCATGACATTGGTGTGTGTTGGTACTTCAATGATGCTTCAGTTGACTAAATCTAATTGGGAGTTACTAGGCGCTCATGGAGAGACTTTCAGTTCAGCTTTGTTGTTATCACATAACACTTTAGTTGACTGAGTTTGAATTTGACTTCTTGGGCGCCCATGTTGAGACGTTTAGTTGTGCTTTGTTATTATCACATAACACTTTAGTTAACTAAGTTTGATTGGGACTTCTTGGGTGACCTTGTTTGAGACTTGCAGTTAACAATTGATTTCTACTATGCAGCTTTTGAGTTCACTATATTAGGTTCTTGGATTTGCATGAGGATTCTTCTCATGTTATTGGATACAATTTATTGTATGTTTGATATCCATGGATTCTATATAATGATTCCTTGAGTTGGTAGGAAGATTATGTCACGTCTCATTTTTTATGAACAATATGATTAATCTAGTTTAGTGAACAATTATCTTGATTAATTTACGTCAAGTAATTTTGCTTACATGGATGTAATCATTATGAGTTAATTGATGAGATTTGGAAATTATTTTTAATATGGGATATTGATGTAGTGATTTGCTTCGGCTATGTTTTGAGATACTAACCTATTGACGACAAGTTGAGTGCAATTGGATGCAGATACTCGTCGAAGACGAGAGCATGGCTGAGGTAGAAATGTTCTAGCCACTTGGCAAGAACTAATGGATGGGTTTACCTAATGCAAACACACACACCACTTAGTTGCATATGCATTATCGAATGGTTTTAATTGCATTAATGTGTGTTTATTTAATTGCCTTCGAATGCATGATGTGTTTACTTTAACTTAATATCTTTTTGAAATATGCTCACTTGGTGTTTTGTGCAAAAGTTATTTAAATAATTAATAAAATATTGCTTTAAGATGTTTGGAAGACAATATGTCTTTAAAATAAATAAATAGATTAAATTATTTATAATTCTGCAAATTGCAATGCATTCTCTTTGTGATTATTAAATGGTTTTGTTTAAATTAATATTAGCATTATTATATTTAGAGTTTTTGACAAAAGAATTGAATATATTTTTATTCCTGTCATCTATGCGACAGTAAGTTGTAAAAGAAGATTTTGTTTTCTTTATTGTTTTAAATAAGCTTTTTGTTTTTAAAATAACGAATATATTGTTTTATTATTTATTTTATTCTATCTTTTATTCATGCAAACTAAAAATAAGAACTTCAGTTCTAAACCTAAAAGCAAGATCTCTAAAAATAAGAATAGGTAATTTTATTAAAAAGAGGCAGCAGTTCGCACAACAATACCCATGTATTTTAGCAGAGAAAAGAAGCCACGAATTGCAGAAGGAGATGGAGGTTGTTTTTACAGCAAAGAAATCTTTTGCTGAGCGACTGGGTAGAAGGAATACTAGCGACAGGAAATAGTATTAAAGGGGCAACGACAGGAACTGTAGACCTTCATTATTTCTAGGTTTTTCTCTTTAAATAATTTCTGCATAATAAACTTATCTGTATGACCGTCAAGGGAATTGTTGTTGGCTTATTTTATGACTACAAAACTGGTTACTTTCTAGCTGTTTTGATCACATGTCTTGAGACCGATTCATTGGTCTGACCGTTCTCCTTATGGCCGCTTTTACCTCTTCCTGGCTTTTGATTTACCTGGCCGATTCTCTTATTCTTTTTTGGCCATTTCCTTGACTAAGGTTGGCGTCTGGTCTGGCCGCTCCTTTTTAACTAGCCACCTATATTATTGCTAGTCGTTGGACTCATTTCATGAGTTGTTCTCTTTTCCTATCCAATGTGGGTGAATCCTTCTGTTTGGCCACCGCTTATGCTTGCCTGACTGTTGTTCCTGTTTATGGCCATCAATCCTAATCTAGCCATCGACCTAAATGCTAGCCGCCATCTCTCAAATGGCCTTTTTGCCTGTGCTTGTCGATCTAAAAGAATCGACCCTTGTATATTTTGCTGTCGCTAGTCTCAGATTGGATAGATTGTTTTAGACTTAAACTCTTATTTTTCCATGGCGTTTGATCTACTTAAGACTGAAAATTATAAGACAAGACCCCAGATCAGAGATAATACTTCCTGTTCATTACTAGTATGACTGTATTTATTTTTAAATTGGGTTGAAAACATAGATAGATCTGCAAATCGACTCTTGAATGATGAAATTAAGACCCTTAAATAAGATTAAAACTATGGTATTCTTGCAAACTTTTACCTTTACGAAATTTTGATTAAAACACTGTTTTTATGCCATTATCTTGAATGACATGAATAAGATTTAAATCCCTGTTTAAATACTATTTTTAATTTGTTGTTATAGTTCCCGTCGCCACAACGATAGGAAGGTTAATGAAAGTTTTATGTATATAATTTGCATGCGATTTTTAGTTAGAGTTACTGTTACTGGATTGAAAATAAGTTAGAAAAAAATTGAAATGAGATTTTTATAATATTTTTATGACTGAAATTAGATTTATTTAGTACTATTTTCATCTTTTTATGGCTGCTACAGCTCCTGTTGCAACAATGATAGGACTATTTTTATTTGTTTATTTGATTTTATTATTCTTTAAGGAATAAACCTCCTGTTACAGAAATGACAGGAAGGCAAAATTATGATTTAAATTGATTTTTATTGAAAAATTATAAGACTGAATTGGTGAATTGCTTTATAGCATTTATTTTCCTGTATTTGATGTTGGGAAAAGGGAATGGATTGATTTATTGAACTTGTTCTTTTAATTCCTTATTTTATTCCTTTATTGCTTCTTGGGGAAAGAAGTAGATTTTTATTAGGAATGTGTTGGGTTACTTTCAGGACTAGGATGCCGAACGTGGATATTCAGAGATGGCTTTTCCTCTTTTTAGGAATTGACTAAGTTACTTTAATGATTATGCATAATCGAGATGACATTGAAATAGATGTTTTTTTTGTCTAGCAAGTTTATATTATTGATATCTCTGCCACATCCTGTTGTGAGACAATTTGCTTTTCACTATATAGAATTGCACTTTTAGACATCAGGCATGCATTAGGTGTTCCCTCCTGCAGTTGTTACCAGGTAGCTAGACATTTCGTGCAGGGCAGGGTTTCCTTCATGTCAGGAAGGGATCCGGGGAACTGTAAATACTTGATGGTTGGGTGGAAAAGCACCAGAGTCATGTTCTTGTCTCTCGGTTTGCAGGTGGTGGACCACTTGGTTCATGCAGCTGGAGAGTGTATTTGATTTATTGATGTACTTGTTATTGTACCTATTTGGATGTATTATGGCATGTTGCCAAAGGATTTATGTATATTGATTCATAGTGCTTATTACCTGGATTTAGCATGTGAATATGTAAGATTGTATTGACATTGAGATTTTATTTATAAGATTATCTTTTATTGAGATATTGTAATTAAGTGGATTAATTGCATATTTTATCTTTGGAAGTTGTATTTAAATGGATTATTTACTTCTTTTCAACTTTGGTTATTGTGATGTTGTACTTAAGCGGATTATTTACTTCATTTATTTTTGAGTTGGTTTAAATGCTTTTACATGTTTTGTGAGGCTTTACAGATTATCATAGGAATTATAGGTTAATGACAAGTATTTGAAGTTGAAGGAGTAACAAAGTTCTTGCAGAATCCAGAGAAGATTTTAGTATTATTGTAAACTCATTTATAGGAATTAATACAAGCATAATCTCTTTGGGTGTGGAGTTTTTTCCCGCAAGGGTTTCTCCATGTAAATTTTGTGTCTACTTCTATCATGTTTTTTTCTTCTCTACTACATTGATTAAACTGGAGAAATACTATTACATCTAAATTGAAAGTAATTTTTAGATTTACACATGCTTTTATTTGAGATTTGAAAATATTTAAAATCTATATAGCTGTAACTTTACCTTGATCTCACTCCCTTTTTCCAACAGTCTTAAAACCTTCATTAATAAAAAAGATGATTAAAGGTTTGACTAGTTACTCTATTGCCTTTGATTTATGTGAACACTGTGTATGACAAACAACATAGAGTTTCATTTAAATTTAGTAGTACTAGAGATAAATAAAATGTGGAGTTATTCATAGTGATGTATTTGGTCCCATGGACGTTCCTTCCATTCGAAAATCTCACTACTATGTTCCATTTATTGATGACTTCTCTAGGTTTACATATGCTTACTTTCTAAAGCATAAGTCTATTGTGTTTTCTATGTTTAAAGAGTTTAAAGCACTTGTTGAGAAATAAACATATAGGAAAGTAAAGGTTTTGAGAATAGGTAATGGTGGTGAGTTTTGCTCTAGATATTTTGATGATTATTAAAGGCATGCAAGGATTGTTAGACATAAAGCAACTACATATACTCCAAATCAAAATGGAGGGAGAGAATGTATGAACATTACTTTGATGGATAGAGTTAGAAGCATGTTAAGTGTCACATCCCGTTTGTTTTGCCTAATTAAATATTGATTAAATTGAATGATTGGGAAAGATAATTGAGTATGATAATCATCTTTTGAATTTTAATTGAAATGACTAGTAATGATTATCATTTTTGAATCTATATTAGATGTCAATTTGATGATGACTAATTATTGTTTCTATTTTATGAGTGCGACAGGAACTAATGACACTCTCTCAAGTTGGAGAAAGAGTATCATCGGGGAGAGGGTTCTAGCTATTTGAAAGTGACGAGTCATGAAGGAATCTATCACACACTCACCTAGGTGTATTAGCTCAGGTTGCATTGTGTATGGGTATGCATCTTTATTTATGCATGTCTCTATGTGTCTGTGCATGTGACAAACTCTGTATTATATTTTTGATTGACTTTGATTTTGAGAAATATTATCAATTTTTTAGCATGATGTTTCGTTAGAAGGGATTCAAAGAAAGTTTGTTTTTCTAGGTTTGGGAAATTTTTAATACTTATGATTACTTCATTTAATCTAAAGAATGTATGGGATATCAATCTCATCCTACCATCTTGGTGAACATTTCATCATCTTTATTTCTTCTTACTTCCAAAACCCTAAATTGTCATAAAGAGCTTTTGTGATCATGATAATTTAATAGTAACATGATATTCTAATCTAATGTAAGGTGATAGATATCTATGCCTATATCACCATTCTTGTAGAGTTGAATATATTTATATTCAGACATGCATTGAGCTTGGATTACTCTAGCTAATTCAGGCATTCTCTTGGTTTTTTGGGCACTCAAAGTAATTTCATTTGCCTTTCTTTATATGTGGTTTGGTACATGTAAACTATCGAAAACTTTGTTGATGATGTTCAGTTTCAATGGGCTTCTTTTCTTGGGGGGGACTATTATTTTATGTATGTAAATGTGTTGTCGATATTTTCCTATACTTTATTTGAAGTGGTTGCAAAAGTTTTATTTGTGACTATTGGGTTTATGCTAAGTTGTTTTATTTCTAAAAATCTTGAATAATGAAGTGCTAACAACATGCTAAATTGCTAACTATGTCTAAGGGCACGAGAACACTTAACAACATTATTAGATATATGTTACTATATCTAATATGTTTAATATATCTAACTTCCCCTTAATGACCAAATCAATTCCAAGGAATTAGATTTAGGCATTGCATCGACTATTGGAAGCCTATTCTCAAATATTGGGTAGAGAGGGTGTTGGCAAAGGTTGTGTGATCTAGCTTTATGACTGTCAATTTTTTCTTGAAAATTTCAAAATCCCTTTCAACAATTCTATTATGTGTACATATCCCAAAAATCGTTGCATTCCATGAGATGACACCTCTTTGAGGCTTTCTGCTAAACAAATACATGTGCCTTGACACTGCTTCTTGATTCTGCATACAAGTCTAGTAGAGCATCTTGAACTTGGAGGGGGAAATATGGAAAAAAATCTCCTTCCATTATGAACAAGATGTTTGTACTTGGTTCCAAGTGTGGACTTTTGGCACAGGCCGAGAGGATGCTGGAAAAGGTTGTGGAATCTAGTTTTACACCTACCAAGTCGCATTTACTTAAAAGTTGTAAGGACTTTTAACAAAGCATTTGAGAAAGATCCTGCAACCATGGCATTCCATGAGACATCATTTTTATTTTAGGCAATTTGAGAAATAGTCAATGTGCCTGGTATATGCTTCCACATTTTGCACGCATGGCTACTAGGAACTTACAACTACATCATCTAAGGAAATTCCTCTATCCTTTATGCTTTTTTCAATAGATCCATTGGGTGAATATCCTACAATTTTGCATTCCAGAAGATGACGACTCTTTGGGAATTCTGTCAACTAGTTCGTGTGCCTTCTCTATATGTGTTTCTATCTGATATTCCATGGATCATTTCATATAGAATATTTGTAAAGTAATTTGTAATAAAAAAATTACCCTAAGTTTAGGGGTCCATGAATCCAAGAATGTCTTTCATCTGTTGGATGAATGGCTTGATTTCAAGAATGCTTCATATTTTAGGTGAACGCACCATTTTTAAGAGATAGTTTGCATACTTTTATAACTGTCCCTTCCATCTTGAAAGAATCTTATGACCATCTTAGAGAATGGGTTAAATTAGGTGGTTAAATGAATGGTTTATTCTTTTAATCATTTAAATAGGATGAAATAAGTTTGTAACCTTAAAAATGTCTACAATATCAAATCTCTTTTCTGGATAAAGAAGTCTAAAAGCTAACTTAAACAATCAGTTTCCTAATCAAATATCAAGTACTCACATAATTGAAACTGACAAAGGTTGATGACATATGGTTAACCAACATTTGAAGCCTAGAAGAGTTGGTGGTTATTGTAGCTTCCTAGAATGCTACAATGTGGATAAAAAGTTTTATTATATTATATATTAAAAACATAGGAAAATAATTCAAGTTTCAATTTCATAAGTTTGAAATTTCTCTTCCCATTTTCACTAAGCATGTAGTGAAACTTGTGAGTTCTTTGGAAGCCTTGTGTGTTTGAGACATATTAATAATTTCTAATGCATAATAAACTAGAAGATAACCAATTCATCTACCCATAAGCATGTAAAGGACTATTGAGATGTCTATCCTGCCCAAGTCAATGTGATGCAAGAGCATCCAGGTCCACGAGCAATCAGCCTCAACCAAAAATATTTCAAGTTTTTAGTTTCAGTTTTTGTTCAGTTTTGTTGTTTTGTTGTTTTATTTTCTGTTGGTTTTGGGTAGTTTACTTCAGGAAGATTTTTAGTCTCAAATTGGGAAAGTGAAGAGCATCATCTTGTAGAAGACCCAATTGGGTATCCCTAGTTCAATTTGGGTGAAGATTGGACAAGAATTGGCTAAGTTTGAACCAGTCGGAGAATTTTCTGGTTCACGAACTATATGTTGATAATTGAGAAGGGGGGGTGAATCAGTTATCTCAATTGTTTTAACATTCAGAACTTTCTTATTAATTAATGCAGCATCAATTCAATTAAGCAAACATAACCATGAAATTGAAATACACATGACACAATATTTTTGACGTGGAAACCCTGTTAAGGGAGAAAACCACGGGGTGATTAACCCAAGATTGTATTCTCTGTTAGAAGAATGGAAATACAAAATGGCACTTGCCAATTAGGGCTCACTGCTCGAGCACACTGCTCACAAGAGGCTCATTGCCTATAAGAGACTCACTGTCTACAAGTTGTAAGAAGAATAACAGGATCCTTGAACTGATAAGATGCATCCACATATGCAGGGGTTCAGTTCCGGTTAGGCTCAATACACTGATCTGTTGCACTTCATCTTTCCTCTTCTTTTGTGCTGCTCTCCTTTCACATATCAGACCTTAGTTGCTTGTGTTTCTGGGAAAAACTGTGTTGGCTTTTTTATGAGATAAAAAAGCCAACACAGTTTTTCCCAGAAACACAAGCAACTACTATTATGGACTGTGGAAATATCATGTCTACATATCAGACCTTCCTTACTGCTTTCACTTTGCTCTACTACTTTTCTTCGCACATCTCTAAACCACCACACCTCTCACAACTAAATCCATCTTATATATATATCCGCACAAGTGATTTCATCACCTTTCTAGTCAGCATCCGAAATAGTCAATATTTTCCACAAACTCTGATCTGTCGGCTGAATCCTTGCTTACCAAGTAATGCGGATCAAGGATATACTTGTAGAAGTCATCAATCATGTCGGCCAATCATAACTTATGCCTTAAGAACCTTTACCATCATCAGTAACACATCCAGAATAATGTCTGATGTTCTACCAGTCAGTTCTTCCTCCGTCCACACTGCCAATTAGGAACCCGACACTCAAGTATCCATATCTTTTTCTTCATCTATCATCGGAGGCTAAATCCTTGGAATCTATTAGTCAAGGTAGTCCTCTTGACTTCCCCAAATCTGCACTTCACCAAGATACTTCCTCTGAGAGATCCGGACCTGACTGTCAGACCTCGCCACATGCTCTATTCTTGCTTACTGGATCACAACACTCTGCAATCTGCCTTCCGGTAGAGACTCATCATGTCCTGCGGATGTGTGGGTTAACCTTTGTTGCCATCAATGACAACATTCATGAGTCCATATAGTGTCTCTTGCCAACACTATATAGTTCGTCGATCGAGTGTTTAGTCAATGGCTTGGTTTGCTGATTGGATTTGTAGCCAATAGAAGGCATAGTCATTCTCTTATTAGCATAATGCATGGTTAGCGAACTCTTTAGTTCACCGACATCCTTTCCTGCCGATAGCCTTGTGAATTAAAGATGGAAGTTTTAACTTCCGCCGACAAAGTTTTCTCTTCAGTTGACCAAAACATAAGTTCACAAACTTATTAGTTTGCCAATCAAGAAGATTGCTGACAAGATTTGGAAGGAAGTTTAAATTTTGTACATTCTACTGATTGCATAAAGGATAACTTTCACAAGTTTATGGAATAGTAAACTCGCCGACAAAAGGGCTGAATGTTGGTCAAGTGTGTTATCGACATTTTAGATGGTTTGTGAATCCTTAGGTTCATCAATACTGATGCAGAGTAAGAACTCAACTTAGATCAACTTGACTATTTTGACACATTTCATACAAAGACTCATTGCAAACCATGACTTGATGCACCCTAATTCAACTTGGAAACATTGCTACAGTGGCCTAATAGGGATTCAACAAGGAAACAACATGAAATATGAGTGTCTTAGATTGTAAAAGCCTCCTACAATACATTTTAATGTTTCACCATCCATTCAAGAACAAGTAATGCATAGACCTCACTAAAACCTCAAGTAACTTAGGGTATTATGACTGTTTTCTCACAATGTGAACATGCAGACTTATATAACTCCTCCAAAAAATGCAAACTATGAATTTTACTTTAAAGGGTTTTTAGAACATATTCAAATAGAGACCTTCACCAAGTTTTGGCAAATTTGGATGGTTAAAACAAAAGATATGATTTTTTCAAGCTCACTGAAAACCCTAGTTGCTGAACAGGGTTGTCAAGACTAAACCAGTCATAACTTTCGCAAAACTAAATGAAATCACCAAAACAAAAAGCATCTATATCTAAACACATAGAACAATCTTTTTCAATTGGTTTCAAGCCTGTATTGTACCGTACAAGTCCATACCAATCAAGTTTTTGCTGTCTTTTCAGTAAAAATCTGCAACTATTATCACTAAAATAGCCATAACTTCTACAAAACACAATGAAATTTCATCAAACCAAAAGCATTTGAAAGAGTAAAACATTATTCAAATTCTCCAATTGCTTTTAGGTCTGTACCAATCCATACATGTCCATACAAACGTGATTTACAGGCTGTTACACAAGAAAATTCAAGGAAAATGTGGCAAAATGAAGTTTTTTTCATTCCAAAACTCTTCCCAGACTTTTTTGGCATGTGGGCCTCTTCATTACATTGAATTACAATGATTAATAACTACCAAAACAATTCCTAAATCCCACAAAACAAAAGTGCAAAGTTGTAAGCACTTTCATTGACAACATTGACAACATTTTGCAACTTTTTACAACTTTGACATCTAATCACCAAAATGACCCAACATGACTCCAAGTGATCCAAAATGGTCAAAATGAATTTATTAGCACAAAAAAACCTAAATCAACCCAAAAAAAAGCCTTTTCCAAATGATAACAAATGCACCCAAATGGATACCCCTACATCATACTCTCTAGGGGAAAGAAATTTGAGTTCCATCTCAAATGATGATCAACTACTTTTTCTGCTTCCTCCAATTGTGTTGTAGTTGTAGCTGTCCTCTGAGCTCCTCTCGATCTTCTCCATGCTTGGCTTGATTTGCTCCCTATTTCTTGGTATGCACTCTTTTCTTCTTCTATTTCTTCTTGCATCTTCTCTTGCTTATCAGCTTCTCTGTTTGAAGACTCCAATATTCTATTGCTCTGTCATACACCTCATTGTTGTTGTCCATTTCTTCCTCCTCTTCATTTTCTCCTTGGTCTGCACCTTTAATCTTTCTTGTGTTCTCCCCAAGGTTCTTCCAAGGTTCTCTTGGACATCTTTCAATCTTCTTGGGCTCTTCTTCATAATTTTTAGTTTGTTGTCTTGGACTATCATGCTACAATATCACCTTTTCATCCTTGGATGGTTCAATCATGATCTCTTGGTCATTGTTCTTGACCTTTCCTTCATATCTTATCCTCTCTTGAAGTGTTTCCTCATCATTATGCCCTGCAACACCATTTTCCTCTACCTCTTTCATGTTCTTGACCAACCACCCTTTGCTCTTCTCCCTATTAACCGATATATCTACATTATCTTTTTCATATTCATGATCAAAACCAAGATTTGTACTTCCATTTACCTATTCAATGGCTTGCTGCATGGATTTTTTTTCTTTCCTAACTTCATTGCTTAAAAACTTCTCCTTTTCGTATGCTTCATTTCCTTCTTCTACAACATTCTCCAAGGCTTCATGAAACTGTAGTTCATCTTCAATTTTCAAAGTAGTCATCCTTTTCCCTATTCTTTCCTGAATAATCATTTTTATGGGCCACTTCACCTTCTTTCTCATTGGCCAATGCTAAACATTTTCTTGGTATTCTTCCTCAAGACACTATTGTAGTACAAGCTTAAATTTTTTTTTCCAACTCTGTCATTTTCCTATCAAACTCCTCAACTTGGCTTATCCTGTTGTCTTTCATCTTGTCTTTCTTTTCTTCTTTTTTTTTGATACCTCACCTTAGGCTTCTTTCTTTTCCCCTGGCCTAGTCTTTTGGTATCCAGGTTCTTCACTCCAACCTGTCAAAAATAATACACAAACTCTCAAAACTTCCCTTGCCTAGATCTTTGGGCTCTGATACCAAAAAATGATGCAGAGTAAGAACTCAACTTTGATCAACTTGACTATTTTGACACATTTCATAAAAAGACTCATTGCAAACCATGACTTGGTGCACCCTAATTCAACTTGGAAACATTGCTACAGTGGCTTAATAGGCATTCAACAAGGAAACAACATGAAATATGAGAGTCTTGGATTGTACAGGCCTCCTACAACACATTTCAATGTTTCACCATCTATTCAAGAACAAGTAATTCATAGACCTTACTAAACCCTCAAGTAATTTAGGGTATTATGACTGTTTTCTCACAATGTGAACACACAGACTTATATAACTCCTCCAAAAAATGTAAACTATGAATTTTGCTTTAAAGGGTTTTTAGAACATATTCAAACAAAGACCTTCACCAATTTTTGGTGAATTTGGATGGTTAAAACAAAAGATATGAATTTTTCAAGCTCATTTAAAACCCTAGTTGCTGAACAGGGCTGTCAAGACTAAACAGGTCATAACTTTTGCAAAACTTAATGAAATCGAACCAAACAAAAATAAGTTGTCTCTAAACACATAGAAAAATCTTTTCCAATTGGTTTCAATCCTGTACTATATCATACAAGTCCGTACAAGCAAAGTTTTGCTATCTTTTCAGTAAAAACCTGCAACTATTAACACTAAAATGGCCATAACTTCTACAAAACATAATGAAACTTCATCAAACCAAAAGCATTTGAAAGAGTAAAACATTATTAAACTTCTTTAATTTCTTTCAAGTCTGTACCAATCCATACAGGGCCGTACAAACATGATTTATAGGCTGTTACACAAGAAAATTCAAGGAAAAATGTGGCAAAATGAAGTGTTTTTTTCATTCCAAAACTCTTCCTAGCCTTTTTTGGCATGTGAACCTCTTCATTACATTAAATTACAATGATTCATAACTACCAAACTGATTCCTAACTCCCACAAAACAAAAGTGCAAAGTTGTAAGCACTTTCATTGACAACATTGACAACATTTTACAACTTTTTACAACTTTGACATCTAATCACCAAAATGACCCAACATGACTCCAAGTGATCCAAAATGGTAAAAAATGAACTTATTAGCACAAAACAACCTAAATCAACCCAAAAAAAAATCCTTTGCCAAATGATAACAAATGCACCCAAATGGATGCCCCTACATCAGATACGACATTTCGTTGATAAAGGCTTTAAGGAGTGGAGTTCATAGTTTATTGAATTCATCGATAGACGATAAATTAGAAGTTAAATACTCTAAGTTCATGAGGCCTAATTCCAAAGTTCATGGAGAGAAAAAATTACTGATAGAAGAAAAAGAGTTAAGTCTTCGGCTAGTTCGTGGTTTTTGAAAATTGCTGATTAGCTGATAAAAGGTTTGGGAAAGGTAACTTTTGCCGATAAAAGGGAGTTGATGGTTTAAATCTTATTATCGGTAAACATTTCAATTTGAGAAATAAAAAATTTGTCGATAGAAAGTGGCAGCGAACTTTTAAGTTCGCGAAGAGCTTCATTTGTTGATAACCCGCTTCTATTGATGTGTCAAGGAATATTTAAATTCGTGAACCTAAGAAAACGTTGATAGAGAACTCTGTGGTTCGTGGAAGGAGCATTTTGCTGATACAAGGAGATCTAAAGTTTGAAAAGGCCCAACATTGTTGATGTGTGGGACTTCATTAAAATATGCTTATTTTAATCAAACGATGTTATTATTCATGAATCTGTTTGGCAACCATCAAGTGGTTATTGAAAACCTGTCTATTTAGCTCTGAAACAAAATATTTCTATAAGTGTTTAACTTCCATAGAGGAAGAATAAAAAGGCGATTGTCATTCTTGTTTGGGCAAATTTCTTAGAGAGATTTCTCGAAGTAGATTCCTCAGGAGGGGGAATTCCTGGGGGGGTGGGGGGGAAACAGAGGTGAGATTATTGTGGACTAAGGGTTTTGCTCAGAATAGAGGAGTGTGGTTGTTCCCCATAGAAAGGAGGTGGGATGATCATATTTTGGGGTGATCTCTGTATTCATTGGGAGGTGATTTGGTGTTGTAAGCACATAATCGATTGGGTATTGCATTGTAAAGCCTGAGGCTGAGGCCTAGAAGGCCAATAAGTTTGTAATTACTAGTGTTTTGAATTTTAATAAAGTAGTTTCAGATTTTTTAATGAGTTTATGTTTCTGTTGTGTTGTTGAGTTGCATGATTGGGTTGCCTAATAAGGTTCCCTAGTCACGACTACACCAAGTGGTATCAGAGCTATAGTCTTGAGTGTGTAGATAGTGTCGAATGTGAGGCAATTTGTACTAGGACCTATGGGTGGAGAGTGAAGAAGATGTGTTGTTTGAGAAGCTCAAGAGAATTGTTGTAGATGTGCGGGGAGTCCTGAGCAATTGAGAGATGAGAGAAGACATTGAAGTCGTGAGAGAGTTGGTTGTGAGTGTGATTTTGTTGCAGGGAGGACCTATAACTAGAAATAGTTTTTCTGAGTTGGTGTGTACCTGTAAGTGTGTGCAGGTTGCAGAGAATTGGTTTTTTGTGTGGGAGAGATTGTTGGGCAGAATGTCTTGAAAGCCAAGAGAATGTTTTATGATGAAGAAAGAATTTCTAAAGCTACAAAAAGAGAAGCAAGAGCCCATCCAGAGGAACAATGTGTTTCAAAATATTTGCAAGTCAGGTGGAAAGTGTTGCAGAGTGGTTGTGGACATCAGTAGCACAGATAATTTGGTGTCATTAGAGATGGTTGAGAAGTTGAGTTTGAAGAGAAGAAAGCATCCTAACCATTACAATATTTCTTGGTTGCAAGGAGATCATTAGATATGGGTAAGTGAACAATGTATTGTTGGTTTTCAAATTAGTAGATATAAGGATGAGATTGTATGTGATATAGTACACCTATGCATATATGTCATTTTTTTTGGGTCAACCTTGGCTTTGGGATAGAGAAGCTATGCATGATGGTAGGAAGAATATGTATAGCATAATAAAGGATTGGGAAGAATATGTTTTGAGTCTATTGCAGGATAAGCAGAAAGATGTGGCAAACCAATTTGAGGATGTGAAGACTGAAGAGGAAAATATGGGTATGAAGGAGTCCTATTATTTTTCTGACAGAGATGTGTTTGCAAGTGATGTTGTATATGCAGGTAAAGAGGGTCAAGAAGAAAGAAGTAGTGAAGGGATTGCAATAGTATACCATGATGAAGGCATGGACAGATGGAGTGAGAAAGAGGAAAGTGCAACAGTAAGTAGAGAAGTTGCAGTGAAAATTACAGAGGATGAGAAGAAAGAGTATGCAGTTGTGAGTCCTTTGGAGGAAATGAGGGTAGTTATTGTTGAAATTAAGGAATGCTGAGAGGAGGGGGTGAATTAGTGTCCTGAAAAACTTATTCTTTGTTCCTTTATTAATTTACCACAAACATCCAAAAGAAAGAAGCATGAACACAAGAACAGAAACAATAAGATCACAACACATGAACACCAGGATTTTTACGTGGAAACCTAGTTAAGGGAAAAACCACGATGGGAGTTAACCCACAAGAATTTATACTCTGTTAAAAGTATTACAAATGGGGAAGGCACATGCCTTCGGGCACACTACCTAGAGCTCACTTCTCAAAGAGGCTCACTGCCTACAAATCAATTACAATAGTTCACTGGAATGTTTGAATCGAGGAATAACATCTAACAATGCAAGATTATAGTTCCGGTTGAGCTCAATATACTAACTTCACACACTTCATCTTTCTCTACCTTGCTTCACTACTCTGCCATGATCCGGAGCTTAGATCTCTTCACTTTGCACTTGATTCTTCTCTCCTTCACATCTATCCATCCATATTTGCACAACACTTCGAAATGCTCAAACTCATCAATGATATATATCCGCTACATGAAATTGCATCAACTGTAGTCAGCCTTAAGAAAAACTTTGAGACTTTTTAAGAACACTGTTCTGTCGGCTGAATCCATGCACAAACATCAATGCGGACCAAAACCTCTGTATCCAAGTCATATTACATGTTGGCCAATACCATTGGATCTCACAAATTACTCAACCAACAACTTTTCCTAATCCACACAATAATCAAATACCAAGTCGGCCTGTTCTTCACTGGATTGAACTGTTTAACCAGAACCTGATACTCAGATGAATGCAACTTTCAATCCTTTCATCACTGGAGGCTAAAATCTTGGATTTAGGTAGCCCTGACATCCCTAAACATCCCCTTAGATTTGCAGCACAATATGATTTGCTGTGGAGAAATGTGGACCAAAAAGTTGAACCTTGTCATATGCTCTGTTCCTGTCTATCCAGACTTAGACAAATCTGCAATCTAACTTTCGGTATGATCCACTGATGAAATTTGGATGTGTAAGATAGATTTAGTTGCCATCAATGACAACACCTGACATGCCTAGCAGTGTCTCTTGCCAACAATATCCCCCTTTGGCATTGATGGCAACACTTAGTGAAAAATGACTAAGTGTTAGAACAGCTCCCCCTTACTTTATACACTTGTGATTTTCAATGCTCCTCCTTAGATTAATTCTTCATTTTTCACTGCTTTTCCTCTCCCCCTTTGATATCAATGGCAAAGGCTAGAATCCGCATATCAAAATTCATGCAAAATTTTTATATACATGGGTCAAAACTCTAAGTATATACTTCCGCATATGAATATACAATCCTTAAGTCTTGTTTATCAACAAAAAGATATCACCAAAAATGTTTTTCAACTGTGACAATTCACTATCCCATTTCTTCTTTATGCTGCCCAAAATGGATATATGCCCACTGAACAAAAATCCCTATGATTCTGCTTTTTGAAGATCAGTAGGATCACTAGTAGCAGTAGCAGCTTGGGATTCTGCTAATAGATCATACATAGTTTCTAACTTGGGGGAAATCAGTCCCCGTAGCTTATCCAATCTGCCCAAAACTTTGACCTTTTCCTTCTCCAAATTACTCAATTCATTTCACAAACTCACTACTTGGCATTCTTTGGTTATTATAGACTTAGTTAAAGGACTATAGGATTGAGAAATGTTAGACAATTTGAGCCCTAAGTCTTTAATCTTCTTCTCAATATCTTCAACAGCTTTAGACCAGTTTAAGCAAAACTTATAAATCTCTGCTCCTTCAGATAGGGCATTTTGAATACTCTTTACACTAGTATCAAGCCCTGATCTATCATAACTAATTATTTTCTTTATTTCAGCAAACCTTTTCTCATTAAATTTATTTTTGACTTTAACTTCTACTGACTTCTCTAAGGTTTCAAAATGAGAACTTATAGAGTTTATCAGACTCTTCAACTGACCAGAGGGAGATGCTGATGAGTCCTGAAATGTGGGCATAATTTTCTCCAAACTCCTAGATGCAATGCCAAGCAATTTGCTATCTTCTATATGAGACTCTAAGATTTCTTCTCTGGCCTTAGCTTGTGCAATAGAGGCCAACTTTATCTTCTATATAGGTGATAAGGTATCCAAATTGATTGGTCCTTGTATTATGTCCTGATCTTTTGCAATCTGTTTATCTCTTTCTAAAATTTATTTTACTGCTTCTGCAGTGTCTCTTGCCCCAAATGATGTTTCAGACTTATACACTTCAGGTCCTCCAACTTCTCTCTTTTTGGAGTCAACCACATTGTCCTGCTCATCATTTTCATTCTTTTTCTCTGCTTCTGCCTTCTCTGCATCATCATCAGAGGCATCTTTTCTTTTATCTATATCAGAAATATCTTCTACATTCTCTTCCGGAGCATTTGGTGTATCCTCAGTGGTAGTATTATCAAATTCCTCAACATCCAGAGTGGAGGAATCAATTCCATCATCAGTTTCCTTTTCTTGATCTTCCTTCATCATTTCTTGATCTTCTTTATTCAATGTTTCTTATTCCGGAATGGAAACATTATCTGTTTTAGTTTGTTGCTTATTTTTTTGTATTTCTTCATCATCCAGAATTGATGTGTCATCAGTATCAATAGGTTCTTCTGTAACCACATAGAACTTGTTCTTGTCCAATGCTTTCCTTAGAATTTTTTCTATTTCTTTAACAATTTCATCAATGTCTCCAATCATCAGCTTATTCATCCTTTTCTTGCTTCTGAATTCATTCTTGACTTCTTTGAGAATCTTATCTACTTCTTTTCTGGAGATCACCAGACACAGACTGGACATTACATGTTCCCTCAGATCCATATCCTTTGTTTTGGCAGCTTCTTTTCTTATTTCCAGAATGTTTCTCAAACTCTTAGGAACTTCAGACAAAATCTCCACTAGTGCTCTGTTGAATATATTCAAATATTTGATAGTAGCATCCTCCAAAATTCTTTTGTTAGCATCACTGTAATGATCATAAAATTCAGTCATTGGTTTTAGATTTCCATCTATAGTGATTGTCTTAACAATTTCCTCCACAGAAGGATTTGGCTTCTCAACATCAGCCTCTGACTTATGCCTCTTATTTGACTTTTTTCTTCCGGAGGTCTTCTCCTTAGACACTTTAACAGCTTTAGTGCCTGAGGCCTTCAACTCTTTAACCTCATCGTCTGAATCAGTCTTTTCTTCATCCTCCTTCTCCACACTGCCATATGACCTCTTGGCCATTGCTTTTGTGCTTTTTTCGTCCTTACCAGTGGGTTTTTCTTTGGATTTTTATGCAACAAGAGAAGGTAATGCACCAGAGGTTGAGCTAGAACTCTGAGTAGTCCTTGACTTAGCAGGAGGTTCTGCTAGAACACTTCCATGTTCCCTGTCCTGCTTCTCCTTCTCATCTTTCTCTGTTCTTTCCCTGAATTGCCTCACAGCTTCCTTAGTAAGGCCTAGATTCTCAGCCAACTATTCAACTTCTTTTCTTACTCTCCTATTGATTTCAGGAGCCTTGAATTCAAGATGCAATTTTTGAGAAATTTCTTCATAAGTTCCAAATCTCTCTTCAGCTGAATCCTTAGGTTGACTTAACAAATGTTGTGCATACAGTTCCAACACACGCCCATCCACTTCATACCCCATGGGCATGATCCACACAACTCTGGGCTCTACTGCTTCCATTTTGCATTGATCAACTATAACCATGTAACATATGGTGTCCTTGTATTTTTTAGCCACAGACCTAGGTATTCTATCCCTAGCCTGCATCATACTTTGGAAGTTTTTGAAGAATCCCCATAGTGCAGTCTTTTGTGCATCATAACTATTGTCACATGAAATTGCACCCTGCTCGAAAGGATTCCAAGCATTCCAATGACATAATGGGAATGATCTCTAAGTGTGGGACTTTGCTAAATGAGATTAGAGCTCCAGAGAAGGCCGGCTTCCTTGCCTGATTATCACCTAACCATGTAACAGATGGTGTCCTTGTATTTTTTAGCCACAGACCTAGGTATTCTATCCCTAGCCTGCATCATACTCTAGAAGTTTTTAAAGAATCCCCATAGTGCAATCTTTTGTGCATCATAACTGTTGTCACATGAAATTGCACCCTGCTCGGAAGGATTCCAAGCATTCCAATGACATAATGGGAATGATCTCTAAGTGTGGGACTTTGCTAAATGAGATCAGACCTCCAGAGAAGGCTGGCTTCCTTCTCCCTTTTTCCCCAAAATTTACAAACTGATATACAAGCAGTGAACATACAAGGGTTAGATGTATGTTTGTATGTGCAAGTTTTGTATGCATGTTTCACATTGTATGTTTAAATATACAATCATGATATACAATGGCCAACATACAAGGAGGAACATGCAATTTTTAGTGATGGCCCCAAGCTTCATTCCAGTGACGAATCAGATGGTGCCACGTGTCAGATGAGATACAGGGCTGATTCAAAAGGTAAAGGCCTGCGTATATGCAGTTTCAAAATGCATATACACAGGGCGTTTTCAAAGAACCGTTTTAGGCACCAAAAAATAGCCTGATATACAAAGTGCTTTGTACATGCAAAGGCAGTTTTAGAGGTTGATTCAGATAGCGATATATACACAGATGCAAAGTGATATATATAGGCAGTTGACCAAAACTTTGACCGCCTATATCTCCTCCATCCTGGCGAATTTCGACATGTTGCAAGAGGCAAAAATGTATGTTTTTGTCCCTTCTTTCATTTGGCGGGGTTTTCAGGGGTTTTGTCACCTTTCAGTTTTGAATCTGGCTTTGCATATTTTGGTCGAGTGGATGTTTCAGCGATCTCTTGTGAGCAGATAGGGATATTTCTTGCATTCATTGCTGCACAGGGAGGAAGTAGCTCGCATTGATGATCAAATATCTTTCCACCGCCCTATTTCAGATATTTTCATATGCACATTCTTGAGGATCGATGAGTAAGCTGCTGCATTAAAGACTCAAATATCTTCTATCCGCCCAGTGTCAAATATTTTGACACCATAACTGTTGCGGGTGGACAGTCATTCAGGGCAGATATTTTTTCTGATACAGCTCTTAGAGCATTTTTTGTAACCAACCTAGGTTAATTTGGAATGCTATTTATAGGCATTCATATGATGTAAATAAGGTTGGAAAATTTTTGGCATAGAGGCTTTTCAATTTTCCAAACAGAGCTTTTCTGTTACTATACCTTTGTCTTCCTACTGAATATATGCAAGTTATCATACCTTTTTTTACTAATTTTTTGGTTCTGTGTAAATCTGCATATGGTTGTCTGTGAATTTCTTTTGTTCCTCTCAATCATATTGCTTCTTGCCTTTGCTAGAATCATCTAATATATGTATACATACTTGCTATATCTGGCTGTGTTGTACATTTTTCAGTTCTGTGAAAGTTTCTTTAAATCTGTCTGGTGCATCACCCTTTTGTGTTTCAAGTTCTGTTGTTTCATCTTTCATTTTAAAGCATTCCTTCTCCCTTTTTCCCCAAAATTTAGTAGTTTTAGGTGATAATCAGGCAAGGAAGCCGACCTTCTTTGGAGGTCTGATCTCATTTAGCAAAGTCCCACACTTAGAGATCATTCCCATTATGTCATTGGAATGCTTGGAATCCTTCCGAGCAGGGTGCAATTTCATGTGACAATAATAACTACCCAAACATCTCAACTGATTCCTAATTTGGACTGCTACCGGTTTGTCATTTGACCAATAGATATTCTTGTTTCTAGGAAGCTCACTCAAGAAATAAAAGAAAAGACATAGAATCATCGTACCATATTTGAATGAGTACTTTTTGTCCTTCTTTATCTTGCTTAGGTTCTCCATGAGCTGGTTTAGCAACAGTTCACAGAGATCATAGTCTGCATTTTCTTTCACCATCTGATATACAGTATAGATCGTTGTTCCAGACACTAAATTTTCTCTGCTAGAGTAATATATTCTATATCCTATCACCATTGATGCGAATCTAACCCCATGATCCTCTATGTCATTTATAGTCATAACTCTCTTGTCAAATTTTGATTCAATTGCCTTTGTGACTTCTTGATTGTTCACAGCCTTCAGCTGAGGTAGAGTACCAGTTGAGTTCAATCCTGTAATTGCCTTTATTGTGTCTTTTGTGATCTTGAACAGATGATTCAACCATAAAAATTCATCATGGATATGACTCAAGACATACCGGACCCATTAGTCCTCTGCGAAACTTAGAAACTCAACAAATTGTATGAACTTCTTGTCTTTTAGGACTTTGTACTCCAGTTCAAGCTCAAAATCTTCATCTTTTAAGTGATTCATGAAAAGATCAACAAATATTGAATCACCATGCTCCTCTAGTGGCACGTGAATGTAAGCCCTAATGCCTTCTATGTGAAGAACTCCATATGGAACCCCAGAAAATGCTCCCATCAGATCGACTTGGGTGTACTTGAAGGGGTGCTTTTTAAACTTTGACCTAGGTCATTCAGTGATGTTTACAACCAGAGGTGTAGCCATTTCAAAAGATTTCAAGTTCAAGGCTTCACAGAGAATTACCTTTTACTTCACGGAATTAGGGTTAGCTGTCGAATTCGTTCTTTGCACTTCAAATCTCTAAATTTTTAGCTTAGGCGCTCTTCTCCTTGTTCTCTTCAAATTCAAAGTGATTCAAGTGTTTGAACGAATGGCCTTTTATCCTCCGCAAAACCTAATTCTTCATTGTAATAAATGTTCTACCCTAATACATCAAGTTGCACTGTTTCTGAATACAGTCAATCTTCAATCGCTTTGCAATCCATCACATTAGCTTCTTTTCTTCCAGAATTTTCTTCAACAGATCTTTAATAAGCTTCTTTATCTTCGTCATCGTGCTAGATTCAGGCACCCACTTACTGGTAGGGGGAATTATATTTTCAATACAACTCCCCCTGAGCTAGAGCTCTTGTTTCAATTCTCAGAGGAATTATTAGCACTGAATTCCAGTGCGAACCCATTGTCAACATTCACTTCACCTTTCTTCACCCATGTTTTGTTCATTTCATTCTGGATCTCATTCACATCAACTTTGCCCTTGCCTTTGTCCAACTTCTGCTCTATTTTTCCTTTACCTACCTTAGAGTTCTCCTTTTTGCTTCTACAAAATTTAGCAATGTGTCTAGATTTGTTGCAATTAAAACATACAATCTTATTTTTCTGACAATTATATGTTGGAGCAGGTTTATATCTGCATTGCATTGCAATATGCCCAAACTTATTGCAAGTAAAACATCTTCCATTGAACACTTGTTTGTTCTTAGGAGGATTCCTTGATCCACTTCTACATTCCTCAGCCTTATGACCTATCCTTTTGCAATTGAAGCATTGACCGGAGAAAGATGATGCATTTTGATTCACTTGACTTCTGCATTGATTAGCTCTATGACCATACTTATTGCATTTGAAACAATTGCCATTGAAAGATGGATACCTTTGAGCATTAGGTTGTCTTACTGGAGGTCTTCTAGGATTCCTTCTTTGATTTCTTGCTTTAGGATTTCTTTGATCGGATCCAGAGCTTTCACCTTTCTCAAATCTGAGACCATGCTTATCATCTGCCTTCTTCTGACTATCAATTAGCACCTCAAGTTTAGCTGAGCTTATCTTGAGTTTCTCTTTATATTCATTTGCAACTTCTAGGTCATGTTTGAGAATGACAATTTGTCTTTCAAGTTCTTCCTCATTGTCCTTGGTTTCTTGTAGATCAGACTCTAATTGGCCAATTATCTTATCCAATCTGCAACATTCTTCTGTTCTTTCTTTTAGAGATTGATTCAATTTTTCCTCAGTTTTCTTCCTTTCCTCAATTTCCTTGGTTAGTCTCATCACCCCGGATTCCATCTCATGTTTTAGGACAACAACTTCTTTTGCTAGCTTCTCACATTCCTTTGTCTTCTCCTTTAGGGCCTCATCCATGTTATTGTCTTCATTCTGATTTGCTAGCTAATAAAGTAGCTCCCTTCTCTTTTCATTAGATTTTCTCAGTTGTCTTTTTAAGGTCTTAATGAAATCTTTAGCATCTTTAAGGTTCTCTTGTAGATCTCTAATTTCTGCTCTAGATAGATCAAGATCATCTAAGGCTACTTGGAGTTGTTGATTGATGCCATCAGAATGCTTGAATGAACCCATTGAAGACACCTTCCCAGATCTTCCTCAAGCTGTTAAACTTCTTCTAAGGAACTTGGCTCTGATACCAATTGTTGAAATTAAGGAACACTGAGAGGGGGGTGAATCAATGTTCTGAAAAAATTATTCTTTGTTCCTTTATTAATTTACCACAAACATCCAAAAGAAATAAACATGAACACAAGAATAGAAACAACAAGATCATAACACATGAACACCAAGATTTTTACGTGGAAACCCAGTTAAGGGAAAAACCACGGTGGTAGTTAACCCACAATAATTTATACTCTATTAAAAGTATTACAAATGGGGAAGGCACATGCCTTCGGGCACACTGCCCAGAGCTCACTACTCAAAGAGGCTCACTGCCTACAAATCAATTACAATAGTTCACTGGAATGCTTGAACTGAGGAATAGCATCTAACAATGCAAGATTATAGTTTTGATTGAGCTCAGTATACTGACTTTACACACTTCATCTTTCTCTGCCCTGCTTCACTGCTCTGCCATGTTCCGGAGCTTAGATCTCTTCACTTTGCACTTGATTCTGCTCTCCTTCACATCTATCCATCCATATTTGCACCACAACACTTTGAAATGCTCGAACTCATCAATTATATATATATCTGCTACATGAAATTGCATCAACTGCAGTCAGCCTTAAGAAAAACTTTGAGACATTTTAAGAACACTGTTCTGTCGGTTGAATCCATGCACAAACATCAATGCAGACCAAAACCTCTGTATCCAAGTTACCTTACATGTTGGCCAATACCACTGGATCTCACAAATTACTCAACCAACAACTTTTCCTAGCCCACACAATGATCAAATACCAATTCGGCCTGTTCTTCACTAGACTGAACTGTTTAACCAGAACCCGATACTCAGATGCATGCAACTTGCAATCCCTTCATCATTGGAGGCTAAAATCTTGGATTTAGGTAGCCTTGACATCCCTAAACATTCCCTTGGATCTACAACACAATATGATTTGCTGTGGAGAAAGGCGGACCAAAAAGATGAACCCTGTCATATGCCATGTTCCTATCTATCCAGACTTAGACAGATCTGCAATCTGACTTCTGGTATGATCCACTGATGAAATGCGGATGTGTAAGATAGATTCAATTACCATAAATGACAACACCTAACATGCCTAGCAGTGTCTCTTACCAATAGTTATAGAAGTGGATGGTGAAAATGAAAACATTGCAATGAATGGTGAAGAAGGAAACTTGTAGTAGAGAAGAAGGATGAGGTAATTTTTTTATTTTGAATTTAGTTATGATGATTTACCTTCAGTGGTGGGAGTAGAAGAGGATGTCAAAAAGGAGGTAGTGAATGTAGGGGAACAAATTGATGTATTTCATTTAGATTTGTATGCAGATGTTGCAGGTTGTGGTGTGGATGAGATCTATTGGGAAGAGGGATTTTGGTGGAGGAGGTTGGATTATGGTGGGTGGAGTCCCATGAGAAGAGGAAGTGAAATGGAGAGTGGTAAGATGAGGAGAAGTGATGAGTGGAGTGAAATTTGGAGGAGGAGGTCAGGTTGTGGTGGACATGAGTCCACGAGAGGAAAGAGGAAGGAAGAATACACTTGATAGAGGAGAATGGCAAGTGTCCTAGCCAGATGCTAGAAGAGGCAAATGAAGAAAGTTTCCAATGAACCTGTTACAATGATGGAGATTGTTGCAGGTTGTTTGCAACCTAGAAGGGTAGTTCTACTATTCATCTCTATTTTGTGAGCCCATGCTCACAAACTTTTTAGCCAGCGTGTCTGATGCAGGAGCATCCGAGTCCACGAGAAATCAGCATTAACCAAAACTATTTCAGGTTTTTAGTTTTAGTTTTTGTTCAGTTTTGTTGTGTTTTGGGTAGTTTGCTTCATGAAGATTTTTAGTCTCAAATTGGGCAAGTTAAGAGCATCATCTTATAGAAGACCCAGTTGGGTATCCCTAGTTCAATTTTGGTGAAGATTGGACAAGAATTGGCTAAGTTTGAAACAGTTAGAGAATTTTCTGGTTCGCGAACTATACAGTTCGTTGATCAGGGGTTTAGCCAATGGATTGGTTTGCCGATTGAATTTGTACCCAATAGAAGGCTTAGGAATTCTCTTATCAGCATAATGCATGGTTAGCTAACTCTTTATTTCACTGACATCCTTTCCTAGTGATAGCCTTGTGAATTAAAGTTGGAAGTTTTATCTTCTTCCAACAAAATTTTCTCTTCAGTCGACTGAAACATAAGTTTGCGAACTTATTAGTTCGCCGATCAAGAAGATTGCCGACAAGCTTTGGAAGGAAGTTTAAATTTTGTAAGTTCTGTCGATTGCATAAAGGACAACTTTCACAAGTTCGTGGAATAGTAAACTCGTTGACAGAAGGGATGAATGTTGGTCAAGTGTGTTATCAACATTTTAGATGGTTTGCGAATCCTTATGTTCACCGATATGACATTTCGTTGATAAAGGCTTTAAGAAGTGGAGTTCATAGTTTATTGAATTCGCTGATAGGCGATAAAGTAGAAGTTAAATAATCTAAGTTCATGAGGCCTGATTCCAAAGTTCATGGAGAGAAGAAATCACTAATAGAAGAAAAAGAGTTAAGTCTTTGGCTAGTTCGTGATTTTTGAAAATTGTCGATAGGCTGATAAAAGGTTCAGGAAAGGTAACTTTTGCTGATAAAAGGGAGTTGATGGTTTAAAAAATTATTATCAGTAAACATTTCAGTTTGTGAAATAACAAATTTGCCGATAGCAAGTGGCGGTGAACTTTTAAGTTCATGAAGAGCTTCATTTGCCGATAACCCCCTTCTATTGATGTGTCAGTGAATATTTAAATTCGTGAACCTAAGCAAACGACTATAGAGAACTCCGTGGTTCTTGGAAGGAGCATTTCACCGATACAAGGAGATCTAAAGTTTGAAAAGGCCCAACATTGTTGATGTATGGGATTTTATTAAAATATGCTTATTTTAATCAAAAAATGTTATTATTAATCCGTTTGGTAATCATCAAGTGGTTATTGAAACCTGTCTATTTAGCTCTGTAACAAAATATTTCCATAAGTGTTTAACTTCCATAGAGGAAGAATAAAAAGGTGATTGTCATTGTTGTTTGGGCAGATTTCTCATCGCAGATTCCTTAGAAGGTAGATTCCTCAGGAGGGGGAATTCCTCGGAGGGGGGGAGAAATAGAGGTGAGATTGTTGTGAATTAAGGGTTCCACTCAGAATAGAGGAGTGTGGTTGTTCCCCACAGAAAGGAGGTGGGATGATTGTAGATTTGGGGTGATCTTTGTATTCATTGGGGCAATTTGGTGTTGTAAGCACATAATTGATTGGGTATTGCATTGTAAAGCCCGAGGCTGAGGGCTAGAAGGCCAATAAGTTTGTAATTAATGGTGTTGTAAATTTTAATAAAATAGTTTTAGGTTTGTTTATGAGTTTATGTTTATGTTCTATTGTTGAGCTACATGATTGGGTTGCCTGATAAGGTTCCCTGGTCATGACTCCACCACAATGATTTCTCATAAATGACTATGTTTAGACTTTGTTTAACGTCCTAGCTTGTTTTGGGAAGCTGATGTTCTTTAGAAAGTTTATTGCTCTTTTTTTATCTGATTAAACTCTTATAGAATGGCTAACCTAAGACAACGTTGATTATGTAGTTTATCTTTTTTCTCTAGATAGTAACTTATCTTTTGTTTACTTGTATACGATATTTGGTGAGATTTATTGATATCTCAATTTGGTTAATATTTTTTGGTGAGGTCAATAGAGAAATATATGAACTCTTTTAGTAAATTCACCACCTTTAATGACTTCATTGATCGATTTCTTAATATTTTGAATGTATAGAATGATCTCCAATGGGCTTGAGATTAATAGTCTCTATTGATCTCATTAGTGAATTGATTGATAGCCTTTCATACATAAGTTGCACTTGGTTGGGTTTGTAACTTAAGTTGATTGCATAATTTCTATTTAACTTCTTTTTCTTCATATTAGGTCATATTAGAAACCGATGTCAACTTTTGACATTTAAATTATCAAATTATCCTTGAACCCAAGACCATTTTAATGGTTAAGTAGGGTATTTATACTATGAAATTCCTAGGTGATTACCTAAGTAGAATTGATGTTATCAAAATGATAGGATGACATTCTCTATTGAGACAACTTAGAAGGTTTTGTAAGACCTAGAAAGATGTTTGGTGAAATGTATAAATTAATTGCCACTATTCATATGGACTTAGCATGTTAGTTGTTATCTGCTAAGAGAGTAAAGAATCTAAGTGGTATGATACATATTGTTTTCTTTATGTGTTGTGCTTGTATAGCGATTGAAATATTCCTTATGGATGAATGTCAAGATATCGTGATGAGATGATTAGGACATGATTAATCTATGTTTTGATTTTTGTTTGTGAACTAGCCTCCATAGAGGATTAATCAGTGGACATTCTTACTTGGGAAAAGTGGTAGTTGAAGACTATGAACTATAGGACTATGAATGTTAGTTATGGACTTTGTGTTTCTGGATATGTTATCCATCCTGTTAAATGTCATGATATCATTATGTGATAAGGACAATAATTATTGCCTTGATAGTTGTTGCTCCATATTTCTTGAGGTATTGCTTGATTACATGGATTTATGAATCTGTTTTAAAACTGTATATGTGAAATCTAGTATATTTAGTATATTTTGCTCGTAAACCCGAGAGTAGAGTATGGATAGGTGCCATTTATAAGAAATCAGAGGATGTGGGTTTTTCTACCTACGAAAATGATGCTATGGCCATAGATTGATATCAATGATAAGTGCAATACTTTGATTTATATTATCTCCCATAATATGTTTATCAATAGACATGTGCATTAGATATATGTTGCATGAGAATATAGGTATGCTAGATTGTCAGTGATTCACATAGTGCACCAGATTCCTTCATGCACGTCGGTCACATATTGCTAGACCCTTCTTGATGGGTCGAGCTTCTCCAATGGAGTAGCATGGGGAAGCTTAATGCTTTATGGCAGGGTGAATATCACCTCAATGATGCTCTCTCTCTCTCTCTCTCCATTGCAAAATTTTGTGTATGGATTCAGGAAGTGTGAACCTGAAGCATTGAATGTAAATGTAAATGTATTGGTGATATTGTATTATGTGATACTCTTATAAAGATCCTATAAGACCATGTTGATTTTGAACGACTAAGTCCTGAATGTATTTCAAAGCTAGTTGTCTAGCCTTATTGTATTATTCATTGACTGAATATAATTTATGTGAGATAATTTTGATGAAAAAAATTACTCCTTTATAGTATTTATTGAATTATTAATATTTTATTTTTATATTTTTTTGTCAAATCTTACATATGGTATTAAAGCTCTAGGTTCAACACTAGGGCTTAGAGTCTACTTCGCAAAGTTGCATTTCTTGAATGTAAACCTTTCAGATGCTCGGAGAGTATAGGCATATTGAGTGTTTAAAGATCCTAGGATTAGGTTAAAGTTACCCAGATGAGTTACAATCTTGTTATCTTCTAGATGGTTCAATATGGAACTAAGCAAAGAAAAGGTGGATTGTTAATTACGCTTAGTGAGTATATTGCACAAGTCAGTCTAGATATTGTCCTTTAGGGTTTATGTTGTTGAATTAGAATAAGAAGTTGATTTGAATGATTCATCTTCTTTACCTTGTAAATAGGGCAATAATCCATGAGGAATGTGATTGTTTGCATGACTTGTGAAGTCATGTAGTTTATATTATTGGCGTTCTTAAAATTGTACTTAAGCATTGTATACTTTTGCGACTGATGCATTTTATTATTTTTGATTTCCTCACAAGCTTGATATGAGTAGGAAATTGTTGTGGTCATGCTTTTTGACCCTATTATGTGAACTTTTGTATATATCAAGTTCGCTTTTGATGAAGGGGGTAAATCACAAAACACACAATAACAGAAATTGAACACATAAAATAGAACTTTCTTTTATTGATCTGGGCAACTCATTACATTACAAAAGCTTAATTACAATCAGAGGAATCAATCCTCCACAGGCTGCAACACACTACAGCTACCTCTCCCAAGACTCTGGAATCATCAGCCTTCTGTAACCCCAAATCAACTAGGGTTTCTATTTTCCCGCCTATTCTTGACTCTACACTTGCCCTCTTAACTCTACTATTGCCCAGGGTTTCCAAAAATGGTTATTAATAGCCTTTTTGGCAGCCAACAACCTAATTTCAAAATTTGCATCTCCCTCCAAAAATAGGTCAACTTCTAGGAGCCATAACTTTTGATCCGGGAGTCCGATTGACAAATCGTTTTATGTGTCAGAAATCTCACGGAGTGCTCTATGTGTTAAGAACTAGCTCTGCCAGTTTCGGCATTTTCGGGCTTGTACGGGGCCATTTAGTGCCTTAAACTTGAGTTTGAATAATTTTCAGGCGTTTTTCAGGAAACAGAAACTTTAATATCTTTCAACTCGCAAATGATCTTTGTGTGATTCCTTCGCCAAAGGTCTTATATTTCCGTTATGTAACTTCCTATAAATTTTGACTTCAATCCATGCCCAAATGCAAACTTTCTAAAAATAGGAGGTTACTGTTTTTAGCAGTTTGGAAAAACTGAAAGTTCTACATCATTATTCAAGCGATTATGGAACCAGAACCACAAATTTTAAAAAGAAATGGAAAGAACATCAATAATTTTGAAACACATCTTTTTTTGGGTGATGCAAGATTGCCCTTACACCACTGGATGCTCCTACATTAGCTTTTGAGACTACAATTTGATTAAAGCTTCCACTATGAGCAATTTTGTACTTAAGCTTTTGTCATTGTCGATTGTTTAAGGCTTTATGTATACAATTTAGCATTGATTTACTTTCTAGTGATGACTACAAGTAGTATGGGATGCTTGTATGTCACCATAATTGACAGAGAGCCAGGGAGGAACTATGGCTTGGTTATGAATGGTAAGTATCATGGAACTATTGGTATATGTTCAAGTGTCACATACGAGTAGGTATGTATGACAAGATGAACATATTTACTAATATTCATATATGTTCGAGTGACATACGAGCAGGTATGTATGACAAGATGAACATATTTACTGTCCGTATATGTTTAAGTGTAACATACGAGTAGATATGTATGACAAGATGAACATGTTTATTGTTTGTATATGCTCAAGTGTCACATACAAGCATGTATGTATGACAAGATGACCGTATTTATTCTTCTCTTATGTGTGTGTTGTGATTTTATTGATATAAACACAGTCAATAATAATTGTTTTGGTGTCATATGCGAGTAGGCATGTATGACAAGATGAAAATATTTTTAGTGTCACATATGAGAAGGTATGCATGACAAGAAGAACTTATTAATTTTCATATTCTTTTATGTGCGTCAATGTGTATAATTGCATGTAAATTTTTAAATGAGATAGTCTGATTCTTATCTAATGGAAGGTGAAGTCTTGGGTAACGTCATAAGACTTGGTTCCAACCTGTTGTAGAAAGATAGATATAGGTCAAAATGATAAACTAGTTGTATAACAACTAAACCATGCTTGTAGAGATAAAATGAAAATGACAATCTCAAGATTAGCATGAAAATAAAATCTTAGGAGTTTTTCTTGAATGGTATTATTGAGTATGTTTTATTACCCTTTTGAAATTTGAAATCTAGTTATGTCCAATTTTACTCCCTAATTATGACTAATGTAGTGGTATCTAAGAAGAATATAAATAAATTAGATTGGGAGTACATGTATTTTCATTAATAATGTCTAATCAAGTTTGTGATCGATCTCAATGATATCATATGTCTGTATGACTTTGATAATATATTGAATTGCTTTTGCATCTAGCAATGAGGGATGTTGATATGATCCAATAGCTAAGGTTCTCATAAGTTTATTAATTTTATTACTAATGAGCTAACACTAGTATGAGTGTCTGATTGATGACTAGACATAAGGATCATGCTAGGTACATTTTGGAGTTACCACCAACATAGTCAGGTACTCAACTGAAAAAAGTATGATAAACTTAAGTATGACTTGATTTTATAGTAACTTATTAACCTTGCACTTAATGTGATGCTAAAATAAGTTTTATATTGGATTATTGACATTATTGATGATTATGTCCACATACTATAGGCATCGAGGTGATGAGTATATTCTTAGAGGGGAAGGATGTCACGTCTTATTTATTTTGCCTATTTAAATATTGTTTAAATTGAATGATTAGGAAAGATAACTGAATATGATAATTATCTTTTGAATTTTAATTTAGATGACTAGTAATGATTATCATTTTTAAATTTATATTATATGTCAATTTGATGATGACTAATTCTTGTTTTTGTTTTATGAGTGTGATAGGAACTAATGACGCTCTCTCAGGTTGGAGAGAGAGTATCATTGGGGAGAAGGTTCTAGCCATTTGAAAGTGACAAATCATGAAGGAATCTATCACACACTCACCTAGGTGCATTAGCTAAGGTTGCATTGTGTATGTGTATGCATCTCTATTTATGCATGTCTCTGTATGTCTATGCATGTGACAAACTATGTATTACATTTTTTATTGACTTTGATTTTGAGAAATAAATTATCAATGTTTTAGCATGTTGTTTCATTAGAAGGGTTTCAGAGAAAACTTTTTTTCTAGGTTTGGGCAATTTTTAATACTTATTATGATTATTGCATTTAATCTTAGTGAATATATGAGATATCAATCTCATCTTAAACATTTGATCATCTTTGTTTCTTCTTGTACTTCCAAAACCCTAAATTGTGATAAAGAGCTTTGTCTCTTTAAAGGAATTGTGATCATGATAAATTAATGGTAGCATGATATTCTAATCCAATGTAGGATGATAGGTATATATACCTATATCACCATTCCTGAAGAGTTGAATATATCTATATTTAGGCATGCATTAAGCTTGGATTACCATAGTTAATTCAAGCATTCTCTTGGCTTGTTGGGCACTCGAAGTAATTTCATTTTCCTTTCTTTACATGTGGTTTGGTATGTGAAGTATTAGAAACTTTGTTGATGGCATTCAATTTCAATGAGCTTATTTTTTTTACTTTGGAGGAAAACTATTATTTTATGTATTTAAATGTATTGTGGATATTTTCCTATATGTTATTTGAAGTGGTTGCAAGAGTTTGATTTATGACTATGGGGTTTTCTAAGTGGTCATATCACTACATGGATTTCCACACAAAGCCTAACTATGTGCAATTGGGTATGAATATATAGAAACCTTATAATCCCAACCACCATGATAGTTGCTTTAAAAGTCATACTTTATGCCTTATGCTAAGTGTTTTTTTATTTCTAAAGATCCTAAACAATAAAGTCCTAACAACATGCTAAATTGTTAACTATGCCTAAGAGCACCCAAACACTTAACAACATTATTAGATATATGTTACTATATCTAATATGTTTAATATATCTAACTTCCCCTTAATGAATAAATCAATTCCAAGGAATTAGATTTATGCATTGCATTGACTATCGGAAGCCTAATCTTAGATTTTGGGTAGAGGGTGTTAGCAATGGTTGTGTGATTTGGCTTTACGCCTGTCAATTTTTTTCTTGAAAATTTCAAAAGCCCTTTCAACAATTCCATTATGTGCATATCCCAAAAATTGTTGCATTCCATGAGATGACACCTACCAAACAGATACACGTGCCTTGCCATTGCTTCGTGTTCTGCATACAAGTCTAGTAGAGAATTTTGAACTTGGAGGGGGAAATATGAAAAAAAACTCGCTTCCATTATTTTTGATGGATGTCTGTACCTGGTTCCAAGCATGGACTTTTGGCACAGACCAGGAGAATGCTGGAAAAGGTTGTGGAATCTGGTTTTACACCTGCCAAGTCACATTTACTTAAAATTTGGAAGGACTTTTAATAAAGCATTTTGGGAAAGATATCATGCAGTCATGTCATTCTATGAGATGACATTTTTCTTTTAGGCAATTTGAGAAATAGTCAATGTGCCTAGTATATGCTTCCACATTTTGCACGCATGGCTACCAGGCACTTACAACTACATCATCTGAGGAAATTTCTCTATCCTCTACGCTTTTCTCAATAGATCTATTGGGTGAATATCCTATGATTTTGCATTCTAGAAGATGATGACTCTTTGGGCACTCTGTCAACCAGTTCGTGTGCCTTCTTTGTATGTGTTTCTATCTGATATTCCATGGATCATTTTCATATAGAATCTTCATAATATAATTTTTAATAAAAAAATTACCGAGTTTAGGGGTCCATGATTCCAAGAATGTCTTTCATTTGTTGGATGAATGCCCTGATTTCAAGAATGATTCAGATTTTAGGTGAACACACTGTTTTTAAGAGATAGTTTGCATACTTCATTAATTGTCCCTTCCAAACTTTATAATATCAAATCTCTTTTCTAGATAAAGAAGTCTAAAAGCTAACTTAAACAATCAATTTCCTAATCAAATATCAAGTACTCTCATAATTGAAACTGGCAAAGGTTGATGAGATAGGGTTAAACAATATCTGAAGCTTAGAAGATTTGGTAGTTATTGTAGCTTCCTAGAATCCTACAATGTTGATAAAAAGTTTTATTAGATTATATTGGAAGTATAGGAAAACAATTCAAGTTTCATTTTCACAAGTTTGAAATATATCTTCCCATTTTCACTAAGCATGTAGTGAAACTTGTGAGTACTCGGTCACTTGGGAAAGAGTATTGAGGTGTTGATGTAAACATAACTTTGGGAGCCTTGTGTTTTTGAGACATGTTAATAACTTCTAATGCACAATAGACTAGAACATACCCAATTCAACTATCCATGAGCATGTAAGGACACATTGTAAAAGTAAGTGGGGCATAGATAGTACCCTATAGAGCATGTAAAGGACTATCGAGATGTCTATCTTTCCCAAGTCAATGATTTCTCACAAATGACTATGTTTAATTTCCTAGCTTGTTTTGGGACCCTGACATTCTTTAGAAATTTTATTGCTCTTTTTTTTTTTAATCTAATTAAACTCTTATAAAATGGTCAACCTAAAACAATGTTGATTATGCAGTTTATCTTTTTTTTTTGGATAGTAACTTAGGAATGAAATCTTGTGTTTACTTGTATACGATATCAGTAGAGATCAAATAAGGTCAATGATAGTTAACCTTTTGAAATTTGGATTCATTATATGGTAAGATTTATTGATATCTCAATTTGATTAATATTTTGTGGTGAGAACAGTAGAGAAATATATGAACTCTTTTAGTAAATTCGCCACCTTTAATGACTTCATTAATCAATGTCTTAATATTTTGAATGTATAGAATGATCTCGAATGGGCTTGAGATTAATAGTCCCTATTGATCTCATTAGTGAATTGATTGATAACCTTTCATTCATAAGTTGCACTTGATTGGTTTTGTAACTTAGGTTGATGCATAAAACTTCCTTTTTCTTTAGATTAGATCTTATTTAGAAACCAATGTCAACTTTTGACATTTAAATTATTAAATATCCTTGAACCCAAGACCATTTAAATTGTTAAGTAGAGTCTTTATACTATAAAATTCCTAGGTGATTACCTAAGTGGAATTGATGTTATCAGAATGATAGGATGACGTTCTCTATTGAGACAACTTAGAAGGTTGTGTAAGACCTAGAAAGATGCCGGTGACATGTATAAATTAATTGACACTATTCGTATGGACTTAGCATGTTAGCTATTATTTGCTTAGAGAGTAAAGCATCTAAGTGGTATGGTACATATTGTTTTCTTTATGTGTTGAACTAGTAATTGTTATGGGGAAAATTGGATAATATTAAAATGAATCATAAACCCAATAACTCAATGGAATATGCAAATAACAAGATAGAAAAATAAAAGAGAAATGTACTTACAAACTTGTTACTTCATGGCTTCCATTGTTCGCCTAGTCTCAATCGATCTTTGTGATGAATGTAGCCCTCAGGAAGCTTGCTTCCTTGCTTTGTTTCCTCAAGATGACGATGGAGAAATGACTAGGATATTTATTGTATCGAAGATGAGCTTAAATACAATGTAGGATGAATCATGAATAATGTGAGAATGGGGGTGCCAAAGGTGCGCTATGGATTCTGCGGAGTAATCTTATTTGAAAGCTTCTTGATTATGAAATGGAAGAATAGAGGGGTATTTATAGACTTGTGTGAGAGAAGATCAACGGTGTAGAAGAAATAAGAAGATCAATGGTAGAGGATGTTTGAAAGAACGTGCACGAATAGAAAGAAGACACGTGTCATTCAAAAAGTTGCTTTGTTTGAGTTAACTACTTTCTTGATGAGGATGAGCTTTGATTTCCTAAATTAGAATATATTTTTCTAATTTAAGAGTTTGTTTATAAAAACAAGGTTGCTTTAAATCAGTTAACTTAGCTTTTGCTTTTGCATGACAAGGAAGATTTACTCTTAGAAGATTTGGAAGATTTTTTTAGAAGATAAGAAAGCGAATTAAATAAATAAACTTATTTAATTGTTTGTGCAAGATTTAGAGGAATAAATAAAATATTTGATTATATTTCATTTTTGGAGACTGAGATTTTATTTAAATAGATTTGCATTTTATTTAAATTTGGGAGAATGAATGATTTAATTAAATAATTAAAATTATTTAATTGTTTAGATGAATAAAGTTGATATTGATGAAATTAATTAAATAAATGTAATTTATTCAATTAATGGGAGGAAAATGAATCAAATAAATAAATTGATTTATTTATTGATAGAGGAATATTAAGATGAAATAAATATTTAAAATATTTATTTAGATAGAGTCATGTCACTTTTAGGTGTATATATTTTGCCCCTCTTTGATGCAATGTGTTTTATCACATTGTTTCAAAGAATAAGAATCTTTGACAATGATACATGCCCCAGTTTGTCTCTGGTATAAGTTTAACGACAGGATGCCCCCTCGGGAGATTGGACAAGAAGAAGGTAGAAGGTGTGAGACGGGCAATCTCACGAAGAAGAAGGTGAAAAATAGGTTAGATTGAAGAAAACAGGACACGGTTTGGAGACACAGGGAGAAACATGCATGGGAAGTAGTCACAGTTGTCACATAGCCAACTATGGTTCACTTGCTATATATAGGAGCTAGGTCCACAAGTCCCATTCATTTGCACACTTGTCTTTAGTTGATTTGTCCTTGAGAGCTTAAGAGAGCAGAGGAGCTAGAGTAGTTGACATAGATATGGATATTTCGCGCGAGGAGCACCACTTTGAGTGAGTTCAACGGTTCAATCGGCCACCCAAGGCAGGATCACCGGTATGTAGTTTGACAAAACTCGCTTAAAGTCATTTATTAGGGCAATAAATGCTAGGGAAAACTAGTTAGGATAGATGCGCCGAACTGCAGTTCAGCGCATATGTGCCCCGAAATGGCGCATATGCTGGGAAACCCCACATTTGAGTGATCTTTCGGCGCATATGATGAATTTGCGCATATAGAATAGGAATCGGCGCATCCACTGCGGAATTGCACATGTGACACAAAAAGCGGCGCATATGCCAGAACAACGCATATACATCAAGGAACGGCTCATTCATTGTGAAGCGGCGCATCTGCTATGATTCGGTGCATTGGCCACCTAGTTCAGCACCTTTGCACTAGGATAGTCAGCTAACTTAACAAAATTAACCCAATTGGCACCTTGATCGATGCGTTAATTGATAAGTGATCTCTGAGATTGCTGGGAATCTAGTCAAGAGATGATATGATGTTTTGATCAATTTTGATATGTTAAGTCAGTGATAGGATAGTTTGATTGCTTTGAGTAGGTTTGTTTGGATATGGGTTTTTACTTGACGCTATGCTTTGCTTGGTTGCAGGAGGACATTCACGATATTCTGATGTCACCAGAGCAGTTCCCTTTACCTCTGTTGTAGCGGTATATGCTTACGGAGATGGACTGCGAGGCTCTTGGTGCTATGGGTCTGGATTATGTTTGTTTCATGTTTGAGGTTCGTGCGAACCTCAGTCTGTTGACTGCGGCGATGGAGCGATTCCACAGTGAGGACGGGACTTTCCATCTACCGACCAGGAGATGGCGATCACTATGGAGGACGTTTACAAGATTCTACATCTTCATATTCAGGGAGAGTTGGTAGAGTACAATCCGCAGTGCGATGTAGGATTGGCAGAGTGCAGACATCTTTTTGATGACCCAAAGCTTGATGAGCAGGTGATTTCATGGCAGGACATACATGACTGTATGACTACTTCCCGGGGATAGTGGTAGGATTGATCAACGGTGTAGTATGCCCCGATAGGAGATCACATGGTTCCTGATTGGCTGGGGAGGGTGATGGAGAGGATGATTACTGACGGGACTTGATACGCATGGAGTGTGTGGGTGCTTGCACACTTGTACATGGATATGCACCAGGTTATGTACCACAGAGGGGCCAACTTGTCAGTAGGTGTGTCTCTTTTGCAGTTTTGGTTGTGGGAGCACATAGCGATCACACGACCAATCTGTGTTTTCATGAGACAGCGGGGAGAGCCATACAGTTATGGTTACGCAGGAGTTATTTCCTAGCACAAGCTGGGAAAGCTCAAGTACTGGAGACACGCGCTAGATAATGTAGATGCAGTTATCTGGCACCCATACCTAGACTGCGAGGTATGGGAGGATGAGGACGATGAGCTACCATACTATTTCCAGACTCTGTGGCTCATTGGTAGGATGCGGTACATACTAGAGCGTCAGATTGTCAGCAGAGTATAGGGTAGGCTGCAGGGGCAGGCTCGATTTGTGAGGACCCATGCAGAGAGGCTGATGTGGGGTCCAGTGGCATCTTATGAGGAGGCACTAGCAGACTTTTGGCAGATCCCTTATGGAGAGAGATAGTAGATGCGGGGATGACTCTAGATTATGAGGAGTGGTTTGCTACTCATCCATTTCCTAGATATTCAGGACCTGGAGAGCTAGTTCCTCTCATAGACGAGGAGGATTTAGATGACAAGGATGGGGCTAGCAGGAGGAGGAGGAGGAGGAGATAGAGGAGGGGTGGAGGGGGTCAGGGAGAGCGAGATGATGTCAGGGATGGAGGAGGAGGAGAAGGAGATGGAGGCAGACTGAGACAAAGGAGGAGGTCTAGGGAGGGACCTTCAGAACAATAGCATGTTGCGCAGCCGCAAGTTGTAGGGCAGGTACAGGTGCAGGCACAACAGGTGGTACAACAACAGGTTACATAGGTATAGGGTGAGCTTTCCAAAGCGCAGGTTTAGACACAGTACTACAAAGGACTATATCATGGGGTAGTGCTAGTAGACCAGCGCACACCTAGCTATAGGAGCCAGTCTGTGGCTTCACAGAGGGTAGGTGGATCCCAATCTGGAGCATCAGTGAGAGGCCCCCAGCAGTTAGGGGGTGACAAAGGAGAGGGCAGTGTAGGAAGCAATACTCCATGGCAGCAGTGCTAGCCGGTTCTTGACATTTGTACCAATTTTTGGCTTTATGTATACACATTTTTGATGGCTCAGATAGCTTGATATGTATATATTTGTATTATTTTTCCCTGAGACATGTATCATTATCCTTTTGTACTTTGTATATATTTGATGACATGACTCCGAGAGATGGACATATATTTTGATATATTGTACATTGGACATGTTTTATGCTTATATGATGATGCAGCTATTGATGTTCTACATGCACTTGTTCTATGTTTATATGCCATGAATGCAATCTATCTTATGATGTTTTCATATGTTATGCATACTTTGATTATGTTTATATGATGTTAGTGCAGTCTTAGATGGATTATGATGATCTTATATGCAAATGCAAATGTGAATGTTGTCGATATGATTATGCAGCTTGCAAGATGATCTATATGTACTTGTCTATGTTTTGATTTTGTTGTTGATATGATGTACTGATGAGAATGTATATGGATGACTTGATGCACTTATTATGTACGTAACTGATTTAATCATGTGAATAACTATCTCATGTGATATGATATGCAATTTATGCTATGTTTTTGGTATGTCCAAATGTACTCAATCGACATAGAGATGACATAGTGATAGGTGGATGGAAATGAATGAAAGGATCACAGGCTTTCATTTGTAAACATTGATAATTTGGAGGATTTGCTTATTGCATGGATGATATGAATTTCTAGATATGAAATGGATGCAGATAATTTGTCATCATTAGAGCGCAAGTACTTTGCTTTCATCATTGGGCATTTTTTTTTGTTTTTTTTCTCTTTTTGAAATGTTGTAAGAAAATACAAGCATCTAGGTATAATTAAATCAAGGTGACCCAAGTATTCCTTACATGGATTTTGATATAGAAATTTGATACAAGCATCTAGTCAAACTTGAATCTAGATGACCTAAGTACCTCTTGTTGGCAAGAGACACTATATGGATTCATGGTTGTTGTCATTGATGGCAACAAAGGTCATCCCACATATCCGCAAGTCATAATGTGTCTCTACCGGAAGTCAGAATAAAGACTGTTGTGGTCCGGTGAACAAGAACAGAGCATGTGGCAAGGTCCGACAGATTGATCCGGATCTCTTAGAGGAAGTGTCTTGGTGCAGTGCGGATTTGGGGAAGTCAAGAGGACTACCTTGAGTGGTATATTCCAAGGATTTAGCCTCCGGTGATGGACAAAGAAAAAGATATGAATAAGTTGAGTACCGGATTCCTGAGAGATAGTGAAAACAGAGGAAGAACTGACTGACAGAGTATCAGACTACTTTCCGGATGTGTTACTGTTGATGATAAAGGTTGTGAAGGCATGAATCATGTTTGGCCGACATGATTAATGATATCTACTAGTATATGCTTGATCCGCATTGCTTGGTGAGCAAGGATTCAGCCGACAGAACAAAGTTTGTAAGAAACTAGACTGTTCCGGATGCCGACTAGAAAGATGATGAAATTACTTGTGCGGATATATATAGAGGATGGATTTAGTTGTGAAGTGTGTGTATCAAGTAATATATATACGAATAAGTCCAGAACAGAGCAGAAATAGCAAGAAAGATCCGGTATGTGAAAGGATAGCAGAATAAAGAACAGAGGAAAGATGAAGTGCAGCAGATCAGTGTACTGAGCTTAACCGGAACTGAACTCCAGCATATGCAGATGCTTCCAATCAGTTCAAGACTGTGATTCTTATCACTTTGTAGACAGTGTGTCTTCTTGTAGGCAGTGGGCCTCTTGTGAGCAGTGTGCTCGGGCAGTGAGCCCTAATTGGCAAGTGCCATTTTGTAATTTCCTATTCTTCTAACAGAGAATAATTTTTGGGTTAATCACCCCGTGGTTTTCTCCCTTAACAGGGTTTCCACATCAAAAATACTGTGTCATGTGTTTCTTATTTCATGGTAATGTTTTTGTGTTTAATTCAATGCTGCATTAATTAATAAGAAAGTTCAAAAAGGGAAATAATTAGGATAACTGATTCACCCCCCCTCTCAGTTATCAACAATTGGTATCAGAGCTAAGTTCCTCCTAATAGAGCCTAACAGCTTGAGGAAGATCTGGGAACTCAAATGGATGCATATGGTTTAAGGGAGCAACTCAAGACTGCCCTTGAGGATCTTGAACAGTCAAATTCTGAAGTCAATGAATTAAAAGAAAGACTTAAACAGGTTGATGAATTCATGAGAGAATTAAAAGACAAATTAAGTCTCTCTATGAAAAAGAGAAAGGAGCTGCTCCAACAATTGGCAAGACAAAGTGAAGAAAGCAATACAAATGAAGAATTGACTGAGCAAACCAAGTTATGTGAAAAGTTATCAAAAGAAGTCATTATGTTAAGACATGAAATGGAATCAGGAACTATAAAGTTTACTCAAGAGATTGAAGAAAAAAGAAAGGCTGAAGACAATCTAAGACAATCTCTTAAAGAAAAATCAGAAGAATGCCACCAGATGGACAGGATTATCAGACATCTTGAATCTGATCTTGAAGATGCCAAAGATAATGAAGAAAAACTTGAGGATCAAATTGCCTCTCTCAAAAGAGACCTTCAAACAGCAAATGAATATAAAGAGAAATTCAAGATAAGTTCTGCTCAACTTGAAGTTCTTCTTGGAAGTCAAAAGAGGACAGATGACAAGTATGGTTTGGGATATGAGAAAGGAGAAAGCTCCGGATCCGGTCAGAAGAATCTTGGATCAGAAAATCCAAGGAGCAGGCCTAGAAGACCTCCGGTAAGACAGCCAAATGCTCAAAGATATCCATCCTTCAATGGATACTGCCACAGCTGCAACCACTTTGGTCACAAAGCTAATCAGTGCAGAATGAGAATGAATCAGATTAATTCATCCTTCTCCGGACAGTGCTTCAACTGCAAAAGGTATGGACACAAATCCCATGAATGTAGAATTATGCAAGTAAACAAATCATTCAAAGGTAGATGCTTTACATGCAATAGAGTAGGTCATATGGCTAATCAATGCAGATCAAGAGGATATCAGTCAAATATGCAAAGAAATGTTATTTGCCAAATCTGCAATAGGTCCGGACATAATGCTAAAGTCTGCAGAAACAAGAATCAGGACAAAAGAGGTCCGGTGTATAATCAGAATCAAGACAAGGGTAAACAAAAGATGAATGCGGATGAAGTTAGGAATCAGATGAGCAAGATTTGGGTGAAGAAAAGTTCAGAGAATGTAGAGGTTGGATCCGCACCAGACTCTGGTGCTGATATTTCTTCCAGAAATTAAAAAGTGAGCTCAGGCTCAGGGGGAGACTCAAAGAAAATCCTGTTCCCCCAGCCAAACAAGTGGTGCCGGATGTGGCACAGGATGCGGATTAAAGGGTTTGCAGATATGAGTCTTGAGATGCTTCAGTCAAGTTTTCAGAGGTCCGCATGGAGTTATGAAGAAGCTGTGATCGATCAAGTAAGACCTGTTCAGGGAGATGCTCCGGTATGACAAAGGATTACAAAAAGGTCTGGAGAGATCCGGAAGTGCACTATCTTGTTCTGCGAATTGGACAGAGTGTTTGGGATGTTCTTGTAATATGTTACCTCGATTTATTCATGATTGAAAGATCCGGATGATATTCACAGATCAGGACTAATCCGGGATACTCCAAGTTATCCAGACAAGGCAAACCGGAATGATGTAGGTGAAGCATTTATTGCAGATAGATATTAGGGTTCGCGGAGCAATTTAATGGATTTCTCAAAAGTCATTTGCTCATTCTGCACTCAAGAAGAAGCGAAAAGTGGAGCTCTGCAACAAAGATTCATCAAGCACACCAAGGATCTCCTGCCGAAGTCATTGCATAAAGAAATCAATCCAACCACTCCGTGCAAACCGAAGGCGCATAAGGTATTCTCTGTTTTTCATTATCTCACTGCAAATCTTTGAAGAATGGCTACTCCAAATATAGTTAAGATCTCTGATAGACCTCGCCCCACATTCAAGAAACATCCTTACAAATCATTGGAGGTAGATCCACTAGGAGCCTTCTCTAGTGTTCCTCATGGTGTATTGCATACGGAAGATATTAGGGTTTACATCCATGCGAATCTTGAAGACTTTGGAGAATCAAAACTGATGGATATCTATCACAAACAATTGATAGATGACTCCTTTGAGATCAAACCTCAGTATAAAGCCATCCAGGACAAACACTTTGCACAGTGCATTCATTTCCCTTGTTTTGAAGAAGATGAATGGGTCCGGTATGTACTAAGTAGAGTACATGACAACTTCCTATGGTTGAACAAGCCCTTCAAAATCACCAAGGATGCAATTAGGGCTGTAACCGGTCTGCACTCATCCGGTGGACTACCTGTTCTCAAATCTGTCAAAAATCAGACAGTCAGTGATGCAACCGGATCCAAGTTTGACAAGAGAGCTATGACAGTTGATGACATCACTGAACCGGATGTCAAATTTGCAGCTATGATAATTGGTTACAAAATCTATCACTCCAGAAGGGAAAATTCAGTACCGGGAACTGCAATCTACACAGCTTATCAGATGTTAAAGGAGAATGCAGACTATGACTTGTGTGAGCTTCTAGTAAACCAACTCTTTGAAAATCTGCAGAAGATTAAGAAGGACAAGAAAAACTCCTTCAAGTATGGCAATCTGATCCTTTGTCTCTTCTTTTACTACATGAATGAGCTTCCCGGATCCAGTGGATGGATATGGCAGAATGACAAACCGGTTGCCATCCAAATCAGAGACTATTTGCATGGACTTGGGGATGCAAAAGCAAGAAATACAGCTCTATGGGGTTACTTCAAGAACTTCCAAAGCATGATGCATGCAAGAGAAAGAATACCCCAATCCCTTGTTGAAAAGTACAAAGACACAGTATGCTTCATGGTAGAAACAGATCAGTGTCTGATGGAGGCAGTGGAGCCAAGGACTGTCTGGATCATGCCCATGGGGTATGAAGTGGATGAACAGATAGTAGAGCTGCATGTTCAACACATGCTAAGCCAGCCCAAAGATCCTAAGGCAGAAAGGTTTGGAACCTTTGAGGAACTGAGTGTAAAGTTACATGTAGAACTCAGGGAACTGGAGATAAAGAGGAAGGTAAGAAAAGAAGTTGAGCATATTGCTCAAGGCCTAGGCATCTCAAAAGAGGCACTTGATGCCAGCCGGGAAAAGAGGAGGAAGGCTGAGGAAGAAGAGAAAAGTAAAGAAAGTGTTCCGGTTGAAACTCCCACCCGGACCAGATCATCAAAAAGATCTGCACCTCCCACAACCAAAAGTTCAAAACCGGAAGTCCAGGCATCCGGTAAAAGATCCAAGACAAAAGCCACAAGGGCTTATGAAAGCCAAAAGGATGAAGAGGAAACAGAGTCAGATGAGGGAGTAAAAGAAGTAAAGAAGCAGAAGAAGAAAGGATCCGGTAAACCCTCCACAGGCCAAGACAAGGATGAAATGGCAGAGGTATCTGTTGAAAAGCCCACTCTGTCTCTAGAGAGTGTAATCAAGTCAGTCACGGTAGATGGAAACCTTCAACCAATGACTGAATTTTATGATGACTACAATGAGGCTGACCAAAAGGTTCTGCAGGAAGCCACAGTCAAATATCTGAACATATACAATAAGGCCTTCATTGAGATCATATCTCTTATTCCTAAAAGCCTAGAAAAGGAATTAGAAATAAGAAAGAATAATGCTCATGCTAAAGATCTTGAGATCCGGGAGCAGATAGCTATTCAGCTATATCCTCAAATTGATCCCAAGACAATGAACATTATCTTCAAAGACTGCAAAGATGAGTTCAGAAGTAAAGCCAGGATGAATCAACTCATGCTTGGTGAGACTGACAAAGTGGCCCAAGAGACAGAAGAGATCCTCCGGAAGGCCTTCAAAAGGTTCAATCTTTCTGTTGTAGAGGACTTAGGTGCAGAAACAGCTGCGGATTTAGAACCATCTGTTCCGGAAGAAGTGGGCCCTGAACAGACAAACATCTCTCCTCCGGTTTCCCCTACAGTCTCCGGATCCAAAGAAGAAGAGAAATTACAGGAGAAGGAAGCAGGGGTGAAAGATAAAGAGGTTGACAGTTCCCAGACTGCAGAAGAAAAGAAACATCTGTCTCCGGCAAGAGACACTGCACAAACTGTTCAACAATTTTTTAGCAAAGCCACTATAGAAATTGATGAACCGGACCTACTCAAAGGACCATTAGATTTTGACTCTTTGTCACCGGTGCAAACAATGAAAATAGCCTCATTTGCAAATGAGAAAGTCAAAGAGAAGCTGCTGAAATCTCACATGGAAGACTGTGAGCTTATGGAGGTAGCATCTGGAGTGCTAGAAAAGATCATGCCATCCTTTCAAAAGGATCCCACAGCCTCCTCTTCCGGTAATCTCAAAACCTTAGTCAGCAGTGTTAGTACACATTTTGAATCTCTAGAAAAATCTGCTGAAGAAAAGGTCCGGAAGGAATTTTTGGATAAGAGATTTTCAGAAATATTAGAATTAATCTCTAAAGATAGGAAGATTGTGAGTATTAGAATAAAGAGCTTAGAGAATGCTCTTAAGGATGGCGGTGACATTTACAAATTTTGTATATCCTGGCCAAAGGCAACAGCAGCAATTGATAAGAAAATAAAAGAAGAACAGGACAAGCTACAAAGCTTATCTCAAAGTTTTGATCCTCTCTCTTCCTCCATAATAAATCAAGAATGTCAGACTATTGCAGTCTTGAATGAAATAAAGAATCTTGAGAAGGAAAGGAAGAATATCACCAACCGGATGGGAGAACTTAGAAGGATTATAATCCCTAAGTTGGAAACTATGCATGAGGCCATCAGTGATGCTCAGACCACCGCCCAAACAAAAGATCCGACAGATCTCAAGCGGGCAGAAGCTTTTGCATTTTTGTTGAGTGGTCACATTTCAATTTTGGATAGAATGAAGCAAAGTTGGGCTACTGAAATGATCCAATTGTAGACATCCTTTGCAGACATTCTTCAGTATATGTGAGTATGTAAATATGCGGCTATGTATAGAAAATTTTTGAAAATTTTGGTGTGCGGACCCTACCCTTTGCCATTGATGTCAAAGGGGGAGTAAGGAGCAGTGAAAAATGAGGAATCCAACAAAGGGGGAGTTCTGGAAATTGTATATAAAGACAGAGCATCAGCAAAGGGGGAGCATAGTGTAAACACTTAGTCATTTTTCACTAAGTGTTGCCATCAATGCCAAAGGGGGAGATTGTTGGCAAGAGACACTATATGGATTCATGGTTGTTGTCATTGATGGCAACAAAGGTCATCCCACATATCCGCAAGTCATAATGTGTCTCTACCGGAAGTCAGAATAAAGACTGTTGTGGTCTGGTGAACAAGAACAGAGCATGTGGCAAGGTCCGACAGATTGATCCGGATCTCTCAGAGGAAGTGTCTTGGTGCAGTGCGGATTTGGGGAAGTCAAGAGGACTACCTTGAGTGGTATATTCCAAGGATTTAGCCTCCGGTGATGGACAAAGAAAAAGATATGAATAAGTTGAGTACCGGATTCCTGAGAGACAGTGAAAACAGAGGAAGAACTGACTGACAGAGTATCAGACTACTTTCCGGATGTGTTACTGTTGATGATAAAGGTTGTGAAGGCATGAATCATGTTTGGCCGACATGATTAATGATATCTACTAGTATATGCTTGATCCGCATTGCTTGGTGAGCAAGGATTCAGCCGACAGAACAAAGTTTGTAAGAAACTAGACTGTTCCGGATGCCGACTAGAAAGATGATGAAATTACTTGTGCGGATATATATAGAGGATGGATTTAGTTGTGAAGTGTGTGTATCAAGTAATATATATACGAATAAGTCCAGAACAGAGCAGAAATAGCAAGAAAGATCTGGTATGTGAAAGGATAGCAGAATAAAGAACAGAGGAAAGATGAAGTGCAGCAGATCAGTGTACTGAGCCTAACCGGAACTGAACTCCAGCATATGCAGATGCTTCCAATCAGTTCAAGACTGTGATTCTTATCACTTTGTAGACAGTGTGTCTTCTTGTAGGCAATGGGCCTCTTGTGAGTAGTGTGCTCGGGCAGTGAGCCCTAATTGGCAAGTGCCATTTTGTAATTTCCTATTCTTCTAACAGAGAATAATTTTTGGGTTAATCACCCCGTGGTTTTCTCCCTTAACAGGGTTTCCACGTCAAAAATACTGTGTCATGTGTTTCTTATTTCATGGTAATGTTTTTGTGTTTAATTCAATGCTGCATTAATTAATAAGAAAGTTCAAAAAGGGAAATAATTAGGATAACTGATTCACCCCCCCCCTCTCAGTTATCAACACCTCTTGCGTTTCAACAGACAAGGATTGCCCCCTTTCATGTTTCAGACCTCCAAAGTCCTCGATGATCTTTTGCTGATCATGTCGTTAGGCAAAAGTCATCACATTACTAAAGTTTGATCCACAAACAGCAGACAAAGAAAATGATTATGCCCCCATCATGGCTTCTCTAGTTTTTGGCATCCTTGAGTAGCATAGAAAGACATAAAGACAAAAATTCAAGACCTTGTAAGTTAACCGGTTCATAAAACATAAAACATTCTTGCATTAGATGTGTCTTCTTGCCATAATTGATATAGAATCAGTTTGAGTGTTTTCGTATATGGTTTTGCTTTGCTTTGGACAGGTTGATGTTTTGTGCCAAGATTTTTGTTTTGGGAAGCTTGCTTTGCTGCGTGCGCTTGTCTAGTGAAAGTTATCACAATCCTTATTAGTATCCTTTTAGAACACGTGGCATTCAAGAATCCAAATCTGCAACAAGGTCAAGGAGTTGCCCCCAGTTTAGACAAAGGATCGACTTATTATGGGTGACCTGACAAACAAATATGGAGAGACGGACCCTAAGGGACTGAACTAGTGCCTCAGGGGCTTATTGCTAAATGGCCTTGGCTACATGACGACACAGAGGCAACATAGTTTGGGGTGAACTTGATGGACCTAGGACCTAGGTGATGGCAAAGATGCAGAATTGGTATGGATAGCAGGGTAGACGACACTTGATGGAATGGATAGGAAAGAAGTAGAGCGGAGCCTTGAGGGCGTATTGAGGATGGCCTTGCCTACGTGATAACTCAGAGGCGACATAGTTTGACAATAGTTCAATGGATCGGTTCAAGACAAACGATTTGATGGACACAAGAGAAATGAGGTCACAACAGATGGGGGAAGCAGTTTGTCGTAGATAGCACCAATTTTACCAGGTTTTCACCACTGGCTTTTATTTTCACAATAGCTAAAAATACGCATGACACCTGTTTGCCAGGTTTTCATCACGGTATCTATCCCAGGCGCCTGTTTGCCAGGTTTTTACCAGAGGATGATTTTTTTCACTTTTTCAAATTTTTTGTTATTTTTGGACTCCCTTGCATTGGGGTTTAGGTATAGAACTTGCAAAGATGCATGTTGTTGATAGGATCATCAAACAGTTCACCTTCAGATGTAGCTAATTAGCTCCTGACCCATAGGCTGCAACAATGACATAGGGACCCAGCCAGTTGGGTTCGAACTTGCCTTTCTTCTCTCGATCTTGCTGATTTCTGGGATTTTCTCTGAGGAATAGGTCACCAACTTGGAATACTCGGGGCTTTACCTTGTGGTTGTAACTTTTGGACATTCGTTGTTGATAAGTTTTGAGATGGTTAAAGGCATGTTGCCTTCTCTCCTCGAGCAACTCTAACTCTTGAAGTCTGGACACTCTGTACTCTTCATCAGATATGAGACCATTTAATGAAACTCGTAAGGATGGGATCTCAACTTCAATGGGAAAGATGGCTTCAGATCTGTAGACCAGGAGTATGGCATTGCACCTTTGGGTGTGCAGATACTTGTATGATAGGTCCACAACACTGGATTTAATTAGATATGCCAATCACGGCCGACATCATTGACAGTCTTTTTCAGGATTTTCAAGATAATTTTATTTGATGCCTCTGCATAGCCATTGCCTTGGGGGTAGTAGGGGGTAGAAAAGTGGTGCTAGATATGGAATTTGTCACATAGTTCCCTAACATCATGATTTTTGAATGGTCGTCCATTATTCGTGATAATGGACGAAGGGATACCATAGCGACAAATGATATAGTTCAAGATAAAGGAGGTAATTTGCTTGCCTGTGATATTAGCTAAGGGCACGGCTTCAATCCACTTCGTAAAGTACTCGATGGTGATGATTATGAATTTATGGCCGCTGGATGAAGGACGATGGATCTTGCCCACTAAGTCGAGTCCCCACTGATAGAGAGGCCAAGGAGTCGTTAATGGCTGTAGCTCCTGTGCTAGTGCATGTATCAAGTTCCAATTGGATTTGGCACTTCTTGCACTTCTTTACAAAATGATAGGAATCTTGTTCCATGGTTGGCCAGTAGTATCCCATGCGTATGAGTTTCTTGGATAGGGTAGGGCCACTAGAGTGGGTCCCGCATATACCGTCATGCAGTTCATTCAGGGCGATTTGATATTCCTCAATATCAAGACACCTAAGCAGAGTACCATCGAGACCTCTGCGATATAGGATATTGGCGACAATGGCATACCGGGATGTCTAACGAATGAAGGTTCATTTTTGGTTGCGAGAGAGATCAGGTGGGAGGGTATTCTCTTTAAGATAGGCAAATATTTTTCCATAGAGGGGGGAATCAGTTCCGACAATGTGGCAAATGATATGGGATTCAGTGGTGTCATATGCAGGATGGGACACTAGCTCTACCAAGAACTCATAACATGATTGATTATTTGGAATATCAAGGATAGATGCAATCATGGCCATGGCGTCTGCAGCTTTGTTCTCAATCCTTGGTATTTGCTCAAAAGAGATCTCGACAAAGTATTCCTTGAAATCATCTGCCATTCATTTGTAAGGGATTAATTTCTCATCCTTTGTCTGGTAGTCATCATTTACTTGATTTATGACCAGCTGTGATTCACCATACACCTGAAGTTCTTTGATATTCCATTCAACTGCTAGCTTGATGCCAATGACCAGGGCTTCATATTCTGCCACGTTGTTAGTGCAGGGAAAGAGTAATCTGTATGATTTAGGAATGATGTCGCCACTAGGGGTGATCAACAAGATACCTTCTCCCAACCCATGCTGAGTGTATGAGCCATCAAAGTACATTTTCCAGGTTGTTGTGGTTATGTGAAAGATAGATTCATCTAGAAATTTGAAGCTCAAAGGGATATCATATGTTAGAGGTACATCTGCCAATTGATCTACAAGTACTTGGCCTTTTATTGCCCTCCTATCTACACATTCGATGTCGAACTTGCTGAGAAGCACGACCCATTTGGACAATCTACCTATAAGGGCATCTTTGTTGAGTAAATACTTGAGTGGATCAATCTTTGCTACTAGTTTGATAGAATGTGACAACATGTAATGTCTCCACTTTTGTGAAGCGAAGACCACATCGAGGCATGCTCTTTCAATTGGCGTGTATTGTAGTTCATACCCAACAAGTGTTTGGCTGATATAGTAAATCGCTTGTTCTTTCCCTTCATAATTTTGCTGTGCAAGGAGAGCTCCCAGAGCTGTTGGTGTGGCCGAGATATATAGTAGCAGAGGTTTACCCTGAATCGGTGGCATCAATACAGGTGGTTTCATGAGATACTCTTTTAACTGCTGAAATGCCCATTCACATGAATCATTCCATTTGAAAGGGACATTCTTATGTAGGAGGTGGGAAAATGGGTGGCACTTGTTTGCCAATTGAGAAATGAATCTTCTGATAGATTGCAGTTTTCCCTACAGAGACCCTAGTTGAGTGAGATTCTTAGGAGGCGGCATTTCCATGATGGCCTTCACTTTAGCTAGGTCGACTTCGATTCCATTGGCAAACACTATGTATCCAAGTAGCTTGCCTGATGTAACTCCAAACACGCACTTCTTTGGATTGAGGCGCACATTAAATTGTTCCAGTCTTGTGAAGATTTTGTCCAATACTGCCAGGTGTCCTTCTCTTGTGAGTGATTTTGCCAAGATGTTATCAACATAATCTTCCATTATAGTGTGCATCATGTCGTGGAAGATTGTGGTCATAGCTCTCTAATATGTTGCACAGGCATTTTTCAAACCAAATGGCATGACACACCAACAATAGGTGCCCCATTGACATGTGAACGCAGTCTTGTGTTGGTCTTTAGGTGCAATTTTGATCTGGTTGTATCCAGAGAAACCATCCATTAGTGACAACATGGTGTGCCCTGCCGTGAGATCTACAATAATGTCAATGTTTGGCAGGGGGAAATCATCTTTTGGACAAGCTTTATTCAGGTCCCTGAAGTCATTACATATTCAAACTCTTCCATCTAGTTTGGTAACTGGCACTATGTTTCAAATCCAATCAGGATAGTCTATTGGTCTAATGAACCTGACATCTAACAGTTTCTTCATCTCTTCTTTCACCGTGAGGGCTACATGTGGGTGCATCTTCCTGAGTTTTTGTTTTACTATCTTAGCTCCTGGAGCTAAGGACAAGTGATGCATTATGAGATTTAGATTTAGCCCTGGCATATCTGCATATGTCCAAGCAAAGTTGATTTGTTTTTTTTGAATAATTCAGTAAACGCTGGCTTTTCTTGTGCGGTTAAAGATTGTGCCATGTGAATCATTTTGGGACTGTCATCTGTGCTGACATTGATCGGCTCTGCTCATTCTATCAAGATTGAGGATCTCTCCTGATGTGTGAAATTGGGTAGAGGGTCAAGCCTTCCATCCTTCGACGCGTCAAAGAGGTTTTCACCATTGGATACATCTATATTTTTACTTTTTTCATGATCTAACACTGCCGCAGAGCGATTTTCACAATTAGATCTTTCTTTCATTTTGACATTTTTTAGACTGAAAGGCTTGGCACTCTCTCCAAAATAGGCCTTGTTGTTGAGTTCTATGGCATAGTCAACCCTGTGGTCCCCTGCGGGTACGTGATCCCTAAGCTCAAGATAGTCTATGATGGCTTCATCATTTTGAAAGGTATCGAGCTCAGGGGGAGTGTCTTGCAAGTCCCAATCTATGAGTTCTGGGTGCAATAACAATAAAGGGTCATTGGGTTGGTCTAGTTTGATGGCATTGATGGTCAAGATAGAAGTGTTATGGTGGTTATTATTAGCATGGACAATGCATGCGATGGTACTCTCCATTAGCTGATCTGTCATGGGGGGTATCATTCTTTCCTCATGACTTTCACTATTGTTATTATGTGGGTCAAACTCTAGCGGTCTAGCCCTTGAACTTTGTCCTTCAGTTGCATGGGTTGGGTCATACTCATGGACCACATCGATATCTTTTTTGTCGCAAGATAGCTTAGAGAGACTATCCCACTCATATTTGTTGGAGTCAATCTCACTCCCCATTTATAGTCAGTGAATTTGATCAACTAGATTAGTAGCAGATGTTTCTAGTTGTAGGCTTTTATGCTTATTTGCTCTGTAGGTTCTTGTTGTGCCAGTGTAACCTAGCTCTGTAGTGTCTCAGGCTGTCAAGGTATGAGGTTGGATGGGTTCAGTGATACCTTCCTTTCTCAAACTAAGGGGACCATGTCCTTCATACCCCATTCTTTGTAGCATTTGGAATCCTTGACCATATTGCTTAGTTTGTATTGTGGAGTGATGGTCTTGTTGTGTTGATAGACTAACTTCATCCTTATATAACCATTGAATGATATCTTTTTCATTACTCTCATCTTCAAGGCTTCCCCATTTCATAAATAGACCTTTGGTAGTTTTGACTGCCTTGGATTTGCTCATGGAAGGCCTTCCATATGATCTGGGAGATAGAGGGAGTTGTGCCAAGCAGAAGGATTGGGCGATTGTGTACTCACCCAGGCCCTTATCTTTGAGTCTGAGGTTAGGTTGGGAAGCCTTTGATGTGGAAGCGAGTGAAGTTGGGTCAACTTGGGATGAAGATGAAGCAGAAGCACGATTATGAGGAATCACAACATCAGGTTTAAATTGAATGGAGTTGCAATATTGTAATGGATTGGGATTGCCTTGGATGGTGATCTCTTGGCCTTCATAGGGGAATTTGATAAATTGGTGGTATGTTGATGGTACTGCTTTTAGAGCATGTATCCAAGGTCTCCCAAGAAGAATGTTATATGCTAGCTCCATGTCGAGGACTTGGCATGCCACATCTTTTACTACAGGTCCAACTCTGATTGGTAAAACAACAGTTCCCTTGGAAGTTCTCTCCTCCTCATCATAATCTTTGATAGTAATTTTCTTTTTGGGATCGATAGCTTTTTTCGTAAACCCCAATGCAAGGATTAGCTTCAAGGTGCAAATATTCAAACCAGCTCCTCCATCGATTAGAACCCTTTTTATCTTGTGTTTGTGGATGAAGGCTTCGATATGAAGAGATGTGTTATGAGGTTGGGTAATTGACATATCATCCTTTTCAGTGAATGATAGGGAGTGAGGTGAGGTAATATGACCTACCATGGTTTGAAACTATTCTTTGGCAAGGTTCGTTGGAATGGAGGCTTCTAATAGAGCTTTGTCAAGTATGGCCCTATGGGACGAGGATAGACGCAGAAGTTCTAGGATGGAAATATGTGCAGGTGTCTTATGGAGTTGATCTAGGACATTGTACTGATTAGACGAAGAGGCTGGGACTCCTCTAAGAGTGACTCTATTACTGCGAGTGGTAGCATTACAATCTAAGTCTTTGTTTATAGTGATCACATTGACGTGTGGATCACTTTCTGAGATGTGGTTAACAACATAGTCAAATGACACATTTGTGTAATTGGTGTTGTTAGTTCCACCGTTATTTTGATTGGAAGACCCTCTTTGCTCATAGTTGGGAAGTAGATCTTTGAATGCCCGGTGATCATTATTAGAGGTATGTCCATCAAGTGATACTTTGTTTTGATCTATTAAATCTTGGATAGTGTGCTTGAGCGCAATGCAATCATTGGTTTTGTGCCCCCTGTTTTGGTGGTACTCACAGAAATCATTGTCATTCCATAAAGGAGGTTTGACTTTTGGTTCATATTCCCGCGCTGTTGGAAGTGTTATGAGTTTATTTGTGATTAACTTCCGTAGGGCAGTTTCCAATGTTACCCCTAGGGGTGTGAATTTCCTCCAAGGCTGATAGCTTGTAAATCGTGATTTAGTGTTTTGTGGTTTATTTTGCGGGGGCTTGTTTTGCGGGTTCGACAAGTTAAAGAGTGGTTGTTTTGGTGCTGCATTTTTGGCATCTACCACCCCATCATTCACAATGTTCTTGTTCTTTGTCTAGAATCTTGGTTTATTTGTGTTGGTATTGGTACTAGGATTGTCCTTATAAAGCTTTATTTGACCTTTGGTGATTAAAGCCTTTTCGATGATTAGACCCATCTCAATGACCTTACTAAAGGAAGTAGGACATTGGATTTGTATCTAGTAGATTAGGTTAGTTTGTAAGTTATGGACAAACATCTCCAGCATTTGTTTTTCATGCATTTGATGTGGGCATTTACTTGCCAACTGTCTCCATCTAAAATTGAGGTGTCATGCTCAATATTGTAGGAGAAGTGCGTGACAAATTTGTCCACAAGTTCGTTAAAGGTTCTAATGTCGGGAGGTAGTCTAGAAAACCACTCCATGGCTTACCCTCCTAAGCTTCTTGGGAATAGTCGCATAAGATAGGTATCATTGTGGGTGACTTCAAGGCATGCAGTGTTAAATTCCCTGATGTGGTCTCTTGGATCACCCTTTCCATGATATTTGTCAAATTTTGGTACCTCAAGGGAAAGGTATCATGCTCAAGGTCCTATCAAAAGGATATGGTGAAATATCCTCTAGGGAATAATGCTTAGTTGATGTTCCTCTTTGCATGTCTATGAATTGTTGTTGTAAAGCTTGGATCTGTTGGGTTATTAAGCTTAGGGCGTTTGTAGAATCAATGGTTGCTTTGTTTTTGTCTGTGGTCATTTCCTCTCGTGTGCTTCCCTTAGGGTTTCTTTCTTCCCCAGGTTCTTTTAATGCTTCCACGTCAAAATCTTTAGGGATCTTGACTCCTTGGTGTGCTAAGTGCAGAAAGAATTTAGTAGGGTCCTGGGCAAGTACCTTGTCCATTATGCATTGGAACCTTCTGTCTTGTTGGGTTTGTAGAATCTCTTCCTGAGAAATTTCCTCATCACTGTCATGAGGGGATGGAATAGTTTTGTCCGCCATTTCAATTTGCTTTTGTTTTTGGGATCTTGTTAAGACCATGCAAGGTGATTTGAGATTGGATGGAGTGAGCTTGAAAGTTTTAAACAAGAGGTGATAGAATGTGTCAAGGTTTGAACAAGGTTTTCCTTAGATCTAATTGGTGTCAAACAAGTTGGTTGGAACAAAACAATAGTCAAAAGTAAGGATGATAGAAATCCAGTTACTTGATGCAGGCTAGTTTTGCACAAGCCACTAGTGGAGTTTCGAGAGAAAAGGATGATTGATCCTTGATAGTGGAGACTCACTAGGTTTGTTTGAGATTGATGTGATCAAGAATAGCTTGGTACTAATCTAGTTTTGGATACCTGGTTTGATTTTGGAAGAGTTTTGCGAAGTTTTGGATGATGCGAGCATGGGAAAAGCAGCTATGTTGTGGCAAAGAACAAATGACTGACTTGCATGGATTTAATCAGATCTGGGAAGCTAAAACAAGTTTGAAATGGGTGTTTGAAAAGTTGAATGTTTTTCTCAAAAAAAGTACGGAACAACTCTCTGGAATGGATGAGCAGCAGTAAATGTGCAGGAACACAAGGCAAAAGCGCAGCAGGTCGAAGCACATGCGCAGATCTGGCAAAGTTTATATGCGCAGCAATAGTAGCTAAATGCGCAGTAAGTTGCAATGAATGGGCAGCAAGTCGTGATGTATGCGCAGTTCTGGTTTTCTGTTTGTTTTTGCAGTTATTTCCCTTTGGCATGTTTTTTCAAAAAAAATTGTTTTTGGTTGAAAACTTGGTCTTTTTTTCTTTTGATCTTCAATTATGGCAGATAAAGACACAACAAACGCACATAAGTTTTCATGATTTTTAATCTTTTATTACTTTTTTTTGTTTTTTTGTATGGACTCGTTTTGACACAAGAACAATTACAATCCTAGGCTAGAAATGACAGTATTTGTTGAGTCCCCTAACTATGCATATTCAAAGCGGATAGCTTCAGGATCTTGGTAGCATTGGCTCCCCTCCACGGCACTCACTTCTCACGCATACCAATATCTGGGTTTCCTTAGGCTCATCCCCCCACCAAACCTTAGGATTGTCCTTGCTATCTCTACTAAGAACCACATGAATCAGGGCCGCTTCAAAGGTCCCACCTTTTGCGCCAACAAATAAAAGGATTTTACTATACTAAACAATAGCTAAGTAGTCAGGGCAACCGTTCGATTGGTTATATGTGCAGTAGTGCTACTCTCCGTTATGGAGTCTTCCAACCTTCAAGGGTTAAGCCTTGAAGGGTTTTGGGGGAGGTTGGTTGTCGGTATAACATAGCAACACTTGTTGCAGGAAGCTTTCACCTCAAGCACAATTTATTTATAGTGGATCGGCAGGGCTTGGCTTTAGCCTATTACCACTTAGGGTCGTTCCCACTTGGACAGGCGGGTATCCAAGGGCAGGCCCCTCTAAAGGTTATACATGCAAAATGACAAGTCTGGCATTCTGGTCACCCAATAAAGGGGAGAGTATAAACCTATTGTCATTTTGAAGACACAGTAAACAATGGTTTATCCAATCCTATTCAAAATGAGAAAAACTATATGCGTTACTCTACTTGGACACACACACAGTTGTTAACTTTGAAGTGATTAAAAGATAGCAATATTCTTAACTTAAAGAGATAGAAATATGGCAAAGATAGCAAAGATTTCGTTACTACCCTCCTAGTTAAAAACTATGTGAGATTTGCATGCATATTTTTTAGTTTTCTTGCTAGTTATCCTATGATGTGTGTTATAAGAAAATGAAACTATCCAGATCTTAACCCTGCACGAAAATCAGAGAATCAATCCTGCAAGACAAGTGTCAAAGTTAGAAAGCCATCAAGAAATTCAAAACTACTGCTCAAGACATATGCGCAGCTTAAGAGACTGAATGCGCAGAAACAATGCTCAGAAGCACAGTAATTATAAATGTGCAAGAGAATATGTTATAAGCGCAGATTTAAAGGATGAATGCGAATGACAATCAAAAGTGTCGGATCATATGCCAGATGCGTAGAATCTGAGGACGGATGCGTAGCAAAATTATATGCGCTAGAACAGGTGGTATATGCGCATCCTTGGAGGATGTATGTGCCGAAAGGTCATATGCACTGGAACAATGATTAGATGTGTGCCATGATTTCTCAAATGTGCTGAATGAACCTGTACGGACTCTGTACGAAACCTGTCACTCAAGAACTCAATTTTGGATTAGATTTGGGGCAAAGGCCCCACGGTGGGTGCCAAAAATGTTAAGGGAAAAATTGGATAATATTAAAATGAACCATAAACCCAATAACTCAATGAAATATGCAAATAACAAGATAGAAAAAGAAAAGAGAAATGTACTTACAAACTTGTTACCTCGCGGCTTCTATTGTTCACCTAGTCTCAATCGATCTTTGTGATGAATGTAGCCCTCAGGAAGCTTGCTTCCTTGCTTTGTTTCCTCAAGATGACGATGGAGAAATGACTAGGATATTTATTGTATCGAAGATGAGCTTAAATACAATGTAGGATGAATAATGAATAATGCGAGAATGGGGGTGCCAAAGGCGCACTATGGATTCTGCAGAGTAATCTAACTTGAAGCTTCTTGATTATGAAATGGAAGAATAGAGGGGTATTTATAGACTTGTGTGAGAGAAGATCAACGGTGTAGAAGAAATAAGAAGATCAATGGTAGAGGATGTTTGAGAGAACGTGCGCGAATAGAAAGAAGACATGTGTCATTCAAAAAGTTGCTTTGTTTGAGTTAACTGCTTTCTTGATGAGGATGAGCTTTGATTTCATAAATTAGAATATATTTTTTTAATTTAAGAGTTTGTTTATAAAAACAAGGTTGCTTTAAATTAGTTAACTCAGCTTTTGCTTTTGCATGACAAGGAAGATTTATTCTTAGAAGATTTGGAAGATTTTTTTAGAAGATAAGAAAGCGAATTAAATAAATAAATTTATTTAATTGTTTGTGCATTATTTAGAGGAATAAATAAAATATTTGATTATATTTTATTTTTGGAGACTGAGATTTTATTTAAATAGATTTGCATTTTATTTAAATTTGGGAGAATGAATGATTTAATTAAATAATTAAAATTATTTAATTGTTTAGACGAATAAAGTTGATATTGATGAAATTAATTAAATAAATGTAATTTATTCAATTAATGGGAGGAAAATGAATCAAATAAATAAATTGATTTATTTATTGATAGAGGAATATTAAGATGAAATAAATATTTAAAATATTTATTTAGACAGAGTCATGTCACTTTTAGGTGTATACAGTAATAGTAATTAAAATATTCCTTATTGATGAAGAATGCCAAGATATCATGATGAGATGATTAGGAAATGATTACTCTGTGTTTTGTTTTTTGTTTGTGAAGTAGCCTCCATAGAAGATTAATCAGTGGACATTCTTACTTGGAAAAAGTGGATAGTTGAAGACTATAACTAAAGGACTATGAATGTCAGTTATGGACTTTATGTTTCTAGATATGTTATCCATATTATTAAATGTCATGATATCATTATGTTATAAGGACAATAATTATTGCATCAATAGTCATTGCTCCATATTGCTTGAGGCATTGATTTCCATTGCTTGATTGGACAGATTTATGAATATGTTTTTAAACTGTGCATGTGAAATCTAGTATATTTAGTATATTTTTCTTGTAAACTCGAGAGAGGAGTATGGACAGGTGCCATTTAGGGGAACTTAGAGGATGTGGGTTGTTCTACCTACGAAAAAGATGATGTGGCCATAGCTTGAAATAAATCATAAGTGCAATACTTTATTTGATTTATATTCTCCCATAATATGTTTATCAATGAACATGTGCATTAAATCTATTTTGCATGAGCATACAGGTATGCTAGATTATCAGTGATTCACATAGTGCACCAGATTCCTTTATGCACTTTGGTCACATATTGCTAGACCCTTCTTGATGGATCAGGCTTCTCCAATGGAGTAGCACGGGGAAGCTTAATGATTCATGGTAGGGTGGATATCACTTCGATGATGCTCTCTCTCTTTCTCCATTACAGAATTCTATGTACGACTTCAGGAAGTGTGAACCTGAAGTAGTGAATGTAAATATAAATGTATTGGTGATGTTATATTGTGTGATACTATTATAAAGAGCCTATAAGGCCATGTTGATTTTAAAGGACTAAGTCTTGAATGTATTTCAAAGCTAGTTGTCTAGCCTTATTGTATCATTCATTGTTTATTGTATTATTCATTGATTGAATATAAATAATGTGAGATAATTTTGCTGAAAAAATTACTCCTTTTTTATAGTATTTTTGGAATTATTATATTTTAGTGTTATATTTTTGGTCAGATCTTACATTAAGTAGTGTGAAGCTTGAACAATATTTTTGGGCTTAAGCTGTATAAACTGATTGTTACTTGATTAACAAATCTCCCACTTCTGCTCTAGTTGAAAAAACACCCTACGAGGTATGGATAGGTAAAAGACCATTAGTTTCTCATTTCAAAGTTTTTGGTCATGAGGCATATGTTTATGTTCTAAAAGACAAATGTTTTGATGTTGATTTTAGGTGTAACATGCGTGTTTTCGTGGGTTATGGTGAGAACATTAAGAATTATAATATTTGGGATCTTGTAGCTTCAAAAATGTCATATTCTAAGGATGTTATTTTCAAAGAGCTTAGGGAATTTAAAAATGATGAACAACCTCACATGAAGCCTAACAAAATAGTGAATTTTGATATTAAGAATGAACCACAAGAAAATGCATGTACAAAACAACAACAGGATGGAAAAAATGAGGAAGGAGAAGGTTCAAATTTCAGTTTAGATGAGGAACAACAAGAGCCTCTTATTACACCTCTCAAAAGGTCCACTAGACAACATAATCTAGTTGAAAGGTACAATCCTTCTTATTACAATTATGTATTTGCTTTATCATGTATTGATAATTAACCTAGATTTGTGAAGGAAGCTTTGTCTTTAGATGAGTATGAGTCTTGGTTAGAGGCCACAAAAGATGAAATTAAGGCTTTGGACAAATGTGACATATGGCATCTAGTTGAGCTACTCAAGGGGAGGAAAACCATTGGTTGTAATTGTGTATTTTAAAAGAATTTTAGAGTAGATGGTAAGTTGGAGCAATACAAAGCCCATTAAGTGGCAAAGAGTTACTCCTAGGTTGAGGGAGTGGATTTTGGTGAGATATTTTACTTTGTGGATAAATTAACTTCTATTAGATTCCTTTTACCTATTGCTACTATTTTTGATTTAGAGGTATAATAAATGGATGTAAAAATAAGTTTTATACATGGAGATCTTGACGAGGAAATATTTATGAAGCAACTTGACAGTTTTGTGGTGAAGGGGTAGGAACACTTGGTTTATAGGTTGAAATAATCTTTGTATAGTTTGAAGCAGTCATTAAGAACGTGGTATAAAAAATTTAATGAATTTGTGCATTGGATCATGACTTTATTAGAAGTGAAGTTGATCAATATGTTTATTTTAAATTAATTGATGATCAACTACTAATGATTGTCCTATATGTTGATGATATGTTATTTATTTGAAATGATAAGTGGATGATTAGGGAACTTAAGGGTCGGTTATCTAGTACATTTGATATGAAAGATTTAGAGATTGTAAAATATATCTTGGGTATGGAAATCTAGAGGGATTGAGTTAATAGGAAAATTTGGTTAAATTAGAAGTGTACATTGACACTATTTTGCAATGTTTTGTCACGCAGGATTTCAAACCTGCTAGTATTACCTTTTCGATTGGCGCTAGGCTATCTCTAGAATAATGTCTCAAAATAGATTATGATCTTGAAGAGATGCATAAAATTTTGTATGCTAGTGTTGTAGGAAGCCAAATATATGCCATGGTATGTACAAGACTTGATGTCTAAGCAATGGGAATGCTAAGTAGGATTATGTCAGACCCTGGTAAAGAACACTAGACTTGTGTTAAAAGGGTTTTTTAATATTTACATGGAACTTATAACCATTGCATTTGTTATCATGGGATTGATGGTGTGGGAAAGATTATTGATTTATAGGGCTTTGTTGATTCTGATTAGGTTGGTGATCTAGATTGCACAAGGTCTATAAATGGCTATGTCTTTACTTTGTTTGGAGGAGTAGTTAGGGTGCTCAAATGACAACCTATAGTCATGTTGTCCACTATAGAATCATAGTACATGGTTGTGACACATTCTTGTAAGAAGGCAACGTGGTTACAAAGGTTGTGGTCAAGTATTAGCTTTGAGTGTAAATACGTTAGAATTGAATGTGATAGTCAGAGTGCCATCTATTTGGCTAATAACCCAATGTATCATGCCCACATGAAGAACATTGATGTTTAGTATCATTTTGTTTAATAAATGGTTGAGCGTGATAGAGTCATGTTACAAAAATTGGACACCTCAAAGAATTTTGTCAATTCTCTCACTAAGCTAGTGACCCTAAACAAGTTTGGTTGGTGTAGAGAGGCCATGGGCCTCATATCCTCTAGATCTTGATTTTGATATTTCTATTAGACTTTAGTGTTAAATGTTCCCTTTTTCTCTTGCAAGGTGTTCAACAAGTAGATGAATGTTGGGAAAAGGTGTCTCAACCTTGCATTCCTAATGTTCATATTTAATAATTTAATTGTATTTACTATTTCATCTTTAGTGTTGTTTATCCTCACTTGGGAAAGTTAGAATCCCATTTTGAGGTGCCATTAATTTTGTATTTTGTGGATTTTGTCCTCACATGAGGAAGTTGGCTTGTTTTTCCATGTGTTGACATCTTGGAAGGTGTGTAAGTCATGAAGGGAGTTACTTATGACAGTTTCTATGATTTGTAAGAGAATGTAAGATGGGGGTTACATTAGAATATTGACAAACATTATGACATGTCTAGACACTTGGCATGGATCATCTTTACATAGGTTGTATAAAGACAAATTGGGGTGCCCAAGTTTGGGTGATCAAATATACTTGTTTATGTCATATGAAAACTTGTAAGTAATATGTTAAAAATAGCCTGGAAGACCAAGACTAAGGGGGATTGGATTTGTGCATTGACCATTTGGGAACCATACATCTCTTCACCTTGCTAATGGTTTTCTAAAGCCATGTGATGGTTTCTAGTTTATTCTTCTCCTATAAAATTATGCTTGAAGTTAGAGGATGTATTGGTTGTTTTTGTAAGTGATGTGAGTATCATTATGTTGTTAGAATTCAAAGGCATAAGATGATGTATTGTAACTTCTATTTTTATTAATACAAACTTAGGTCTCTTTGGGTCTGGAGTTTTTTCCCACAAGGGTTTCTCCACATAAATCTATTTATTATGGTTTGCATTCTCTTTCATGGTTGATTGTATTATCTTTATGTTCTATCATTGTTAACTATTTTGGATGCTTTAAAGTGTAACATATCTTTTTGTTTAGTTACACTCAGTTTCAACACACATGGTGACTATAAGAGCTACAAACATTAAGACACTTGGGTAAATTTTGAATTGCATGCTTAACTTATCCTAATGATAAGCGCTTTTGTTGGGCATAAGGAAATCCTAAAATAACTAAAGGAGCAACTTGAATTACTATCCATGCTTGATAATGAGAGCCTTTAGGCAATCATGATGAACACTCTAATAGAATAAGAGTGGTTGGCATCCAACCTCAAACACTAGCATAATGAGTTGTTGCCATAATTTTTTATAGATGTGCTAGAGCTTATGCATGAATCTACTTAGGTATTGAGACAAGTAGCCCATCCAAGGGTATGAATTTTTATTTTTTATCATTTAATGTTGTAAGGATAGAACAAAGGATCATGTTGAGAGAATATTAGCACCAAACTATAATTATTTGTATTTGTGCCATATTTAGCACTTGGCTATAAATAGGAATGCATGGCTTTGTATACATGCATACAAATAGTTATAGATAATCACACATAAGATATATTTAGGATAGAATATACATGCAACAAGAAATTAGCTTCTAGAGAAAGATTGTTTTACTTGTAAAATACATGTGACTCTATATATAGTTTAAGCAGCACTAAGGGACATATGCCTATATAACCCTATAGTTGTAAAGTAAATATGCTCACATAGAGATAGGATTACAAAGAGACAAAGAGTACATGTATGCAAAGATAATTAATCAATAAAAGATATGTTCATGCTTTCTATGTAAACTTTGTGTATGGTTCAAAGCATGAGAATCTGTGTTTAGATTGTATTGTTTAGGTCAAGTAGAGGGTACAATACTCAACATGCTTTATATGAGACATAGGAATATGCCAACATGTATGTATTCTAAGTGCTTAGCTCCATATGTATTTACCATGCAAGAAGAGTATCACTAATACATGTTAGCATTTATCATGTCACTAGGTTTGAGGACCCTATTATATCACCTTTTATTTATCCTTGCTAGTTGGAAGCTCATTATGTGTGGATAAGGTGTTGTTATATTTTTACAAACAATTATATGAAGAGGTACATTTTAGTGAAGAGTGTGCATTGCACTTCCTTTCCCTCTTTTTTTGGATAAAATTTAGGGAAAATTTGTGATGAAGATCAATATCAATGACCAAATTACTCACCTTATCCAAATAAGAGGTGGTATGTGGGTCCTCACCTTTATGTGCCCCTAGAGAAACATTCTATAGAGGTTGCAAAGCTATCAATTCCATCTTTGATGGATGATGTTTATCAAAGTATGATTGCCATCACACATCATATAGAGTGCATGCCATTTCATCAAGTGGGCAGGTTTATGTCACGGTTGTTCATGTCTACTTCAAGTTCTATTCCGTCCACCACGTATGATGCATATATTAGAGCAGATTTGGTATCGCCATGGAACTTTCATGGTATTAGCAATTATAGGGAGTTATACACATTGAGTATATATAATGTATTTTATTTGTTTAGTGCATATCAGATGTTTATATTAGACTATGGCATCCCTAGAACCTCGATGGTTGGTCATATTCAATAGTGGGCACCCCTCAGTGCATATCAAATGATCAACACAATTAGTGCATGCAACATAGGTGGCACAAAAGGCACATGCAACACAAGAGTTATAGGCAACTCATGTAGCATGAGAGGTGGTAAAGGTCTTAGTAGGTTTTGAGAATTCCACACATCTTCATGAAGGATTGGCTACTATAAACCATGATGTTGGTGTTTCTCTAGAGTTTAGACTTGAGCAGTATAGATAATATACTATGTTTTTGTTAGCTCGTGACATTATGCCTCATTTTTTAGTTAGTCACATTATTCACTTAGAGTGCACTAGATTAGAGTAGATCATTAATGGTGTAGTTACAACATATAGAGAGTTGGATGATCTCGATGATCCTCTAATTGTAGTAGAGGTATAAATTTTATAAATACAAAAAAAAATTATTTATTTTAATTAAATTAAATTTGATTTGTGTATATTGTTCGTGCCTACTAATTTTATAATGAAACTTTTTTTTGTGTATCTTGCATTGTGATAACATGTATTTGCTCAAAGTGGCACTTTGCATCCTCATAGTTGCAATGATCATGTCAAACTTGAGGTGAAATAATTTATTTAAGTATATTCTCATACATTTAAATTTAATAATTATATTTTTTCCAAGGGGTTGAGCTTAATCGGTTAAAGAATTGAGTTCTCATTGTGGAGATCCAAGTTCAAATCCCAAAGGGAAATCTAATAAGTGGATTTCTAAGTTGTGACTCTTGGTCTTCCATTGTTGGCTTCTAGTGTTGAGGTGGTTTCTAAATAAATAGATTTCTAATTTGTGACTCTTGATCTTCTATAAGTGGTTTCTTGAAATGAGCTTGTATTGGTCTCATGGTTGTGCTCGCAAGAGCTTGTATTAGTCTCATGTTGATGATAAAACACACACACACACACACACACACATATATATATATATGATGATGATGATGATGATGATGATGATAAAACCTGGTTTAGGTATAGGAACTATAAAAAGAAAAGATCTAGCACTTAGCCACATGCATCCAATCCTACGAGATGTGGTATTTGTGCAATTCTTACTACTAAAACTATATCCTTCTAAATCTAAGCCTCTAAAGCTGCAACCTAATCAAATCAGACATTTTTTACTAATCTGAGCCTCGTGATAGTGTCCATATTTATCTTACATAAATTCTAAATTCCCTTTCCTAGAAGACCTCGGTGCCATTTGGTGCTTGAGCTTTAATGGGGTAGCTTTATTCCTTTTTACCTTTGTCCATTCTTGGTCATTATTTAGAGAGAGTACAATGTTTGAAATTTTTTCCTTTGGACTGAAAACAACATATTCCACAACACAATCCTCGATTTCTAAAACTAAAATTTCCTCACATAAATTCTCTTGTTTATCTTCTTCCAAGGAGACCCCTAATATAGTCATAGAAGATGAATTTTAAGCATCGAAGGGAGGAGGAGCGGGTTGGTGTACATTAGAATCTGAAACATCATGATAAGAAATTATCTCTTCTTGAGTACCTAGAGGAATATTGTAGTGGTGGGGCTTTGCACCCACCCACCAAGTGGGCTTTTCATCCTTATGGCTTCGCACTCGAGCTTGAAATTTAGGGCACCAAGGGGTGGAATGATCTGTAGAAAAATATTTCCTACATTTGAAAGCAATTTTCTCATTGTTTATTGGTTGCCTCCTGTTGCAAGTATGAGGATAACCGGTGTTGTCATTGATGTCAACATACTCATGTTGCATTAATGAGAAGGATTAGGTAAGATGTGTGCTAAGGATATTGAGAGAATAAGTCTCAATCAGAAACAGTGAAGAACAGTGATGACAAGAAGGCAAAAGTTCTCAATAGGTTGAGGATCAGATGATGTGGTTTAAAGGGTTTGTAGATATGAGTCTTGAGATGTTTTAGTCAAGATTTCAGAGGTCCGCATGAAGATCTGAAGAAGTTATGATCACTCAAGTAGAACTGGTTCCGACAGATGTTCAATGGTGACAAAGTGTCACAGATTGGTCCGGTAAGCTCCAGAATTACATTATCTCATTCTGCAGATTAGAGGGAGTGTTGAAGAAGTTCGTGTGAAGTGACAACTAGAGTTGTTCATGGTTTGGAGGTCCAGAAGCACCTTTTTCATTATGACAGTGATGATAGACTGTGTTCTTGAAGTTTTGGATGAAGAAGAGAAGAATTCCAGTAAGCTAATAAAGTGCGGATGTTCTTGATGACTCAGGAAAGGTTTTGGTGATCTTTGGATCATGTACAATTCTTATTAGCAGTTTGCATTGAAGTTAGAGTTTGCATTTGAAGAATAACCACAGATATTGGTGTTCTTCTTGAGACTGGCCAACCGGATATATTACACATCTTGCGAATGTTCTTATAGGTGTTTGCTGACTTAGATGAGTGTTCCTAAGTCGATGCCTTGTATAAATAAGAGATTGTGAATTCATTTTGTAGTGTGTCTTGTTGCGGATGCGTGTGGCATAGCGAAGAAGAAGAGAAAAAGGCAGAGCAGGAGTTTTTTTGGGCTTAAATGGAACTGATCCAGGCATGGTAAAGATGTCAATCTCTAGTTCAAGTTTGTGATACTTGTTACTTTGTAGACAGTGTGTCTCTTGTAGGCAGTGTGCCTCTTGTGAGCAGTGTGCTCAGGTAGTGAGCCCTAATTGGCATGTGCCATCTATTTTTCTTATTCTTCTAACAGAGAATAATCCTTGGGTTAATCACCCCGTGGTTTTTTCCTTGACTGGGTTTTCCATGTCAAAATCTTGGTGTCTCATACGTTGATGTGTATCTGCTCTGGTGTTTATGCTTTATAGTGATTAATTGATATGCTATTAAATAACAAAGAGGATTTAAGTGTTTGAATTAGAAGCAAGTTTTGTACAACTGATTCACCCCCCCCTCAGTTGTGTGCCCTAAATCTAACACCTCCAGCATCTATCACCCACCTTCAGAGAGATCTCATCCAGAAGACCCTTTGTTAGATCCATTTGCATGCACAACCATGCATAGGTAGTGTTGGTGAAATTAATTATTTTTGGTGAAATAAAATGATACTTGCCCAATCTATTAACAATTGCCCATAGAATCTCTATTTCCCAAAATTGCAGTGGAAGGTAGGGCAAACACACCCAGAGGAAAGCAAAAGCAAAAGCCTTAGTTCACAGATTAAAAGATGGATACTAGAGTTTAATGCACAAAAAATCCTCCTGATAGTACCATGGGCCATATTTTAGAATCTTCTCCTTGTCTTTGAGCGAGTCAAATTCTATAATGAAAAAACCCCTCATGTAGGGGTATAAACATATTTCTCCATCTATGCATTCCTTCTAATTTTTTGAGATCCAAGTGTGAAGATCACACAACTTTGGCCATTTTTTTAGAAATATGCAAATAAGGGTGTGTTCCTATAGATACTCTTCTTTATCTCTGGTGAGACCATCCATGCAAATCTCTGGAACCTGGTCAGAATGAAGGAAAGGTAGAGATCTACCCCAATCACCATTCAAATTAGGAGGTGTGAGCTTGGAGGATCCCTGCCTGCCCCTCGCCCCATCTCCTAACCGTCATACTCTACTGCTTCTTTAAAACTCTGAGATTTTCCCTCTCCAGCACCCTGAGTGATGGATTGATCCTGTATGGAGGAGATGTGTGTGTCCTCCTCCTCCATTCCCTAGAAGCCACCTATCTTCTACCCATATGCTTTTGTTCCACATTTGCGAGACCTAAAATCTTCGTTAATACAAAGGATCAATTAGAAGCAAGTTTTGTACAACTGATTCAGCCCCCCCTCTTAGTTGTGTACCCTAAATCTAACAATTGGTATTAGAGCCAAGTTCCTCTAAAAGGAGATTAACCGCTTGAGGAGATCCAGGATGTCATCATACAAGAAGGATAGTCTGAAGTTTGATGGAACCAACTTCTCTCTTTGGAAAGGTCGCATAAAATGTCACCTGCAGTGTATGGGAAAGGCGTATTGGTCCATGGTCACAAAAGCTTATGCACCTCCATAGGATGGTCCGACAACTCTAAATGAAATCATAGATGCTAAAAACAATCTATGGACCAAAGAGGCTCTTCTAAGCGCATTAACTGACTCAGAGCTCTCAAATGTTATTGACCTACCAACTACCTATGAGATCTGGATTAAACTGGAACTTCTGCATGAAGGAGATGAGTATGTTAAGAGTGCAAGGTTGAAGAGTCTCAAAGGGAAATTTGAAAGACTAAAAATGAGAGATGATGAAAATATTACTACCTTTATGCCAAGAGTAAATGAGCTGGTGTGTGGAATTAGGAATGCTGGTGGAGTTTTGGATGAAAATGAGATTGTTGGCAAAATTCTCAGATCCCTTCCTACTGCCTACAAAATCAAGGTTGTTGCCATTGATGAATTCAGAGCCCATACAACTATCACAAGAGACCAATTGGCTGGCAAACTAGCTGCATTTGAAATGACCAAGTTTGGAGATGATCCCCCAAGACTGAATTTGCATTCAAAGCCAGTGCCTCTGTGAAAGGTAAACACAGATTTGATCCAGGAGAAAACTCTTCAAGGAAGATGTCATGGTATGATCAAGCAAGAAGAGACATGGAAGTGGAAGAAGCAGAAACAATCAACTTGAAGCCCTCATTGTAAAGAGACTGCTAAGAGGATCCGGTAAGTATGAAGGAAAATTACCCTTTAAGTGCTTCAACTGCAATAAGATTGGTTATTTTGCCTCAAGATGTCTGGAAAGATCTACAAGGCCAAATTCTAACAGACAAAGGTTCCAAAAGAATTGTTATTATGTTCATGAAGAAGATGATAATGAAGGAGTAACAGATGATGAATCAGAGATAGGAAACAAATCCGGAAATGAATGGGTGTTTATTGCCATCAAGGAAGAAGATCCAATATCCTCTGAATCTGTCAATCATAAGGTTATAGAAAGAGCTTTGGCTGCCCAAGTTGAAGAAAAGGATGATTGGGTTATTGACAGTGGATGCTCTCACCACATGATAGGTGACAAGAACAAGTTCTTAGATTTGGAAAGGTATGAAGGAGGAATGGTAAAGTTTGGTGATAATTCTGCTGGTAGAATCAAAGGTAGGGGAACTATTTCCTTTGATGGAAAGAACAAAACCGGTAATGTACTGTATGTTGAAGGATTGAAGTGCAATCTTCTCAGTGTTGGACAGTTGGTGGACAAAGGTTATGATCTCTGGTTCAAGAATGGAAGATGCAGGATCTTTGAAAGCTTCAGAATTGAGATTGCATCCGGTACTCAAACAAAAGGTAATATCTTCCATCTAGTTGGTACTAATAAAAGTTATCTGTTTGTCCAAATTGATCAAAGTTGGTTATGGCATAGAAGGATGTGTCATGTAAATTTTGATAACATCATCAAGATAAGCAATACTCAGGCTGTAAGAGATCTTCCAAAATTGGTAAAACCTACATATAGTTTGTGCAAAGAATGTCAGCTGGGTAAATAGAGTAGAGTCTCTTTCAAAAGCAAGGATTAGTCCTCTACCAGATTATTGGAATTAGTTCATACTGATCTATGTGGTCCGACAAGAATCAAGAGTATGCAAGGTGATAGATATTTCATGTTACTGATTGATGACCATTCCCGGATGATGTGGGTTACCTTTCTGAAAGAGAAATCAGAATCGTTTGAGAAGTTCAAAATCTTCAAGGCTATGGTAGAGAATCAAACTGGATTAAAACTGAAATGTATGAGGTCTGATAGAGGTGGTGAATTCACATCCGGTGAATTCATAGATTTTTGTGAGAAGCATGGTATAAAGAGATAGTTATCTGCTCCTAGGACTCCATAGCAGAATGGAGTAGTAGAGAGAAAGAACTGGACCATCTAGGAAGCATCTAGGACAATGATGATGGAAGCAAATGTTCCTCGGATGTTTTGGAGAGAAGCTGTCAGCACTACAGTCTATACTCTCAATCGAGTTCAAATCAAAAGCAATACCGGTAAGACTCCATATGAATTTTGGTTTGGCATCATTCCTACTGTGAGATATTTTAGAGTATTTGGTAGCAAATGTTACATTAAAAGAGATGAAGATCTAGGAAAGTTTGATGCTAGAAGTGATGAAGGAATTTTCTTGGGTTACTCCACTCAAAGCAAAGCATACTAGTGTTACAATAAGAGACTGAGAAAGATGATAGAAAGTACAAATGTGAAGGTTGATGAAGGAATTGAGAAGCCCTCAAGGTTTTATGAATATGATGAAGATGATCAGAATGGTTCTCTAGTTCAAGGAGCTCAATCCTCTTCTGAAAGTTAGATTCAGACTGATCCGGTAAATCAGGAAGAAGAGATAGGTTTGAATGAGCCTGATCAAGAAACAGAAGTGCAAGAAACTCCCAAAGTTCCAAGGTATGTAAGACTGAACCACTTTGAAGATTAGATCATAGGTGACAAAAGCAAAGGTGTGCAAACTAGAAGGAAAATTGCTCAAATTTTAGATGAATGTTGTCTGATTTCAAAGATTGAACCTAAGACAATAAATGAAGCCTGCAATGATGAAAATTGGACCAAAGCAATGGAGGAAGAGTTGATGCAAATTGAGAAAAATCACACTTGGGATCTTGTTTCTAGACCTAGAAACAAGAATGTGATTGGAACCAAATGGGTCTTTCGGAACAAACTAAATGAAGTTGGTGAAGTAATCAGAAATAAAGCCAGATTAGTCTACAAAGGCTACTCTCAAATAGAAGGGATTGATTTTGAGGAAACCTTTGCTCCGGTAGCAAGAATTGAAGTAGTCAGACTATTTCTTGCATTTGCTACCTTCAAAGATTTCAAAGTGTATCAGATGGATGTCAAATCTGCTTTCCTGAATGTTGACTTAGAAGAAGAGGTGTACATTGAACAATCGGATGGATTTCAGTTATCTGAGCATGGTGATATGGTCTAAAAATTAAAGAAGGCACTATATGGTCTAAAGCAATCTCCAAGAGCATGGTATTAAAGGCTAGACAAACATCTTTTGAAGATTGGTTTCAACAAAGGTACTGCTGATAGTAACCTATATTTCAAAATTGATCATGAAAACATCTTGATTGTTGAAGTATTTGTTGATGATATCATCTTTGAAGGAAGAGACAGTATGTGTAAAACCTTTGCAAATCAAATGAAAAGTGAGTTTGAAATGTCAATGCTTGGTGAAATAAATTTCTTCTTGGGTCTGCAAATTACCTAGACAAAGAAAGGAATCTTTATCTCTCAGACCAAATATGTGAAAGAATTATTGAGGAAATTTGGAATGGAAGATTCAAAGCCAATGAACACTCCCATGGCAACTGGATGTAAGTTGAGCAAAGATGATGACTCTCCTAAGATAGATCAGACAAAGTACAGATCAATGATTGGAGGATTATTGTATCTCACTCAAACTAGACCAGATATAATGCAGGCTGTTGGTCTTGTGGCGAGATTCCAGGCTGATCCCAGAGAATCTCATGTCATGGAAATCAAAAGAATTTTTAGGTACTTAAAAGGAACAATTGAGTATGGTCTATGGTATCCTAGAGATCATGATTTTTTTCTTCATGCATATACAGATGCAGATTGGGCAGGAGATGTGGATGATAGAAAGAGTACAAGTGGAGGAGCATTCTTTTTGGGAAAAAGGTTGGTTTCTTAGCTAAGCAAGAATATCCCTGTCTACAACAGAAGCAGAATACATTGCAGCAGTAGGAAGTTGCACTCAACTTTTGTGGATGAAGCAGATGCTAAGAGATATTCAAGTAGAATATGAGGAGCCTATCACAATTTTTTGTGATAATTCAAGTGCAATAAATATTTCTAAGAATTCGGTGTTGCATTCTAAGACCAAGCATATATCTATCAAATTTCACTTTCTGAGAGAGCAAGTGAACAAGGGTGAAGTCAGATTGGAGTATGTTCCCTCCAAGGATCAGCTTGCAGATATTTTTACTAAACCTCTTCCCAAGGACTCTTTTGAGTATCTTAGGAGAAGTTAGGGGTCATTGCCCCTCCGGTGATGAACTAGGATGCACTGATGTGCATCAGTTCGGTGGATATCACAGTCATATCTTGTGATCTGGATTGGTGATGGGGAGCTACTACTCAGGGGGAGCAGCTGGTACGATTCTGATGTGTTAAAATTGCAAGTATGAGCCCTCTGCCATTGATGTCAAAGGGGGAGAGATGACATGTGAAAAACAAGTGGTTGATGATCATAGGGGGAGCTGTGAAAGAACAGTAAAGGAAAAGAAGATTTGTGAAGGGTTGTTGGTGATAGGGGGAGCTGTGACAGAAAGGAGAAGTTCTTGTCTTGATGGTTTTTCACATCATATGTTGCCATCAATGACAAAGGGGGAGATTGTTGCAAGTATGAGGATAACTGGTGTTGTCATTGATGTCAACATACTCATGTTGCATTAATGAGAAGGATTAGGTAAGTTGTGTGCTAAGGATATTGAGAGAATAAGTCTCAATCAGGAATAGTGAAGAACAGTGATGACAAGAAGGCAAAAGTTCTCAATAGGTTGAGGATCAGAGGATGTGGTTTAAAGGGTTTGTAGATATGAGTCTTGAGATGTTTCAGTCAAGATTTTAGAGGTCCGCATGAAGATCTGAAGAAGTTATGATCACTCAAGTAGAACCGGTTCTGACAGATGTTCAGTGGTGACAGAGTGTCACAGATTGGTCTGGTGAGCTCTAGAATTACATTATCTCATTCTGTAGATTGGAGGGAGTGTTGAAGAAGTCTGTGTGAAGTGACAACTAGAGTTGTTCATGGTTTGGAGGTCCAGAAGCACCTTTTTCATTATGACAGTGATGACAGACTATGTTCTTGAAGTTTCGGATGAAGAAGAGAAGAATTCCAGTAAGCTGATAAAGTGCGGATGTTCTTGATGACTCAGGAAAGGTTTTGGTGATCTTTAGATCGTGTACAATTCTTATTGGCTGTCCACATTGAAGTTAGAGTTTGCATTTGAAGAATAACCATGGATATTGGTGTTCTTCTTGAGATTGGCCGACTGGATATATTACACATCTTGCGAATGTTCTTATAGGTGTTTTCTGACTTAGATGAGTGTTCCTAAGTCGATGCCTTGTATAAATAAGGGATTGTGATATCATTTTGTAGTGTGTCTTGGTGCGGATGTGTATGGCATAGTGAAAAAGAAGAGCAAAAGGCAGAGCAGGAGTTTTTTTTGGGCTTAAATGGAACTAATCCAGGCATGGTAAAGATGTCAATCTCCAGTTCAAGTTTGTGATACTTGTTACTTTGTAGACAGTGTGTCTCTTGTAGGCAGTGTACCTCTTGTGAGCAGTGTGCTCAAGCAGTGAGCCCTAATTGGCATGTGCCATCTATTTTTCTTATTCTTCTAATAGAGAATAATCCCTGGGTTAATCACCCCATTATTTTTCCCTTAACCGGGTTTTCCACGTCAAAATCTTGGTGTCTCATATGTTGATGTGTATCTGCTCTAGTGTTTATGCTTTATGCTTTCATGAGTGATTAATTGATATGCTATTAAATAACAAAGAGGATTTAAGTGTTTGAATTAGAACCAAGTTTTGTACAACTGATTCACCCCCCCCCTCAGTTGTGTGCCCTAAATCTAACACCTCCAGCATCTATCACCCACCTTCAGAGAGATCTCATCCAGAAGACCCTTTGTTAGATCCATTTGCATGCACAACCATGCATAGGTAGTGTTGGTGAAATTAATTATTTTTGGTGAAATAAAATGATACTTGCCCAATCTATTAACAATTGCCCATAGAATCTCTATTTCCCAAAATTGCAGTGGAAGGTAGGGCAAACACACCCAGAGGAAAGCAAAAGCAAAAGCCTTAGTTCACAGATTAAAAGATGGATACTAGAGTTTGATGCACAAAAAATCCTCCTGATAGTACCATGGGCCATATTTTAGAATCTTCTCCTTGTCTTTGAGCGAGTCAAATTCTATAATGAAAAAACCCCTCATGTAGGGGTATAAACATATTTCTCCATCTATGCATTCCTTCTAATTTTTTGAGATCCAAGCGTGAAGATCACACAACTTTGGCCATTTTTTTAGAAATATGCAAATAAGGGTGTGTTCCTATAGATACTCTTCTTTATCTCTGGTGAGACCATCCATGCAAATCTCTGGAACCTGGTCAGAATGAAGGAAAGGTAGAGATCTACCCCAATCACCATTCAAATTAGGAGGTGTGAGCTTGGAGGATCTCTGCCTGCCCCTCGCCCCATCTCCTAACCGTCATACTCTACTGCTTCTTTAAAACTCTGAGATTTTCCCTCTCCAGCACCCTGAGTGATGGATTGATCCTGTATGGAGGAGATGTGTGTGTCCTCCTCCTCCATTCCCTAGAAGCCACCTATCTTCTACCCATATGCTTTTGTTCCACATTTGCGAGACCTAAAATCTTCGTTAATACAAAGGATCAACATTTTGCTACTGTTCTCCTTAAATATAAATGGAACAAAGATATACATTGATTCCTTATATATATATATAAAATGTGCATGCATATCAAATATAAAATTTATAAGGAATCATGAGTTGAATGTCTCCCAGTAGAACAACCCTCACTATGTATATAAGGTTCATTTTTTTTGTACAGTGCATGCCAACTTTGCATATTTCATTCACATGTTTTAAACATTATATTATGTTTTTGACTTATCTACACTCTAAGTTATTATATTTGTATCTTCATTTTTTGAAAAAAATTTGATGAGCTTAATTTTGTAATTTAAGCTATGATGTGATGGATAGAAGTGAACATTTGAGAAATTGACATGATCATACGTGTATTAATTTAATTTTAAAAGTTAGTAATTTGATATACATTTACTTTAATATTTGGTAAATTAAACCTTCAATATATCTAGAATCTAACTCTTAGAGAAAAATAATTATTTCACTTCAAGTGATAAGTTAGCTTATAGAAACATGCATGTAAATTCTTTTTTCATGACATTGAGAAACTATAAATAGTATAACTTTATACTTTGTATATTACTAGGAACATTTAATACGTGCATTGAAGTGGATATGAATCTAATTGACCACTTCTCTCAAATATTTGTATATAAAAGTTGATTGGATACTTTTAAGTATTAGATGTATATTATATTTTAATAGTGTGGGAATTTAAATGTGATTATATGTTGAGAATTTAATCCCTATCATAGTTAATCAATAGACTCAGATATTAGAATAATTTAAGAATATGTGATTGGATTCAATTAGGTTTGTTAGACTAATTCATTTAGCAACATTTAAAAGAACATGGTATAGTAAAAGCACACACACCATTGACATGAGACCTAGGATATACATGGGAAACCATTTTGAGAAGAAACCCACCAACAAAAGTATAATTACAATGTATTAATAGTAAACAATATCCAACGATAATTAGTCTTTCTACAATCCCACTCAATTTGCAAACTACATTGTACAACCTCCAACTAGGTCCATCACACCTTCAAGATATAACACACCTATCAACATCTAAACTTATTCCATCAATATGAGTAGGTAGATATAGTCGCTAAGATGTTCATATGGTATTTAAACAATTTCAACTATTAAATTACCATGTAGAATACCAACAATCACATGATTGAAACATGACCATACCATGATGAGGTTTCTCATCGAGGTATATAATATTGGAGGGAAGATGTAAGTCTATTTACTCCTGTTGGTGCCTGAATTGACTGTCAGTTGATTTAGCAATTTTTCATGCAGGCACCTTCCCTAAAATCCAAAAAATTTTAAGTGTTGGCACCCCTTCAGTGTTTTGCAGCATCCACATCATCTTTCTTGAGGAAGGGGTCATCATGTTTTGCCCATCGGCATAAGTTTACTTGTGTCTTGGCGATCGTATCAATAGCATGGTGTGTTCTTTGTATATCGCCAAGACTATTGCCTATCGGCAAAGGATATTGTGGTTCCGCCGATGGTGTTGGTCATGCCGATGGGGGTAAGTCAAGTGTTCATCGGCAAGATTTGGTGTATCAGGCTAGCATTGTTTCGATCTGCCGATGTGAGGAGCTTGGCCGATGAAGAATCATCGGCGTGTGTTTGGCCGACGGAGGGATGAAGCCATGGTTCATCGGTGAGAGTTGTATTGTTGGCCTAGGTATTTTGAATTGTGCCGACGGTGGGAGGCTTGGCTGATGCGATGTCATCAGCGTAGGTCTCGCCAATGGAGGGATGCGAAGGTGAGCATCGGGAAGACTTTGGCTGTCGGGCTAGCCGTTGGAGGGTCCGCCGATGGAAAGTGTTTGGCCGACGAGGGTGTCATCGGCGTAGGTCACACCGAGAGGGGAGCATGGAGTGGTCATCGGTGTGAATGGTATCATCGGCAGAGGATGTTTCTGCTTGGCTGACGGTTGAGGGTCTCGCCGACAGAGGATGTGTGTGATCGGAGAGACTAGTGAGGTCAGGGTAAGTTTTGTGGAGCTCGCTGATGGTTCTCCTCTGGCCGATGCGGATGTTGGTGACTTGTGGAGATGTTGCGATCGGCGAGACCACTGTGGTCGGCAGGAGATCTGTCAGGTAGGCCGATAATGTATGTCATGGCGATGGGCTGTGGGCGAAGGGTTGTGTGTCGAGCGCGGCAAAACGCTCGACACTTAGTATCCATGCGGCCATGTTTTTAAAATGATAAAGTTGTCTCCGCGGCACCAATGTGGGATTTTTCTTCCTACAGTTTTGAACTTTCAGTGAAGCACATTTTGGCGGGAGGCTTCCGTTTGAAGGTTGCGACAGTTTCCAAGTGAAGTGCGGGTGGTTGAGCCATCAATGACGGACGTGTAGGGGTATGGGCGACGGTACAAACGGTGAAGCTACCTGATCGTGGATGAAGACTTTCAGATGGCGGCGCAAAGCTCGAGATTCCCCTGTCTATCGCATTTAATCTGTGAAGGCCATTTTCAAATGGAAGGAATGTATCTGGTGAATTTTTGACTTCTGGCCATGTAATTAATTGTTGAATGTACACGGTTCTGTATAAATGGTTTTGGCTGTGTTACTTTTTAGTTGTTGGATGTTTTTGGGCTTTCTACTCTGACTCTGAACATAAGGTGTTCACATTTTGAAAGGCATTTTTTGCTACAGACTCGGTCCTTAGTCTGGTGTACTAATCTATCTTGGCTTGTAAATGATGATTTTCTCTGTGATGGCCTTCTATGCAGATTGATTTTAAATGAAAAACACCTGTGTGTGTATTGTTTCTGATTGTCTCCTGTATGTCATTTGTTTTCCTTTCAAACAAGGTTGTCAAGGGCTTCCAAGTTTTTCAGTATGTGCATACTGTGTGTCTGATTTATTGCGTCTGCTCAAGGAGTGGTTAAATAGGCTTTTGATCAGATACAAAGGGAAATAGATTACATCATAGGATCTGTTAAGTATGATCATTAATGATACTCTTTCTTGGACATGTTGCTGTTAGGCAGTAGCATTATTCTTAGGTCCTCTGGATATGAATTTATGTTGTCATGGGGAGACATTTACAGTTTTAGATATGACTATGCTGCCCAGATAAGGCACTGGTTTGGGAATCTGTCTGTTCAATGGGTCTAGGAAAGTCCCATAACTCCAAACACCATTTCAAACCATCTCATCCTTCCATCTGTTAGTTGTAGGATTAGGATTAGGAACCTCTGCATGCTCTCATACCTAACCAGACATTATGTCCAAGAATGTTGCCAGCCTTGTAATTTGTTACAAAAATCTTGGTCCATACATGAGAGTATTCTGCCTGCTGCTGTCAAGTTATATCTCTCTGTCATTGAGCTAGTCAAGGTTATACTTTTATCAAGTAGGGAAACCCCCCTTGGTGCAGCAGAACCAAAAGTGAAGGGGAGGAGCTCACGCAACCTCCTATATTCAGTTGGCTGAATCTGCCTGTGCATTAGAACTGGCAAACCCTAATGCTGATTCAGAAGAAAAACCAACAACTCCTATCATTTTTTTCTTGTTGAATCATTTTAGGCACATGAGACTTGTTTCTTTCCCTTTTTATTTGCTTTCATCTCTGGAAAATTCAATCAAAGACTAGAAGTGTGCCTCTGGGATGATACCCCTTCATCAAGGGTTAATACTACTTATTGTTAACTTTGTGAGATCAAAAAATCCCAAAGTATCTTACTAGGTTCATAAAAGGAAAGATGAGAAAGGGAAAAGGGTTGTAGACTATTGTGATTCTAGTTTAGGGTATTCAAGAATCCCTACTAATATGAATGACTCCTTGGAGGATACTGGGGAGGAGATTGATTCTAATATGGGATCTAAGGATTCTTTTTTTTTAGGGAAAAAAACTCTAAGGTACAAGAGGAAAGAAAGGTGAAAGGAAGCTACAGAGAAACATGGAATATATGGGAGGAAAACAGGAAGAGGGAGGAATGTTCTTCGTAGGCCCTATATGCTCCAAAATGTGACTCAAGAATAACATGGACGAGTTAGCCTCAATATCACACATGAACCCTCTCCTTTATATGGGTGACCTCCAAGTCAATCTTGCTCTCGTGGCAAGAGCCAGTCAAGTGGAGGTGAGACTCGGGGTTGTTCTATTCTTGTGGAAGAAGAATGTCATGGAGAGTGGTTGGACAGTCTATAGTCCTAGCACAATTTGATAATTGATGAGATCACTCTAGGATTGTTGTGGTTGAGATAATTATATGACCCAAAGGGTCACTAGTCTTAGGTCCTCTGTTTAGATTTCTCAAGTTCCAATGCACAGTGGGTAGACTATTTTTCTCGTTGATGAGTCTAATAGGTTGTAACCTATCCTCGTTTTCTTGAATGTGTGGTTGAATTTTCTCTTTGTTGAATGATCCAAAGAGCGTGTTCTTTCTCTTCTCTTGTTTATTGTGCTTGTTATGCTCTTGGGTCCAAGATTTCATCTATATCTTCAGGAATAGCCTTGACCCAACTTCGTCTAATCCCTAGGCACATCAAATGCTTGGGAGAGAGTTCGCATTTGACTAAGCGTTGACATAGTTTGACTTTTGTTTAACTTTGACTTGTGTTAAATGTTGAATTTGGAGTGTACCTTGTGATGAAATAGAGGTTTTGACCTTGTTTGAATTTGGATTGTACCTCGTGATGAAATTGAGGGTTTAATTTTCCTAAGTTTCCAAATGTTTTTGTATTTTTGTATCAATGCAACTTATATGAATGCAAGCCAATTTTTGGGTTCATTTTGTACAAATGAATAATAAAGTGATGTAATTATCTAATAATTGAAATATGAATGCACTTTAACATGAATTTTCCTAAATGTAATCTAAGCCATGTTTTTGTGTTTTTCTTGAGACTATTTTGAATCTAATCTAGGAATTAAAAATACTTGAATGAAATATAATCTATGAATTGAAATGAAACTAGTTTAAACAATGCTAATCTAATCAACTTGAAATAAATCTTATTAAGGAAATTACAATACAAAGCTTACTTTCTCCAAGAGCAAAGTGTGATTTAATTAACTATGAAAATGTGAAAATCTTGGATCCTTCAGCCCATGAGCCTGGCATATCCTTAGAAGTCCTTGTGTGGCAGCCTCTTTTCCTCTACAGTAGCGGGGAACTCCTCTAAGCAACAAGGACGAAGTAGAAAATGATTGAAAATGGGAATGAGCTTTGAAATATATGAAGCATTGAGCTATGAAGCTATTGAAGCACTATGGAATGACTTTTTTGAAAGAAATTTGTGAGCATAACGACACTATTGGGGATTTTGGAAGCTTGGCAACCTATACTAAGAAAGCAAAAGGCTCATACATCCTATGAAGAGCATAAACATGTTGTTCATTCCCAAATAACCATGTCCAAAACCCTAGATCATTATCCAATCACCGAGGCCATAGGTGTCTTCAAGAGGATTAGTAAGAGGCTCATCAAAAGGTTTAGAACAATTCTGGGCCAACTGTTAGGAGTGGGTATTCTCCTCTTCACTTCAGCTTAACTAGTACCAGGAGGGCTATTCCTAGAGGCATAAAATAAGACAAACTGATAGCCACATCCATATCCAATGTACACTTGACCCCCTATGAATGTCACTAGGCCAAGATGACTAGTTGCACAAACCTCTAATAACTTCTACTTCTACTGTGCTACCACAATAATGTGTCCCACTTATGGGACATCTTGATTTTTGTCTTAAATCACATATTTTTTAGAAAAATTAATGATTTAAGCCTTGAGGGATTCCATCGAAAGGGGTTTAATTGAAAAGGGTTAGATAAAACCCCCTTAGATCAAACCCCCCTGTAAATACCCCCCTAGTCTTAAATCAAACCCTCAATAGAGTCTCCTCCACACCTATCAAAATGTTGACAAAAATCTAATTTTGCTTCATCTTTTGGGGGATCAAATGAAGTCATTTAGAAATTCTATTTTGTAAGTATGTATCCCTTAGTATAAGCTTTCCAAAAAGTATGATATTGAATATATTTTATTTGATTATTATATATTTATTTTCTATTTTCTAGTGAACATAGGTTTTTCACTGAACATCAAGGTCTCTATTCCACACACGAAAAAATAAAAAAATAGAGAAAAAAATTCTAAACAGGACCAAAACCTGCTACCTTGCCGACGCTTGGCCATGCCCCATTGTTGTTTTATTTTAACCAAAAATCAAATTTTTTGCAATGTTTTATTGTAATCTGAAAAATATTTGCACACTAGGTATTGATGTCCTTGTTTCGATTTTTTTTTTGGATACATACAGTAAAATTTAAGTTGTATGGTATAAACCTATGTCTGAATAATAATTAATCTCACTTCAAAAATTAATTTAAAAAATATGCAATAAAAAATTATGAAAAAATATTTATGCACTAGATATTGGTGTTACAAATCTATGTTTAAAATTTAAAATTTTGTCCTTTCTATAAAAAAAGTTATGTTGTATGGTATAAATGTCACTTTTTAAAAATACTGTTAATTATAAAAAATAAGTTATTAAAAGTTATGTAAAAAAATTCACAAATTATTTCTTAAATTAAAAAAAATACATTTAGAAATCTAAACACAAAATCTCAAAAATCACTAGTTCACATCATCTTCAAAATATTAACGGATTAGTTGTTATAAGTGTTAGAAAATGAAAATTTGGTTAAAAATAATGATTCCAATGTCCCAATTTGTCCAAAAAGTGGGACACACTATTGTGGGCTGAAAATACAACAAGATCCCACTTGTACATATGTTTCTTGTGTTTTCTTTGTTGTATTGCCTTGTACATACATTGTTTTCTGATTACTACACTATGCATATGCACCCGAAGATGGTAGCATCAAATTCCTTAAGATGAATCCACTTAAACTTTACATACACAAAATACATAGTGTAGGGATACATGAACATGATTCACAAATGAGGTAAATTGTTTTGGACTGCTTGAGATTTGTCCCTAGCTATAAAATAGAATCATGAACAACATGTAAAACCTAATCTACTCCTACTCCTATAGCTAATAAGATGAGGGTTTGAAATTAAAAGTGTTTGATCCTTCCCTAATATGGACTGGTGCCTACTCCACTAGGCAATAGAGTCGCATAATGCAAGATAGAAGGAAATACATTTGCAAAACATCAACAAAATCCAATATGTATTTGCATACAAATCTAATATAACACTGCATACAAAGGACATATTGAGTTATCCAAAATACTACTACAACAATCCATATGCAACCATGGAAAGACCAATATAAAGGCTTTATATTGCTGAATACGATGCCATACATACATCAAACCAGGTTACATTCATGCCAGCAAATGTACAAAGGAAAACATGAAACTGTGATTTTAATGTTTCCCTGAATCATTACAAAATATCATAGAGACATTCCATTACATACAAATGCACAATCACAACCCTTTCCTCTAATTTACAAAAGATATTTGATAGAACTGAAATTCCCAAACTAAAGGTAATGACATTCTCAACCGCACTCACTCACATATACTTCTATGGTTTATGGACAAGACAGTGACAGGAACACCAGGTTCAATGCAAATCTTAATGACGAGGAAGACAGTAAAATTAATCTCAATTCTAATATGCTACGAGGATCTACACTTGAGGTGATAGGGCTTATGGAATTAATTAAAATAGCTAGCAAACATGATCCAACAATCCAAGGGGTGTCCTCTATAGTTTTACAATTAGATACCAAAAATGACAGGAAGCATTAAGATTTAATAAACTAGAAATCACATAATACAATGTCTTGTAATAGATCCTTCTTTATTCTATTCTACTATCCAAACATAACATTACATATCGGATGGGCCTACGACCTCACTCTCTACTCGTCCTCTCCTCACAAAACAAAACTATTCTCCCTATCTTTTGTCTTCTACCCTACTCTCCTTATCTCATTCTACATTCGGCCTCCTTCTTCTTGATACGGCCTCTATTCTCCTAACGACCCTCTGCATTTAGCCTTTCTTCCTTATGGTGTCTGGTCTCTTTGATCTGCAACATTTGGCCTACTTCTAATCGGCCTTCTCTCCTTTATTGGCTTCTTCCAGACTGGCCTCAATTTGAATCAACCTTCTTCTTCACACTTATGCAGCCGTCGGCCTTCTGCAATCATCTAACATTTTCCCTTGGTCAGTCCCTCCACCAGCATCTATCCTTTTAATCGGCCCTTGATGCTTGGCCTTCGCCCTCTTGGTTCGACCTCCCTTCAACCTGCCTTGAAGTCACTTCATTTTCTCCTTTTAAAACCCCCCTTTCGGTAATCATCGACCCTCTTCTATATCACTAGATACTCTTTCCATCCTCGGCCTACTCAAACATCTGTCTCTTCCTCTATCGGCCTTCCTCAGCTACTCACTGTCATTCTTCCACGTATCTCTTATTCCTCTTTGTGGCTTCCTTCCTGTCGTTCTGGTAGTTCCAAACTTCCCTGCCTACCTACATCCAAACTGTTCTACTTACCAACTGCTACCGTTCCATCTTCCTCAGCGAACCAGCTCCATTCTTGTTGACAATTTTTTTGAAGATTCTACATCTGTCTACAGTAACTGTTTGTTTACCCAAGCTTGTCCACTTCCTGCAATTGTTACAACTTCCTCACCCATTCGAGCCTCTTAATAATTAACTATTAATGTTCTTGTCACTGTGGTAACAAGAACTTCCTTCCACCTCACACCTATCATCCGACCCAACACATCAAACCCCAAAAAAATTGACTACTAACACAAATTTTGAAAATTTAATACGATGCCCCTGCATCAATATCCATCCCATTACAGATTGAACCAACAATATTTGACGCCCTAGAATCTCTCAACGCAGCTACACCCAAATGGTTCAGCGATTGACCTTTATTACTTCATTTTCAAGGCATATATAGTGTTGCAATTATTGTTGTGGCCATTTGGGTGGCAAAACAGAGTAGGAAAACAATTTTGGGCTCTCACCTACCACACCAAATTCACCAACAACAATAACAAATTCACCAACCACCTCCATTTGATTCAACTTGTGCATTAATGACGTCAGTTGGGAGGTACAAGCATGTTTAAATAGATAACACATGAAAAATGTGTTATGAAGCTTTTACAACACTTTAAAATATTTAATTTTAATTCTACACCTTTATCTTTTTGTCTGTCAATGATTTTAGGCTCAACAAGAACTTGGTCCAATCGGTCAGTGATTTCCACCTGAATTGGAACTTGTCAACAACCTTTTTCTTTGTTCCATCTCATCGGGAATTTCCATCTAACCAGGAACTTTTTGATTTCTCTTTTCTTTGTCTCTTTTCACCTTGTTCCAATTGGTCAAATATTTCCACCCAACCTAGAACTCTCTAATTTCTTCTCATTTTCTACTTCTCTTCCTTTTCTTTCTTCTTGGCCTTATTCGATTTCACCTTTTCTTCTTGTCAAAGATCTAGGTGCCACTGGGAACTCATTCCATTTTGTTGATGATTTCCACCTAAACAAAACTCATCGACGACCTTCTTCTCTAATTTGTTCCACCTAGTCAAGGATTTCTACCCAACCAGGAACAACTCGATTTTGTTCTTGGTAGGCCCAAAAACTCTAACGAGACCAAAGACTTAGTAAATTTTTGAATTATTTGAGGTTTCTAGAGGGGCTTTGAACATTTTGAAATAATGTAAGGCACAAGGGGGAAATGCAAGAAATTGAATAGATATTGAGCAAAATTAACGTATGGAAGCCAAAAAATCTTGGCACTAACAGAGGCTCTCATTGGGGACTTGGCACATTGAGAACTAGCTATCTCCGTGTAGACCAAAAGAAAAAAAGTGAGGACGGGAGGGTGGTGAAAACACAAGCAACGTATGTATAAGGCAAGACAATGGAGACATATACAACAAGACAACACAACCACTGGCATGAAGGTTTACAAATATATAAAGTATGGTTGTGAATCAAAATTTTAACACACTATAGGCCAAACCTATACAAGATGGAAGAAATTACTTGGCTTTGTCAGATACAAGTTGAATGAAGGAGTTGATATCCCTCAAACCAAATTTGCACTTGCCACCCAACTGTAAAAATGACTTTTTTTACCTGCATGATTCAATCTGCAACCATTGTTCATGATGTGAAGACAAGATTCACCATTGAAAACACTATTGTAAGGCAGCCTCGAATAATAGGTGCTCAACCTATTCCATGCTACATCATGCTTATTCCCAACATAAAGGGGTGAGATAATACAATTTAGATAAGCAATAAAAGACATGGATGGAAGCAAATTTCCATCACCATAAGATACAACATTATTCTCCCTTCTGATCTCCACATGTCAATCAAGGCAAAAGGAAAATGCCTCTAACTCACAAGGCAAAGTAAAACATGCCTGACTACTACTGATCTACAAAAAGAGATGCATCTTCTTGCAAATCAAACTGGAAAAAATCCAACTCAGGCATACCTTCAAGTTGGGCTGCAAATGTTGATCTTCAACTTGGCATTTATGTTGCTACTCAATGTTATTTTCATATGCATGCTGGACCCAAACAATGACTCCATCTCAAGAATGAGATCATCATTCACAACATTTGAAGCACAATCTCCAAAAAGGAAAGCTTCATAGTCAACCAAGTCATCATTCAATTCTTGGAAAATAGGTAGCCAACATACACCACTTTCACAAGTGTTGTTACAATCACTAATACTTGAATCATGAGCATGATTCAATTCAAAATCCAAACCATCAGCATAGAACCAAGATCATGAGACACCTCGAGTGAAAAACCAAGTTCTTCCAATTGTCTCACTATTTGGAGCTCATTCAAGCAACCTGATATGTCATATATGTAGCCTAACTATAAATTATGCTCACTCATAATTTCACACTTTATTTGGCACTCACTTTAGTGTCCACTCCCTTAGGATGTTTTTGGATCATTTCCAACTTTGGCCTTACCCTCGACCCATGATATGTGTCTTTGCGCTTCTTTGACTCTTTCTACTTATTGTATCCAAAAACCATAAAAGTGTTGCAAGGTGTGACCCTTTGTCTCCTTGTTCAGTGTTGCGCTGCGCTGGTTTACGATAAGGGCTTAACCGCCTCCCATGCTTGTTAAGTCAAGTGGTTGTATTAGGCATTAACAGGTCAATCTTTTCGTGCAACGGCAACTAACAATTGGTATCAAATCTGAGGTCATGGGTTCAAACCCCGCACTTACGCTGGGGGGGGTTGTTGCAAGGTGTGACCCTTGGTCTCCTTGTTCAGCGCTGCGTTGTGGTGGTTTGCGACAAGGGCTTAACTACCTCCCGTGCTTATTAAGTCAAGTGATTGTATTGGGCATTAACAAGTTGATCTTTTGGTGCAACGGTAGCTAACAAAAAGTACCTAAATCATGGCTCTGTCCCAAGTCGACTAGATCTTTCAAGAACTGAAATTGTAAAGACTCTATAGTGCTTAGCACGGACGTCTACATGACACACTCATGTCCTGCAAGCCTCTGCTAGTCTTGCGATCATTTTATAAGTTGTCTTTTTACTTGTGTGATTTGCCGAGATTTTCTTGATGCTTATCCATGCCCAAATGACTCCTCTCCTTGATTTTTTCCTTTGCCCGCTCTATTTAAGCAAGTAGTTTTTCCATTCCAGAGGATCAATTTCTTTTCATAGCAAAGCTTTGCTAAAATTGAGATCCACCATTGCTACAATTTGTTTCTCACCATCATCACACTCTAGCTCTTGTTCATGTCATTACTCTGTTCTTCTCATTGCTTTCCTAATAATCATTGCATGGCATTTTATTGAATAGATTAAACCATATTTTGTTTATATATCTTATCAAATCTTGCTTGTCACTGCTCAAACAATTCTAGACACGCTTAGAATTAGGTCACACACTTTTTATATCAATCTATCAATCTATATCTCTAGCTATTGTTGAGGTGGAAACACCAAAAGTAGGATTTGACTAAGGAAAACTCCTATACAGCCCAACCCTCTCTCTCGTCTGTGCATTTGCAAGTTTCATCAGAAAGCTTGGTGTCAAGAGGAAGGACTAAATAGGCTGGCACAAGAGCTAAGATCACAAATTTGAGCTAAGATCACAAATTCATACAGTACCCATGTTGTATAGACTACAACGTGATGCACAAATATCCACATGGTGCATTATCGTCCTAGACAGTGAGACTGTCTACCTAGTGCTAGGTTCCTTATCATTTTGTACTTCATTTCTCAAAATTCTATGTATTTTTATTCATTTCTATTAAAACATAAAGTGGTCCTGTAGACATAGATTTTGTCTGAAACATTAGTTAATAGAACCCTAGTGTAATGTTAGTGAAAAGCTCCCTTGATTGATATGTTCAATTGAGGAGTATTTTTTCCTACATCACATTTTGGTGAACCTGTCACTCTAACTTAAAGAACATTATTTTTCATTCAAATGTCTTTCCTTTCCTCAAACAAAAAAAATTCAAGGCGCTGCCTCAAACTCTGGCCTTTGGCAGGATCTGTTAATATCTTTCTTGATCGTATCCTTATATTTTTATAAATTATCACATTCTCTTCTTTTCTTACATCCCTTTCCAACTTTTCTTAAAGGGTTCATGAAAGTGATGTTCCATTCAATGCATGTGATGGTGACTTAGCTCTTCCTATGTCACTATATTCTTTTGATCCCTCTCCTAAGATTCCTCCTGTTTATGAGGATATTTTGGTGCAAGAGGATAAAATCATTGATACTTTTCTTAAAATTACTTTACCTTCTCTTCATTTTGATGCTCTCCCTTCTAGAGATGAAGCATCAATAGATGAAGAGTCTCACCTCAAATGAGACCCCCCATGGATAGATGTTGAGCATACTTCTTATGTTTCTTCTCCTAAATCTTGTATTCCTCAAGCAGATAATAATGTTAATACAATCATTGTAAATTGACTTATCCCACCTACAAAGAGGATGTTGGATAAGTGCATTAATATTCAAAATCTTCCTGCTATTCCTAAAATCATTGTCCATAGGGTGTCTAATCTACCCCCACTCTCTCATCCTGTGATCATTGTTTGAGATATTCCTAAAAAAATTTAACCTTCAAATCACTTGTTAGAGATTGCTAAGTCTATAACTCAAAATGTGTATACTCGTTGAAATAAATAGGATACTATTCTCCCTATTTCCCTTCCACCACCTCCTTGTCTTTCTACTGATATCACTTTTCATTTATCTAAACTCCCTTCTGCTGAAGTTTAGAAGAAAAACGATGCTCTTATGATTATTGTAGCTATAAACTTGATTAGTATTAAGAGAACCCTTATTGATAATGGTTTTGGTCTTAATGTTTGTAGTTTAGACCTCCTTAATCATCTTGAAATTGATGTGTCTTCTATTTCTCCTAATATATCAATCAAAGTTTTTGATAATGCAACTTGTTGGTTCTTTCTCTCTGAATCAGCATAGGTTTTGCCAATTCCAATGCATAGGTAGATCTGGCCAACACATACAGGAGGTTGCGTGAGCTACCTCCCCTTCACTTCTGGTTCTGCTGCACCAAGGGGGTATCCCTATAGCTAAAGATTTAACATTTGACTCACCCAATGACAGAAAGATTTAGCTTTACAATAACAGGCAGAATACTCTCATGTTTGGACCAAGATTTGTGTGATAAATCACAAGGTTGGCAACTTTCTTGGACATATCTAACTGGTTTAGGATGAAAGTATGCAGGGGTTCTAATCCTACTCCTACAACTAACAGGTGGGAAAAATGGAATGATTTGTTTTGATATTTTGGATGCAAGACAGGGGGTTTTGGATCATAACTACTACACAAGAAGCAGACTGGTGCCTATCTCAGGGCAAGGAGTCAACTAGATGTATACAAGAGAATGGCTTGCAATTGGCATTCAAGTTTCAAGGGGTCAGAACTGGTATTTGCCTTACAAACACCACCCAAGGATAAGTATTTTACTGTCTCTGCTTACACATATCCCAACTGACATACATTCTTCTCCATACTTAGTCTAAAACACTTTAATCCACTCCTTGAATGAAAGTTAGAGATTAAGCATGTGATACAGCAAACCTATATCCTAGAATCTGAGAAATCCTTAGCAACCAAATTCAAAAGAAGAAAATGCATACAACAAATGGAGACAAATAGATAAACACATGCAACAATGCATTTTTCATATAAAATGACAAGAAACTAAACATATGTGCAAGGTGCACTCAAATGCAACTCATAAACTCCAAAAGAGATAAAACAGACAGGAAATGCTCTGTCACTCATTATTTTTCCCCCCAAAATGCCCAAGTCTTCAACAACCTAAACGAGTAACACAATTTGCCTTTTTTAACAAGACTGTGCACTCAGCAATGATTACATGGCATTTCAAAATTCTGCCAGATACACTGCACTAAGAATGGCACCCAAAATAATCAATGCAGTAGAGAGACAAAGAGGAAAGAGTGGGTGAAGTTGGGACATGTGCAGCCATTTGAAGATTTTCCATTAAAATTTGGTAGCTGGCCAGTCAATCATCGACCCATGCCTCTGCAAGCCTGCCATTAATGGCATACCAACTAACAGCCTTCTGAAATGTAGCAGCTACGTGCTTCTGAATCTTTTCCGCTCAAAAGAAATAGCTACATATACAAAGCAATCGCCCCTGTAGAACATTTGAATCATGGCCGTTGATCTCCCCTCCTATCGCTGAGATCTACGGCCCAAAACACTTTGAAAAGTCACCAGCCAATGAAATTGTGCCACGTAGGCACCCTGTGCTTCTATCACTGACTTTTCCGCCATCTATTTTGCCTTTCTTCACCTTTTTCCATTTTTGCCCTTGCATATGCATAAAAACATGCATATACATACAACTCGGACTCCAAATCATTTTATCAATCGGATTAGAAAATTTTGAAATCTGGGCCTTGTATCTTCAATCTTTTGTATATCGGCATATACAATGCCATATACATGCAAGCCGCGGACCCCAACTTTGAATTTTTTGAATTTGACTTTTAAATCAGGTCTGGCTTGTATATCGTTCCTTTGTATGTTCGCCATGTATATCGCATATGCAATGCAAACATACAAGCAAAAACATACATTCATCCGGACTCCTGCCTTTATCAACTACATTGCATACTTTTTCAGGTCCGGCCAATGCATCTCGGGAATGTATATCGCACTTGCATATTTTGATATACATTCTGCTTTGTATGTAGAACATATACAAACCCTTTTGCATGCTTGTGGGCCCCACCTCTTGTATATCGATCCCTTACACATTTCCATTGTATTTGCATCAGCCGTCGGGCAAACTTTGGAGTTGGCTGCCGATGCATCCTATCTTGCCAATGACCCTCTGTCACTGTAGCGAATGCATGTCGGCTCTTTTGTATGTTGACTTTGCACATTTCTTCTTTGTATGCCACCAATGTATCTTTCGCTTGCATGTTTCCCTTTGTATCTAGCCATTGCATGTCTAAACATACAACACAAATATACATGCAACCTTCACATACAAGCAGGGAATAGTCCCAGAATCTGTGATAGATTCCTCAATGCATGTACAAACCTAATATGCATTCAAATGCATACAATCAATTTGTTCACTTTTTTGAAGGCCAATTGAACATACAAACCGTCTTGTATGCCCGCATGTACATTTGGACCTGCATTTACATACAAATGACCATGCACATACAACTGTTTTTGCATTTTTCAACTGAGAAGGCTGAAAGACTTAGAATTTTTTGGATTTTTCTGAAAGGTGCCTGTAGATTCAAATGCACAAAACCCAAACTACAAGCAGGCACCAACACAACTCACCCAACTTTAGGCACTATCACATTGCCTATTACGTTAGGGCTCGTTACATTACATACTAAATTTCATGTCATGGGATATTCTTTCTTATAATCCTCTCCTCGGTAGACATTGGATTAATATCATGGGTGTAGTTTCGTCTACCCTTCATCAATCTCTTAAATTTATTTTTAATGGTAATGTACATAAGGTAACCTCTAATCCAAAACCCTTTCAATATTGTCAATAGGCTGAATTGGGTCACGAGAAGCCTGCTCATTATTATATTCATAATTTAATACCTTCTACAACAAATTCTCAAACACCATCTATTGATGATGATGTGCCTTCCTCATCTAATGCATGTCTTGGTGATGATTAGATCTCCTTAGGCTTCAACCCCATGGGCCTGATGATTATAAGGTTGACTCTTCTCACTTTGACATTCCCAAATTCAACAAGGATCTACATTCTGGTATTAGATTCGATCCCACTTCTCATGTGAATTTTACTATTGTTTCTTCTCCAACATATGCATACACATCTCATTTCAACAAAGCTAATGATGTTGATTCTCCTCCTCTTTCTGATTTGGAGACACGTTACAGGCTTGGATACAAAATTCTTTCTAAGCACATATACAATGGAAATGGTCTAGGGTGCATGGAACAAGGAGTTAAGGTCCCTGTGCAACCTACACCACACTTACCTTCTATAGTGGGTTTAGGTTTCCAACCTTCTCCTCTGTCTACATCCTCTCCTCCATTGTCTAAGGTCTCTATGGATTCTTCTTATTTTAAAAAATCAAACCTTTCTCCACAATAGAAAGGGTTGCTTCCTACTCCATCTCTTCTATCTAAACAAGAGTGTATCATGCTAAGGTTCCTCAAATCCTTCTTGATCACTCTTCCTCCTCCTACATGCAAAAAGTTTCCTAAACATCTTCAACAAACACTTCCTTTATGTGCATATCATCAAACACTTGGCTATTCCACTAGTTGTAAGAAACATGTCTAGATCTGAACTGAAAATTTGCTTGCTGGCCTAAAATTTCTGATTTGTTTCCTGGATGTTTCACTTGGGTTTTTTATGTTTTGTTTTCACACAAATTTTTGATATGATATGAAGATTGAAAGATAGCAATATGACATTCATAAAATATCAAATTGTAAAGTCAGAAAATGTCCCCTTGGGGACTTTTCCCTCATAAGGTTTAGCTCCCAGGTCTTTTGAGTACATTTAGGACATTTTAGTTCATATTTTAGCATCCCGAAGGAATGAGACCTAAGTCCCATGACAAATAGGACCTAGGAGGACCCCTTGAGTTGTATCCTGTCTAAAATAGGGGGAGGACTTGGACGCCCATGCCCTAGTCCTGCCCTATTTTAGGGCAGCCCCAATTTTTGGGTGTCGGTTAGTGACCGTTATTAGGTCCCTTTGCTGACACGGTAAGTTTGAATTTCAAATATCTTGGAGGGAGTGCTTGTACATGCATATATAAGCATGTGTAGGCATTCATTTGTAAACTAGATGATTACTAGCAAGCTATTGTTGTTCTCAAGGTGATTCAAGGCTTTCTATTGTGTTGCAAGAGTAGACTTGTATGTTTTGTGTGTTGATATTTGCAGATTTGAGCATTAATTCCTTCATGGCATGAAGAGCATCTTCCTCCATGAAAGCTTCACTACAAGGTGACATATCATTGTGTTTTTATCATTGATTCCTTTGGTTTTGGCCTCTACCTCACAAGAGCACGCCCTCTTCATCTGACAACGGTGTTTGGAGACTTAAGTGTCCTCCAGGGTTTGACTAAGGCAAACCTATAAACACCACAACCCCCAAACCAAGTCTTGTGATTCCAGGCTACAGGTGTTGCATCCAGGAAAAGTGGAGTTGCACGAAGGCTAGAAAGACATCAAGGATTCAGGATCTGAAGAAAAGACGGACAAAGGAGCACTTCGGAGACTAGAATGCTCGCTCCAATGTCCTCCGCAGACTGATTTTGGAAAATAGAAGTCACAGGGCTGATCAGTGTCCGAAGGAGGTCCAGATTCCCCAAAAAAGTAGGTACCTTGGACTTGGGTGCCCACTCCTGTGTCCCCGACTGTTCCTCTTTGGAACCCCAAAAACAAGTATTCTGTAATTTGGTATTTTACTCTCGTCTGCAAGAGCTTTTTCTATAATTCGATAATTTGTTGTCGTATTTTCATAATTAGGGTTTCAATGGTCAATTGAGCATAGGAGAAGGAAAATTTGATAATTAAATCTCTAATCCAAGCTTCCCCTCATTTGCAAGTGACCTAGGGTATGATAGTGCTCACCACTCAACTCTAGATCCTTCAATGTTAGGGTGAAAGGAGGATTTTAACATCTAAGCTACAAAAGATCAACAAATCCATTTTTACCATAAACACAAATGATGACTGAAATGAATTAAACCAGCTCACATACACATCCAAAAATCAATATATCATACAATAGGACATACCCGGATGGAAAGATTGGCCACTTTATTGAAATGATGTTGGATGATTACAAACAAGAGTGGTCTGATTTTTGTTTTAGACTTACATATGCATGCAAATATGATCAAAACATGATCCAAATCATCAAACAATGATGCAACAATGATCCAATGATGTCCACCCAAGCTAGCCTAATGATCAACCTTTGTGAAGAAATGTAAACAAATATAACATAAAGTGACTGATATGAAATTTGTAGTTGCTGATATGAAATATAAAGCTTAAACCCTAGCCAAACCAAGCTGAAAACACCTCCAAACCCTAGCCAAAGGTAACCAAATTGAAGCACTATGGGTCTAGGATGAAAATATGACAATCCCACATCAATGTCGTGGCTGTAAACACTCTGATCTGAAGGTCTGATATGAAATTGTAGCAGTCTGATATGAATTTATGAATACAAAACAATGGATTTCACCAACAATGAAGCCTCCAAAACATGTAGAATCACCAACACAACATAGCCATGAATGCAAATAGTGAAATCACACTCCAAAAGCCTTCAAAGCTGAATATGTATGTCTTCAAATATGCAAGATGTCTTCAAACCCTAGCTGATCATGCAAACACCATTGAAACCCTAGTTGTTTGAAGCCTTTATCTCCATGAAAAACCTGTAATATGCTCAATAATGGATCCTAGGTGAATCTATATCTCAAAGTGGGATGGGTTTTCATCCAAACCACTACAATCCAAGGGTTTTCATCCTTAGATATCATTGATATCTGTTACAGCCAAGAGAAAATCTCCAAAGAGTGAAAATGCCAAATGATTCAAAGATGTCAAATGACCTCCTTTTATCCTTTTCACCTTGGGCACCCAAATAAAATATTATAATTTTATATAATATTTTTTAAGTCCACCACCATCATAAAATATTATTATTTTATTTTCTTTTAATTTAATTTAATTTTTCTCCAAGTGGGCGGCGGCTAGGAGAGAGAAAATAATAATAAAATATTATTATTTTATGTTTTACCTTTTTCCTCATGAGCACTGATTTTGTGGGAATATTATAATATTTTAATAATAAAATATTATAATTTTAACTTTATTTCCAATATTTTATTTTTCCACCTTTTTTCATTTTTTCCATTTCCCCACCCGAGTCCTTTTTCCTCTTAGCTAATTATTTTAATAATTTTGACATTTCAATAATTAGCATGAAAATACCAAAAGCCAAAATACAATTTCATTTTTCCATAGAAAATTAGTGAAGCTATAAAATCAACATTCCATTCTCCAAGCCTCAACAACATTCTCTTTTCCAAGCCATGCTAAAAAAGGGAACATTACAAGTCCTCCCACCTTGAGATTGCTTGCCCTCGAGTAATCACAAATATCAAATCTGCGTTAGGATACATCATGCCAATCAATTCCCAGATCCCAAATCGATCTAGGCCTTTTGAATGGTCTCATATGCACTATACCAAGCTGCTCAATGTTGGCAAAAGGAAGCTTAGGCAACTTACTCGCCAAAAGTGCCACAATTCTCCTCAAGTATGTACCCAATTTGCCAAATTCTCCATCATGTCCTTGCTATCCCATGTTGATATGTAATGAAAAATCCTCATAGATGTCTTCATGAAATGATTCTTAAAATTGGCTGTGATTTGGTGTGGCAGCATGTATTTGAGTGCTTTCATAGTGACTTGTTTCCCTTCATGTTGGAAACTCAACTCCATAGCTTGCAAATCTTGGATGACTCTTTGTAGTGAATGTAGCCATTGCATACCAAGCACAATATCATTATCCTTCAAATCAAGAACATAAAAGTCACCATAAACTATATACTCACCAAATAAAATGCTAATCTTGTTGACCTTCTTGCAAGGATTAGTGAGACTGCCTACTATAGTCACATCAAAGCCCTCAAAATCATCACAATGCAAACCTCTTTTGATCACCAAACCTTCATCAATGTAGTTCTATGTAGCTCCACTATCAAGAAGTGCCATGACCTTACATCTAAACAATGTTCCTTCAAATAGAAATAGATTATACATTGGAGCTCCTGAAAGATAAGAGATTCCAGTTCCCTTATTACCATCACTTACTATGTTTGGTGTTGGTTGTCCATGTTCACTTTCTGAACTAGTATCATCATCCACCTCATCAATTACCTCAATGTAATGTACCTTACCCTTTCCATGACACCTATGACCTGGATCCCAAGGTTCTTTGCAAGAAAAGTATAACTTTTTTCTACGAAGATCATTCTTGGTCTCAAAATTTATCTTTGATGTACCTTAAATTTTTGTAGGAGTAGGCTTCTCATGAGATTGTCGATCTGAATTTTCATTTTTGAAACCCTTCTTTTGAGGATGAAATGAAGGAGTAGTGTCTAAGTCAAGTGCAGACTCAATAGCATCATCTAGAGTCCTAGTGAACCTTCACCAAGCGTCTCAACCTGTCATTCAATCTCTCAAAAAAGAGTATAGTCACTTTCCTTTCTGACATGTCAGGAACCATTACTGCTATCTTTTGGAACTCATTGACATAGGAGTCCACTCTACCAACCTATTTCAACTGTGCCAAATCCCTGTAGTAGACTTCCACATCTTTCCTACCAAATCTGGTAATGAGTTTTCGTATGAACTCATCATATGAAGTGATCATGTTATGATGTTGTGAGACAAGTCCATGATGCCACCAATCATACGCCAAACCCTCAAGATGCATAGTAGCAAACTAAATAGCCTTTTCCTCACTCATTGGCCTGAGTGTGAGGAAAGTATCAAGCTTATGTACCCATGCCCTAACAATTGTTTTACCGCTACCATCATAGTTTGGAAGAGGATTTTTTTCAATGCATCCTTGTACTCCTTAGGTTGCTTTGCTTGTCTTCGTTGTCTTTGCTCAACCCTTGTTCTTCGCCAATCTTTCCTTTGATTCATGTAGTTGTTGAAGTTTAGATGATATTTGACATTGTCGGGAAGTGCCTCATACTCCGCAACCATAGTGATCAAGTCTTCATCAAATGGCGGCTCCTCATCCTCAATTATCCCATCCTCAACCTCTTCTTCTCTAGGAAGAAATGTGGGCTGTAGTGGCCAATCTGTTGTAGCAGTGCGTGTTCTTCTAGCACAAGGTGAACCAACAACGCTAACATCACCAGTAGGGGCTGGATTGACTCTCATATTAGCCTTTGTTTGAGTCATAAACTGCATCATCTGTTGTTGGGTTGCTACCATTCGATCTATATTATCATTTGTTTGTTGTTGTCCCCTTGCAATCTTCGTTAGATAATCACCAACATTCCTATCATCCCTTAGAGGACTACCAATTCTTCTATCCCTATCCATATTTTCTTGATATGTACCTACAATAAGGACCTCTTCTTCTTGATTATTTTGTTGTCCTGTTCTTCTAGTACAATAGTACCTGTGTGGACCAACTTCACGAGGAATCATATGAATATTTTAACTGAATAGGCTAGCAAGATCCAAGATCTAATACCAATGTAAGAAACATGTCTAGATTTGAACTAAAAATTTGCTTGCTAGCCTGAAATTCCTGATTTGCTTTCTGGATGTTTCACTTGGGTTTTTTATGTTTTGTTTTCACACAAATGTTTGATATGATATGAAGATTGAAAGATAGCAATATGACATTCATAAAATATCAAATGATGACTGAAATGAATTAAACCAGCTCACATACACATCCAAAAATTAATATATCACACAATAGAACATACCCAGATGGAAAGCTTGCCTGCTTAATTGAAATGATGTTGGATGATTACAAACAAGAGTGGTCTGATTTTTGTTTTAGACTTACATATGCATGCAAATATGATCAAAACATGATCCAAATCATCAAACAATGATGCAACAATGATCCAATGATGTCTGCCCAAGCTGGCCTCCTTAGAAATGATCAACCTTTGTGAAGAAATGCAGACAAATCTAACATAAAGTGACTAATATGAAATTTTTAGATGCTAATATGAAATATGAAGCTCAAACCCTAGCCAAACCAAGCTGAAAACACCTCCAAACCTTAGCCAAAGGTACCCAAATTGAAGCACTATGGGTCTAGGATGAGAATATGACAATCCAACATCAATGTCGTGGCTAGAAACACTTTGATTTGAACCTGTATGATGAATTTAAAGGTCTGATATGAAATTGCAGCAGTCTGATATGAATTTCTGAATACAAAACAATGGATTTCACCAACAATGAAGCCTCCAAATCATTTAGAATCACCAACACAACATAGCCATGAATGCAAATAGTGAAATCACACTCCAAAAGCCTTCAAATCTAAATATGTATGCCTTCAAATATGCGAGACGTCTTCAAACCCTAGATGATCATGCAACTCAATTGAAACCCTAGTTGTTTGAAGCCTTTATCTCCATGAAAAACCTGCAATATGCTCAATAATGGTGATCCTAGGTGAACCCATCTCTCAAAGTGGGATGGGTTTTCATCCAAACCACTACAATCCAAGGGTTTTCATCCTTAGATATCGCTGAACTCTGTTACAACCAAGAGAAAATCTCTAAAGAGTGAAAATGCCAAATGATTCAATGATGCCAAATGACTCCAAATGACCTCCTTTTATCCTTTTCACCTTGGGTGCCCAAATAAATATTATAATTTTATATAATATTTTTTTAAGTCCACCGCCATAATAAAATATTATTATTTTATTTTCTTTTAATTTTATTTTATTTTTCTCCAAGTGGGTGGCGGCTAGGAGAGAGAAAATAATGATAAAATATTATTATTTTATTTTTTGCCTTTTTCCTCATGAGCGTCGATTTTGTGGGAATATTATAATATTTAATTAATAAAATATTATAATTTTAACTTTATTTCCAATATTCTATTTTCCACCTTTTTTCATTTTTTTCATTTTTTCCATTTTCCCACTTGGGTTGTTTTTCCTCTTAGCTAATTATTTTAATAATTTTGACTTTTCAATAATTAGCATGAAAATGCCAAAAGCCAAAATACAAATTCATTTCGCCATAGAAAATTAGTTAAAGCTATAAAAATCAACATTCCATTCTCCAAGCCTCAATGACATTCTCTTTTCCAAGCCATGCTCAAAAAGAGGACATTACACCAATGAATGTTGCACCTTGCATGATAAAATTCAACAACTTCTCGAGACGGGTCCTCTCACTCTTCCATATGATAAAGCACATGTTTCTTTTCTACATGACAAGTGATATTGAGGATCACCTCTATCTGGTTCAACCTTTCTCCTCTACTTTCTCATGAGATTATTGTGATGCTACCGACTATGTGGCACCTATAGCTTTCTTTGTTTGCTTGTTGCCATTCATGGTACAATCTCACATGCAACCATACTTCATTTTTGGTAACATAGTATTCTTTTTCATAGTTGTCTCACCCCTATTCTAGGGGGGCAGAGACAACTTGTTCTAGGGGCGTGCATTCTTCATAAGGATCTTCCTTCCTCTTTCATCCCCTTTTCTTTACTTTAAAATATTTTCATATTATACATGCTAATATTTTAAGGAGGGTATATATTATCCTCACATGTGCATCCATACATGCACCCTTCTTTATTCACACCCCCCGAGGTGTAGCTTATCAATTCACCCTTGATGTGTAGCTTATCAATTCACCCCATGGGGTGTTGCATTTAACACTCCCTAAAGTGTTCAACTCTTGTGGTGTTGGTTTTTGATATGCTCCCTAAGGAATTAGTTTTTGATACGCTCCCTGAGGTGTTAGTTTTTTATACGTTCCCTGAGGCATTGACATTTAGTGATCACCTAGCATAATGCAGCTTGCTATTCTGTGATCCACGTAGTCTATCAACCACCTAACATAATGTGGCTTGCTAGTTTGTGATCCATGACGGTTGTTAGCAAGAAATGTAGAGGAGATACCGATATGGAGATCCAGTCCTCAATCAAGTCTTTGTAGTCAGTTTATACCCCGATCAGGTAGCTAGAGATTGACAGAAAAACATAAGGAATAACTAAATAGAGCATCACATACACATCAAAATAAGATAACACACATAATTATCTGGTATTGGTAGACTTCCATATATGTATTAGTAGTAATCAAATGTACATATCACATGTTCATCCTCTGATAGGTCCGAGTCTCTGCCACACCAGTTACATACATGACTTCTATGTCATTGTTTACATCAGAACATACTCCTATTCTCCAATCATGCTTCCTTACATTCTACTATCTCCTATTTCTATATATACTATATCTAATATATATAGGGATGTGTTATTTATCATCTTCTGTCGTCTTCTAGCCTCCACATAATGTGTAGTCTCCTCTAGTCGGCTTTGTTCTATGCCAAGTAATGTGCTAACATCATCCCCCCCCCCCACAAAATTATGTCATGTCCTCAAGACAAGCCTTGCTCCAGTTGAAAATATTTCTTGAGTCTGGCACCATTGACATATCTAGCTGATAGTTTTCCCTCAATATTCTTTAGTCTAACTGCTCCAGAATCTGCAAATTCTTTAATGTAGTATGGTCCTAGCCACCTTGTCTTCATTTTTCCTTGCTTCTTAAACTTGTTGTCATACAGAAGTACTAAGTCAGCTTCCTTGAATGTCTTGTTCCTCAAATTCCTATCATGTTAGGCCTTCTATTTGTTCCTTTCCAACTTCATGTTATATGCTGCCATCAGTCTGTCCTCATCCAGTTTTTCTAATTCTTCAATCCTCTGTGTGAGAGATTCTTCTTCGCCCAATTTGAGAGTCCTTGCTCTCCAAAATTTTGTCAATATGAAGTGTACCAGTAATGTAGCATCAATTCCATAGACCAGTTTGTGGGGAGTGAACTTGGTGGTTCTTTCAAAGGTTGTCCTGTATGCCCATAGTATCGCAGGTATTTTCAGATCCTAATATGTTTTGTTCCCACTACGCATCTTTGTCAATGCTACCCCAATGATTTTATCAAGGGCTTCACTTGCTCCATTTGCTTATGGATAATATGGTGAACTCCTGTTGTGTGTTATCATGAAATTGTCCAATAGCTCTGAAATTATCTTGTTTACAAAATGTTTGCCTTGATCATTAGTTATGCTCAATGAATAGCCAAACCTAGTAAAAATACTTTCATAGATGAATTTGGAGGTAGTTTTTACTGTGCAGTCTCTTCTTGGTTGTGCTTCAGCCCACTTAGTTTGGTATTCTACTCCGATAATGGTGAATCTAGCTTTAGACTGCTTTGCCAGTGGATCTATAGGTCCAATGAAGTCGATGGCCCATTTCTAAAAAGGTAATTATGCTAAAATTGGTCTCGGTGGCATTTCAACTCTTGCAGTAGGTCTGCCTGTTCTCTGACATACATCTCAATTCTTCACATATCTCTTTGCATCTTTGAAAAGTGTAGGCCACCATAGCCCGATTAGTTTGATTTTCCTTGTTGTCATGTCTCTAGCATTATGTCCTATGGCTATCCCTTCATATGCTTCCCTTAGGATTTCTCATCTTTCATGTTCATTTACTACCCTTATGATGATATCATCTTTTTCCATGGATATGCAGCTCTCCCTCAATTAATGTGTATGGAAAAGATTTCCACATTAGGTTTTGTTTCTCTTGTGATGAAATTTTTGTTGGAAATTCCCATGTAGCCAAGAGGTACGCTATGTCTTCCAATTCTTTCGGTACCGCAGTTACTCTGAAAAGATTTGTGTTAGGTAGTTCTTCTTCTTGTACCTCCAGATCTTCCCCTGTCTCACTTCTAGACAAGTAGTTAGGTCTCTTATTGTTCTTTCCCAGTTTCACCATGATTGAGAATTCAAACTCTTGAAACAAAAGTAGCCACTGAAAAATTCTTCCTTGAATGATTGGTTTGTTGAGTAGGTACTTCAATGTTTCATGATCAGTATAGAATACAAACGGTGTTGACAAGAGGTAGTGTCTAAACTTCTGTAGTGCATATACCATTGCTAGTGCTTCTCTTTTAGTTGTGGTATAGTTCTTTGATGCTTTTGACAGTTACCTGCTTGCAAATGCTATAGGGTGATCCTTAGAACCTCTTGGTTGGGTCAGCGTTGCTCCCACTGCAAGTCTTGATGCATTCACATGAACATGCAATGTGTTTTCCCAGTCTGGAAATATCAGTATTGGCACTTTTGCTATCTTCTACTTCAAAGTGTGAAATGTTTTTTGGTGTTGCTCATTCTAGGTAATAATTTTGCCCTGTTTTTTCTTTAATACTTCTTCTATAGGTGTGGAGATGGCTACATATTCCTTGATGAATTTCTAGTGGTAACCAGTATACCCTAGGAATGTTTTGACATCAGATGTGGTTTAGGGTGGTGACAAGTTTTGAATAATGCCAACTTTTAGGAGATCAACCATCAGTCCTTGTTTACATATTATATGACCCAATAGTGTTCCAAATGGTACCACAAAAGTGCATTTCTTCAAGTTTAGGGAAATTTGCAAGCTCCTACACTTGTTTAACATCAATCTTAATGCTTGTGTGTGATCTTTTATCAATCTAAACACAGTCCAGTCATCCAAATAGACTTCCCAAAAATCATGTATAAACTCCTTGAATGCATTGACCATGATTCTACTGAATACTGCAGGTGTATTTTTCAATCCAGAAGGCATAACAATATATATGAAAGGTCTTACTTCAGATGCAAATGTTGTTTTGGGTTGATCTTCCTCTCTAATTTTTACTTGGTGATATCCAGAGAATCCATCAGTGAAAGAATAGATTTCCCTGCCAGCAACTGACTCCAGGATTTCCTATGTAAATGGTGTAGGGAAAGGATCATGAATACAAGCCTTATTCAATTCTCGGTAGTCTCTGTAGATCCTAATTTCTCCTATTTTCTTATTTTGTACTACCATTGGACTGATCCACTCTGCTTCCTCCACTGGCTTTATGATCCCTACTTCTAGCATCTTGTCAAGTTCTATTTTTACTTTTCTCTTCGTATTTGGATTCATCTGGTATGGCCTTTACTTGATTGGTTTGTAGCCTTCCTTCAGTTCAATTTTCATTGTTTCAGCTTCCTCCTTGATTCTCTTCATCTCTGTGAGAATTCTGGAGAACAAATCCTCATACTCAAACAACATTTCTATTACTTGTGCCACTTTCTTCTCATCCCAATAGTCTCTTATCTTAGCTAGCTTCAGATCTCCTTCTTTGGCAATTTTTTCTTCCCTTATCCTGATAGGCTTGTTGTAGTAATTTTCCTTGATGTTTGTTGATTCTGCCAACTCTCTTTCACCTTGTTCTATTTTTATTTCTAGTTCTTTATCTTCTTCTTCTTCCTATTGTGATGTTCTATGGCATTTGTGCTTCTCTAGATATGATTCTTTATTCATCCATTCTATAACCTTCCAAATGCCTTCTATTTTTGTCGTTAATGGGATTTGTTTCAGTTTGGCTTCTTCTTCTTCCGCATCTTGTTGAAAGGTGATCTCCTAGATTTTGATGAGTGATGTGTGTATGTTTTTTTTCTAGATCAAAGAATGAAAAAGTATAAATGAAGTCTTTTTACAACTCTTCCCAGTATCTAGTTTCTTTCCTTTGTTCTTGATTAATATAGCATGTATGTGCAATTGGTGATAATGTCCAATAAAAGAAGTGGGTATACAGTGCCTCATTACATTCGTTTCTTCCTTTTCATACCATTATACATATGGACAAGTGTTTTTATGGTGAAATCTGAACTGAATACTTCGGTATCATGTCATACTCTCCTTCCTTCGAAAAATATCTTGTCTTGATGAATATTTAGAATGTTATCCACTGGTCAATTGTGTCCTTGTGTATGTTCCACCAATTTTCAACATTGCATACTAATGTGTGTTGTGTAGCCTGTAATCTTATCTCTTCATCTCAAAAAATTGTCTCCATTTCTACTAGATATTTATGTAGGTCCTACACGCCTGAAAAACTAAGCAACTTGATATGTGAAATTCCTTTCAAAATGTGACTTATTGGGTGAGATCTTTGCTCCATATCTTCCTTATCCTCCTTGAATGTACTACAGGTAATCTCTAGTGAGTTTTGATGAACTGCAGAGGATTACGGTATGTCTTCTTTGTCTGTCTTGATCATGAATATCCTCTTGTAACTAAGAATTTTCCTTGTTTTCAGGTCTGGTTCTTCTCTCATCCAAGCATCTAAAACCTCCTCACTATCTGTACTATAGTGACCATCCTCTATATCCACTTCTCCCTCAAAATTAGGTTCTTACGTTGTCTCCTCTGCATCTAACCTTGTGATTGTATAGAGATTTTATGCATCCTTATTACTCTATTCATCCTGATTGGTTTCTTCTATATATGCTTCCTCTATTGATGATCCCAAAGGGATGTTGACAACTTTGTGCTCATTGGCAAATGATAACTCTTCTCTCTGGGAGTCTATGACACCGTTTGCATCTACAAACCATTTCAAGCCCAAAAGTGCATTGAAAGACTCTCCTTGATCCTTCATGGTGACCACAATGAAATATAAAACATGTTTGATCCCCATTAGATTAATTTCCACTTGCTTCCAAGTTCCCATTGTTTGCATGTTAGATCCATTCGCCAAGATTATATTGTAAGTTGTTTCTGATAGCTTAGGTCTTCCTAACTGTTCCATCATATCTATATAGCCTTGCTATCATTCCCCTTAGTTGAACCTACTGGACTTTGATCTTGATATGGACTAAGGCATGATTTGATACATGGTTTAATAAACATTTGACATAGTACATCCTTGAGCAACATATCCTCTAACCATCTTGTTATAACTTATGTCATCCACTATATCCCTTTGGTCCAACATTCTACACAATATTTGCAAAGGAGGGACATGTTATTCCTTTGTGACATAGTCTTTGGAGGTTACATCCTATATTAATCCATCCATCTACCATCCATCTTCCTTTCCATCCACTATCCATAATCCCTTCACCCATCTATCTATTATCGATCCTCCTTTCCATCCATTATTAACAATCCTAATCCATCCAATTTCTCAAGCCCATTATCCTAAATCAACCTATCACCCATCCTTGTTGATAGAGTTCATGTTCCCTTGTCATTAGTTATCATACGAAGATAATCATTTTATCCAACAACAATCCAATGCAATCCTAATCCAACAAGTATTCCAACAAAGATTATCCAAGATCTATCCAATGCAATCCTAATAATCCCAATCTTGATCCCAAAGAAATAAATCCACCACAAGTAAGCCAAAAGTAGTTAATCTATCATAAGAAATCTCAATACTTGCACATCCTACCCAGTACTCTAGCCAATCATCCTAAAACATCCAACATTTTTGTTTCTATCCTTGTTGCAAATCCTAATCGACTTAATTCAATCAATCATCGTCATCGAGATATATTATTCCCAATCCTTGTGTTGTTCTCAGGATATATCTTTCCCACATCAACAACACTATGCTCATGTTGTTCTTGGGATATATTATTCCCACATCAATAATGCTATCATCATCATCATCATCATCAATCATCAATTTTCAACTTGACCAGGAGCAACATCATGTTTTTCTTTGCATCATCTATTCATGCTTGCTTGCTTTGCTTGTGTGTATTATCATTTTGTCTTGCATCTATATCGATCCTTGCAACATACCTATCATAATAACATCATGTTATTTCATATCATGGTGCCATAGGCAAATGCTTGCTTGCGACTTCAATCATTTATGCATTTGACACTTCATCACCGTGGTCTTTATATCATGGTGCATAACGTCAAGTGATATATCAAACATCAAGTTGCTCACTTTGACTCAACATGACTATCTTTTCCTCCCTCATTTGCATCTAATCCCCTCGCCTCATCCTTCTTTTCTATTCATTTCGAGAGCCTACCTATGTCTTTCACATCCACCTATCCTCTTGAGGGGGCATCATCACATCCTCCTTTTTATAAACCTCATCCTTTTCATCCTTCCATTCTATCTCATCCTTACATCTATATTTTTTTCTTCTTTGAAACGATATTGCTTCTCTCAGATGCAACATTGTCTCAAAGAGGGGCAAAATGTGGACACCTAAAATCATACCAAGACCTAATTTGCTAAAAAATGAGTCTTGACTCCCTAAATAATCCAATTTATCGCTAAATCACCCAAATTATCCCTAAACCATCCTAAATCCCCTAATCCTACTCCTTATCCCCTCATCATTCTGATTTATTGCATTTTCCCAATTATCCTAATGTCATGACCTGATTTCATCATTTATCTCAATTATCCCTAATTTTCCCTAAATCCTAATCATTTTTCCCTAAATCCTAAATCCTTTTCCTAAGTCATAAATCCCTTTCCCACATGATTTAATTAATTTTTTGATTAAATCTCTCATCTTAATACCTAAAAATGAATAAAGGAAATTAAATATTCCTTTCCCAAAAATCCCAAAAATCAATTAAAAATCCCAATTAATCTTATTCCTCCATCCTCTAACCACCCAACCAACTCAATATAAGCCATCCATCTAGTATCAAATCTCCACCATCCATCAACCTTTTTAGTAGTTTATAAATTGACCTATCAAGAGCTCGTTTAAAGGAATCATCTCCAAGCAACATCATGTTGTCATTGTGAGCATCCACGATCAGCATTTGGAGCATATCCACCCTCACGATGCAACAAAGATAGAAGTTTGGGTGACATTGTTTTGTTTATTCATTCGTATTTTCAGTTTCTCGCTTTATTGGAGGTTGCATTTAATGTAAGACTAATGTTTTGAAATTACATTTGAAATATTTATTTTTGGTCTATATTTTGTGTTGACAAAGACCAAAGGCCAAATTTCTCTTAAGTGCATAGGTGAAAATAAATCTATTTCGGAACTAAATTTTTTATATTAACCCTTTTTATTCCTAGGAACTAACCCTTTTCTAGGGTTTTGGTGCACGATCAATCACAGGTAGTCCTTTGAAACCTTGAATAGATGGAAAGTCCTTCCATCTAATGTTTTTCTAGTTTTTTCCAAAATTTTCAAAAATGCTTCACTTGACTCAATTTTGCAAGTGGTGATAGGAGGTGAGACATGTGGTTATTCTAAACATCATGGAAATGGTAATGGTATCTTTTGTAATCCTTCATTTTATATTTAATTTGCCTTAATATTTCATTTTTTGCATTTGAATTTAGTTTTATCATTTTTTGTAGGTTTACAACGAGACAACTAAAACAAAGGTAAAAAAGGCCAAAGGAATGAATCCCCACCTAACTTTAAAAAATGATTCTTGCACATCATTGAAACATGCCTATTTTGAGGGGGCAATATGAAATTACCCAAAAACACACATATTAACATTTTTGTTCCAATGATGATTGACGATCTCAAATGACCTAATGGAATGGAAAGCAAAAATAAGCTTCAACATCTAATATGAGTCCTCTTAGTTCCTATTTGATGTGTCTTTTGGCCTTTGTTAGCTTCTTGTTTAACTCCCCTATTTCTATTGACTTAATGTTTGTGTTTCACCTAATTTGGTGAAATTGGACGTCAATTACCCAAAGGTGATTATTGGAAAACTGTCACAACAATCTTGCAAATGCTTGGGAGGTTTTGTAACTATTACAACTCTTGACCAAAAGGAAATAATGTACTAATCTGCATTAATTTCCTACTTAATCCAATGAGGAAATAAAATTCTACTTAACCAAATCTAAAACTATTTTATCAAAGTAAAAACACTTAGGAAGAATTCAAAAGAGAAGAAGAAAAGAACACAAGATATACCTTGGGAATACCCTCATAGGGGAAAATATGAGCAAGAAGAGTCTCAATTTATTATTGAAACCAAGATGGTTACAATACAATTTTAGAGAAATTATTCTTAGGAGATCTTTAAGCTTCACTAGAGAAAATCCAATAACATAACCCTACATAAAGCAATATTTTGAACACTTGAAGAATCTAAAAACTTGTCTCTATACTTAAAGCCTTATAAGCCCCAAGATCAAGATGCCCAAGATGTACCAAACCACTCATTAATAGAATGTTTATATAGGCAAGAGGTAAACCTAAAAACCACTGGTGATTTCTAAAACCATGGGCTATCATGAAACCTCATCAATGAAAGGAAGCAAGGTACGCAGAATAGCTTCCTATAAATAATGAGGGGAGAGTTATGAAAATTTTTAATCTTTACCATTAACATAGAAGAAGATACACAATATAAATCAAATCAGTAAATACCATTACAGAAGATGTACATGGGGAAAAAAATTTCAGGTAAAAAACCCCACACTCCAAAGCACAACCCAATGTATTATTCAGTAATCAAATAATGGTTAAAATACAATTAGAGAGCCAAGATATTCTAAGTGTTCACCAACACGTAGTATCTGGAGTAATTTTGGAAAAATAACAACACCTGCAAATCAACCATACAAACTACTCCAAAAAGCACCTTATTTATAGAGAGATACAAGCATGAAGGAAGTTTCTAGAGCAAGCAATAAGAGATGGGCATCCAAAAACATGTGGCACACTTTCCCAACACATGATTGACTTATGTGGCACTTGTACAATATTCCCTTACACCTTTTACAACCCTCCATACTTGGGCACCCCAAATTTTCCCAAAATAGGTATGCCAGATGCTCTTACATGATCATAAAATTTGTCATTTATGACAACACTTACAGCTGTAAGAGAATTTGTCATAACTGACTATTAATAAACGATTCTCTTACAACCTGTCATATCCCAAACTTGGGTGCCCCAAAATGGGCTACATCAAAGATGTCTCTTACGATGTCATACATGTAAATGACACTTGTCTCATCCCTTCTATTTCTAACTCTTACAATGTCAGAATATGTTATAGTTCTTATGTGTCATAAACCTCTTACAACACCTAAAAGATGTCGACATATGGCAACATGATCCTACCACAAAATGGGATGCCCAAATCCACATGTAATGCCATGTATGCATCCATCTCACCTTCACCGTATAGTGACACCTCATCGTGCCACTTCCACAAGATGACATAATAATTTTGCACACTTAATTAAACACTTGGGCAAATAAACAATAAATAAATAATACACATTAATAACTTGCAAAGGTTGAGACACATTAACTCCCAACATTCTCTCACTTTTCAAACACCTTTCAAGAGCCAATACATAATCAGGGACTAATTTCTAGGGACCAAAAGACCCATAGACTTCGAACACCATCTGAACTTATTCGTGCTCACAAGATTTGTCAAGGAATCTACAACATTCATCAAAGTGTTAACTTTCTTCAAATTCACCTTCCCATCCTCTACCATGTCATGAACAAAACGGTACTGGACATCAATATACTTTGTCCTTGTGTGGAAAGTAGGACTCTTCGCCAAACATATGGCACTCTGACTGTCACAACAAATGGTAATCTTCCTTGCATCAAAACCAATATTAGAACACAATCTCTTAAGCCAAATGGATTCCTTACAAGAATGAGTTGCTGCCATGTACTCTACTTCTGTAGTGGACAAAGCAACAATAGCTTGTCGCTTACTCATCTAGCTAATTGCACCACCAAACATAGTAAAAATATAACCATTGGTGGATCTTCTACTATCAATATCTCCAACCAAATCTAAATCCACAAATCCATGAATACTCATAGAATATTGAGGTCCTATAGGATAACCATGATAACATAGGAAATACTCAGAAGTACCCCCCAAATATCTAAACACTCTCTTCACTGCATCTTAATGTAGCTGTTTAGGATTAGCCATAAATTGACAAAGGACTCCCACTACTTGGGCAATGTCTGGTCTCGTACAAACCATAGAATACATCAAGCTGCCAAAAACACTATCATAATTAACTCATTTCGTGTCCTCCACCTCAGTAGGAGTTTTTGGATAATCCAAAATAGATAACTTTATCCCCAACATTAGAGGAACAATTAATAGTCTACAAGTTGCCATGCTGAATCTCTCCAACACAGAATTCACATACTTACTCTAGCTTAACTAAAGTTTTATATTTGCCTTGTCTCTTCTGATTTCCATCCCTAGAATGTACCAAGCTACCCCTATATTTTTCATCTCAAACTATGTGGAAAGTTGAGACTTTAAACCAGAAATCAAGTTCTTTCCATCACCAAAAAACAACATATTGTCAACATATAAAGCAATAATGAGAATGTGATCATTATCCATCTTATAATAAACACAATGATCTAATTTTGATCTCAAAAATCCCAAACTCAACACAAAGGCATCAAATTTTTGGTACCACATCCTAGGAGATTGTTTCAAACCATACAAAGACTTTTTCAACTTGCAAATCAAATTTTCTTTACCTTCAACAATGTAGTGCTCTGGATATGACATATAAATCTCCTCCTCCAAGTCATCATGAAGGAAAACTATCTTCACATCCATCTACTCAACCTCGACATCATACATTGTAGCAACTGATAATAAGAATCTAATGGATATCATATTTGCAACGGGAGAAAAAATCTCACCATAATCTATTCCCTCAACCTAGGAATACCCCTTTGCAACCAATCTAGCCTTATACTTATCAACACTGCCATCTACACCAAATTTGTTTTTGAACACCCATTTGCATCCAACGGGTTTCTATCCTTCAATAAAAGGCACCAAGTCCCAAATATTAATCTTTTCCAAAGTAGCCATCACTTCTTCCATGGTCTCTTTCTAGGAACTTGCATCTTTCATACCCATAGCCTCTTTCACATTTCTAGGCTCATCAATTTTAGAAATCAAGGAAAAAATACAACTAGAATCAAGAAATGAATAACCAAACCTCTCAGGTAATTGCCTCCTAATCTAAGTAGACCTCCTCAAAAGCTAAGGTTGAGGTTCTTTTTCTTCTTCTAAACTTTCAGAGCTGCTAGAGCTCTCCTCGTCATCAGGTCCAATAGGATCTTTTGGTTCAGCCTTCTTAGGGGTAGAAGGAAATTGAACCACATCTTCTTTCTTTTCTTTCTCTCTTGGTTGTAGAACAATAGGATGACTTACTTCTCTAAAGATAACACTTCTTCTATACAAGACTTTTTCAGCCACAAGATCCCAAAGCATGTACCCTTTCATACCAAAACCATAGCCAATGAAGATACATTTGAATACCTTGTTCTCCAATTTTTACCTCTTCTCCTTAGGCACATGTGCATATGCCTCGCAACCAAATACTCAAAGATGTCCCAAAGAAGGATTTAACTAGACCACACCTCCATGGGTGTCTTCTTAACAAGTGTTGAAGTAGGAGACCTGTTAATCAGGTAGCAGCCAATGGCTATAGCTTTAGCACAAAACTTTCAAGGTTAGCTCCACTAAGCATACTCCTAGCACTCTCCATCAATGTCATGTTCATCCTCTCTGCAACTCCATTTTTCTGAGGGGTGTATGGAGTTGTCTTATGTCTTTCAATCCCATGTTCTTTATAGAACTTCTCAGAACCTATCGAACAAAACTCATCACTGTTGTCAGTCTTCAAACCCTTAATCTTTTTACCATTTTGATTCTCTGCAAAAGTTTTAGACTCTTTGAACCAATGTCCTTCTAAGGAAATAAACCCATGTCCTTCTGCTATAATCAACCCATGTCCTTCTACTGTTATTATCAGTGAATGACACAAACTATATAGATTTAGAAATTGATGGAACATTCACAAGACCAAACATATCATAATGAATCAAATCCAACACCTTAGAAGATTTGTGAGAACTAGAGTAAAACTGAACATGATTTTGCTTTCTATATACACAATGTTTGTAAAAGTCAAACTCAAGAGTACAATCATTTAACCCTTCGACGAGGTTTTTATCTTTCAAGGCTCTAAGACCCTTCTCACCAATGTGACCAAGTCTCTCATGCCACAACATTGTCTTCTCAACAGGAGGTTTCATCTCCAAAGCATGAGCACCCATAGGCACCTAGAAAGAATGACCATCGAAAGTAGATGCACCACACTTCTTTGTTGTTGGTTCTAATGGTGAGGATGAAGAAACTGAAGCTCTTTTCTTTGAAACAAAAGGACTATTGCATTGAACAGTGCATGCATCCAGCTGAAATAGAGTGCCTCTATAAACACCCTTAGCAAGCACCATATCTCCTCTCGTCATCTTGCATCCTCCATTCAAGAAGACAACCTACACACCCACATCATTCAACTTACTTACAGAAAGAAGGTTCCGTGTCAAACTAGAGATATGCAAAACATCATTGATCCCCTTCACTCGTCCATCAAGGAATCAGATGAAGACTCTTGATGAGACAAAAAAATGTCTCATCTATTAGCTAAATAAAAGCATGTCTTTTGCACAATTAGTGTCATTGTATGTATTAATGCTATTACATGTTTTACCTTGTAATAAAAAATTAGTAGACTAAAGAATAAATTCTGTCAAGTTGGAACGCTAGAAAACTTCCTAAATAGAAGCTCATGAAAATAGGAAGTTAAAATGAAGTATCAGTAAAATGGAAATACCTCCCTCATTTATTAATGAAATTTAGAATTTCAAAATGATCTAGAAAGATGGGAATGAGGGGAACAAAACCCAGAAACCATTTGAAGAGATTCATCAAAATTAGTGAGTAGTTTGTGACTAAAAGTGACTAAAATAAAAGTGGCATGATAAAAGGAAGCGAGATTAGAGGAAGAAGATTTAGTTTTTTTGCCCAAGAATAGGATCTCAGATCCACATTCTTGGTGGATTGATTGAGAATAATAATTCTATAAATGCATTGTAATCAAGGAATCAAATAGGGAGAGTTTTATGAAATAATATAGTTAAGTGTTTTAGCAGCAGTAGTGTAGTTTGTTCATAGTTTTCATTCCTTAGTTTATTTTTCTAGCAATCTTTCCATTCCCTGTTATTTACATTTCCAATATTTCCCTTTACAAGTTTATTAAGATAGCTTTGATTCCAACATTTTCATTTGCAAGTTCTTAGATTAGATTTGATTCCAACAATTTCTTTCATGCATTGCCTTTTAATTCTATTTGTAGAAAAAGAATGTCATGCAAATGATTTCTTCTCCCTCTTGTATATCGCCATGGACATTGCCCTGAATTGATATTTATAATTAAATGATGAGGACTGCAGTGACCCTCATCAACTCTTCCATGGCCAACAGTCTTTGGGTGAGAATCATCACCCAGGTACACCTTCCCACCATTGTATTCTTCATACTTTGTGAACCAACCCTAATGTGAGGCCATGTGGAAGGAAGCAATAGAATCTATCAACCATACATCTTCTGATTCATGGGTGGCCAAGGCAACAAAAAAAGCATCACCATCATCTTAGGACTTGTTAGAATTTGAATCAGATAAGTTCTTCTTTTTCTTCTTCTTCTCCTCCTTATACCCCTTTCAAAAGTGCCTAGGTTTACCGCAATTCCAACATAGTGCCTTGGACTTTCCAGGAGACTTATATCTCCCACGAGATTTGGATCTTCCTTTATTAGGTTTCTTTTTCTTCTTCCCTTTTTATGTGGGTCTACCATGAACTGCAAGAGCCTCCTTGGCCATTTCTAAAGTTTTTCTTTGCATTTCTTTGGAAAGTAATGATGCAACCACCTCGTCCATCTTGAACTTGGTGGTGGTACTCCCAATGGCCATCACAAGGTGGTCCCACGAGTCTAGAAAAGAACAAAACAAGGTCATACATCGATCCACCTCCTCCATCTTCACACCAACGAAGTTCAACTGATAAACTAACATGTTAAAGGCATTCAAATGATCTGCAACAGATCCTCCATCTTCCATCTTTAGAGAAAACAACTTCTTTCTTAGGAATAACTTATTTACCTAGGACTTGGCCTGATAAATTTCTCCAAGCTTCTTCCATAGATCTATAGTCATAGCCTCTTCATGAGCATTCAACAAGATAGAGTCAGCTAGACAGAGTCTCACAAGACCCTTGGCTTTTCAATCTTTGATATCCCAGTTTGCTTGAGACATTGTCGTTGGTTTTGTATCAGATATGGCTTCCCATAAATCTTCATCTACAAGCATGTCCTCCATTTTGAGTTTCCACAACTCCAAATTACTACCATTAAACTTCTCCATCTCTATTCTTCCATATGTGCTTGCCATCTCCTTCCTACAACAAGATCACAAAATACACTGCACAATCTCCCACTCAATTGAAGATCAGTACAAAAAACCCTCTACCTAACAACTAGGACCAAAACTGACCAGGCTCTGATACCAACTGAAAGAAAGCAAGGTACACCTAACAACTTTCTACACTGAACTAATGACGGGAGAGTTATGAAAATTTTTAATCTTTATAGTTAACATAGAAGAAGATACATAACATAAATCAAAGCAACAATACTATTACTCAAGATGTACGTGGGGAAAAACTTTTCAGGTAAAGAACCCCACAATCCAAAGCACGACCTAATATATTATTCAGTAATTAAATAATGGTTACAATACAATTACAGAGCCAAGATCTTCTAGGAATTCACCAACACGTAGTATCTGGAGTAATTCCGGCAGCATAACAACACTTGCATATCAACCATACAAACTACTCCAACAAACACCTTATTTATAGAGAGATACAAGCATGAAGGAAACTTCTAGAGCAAGCAACAAGAGATGGGCGTCCAAGTCCATGTGGCACACTTTCTCAAAACATGATTGACTTCTATGACACTTGTACAATATTCCCTTACACCTCTTACAACCCTCCATACTTGGACACCCCAAATTTTCCCAAAATAGGTATGACAGATGCTCTTACATCATCATAAAATCTATCATATATGACAACACTTACAGTTGTAAGAGAATCTGTCATAATTGACTATTAATAAATGATTCTCTTACAACCTTTAATATCCCAAACTTGGGCACCCAAAAATGGGCTAAGTCAAAGATGCATCTTATAGGTGTCATACATGCAAATGACACTTGTCTCATCCCTTCTATTTCCAGCTCTTACAATGTCATAGAATCTGTCATAGTTCTTACACGTCATAAACCTCTTACAACTCACAAAAGATTATGACACATGGCAAGATGCTCCTGCCACAAAATGGGATTCCCAAATCCACATATAATGTCAAGTATGCATCCATGTCACCTTTACCATAGAGTGACGCCTCATCATGCCATTTCCACAAGATGACATAATAATTCTACACACTTAATTAAATACTTGGGCAAATAAACAATAAATAAATAATACAACATTAGGAACTTACAAAGGTTGAGACACCTTAATTCCCAACAACCCAAAGTTGTCTCCATGAGGTGGCACAAATTTTAAGGCCCCATTTAGCCTATTTTAAGATGTGATAAGGTTGTTTCTTGCAAATCTCAACAACCCACTAGAAAATAAGAGATTCTCTCTACGACATCTCAGCTAACTTTTCTAATAGTGGGGTTCTCAAATTCAACCTTAGCCAATTTAACCACCCTATCAACACTCCACACAATATGCCTAATATCTCAAGGTTTTTTGTATTCAAGTGGGGTGCCCAAATCCACATGTGGGGTCATTTCATATAGTTACAAATTGTTGACTTCGTAAATCAATTAAAATGTCCCCCATGCCAAGTACCCCACTAGAACAATATTGTTATTAAAGGTGGAAAATACCTTCTCAATAATCTCTAACTTGTTGTATACATTGCACATGGGGTCAAATCAATGAGCATGAAATTAAAGGCTAAGGTTTGAGATGTCCATAGTTCTATTGCATGAATCAAACTTGTTTTTGCTCATGGGCTTCATCAATGCATCAACATTTTTTATAGAAGCATCCACCTTATCAACCTCAATGCTCTTGTCCTCTACACGTCATGAACAAAGTTATACTATATACACATTAATGTGTTTTGCCTACACATGAAAGGTACGTTCCTTTGCCAAGTTGACGGCACTTTGATTGTCACACTAAATAAGAAACATGTCCTACTTTAATCTAATATCCAACCACAATCTATTAAACCAAACTACCTCCTTATAGGCATGAGTAGCTACCATATACTCTACCTCTATTGTTGAAAGAGAAAACAAAACCTACCTTTTTCTCATCCAACTTACCACACTACTAAATAGGGTAAAGATATTTATCCACTGGTAGACCACCTGTTATCCACTTCTCCATCCCAATCAAAATCCTAATAAAATCATTTCCTCTTTGGTAGAAAATATAATACTCTGAAGTTCTTAAATATATCTAAAGATTCTCTTCACAATAGTCTAATGCTCTTTTCTTAGATTAGAAATATACTTGCTTAGAACACCAACTGCTTGGGCAATGTTTGGTCTAGTGCAAACCATAGCATACATTAAGCTACCAAATTTAGTTACATAAGGGGCATGTCTCATCTCTATAGTTCATTTGGTGTTGAAGGAAATTGGTCAAACAATCTTAGTTTCCGTAGAAAACACTCACTAGTTTGCTATCTTGCATCTTAAATTGTTGCAAAATAGAGCTAATATACTTCCTCTAACTAACACAAAGTTTTTTGTTATTTCTATCCTTCCTTATCTCCATCCCTAAGATAAACTTAGCTAACCTGAATTCCTTCATATAAAATTAGATAGAAAGTTGACATTTAAAAACCCTAATCATATCTTTGTTGTTACTAGAAAACAACATGTCGTCAACATAAAGTGAAATAACAATAAAATATTCACCATCCTATTTGAAATAAACACACTAATTTGACCTAGTTCTAACATCCCCAACTTCAAAACATATGAATCCGAATTTTGATACTAAAACGTAGAGAAGATGAACCTCTAGTTTTAATAACGTAAGAAAGGGAATAAAATATTGTAAAATAAATAGAGTTCTATAATCTTTCTAGATAAGCATAAACCATAAAGTATGGTCATATCTAAATGTATGTATGCCTAGAATAAATTAGGTTCATTCTCTAGATAATAAGTACTAAGCATTGCTTTATAGAAAATAAACTTGCTTAAGGAAAGAAACTAGATTATTAAAAGGAAATGCTTGGACGATACAAAAGTTAAGAAGAAACATCCCTAGTTTTGAATGTTGATGATTCAAATGCCACATAGAGACTATCTAAATAGAGACAACAAAGAATAGGAATTCAAAAGCTAAATAGAGACTATGATTACAATAGAGATTATCCAGTTGTGGTTACATCCTAAAGTTGTACAAACTTATAATTTTGGTGCAAGATTATAATGGTCTGTAGATGCCAATTGTAAATGCAAAAACTAAAATTGATTCATCTATGTGTGAAAATATAGATCTAAACATGTTTTTAGGACAAAGGAAAAAGGATGAGACTACTTGGGAGGCTAGCTTGGCTAGGCCCCTATTTGATTTTCAACCCTACTATTAGTCATAAATTTCGAAGTGTGTGTTTCTCCTAGTGTAATTTATTCTAAGAAGGCATACATACATATAGAAAAAAAATGTAAAAGAATCTAGAAGCTTCTATAGTGTGTGAGAAGTTATTTGTGTATGGAAAGGTGAACGGAAATGGACATAATACATTGTCAAGAACTATAAGGAAAACAAGATAAATCTTTCAAGACATTAAAGTGAAGCTAGAAAGAGGTCTGTAGAAGTTATAAGTAGTAATAAAAGAATCTTCAAGAGAATAGTGTGAAAGAGAATAGAAGAAGTTGTTTTTCTCAATAAAGGAAGAGAAGTAGATAAAGCTACAAAGTGTTAGATTTGGCTATGAAGCCACCCAAGATCAAAATTATTGAGGGAAAGTAAGAACAGAAACCCAGACATGAATGAAATCAGTACTCCCTTGCATTAAACTTATTCAATTAGCAAAAGGGAGAGGTGAGTGTTGTTTATATAGCAAAATAAGGGAAAATAAAGCAAAGAGAGGTAATAACTCCCAACAACCCAAAATAAGCAGGAGTTATACCTTCTTGGTAAATGCCTACTCAGGCAAAGACAAAAAATAGTTATGAGAGGTGGCAAATAATAAGTCCAAAAGAGGGTGTGAGGCTCAACTACCCAAAGGTGGGTGAGAGAGACACATGTAATTGATGGATTATGCCACGTGTCCTCATATTAACCATGTCTTATATAACCTAAGCAAGCTTAATATATGTGTAGGAAAAATAAATATTCCCTAACATAAGGAAAATAAAAAACCTACACTAACACCCCCCCTTAAGCGTAGCTTAGGTGGGTGAAAAGATACAAAATGGGTCCTGACTACAAGGCCATGTTAGGTACCCTTGTACAAACAAACTCTTTCACAAACGGAGTAAAGGAGAAAACCCAATGGGACAAAACTCCTCTCCAAAAAGAGAGAAATGGAAATAAGTTCCTCCATACAAGAAAGAATCCCATGCAAGGGGAAAATCCCCTCTAGAATAGATAGGAGAAGAGAGACTAAGTAGCCTACTCCCAAGTAGTCAACTGTGCCAATGGTTGATGCCTGAAACTGGATGTAGAATATGGTCCATGATCGTCGAACAACATTCCTCCCCTTAGGAAGAAACAAAACCAAAGGTGTATGTAGAATGTCTTCCCATTCCTAAAAGGAATATGAAGGAAGAAAGCTCAAAATATATGATGTCTCTAAAATTTCTCATGTGTCTCCATGTCGATGTCGAAAGATGTCACAACCAAATCAGGAGTCCCAGGCCTAACTGATGAAAGTGATAATCCAAAACCAAGTGGAAACTGAAATAGAACAAGATCCAAAGATGAAGATATCTCCTTTGAAGAAAAAGATGCCTCTTCCAAATGTTGCTTAATGATCTCCAAGACCTTATCAAACTGTGACAAATATTGATACAATGAATCAAGTACCATGCAAGATTCAGGTACTTTTGCAGAGGATGTCAACATAAATGATGACTGAGTTGAATAAGACTCATGAATATCTATAGAATCTATCATTGTAGAAGCTGATGTAGGAAGAGAATGAATTTGAGGGTTTGAATGTGCCATCAAATCATCTGAAGAAGTATCAATGTAACCAAAGAGAAGATGAATGCAATCACTAGTGTCTGCCAAATGTGAAATGTGGGACTTTACAAACAAAGATGAAATGTCTGGTATGAATATGTCCCAAGAAACTGGATCTGGAAGACCAATATGAACCTCTTGCATTTTTGCAATGTTGAGCTCAAAACAAGTAGGAGGAGGAAAAGAAACATGAGGTTCAAGAACTAGATCACATGTGAGAATACCCAGGTTCAAGTAACCAAAATTCTCCTCAAAATCAAATGTCACACTTGGAGTGTGATCAACATCCAAAGGATCAGAGCCATCATCAGGTGCAAAGTCTGAAAAAGTGGACAATTGACATGTATGATCAACCACCCTAGTAGCAATTATCTCTCTGCTCTCCAAGTCTCTAATGATAACTGAATTAGGTGTGAATTCCACAGTCTTCCCTTCTCCACCATGGGTGATATGATAAATGGAAAGAATATTGTTTGATAAATGAGGTACACACAAAACATCATTAAAAGTGTCATCCCCAATATCAATAGATCCCCTCCCAATTACATTCATGTAAGTATTGTTGCCCATCAAAATAGGTGGCATAACACAAGGCTCAAAAGAAGAGAACATAGACTGTGTAGAAGCCATATGATGAGAAGCTCTAGAATCTAGAAGCCATCTCCCTGATGCAAGACCTGTAGAAGCACAAAGAGCTTTACCTTTATTTTTATGTGACTCAGAAGAAATACCTACATGACCTTTTTCCTTACTAGATCTTGACTATTTTGAATTGGAAGCAGAAGAAGATGACTCAGCATTCTAGAAGGTAGACTGATATTGTTCTTTTTAAGAAGATGTTTCAATTCATCAATATCCTTCTTATAACAAGAATGTTCTTCATGTTTAGTCCTCTTGCAATATGCACAAGTAGGCTTCTCCTTCTTAGATGAGTCCTTTAAAAAAGATTTATTACGTGATTGATCGGTGTGTGGATTTTTCTTTGATTTCTTTTGTTTCTTGTCAGATTGACCTGACTCTTTTTGTCCTTTTAGCTAACCAACCAATAAATCCTGAGTTTGTGATGGCTTTATGAGACCCATAGATAGAAGTTTCTATTGCTCATGCATTAACATCTCAGAAAAAGATGTAAGTGAAGGCATAGTATATGCAGATCCCATAGTCAGTCTATGAGTATGAAATCTAGAAACAAAAGCTGCATATTTAGGACCAAGTTTGTTCAGTATATTATAGATTAACTGAATGTCCTTTTTCTCAATACCACATGCTTTACGTTGTGCTCTCAAATCATTAACCTTAGTTATATAATCCTAGCTATTGCCAAAGTTATTAGGATCAAGACTCATCAATTCATTGTCAATCTGATAGCCTTTAACTTTGTCTGTTGTACCATACAAAGATTTTAAATTTTCCCAAGCATCATGTTAATTTGTACATGCTTCAATCTGAAACAAGAGATCAAGGGAGACAAGGCTACGAAGACATCCAAGAGCTTTTGTATGTTCAAGCATCCATTTTATCTTTTCCTTATCATCTGTTGGTTCAACTACCTTTTGTTCAACATATGGAGTATACCCAAGTTGCATTAAGGAATTTCATGCATGTTGATTCCAACTTGCATAATTATAAGGTGTTAGCAAAGGAATCTTAAAACGATCCATATGTGCAGGAAAAGAAGAGCACAAGCAAACAAATCAAAAAACATAGCAAGAGACCCCCTTTTTTAACTCAATCAAGAATCCCCCCAACAAAATATGATTTGACACTTTATAGATCAGTGTGTTTACAGTGCTGGAGTTGTTTTCCAGAGTTTTACAAATGTCCAAAATGGACCCAAATATTGAAAGTACAAAATTATCTCAGAATCATAACTTCAAACTAGCACCAATATGTAGCGCTTAGAAAAATATCCACTTTTAAAAAAGAATCACCTCAATTCGAGGTCGTATGTGAAAGTTATAGCTATTTGAAGTTAAAAAATGAGAATTGTCCTTCAAATCTAATGAGAAAATTGATTTTCTAGAAAAATGTGATCACTTGAACAAAAACTTATTCCACCACTGTGAAGAACACAATTTTAATTCAAATAAAAATAATTGTGCTAAAAAATATCTTTATATGGTTGAGAACAAGCCATCTGAAGATCAAGAGCAAAATGCAAAACTCCAACGGTGAGGGGTCAAATTTGCAAAAAATCAACTATAACCAAATTTGGCCAAACTGCCTCTAAATTTGGTGAACTGACAAAAGTAGTTGTTGCTAGATAGTTTAGAACTTCGCCAAAATTAGGTGACCGCCAACTAAATGTAGAGATATTGCCAGATCTGGTAGGAGTGCTAAATCCATCGCTAAATGTAGTAGAATTGCTAATGTTGCAAATGGCATAGAGGCCAAGGAGGTTGTACAACAAGCGCAGGTATTTGTTTTGATGTTTAAAATAAAAGATTAAAAAAAATAGAGTGTGGGGGGCGTGAAGCCACCCCACTACCCCGTAAAAGAGGGGTTAGTGACCCCTTAAGGTAGGGTCTATGCCCTTTATAAGGTGCATAGCCCAAACCTATGGGCTCCCGTGGGTCCCAAGGGTTGTATGCCTTAGTACGTGGGACAGCAGGCCAATAGGCCTGTTCGTACCATAGTACCACAAATTTTATTTTTATTTAAAAAAAACTTTTACAAACTTTTTTATATGTAAAAATTGTGAAATTTTGATTTTTGATAAAATATTTAAAAATCTTTGCAGGAAATAAAGTATTATTATTATTATTATTATTATTATTATTTTGAAAATCATGTCATACCTTGTGCAATGTTGCAAATATGTGCTTAAGCAGTGTTGTCATTGACGTCAACATATTCCTGTTGTCATTGGTGTCAGTTGTATCCTAATATGTTGCATGTATAGAAGACCGGATTGTTGAGGATATTGAGAAAATTAATAAAGATCAATGTATGTGGACCAAATGACTATGAAGAGGTTTGTCTAAAGAAGCTCCAGTTAAGATTTGAGAGGTTTGCATTAAGATCTGAAGAAGTTATGACCATCTGAGTAGAACTGGTTCCTGCAATATTCAGAAGAGACAATGTGATAGAAAAGAGGTCTAGATTGTTCCGGATATGTCAAATGATGATTTGTGGATTTGAAGGCAAGTTTGGGAAGTTAGTGTGTATCATCCATTCAAGTAGTTAGTGATTTGGAGGTCTGCAAGCAATCTTTCTAATGTGACAGTCATGGCAGATAGTGTTCTCGAGGTTCCGGAGGAAGATGCAAGTGATTTGGATGATTTGGAGGAGTGCGGATGTTTTTTTGAATATAATGTGCTTGTGGAAGTCTCTAGATCATGTGACTACTATGTTGGAGGTTTGTATTGAAGTTTGAGCTTGTCAATAAAGATTTTCTTCTTGGTGTTGATTTTCTTCCCAGTCTTGGCCAACCAGATGATTCAAGCATGTTGCGGATGATCTAAGAGCAATTCTATGAAGCGTGGTGTGTTGATCAAGGAAGATTTGAGTCTAAGTTATATTTGGCTGATAGCTTAGGGATTCACATTAAGTCAGATGTTTGTAGTGCCGACCTTGATGTTCATTCCAAGGTTGATGAAGTGTATAAATATTTGTTAATGAGTTGTGAAAAATCATCCTTGTGCGAAAACAATATAACATGAAGAAAGGATCAAAGGTAGAGCAGAGCAAAAGAGAAGCAAAAGAACAAGAGTCGTTTGATGAAGAGTTAGAGAAGAAGTGTTTGGGGCAAAGCATAAGTTTTGTGATCATTCAATGAAACTAAACCAGGCATGAAGTAGATGCTATTTCTCAGTTAATTCTTTCTATTGCAAAATAAATTATGTAGGCAGTGATCCTCTCTTTTGAGCAGTGATCTCTGGGCAATGCGCCCGAAGGCATGTGCCTTCTATTTTTCTAAAGTACTTTTAACAGGGTACAAATCTTTGTGGGTTAACCCCCACAGTGGTTTTCCCTTAACTAGGTTTCCACGTAAAAATCTCAGTGTTTTGTGTTCATCTGTTTCTACTCTTGTGTTGTCGATTCATGCTTTAGATGTTTATATCATTAATTAGTTTTATGTGATAAAGAAATAATTGCAAGTGTTAAAGATTTGGGAAAACTGATTCACCCCCCCTCTCAGTTGTCCGGTCTAAATCCAACAATTGGTATCATAGCCAAGTTCCTCTAAAAGGAGCTTAACCGCTCAAGGAGATCTAGGATGTCGACCTACAAAAAGGATAGTCTGAGATTTGATGGAATGAATTACTTTGTTTGGAAGAGTCACATGGAGTGCCATTTGTAATGCATGGGCGATGCTTATTGGGTGATAACTAAGGAAGAATATAATCCTCCAGAGAAATGTCTGTCAACTCCATATGAATTCAAGGATGTTGAAAATAACCTTCGAGCTAAAGAAACCTTGTTGAGTGCCCTGACTGATTCAAAAATGACAAATGTTTTTGGACTAAAAACTGCTCATGAAATCTAGAAGAATTTGGAAAATTCATATGAAGGCGATGAATATGTCAAATGTGCCAAACTACAAAGTCTAAGAGGAAAATTTGAAAATCTGAGGATGAGTGAAGATGAAAACATCACAATCTAAATGTAAAAGATAAATGAACTTGTGTGTGGTATCAAGTGTGCTAGCTAAACTTTGGAAGAATCAGAGATTGTGGCAAAAGTGCTTAGATCTTTGCCTAATTCATACAAACATAAGGTTGCTATTATAGAGGAGATCGAGATTGTCTCAGAAGTCACAAGAGATCACCTGGTTGGCAAAATTCTAGCTTTTGAATTAAGTGAATTTGGTGATTCTCTTCCCAAGTCTAAATCTACATTTAAGGCTAGTGTATATGGAAAACAAAGATATGATCCGAGTGAAAGCTCTTCAGCAAGATCAAACAGATTTGTGAAGGCAAGGAAAGATCTTGAAGATGATGAAATTGAGACTGCAGATCTTGAAGCTCTTATTGCCAAAAGAATGCCAAGAGGATCTGGTAAGTATGAAGGAAAGTTGCCACTCAAATGTTTTTCTTGTAATAAGATTGGTCATTTTGCCTCAAGATGTCTGGAGAGATTTTTAAAACCAAACCCTAACAGATATAAAGGTCAAAAGAAATGTTACTATGTCTAAGAAGCTGGAAAAGGAGTCATAGATGATGAATCTGATCATGGAGGTTCCACTGAAAATGATTGGGTGTTCATTTCTATCAAAGAAGAAGATCTGGTGTTGTAAAGTACCGATTTTCACAATCACACAAAACTAAAGTAAAACATAGAATTACTGCAAGTAAATTAATGTAAGGTAAATTATCTTCTATTCATCATTCTGAAGAAAAGATATTAAGATATTTTCAAGAGTCCAAGCATTGTTTGAATTCATGAGATTAAGTACAATCATGATTACATTACATATGTATACATTTGAAGTTAATTACAGAGTATGTAAAAATCAATAATATTACAAGTGTCAAATATTGGCATCAAGCCTTACAAATCTTTGAAACAAAAATAAGTACAAGGTGATCAATATCATAAAAATATGACAAAAAGTCCTCGACTGCCATTGACCAACTGACCATCTATTGAATCAAAGGACAAGAACATGGTTTAGGCACTTTTTCTGCCCAACCACGAAGCTTGCACTTCCCCGGTATCCTTCAAACTGAAGGATGCCTGACCCTACTCGAAGAGCCTAGCAATTTGTAAACATAAGTAGGGTGGAATCTGGTGTGTGCCTATCAATCTACATGCATTACTATCATGAAGGCAACATCTCATCAATAGGATATGGCAGGGAAATATATAAAAAAACTAGGCTATCAAACCATTCATTCTATAATGGTATACATGTCTATTTCAACATCTCATTAGCTTTGGCCAAAGCATTAATCTATATAATGGCATATAAGTTTCGAAAAAGAAAACCTACTTCCCTGTTATTCCATACGTGACACCTGTCCTGGAAGGCAGTCTTTCCAAAATACACAATAAAGAAGAACAAACATAGGACATGCAAGCATCTATTTGCTTTCAATAATTTAAAAGTACAAGTTTCAACCACCAATTCTTTCTCTTTTTCCAAGCATCAATTACTGAAAAATATACCATGAAGCAGTTCACTTATTCAATCATTTAATTCTTTCATTAATAATCAATTTAATTCTCAATTTTGCCTTCCTGTCATTTTTGTGTCAGGAGGTTTATTTAAACAAAAATAGAACATACTACATACTTCATGTCGTTGTGGCGACAGGAACTATAACAGGAGTAAAAACAGTGATTTAGAGCAAGAAAATCATTCATTTAACAACATTTAGGAAGTACGATAATTTATTGTCTCTGATTTGCTAGTGTGTTGTTTTATCAGTGTAATTGTTTTGTTTATCATTCATTTCAATTTGGGTAACATTCTATCAAGTTTCAAAATGGTTTTAACATAGCTATAGGATCTACTAATTTTGCTACAAGAAGATAATAGTTTCCAATTTATGTAATTTTCAAAGTTTACTGTCAAAAATTAATAGATACATAACTGATTTTCTACTCAGATTCAAAGATTTCAGTGAACCTACTACAACAAATACAACTTATCTAAGATAAGAGGTTTGTTGTTTAACAAAAGAGGTCGATTTTCTAGTTTTACTATTTATCTCAACCAACATTCAAATGAAATACAGTCATAAATATATATACGACAGGAAATAAAAATAACTAACAACAACTGAGGATTTTCTAAGAGCGGCTACAAAAACAAAGGGGATTGATCCATTCAGATCGCCTAAGTGTCCACAAATCAGCCATGGACAAGGTCGACGGTCAGCATAAATGGGAGGTCAGTCTAACGTAGGTGGCTAGAAAATAGGATAGCAGCCAGGAAGACAAAGAAATGACCTGCATTAAGTAGAAACGACCTTAAGAAGATCGACGGCCTGTAAGTTACATAGGGTCGACGCCAGGGGTAAAGGAATCAGCTAAAAAATAAGGGTGATAAACTCAGATTTGCAAAAGTCCATTGCCAAGCAGGAAATGAAGAGGACGTTACAGTAATTGGTCAACAACCAGGTAATGTCAATCTAATTCCTTAAGCAAGAGGTGGCTAGAAAGTTAAACGGACAGAAGAGAGATCGGCCAAGCAAAGGATAGCCATCAGAAGGTAAGGGCGGCCAGTATAAACATGGTTTGATTTAGCACATAAGAGACGCCAAAACTAGATAGAAGAAGGTATATTTAATTTTGCTAACAATCATTTAATTCAGTAATAATAGAACTAGAGGAGAACCTGGAAAAAAATGACGACAATGAAGAAGAGATAGCTGATGTTGTTGTTCCTCCTGTCGCACTGCAAATCCTCCAAATTGTTGTCACCCAAAACTCAGAAAATCTCCTTTGCCAAAACGTGGTTACCTTTCTGCAAATCGTGGTCCTTTCTTCTGTTCGATCTCCTCTCTTTTATCATTTTTCCCTTCTCTTGTTTTGGACGATCAGATTTAGGTTTAGAAAACTTCACTTAAGTCTCAGTTTGCATGTTCTCTTTCCCACCAATTTTGAGAATAACAACTTAAAAATAATCATAATAATAATATTTTTTTATTTTATATTGTCACATGAGTGACAAGAACTTATTTATTTTCTTTATTCACAAACTCTAAATATAATAAAGCTATTTTTAATACTATTTACTATTTTATTTAAAATGACATTTAAATAATCAAGAACAAAAATATAATACAATATTACTTAATATATATACATATATGCATTTTACTATATTTATTTAATTTAAGAAGCATATTGTCTTCCAAACATCTTTAGACAATATTTTATTATTTAATTTAAAATACAAACATATTTATCCTCATTTAAATATAAAACACCATTTAAATATAATTTGAAAATAATTAACCACACATTAATGCATTTAAATCCATTCATTATGCATATGCAACTATGTGATGTGTGTGAGGGTGGGGGCCCTGGCTCGATTGGCTAAGTAATTCCGTTGCGGTAAAGATGGTCACGAGGTCCAGTCTCCCCCGTCCCCGTGGTACCGGAGGGCATGTCATGCCAGCGGCACCGATCACGTGAAAAAAGTTTACCAGGCACACAAAAAAAAACTATGTGATGTGTGTGAAAGAACCAGATAGAACCCAACACATGTTGCCAAAAAGCTAGATCCCTTCTACCTGAGCCATGCTCTTGTCCTTCGACAAGACCTACAAAAACCCAAACTCATCGCACTATCAATAAGTTAGCCCAAAATATAACCGAGGCAACAAAATTTTAACTAATAACATATCTTGTCCAATGTAAATCTACTATTTGTTTCATAGTTTTACTTGTAATTAACTAATGAGGTAAATATGAAAAGTCTGAGACATGACAGGTGTCTACTAAATCTACTAGTTGTGAAAATGTGGAAATTGCCTTGGTTGCTCAGGTTGTTGAAAAGGATGAATGGGTGATTGATAGTGGATGTTATCATCATATGACTAGTGATAAAAGTAAGTTTATAAGCCTTAAAAAATATGAAGGTTGGAGATAACTCAGCTGGTAGAATCCATGGTAGAGGATGCATCTCTTTTGATGGTAAGAATAACACCAATGATGTTCTGTATGTGGAAGGGCTAAAGCATAATCTTCTCAGTGTTGGACAATTGGTTGACAAGGGTTATGATATATGATTCAAGGATGGCAAATGCAAAATCCTGGAAAGCTCTAGAACTGAAATTGCATTTGGTACACACTCTAGAGAGGTAACATCTTTCAACTAAGAAGTTCTGGTAAAAGTTGTTTAATTACTCAGACAGATCAAAGCTGGTTGTGGCATAGGAGAATGTGTCATGTGAATTTTGATAACATTGTTAAGATAATTTCTACTCAGGCTGTGAGAGATCTTCCAGGGCTTGTTAAACCCAATAGCTTATTTAGATAATGTTAATTGGGTAAACAGAACAAAACATCATTCAAAAGTAAAGAACAATTTTTAAGTGGGCGATTGGAACTTGTGCATACTGATCTATGTGGTCCTGCTAGAATTAGGAGTGTGCAAGGAGATAGATATGTTATGCTGTTGATTGATGATTACTCCCAGATTATGTGGGTAACCTTCTTAAAAGAAAAATTAGAAGCTCTTGACAAATTCAAGGTGTTCAAAGTTATGGTTGAAAATGAGGTTGGTGTGAAGATAAAGTGTCTGAGATCTGACAGAGCTGGAGAGTTTACCTCCGGTGAGTTTGATACATTATGTGAAAGACATGGAATAAAAAGACAGTTATCTGCTCCTAGGACTCCTAAGAAAAATGGAGTTGTAGAAAGAAAGAACCGGACCATTCAAGAAGCTGCCAAGACCATGATGATGGAAATAAATATTCCACAAGTTTATTGGAGAGAAGCTGTAAGTACTGTTGTTTACACTCTTAACCGGGTACAGATCAAAGGCAATTCTGATAAGACTCCTTATGAACTCTAGTTTGGTCATCCTCCTACTGTAATATATTTTAGATTTTTTGGCAATAAGTGCTATATCAAAAGAGATGAGGATCTAGGCAAGTTTGAAGCAAGAAGTGATGAAGGAATTTTTCTAGGTTACTCTACTCAAAGCAAAGCTTATCCGTGATTTAACAAGAGGTTGAAAAAGATTGTTGAAAGTGCTAATGTCAGAGTTGATGAGAGCAAAGAAGGAGATGCCAGGTCATGCGGATATGATTCAGATGATCAAGATGAAAATCCAAGTCAAGGAAGCCAAGTTCAATCCCAGACTCAGATCTAGATTGATCTGGAAACTCCAGGAACTCAAGAGGATAGTACAGATATTGAGGAACAAGCTCAAGAAACAGAAGTTCAAGCAATTCCCAAAACTCCCAGGTATGTAAGACTGAATCATCCTGAAGATCAGATCATAGGAGATAAGAGTAAAGGTGTTCGAACTAGGAGAAAATTTAATGAAGATCAAGAGGAATTTGTTTGATTTCAAAGATTGAACCTAAATCAGTGGGTGAATCCTGCAATGATGAAAACTGGGTAAAAGAAATGGAAGAAGAATTGATGCAAATTGAAAAGAACCACACTTGGGATCTTGTTCCTTGAACTAAGGACAAAAATGTGATTGGAACCAAATGGGTCTTCTGAAATAAACTAAATGAAGATGGTGAAGTTGTAAGAAACAAAGCAAGGTTGGTATGCAAAGGATATTCTCAAGTGGAAGGAATTCATTTTGAAGAAACCTTTGCTCCAGTGGCAAGAATAGAAGCAATCAGATTATTTCTTGCATTTTCTTCTTTCAAAGATTTTAAGGTTTATCAGATGGATGTCAAATTAGCATTCCTGAATGAAGAGTTGGAGGAAGAAGTCTACATTGAACAACATAAAGGTTTTCAGTTGTCTGGTCAAAGAAATATGGTCTGCAGACTGAGAAAAGCTTTGTATGGACTCAAGCAAGCCCCAAGAGCCTAGTATGCAAGATTGGATAAATATTTACTTAAGATAGGATTTAGCAAAGGTATTACTAATAGTAATCTTTGCTTCAAGATTAATCATGAGGGCATCCTGATTGTTAAGGTCTTTGTTGATGATATCATTTTTGGTGGAAATGAATGTATATGCAAAGCATTTTCTGATCAGATGAAAAGTGAATTTGAGATGTCAATGTTTGGTGAGATGAATTTCTTCCTAGGTCTGCAAATTGTTCAAACAGATAAAGTTATCTTCATATCTTAGTCCAAGTATGTGAAAGAATTGTTGAAGAAGTTTGGAATGGAAGACTCAAAGCCAGTAGGTACACCTATGGTAATCAGATGCAAGTTAAGTAAAGATGATGACTCCCCCAAGGAAAATCAGAAAAGGTATAGATCAATGATTGGAGGATTGCTCTATCTAACTGACAAAGAGTCATTGTACCTCATCATTTAATCATATTTCAGATGTCAAAATCTAGGGTTGTGTCCTCAGTTGTCTGCAAATAGGGATTCTACAGTTACCAATTTTCTCTAGCTAATTCTAATGGCTTTTACTAATTTAAAGATATTGATCTATCTGCTTATAAAATGAATTCAAAGAATGCTGAAAACATAATTAAACAGTAAATTACTCAAAGCAAATCTACAATTGCAACATGCATTTGTCTATCAAAATTAATAAGTATTCTATAAAACAAAATTTGAAATAACAAAATAGTGGTACTAGCCTTCTGCCTTGGTGGTGAGAGTGGGCCCTTGCTCCACACCCTTAGGGCCGAAGGCTACAACAAGGAATCAATACTAAAGAATAAGATCACAACTAGATTCAGTCCAATTCTATTTGCTTTGCATTCATAGAAATATTGATATCTTAATTGAAATTATAGAAGAAAAATAATCCCTTTTTTCTTTTCTGCTGCTTCTATAAATATATATCAAAATGAGTGATGACATATCACTTATCTTATCTACCCATTCTTCTATGAGATGACATTCATCTCTTTATTATACTAGCTGTCTAACTACGAAAAATAATCATGCAATAAAAATAGAATGAGTGGAACAGAAGTCCACTCTGAATTCTAAGTTTGAGTTTTAATACATTTGGGCGGCGAGGCCCTAAAAATATGGATATTAAATCAGTTTCATCAGTAACTCATGCAAAAACTTAAAAAGAGATAAAAACTCTCAGCAGTTAACTAAAGATGGCCCTTAATTACTCAGGTGATGATTTGAGTAATATAAAGGGGGGTATCACGATCACCGCTGAAAGTGCCTGACCGATAGCTATGCTGGAAATCTACCCTATTCTGAAGAGGCGTCGGAAATGTATGTCTCTGTCTGTAGCTCCGGAGATATGTCTATTGCTCTGGAGATATAATTGCGGCCTTCTTGCTCAGCTCCGAAAATGCTCTTCCTCTTACTTCAAAACTTCTGTTGTCGTGAGATTCTGGTATAGTCTCTGGAGATATTTAGGACTACCTTCAGAGATGTACAACATTGCCATCCTGAGCATCTATACCTGTTGATTAGAAAAGACAAGCTTTTCTGCATATTTCCATCAATTCCATGCACATTAGTCCTTTAATTAGAAATCATGATCTTAAGTAATTTATCTTCAATTAATCATTATTTAGAACAATCTTGCTAGCCTATTCGGGTGCAGACATCGAGAGATTGAGATCAGAAAGGAGAGAAAGAGAGGTAAAAAGATGGATTTTATGGGTGCTAATTGGCACTCATCACTGACTCAGACCAGACCTAACATCATGAATGCAATTGGACTTGTTGCTAGCTTTCAAGATGATCCAAAAGAATCCCATGTTGTGGCAGTCAAAAGAATTTTCAGATATCTCAAGGGGACAATTGATTATGGATTGTGGTATCCAAAGGATAATGACTTCACTCTTCATGCATATACAGATGTTGATTGGGTAGGAGATGTGGATGACAGAAAAAGTACTAGTGGTGGTGCATTTTTCTTGGGAAGAAAATTGATCTCTTGGGTGAGCAAAAAGAAAGAGGCAATATCTCTGTCTACTGCAGAGGCAGAGTATATAGCAGCAGCAAATAATTGTACTCAAGTTCTGTGGATGAAGCAAATGCTGAAAAACATCAGAATTGTGTTTGAGGAGCCAGTCACAATCTTCTGTGATAATTCAAGTGCAATAAGCATCTCAAAGAATCTGGTGTTGCATTCAAAGACAAAGCATATATCTATCAAGTTTCATTTCTTGAGAGAGAAGGTAAATGAGAATGAAGTTAAGTTGGAGTTTGTGTCTTCAAAAGATCAAATTGTGGATATCTTCACTAAGCCTCTTCCCAAGGATACTTTTGAGTATCTCAAAGAAAAGTTAGGGGTTATTACCCCTCCTGATCAGAACTAAGATGCACTAAGGTGCATCAGTCTGGTGGAATTCACAGTCATATCTTATTATCCGGATTGATGTTAAGGAGCTACTACTCATGAGGAGTAGTTAATATGCAAATTTTGGAGATCAGTCTGAAACAAAAAGGGGGAGAAATATGTGTCCTTTGCCATTGATATAAAAGGGGGGGAGAAGTTCATGTGAAAAACCAGTTGCTGATGAAAGGGGGAATAGTGAAGAAAGGATTTGCAGAAGTGAGAAGAGAAAGGGGGGGAAATTCTTGTCTTGATGGTTGAATTTAGTTTTTTACATCATATGTTTCCATCAATGACAAAGGGGGAGATTGTTGCAAATATGTGCTTAAGCAGTGTTGTCATTGGTGTCAATTGTATCTTAATTTGATGCTTGTATAATAGACCGGATTGTTGAGGATATTGAGAAAATTAATAAAGATCAATGTATGCGGACCAAATGGATATGAATAGGTTTGTCTGAAGAAGCTCCAGTTAAGATTTGAGAGGTTCACATTAAGATTTCAAGAAGTTATGACCATCTAAGTAGAACTGGTTCTTGTAATATTCAAAAGAGACAGAGTGACAAAAAAGAGGTCCGGATTGTTCCCGATATGTCAAATGATGATCTGTGGATCTAAAGGCAGGTTTGGGAAGTTAGTGTGTATCATCCATTCAAGTAGTTCATGGTTTGGAGGTCCGTAAGCAATCTTTCTAATGTGACAGTCATGGCAAATAGTGTTCTTGAGGTTCTGGAGGAAGATGCAAGTGATTCGGATGATTTGGAGGAGTGCGGATGTTTTTGTTGAATACAATGTGCTTGTGGAAGTCTCTGGATCATGTGACTACTATGTTGGAGGTCCACATTAAAGTTTGAGCTTGTCAATAAAGATTTTCTTCTTGGTGTTGTTGTTCTTCCCAGTCTTGGCTGACTGGATGATTCAAGCGTGCTGCAGATGATCTAAGAGCAATTCTATGAAGCGTGGCATGTTGATCAAGGAAGATTTGAGTCCAAGTTATGTTTGGCCAACAGCTTAGGGATTCGCATTAAGTCAGATGTTTGTAGTGCCGACCTTGATGTTCATTCCAAGGTTGATTAAGCGTATAAATATTTGTTGATGAGTTGTGAAAAATCATCCTTGTGCGAAAACAATATAATCTGAAGAAAGGATCAAAGGTAGAGCAGAGCAGAAGAGAAGCAGAAGAACAAGAGTCGTTTGATGAAGAGTTAGAGAAGAAGTGTTTGGGGCAAAGCATAAGTTTTGTGAGCATTCAATGAAACTGAACCAGACATGAAGTAGATGCTATTTCTTAGTTAATTCTTTCTGTTCTAAAATAAATTCTGTAGGTAGTGAGCCTCTCTTTTGAGCAGTGAGCTCTAGGCAGTGCGCCCGAAGGCATGTGCCTTCTATTTTTCTAAAGTATTTTTAATAGGGTACAAATTTTTTTGGGTTAAACCCCACCGTGGTTTTCCCTTAACCAGGTTTCCACGTAAAAATCCTAGGGTTTTGTATTCATCTATTTTTGCTCTTGTGTTGTTGATTCATGCTTTAGATGTTTATATCATTAATCAGTTTTGTGTGATAAAGAAATAATTGCAAGTGTTAAAGATTTGGGACAACTGATTCACCCCCCCTCTCTCAGTTGCCCAGGCTAAATCCAACAGCGCAGGTGGGGCTGTACGACTCGCCTGCTAAAAAAAATTGCCCCAAAATTAACTTTGTCCAAATTAGATAAATTATATATGAAAATAGGGGTTTTTGGGCCTTCCATACGTGATGGCGCAATCCATTTTGCCTCAAAGTGCCCTAATTTTTAGTGCATTGCCGGATCTTCGTAGTAAAACACTATTCTTCAACTCTTCACAGATCTAGCCTTTGGTGTCTAATTTGGATGAAATGAAAGCCTGATTTGACTTTTTCGGCTACTTTGAACTCAATGGTGATCTCAGAATGTCTCCAGGAAGCTCTGATATACCTGCAAATGGGAAGCTTAGACACAAAACCCCCTAGAAACTAAAGTTTCTATCAAGCATTTCTAATTCTCTAGGTCATCATTGAATGCAAGAGAAGAGCAAACTTTGCTTTCAATAAATAATAAGACCCAGATTTCCTAAAACAATGCTAACCCACAACTCACAACCATCTCTGATAACATGTTAGATTTGGTTGTGAAGCCACCCAAGATCAAAATGACTAAGGGAAAACAAGAATAGAAACCTAGATATGAATAAAATCAACACTCCCTTGCACTGGACTTCTTCAATTAGCAAAAGGGAGAGATGAGTGTTGTTTATATAGAAAAATAAGGGCAAATAAAGCCAAGAGAGGTAATAACTCCCAACAACCTAAAATAGGTGGGAGTTATACCTACTTAGTAAATGCCAAATTACATGGTTATACCTACTCAGGTAAAGACAAAAAATGGTTATGAGAGGTGGCAAATAAGTCCAAAAGAGGGTGTGAGGCTCAACTATCCAAAGGTGGGTGAGAGCGACACATGTAACTAATGGATTATGCCACATGTCCTCATATTAACCATGTCTTATATAACCTAAGCAAGCTTAATATATGTGTAGGAAAAATAAATCTTCCCTAACATAAGGAAAATAAAAATCCTACACTAACACAAAGACTATAAAGAGGAGATAAACACTATTACTAGAAAGCTACAAGAAGTAATATGAAAGAAAATATTGTAGAGAGTGATATCAGGAAAACGTTGAAGAGGTTATAGAAGAAGAAAACCTAATTGATTTGTTTTATGTTTGATTACTAAGAAGCTTCTTTTATTAAAGATTGGGAAAACATGGAAAAACATTCATTTTTTGTGAGAGATAGAGATTGGGTTTTGGTGCTAATGCAATCTATTTAAATGTTGAGGATAGTACCACAAATGTAGAGACATCACTGAAATTGTAAGGGCATCTTAGTAGAAATATGACTAGAAAATAATAGGAAATTGATCATGAATAGAAAGAAATAAGGCATATCTTAAAAATTGATGAAGAAAATAGGTCCCAAAAATAGACTAAATGAATCCTAGAATATGTTGTGAGAATGGTCAATAAATTGAGTACTTAACATAGAGGAGAAATTACAAACAAGGCAATTTCTAACTCTATAAATACCATATATGTAGGGACTACTTTAGACCATAAATGGACTTCTTCAATTTGTAAGCCATATCCTATGTGTGCATCACCGTGAAATGTTTTGATTGTGTCATGTAGATCTCCTCCATAAAATCCTGTGAGGCCGATTATTTTACCTTCCTTATTTTGATCGTTATGCATTTCAGTTGATGACATTATCAGACTTTTAGTGACTATGGTTTCATTATGCAGACTTGATTTTATCTCATGATTATGATAGGACATTGATTAGACATATGTGATTTGATTTGATCATATTGATGCTATTTTGTGATTCGATATACGAGATACATATTTGATGATGCTTGTGATGAGATTCTAGTTATTTATGTGATGTGGACTATTTGACATGTGATTGAAAAATGCAGTTTAATTTAGAATTATGTATTGATGATTATTGTTGTATTCGATTACGTGAATTTAATTCCAGTTGCTTCGGCTATGATTATTCATGATATGATTGACACTTGATCGAGATGTGTAGGTTTTACATCCCCTAGCCACGGAAAATTGGAGGTAGAATTCACACTATGTTATCCCTTGTAAAACCGATCCATTCCCAAGAGGGATAAGGATCACGTTTGAATTTGAATGTTGATTTAAGTGCTTGATTTAATTTGATTATTTTGGCCTTAGTACCCTTTGTTTAAATTAATTAATAATAAGTGTTGTATAAATTTTACTTGATTTACACCACTTGGTATTTATTTTATTTTTTTGAGGCCATTTAAAAGTGGATTTTTAACCCCCTTTATGAACCCTAGTGTCCCAAAAGTTACCCTAGGTGGTTACCCATGGGTCTAGGGTCAACTTGGACTATCTAACCCTAGAATTAACTTATTTTTGGTCACTCTAAACTATGGTTTAGTCAAAGTGACGAAATTTGAACTTAGGGAAGGTGGGAGATGAGTCATGCCTTGGGAAAGACTCATCTCCCTTCCCAAAGTTTGGGAATCCTTTCCCAAGGAAGACTTGGAAGGTCTCCAAGACTCCCAAGTGTGTGGGAGCTTCCTCCAAGACTCTCACACACGTGTGAGAGCATCTTGGAGGGAGATGGCTCTTTGAGAGAATAAGAGGATGCCATATGACATCCCTTATCCTCTTGGAGGGTTGAGTGGGAGTGCCACCTCACCACTTGTCCTCTCACACATGTGTGAGAGCACAAGTGGATAAGGTGAGAATTGAGAGGGAATTGGAGGATGACACTTGTCACCCTCACAGTTCCTCTCCCTTGCAAGTGGCATTAGAGGAGGAAGAAGAAGGTGACAAGTGTCACCTTCTCATTCCTCAAGGCCAAATTGATGGCCTATATTATCTCCTCTTGTTGAGGAGAGTTGGGTTCTTGCAATTTTAATTTTTCTTGCTATTTTGGAGGAGTTTGGGAAGTTGGAGGAATTCTTGAAAAGATTGGAAGGTTTGCGAAAGCTTGGAGCTCTTCACCAAATGTGCTTCCATTATAGGGCTTTGAAGGTAAGCCTCTTAAACTTGTTTCTTGACCCTTGCTTACTTATTGTGTTGTGTTATAGTTTTGGTTGTTTTGTTGTTTGCATTATTTTTGTGTGGGATGGGAGTATGGTGAGAGCACCTCCATTGGATGTAATGCTCAACTTGTTTGGGTAGGGGAAAGGAACCTCCTTGAGGTCACTCCCACATTGTGTATTTATGCCTTGAGGGCTTTTATTTGTTGAGGAGATTATTGAATGGCAAGAGTGCCATGGAGGTTATTTTGTGATATTGTGGAGAGTGGTGTTTTTGGAGATTTTATTTGGCTTGAGGCCATGAGCTTGATATTTTATCGTTTGGGTGACCTTTGAAGTAGAGGGGTCCATTCCCTACCCTCATCAAACTCATTTTTATGAGTTGAGTTTTGTGTTAAACCTTGGGGTTGTTTGTGTTGTTGTGTTTGATTCTTTTGTTGTGGATTGTTGCACCTATGTGAATCCCTACCTTCCTAGCTCGGGGGTGACCCACTTGCGTGTCTACGGTAGGGAGGAGAGCATTTTGTAGTGGTTGGAATGTTCTTCTTTTGGTTGTGCTTATTGCAGGTTTTGAGTGAAGAGATGGAGTTGTTGTGGAGCTCATTTTGGTGTTTTTATAGTCTCTTTGTGTTGGCTGTTGGAGCCATGGCCATTATGGCCTTATTGTATTTTATTCTTGTAAAGTTTGATTAGTTATTTTCCATGGAGTTGGTTGTGATAGATTATCCAATGTAAACTTTCTGTTGTTGAATGAAAGTTGTTTATTTCCTTTTAATTGTGAAGTTGGCATTGTAGTGAGAAGTGTATGTGAAATATATATATGAATAATTTTCTGTTATTGTGTGTTGTTAAAAAAAATACATGAGTTGTAATGGCTATTAGAATTTATTGTGATGAAAGGAAGGAAAATACATCTTAGTTGTAAATAGTTTTATTGCATACAAAAAAAAAGGAAGTTAAATCAGTTTTCTGATTGTTGCAATAGAAGTCCACAATAGTAGTTGTTGGAAGGAAGGAAAATAAAATTAGATTAAAATGTAACTTCTACCTTAATGTGTTCAAAAGAAAATTAGTACTAGGTTGTCTATTTATTTTTTATTCAGAAATGAAAGGTTAGTATTTTGTTTAAAAACTTGGTTGAAGAAGTAGAGTGCAATGTATCTATATTTTCACAAAAAAAAAAAGGAAAAACCACATTGGTTGCCTTATCATTTTATAAACCCATTGTTGTTGTTAACTTTATTTCCTTGTGTTTATGCTGTACTGGAAATAACCACAGAAATTTCATATTGTTGAATATTAGGAATATATATATATATACCCTCACATATATATAAGAAATATATATATATATATATATACATGAGTGCATATATATAAATATATATATATATATATATATATTTTTTAATATTTAACATACTTTATTAAGAGCTTTATACTGTGTCAAAAATATATATATATACTGTGTGTTTTGGTCTGAATATGTATATATATATTCAAAACCGTTTTTAAACAATAGTTATATTACAAATAGAAATGAAATAGTTTCAAGTTTAAAATAATAATAATAATAATAATAAAGGCGGACTGTGGGCAGCGCCCACTGTCCCCTTGTTTTTTTAAAGGAAAGCGATGTGGGGGAGGCGGTGCCTCCACCCACACCCCCAAACATCCATCTGCAGCCTCCGGAGCCACACCACCCCCTTTCCCCTGGAAACTCCGCCAGCCGCAGACCTTCCCTTCGTGGCCTCCTCACCGATGGCACCACCTCCGCCAGGGTATGCTCCCCAAAACCCCATCCCACGGCCTACACCGCCGCTCTCTGCCATTTTCCCCACACCTTTTTCCCATTCTCTCAGCGGCGCCCACACCCCCCTAACTCCGTCCTCCTCCTACAATCTGCATCGCGTCCATCTTCACCACCATTCGGCCGCCCATGGCTCTCTAACCCTACAACAGACTCTAAAACTTAACACTTTCATTATAACTCCTACTCTGGTATTTATATATATACAGTATGTTGCCACTCAAACACAAAAAAAAGGGGGAGTTTAACAATAAACTACGACTGTGTACACTCCGTGGGTGCTTCCATGGCCTCTAATGGCATCTCAAACCCTAGACCTGCACAAGGGAAAACAAAACCAAAGAAAGAAGAGATAGTGAGTTAGAAGAGATTAGGGCAAACTAGAGGAGTGAAAACAATAGAAAATAGGATTAGGGTTCTATTTTGAAAACTTAGTGTTTTTTGAATTAAGGCTTTTCCATTTATTTTATTTTTTAAAAACCAATTTTCAAAAGATGAGTTAGGGCAAGGGGTTTTGTGAGAGTTTACTTTATTTCTCATTTTTAAATTCCCATTTTACTTCACTTTTATTACATTTTTATATTTCTTTTAAGATTTGCCTAATTCTAGTGTGATTTTGGTATTTTTGTTTATTGCCTTGTTAGATAAACTTGTTTTGGGAAATTAATTTTTATTTTAATGGGAAAGATTTTTTTTCCTTGTTTTTAATTATCTATTTTAATATTGTTTTATAGGAATGAGTGCCATAACCTCATCCCTTCTCTATTTCCCGAGTTTGATAATAAACATAATTGTCGAAATTATGTTTATTAACGGGCTCAAATTTTATTTTATTTTATTTTTATCATCTTGAACTTGTTCTTAAGATTTAATTTAAATTTTGATTTTTAATTCTTAAATTTTTTTAATCCCTTCTTGATGTTTTATTTTTTTTTTTTAAATTGCGTTTATCAAAAACGCATTATGCTGCTAGAATTTTGCTAGATTTCTAGGGTTTAATTTATGCGATATTTTAGTTATTTTTATTCCATCATTCCACTTCAATCATGTGCCATCATGCCATAGTACTTAATCACTTCTCGATCTGAGTTAAGTTAGTTTTCGATACCGGTGGTTTCGTCTTCACCTAGAAAACTTAAGGTCCATATTTAAACAAGTCTAACCCTAGAAGCGACACACTACGTGTCATATACCCCCTAGACGGCTATCATCACACAGTTATGTTTGACATGTTTACGTCTTATGCGTATTGCCACCGAGCATGCGGACGCGTGTGAGGGGGTTCCTAGGGATAGGTAGAAAAGTTTTTCGTAGTTCATGTCATGACCACATGGCAAATGTGGACATGACATGTGTGTTGTGTGTCGTGACCGCATGAGAAATGCGGGCATGACATTTGGTATCAGAGCCTAAGTTTAAAAACTAGGCTTGTTTTGGGCACATTATTATTTCTGCAACTTTGATTAATTTGTGGTTACCTCATTTTTGTAGGATGCCTCCCCGACGAGTTCGGTGAGCATAGTCCTGCCGCACTCCATCCCCCGAGGTTCACAGTGACTCTTCAGCTGAGGTACAAGCACAGCCAGTCCCACAGATACCATAGGCACCACCGGCCATACCAGATATTGGGCCATAGATATTACAGGCTTTACAGGCAGTTTTAGATAGGCTTCCACTGGCTGTAGTTGAGCCGCGCATGGAGCCACGTGTCGAGCTCCACAAGGATCCGCGAGAGGAGCCATGTGTGGAGCCACAAGCTGAGTCCTGTGTCAAGCTACGTGGGGAGCCTTGCGTTGAGTTGCAAGGGGCACCACGTGTGAAGCCTTATGTTGAGGTGCCAGAGACGACGGCAGAGGAGGTTGGTTCGGCCGACAGGGCCCGTAGCAGGAGCCCTTCAGGTCATGCTAGGTATGATGAGGCAGTATGAGTAGAGCACATGGTTCACAGACCTTATGACTTTATTAATATGAGCCTATCAGAAGGCCTAGAGACAGAGGAGACCCCATTAGGGATTTATTGAGGTTTAACCCTCCTACATTCGTCAAGACCACAGAGGGAGCTGAGGTAGAGGCCTGGCTTATCAGCTTAGATAGATGCTTCGTGTTGCATCCTTACGAGGGCAGCACGAAGGCCCGTGTGGTAGTACACTTGTTGTGAGATGTAGTAGCTACCTGGTGGCGCTCTGAGGAGTGCAAGCCTCACCTTTCTTTAGACACTCTCACATGGGAGACCTTTATTGAGCGCTTCAATGCACGATACCTATCAGACCATTACAGGCATCATCGTATAGATGAGTTCCATGACCTTTAGTAGAGGGGACTTACAGTGGCACAATATGAGGGTAAGTTTATTGAGTTATCTCATTATGCAGAGTATCTCCATGATGAGAAACTCCTGGTGCATAAGTTTATCAAAGGACTAAACCACAGTATAGCAGGGCCTATTCGGATGGCAGACCCCCAGACTTTTAGTGATGCTGCCGAGAAGGCATATATCGATGAGGAGATTCAGGGACGAGGGCAGAGTTCATGCCCTTAGTTTTAGGACCGTGGATAGCAGCAGCATCAGCAGAGTTTTGCAGACCATCACAACCACCTCATAGAGGAGGATTTAGTTCCGCACCCTTACCTCCTAGGCCCCCACAGCAGCAGCAGAGAGCTAGGACATAGCAAAGGTCACATGGGGGACATAATAGAGGTTGGCAACAATAGGGCCCGTGCAGAGATCAGAGGCAGTAGGGACCACCTGCGGGACCTGCGAGGTCGCAGCAGTCTTATAGGGGCTTGCAGGGGTCTACTGGTAGATCAGGGCAGCAGCAGTCGAGTAGGACTCAGACTGGACAGGTACAGGCTAGAGATCCTTGTTATGTTTGTGGTGGAACTGGACACCTAGCTAGAGAGTGTCCATAGGGTTTTACAATAGGGGAACAGCCTCGTGTAGGAGGATCTGAGCAGACTGTTGGTGACGTGGGTAGATCCCACCGTATGTTTGCAGCAATTGATAACCACCAGGCTGATTTTCAGGCATCAGTGATTGAGATGTCAGGTATGATTGGGGGTAACCCCATTTCTGTTCTCTTTGATTCTAGTGCTACTGACTCTTTCATATCTCTGTCGTTAGTGGAGCGTTACAGGCTGGTGGTCTCTAGGCAGGGTGATAGGTGGGTGGTTGAGTTGGCCTCAGGGGCCAAGATGATAGTAGATGCCTTAGTCCATGACTGCGAAAATATTTTGGGACACTTTACCACGGTATGTGACCTTAGAGTCATGACATTAGGATCCTATGATGTGGTGTTGGGTATGGATTGGCTTGCGGCTCATTGAGCCAAGCTCGATTGTCATCGAAAGGTGATCAGCTGTTCAGGTGATCACGGTACATCAATTGAGATAGTGGGCATGCAGAAGTCCACAACATCACGTATGATATCCGCTCAGCAGTTTATGCGCTACATGCGGAAGGGATGCCAGATGTTCGCCATCATAGTGAGTGACCGATCAGATGATGAGCCTGAGGCATCTTTGGATGATCATCCCATCCTTAGAGAGTTTGTCGATGTGTTTCCAGTAGAGTTGCCGGGGATGCCACCCCGACGTGAGGTAGACTTTCACATAAACTTAGTGCCGGGTGCCGAGCCAGTGTCTCGTGCACCCTACAGGATGACCACACACAAGCTCACTGAGCTCAAGTTACAGTTGGAGGACTTGCTTGAGAAGGGGCAGATCCGACCGAGCGTTTCACTTGGGGCGCTCCTATCATCTTCATGAAGAAGAAGGATGGGTCTCTTCATTTGTGCATGAACTACAGGCAGTTGAATAAGGTGACGGTGAAGAACTGTTATCCTCTACCTAGGATTGACGATCTTTTTGATCAGATGCAGGGAGCCAAGGTGTTCTCTAAGATAGATCTGAAGTCCATTTATCATCAGCTATGTATCACAGAGGCAGATATCCAAAGACCGCCTTCCGAACTCGATATGGCCATTGTGAGTTCACGATGGTTCCCTTCGGCTTGACAAACGCCCCTGCAGTGTTCATGAGTCTCATGAACAGGGTGTTCCGTACCTATTTAGATCAGTTCATGATCATTTTCCTCGATGACATTTTGATCTTTTCACGGACCGAGGAGGAGCATGAGGAGCACCTTCGTCAGGTTCTACAGTGTTTGTGAGAGTAGAATCTTTATGGGAACTTAGCGAAGTGTGCATTTTTTAGGACAGAGGTTTAGTATCTGGGGCATATCCTATCTAGTGATGGAATCTCAGTAGATCCATCGAAGATCAAGGATATCATGGATTAGCCAGCACCCACTAGTGTGACAGAGCTCAAGAGTTTTATGGGGTTAGCTGGTTATTACTGTCGTTTTGTTGAGGGTTTCTCTCAGATAGCGCACCCCATCACTTCCCTTCAGCGGAAAGGGAAGAGTTTTCTATGGACTGAGCAGTGTGAGAGGGCCTTCAGGGTCCTCAAGGAGCGTCTCACCAGCGCTCCTATTTTAGTGGTTCTTGATCCTGCAGCAGAATTTATGGTTTACACAGATGCATCACTTGAGGGATTGGGAGCTATACTTATGCAAGGTGGTAGAGCGATCGCGTATGAGTTGCGAAAGCTCAAGACCCATGAGCTAAACTACCCCACACACGACTTGGAGTTAGCGGCAGTGGTTCATGCTCTAATTCGTTGAAGACATTTCTTATTGGGTCGTTGCTTTGAGCTCCATTTAGATCATCATAGCCTTCAGTATATCTTTACACAACTGAATTTGAACGCCCGTCAGCGGCATTGGATGGAGTTTCTTTGCGAGTATGACTTTGATGTCCACTACATCAAAGGGAAGGAGAATGTGGTCGCTGACGCATTGAGTCAGAGGCGCCACGAGCTCTTGACCTTGACTCTGAGTGTGGACTTGAGAGGATGCATTATTCAGCATCTGCCAGAGGATGAATGGTTTCTTGAGGTGCAGCAGGAGATCAGTTCATAGAGGCCCCTTGTGGGCAAGCTTATAGGGTATTCACTTGAGGCAAATGGGTTACTTCATCATCGACAGTGCATCTATGTACCCCGCGCAGGTGACCTACGTACTATAGTGTTATCAGAGGCTCATAGAGCACCATATGCGGCACATCTGGGGGTGAAGAAGATGCATGTCGATCTATGATAGTTGTACCATTCGGTGGGTATGAGACAAGATATAGCAGAGTTTGTTGCTTGATGCCTTGAGTGCCAGAGGGTCAAGGCCGAGCATCAGCATTCAGCGAGTCTTCTATACCCACATGATATACCTGAGTGGAAATGGGACACCATTTCCATGGATTTTATTGTTGGTCTTGCTATGTCTTCGTGTCGCCATGATGCCATCATGGTGACAATCAACAAGTTGACCAAGGTGGCACATTTCTCACCTATACACATGACGTACAATTCGCCAGCGGTGGCAAGAGTATTCTTAGATGACATTGTGAGATTACATGGAGTACCTCACCGCATTATTTCAGACAGAGATTCTATATTCACTTCAACATTCTGGAGAGCCTTGTAGCAGGTGTTGGGCACACAGCTTAACTTTAGCTCCGCTTATCATCCTAAGACAGATGGACAAACAGAGCAGGTGAATCAGGTGTTGGAGGATATGCTTCAGATGTATGTTATGGACCATCAGTCTAGATGGGAGGAGTATCGATATCTGGTTGAGTTTGCCTACAATAATGGGCATCACAGCTCGTTAGGTATGCCTCCCTTCCAGGCTTTATACGGCAGACCATGCAGGACACCATTGATTTGGGATCGGATAGAGGATAGAGTTGCCATTGGCCCAGAGTTAGTACAAGATATGGAGCAGCAAGTCACACTGATTAGATAGAGGTTACAAGAGGCACAGGATAGACAGAAGAAGTATGTCGATGTTAAGAGTACTGATTGGAGCTTCTCTGTGGGTGACAGGGTATTCCTTAGAGTGTGGCCACACAACAGTCCTATCCGTTATGGAAAGGGCTCTAAGCTCGCACCACGGTTTGTAGGACCCTTTGAGATTTTGGAGTGGATAGGACTAGTTGCCTATCGTCTAGCATTGCCACCTAGCCTGTCACGTATCCACGATGTCTTTCATATTTCTGTTTTGAGACGAAATATATCTGATTTATCTCATGTACTAAGCTGGACTGCCTTATAGGTAGAGGCGGACGAGCAATTGGCTTTGGAGCCAATTCGCATATTGGCTCATTGGACGTTGGGCCTTTGAGGTTGAGAGCTGGACCAGGTTAGAGTCCAGTGGGATCGTTATGATGAGGTCACAGCGACTTGGGAGGATGCAGCTAGTTTGAGGGCACTCTATCCTCACCTTTTTGATGACTTCCAGGAGGAAGTTTAGTCTTAGGGGGGAAGGATGTGAGGCCGATTATTTTACCTTCCTTATTTTGATCTTTATCCATTTTAGTTGATGACATTATCAGACTTTTAGTGACTATGGTTTCATTATGCAGACTTGATTTTATCTCCTGATTATGATAGGACATTAATTAGACATATGTGATTCGATTTGATCATATTGATGCTATTTTCTGATTTGATATACGAGATACATATTTGATGATGCTTGTGATGAGATTCTAGTTATTTATGTGATGTGGACTATTTGACATGTGATTAAAAAATGCAGTTTAATTTGGAATTATGCATTGATGATTATTGTTGTATTCGATTGTGTGAATTTAATTCCAGTTGCTTCGGCTATGATTATTCATGATATGATTGACACTTGATCAAGATGTGCAGGTTTTACATTCCCTAGCCACGGGAAATTGGAGGTAGAATTCACACTATGTTATCCCCTGTAAAACCGATCCATTCCCAAGAGGGATAAGGATCACGTTTGAATTTGAATGTTGATTTAAGTGCTTGATTTAATTTGATTATTTTGGCCTTAGTACCCTTTGTTTAAATTAATTAATAATAAGAGTTGTATAAATTTTACTTGATTTACACCACTTGGTATTTATTTTATTTTTTTAGGCCATTTAAAAGTAGATTTTTAACCCCCTTTATGAACCCTAGTGTCCCAAAAGTTACCCTAGGTGGTTACCCATGGGTCTAGGGTCAACTTGGACTATCTAACCCTAGAATTAACTTATTTTTGGTCACTCTAAACTATGGTTTAGTCAAAGTGACGAAATTTGAACTTAGGGAAGGTGGGAGATGAGTTATGCCTTGGGAAAGACTCATCTCCCTTCCCAAAGTTTGGGAATCATTTCCCAAGGAAGACTTGGGAGGTCTCCAAGACTCCCAAGTGTGTGGGAGCGTCCTCCAAGACTCTCACACACGTGTGAGAGTATCTTGGAAGGAGATGGCTCTTTGAGAGAATAGAATAAGAGGATGTCATATGACATCCCTTATCCTCTTGGAGGGTTGAGTGGGAGTGCCACCTCACCACTTGTCCTCTCACACATGTGTGAGAGCACAAGTGGATAAGGTGAGAATTAAGAGGGAATTAGAGGATGACACTTGTCACCCTCACACTTCCTCTCCCTTGCAAGTGGAATTGGAGGAGGAAGGAGAAGGTGACAAGTGTCACCTTCTCATTCTTCAAGGCCAAATTGATGGCCTATATTATCTCCTCTTGTTGAGGAGTGTGGGGTTCTTGCAATTTTAATTTTTCTTGCTATTTTGGAGGAGTTTGAGAAGTTGGAGGAATTCTTAAAAAGATTGGAAGGTTTGGGAAAGCTTGGAGCTCTTCACCAAACGTGCTTCCATTATAGGGCTTTGAAGGTAAGCCTCTTAAACTTGTTTCTTGACCCTTGCTTACTTATTGTGTTGTGTTATAGTTTTGGTTGTTTTGTTGTTTGCATTGTTTTTGTGTGGGATGGGAGTATGGTGAGAGCACCTCCATTAGAGGTAATGCTCAACTTGTTTGGGTAGGGGAAAGGAACCTCCTTGAGGTCACTCCCACATTATGTATTTATGCCTTGAGGGCTTTTATTTGTTGAGGAGATTATTGAATGGCAAGAGTGCCATGGAGGTTATTTTGTGATATTGTAGAGAGTGGTGTTTTTGGAGATTTTGTTTGGCTTGAGGCCATGAGCTTGATATTTTATCATTTGGATGATCTTTGAAGTAGAGAGGTCCATTCCCTACCCTCATCAAACTCATTTTTATGAGTTGAGTTTTGTGTTAAACCTTGGGGCTATTTGTGTTGTTGTGTTTGATTCTTTTGTTGTGGATTGTTGCACCTGTGTGAATCCCTACCTCCCTAGCTCGGGGGTGACCCACTTGCGGGTCTACAGTAGGGAGGAGAGCATTTCATAGTGGCTAGAATGTTCTTCTTTTGGTTGTGCTTATTGCAGGTTTTGAGTGAAGAGATGGAGTTGTTGTGGAGCTCATTTTGGTGTTCTTATAGTCTCTTTGTGTTGGTTGTTGGAACCATGGCCATTATGGCCTTATTGTATTTTATTCTTGTAAAGTTTGATTAGTTGTTTGCCATGGAGTTGGCTGTGATAGATTATCCAATGTAAACTTTCTGTTGTTGAATGAAAGTTGTTTATTTCCTTTTAATTGTGAAGTTGGCATTGTAGTGAGAAGTGTATGTGAAATATATATATGAATAATTTTCTGTTATTGTGTGTTGTCAAAAAAATATACATGAGTTGTAATGGTTTTTAGAATTTATTGTGATGAAAGGAAGGAAAATATATCTTAGTTGTAAATAGTTTTATTACATACAAAAAAAAAAAGGAAGTTAAATCAGTTTTCTGATTGTTGTAATAGAAGTCCACAATAGTAGTTGTTGTTGGAAGGAAAACGAAATTAGATTAAAATGTAACTTCTACCTTATTGTGTTCAAAAGAAAATTAGTACTAGGTTGTCTATTTATTTTTGGTTCAGAAATGAAAGGTTAGTATTCTGTTTAAAAACTTGGTTGAAGAAGTAGAGTGCAATGTATCTATATTTTCACACAAAAAAAAAAGAAAAACCACACTGGTTGCCTTATCATTTTATAAACCCATTGCTATTGTTAACTTTATTTCCTTGTGTTTATGTTGTACTGGAAATAACCATAGAAATTTAATATTGTTGAATATTAGATATATATATATATATACCCCCACATATATATAAGAAATATATATATATATATACATGAGTGCATATCTATATATATTTAACACACTTTATTAGGAGCTTTATACTGTGTCAAAATATATATATATATACTGTGTGTTTTGGTCTATATATATATATATATATATATATATATATATATATATATATATTCAAGACCGTTTTTAAACAATAGTTATATTACAAATAGAAATGAAATAGTTTCAAGTTTAAAAATAATAATAATAATAATAAAGGCGGACTGTGGGCAGCGCCCACAGTCCCCTTATTTTTTTTAAAGGAAAGGGGTGTGGGTGAAGGCACCGCCTCCCCCACACCCGCCAACATCCATCCGCAGCCTCCAGAGCCACACCACCCCCTTTCCCCTGGAAACTCCGCCAGCCGCAGACCTTCCCTTCGCGGCCTCCTCACCGACAGCACCACCTCCGCCAGGCTGTGCTCCCCAAAACCCCATCCCGCGGCCTGCACCACCGCTCTCTGCTAGACCTCCACTCCACGGACCTCCACCATTTTCCCCACACCTTTTTCCCATTCGCTCAGCGGTGCCCACACCCCCTAACTCTGTCCTCCTCCTACAGTCTGCGCCACGTCCATCTTCACCACTGTTTAACCGCCCATGGCTCTCTAACCCTACAACAGACTCTAAAACTTAACACTTTCATTATAACTCCTACTCTGGTATTTATATATATACAGTATGTTGCCACTCAAACACAAAAAAAAAGGGGAGTTAACAATAAACTATGACTGTGTACACTCCGTGGGTGCTTCCATGGCCTCTAATTGCATCTCAAACCCTAGACCTGCACAAGGGAAAACAAAACCAAAGAAAGAAGAGATAGTGAGTTAGAAGAGATCAGGGCAAACTAGAGGAGTGAAAACAATAGAAAATAGGATTAGGGTTCTGTTTTGAAAACTTAGTGTTTTTTGAATTAAGGCTTTTCCATTTATTTTATTTTTTTTAAAACCAATTTTCAAAAGATGAGTTAGGGCAAGGGGTTTTGTGAGAGTTTACTTTATTTCTCATTTTTAAATTCCCATTTTACTTCACTTTTATCACATTTTTGTATTTCTTTTAAGATTTGCCTAATTCTAGTGTGATTTTGGCATTTTTGTTTATTGCCTTGTTAGATAAACTTGTTTTGGGAAATTGATTTTTATTTTAATAGGAAAGAGTTTTTTTTCCTTGTTTTTAAATTCACTTTAATGGGGCTATCTATTTTATTTTTCCCTGGAGAGATTTTCTTTCCTTGTTTTTAATTATCTATTTTAATATTGTTTTATGGGAATGAGTGTCATAACCTCATCCCTTCTCTATTTTCTGAGTTTGATAATAAACATAATTGTCGAAATTATGTTTATTAACGGGCTCAAATTTTATTTTATTTTATTTTATTTTATTTTTATCATCTTGAACTTGTTCTTAAGATTTAATTTAAATTTTGATTTTTAATTCTTAAATTTTTTTTAATCCCTTCTTGATGTTTTATTTTTATTTTTTTAAATTGCATTTATCAAAAACATGTTATGCTGCCAGAATTTTGCTAGATTTTTAGTGTTTAATTTATGCAATATTTTAGTTATTTTTATTCCATCATTCCACTTCAATCATGCGCCATCATGCCATAGTACTTAATCACTTCTCAATCTGAGTTAAGTTAGTTTTCGATGCTGGCAGTTTCGTCTTCACCTAGGAAACTTAGGGTCCAGATTTAAACAAGTCTAACCCTAGAAGCGACACACTATGTGTTGTATACCCCCTAGACGGCTATCATCACGTAGTTATGTTTGACATGTTTACGCCTTATACGTATTGCCACCGAGCACGTGGACACGTGCGAGGGGGTTCCTAGGGATAGGTTGAAAAAATTTTCGTAGTTCATGTCATGACCACATGGCAAATGTGGACATGACACGTGTGTTGTGTGTCGTGACCGCATGGGAAATACGGGCATGACAAATCCCCATGTATAAAATCTTTCACATCCATCTGTTCGACCTCAAGGTCAAATGCAACAACAATGAATAACAAAAATTTGATAGACGTTAGCTTCACAACATGAGATAAGATATAATCAAAACTAATTTCCTCTACCTAGGAATAGCCCTTAGCCACTAACTTTACCTTGTACTTCTCAATCTTACCATAAAAAATAAACAAGTCTTTTTGAAAACCTATTTGCGACCAATAGGTTTCCTATCACTAGGAAACTTCATCAAGTCCCTCATGTTCTTTTCTCTAGTGCAACCATCACTTCATCCATAGCATCCTTCCAAGACTTCCTATATGTCTAGATTCATTACCTCCTTCATGATTATAGGCTCATCATCATTAGTAGAAAAAGAAAAAATACACCTAAAATCAAGCGGGCTATACCTCTCAGGGTGCATTCCATTGCGAAGAGGACCTCCTCAAGAGTGGGGTTTGAGGTTCTTCTTCTTCTTCCTTATCAGGTCCATCCTAATCCTCTAGTTTAACATGAGGTGTACTATCCCCAATCTTTGGATTTAGCTCCGCCAATTTATTCTCATCTTTAGGTTGCAAGGGTTTAGGATAAGATATGATCTCCTTGAAGATCACATTTTGATTGTACACTATCTTTCTAGTCTTAGTATTTTAAAGCTTGTATCCTTTGACCCCATCATTGTATCTAATGAAGATACATTTCTCTACTTTGAAATCTAACTCAAGGATCTCTTCTCCTTAGGTACATGTACATATGCCTCACAATTAAAGGCCCTAATATGTTGTAACAAAGACATTTTCTAACTATACTTCCTTCAGGGTTTTGTCCACAAGAGTTGATGTACAATATCTATTAATCATATAACAAGATGTGCTCACAACTTCCCCTATAATTTATGATCCTTTTCTCCACTAAGCATACTCCTAGCTTTCTTAATTTATGTCTCATTCATCTGCTCTATGACTCCATTCTATTGAGGGGTGTATGGACATGTCTTGTGAATTGCAATATCATGCTTTTTGAAAAATTTGTTAAACTCTATAAAACTAAATTCTCCATCATTATTTGTCTTAAATACCTTGATCTTATTTTCAATCTAGTTCTTAAGAAGAGCTTTGATGTATTTGAACTACAAAAATATCTTAAATTTCTTCTTGACGTATAAAACCCATGTTTTACTAGAGAAATCATTTATAAAAGAAACATAATATATAGTGATTTTCCTAGTGATGCTACATCAACAAACCCAAATACATCACTATGAATTAGATTTGAAATCCCTACAGTTCTAGTAGAGCTTGAATAAAACTTTACATGATTTTGCTTTGAATAAATACAATGTTTAGAAGAGTCACAATCAAGAGAGCAATTAGTTAAATATTCAACCAAGTCCTTAGACTTCAAGTCCCTTAGGCCTTTTTCACCTATGTGACCCATGTCTTCATACACAAACATGGTCTTCTTAGCAAGAAACTTCACGTTCTCAAAAATAGGAATCTAATAATTAAATTGCATTCAATGGTACTTACCTTGAGGTGAAGTAATTCCAAAATAAACTCCTTTATCCAATACCCTAGCTCCATGCACCACCTTGCATCCAATTTTGTTTAGGATCAGTTGTATGCCAACATCATTCAATTTGATTATAGAAAGTAGGTTCCTAAAAAAATAAAGTGTGTACAACATCAAAAGGGATTTGGTCCTTCCATCACCAAGTGTGAGCACAAATCATTCATGAACAACAATCTTGAGATATGAATTATCTCCCAAAAATGCCTTCCCACCATCAAAGTTCTAATAAACCAAAAACCACTACATGTGAGGAACCATCTGGTAGGAATCTCCACAATTAATCAACCATACATCCTCATGTGTAGGCATGGCAAGGAATACACAACAAACATGTTAGTAGTGTCTTCATTAGGGGCTCTCAACTTAGAGTCATAATTTTGGACTCCTTTTTGGCCTTCTTCTCCTTGTAATCCTTCTTAATGTGTCCATCCTTGCCTTAGTTCCAACATTTCACCTTAGATTTGCTAGAAGACTTAGATCTCCCCTTAGACTTACTTCTCTCATCCTTTTTCTTCCCTTTTCTCTTTTCCTTCAAACAACCTTTAAAGGTCAAAGCATTCTTTAAGGAATCCAAAGTCTTCCATTTGATCTTCTCTAAGAGTAATGCAACCACCACCTCATCAAGATTTAGCTTCGAGATAGTGCTATCAATCACCATAAATAGGTTTTCCCATGAATTAGGTAAAGAACATAGGAGGATTATAAATTAGTCTTCCTCTTCCATTTTTATGTACATAGATGCCAACTAACTCTCCAAAATGTTGAATGCATTCAGATGCTTAGTGGCAAAATCAGTATCATTCATTATCAATTATTAGATCTTCTTTTGTTAAAAAAAATATTTAAACGAGACTTTTCTTGATATAGGGTCCCTAACTTCACCTAGAGTTCCTTTGTGGTCCTTTCTCTTGAAACCTTCAGGAGCACTGAATTTGAAAGACAAAGACTAACAAGAATTCTTGCCTTCTAATTCATCACAACCCAACCTCCTACTAATAGAATAGAGGGTTATTGACTAGATAGTGTTGCATGAAGGTGTTGGTTAATAAGGAGGTCCTCCATCTTGAGCTTCTATAGCTCAAAGGTAACTAGAAGTTAAATTTCTCAATCTACATTCTAGGGCCCACCATGTTAATTTCGTGAAGAATAAGATCAACACTATACAACTCCCACTCAAACAAGGATTAATATTAAAATATCCCTAAAACCATGGATCTAACATGTTGACCAAGTTCTAATACCAAATGAAAGGAAATAGTGCACCAATATGAAACAATTTCCTACTCAATCCAATGAGGAAAGTGATACTAGTTAAGTACAAATAAAACCATTTTAATAGAGTAATGAAACTTAGAAATAAATTCAACTAAGAGAAAAGCACAAGGTAGAAATAAATTCAACTAAGAGAAAAGCACAAGGTATACTCTGGGAAAACCCTCAAAGGGGAAACCTAATAAAAAAGAGCGTCAATGTATTATCAACAATAGAAATAGTTACTATATAATTTTAAATATAAAGTCTTCTTAGGAGATTTTTAGGGTTCACAAGAGATAATCTAGTAGCATAACCTTACAAAAAGTAATCTTTTGAACCCTTGAAAAATCTAACTTGTCTCTGCACTTCAAACTTGCAATGCTCCAAGATCAACATACCCAATATTCACCAACCATGTACTCTTAGCTAGTTGGTATAGGCAAAATGCATACCTTAAAACCCCTAGTGGTTTCCAAAACCATGAATGGTCATAAAACCTCACCCAAACTCATCTCCATGAGGTGGCACAAATTCCAATGCCCCATTTAGCCTATTTTGAGATGTGATAGGGTTGTTGCTTACACATCTCAACCAACTTGTTAAATATGAGTGTGGTGCCTAAAGTAAACCTTATCTAGTTTAACTACCCTATTAACACTCTACACAATATGCCTAGTATCTTAAGGTTGCTCTATCCAATTAGGGTGGGGGCAAATCCACATGAGGGGTCATTTTACATAGTTACAAATTACTGATCTGGTAAATCAACTAAAATGTCCTTCCCCCATAACTAAGTACATGTAGTCTTTGATGCTAGAGATCATGGCCTCTTTTGACCTCCCTACTAAAGTTTCATACATATTTCATGGCATTTTCATTAGTGACAAACATTTTACAACCACTCATTTCTAACTCATCTTCACCTTCTTCTTTTCCCCCTTTATTATCCCATGCACATACTTTGATTTTACCCATTGTTTACACTATAATGTAATTTTCATTTTAACTATAAATCAAGGGAAAATCATCACAATGTAGGTACTAATTTTCTTTACCTTTCACGTCCATTAAATGTAATAATAATTCCTTTTTTATTTAAGTCAAATCATCACACTACTTTATTATATGTCTTTGCTTTGTTTGGTCAATCAATTTCCCACTAACCTGAAAAGAACATGTGTATGGTTGAATGAGGGCACACAAACCAATGGCTTAATTGTTGCATGATATAATGCATTAAATCACCAGTTTAACCATAGGAAGATCTTTGTTGTTACTTAGGTTCATACAGTAGGCCCAACCAAAATATCCTTTTAAAGTTATTGTTAATTTACCTAGAAAATAGAACATTATTTATTTTAAAAAAAACATTCATAGAGGGAGTTGGCATATGTTGAAGAAAAAACAACATTCACACAATATCTTCACCACTCTTTGAATTACCTCCATCTCACTCTAGTTTTGCTAGTTTTCTTAGTCTGTGTTTCACCACCATCTCGAACACCCACTCAAGAAAATCAAAATTGCTATCTCGCTCAATTGAATTGGAGACAATCAAATCCTTGTTCTCACTAACCAACTTGAAATTCACATGTCCAAAACTGTATAAATTTCCTTTGCAATGATGGGATTGATTTCAAACCACTCTAATGCTAGGTATCTACACGTCCACTAATCTTGGACGCGTTTAGATTGTACTATTTTCTTGTCAATTTGACTAATTCAAAGTTAGAAACTTTAAGATAAAATTTCTTCTCAACCAAGATATTCTCCAAATTTCCCTATTAACACTCTCATTATACCTTCTAACAATACAAATAGAAACTTTAAGACAAGATTTCTTATCAACCAAGATATTCTCCAAATTTTCATGTTAACACTCCCATTATACCTCCTAACAATACAAATACTAATATTATACATGTGTAACATCCACTAAAAATGATATAAAACAAACCCAAAAAACTATCTACTTTTCCCTCGAGTAAAATGTCTTTCTTAAAAGACCGTATACCATTTTTGGAGAAACATGAAGCATCTCAATCATAACCATAACGAAATCTCTCTTTATCCCAAGAAAATAGGATAGAGCAAAAAGAGATTGGGAGGGAGCAAAATCATTAACTAAGATCCCAAAATACATGATCCACATCATCTATAATTAATTAATTAAGATCCCTTTCATATTTATAACCAAGATTCCTACTACATAGTCTATAACATTTATAATTAACTAAGATTCCTACCACATAATTTATAACATTTATAATTAATTAAGATTCCTCAACATGATGGAGAACATTTATAAAAAATGACATAATATTTTAGACTTTTCACAAAGAACAAATGCCTAAGCGGTACATCCTCTCCACAATCCTAGGGAATTTCAATCAAACTAAGCATGAAAAGTCATAAAGTTAGTTATGAAATCCATACCAAGTTAGAAAATCTACGCAAGTGGACATAAAGTGGGTGTTGCATTGTCGTGGCCATAATTTGTTTATTTGGGTTTTAGAAATTGAGTAGGAGAAATCTTTAATAAAATTATATTGTAGGTTGTTTTTTAATATTTATAAAGAAATAAAAGGATATTTTTTAAAAAAATAGGTTTTATGAATATGATATTCGATTAATTTAATTTAGAGTTGTGATCGATCATATAATAAAATTTTGAAATTTTGAAAATAATTAGAAATGAAAATATTTGGTTGATTTCAGTAATTGATAGATAGTTGTCCATTGTTTCAATTATAATTTATAACCCTAAATCATAATCAAAGTTCTTATATGCATTAGAATTAGAATAATGAAATTTAAATTGGGTTGCTTTTAGAATTGGATGGTTTGATTCTGAGTGCCATGAGTTTAATCCCAAGTTTCATTTATTTGATCTTCCACGCAAATTTGGTCTACGACACATGGATCTAAACAGGCGAAATGCAAATTTTTGAAACCCATTCACCTTGATCTCTAATGTACAATAAGCTTGCAAAGAATGTGGTGTCCATAAACACTATTTGGAAATATGCCAAATCGTTAGGGTCAAGTTTTCTTAGGTCAGACACTTGAATTGACTAGCTTTATGGCTTTGAGTGAAGATTCGAAGATACAATACACAAGCATATAGGTGGCCTATATGGAGATGATGAGATCTTGATTCTTTGTCCCTTATTAAAATGAAGTGTGTTCTAGTGAATTCTCCTTGCTTGACCATATGAATTAATTACACATCGAATGCCTTTAAATACCAAAACATAACGATAAATTACACAAACATGTACCAAGTCAGACTGCTCCTATGAAGGATAGGGTTTATATATTATGCAAAAGCAAAACAAAACATAATAAAACAATCGAAGTAGAATACTTTAGCAATTACATGCAACTTCTATTCATAGACAAAAATGAATAGGGATCCAATGGTTTTTATAGAGTTCACAACTAGGAATGAAGATTCATGTGACCAAAAAGGGGAAACACGTCTAATTGGTTTTGCTCACAACTGTATAATGTCTGTCAATTATAATATAAATACAATATATTACAGTTACAAAATTGTTAGAAATCTAAAATAGATTAATAACCCAAGAACTTTATATGAGAAATTCTAAGCGACATAAACTGGAAAAAGCATAAACAATGCAAACCAGTGACTCCAAGAGATATGCAAATGTCAAGATGATAGAATTGCATTAAGAGCTCAAAGAAGAAGCTACATAAGACTGACAGAATTACCATACAAGATGCAAAATACAAGCTAGGTAGTGAGTTTATATAAACCACAGAGAGAATGGAGGTGGCAAAACTGACCAATAGGGAGAGACCACCAAATGGTCTAAACACAGTAAATGCAACTCCCTCGTAGGATGGTGACACCTCAAATGACCCACTCACCTAATTAAACTCACTTTATTTAACCTAATCAAGCATAATAAAAGTATAGGAAAAACCTAGGAAATAGGGAAATAAATAGCCCAACTAGGAAAATAAAAACCTACACTAACACCCCCTTAAGTGTAGCTTAGGTGGGTGAAAAGATGGGTCCCGACAAATGAAGTCTGATGAGTTACCCATGTACAAAGAATTCCCCCCAAAGAGAAGAAGCCCCCCCAAACAAAGGAATAAAATCCCCCCACAAATAGAGAGAGAACACCCCCAAAAATAGAGAGAGAAAAGAGGACTAAAAAGCCCCCCAAAGAGGACACCTACCGCACCCCTAGTAAAGCTCACATTAATGAAGGGTTTGGTGAAGATGTCTGCGATCTGCTCTAATGTCAAATAATACTGAAGATCAATGATCTGCTTATTAATCAACTTCTGAATATATTGCATGTGGATCTTAATGTGTTTGGTCTACTAGTGATGCATTGGATTGTGAGAGATCTGTATCACACTTTGGTTGTCACAAAATATGACTGTAGGCTTTCAGAAGGGAATACCAAACTCAATGAGAATATTCTGAAGCCAAATAGCCTTAGTGGTGGCATTAATTGCTCCTCGATACTCAGCTTCTGTAGATAAAAGAACAATTGCAAACTACTTCTTGCTCGACCAAGAAACTGGACTAGAACCAAGGGAGAAGCAATGCCTTGAAGTAGATTTGTGATCCTAAGAATCACTCGCCTAATCTAAATCTGTGTGTCCCACCAAGTCAATATCCATGCCTGCTACATAGTGAATCCCATAACTATGAGTGGCTTGTACATATTGAAGAACCCGCTTAGCTGCTTTCTAATGTAGCTTATGTGGCTCCTGTATGAACCTAGAGACCAAGACCACAACATATGACAAATCAGGCCTCATGTGAGTCAAGTATATGAGACTCTCAACTAGTTAGCAATACAAGGTAGCATCCACCAATAGTGAAGAATAGTGAGCCTCAAGTTTGACCCCTAACAAAAATGGAGTTAGTGCAAGCTTACAGTCAACCATTGGAGAGAATATCAAGTGTGTACTTGGGCTGTGCAATGAAGATATCAAACGAAAACTGAGTAATCTCAATCCCCAAGAAGTAGCGCAGAAGGCCCAAGTCTGACATTAGGAAACGATCATGAAGAGCAGTTTTCACTGCCTTAACGGTGGATGAGGAACTCCTTGTGAACAACAAGTCATCAACATAGATAATAAGGAAGGTGAGAGTATCATCTTGCTACATAATATACACATTCAGATTAGAATGGCACTAAATCAACCCAACTAACAGAAGGAAGGAGTTCGTCTTGGCATACAAAGCCTGAGGGGCCTGTTTGAGGCCATAGAGAGACTTTTGAAGACGAAAAACAAGTAAAGGATCTTGTACAAACCCCTGTGGCTACTCCATGTATATCTCCTCTTGAAGGTCACCATGAAGAAAGGCACTCTTCACATCCATCTAATGAACTTCCCAATGATGAGATACAAAAATGGATAGGACAGTCAGATGGAGTTCATTTTGGCGACTAGCACAAAAGTCTCAGAGTAGTCAATCCCAAGAACCTAGGAGAATCCTTTCACTACCAGGCGAGCCTTATGTTTATCAACTAATCCATCTGTAGTAAATTTTGTCTGATAGATCCACATACCTCAAACAAGTTTCCTTCCATTAGGAAGAGGGACAAGATCCCAAGTGTGGTTCCTCTCCAAGGAACTGAACTCTTCCTGCATAGTAGCATCCCACCCAAGGACACTAGAAGCTTCTTGAAAAGATTGTGGATCAAAATTTGAAGCAATGAAGAGATGTGGAGCCTACTCAAAGTGTGACCTTGTTATTTTAATATCTAAAGGATCACCAACCCAATCACCTATTGACTCCAATGTCAGACGAGCCCAAAGAGCCCCAGTAGGAGAATTTAGAGGAGAATTATCACCCTCTAAATGATGACTAGGAGAGGAAGAATATAATTCTTGATGTAGAGACTCTAAGGGTTACAAAACACTTCAATATGTTTGTCAAACCACTCAACAAGAAGGGAGTTCACTACTTCACAAAGACAACTTTTCAAGGTTTTCAAGACTTAAGCCAAGGGGTCCATTATGAGATATGGCACCAAATGCATGATCTTCTCAAGGGCAGTCATTTTAGGGTGTTCAAACTAACCAACATAACCTTTCCAAACCATTGGTTGGGGTCTTGCATGTAGAGGTTGAGTACTTGCTTTCCAAACCACCAAGGTTCCTAGTAGCCCTGTTTTTAGAGAACAGTGGCAATAACTTTTGCAGATGCCTTATTTTCACAAACCAAAACTATTTAAGGATACCCTTTTGGAAGGTTCATGACATATGTTAAATTGACTAGTGGGTCTTTTGGGACAAATGCCTCAACTAATGACTGGCAACTCTGATTAGAGCCCCAATTAGGCCTAATTTACAAAGGGACTACCTTGGATCTACCTCACAGAACTTGCTCAACCATTAGAACATGTCAAATACATGGAAAAATGAAGGATTTCATGGGTTTTGGACACCTACAGTTGACTGTACTAGATTTAGACACGTGGGTTTCTTCTTTAGGATTGACACAGTTTTGTCAAACCAAGACCATCAAAATTCGGCCAAAACTTGACCCTCTTTCCTACAAAATGTTACAAGCAACAAAAACATGATTATACAAAGCCATTCCACTAGTTCTATGGGGATGAGAAATAGTGGAATGGTTAGATCCCCATCGTTTGGACAAAACCCTAGTTTAGGGTTTTAATAACTAGTTTATGGAAAACGGTGGTATCTCTGCCTCAGACTAATTTCAAAACCCCAAACCAACTTCAACTTAAAGGTAACACCTTGTTCTACAAATCCAACATACCAACAATCAACAACAGTTTCGTACCTAGGCAGAGTACGGTCTGCAACAACACAATTACACAGAAAATGCAGAAAAAACAAAGTTCTTTGTAATTTCTCCTTGAAAGTCTTCCACACCATGCCTTGCTCAATGAGAGAAAGGAAATTTATACATTTTGACACCAAATGCAAGTAGTTTGGGATTGATTTGGAATAGCAACCAACTCTGCAACCTCCCAAACTAATCATTACCACCTTCTAGTTAATGCATACTACATGTTTTGTTTACAAATTTGATAATTTCTCCACAAGACTACTTCAAACTTCATCCAAGCAATGCCAACATGCTATGAATGACTCCAAACATGAAATCCACTCCATTTTCATACTTATAGAGGATCTGACCATAGTTGACCAACTAGGTCCTAATTGGTTACATGTACACAATTGGCACCAAGGCCTTACAAGGTGATTGCATAAGACTTCAACACGCCCCAAGATGGTCAAAAGACCTTATTACAACTCAACAAGATGGTCTTCAAGACCTTATTGCAATGCAAACCAAAACATAGGAAGAAAACTCATGATAGGTCTCTTGGACCTATAGGTGCCCCTGCACCATGCTCCCGGGGAGAGAAAAATCTCAAGTCCCTTTTGAGATGAGGTCTTCAAGGGAAACCCCATGTTGTTTGATGTCATTTCCAGACATCCATGTGGCATCTTCTACAAGTAGGTCTTGCCATTTGATAAGGTACTCTTTATAGGTCTTCCTCCTAGTCTTCTTCACCTCCTTTGTGTCTAAGATGCATTCAAGTTTCATGGGTTGGCTAGGTGGCAACTCCTTCACCCAGTCTTCATCCTCTGCTATTGCTACTACACCTGCATTGGAATCACCAACCACAAAGCCTTTGTAGGGATACAAATCAGATACATTGAAGATTGGAGAGATTTCTATCCTAGGAGGTAACTCAATTTCATAGGAATTCTGCCCAAATTTATGGACCACCCTGCAAGGTCCTATCTTCTTCATCATGAGCTTCATGTACTTGCCTTTAGGTAGCCTTTCTTTCTTCAAATTTGCTAACACCAAGTCACCAACCTTGAATGGAAGGTCTCTCTTCTTCAAATCTTCTCTTTCCTTGTACTTGTCTATATTCTTTTGAAGAGTTTCTTTCACTTGCTGATGTATGTCTGTGATTACAACAGCAAAATCTTCCCCTTGAGCACTTCTATCCATTCCTTGTAGAACTCTCAACTCATATACACCCCTAGGATGCATTCCATAAACCACTTCAAAAGGGCTCTTCCCAATACTCTTGTTCATGGAGTCATTAAATGCAAACTCTGCCTGGGGTAAAATCAGATCCCAAGCCTGTTCATGCTCCTTTGTTAGACACCTTAGAAGGTTTCCCAATGACCTATTTACCACTTCAGTTTGCCCATCCATTTGGGGATGGTATGCAGAGTTGTATGAGACTTTTGTGCCTAGTTTCTTCCTTAAGGTCCTCCAAAAGTGACCTATGAACTTAGGATCCCTGTCAGAGACAATATTCAAAGGCAAACCATGTATTCTTACTATTTCCTTAAAGAATAAACCTGCAATATGAGATGCATCATTGGTAGTTTTGCAAGGGAGAAAATGTGCCATCTTGCTAAATCGATCAACAACTACAAAAACACTATCAAAACCCCTTTGTGTTCTAGGCAGCCCCATCACAAAATCCATACTTACACTCTCCCGAGGCCTATTGGGAATAGGAAGTGGTTGATAAAGCCCTGCATTTGATGAAATTCCTTTGTCTCTTTGACATATAGTGTAGCCCTCAACATATTTTCTGACATCCACTTACATTTTTGGCCAATAGTAGAACCTCCTAACCTAATCCAAAGTCTTATCAAGTCCAAAATGACCTCCAAGACTCCCACTATGCTTCTCCTTTATAATATTCTCCCTCATTGAACATCTAGGCACACACAATTGACTCCCTTTGAAAAGCAAACCATTCTGAAGTAAAAAATCAGAATATTCACTGTGAAATGTATTCAAAAACTAAGTGCAAACTTCTTTGAAATCAGCATCATCATGATACATTTCCTTGAGTGCATCTATCCCCATGCTTTGAAATTGCATTTCCTGCACCATAAGTGCCCTCCTACTAAGTGCATCTGCCACCTTATTGGCTTAGCCTTTCTTATGCTTGATGGTGAAGGTATATGCTTGTAGATACTCCACCCATTTCATATGTCTATGACTGAGTTTGTCCTACCCATTCATGAAACTTAGAGCATGATTGTCAGTGAAAATAACAAATTCCTTGGGTAACAAGTAGTGCCTCCATTTCTTAAGTGCTTGAACCATAGCATACAATTCTAAATCATATGATGAATACTTTCTCTTTGCCTCATTCAACCTTTCACTGAAAAATGCAACTGGTCTGCCCTCTTGGCTTAAAACAGTCCCTATTGCTTGGTTCCTAGCATCACACTCAATGGTAAAAACCTTATCAAAATCAGGAAGCACAAGTATAGGTTGCTAGACTACTCTTTTCTTCAAGTATTCAAACCCTTTATCAGCTTCATTAGTCCAAGAAAACTTACCCTTATTACCTCCTTTGATAGTGTCAAGGATAGGTGCACATATGTGGCTGAAGTTCTTTATGAATTTTTTGTAAAAGCTTGCAAGTCCATGGAAACTCCTCACATCTCCCTTGGATTTTGGAGTTGGCCAACTTAGAATAGCATCCACTTTGGAAGGATCCATCTTCAAACTCCCTTTGGAAATGATAAAACCAAGGTACACCAACTCTTCTTTCATGAAATCACACTTATCCAAATTTATCATCAATTTCTCCTCATGTAGCGTCTTTAGTACCATGTCAAGGTGCTTCAAATGTTCTTCTTTGGACCTGCTAAAAATAAGAATTTCATCTAGATAAACCACAACAAACTTTCCAATGAAAGGTTTCAATCCCTCATTCATAGGGTGCATGAAAGTGCTAGGTGCATTGGACAGCCCAAAGGGCATCACCAACCATTCATAGAGACCTTCATTAGTCTTGAATGTTGTCTTCCATTCATCTCCCTCTCTAATCATTATCTGATGGTACCCACTCTTCAAGTCAATCTTTGAAAAATAGCATGCTCCTCCCAAGCAGTCCATGAGATTTTCTATTTTGGGCATAGGAAATCTATACCTAATTGTTATCATGTTGATGGCTCTAGAATTAGTACAAAGCCTCCATTTCCCATCCTTCTTGGGTGCTAGGACAGTAGGTACAGCACATGGGCTTAAACTCTCCCTCACCAAGCCTTTGTCTAACAATTCTTGTACTTGTTTTGCAATCTCCTCATTCTGGGCTGGGGTCATCTTGTAGGTAGCCTTATTAGGCAATGTAACCCCTGGTATTAGGTCAATATGATGACTGATGTCTCTGATCGGAGGCAGGGAATTAGGTACTTCATCCACTACAATGTCCTTATACTTCTCTAACAAGTCTTGGACTTCACTAGGGATTGGTTCCTTCTTGTTTGTGGACAAAACAGACCTGCACTTTGGCTTAACAATCAAGGCAAATCCTAGACCTCCCTCTTCTTTCAAGGTTTGCAAAAATTCTTTTTCCCCAACCACCATGACACTAGAACCCACTTGTTTATCTATGCCTTCATCTGTCATTCAAGGTAAAAGACTCACCATTCTTTGTGATAGTGTAGGTATTTTGTTGCCCATCATGTTGTGCATTGAGATCATACTGTCATGGACGTCCTAGGAGTAGATGGCAAGCATCCATGGGGATCACATCACATAGGACCTATCCCTATACCCCCCAATTTGAAACTTTACCCAAGATTGCTCATTTACAAGTACTTGTTGACCCTTATTCAACCAAGACACCTTATAAGGGGTAGAATGAGGAATTCTCTTTAATCCTAACTTCTCAACCATTTCTAATGACACCAAATTATCTGTGGATCCTGAATCAACTATGACTTTACATACCTTTCCACCGGATTTGCAAGAAGTTCTGAAAAGTGACTTCCTCTGTGGTGGCTCCTTGGCACTTGGCATCTTCAAGAGAGTTCTCCTCATCATTAGGCTTTCTCCATACTCTTGATCTACAGGTTTAGGTGGTGTGTTGACACTTTGTCAATCCTCTTCTTGCACTAGTTGACTTCTCCTTTCTCCTCCATGAGAACTAGAGCCTTGTTTCTCAAGGCATTTGAAGGTTAGATGTCCCACTTGATTGCAATTGTAGCATATGCCTGTGAATCTGTTAGAACCTCTTCCTGGGCCACCAAATCTTCCTCTCCCATTTGGCCTTCTCCCTCTAAAACTCCCTCTACCACTTGAGTCTCCACTTTGTTCATTGTGACTAGACTCCCCTTGTTGTCTTTGGGACTGATTTCCGCCCCCAAAACTACCTCTTCCTCTATTTTGCTGATCACTCTTCCTTTTCAACTTCTCTTCTACCCTCAATGCTACTTGAAAACATTCATCCACTGAATTAGGGATTAGGAGATTGATTTCATCTTGGATATTGTACCTTAATCCATTAAGGTACCTAGCCACCTTCTCCTTTTCATTCTTCACATGTCCGGATCTCAAATTGAGTTTGTGAAACTCCTCGGTATATGCAACCACATCCATGTCTTTTTGTTTCAGGTTTTGCATCTTTTTGAAGACTTGAACCTCATAATCAGCAAGTAGGAATTGGGCCTTTAGTTTGTTCACCATCCTCTCCCATGAATGGATCATAGGCTTACCCACTTTCACCCTTTCTCCTTAGGTGTAGTTCCACCATGTCAAAGCTGACCCCTTCAACTTGGTTTTTGCAAATCTCACCTTCTTATCCTCTGCCACTTCTTTTTATTCAAAGTAATTGTTCAAGGCATCAATCCATTCTATTAACTCCTCAACATCCATCTTCCCTCCATACACTGGAAAATCCATCTTCACATTAGAGGCCTCTCCTTTTACTGATTTCAAGGCATTGAGAAATCTTCTCTCATTCGGGGGCAACTCTTCCTCTTGCTCTGGAGATTCCCCCTCTTCACCTTCTTCTTCTTGTTTAGAATCACTATCTCCTTCTTCTTCTCTCTCTCCTTTTCTCTCTAGCCTTCAAGGCCTCTATTTCATCTTCTAGGGCCTTCACTTTCCTAGCCATCACTAATCCACCTTTTGGAGGCATTATCTTTTACACTTCAACTCACAAATTCTCTTCACAACTTTCCCAAATCAGACCAGCTTTGATACCACTATGATGGAGATACTCTAGGGGTTACAAAACGCTTCAATATGTTTGTCAAACCACTCAACAAGAAGGGAGTTCACTACTTCACAAAGACAACTTTTCAAGGTTCGTAAGACTTAAGCCAAGGGGTCCATTATGAGATATGGCACCAAATGCATGATCTTCTCAAGGGCAGTCATTTCAAGGTGTTCAAACTAACCAACATAACCTTTCCAAACCATTGGTTGGGCCTTGCATGTAGAGGTTGAGTACTTGCTTTACAAGCCACCAAGGTTCCTAGTAGCCCTGTTTTTAGAGAACAGTGGCAATAACTTTTTGCAGAGGCCTTATTTTCACAAACCAAGATTGTTTCAAGATACCCTTTTGGAAGGTTCATGACATATGTTAAATTGACTAGTGGGTATTTTGGGACAAATGCCTCAACTAATGACTGTCAACTCTGATTAGAGCCCCAATTAGGCCTAATTTACAAAGGGACTACCCTTGATTTGCCTCACAGAACTGATTTCAAGGCATTGAGAAATCTTCTCTCATTCGGGGGCAACTCTTCCTCTTGCTCTAGAGATTCCCCCTCTTCACCTTCTTCTTCTTGTTCAGAATCACTATCTCCTTCTTCTTCTCTCTCTCCTTTTCTCTCTAGCCTTCAAGGCCTCTATTTCATCTTCTAGGGCCTTCACTTTCCTAGCCATCACTGATCCACCTTTTGGAGGCATTATCTTTTACACTTCAACTCACAAATTCTCTTCACAACTTTCCCAAATCAGACCAACTCTAATACCACTATGATGGAGATACTCTAGGGGTTACAAAACGCTTCAATATGTTTGTCAAACCACTCAACAAGAAGGGAGTTCACTACTTCACAAAGACAACTTTTCAAGGTTCGTAAGACTTAAGCCAAGGGGTCCATTATGAGATATGGCACCAAATGCATGATCTTCTCAAGGGCAGTCATTTCAAGGTGTTTAAACTAACCAACATAACCTTTCCAAACCATTGGTTGGGCCTTGCATGTAGAGGTTGAGTACTTGCTTTACAAGCCACCAAGGTTCCTAGTAGCCCTGTTTTTAGAGAACAGTGGCAATAACTTTTTGCAGAGGCCTTATTTTCACAAACCAAGATTGTTTCAAGATACCCTTTTGGAAGGTTCATGACATATGTTAAATTGACTAGTGGGTATTTTGGGACAAATGCCTCAACTAATGACTATCAACTCTGATTAGAGCCCCAATTAGGCCTAATTTACAAAGGGACTACCCTTGATTTGCCTCACAGAACTTGCTCAACCATTAGAACATGTCAAATACATGGCAAAATGAAGTATTTCATGGGTTTTAGACACCTACAGTCAAATGTACTAGATTTAGACACGTGGGTTTCTATTTCAGGCTTGACACATGGTTTTGTCAAACCAAGACCATCAAAACTTGGCCAAAATTCGACCCTCTTTCCTGCAAATTGTTACAAGAAACAAAAACATGATTATACAAAGCCATTCCATTGGTTCTATGGGGATGACAAATAGTGGAATGGTTAGATCCCCATTGTTTGGACAAAACCCTAATTTAGGGTTTTAATAACCAGTTTATGGAAAACGGTGGTATCCCTACCTCAGACTAGTTTCAAAACCCCAAACCAACTTCAACTTAAAGGCAACACCTTGTTCTACAAATCCAACATACCAACAATCAACAACAATTTTGTACATGGGTAGAGTACGGTCTGCAACAACACAATTACACAGAAAATGCAGAAAAAATAGAGTTCTTTGTAATTTCTCCTTGAAATTCTTCCACACCATGCCTTTCTCAATGAGAGAAAGACAATTTATACATTTTGACACCAAATGCAGGTAGTTTGGGATCGATTTGGAATAGCAACCAACTCTGCAACCTCCCAAACTAATCATTACCACCTTCTAGTTAATGCATACTACATGTTTTGTTTACAAATTTGACAATTTCTCCACAAGACTCTTCAAACTTCATCCAAGCAATGCCAACATGCTATGAATGACTACAAACATGAAATCCACTCCATTTTCATACTTATGGAGGGTCTGACCATAGTTGACCAACTAGGTCCTAATTGGTTACATGTACACAATTGGCACCAAGGCCTTACAAGGTGATTGCATAAGACTTCAACATGCCCCAAGATGGTCAAAAGAGCTTATTACAACTCAACAAGATGGTCTTCAAGACCTTATTGCAATGCAAACCAAAACATAGGAAGAAAACTCATGATAGGTCTCTTGGACCTATAGGTGCCCCTGCACCAAATCCTCAACATCATTATCACCATTTGAAATCTAGGAAGAAGACTCCTATTGAAGAGTAGAACGATTAAGATCCTCATAAGAACTATCATCATGCCATAGTGTCTCCAAAGTGATGGTATATGGAGAAGTGGTAGTTGAAGAACTGGAAACATCCTCCTCAAAACAAACACTCCTCTCAATGAACAACTCATGAGTGGTGGGATGAAGAAGCCTATAGCCTTTGACACCATCTGAGTACCCAAAAACTATGCAAGGCTTACTCTGTGGATCCATAGCCTTGCATTTCTTTACTAGAATGTGGACCCATCCAAGAGAACCAAACACTCAAAAGTGCTTTACTATGGGTTTCTAACCAGTTCAAGCTTGAAAATGAGTGACCCCCTTCATAGCTCAATGAGGAACTCAGTTCTGGATGTAACACGCATAGTTGATGGCCTCCACCCAATACTAAGGTGCCATAGACTTGAAGTGAATCATACAATTGCCATCTCTTTCAAGGAAATGTTCTTTCACTCTGCGACACCATTTTTTTGTGGACTTTAGGGAAATGTGTGTTAAAGATTGATGCCCTTTGAAGCATAAAACTACTCAAACCTGTAGTTGACATACTCCCCCATTTATCTGTACGCAGAATCTTGATGGCCATCCTAGAATGTTTCTCTGCAAAATCTTTGAAGTCCTGAGAGATTCAAATACCTCAGACTTTTATTTGATAAAATATACCCATGCGTATCTGGAAAGATCATCAATGAAAATTAGAACATATACAACCCTACTAAAAGAAGGATGTGGAAATGGGCTTGCCAAGTCACTATGTACCAACTCCAGAAGTTGTGTGGCCCTCCATGCATTGCCTTTATCATATTTCTTATCAAGATGCTTACCAAGAATGCAACCTTGGCAAATTCCATCAGAAAACTGAATAGAAGGCAACCATGAAACCATGTCTTGTTGAATGAGTTGCTACAAGTAATGATAGTTCAAGTGGCCAAACTGTTGATGCCACAAACAACTTACCTCATTTGAGTGGGTGAGCAAAGCAAGTGAGGGAGATTTAGGAACAAAGTGAGAAAAGTGGTATAGTCTAGACTAATGATCAACCTTCCCCACAACAATTGTAGAGCCACTATGCATTTTACTGATTATCATTGTGTCTAGAGTGAACTCAATCCACTTGCCATAGCCAGTGTGAGTGATCTGATAGACAAATAGGAGATTAGTTGACAAAGATGGAATGTAGAGAACATCTTGAAATGTTCCTTTTCTCACGTCAACAGATCCACTCCCATGCATCTTAGCATGAGCGTCATCACCCAATAGAATAGATGGCATATAATATGGCTCCAAGGAGGAAAAACTACCTTGTGATGAAGCCATGTGGTCCGAATCACCCAAGTCAATGATCCAAGAATCTGGGTATGAAGCAAAAACAACTAGGGTCGTGCCCTTTCCTTTTCCTTTACATTTGTTTATGTCCTTTGAAGATTCCTGAGATGAACTATGTTTGACTAAATTAGGCACCTGAAGATGTGTAAGGTGATCGATCTGTTTCTTAAGACACTTATGTTCATCATGACAAGGTTTCTTCTAATAGGCACACTTTGTTTTCTCCTTATTAGGCTTGTCACCTTTGGAATAAGAAGCCTCATTAGCTACTTTAGGGGAAACCAGTTTCTGATCTTGTTTCTTCTCTCCTTGATTCTATTGTTTCATATTTTTCTTACCAAACCCTTTTTGATCTTTAGTGTCCTGATTTGCAACCAAGGCATGAGATTTAGAGGGCTTTATTGTGCCCGTTTAAACCAATTTATCTTGCTCTTTTGTTAGTTCATTTGCAAAATCATCAAAAGAAGGCATTTTATAAGTGGTTCCTAAGGCACTTTTAGTGGCATGAAATGTAGAAACAAACACAGAATAGTTAGGACCAAGTTTTGAAAGAATACTTAAAGATTAATTGAGAATCTTTGTTCTCAATCCTACATTATTTTAATTGCAATCTTATGGCCTTTAGCTTGGTGAAGAAGTCCTGAATAGTATCAAAATTGGTAGGACTTAACCCTCTAAGCTCATTGTGTACCAAAGAGATTTTCCAAAGTGATCCATACTTCATTTGGTGTAAAAATAGATTCAATATGGAAAAGCAAATTTGGAGATACAAACATAGACAAGGTTCCAAAAGCTTCATCACACTTATTAAACCTTTTTGGCTTTTTTGCAATTAGAGTTGGTTCAGTTTCCAGCCCCATTGTTACCCTATACAACCCTTGCTTCTTTAGATAGATTTTCATTTTTGACTTCCAATAAAACTAGTTTTAGGGTCTGAGTATCAATATTGTTACTGGTAAGTTGTGTGAAAAAAGAGAATGCAGAAACTCAAAGAGAGCACACAAGACACCCCCCTTTTTACTCAATCAAAGAACCCCCCAATAAAATATGATTTGGCACTTTATATTTATTGCAATTACAATTAACACCAGCAAGAAACGCCCAGTGGATTTAATCTCAATGCTTTATAAAGTTCTCAACAAATAGTGTATGTTGAAAGTACAATCTTGGAATAAAACCAAGAGAAAAAAAGCACCACTATGAATTGCTTAAAAAATCACGCGCTTTCAAAAAAAGAATTGCCTCGATCCAAGGTCATATGAGAAAGTTATGACTCTTCAAAGTTCCCAAAATGAGAACTGTGTAGTGTCACATGTGAGAATCTGTAATTTTTGAAAAATCCATGCACCAAAATCTAAAATTGTCTACACCAGCACGTAGAGTGCAAAAAATTGGCCCAAATTAAAAAAATTGCTCAGAAAAAAGAGCCAATATGATCCAAAACGAAGCCTCAGAATTTTGCCTTCAAAACTACGCTTATCAACGGAGAGGGGTACAAATTTTCAAAAGTCCTCTATCACCAAGTTTGGAGGAAACATACCCAAACTTAGCAATGCTGCTAAAAATAGGACCTACTAGATAAGTTAAGCCTCAGCTAAGTTTGGAACTCCGGCTAAATCTGGAGAAGAACTTAGAGGTTGCCAAATATGGTGGAGCCATCAAACTAGCCACTAAATGTAGTACTAGTGCCAAAGGAACAGGGACGATGTTCAAATCAAGTATGGTGGTTTGTGAGGGACCATTGGTATGTTTGACTACCACTAGAGGTTCGGAGAGTCCATGGGGTTAATGGAAGACCCACTAGTGGGTAAGGATCACGTAAGGGCTTAAAAGCCCACAAGATAGTAAGAGGCCGAAGCCCTTTTACAAGGACTGAGCCTTGTTAAGAACAATGCTTAAAGTGCTTAATTCCAAGTGCTAGTGGTTAGTGCTAAACCTTTTTTTTGCAAATTTTACAAAATTTTAGCCTCGATTTGTATGTTGGGAGGCCAAAACGAACTCTTGGCAAGAAAAATTGCCTCAAAAGCTCCCGACACCAAAACTAGGCAAAATTTTATGTCAAAATTCATCTGTTTGGCCTTTTGGACTCAATGGCAAGGTCCTTTTTGGCCAAAAATGCTCCATATGTAAGATGATCGCCAAATTTAAGCTTCAAACCCCTATTTGCAATTATATCAATCGATCTCCAAATCAGATGAAATAAAAGCCAATATTGACTTTTTCAAGCCTCCTAGATGCATTGGAATAGTCAAAAACACTTCCAGTATAACTAGAATAGCTACAGTCACCCAGATCTCACAAAACATGCATGCAAAATGAAGAGGTTAAGGGGTCTTGTTAAATCCTTTCTGATTCTCCAGATCATTGAAAAATGTAAGAGAAGAGAATACGAGATTTACAAGATCTCAGAAAGAACTCAATCTCTCAATCAGGAATCTATGAACTTAAAATTCTTAAAACAAAAGCTCTGATACCATGTTGGAAATCTGAAATAGATTGATAACCCAAGAACTTTATAAGAGAAATTCTAAGCTACATAAATTGGAAAAAGAATAAACAATGCAAACTAGTGACTCTGAGAGATATGCAAATGACAGGATGACATAATTGTATTAAGAGCTCAAAGAAAAAGTTGGCAGAATTGCCATACAAGAAGCAAAATACAAGCTAGGTAGTAAGTTTATATATACCAAGGAGGGGTGGAGGTGGCAAAACTAACCAATAGGGAGAGACCACCAAACAATCTAAACATAGTAAATGCAACTCCTTCGTAGGATGGTGACACCTCAAATGACCCACTCACCTAATTAAACTCACTTTATTTAACATAAGCAAGCTTAATAAAAGTGTAGGAAAAACCTAGGAAATAGAGAAATAAATAACCCAACTAGAAAAATAAAACCCTACACTAACAAAAATAAGAAAGGGAAGTTGTAATGATATGTTTTTGAACAATCCACCTCCAATTGTCTTGTTGATTGCACTCCCTAGTTCGATTAGTGTTTTTTTACATGATCAAAAATGCATCCATGTGTAGTGTTGTTGAAGTCACTAGGTGTCCTATGTAATATTATTGATCATGTGCAAAAGTATGTGATGAACAAGACACAAAGGCATGTGATGACAACAAGAGTTGTGCACTAGGTGCAAGAATTGTGCGCTAGGTGCAAGAGTTGTAAGGAAGACTATGGAGGATTCTACACACATAACAATTCTAATGTCCTATGTGGTTGCACTCTAATTATTCACCCTTTCTTGAGAAGTGATGGCCCCCATTGCATCTTCAGTGAGTTGTGGAAACTAAACATTGTGATGCTGAAGGTTGTGCCACTTTTTTTGATATGCATACTATATTTCCTTAGCAACTCAAAATAAATGATGTGAACCTTAGCATGTGCATGTTGTGGTAGTTTGAATGACCTTGTCTTGCATGACAATGTGCAAGTGTTTAGGATCTAAGTTGGAAAGATGTTGAGTTAATGCTTGCTCAAGAAGGGAAGGAAAATATGGCTTGAGGAACTTTCCACATTGAAAACTAGATGCAAACCCCAAGTATTGTGGGAGACTAAGAATAAAAGAGTTCTCATCAGCTACACATAGGATGGTGTGTGGACCATAACATAGAGGCTTCATCTTTTGGTGTGGACCCTTGAAGCGTTCCCTTTGAAGATGGAACCAAACCTTATCACCAACCTTGAAGTAATGAGGCGTGTGATGCATATCATGGAATTCTTTGTATTTTTGTTGTTGGCATGAGAGAATCTATTGAACTTGCTAGGAATACTCTAAATGTGTTGTAGAAATTTTTACACTTTATCTATTTCCCATTATTTTGTGAGTGACTCTAAGTGTGGTGGTGTTGAAAATGATATGGCAAGGGGTGTTGTATGCTATAAACCAAGACATGTCTATAATGGACTATACCCCATATAACTGTGCAAAGCTATATTGTAGGCATGCTAGATGTAAAGCAGTTTGTCATCCCAAGTGTGTGGGAGTGTACAACTGTAGATGCACAAAAGTTGCAGAAGTGTGAGATTCACTACCTTCTAACTATCCATATATCGATGAAAGGATTGTATTGATCCAAATATGTATCCAATATCTCCCATAAGGACTACCAAAATGCATGGATGAATCTTGGGTCATGATCAAGCATAATGGATGAAGGTAGCTTGAAATATACTCAAACATGATTGAAGAAGAGACATGCAGTTTCTTGCATTGTGATGCTTTTCTTATAAGCAATCTTGATGACCATCTTTAAAAACCTATCCACTATAATGAATACTAAATCATAATGGTTTTTTATCATAGGGAGTCTGCTCATGAAATCCATCTTGATAAATTCCTAGTCCTTTGTCAAACTTCAAGAGGTGTGTAAACCCCAATTTTTTTATGTGTGGACTTAGCGATGCAACAAGGAATGTAGGACTTGATATGTCACTAAATTGCATGCATATGAGGCTAATAAAAGTGTTTTTGTAGCACTACCAGACTCAAGTGGTAACGCCAAAGTGTCTAGCTATCTTGGTGTAGGGAACATCCTAGATGAGTTGTTGGTGAGGTGCATCTTCTCGAGTCTACAAATGCCTAAGTTTGAAAAGAAGCCTATCACTTAGATTAAATTCACCAACTTTATTACCTTGCATTAGCTTAGTTTAGGTCTACACAAAATCTTAATTTGTTGAGTAAAAGTTCACTAAATTAGTAAAGTTGTGGTCACACAAGTCTAACACGATAATGAACATGCAAACTAGTGATCTATTAAGGCAATCTGCTACCTTATTATCTTTCAAATTCTTGTATTTGATCACCAAATGGAACTATTGTGGGTACACCATCCACTTCATGTGGAACACATTATCTAGCTTGCTCTATGTGTGTAGAAATTGAAGTGGCTTATGATCAAAATGAATGAATGTCTCCTTACCTAGAATTTAGTTTCGCCACTACTTGATAGCTTGTACAATGCAATAGAATTCTTTCTCATAGGTGGAGTAGCAATGCACTATGTCACTAAATCTTTGAATGGTAGGTGAATAAATTCCCACGCTAAGTGACAATTACACTGAGTGTATTGTCAGATGCATCAGTCTAAATTTCAAAGAGGTGCATAAAGTTAGGCATTACTAGAACAGACACTATACAAAGTAACTAATTAAGCTCCTCAAAAACACATTATGAAAGTTTCTAAATAAATAGTGCCTTGGTGCATATAATTTGACTTAGAGACCAGGCCATGTGCAATAATTTGTGAACAAAATTGCAATAGTAGTTTATGAGTGTAATAAATCTATGCAATTTAGTAATGTTTTGTGGAGTTGGCCAATCTCAAATCACCTTGATCTTATTTGAATCTTCATGGATGCTTGTGTAATCAATGATGTAGCCTAGATTTTGGATTTATGTTGTGCCAAAGGTTCACTTATTGAATCTATATTACAACTAGTGTCGGTGTAGAGTGTTCAAGATGTGCAAGACATGCTCCACGCGTTCCTCCTAAGAATTGTTGAAGATGAGGATATCATCCAAGTAGACAACCATGAGGGAGTTAGTGAAGGGTCACAAGATGTTGTTCATTGGGCACATGAATTTCGTTGGTGTGTTAGTCAAGTCAAAAGGCATAACCAACCATTTGTATAGTCCCTCCTTGGTTTTGAATACAATTTTCCAAACATCTTCAGGATGAACTAGTACCTAGTGACATCTTGGTTTGAGGTCGATCTTTGTGAAAAATTGTGCACCATGAAGCTAGTCTAGAAGAACATTGATGTACCAAATAGGATATCAATTCTTCACTATGATCTTGTTGAGAACATGCTAGTTAATACAAAGGGACCATGTGCCATCTTTCTTTGGCACAAGAACTATCAGAATGCCACATGGAGAAGAGGTAGGTTTGATCTTTCCGTAATCAATCAACTCTTAAATTTAATATTGAACTTTAACATTCTCCCAAATAGATCTATGATATAAAGGACTATTACAAACAGGGTATCCAAGAATCAAATTGATCATATGTTACACCACATAGTGTGTTAAAAGATTTTTGAGCTTGTTAAAGACACCCATGTATCATTGTAGTACCTTGTTGAGTTTTTTCTACTGCAATAGTGTTTAGGAAACCTTGCATGTTGCTAATGCACATTTTCTCTCTTATGCTAGTGTCTTAAGGTGAACCATTAGAAGCATGAACCTTAGTGTGTGAAATTTGATCTTGCAAAATTGCTTAACAAATACTAAGGCTAATTTGGTCTTCAATCAAGACTCATGAAGATAGAAATATCAATCATCGACATGAACTATCCACCTATGTGGACTCACCTTAAACACACCATCTCTATCATACACATATGGCCTTCCAAGTAGGATTTCTAAGACTTCCAATGGTACAATGTCACAAGTGACTATGTCTTGCATGGGTTTAGTTGTATACATGAAAGTACATTATAATTTTACCTAAATTTCATCATCTTGTTGCAACCATCCCAATGAGTGGTTGCAGGTGCACTTTAATGGAAAGACCTAAGTTCCTAATGGTAGATCTTACATGATGATGTTCTTTTGCCTACCACTATTGATGATGACATGAACTTGTTGTTCATTGACCCAACACTTTTCATGGAAGAGATACTCACATTCCTCTAAAATATTAATTTTTACAATGCTTGTGTTGAGACATTGTGCCTCCTAATCAATATCATTAGGCTAGGTGGGATCTAATGTGTCTCATGCAATAAGAGATTGTTGCACACACTATTCAACATCACTGTGGGAACTTGTGTGATGGAAACAACACCATTTATCACCTTGCTTCTTCTTGTCCTTGCTTTTTTTTGATAATGTTATAGCTTTAGAGTTCTACACTAATGATTGAGATTTTTGTTAGTACTTCTACATAGGGGAATTTTGCTTCTACACTAAAGGCTTGGAAGTGGCTTCTTGTGTGGGCTCGTTCTTACACAACTTAGAAAACTTAGAATGAATGTCGCTAAAATTTAGAGAATTAAATATAGAAAATTAGTAGTATTCACCACACAATAACTTCAATTTTATCCTAGAAAACCCCAGAGGGGAAAATCCATCTTGGTAGGAAAATTGCATTTCTACTACCTAGATATTATATATCCCCAAGAACAAGTATAGGGAGTAGATAAAATTACTAGTTGATCCAATGCATCACTAACAAAATCCAAATGACTTTGTGTGGTTGAGTTTCCTAATTCTAGTCAATACAACACACACAAGCCTTCAATGATTCAACCAAACCTCTTGATACCTTTAAATGGACATGAGAACATCCCCCTTTTGCATTAGAAGGACCCATGAGAAAAATTGGAATGGGAAGAATCAAACTCCTCATTTTAAACTCTAAATTTTTTCAATAAGTATGAAACCACTGGTTTCAAGTATGTAGCGATTTCATTTCTATCACAACAATTTTGAATTCACTGTTGTAGTTTTTTAATCTCCTTTATAGGAAACTAATAATTTTGTTATGTGAATAAAATCACATGCTATATACTATTGATATTTGATTGGAAACCTCATACTAGTGATGATTTTACCTTTTCAAATCCTTATGAATCAGACTTCCCTTTTTAGAAAGGATTTTGATCCCATAAAATCTCAATGATACAATAAGTAGGGGAATAATTCTCACTCTTTTCCCTTATAGTACCACCTTTCTTGCTTCACCATTTACCCCATAAGTCCCACTTTCCAAGATTCTTTTGTTATGTTATACATCTCTCTTCTTATTCACTATAACAATACATTTTCTTAAAGTATTGCTTGGTTATTAACATCCTACTCCTCCAATGAAGATAGCATTTGTTATTTTTCTTCTTCATCCAATATGGAAGGTTCACAAAGATTTAGGTCTTACCAATTCACCATTGAATGAATCTTCATGAAAGGTGGTAGATCAAGTTTAAAATTATTCTCACTAGTTATCTCCAAGATGGAAAATGGTCAGTAGCTTAGAGGTTTGATCTTTTTATCTTATCATTACAAACTTTCCTTTTCTAGTGAAAACCTTACCTTACCTCCCACTTTGAGTTTGTGCTCCCTCCCATGCTAATCATGTATGTTTTGATACATATGTTGAGTCTTTTCAAGTTGTTACTTTACCTTGAGATAGATTTGCCTAATCTTATCAACAAATTTTGATGCCTTAGTCACCTTCAAATATAGTTCTTCTTTCTCTTTTTATTATTTTAGAGAAACATCAAGTGAACTTAGGGACAAATACCCCAAAAATGCTTCAAAAGTTGAATGATTTGTTAAATAATGATTTCTCTATTGCAAGAGCAATTAATGTAGGATATAGACTCATCCTAAGTCTTGGGACACCTGCTATTACAACATATTATGAGTTGCACCAAAATCCTATTGACCACTTTTGTTTGTCCATCTATTTGTGGGTGGAAAGTTGTACTCTTCTTGAGTATTATATTCTTCAAATTCCACAAAGTGGACCAAAAGTTACAAACAAACCTTATGTCTCTATCTAAAATATTAGACTTAAGAAACCCAGTGTACCCATATATTAGAAAAAAACATCCCCACTACTTTTTGTATAATAGTCTTCTTGCATGTAGCTAGTGTGCACATTTTTCTAGATATGCCCACAATGACAAAAAAATAGTCATGTCCATGCCTAGTTATTGGTAGTCATCCTACAAAATCCATGGAGATGTTTTCCCATGTCCTTGTGGGTACAGAAAGAGTTGTTGCAAATTAGAAAGAGCAATCACAAGAGCAAGACTAATTTTATGTTTCAACATTAAAATGTTTCATGATATTCTATACTAAAATTAAAACTCCTTCCCATGGCTGCAACTTTGTGTAGAGACAAGGTTATAGAATATAAGGTTGGAATATATTTCATGTATTATACAAATACCTACAAAAATCCTAGTTTTTGTGGCACTCCTTGGTGTAGACAAATTTGTGATGGCTTCCATCTTAAGTTATTTTTCCTTTAGAGATTGCAAGCCTTGTTTTATTTGAATGAGATGATCTTCCCATGTTGCATTGAAAATTAATATATCAACTAGATACACAACAACAAATGAATCTATTAAATCTTTCAACACATCATTCCACTAGTACATAAACAACAATATATTACTAAAAAAACTACTAAAAATTGCTTATAAATGACCAAACATGGTCACGTGACCATTAGTAGTTTATTGCCAGTCATTTATAATGTGACCAAATTGATGACTAAACCATTTTTAGTCATTTATTGGTTGTTTTGATTGATCAATTTGGTAGTATATTTAGTCATTGATTGATGTAATTTGGTCACTTATTTAGTCATTTTTTATTCACTGATATATTTAGTCGTTAATTTAGTCATTGATTGTTGTTAACTGGTCACTTATTTAGTCATTTTTCATTGATTTCTGTCCATTGGTAGTGTATTTAGTCATTAATTTTAATCATCATTTTGATCAATTTAGTAGTATATTTAGTCATTTTTATTCACGGATTTAACATTGGTCATATATTTAGTCATATTTATTCACTGTTCACTGATTTTTGTCAATTGGTAGTATATTTAGTCAATTTAATTATTAATTGATGTCTTGATTAGTAGTATATTTAGTCATTTTAAAGCTTGCATTTAGTCATTAGTATATTTAGTAGTATATTTTGAAGCTTGCACAATGAAACATCTTTGAGAAGGTAAAAACAACTTGTTTTATTGATAAAAAATGCTTACAAACAACATACAGATCTAAAAATAAGTTACAATGCTTTCTCTTTGCTAAAAAAACCTTCATTGTTACAATACATAGCTCAAAGAATGAGCAAGAAACTAATTTTTTGAGTATCACTGAGCATAGAAGCACAAAGACATTCATAGATGTCTTCTTCACAAATCCATGACTATCCCATGAAGCTCACTATCCTAGTTCAAGATCACACTGTCATCCCTGTAGAGATCATGTCTCATGCACCCAACTTGCTCTAGTTCATAAGCTGCCACTGTGAATTGTTACCTGTAGCAATAAACTGTCCTTATCTATGATGATTATGCCTCTGATGACTGTCATCTTTGGTAGGATGCCTCAATTGTCATGGACTATTATTCAACATTGCCTTATGACTAGGCTATGCATTGTCCTAATCAAACTTGTAGCTTCTTGAAATGCATTGTCCAATCACTTATCAACCTACTGTCATGCAATTCCCTTTATAAAATAACAATGCCTCATGAATGCCACTACCTAGCTCATTATTTTGGCATGCTTTCACTTGTACTCTACCTCCCATCAATGTATAACACTACCTCTCTATTGAATGCCCTGACTACCTTTGACATCGTTGTATCTTTTCCAAATTCCTTGAAAATAGTTCATCACTACTACTGTTACCTAGGTATGCACTCTATGTCATCTGCTAGACTGTTATTAGTGTGGAAACGCATGCTTGGAGCCCTTCAATACAAGCACATGCCCCTTTCATCTCTTAAAACTTTTGCAACATGGGCAATCTTCCTGGAGCAAGTTGTAACATGTAGAATCCAAGAAGGAGAGTATTGATCGTGTCCCATATATGAAGCTCTCTCGTTCAATGCAACCCACGATAACCCTAGAATCTTTCCTCCTTTATATGCAACGTGCCATTTGATATGAGTAACAGGGTGCTGCCTTTTCTGCCATGAATGAAGTTGTGCCTCAATACAACCAACAAAATTACTATTAGTTTCAATTCAGAAAGAATAAAAGTGCATTGTATATTGCAAGTTTACAAAAGTAAGTCCAAACACAACAGAAAGATAAATCAATTAAAAAATTGTAGCCTTGTCAACAAATGCCTTAAACAGAGTGTTCAACATAGGCCTAAAATATGCATATTGAACCTTTGATTTCAGAACCTTGTTCAAAGTTTAAGAAAGATGATACGCTCATATTATAGAATGAAGTTGACATTAAGAATGAAGGATATCAACACTAACCAGACTAGAACAACATTACCAACAAAAATTTCTTGGAAACCAAGCCCAAGAATGCCATCAGACTTAGACAACAAAAATGTCAACCCTGGTTCATGTGTTGTCTTAGTAAAGACCTGCACCAGGAAAGAATCCATTTATACATAAATTCCAAATTAAGTTGATGAGAAAAGATCTTTGATATCCAATTGGGAAGCCTTAACATCCAAAAATTACTAACCTAATGTTTCACAACAAGTTTCCCAACTGTGACATCATCTATACTTAAGAAACCAGATATTGATCCACTGCCATATTGGATCTCACAGGATTCTCCTTCACAAACAACAAATGATATATTAATTGTTTAGCAACTTCCTTAATATCCCCATGTAAGCAGACTAAACTAAGTGAGGTTGAGGGTTTGAGGTAGAGTATCATCTTCTTGGTATGTGCTTGACTTTGATGACTTGTATCTTGAATGAAAATAGCAAGCTAGCTGCATTGTAAAATCATTGTTACAAAAATAACCACAAAATCCTCTTGAATTAAAATAATCCTTCTAGATATTTCGAGACAAGATATTTCAGTTAATTTCTAAGAAAGCTAATTTCACTATCCAAACAGACATCAATCTATTTACTGTATATAATTTCCCATAATTCAGAATTTGAATGTAGGCTGAGTATTCCAACAACACTGCTTTTTTAGTTGGATCCTAAAAATGTTGCAACTTATGTTCTTCTCTAAAACATATGTGCAGAAGCGGGCAGGTGTGGTGAGGTTCAAATAGTAAGGAGATTGATGAAAGATAGAGGAATTAAAAAGATACCTACATGTAGTTGGATTGAAGGGCATAAATTGGTACGTGCTTTTTTGTGTAGGAGATGGATCACATCCACAAACATGGGAGATCTATGCAAAATTGAAGAAATCAGCTTGGCAAATGAAGGCAGTACAGTATTTCCAGATTCAAGACTTTTACTTAATGTTGTGGAATAGAAGAAAAAAGAATCATTTATCTACCACCATAGTGAAAAGTTAGCAATTGCATTTGGTTTGTTAAACATGGCCCCTGGTACAACCATTAGATTTGTTAAGAACCTTCGAGTATGTTCAGATTTTCACACTCCATATAAATTCATCTCCAAGATTGTTACAAGAGAAATTGTTCTGAGAGATGTGAGCCATTTCCATCATTTTAAACAAGGACAACGTTCTTGTGGAGAATATTGGTGATGCTAAATGAATCAATCTAAAAAATAGGCTTGCACTATAATAATGTGCACTACATCATATATCCATTAATAACAAAGGGACATCCATCAAAGCATAACAATAGGGAGTTTTTTGTCGTATGTTGTAGTTACAAGTGCCCTGCTAGACATACATGAAAATGTGGAAGCATAGACAAGGCAAGCGAACTGTTTCAAAAAATGCCTCAAAGAAATGTGATATCATGGAATGTCGTGATTAAAGGATATGTTTAAAATGGGTTTTTCTAAAAAGTCCTTAGAAAATTTTAAGAAAATGCAACCAATGGGTGTAAAGCCCAACTCCTCAACCTTTGAAAGAGTCCTTTCTGCATGTGTGTGAATTGGAGCTTTGGATGAGGATATGAACATCCATCAAAAGCATATTTGGAAGTAGATTTTTATCAGATATTGTAGTTGCAAGTTTCACTTCGGATCACTAAATCCTTCACAAAAATTTTTGCACAAAATTCAATAATGAAGAATTTATGCACAAATTCTCTTTTGAATGATGCACAAAGCCTCCACCACAACACTGCATGGATTGTTGTTGTGCCTTGTGGTGATGCGAGAATCACCCACATCACTGCAAGGCCCATAAATAGTGCGGTGTTGCGGTGGAGGCTTTGTGCATCATTCAAAAGAGAATTTGTGCATAAATTCTTCATTATTGAAATTTGTGCAGATGTTTTTGTGAAGGCTTTGGTGATCTGAAGTGGAACTTGCAACATTTTTTCTTGAATTAATAGGCGGATAAGGTACACCCTCCATTCCACCAGCTCTGCTACCTCCAACTGGACCTATGATAAGTGATTGAAGGAATAAATTACAAAAAATATCATCCTATCTATTTATGATGTTTTTACAAGCATAAAAAAATTAAACAAACTAACTAAAAATCACACAAGTACATATCTTAGTTGTATAGACCAGGATAGTTCAACCACCATTATACTACTTAATGAATACTAACCATCTCTTAAGTCATGATCCAGATGACTCCTTTGGTGCCTTGTAGGTGGTCCTGCATATGAAAGCTCTGGGTCATAACAAAAAACCACAAAATCAAGGAGTTCAAACCAAGAATAAATAATATAGGGAAAATATCCTACAATAAAGATTTAAATTAAAATAAAAAGACTACCAGATCTGAATATGGGTGCTTGACAGATCAACTCACATCCATTTGAAGTTGTCACCCAACAGAGTCTCAACTATGTTTCTTGGAAACAAGAAAAATCTATTTCTTATGGAAAGATGGCTTATCCATTTGAGAAGGTTTAGGTATTCATGAAATGAAACAGGGTTAGTTAAGAAGCATGTGGAGTCAATTCATCTTCTATAGTGATTCTCCAACAATGTTCTACAAGTGATACACATCTATACATACATTTGATAAAAGAACATTCAGGGACTGATACCTCATAGAGTTCCAGCTGTAGACATCAAAAACTGTCACTAAGATTTAGATTCAACTACATATATACAAACCCCAACCCAATAATCAAATCCATAATATTTTTATTTGATTTTCCCAAACTCAAGCTTTTAGCCTGGGCCCTGGGCTACAAACTCTACAAAAGCACTCAACCCAAAAGAAACGGCCTAAATTTTCAAAAAATACTTCATTGCTTCAGCAAGCATGCACGGCTTTTGTTGGATACTAATTCAACCAAAAGACAAAGACCAAAAGCAACTAAGGCGTTATATTTAACTCCAATCTTTCAATAATTATATAAGTTACTGATCAGCCCATAATGTTTCATTTAGGATTTAAAATTTTACCTTTGAATAGCATGACAAACTTAAGTATGTATGGTTTCATAATAGGTGAAATATAACAACTAAAAGTTCACCATCAACAAGGAGATTATTTACCTGGAGCAACAACTGGATAAGGAACTGGTGGTTGTGAAGGTGATGTCCACTAGCCATTAAGAGGTCCTAAAGCAAGACTAGGTCCTGCTAGTGGAGGACCTTGCATAAACCATGAGAAATTTTGCATGATCATTAGGAAATCTATCAAGTCATTAAAGGTATGCACACACTTTTTAAGGGTCTGTGAAGTTTTATAAGGGTTTATGAGACATTTGTAAGGTCTATATAGATAGACTTCTAGAAACCCTATGGAACCCATAACAGGCATGTACATGGCCCAACCAAGACAAGAATAGAAAGGTTTGTAGTCATTCATTAGGACCATTCAAAATTCTCATAGTCCCACTTGGTTTCATGTAAATTTCCTTCCATAAATCCATCTTAGGGATCCATATTTCTTTTAAAATTATTCCAGGAGTCATTAATAAGCACCCCATACGAAGTCCATGTGAAAGATATTTGTATTTTTGATCATTGATGTGTTTTTGTCTCTCACTGCAGTCTCACAAGTCACTCAAAAGGTCTTGGCAGGTGTGCGGGAACCAAGGATAACAAGGGAGTAGTTATCATTATCCTACAGCATGAAGAGATTGCACTTGCAGCATCATGATATGTAGAGATCAATTACCGTAGCCCCACAGCAGTCTCAAAATGAAGTGGCGGGCTGGCGGTAGTGGACTAGAAGTATAAATTTAAGTGGCATATGATACTTCACTGCGGTCCTGCGGTAGTCAAGAGAATAACTGATGGTAATGCGGTAAGGAGCAGAGGAAAATAGTACACCGTGCCCCCACGGCAGCCTCAAGTGAGGCTTGCGGTATGGCGGTAAGAAGGAATAGAGGAAAATAGTACACCGCGCCCCCGTGGTGGCCTCGAGTGAGGCTTGCGGTATGTTGGTAAGGAGTAGAGGAAAATAGTACACCATGCCCCTACGGCGGCCTCAAGTGAGGCTTGTGGTATGGAGGTATAAGGAGTTTAAGTTATGTAAGTGTTGAATACCGCGACAGTTTCAATGAAGGAGTACGATAGTGCAGTGAAAGGCTTCAAGTGATTTTTAGTATACCACAATCCCGTGAAGGTCAAAGAAACAATTTTTGGTACTGCGGTAGGGAACAAGTCATGGTGATATAGTTGAATTTTTGAGACAATATTTCTCATTGGCCCGATAAAATAATAGAACACTTTTTCTGCCTTTTCTCCACTATTCTTTTATGAGCTGAGTAATTTCAAATTTGATTGATGTCATTTGCAATGCATTTCTATTGCATTTCAATCTGAAACGTTTGATCCATTGTTGGATTGTTGTCACCTTTATAGATATAAAAATGTACTTGTTCTAATATTTTGAACTTATGACAAGTCAAAGGGGGTTGTGCTCATTTAGCAGCTGGTTGAAATTTAATTTGAATGTACTGCTTCTTGATGTTTGATGTAGAGTGCCAGCAGAAGCGAATGAAGAATTGCCTATATCTTCCCTATCGGCAAGAGATCCTCCAGTGTTTCGCCGAAGTCAAGGATGTCTTCGCTATCGGAAAGACATGAACTATCGGCCGTTCCTTATTCTTCTATCTTGATGGCCAAGTTCTCACCGATAACTCCGAGACGGTTAGTTGCTTATCGGCAACACCTTATACTATCAGACCATGAGAAATTTCTTAGGCCGATATACTCCGTCACTCCGATTACCAATCTTCGTTGGCCAGATTTCCTCCTTCGACGAAGCTTCCTTCACCTACACCGATACCTTGTTTCTCACCGATACTGTCAGGTACATCAGCCAGACCCTCCGCTTCGGTCAGACTCCGGTTCGTGGCCCCGATGGTTCATCTCATTCCGACGAGTCCTTTGTCGCTGAGACTTCTTGAACTCCTTCCGATGAGCTTCTATCGGTGGGACTCTAACGGTCACCGTGACTTCTTCGGCTTCCCCCGACAAGGTTCCTCACGCCGATACTCTTTATCGGCGATACTCCGAGGATGTCTCACCGATCGGTGAAACTTTATTCCGTCGACTAAGTGTATTTTCCTTAGCCCGATATCGTTTCTCTCACCGATGCGAATAACAATGGTATGTGTCTCCGACACTATACCAATCTTCGACAAGACGGAGAGTATTTCATGTCGATGTCAGTTTCATCGGTTAGACATAGTCTATCGGTGGTCCTTCAAAAAGCTATTCCAACACTTGATCTTACGCTGATAGACTCCCAACTGTTATGTGACGCTGAACTCGGATTCCTTCCGACAGAACAATGGAATTTGGCCGATTCATATATCAACCCTCAATCACTTGTATCAATCTGATCCCCAAATGACACCATTCACCTTACATCAACTTCCTGACTAGCCACATGGAGATGTCTAGTCGAACCTGACTGAGTTCGCTGGCTTCCTGGCTAAGAATTCAACAACAACAAACGTGAAAATTCTTTCCCCCATCACACTGATACTATACAGGGCTTCAGTGGACAGAGGAAAGGGCCTCCATGTATGAATCAAAACCCTACTCCTAGGTTACGAACCAGCCACTGTGGAACCGTGGGTTTTACACCGTCTGCACACTACAGAGTCACTATGGATTAACAGATAGCATCCGGTTAGGGTTCCATTTACAAAATCAGGGTAAAGATATCAAATCACTAAGAACAACCAAGAAAATCAACACAGATCATACCCAGAACTCTCTTTATTCATTTATCAAAAAACTTGTTGTAATACACACACTTCTCTGCTCCGTGTGACATACAACCTACCTCTAAAGAAGATGTAGAGACAACAATTATCCCCTCCAACCGTGCAAACTGATTTTCAAATCAGTTAGCCGTTGGTTTACCCTTCATTTAAGCAAAACTACATGTGTGCCTTGCACAATTACATTCATGGGACCAAATTGACCCTTATTACAAAATGAAATGGCTTAAGAGCCTTATGAGACAACAAAAGAAAAGATGACCCTGCACTACAGAGAATGTGCTCCTACACCATACTCCCCCTGCAGGAAAAACTCAAGTCCCTTGAGTTGCTAACTGCTGAAGTGTCTTCCCATGCTTTAGAATATCTGCTTCACTCATCCAGGTGGCCTCTGAATCAGGAAGATCCTGCCACTTGACCAAGTAGTCTTTGTATACCCCTTTTCTTGTCTTCTTGACAATTTTGGAATCCAAAATGCATTCCAATTGCAAAGGCTTACTTGGAGATAAATCTCTGATCCAGTCTTCATCTTTAATCACAGCATCTGAGCCATCTTCAGCATGTAATGGAGGTCTAAAAGGGAACAGGTCTGCAACATTGAAAATGGGAGAGATACCAAGGCCAGATGGTAATTCTATCTCATATGCATTTGGACCAAATTTATGCACTACCTTACAAGGTCCTATCTTCTTCATCAACAATTTGGTTGGTTGCCCCTTAGGTAATCTTTCCTTTCTGAGGTAGGCCATCACCAAATCTCCTACCTTGAACTGTACCTCCCTTCGCTTCAGATCTGCCCTATCCTTGTACTTGGAGACAGTTTTCTCCAACTGAAGCTTGACCTGATCATGTACTGTTTTCATGGTAGCAGCAAAGTCTTCTCCTAGAGCACTCCTTTTATCCCATCCTTGGAGGTCTTTGAGTTCAAGTGGTCCTCTTGGGTGGAAACCATAAACTATTTCAAAAGGGCTTTTCCCAGTACTTCTGTTTCTTGAATCATTATAAGCATATTCAGCTTGACTGATCACTAAATCCCATGCCAATCCATGCTGTTTGGTAAGGCATCTCAAAAGGTTTCCCAAGGACCTATTAACAACCTCAGTCTGACCATTAGTCTGGGGATGGTAGGCTGATGAAAAAGACAACTGAGTGCCCAATTTTCTCCATAGGGTCCTCCAAAAATGACCAACAAATTTGGAGTCTCTATCAGTAACAATTGATAGGGGTAAACCATGAATTCTGACCACTTCTCTGAAAAAGAGACCAGCAATATGAGATGCATCATTTGTGCATTTGCATGGCACAAAATGAGCCATCTTACTGAATCTATCCATAATGACAAAAACACTGTCTACACCCCTTACTGTCCTAGGAAGACCAAGCACAAAGTCCATACTAATGCTTTCCCAAGGTCTGGTGGGAATGGGCAGTGGTTGGTACAAACCAGCATTAGAAGACATACCTTTGGCCTTTTGACATATGGTACAGCTTGCAACATATCTCCTTACATCTGTCTGTACCTTGGGCCAATAATAGAACCTGGTGACTTGTTCCAAAGTCTTGTCCAACCCAAAATGTCCTCCTAAGGCTCCATTGTGCTTCTCCTTGATGATATTGTCCCTCATTGAACATTTAGGAACACACAACAAACTACCTTTAAATAGGAGCCCTTCTTGCAGCACAAAATCAGAATACTCACCATGAAAAGTGTTAGCCAAACTTGCACACACTTCATAGGCAGCCTTGAAATCTGCATCATCCTTGTACAATTCCTTCAGACATTCTAGACCCATATGTTCCATTTGTACTTCCTGTATGACCAGTATCCTTCTACTCAAAGCATCTGCCACTTTGTTGGCAACACCTTTCTTATGCTTAATAGTGAAGGTATATGCCTGCAATTGTTCCATCCACTTGACGTGCCTATGATTCAACTTTTCTTGACTATTTAGGAAGCTAAGAGCATGGTTGTCAGTAAAAACAATGAACTCTTTTGGCAGTAAATAATGTCTCCATTTTTTCAGAGCTTGCACCATTGCATACAACTCTAGGTCATAGGTAGAATACCTCTGTTTGGCCTCATTCAACTTCTCTGAAAAGAATGCTACTGGATGTCCTTCCTGACTAAGAACAGCACCTATAGCTTGTTGGGTTGCATCATATTCCACAACAAATACTTTGTCAAAATCAGGGAGTACCAACGTAGGTAACTCGGCCACTTTCTGTTTCAACAGTTCAAAACTATCATCTGCTTGTTTTGTCCATTGAAATTTACACTTCACTCCTCCCTTGATGGTATTGAGAATAGGAGGACTTATGTGACTGAACCCTTTAATGAACTTCCTGTAAAAAGTTGCCAAACCATGAAAACTTCTTACATCTCCTACTGTCTTAGGAGTAGGCCAATTGAGAATAGCCTCAACTTTTGTAGGATCCATTTTCAAACAGCCATTGGAAATCACAAAGCCAAGATACACTAGTTCAGTTTTCATAAAATCACATTTATCCAAGTTGATCATCAACTTACTCTCATGCAATTGCTTTAACACCTGTCCAAGATGCTTCACATGCTCTTCTTTGGTCCTGCTGAAAATCAATATGTCATCAAGATAAACAATAACAAATTTTCCAATAAATTCTACAAGTACCTCATTCATCAACCGCATGAATGTGCTTGGAGCATTACTGAGTCCAAATGGCATGACAAGCCACTCATAGAGACCTTCATTTGTTTTGAAAGCAGTCTTCCATTCATCTCCCTGCCTTATTCTGATCTGGTGATAACCAGATTTCAAATCAATCTTGGAATAGTAACATGAACCACCAAGATAGTCCAACAGATCCTCAATTCTTGGCATAGGAAATCTATACCTTATGGTGATATTATTGATAGCCCTTGAATCTGTGCATAATCTCCACTTGCCATCTTTCTTAGGAGCAAGTACACTAGGGACTGCACATGGACTAAGACTTTTCCTAATCAAACCTTTCTCCAAAAGTTCTTGAATCTGTCTACCTACTTCTTCATTATGTTGTGGTGTCAACTTGTAGGCAGCTTTGTTGGGTAATGTGGCTCCAGGAATCAAGTCAATCTGATGACTTATGTCCCTCATAGGTGGTAAGGAGTTAGGAGTATCCTCTACCACAAGATCTTGGTACTTATCCAGTAATTGTTGCACTTCCAATGGAATCTCCTTCTGCTGTTTGCTTTGCTGATTGGATACAGGCTTCATCATCAGTGCATACCCTTGGGTATCCTTCTCCTTCATGAGTTGTAGGAACTCTTTGCCACTCACTAACATGACACTGTTGTCATTGCTCTTCTCTCCAACCTGCTCTGGTAAGGGATCCATCTAAAACTTCTTACCATTCTTGGTGATCATATATGTATTCTTTTCACCATCATGCTGTGCCTTCACATCATACTACCAAGGTCATCCAAGAAGAAGGTGACAAGCATCCATAGGAATAATTTCACATAGCACCTTATCCCTATAATCACCTAGTTCAAACTCTACCCAAGTTTGTTCTTCCACCAAATAGTTCTGATTCTTATTCAACCAAGATATTTTGTGAGGATTAAGATGGGGTAATCTTTTCAGTTTACACTTTTCTACCATTTCAGTAGACACTACATTTTCAGTAGAACCTGAATCAACAATGATTTTACAGAGCTTACCATATGCTATTCCTTGGGTTCTGAAGAGATTCTTCCTTTGTGGGGGCTCCTGCTTCAATGGCATCTTCACGAGGGTCCTCTTAATCATCATATTCTCTCCTTCAAGCACTGGTGCAGCACTACCAATTGGTGAGTTTACACTTTGACAATCATCCTCCTGCAATAGTTGGTTCCTTCTCCCACCATCATGAGAGCTAGATGCCTTCTCAGGGCACTTACTTGCAGTGTGGCCTACTTGATTGCAATTGTAACATCTTCCAGTGAAGACTCCACGTCCTCTGCCTGCACCACCACCTCTTCCTCTGCCATTAGGTCTTCTCCAACCTCCGAAACCACCACCTTTCTGTTCTGTGTCAGAACGTGATTCTTGTTGACTTGAACTTTCCCCTTTGTTTGGCTGTCCTCTGCCAAAATTACCTCTTCCTCTATTGTTCCTGCCACCTCTTCCTCTGTTATTTTGATCACCTTTCCTTTTCAGTTTATCCTCTGCCCTAGAGGCTAACTGAAAACATTCATCCACAGTCTTGGGAACCACCATACTGAACTCATCCTATATATTGTACCTCAGTCCATCCAGGTATCTGGCCACCATCTCTTTTTCTTCTTCTCTGTGATTGGCTCTCATGCTCAATCTGTGGAATTCTTCAGTGTATGTAGCCACGTCCATATCTTTCTGCCTAAGATGATTAAACTTTCTGATAGTCTGCAGATCATAATCACATGGTAGAAATTTGGCTCTCAGCATGGCCACCATTCTGCTCCACTTGGTGATTGGACTCTTTCCAACCTTCTCCCTTTCACATTGAGTGTAGTTCCACCAAACCAATGCAGAACCTCTCAGTCTGGTCTTTGCAAACTTTACTTTTTTACTGTCACTATACTCTTTGAAGTCAAAGTAATTACTTATGGCTTCAATCCAGTCCACAAGAGTATCTCCATCTAGTTTCCCATTGAACGTGGGAACATCCATTTTCGGATCACCACTATCTCCATGACCCTTGAGTGCGTTCAGAAATGCCTTTTGATCAGCAGTCATACCTTCTCCTTGAGGATTCTCTCCAGTTTCTCCTTCTTCATCCTCCTCTGACTCAGAAGTGCTTCCATCCTTCTCTTTGGATCTTTCTTCCTTCAGTCTCTCTTCGAGCATTTCTTCCACCATCTTCTGGATGGCTGCTTTACTCATCGTCTTGGGAGGCATTGTGCTAGCCTCTGTTTCTATCTCCAATTCTTCGTCTGACATACACGGCTGTGATTCAGAATATTGGCTCTGATACCAATTTGATGCAGAGTGCTAGCAGAAGCGAATGAAGAATTGCCTATATCTTCCCTATCGGCAAGAGATCCTCCAGTGTTTCGCCGAAGTCAAGGATGTCTTCGCTATCGGAAAGACATGAACTATCGGCCGTTCCTTATTCTTCTATCCCGATGGCCAAGTTCTCACTGATAACTCCGAGACGGTTAGTTGCTTATCGGCAACACCTTATACTATCAGACCACGAGAAATTTCTTAGGCCGATATACTCCGTCACTCCGATGACCAATCTTCGTCGGCCAGATTTCCTCCTTCAGCGAAGCTTCCTTCACCTACACCGATACCTTGTTTCTCACCGATACTGTCAGGTACATCGGCCAGACCCTCCGCTTCGGTCAGACTCCGGTTCGTGGCCCTGATGGTTCATCTCATTCCGACGAGTCCTTTGTCGCTGAGACTTCTTGAACTCCTTCCGATGAGCTTCTATCGGCGGGACTCTAACGGTCGCCGTGACTTCTTCGGCTTCCCCCGACAAGGTTCCTCACGCCGATACTCTTTATCGGCGATACTCCGAGGATGTCTCACCGATCGGTGAAACTTTATACCGTCGGCTAAGTGTATTTTCCTTAGCCCGATATCATTTCTCTCACCGATGCGAATAACAATGGTATGTGTCTCCGACACTATACCAATCTTCGACAAGACGGAGAGTATTTCACGCCGATGTCAGTTTCATCAGTTAGACATAGTCTATCGGTGGTCCTTCAAAAAGCTATTCCAACACTTGATCTTACGCCGATAGACTCCCAACTGTTATGTGACGCCGAACTCGGATTCCTTCCGACAGAACAATGGAATTTGGCCGATTCATATATCAACCCTCGATCACTTGTATCAATCTGATCCCCAAATGACACCATTCACCTTACATCAACTTCTTGACTAGCCACATGGAGATGTCTAGTCGAACCTGACTGAGTTCGTTGGCTTCCTGGGTAAGAATTCAACAACAACAAACGTGAAAATTCTTTCCCCCATCACACTGATACTATACAGGGCTTCAGTGGACAGAGGAAAGGGCCTCCATGTATGAATCAAAACCCTACTCCTAGGTTACGAACCAGCCACTATGGAACCGTGGGTTTTACACCGTCTGCACACTACAGAGTCACTATGGATTGACAGATAGCATCCGGTTAGGGTTCCATTTACAAAATCAGGATAAAGATATCAAATCACTAAGAACAACCAAGAAAATCAACACAGATCATACCCAGAACTCTCTTTATTCATTTATCAAAAAACTTGTTGTAATACACACACTTCTTTGCTCCGTGTGACATACAACCTGCCTCTAAAGAAGATGTAGAGACAGCAGTTATCCCCTCCAACCGTGCAAACTGATTTTCAAATCAGTTAGCCGTTGGTTTACCCTTCATATAAGCAAAACTACATGTGTGCCTTGCACAATTACATTCATGGGACCAAATTGACCCTTATTACAAAATGAAATGGCTTAAGAGCCTTATGAGACAACAAAAGAAAAGATGACCCTGCACTACAGAGAATGTGCTCCTGCACCAATGTTCCCCTTGACTCATTATCATTTTTGTTTATCATCTTGCTTTTTGGATAGCAACAAACATGTGATGCATCTGTTGTGATGTCCTATGGATGGTGGCTTTTTCCAAATTATTTTCAAACTATTTTGAGTTCTAGGTGTACACCTTGTGGAGACTTATGGCATATTTCTATGCTTAATTTTTTTCCAAGGTTACAGTGAGCTAATAAATGCAATTATTCTAAAGGTAGTGGAAATAATTTTGGAACAATTATCTAAGTTCTCTCTTAATGTTCAGATTTGTGTAATTTTTTATTTTGCAGATTTTTAATAGCCTTGTTTGACGAGTCTTGGAAATTAGTTTCAATTTATAGGGTAAAGCTTCCATCTGGAGCTAAGAAGATTGTGCCAAGTAGTTGCAGAGCCATGATTGGTCAAATTACTGGTGGTGGAAGGACAAAAAAGCTAATGCTCAAAGCTAGCAATGCATATCACAAATATAGGGTCAAAAGAAACTATTGGCCCAAGGTTCGTGGTGTGGCAATGAATCCTGTTGAGCATCCTCATGGTGGTGGTAATCATCAACACATTGGGCATGCTAGTACTGTGCGTCATACAGAGAAGGCTTAGCATGCACATGTACTTAATCATAATTAAACAATTATAGAGCTCTGATTATTTTCAAATGTCGTCTTTTAGTTTCTTTTTTCTTTAGGTTGCTTTGTGTCAACAATTTATGGGGACTAGGTTGTAAACCATGTGTCTTATTATTGTTTCTTATCATTAGTGGTTTACTCTTGATTCAAAATTTTGGGAAAGACTTCAAACTATGTTGTAATCCTTGTTTCCTTGTATTGTTTGAGGCTTATTTTAGGCTGCCATATTAATTGACTTTGTTATTTTTTATTCTTTCTTGAGTGCTTTTTATTTTCTTTCAAATCATAGAAATGGCAAAAAGATTGATGATTTCTTAGTATTATAAACTATGAACTTTCTATTTTTTTTTAAGTAATAATTTGGAGGAGTCATTTGATGTATCAAAGAATTTAACATTTGAAAACATTTGGAATGTTCTCAACTGTACAAAAAAATGAGAAGATAATGTGCCAATTTGTCATACTTTTGCTGAGTATGTTTCTTACTTTGTTGTTTTTTTAACTATTTGGCTTTATACGAGATGCATTGAGGCTTCCATGGTATTGTGTTAGAGATCTTATGACATGATAATGAAAGTATGTGATGAAGTAGAAAGATAAAGACTTGAGAAGCCAATGACCATATGATTCTAAATGAAAGGAAGTAGAAAGATAAAGACTTGAGAACCCAAAGAATTGTTATCTTGCACAGTAAATTGATAGATTTTAGAGTTGAAATTTGAGAGGCCATATTGTTGAATTGTTAGGCTTGATAATTTTGAGGGTAAATTAATTGGATAATAGAGCTAAAATCTGAGGGGTAATTTTGCTTAATTGTATGTTGGGTTTTGGAGTTAAATTTGAAGGTAAACCTTGCTATCCTTTATTTTTTGTTTAGTTTTTTAGATGTGCTAAATGCAAGTAAACATGTGGCAATGACTATTTTTGAGTGCTAGGAAGCATGAGTATCATTTGCATGGTGTACAGAAGCATATAGTTTTATAGTGTTGATATTGATGATTAAAATTGGTTGTGACGTCTAGCTACTAACAACTGCATATGGTGTAAGGCAATCGTTATGATGCTCTATGCAACTTGTGACTAGCATTGGTCTAGAGGTATAGATCTTTGCAAGCAATTGAACTATCTTCACTACTCTACAAACTAGAGGGAGGTTGTAGAAGTGGGATCCAAAAGGGAACCTTTGAAAAAGAGATGATCTAGGTCTAAATATGGTTGCCAGAGGACATAAAAACAACCCAGATTTGCCAAAAATATCACGACCCTTGTTTGAGAAAACTCTCTATCCTCAGTAGACTTAAAGAAGAAAGAAATCCTTAAAAGGAAGAATTTAACTCTGTATCCAACCTCGTAGATTCCATATCCATCCATAGAGTTTTACGTCATCTAGTCTTCTTCCCATGAATTTGCCCATGAGAGGAAAATCATCATGCTAAAAGGACATTTTAGTTAGATGATCATTAGGGAGAGAAACATCTGAAAGGGTGACTTCCATATCACAGAAAAAAAGCTAGAAACCCTAGATTGATCAGCAAGCTCATCACTTGGGTATTTTAAGCCAAGTTGAACCACCTAAGATGAACCCAATTAAGAAAAATCAAACCCCATTTTAACAACGGAGCATATTGAATACTCTTCAGAACACACCAACACTAGTATTAATAACCAATACTTCAACACAATAATGACTATTTAGGGGACTAAATTACAATAGGGTTGGCAGAAACTGAAATGGGTATTAAGCTAGATCGTAACAAATATGCAATAAACAAATAAAAAGAAATCATTAAATTTAGCCAAAACTGCATTGGGCAGATGGGGCAAAATGAGATGACAAATAAAAGGAGAAAATGGGGGCTTACCTAGAGGGGCTAATTGACACACAAGAGCAACTTGGAGTGCTCGAGAAGGAGAGCCAACAAGTTATTAAGTGCATTTTATGATTGCATAGGCGGCATTCTTCGCATCAGATGCATCGTTGCCTCCATTAGAACCCTGAACTATGATTCCAACTGGAAAACTTTTTTCAGAGCATAACTCTACCTCACCATATTTTGAAACTCTTCTCTGTCACACGATGATACAAGGGTTTCTTTTGTTTGAATTATTTTTCATCAAAAAAAATTCCCTCTCTAAATTTCCCTCTCTTTCCAATTGGAAATATTTTTTTAATTACCCACTTTAATATCATATTGTCTAATTTTTATTTGTGTGACTAATTATTTAGTCATTTTTATTTGTGTGACTAATTATTTATTTGTGTTTTTACCCAATGATCAAATTAGTCATTTATTTAGTCATTTATAGCTGTGTTGCAAAAAATTAGTAGAATTTAGTCATTTTTAGTTGTCATGACTAAAAGTTTTAGTCACGTAGTCATTTATTTGCCAAAATTCTACTAGTGTTCATTAGCATCATGAAAGTCTCTAGTGCATTACATAATCCAAAAGGAAGAACTAACCATCCATAGACACCTTGATTTGTTTTGAAAGTGGTCTTCCAAGTGTCGTCTTTCATGTGAACTTAGTGATACGTGGATTTGAGATCCAACTTAGTGAATTACTTAGCATGCTAAAATCAATAGAACCAATCATCAATTCTTGGAAGAGGATATATATTCTTTATGGTGAACTTGTTCAATGCTTTGTAGTATATGTGCATCCTTCGCAAGCCATCTTTTTTGTATCATCACAATATTCAAAGCACAGGGCAAAGTACTTGGAAAAATTACCCCTTGATCCAATATCTCTTGAATTTATTTTTTACCCCATTCCTCTACAAAAGTGATTGTGGATACAACTCAATATTTACTAGCGTAGATTTGGATAGGAATTGAATCTCCTGCTTCACCTACCTTCTTAGTGGAAACACCTTGGACTCATATAATACTTACTAAAAATATGACCAAACTTCATCCAAAACTTTTAAATTAAAGTTAGTCACTGTAGAAATTCCCAATCCATATTATTGATTATCTTTGAACAAAAGTAACCAAAATTGCTTAGTTTTTTGAATTAATTAGATTGCTTGGTTGGAACTTGTTGGTGTTTCTTCCAAATCAGCAGTGGGTTTGCCAGTTCCAATGCATAGGCAGATTCGACCAACAAATATAGGAAGTTGCGTGAGCTGTCTCCCCTTCACTTCTAGTTCTGCCGCGCCAAGGGGGGTATCCCTATAGCTAAAGATGTAACACTTGACTCACCTAATGACACAAAGATATAGCTTTACAATAACAGGTAGAATACTCTCGTGTGGACCAAGATTTGTGTGACAAATCACATGGTTAGCAATATTCTTAGACATATTTGTCTAGTTATGGATGAGAGTATGCAGGGGTTCCTAATCCTACTCCTACAACTAACGTGTTGGAATTATGAAATGGTTTGAATTGATGTTTTAGATGCAAGACAAGGGGTTTTGGATCATAACTACTGCACAAGGGTAGACTGGTGCCTATCTCAGGGCAAGGAGTCAACTAGATGTATACACAAGAATGGATTGCACTTTGGATTCAAGTTTCAAGGGGTTAGATTGATGTTTGTCTTACAAACATCACCCAAGAATGGGTATTTAACTGTCTCTACTTACAGATATCCCAGTTGACATACAATCTCCTCCATACTCAACCTAAAATGATTTAATCCACTCCTTGAATGGAAGTTAGAGATTAGGCATGTGATACAGAAATCTATACCCAAGAATCTGAGAAACCCTTAGCAACCAGATTCAAAAGAAGAAATTGCATGCAACAAATGGAGACAAACAGATAAATACATGCAACAATGCATTTTTCATATACAATGACAAGAAATTGAACATATGTGTAAGATACACTCAGATGCAACTCATAAACTCCACAGAGATACAACAAACAGGAAATGCTATGTATTTCATTATTTTTCCCCCAAAATTGCCCAAGTCTTCAACAACAACAAAAAGGAGTAACACAATCTGCTTATATAGCAAGAAAGTGTACTCAGTAATTAATTATAGGGCAAAATTCAAAAATCGGCTAGATACAATGCATCTCCAGAATGGTGCCCAAAAATAATGAAGGCGGCTGAGAGAAAGAGAGGAATGAGCAGGTGAAATTGGGGAATGTGCTGCTGTCTAGAGATCTTCATCCTTGAATGTGGTAGATGGCTGATCATCTCAACCCATACCCCTCTGCACATCTGCCATCAATGCCAACTACCTGCAGCCCACTGGTTCACGTGCCCCTGAAGCTCCTTCCTGCTCAAAACGTAACTGCAAACATACAAAACCCCCTGCGCCTAAAAATTTGAAGGGTGGCCATCGATTCCTTACTATTGCTGAGATCTACGGCATCAAAATGTTTTGAAAAGTCAACAATCAATTAAAACTTGCCACGCAGGTGTCTTCTTCCTATCGCTGACTTTTCTCCCTTCTATTTTGCCTTTTTCACCTTTGTATATGCATATTCAAATGCATATACAATTGCTCGCTTTCCTGCCTTTCAAATCCTTTGTATAGGCCAATGCATATACAACTATTTGATATACAAGGCAGACCCCAAACCTGTTTAGAACAAATTGAAATTCTATTCGGGTCCGACTTGCATCCTCCTTTTGCACCTATCGAAATTGTATATCGGGCATACATTCAACTTTGTATGTCCATGGGCCCCACCACATGCATATCGGCCCCTGCATCTTTTGCTTGCATATAATCTTTGTACATAGCTGTTGTATGTCTAGACATACAAACCAAATATACATGTAGACCCGGTATACAAGCAGTGAATATTCCTAGGAATCTACGAAAGATTCCCCCTTTGTATATGCACTATTTTAAGCCTGATATGCATTCAAAAATGCATATAACTGATTTTTTCAAAGGTCGATAGAAATTTTGCAAGCCCGCCAAATGCATATTTGACCTGCATGTATAAACAAACACCCTTGTATATACAAAGTGACATGCATACAATTGAATTTTGCAATTTTCTCTACTGCAGAGGCTAAAAGACATAGAATTTTTTGGATTCTTTGGGAAGGTGCCTGCATATACAAAATGCTTGAAACCTGAATGTTCATGCAGGCACCACCAGAACTTATTGTTACAACTTTTGTTTTATTTTGTTGTCCCTTTAGGGTGTATTTAATTCCATCCTTGAACCATCTATATTTGTTGGCCCTTCTCTTAGAAATATCATCTCTAGCAAATAAGTAAGGACTACTGAGCACGGTATCAAAGGCATTAAAGGGAATTATGTCTAGATCAACTTCATCTATGTATTTTGAGTTTAGACCAAACTAAATTTTACAATTTTTAGTTACTTGTATTTCCACACCCCTTTCACCCAACCCAATGGATATGGGCGAGGATGATCACATATTTTTATCTCAATCTTCTTAACAAAATCATCAAAAATTAATTTGTATTATTAATTAGGATCTATAAATGCATTTACTATAGTTTTATTTATACAACTTTAGTATAAATAGTTTGTTCATCTTATCAAGTTGTTTATTCGTATTCATAGTATTTGTGTTCAATCTTATCAATCATAATTATCCTTATCTCTACTTCTTGTACTGTTGTCATGGACTATTTTGAGTCCCCTTTAGTTTTATTTTGAGAATTTAATTTCAAACACTTAACATCAACATGTCTATATATACAATGGATAGAACAATTATTTGGCTCCTTGATTTTATGTACAACATTATAAGTATTCTTGCCCTTCCGATTACATTTCTTGAAGAACTTTCCTTCTTTCTTTTTGGGATAATTATTGCCTTGGCCTTGCTTGGAACACTCCCTCTCACATCTCTTCTTTTGTTCTTCTAGATAGTAGTCTTGGCCACATGCTTTGAATCAAAATATATTAGCTTTGCAGTAATCACCTTTTCTCAAATATGGGTGTGGAGACATCCAATATACTTAAATCATCCTCTTGTAGGTCCATGCCCAACAATATGGTCTGTCATTAGAATTATGTAGTGTAATCCTACACACTTTGCCCACCACCTTGTTTATAATACAGCATAATTTTTGAATCATTTTTATGCCCAACTGGATAAAAATTCCTAGATAATAAATATTTGAACTCTACCCAATTAGACACAATAGGATTTTTATTCCTTTCAAAAGTAGCTAAGTAACTTTCCCCCCATACAAGTGTATGACCAGAGATTTTGAGACATGCAAAAGAAATATTTTTTGCCCCATTTACATTATGTACACTAAAATAAACTTCCAATTCTTTAATCCATGAATCTAGATTTCACCATTTACTTTGTTATCAGAGTATTTTATTTAAATTTTAGCCTCAAAATTTAAATAAACTTTGTTTAATTTTTACCTTCATTTCTTCCAATGGTCTTTCTTCTATGAATGATTCCCTATCAAACTCATCTTCTCAATTATCTCCAATACCAATTTTTTGTATAGAGCTCTCACCAATGTGCAAACGAATGAGTGTTCTTGGGCCATTTGTCCTTGTTGTTGTGTAATGTGCTCTTGTTGTTACCTATCCACATTTGATTATTCATCACTCTTCCCATGTGGCCTTCAAAAGTGATTACTCATGCATTTAAGTCACCTTTCATCCTTGCTTCTTGACTCCACTTGTGGGTATCATACAACACCTCTTTTCCACAATTCCCAAAGATCATAAAATTGCTTTAATACTAAGTTGATCCATATTTTTTTGATTTCAAATTCTAGAAATCACTAGAACATAAAATTAAGCCATTATCCTAATTACTTGAACAAATGATAGCCTTAGAGGACTGAATTTTGCTCAAAATCATAGAAAAAAAATGGAGAAAATTAAAAGAATTCACCATACAATTTAGAGAACCCACAAAAAGGAAAAACTAGCTTTGAAGCAACAATTACATGTCTTACTAGATATTATTTATCACTATGAACAAGTACAAGGAGTAGATACAACTAATAATTGCTCCAATGGCTTGTTGTCAAGCTCCAAGTTGCTTCTTATAGCTAAGTTTCCTAATTTTAATCATCGTAACACTCACACAAGCCTCTGATGATGCAACCCAACCTCTTGATGCCTTCAAATAGATGTTGCAACACCCCCCTCATGTACAAGAAGGACCCAAAAGTGGAATTGAAATGGGAAGAGTTAGACCATTAATGTTAAATTCTAGAATTTTAGTATTGAGATGAAACTATTAGTTTTGTGTAGGTAACTTGGTTTCATTTCTTCCATAGTGGTTTCATATTACCATATATATGAAACTAATGGTTTCATTCAATGAACAAAACTAAGTTTTTTTTTGTTACTAATTTTTCAACGATACCTCATATAATTGATGAAGATATTACCTTTTCATATCCTTGTCGATCAATAACCTTACCAAATACTAGTCCCCAATCACAAAACATAGCCAACAATCACAATTACCTACTAGTCACAAAAAAGTGTGACAAAATAAGAAGTGATATTGTATATCCATGCCTCATGAGATTTTTTTTTTATGTGTTTATAATTGATAAGCATGGACTTCATGAAAATCATATTAAATGCAATATAGAAAATGGCCTGCCTAGTTTAGAAATAAGGAAAGTAAATCAAGAAAATAAATAGCCTCAATGATGAAATCTCCACTCTTGATGTTTCCAATCCAACCTCACAAGCACCATCGTAGGTGGCATTATTAACAATCTTGTTATTCCAATTAATTATCTTACATTTAGAGAACAAAATTTAAATTTTGATAAAAACTTTCAACATATATTAGACTCCACATGGACTTAGAGAAGATGAATGAGTGGGACATGGCCATCCTAAACTCCTTATATTTCTATCACCTTTATTGAGAGTTACTCTCACCACTCCCTCAATTCCATCCTAGTTATAATTGTCACATAGAATAACTTTATTTTCTTCATCAACCTAGTCTTAGATAGTCTAATAATCAAAAGTTTCACCTAGATCATGATTTCCTTTCATTAAAGAATAGATTTTCTAGTTAGCTAGAATTTTCTTGTGTTTGAAGAATGGTTGCCAACATTTGAGACATTTTTTTCACCTCTAACTAGATAATAATTGTCCTTTATATGCTTTGTCCCATAATTTCCCCCTTTTTTACACTACTTTGTGTGAATATCATAAGTACATTCCCTTAACACATGATTTTGACTTATTTGGTGTTCTCACTAACCCTAAACTCATATTGACACTTAGAGATGCCTTTTTATCCCTTCTTAAAATAGTTCCCTAGATAAATTGGTGAACTGGCATTCCTACACCCCACAGAGTTTAACCTTAGGGTTTTATCCTTCTACACTATTATTTCAAATATGATATTTCTAATTACTTGTATCTTTAATTTAACATTAATTGAAATTGATTAAGGTTTATATCCACCCTCGCTTGTGCTTCATTAATTTATGTTGACTAGGGTTTGGGTCTTTGTTTGTTTTCTATCTCTTTGATCCCTACCCACACAACCTCCCTTCAATTATGCCTCATTGTTAGATCTTTCATTATGGGTGTCTTTTATGTCTTTTTGGACATACTTTCCTCCTATAGGATTATGCTTTGTAATACCACTCTATATTCATTTGATAAATCTAGGTATATTCATTCATGTGTTGTTGTTACACCTAGCTATCATATTCTTTCTACACCTCATGATAGCTCTCCTCTATGTGCCTCTTTGGATTCATCCTTCCTTGAAAAGCCTAGTAGCATGCATTTTATAGATACACATGTTTTGCCTTCACTTATATATGATGATGATGCACCTTCTCCCATGTATAGTTATGTACTTGTTGAATTTGGATTACCTAACTATGATTATTATCCTAGTGACAAGATTTATGATGATTATACTTCTTATGGCATTAGCAGTGTACCTTTACATGCTAGGGTAAGTGCAAGAAGTTGGGTCCACATAGAGGGGAAGTCGCGGGCAAAAAAAAATCCTGATAGAAACAGGTACCCATTTAGGAACAGGTACCCGAGCCTAAACGGGTACCCACTTAGGAATGGGTACCTGTTTAGGAATGGATGCTTGATCCTAAATTAGTACCCATTTAGGCACGGGTACCCGTTTCTATATAGATGTTTAAATTTGGAAAAAAAACATGTGCGCTTTTTTTTCCCACACAAAGGGAATAGGTACCCATTTTAAAATGGGTACCCGTTCCTAAAAGCTTAGGCTTGGGAAAGGTATGGTAAGCCAACCCTTGCCTTGGACCTGCAAGTTTTTTTCTAAGTACAGAACAAGAGAAAAGATTGAGTTTACCTATATGGCTGACAACATTTTTTTCTAAATTTTTTTACGAAATTAAAACCCATTACAAATGACAGTGTCTTGTTTTCAAATATGTAATTTCTTTTTATTTGACTTATTATTCTATTTATTAATTAATTTATGAGCAAACTGGTCTAAAAACTTGAAATGACAGGTGTTTGTGTTTTTTTAATAACTTTTAATTTTTAAAGATTTAAAAAAAATATATTATATATCATCAATCTACACATAATTATCTACTCTATGAAAAAAAAATTCATTTCATGATTAGTTTTACTCAAATTATGTTGGTCGTACACAAGGGTTTTTGAAAACATCAATTAGGGCCAATAAAAAATTAATAAAAAAAAATATTTGGAAAAAAATTATAAAAAAAATCCTCATCAAACTTCACTGTACTACACATCTTTCCCCTAAAGAATTTAGAAAAAGACTTTTATTTAGGTCAAATTATGTTGGCCATACACGTGCATGGTATGGTAAAAAAAAAAGTGACTTTTAAACAGTGGTTTTTAGAAATGTCTATTGAAAATTAATTTGTATCATTTGGGTATTAAAATAAATTACATATTTGGAAACTAGACTCCGAGTACTACATTTTATATTACTAACTTTTTTTAATATTCAATCTTTAAGTGCCTCAAATATTTAGGTCAAATATGACAAATTTTGAAAACCGGGGAAAACACTTCCACTTTTTGGCCAAAAAGTGGACCCAACTTCTTGCACTGACCTACTACACCGTGTTTATGTTCACATTCAAATGAGGTTTTTACCCCATATGTAGCTCATGATAGTCCTTCTACATATTTTGGATCATGGTTTATTGATGATATATTTTATGAGGAGCTTAGTGATAGTTATGTATATTCTCATAATATGGTTGATGACTCCTCGCTTAATGATGATTTGATTTATAATGCACATCCTTTTAGAGCACTCATGATAGAGACATTTAGAGGAAATGAGTATGCAATGATACATCTTATATCATTTTTATTTTCATATTATTCACATATAATATAATGATTGTAATCCCCAAGCTTTCACCAAAGACATTGATGGTCAAAGAATGGATGAACATTTTTTTGTGATACAAATGTGACATCAACAAGCCACACTGCACACCTATGCACTCAAGATGCCACAACACAACACAAAGACACTCAAAGCACATGATGCAAATGCACCAATCATGGCAATGTAAGCATGAAACTTACTCAGTTATGGGTCAAGGTCACCATGATGACAATGCAAGGAGGTAGAGTTCTCTTTAAGTCTGACAATTGGGTCCAAGACCATGATCTCCATTGATCACCATATCAAGAAAAAGATGAGAGCATCATATAATCACAACACTTAAATGACTCAATATGACACATCAACAAGGATGTGGGACTAAGAGCATGGTCTAAAGATCACGTGATCAAAAGTCAGGATGATAGAGTGCCACCCAAAATTATATGATAGGTAATTATGACAAACCCTAGGGAACAATCTCCTTTAGGATTTTTTTTTCTAAAAAAGTGTAGGAAATATTCACTATCTAAGGGTCACCCCTTTCTGGACTAAATCACCCATACTAATAGTCATAGGTCACCCCTAGCTTTCCTAAGGTTGCCTGTAGAAAAAAACTTGACCCCCAAATTGCCCCTCTTTCCAAGGTAGGTCGCCCTTAGTAAAATAGGTGACCTACAGCCTATGGAAATATTCTAGACAAACTGTGGGCTTCTTAGAGACCTAGGAATTGATCTTGAGGCATAAGAAAGGGTTCCCTACAAGCCTAAAAACATCCCACTCACTCAACACTAACTTCCAACATCACAAGACAAGAGCAAGGCACAAAACTCCAAAACAAGTGAAGGGCTAGGCCTAGGAAAGCCTATAACAACCTATGCAAACATGGCATATATTTCTCATATTAAACTTGTTATTCAAAAATGGTTTGAACCAAGGAATTAAACATGAACAAGATTTTATTTTCCATACATAACATTTCAAAAAAACATATTATAAAGTTAAATAAAATGCCCACATTAATCACTAACATTGACTTCATACAAGCAAAATGTGACAAGGCATGTAAAAGGAATCATCTCCTAAACACGAGTCAATATTTTCAGCATAATGTCATTGTTCTTTCCTTACGCATCATATTCAAATAATACAACTATAATTTATACATACAAAATTGAAAGTTAAACGATGCTTGCACATCATGTTTTTAGATCTTTACCAAACATGATAAATCACTTCCAAAACACCATACCATCTTGACACCAAGGTCAATAGATAACAAGTTACAATATGAAACTCACACCACATATATTGGTGAATTACAACCCATCACAAGAGTACTTCACAATGTGAATACAATTTTGTTTACAAGGACTCAAGTGTCCTAATTTATACATTTTGATTAGTAGATAACATAATAAATTCTACTACTTGTACAAGGTCAAAATATCCTTGCACGCTCTCTAAGCATCTCCAAAGGATCCACTAGCCCCAATGATGATCAACACCACCCAACCATGTGGAGCCTTGAGGCCCACCCCTCTATACTAGGAGGCAATTGACTAGGTAGTCATTCAACACACACACCAAACCAAGAGCAAGGCACAAAACCCCAAAACAAGTGAAGGGCTAGGCCTAGGCAAGCCTATAACAACCTATGCAAACATGGCATATATTTGTCATTTTAAGTGTTATTCAAAAATGGTTTGAACCAAGGAATTAAACATGAACAAGATTTTATTTTCCATACATAACATTTCAAAAAAACATATCATAAAGTTAAATCAAATGCCCACACTTCATACAAGCAAAATGTGACAAGGCATGTAAAGGGAATCATCTCCTAAACACAAAGCAATATTTTCAACATAATGCCATTGCTCTTTCCTTACACATCATATTGAAATAGTACAACTACAATTTATACATACAATTTAAATGAAGGTTAAACTATGCTTGCACGTCATGTTTCTAAATCTTTACCAAACATGATAAATCACTTCCAAAACACCATACCATCTTGACACCAAGGTCAATAGATAACAAGTTACAATATGAAACTCACACCACATATATTGGTGAATTACAACCCATCACAATAGTACTTTACAATGCAAATACAATTTTGTTTACAAGGACTCAAATGTCCTAATTTATACATTTTAATTAGTATATAACATAATAAATTCTACTACTTGTACAAGGTCAAGAAATCCTTGTACGCTCTCCAAGCATCTTCAAAGGATCCACTAGCCCAAATGATGATCAACACTACCCAACCATGTGGAACCTTGAGGCCCACCCCTCTATACGAGGAGGTAATCGACTGGGTAGTCATTCAACACACACACCAAACCAAGAGCAAGGCACAAAACCCCAAAACAAGTGAAGGGTTAGGCCTAGGCAAGCCTATAACAACCTATGCAAACATGGCATATATTTGTCATTTTAAGTGTTATTCAAAAATGGTTTGAACCAAGGAATTAAACATGAATAAGATTTTATTTTCCATACACATAACATTTAAAAAAAATATATTATAAAGTTAAATCAAATGCCCACACTTCATACAAGAAAAATGTGACAAGGCATGTAAAGGGAATCATCTCCTAAACACGAGGTGTAATATTTTCAACATAATGCCATTGCTCTTTTCTTACACATCATATTCAAATAGTACAACTACAATTTATACATACAATTTAATTGAAGGTTAAACTATGCTTGCATCTCATGTTTCTAAATCTTTACCAAACATGAGAAATCACTTCCAAAACACCATACCATCTTGACACCAAGGTCAATAGATAACAAGTTACAATATGAAACTCACACCACATATATTGGTGAATTACAACCCATCACAATAGTGCTTTACAATGCAAATATAATTTTGTTTACAAGGACTCAAATGTCCTAATTTATACATTTTGATTAGTATATAACATAATAAATTCTACTACTTGTACAAGGTCAAGAAATCCTTGCATGCTCTCCAAGCATCTCCAAAGGATCCACTAGCCCAAGTGATGATCAACACTACCCAACCATGTGGAACCTTGAGACCCACCCCTCTATACAAGGAGGCAATTGACTGGGTAGTCATTCAACACACACACCAAACCAAGAGCAAGGCACAAAATCCCAAAACAAGTGGAGGGCTAGGCCTAGGCAAGCCTATAACAACCTATGCAAACATGGCATATATTTGTCATTTTAAGTGTTATTCAAAAATGGTTTGAACCAAGGAATTAAACATGAACAAGATTTTATTTTCCATACATAACATTTCAAAAAAACATATTATAAAGTTAAATCAAATGCCCACATTAATCGCTAACATTGAATTCATACAAGCAAAATGTGACAATGCATGTAAAGGGACTCATCTCCTAAACATGAGTCAATATTTTCAACATAATGCCATTGTTCTTTCCTTACGCATCATATTCAAATAGTACAACTACAATTTATACATAGAAAATTGAAAGTTAAATTATGCTTGCACATCATGTTTTTAGATCTTTACCAAACATGAGAAATCACTTCCAAAATACCATACCATCTTGACACCAAGGTCAATAGATAACAAGTTACAATATGAAACTCACACCACATATATTAGCGAATTACAACCCATCACAAGAGCACTTCACAATGCGAATACAATTTTTGTTTGCAAGGACTCAAATGTCCTAATTTGTACATTTTGATTAGTAGACAACATAATAAATTCTACTACTTGTACAAGGTCAAGAAATCCTTGCATGCTCTTTGTTGGTTAACAGATTTGTCACCTCAGTTTATACTCACTTTTGCCCACAATGATGACAACCTGACCAACAGTTGAGTCACTTGCAATTATAGTTGCAAGTGCTCTCTACTTATTTTACAAGGCGTAACTACCTTCAAAAGATATACAATGAATGGAATATGGGTATGCTTTTGACCAGAAAGCAGAAAAGGCTCACTAACATCTATCCATAACCATGAAATAGATGTGCAAAACTAATTCAGAATGGGGTGAATGTAGACAATTGACACATAGTTCATTTATCCCACATTCACAAATGAGAAACAAGAAAAGAATGAGCAGTAGACACTTCCCACAGATGATTTAATCTAAATTCAAAGTTCCAGAATTAAATGCATACACAACCTGATATAACAGATGAACATTGAAGAGTAATTACAGAGAAGCACAATTCACTTGTAATCAAAAGAAGACATCGATAAACTCACAATTCAAAACATCTCATTTATTTCTCCAATGTCAAATATGAGTATGAAGTCTCTATATTTCTGTACAACAAAACAAAACTATGTGAAAAGAGAATTAAATTGTCCTCCTTCCCCTGTTCCGAACAGCAAAAAGATCCCTCCCCATGTTTACAAGATACATATTTATATGTTTTTCCAAAGAAAACTTTTCAGTTTCCATAACCGCTTCTTGGAAGGTAGTTTCAATAGCCTCGGTTTAATCTTCTCGTGGCTTAGAATGAGTTTTGATTTCACCATTTCTTACATATTAAAAAGAAATAAAAAGAACTTAACGTTAAGAAACATAATCCTATTGCTCTCTCACCATCGTCAAACTAACAAGTCCGACCTCCAAAATATATATATATATATTCAAAGATGAAATCTCCCATTTAGTGGAAATCAAGCTTTTCACTATTATTGACTAAAGGTAAATTTGATTAGCCTTAAGAGGCCCAAATATGTCAATTATTTTAAGAAACTCTAATCAAGATGCCTCATAAGGGTCATCACCATCTTCATGGTCAGTTGTTTTGAAAATAGATGAATTGAGCAATAATAAATCCATTTAATATAACATAGGCCCCAGCATCCACAAGCCAGAAATTCTAATTCTCATAGCTACTATCACTTAACCGCAATATATATAAGGGAGGCCCAATATTTACTTGTTCAGGAACTGGCAGTTGCTTCTTAGAAAAAGACCAACTAGACAAAGGGCCTGTAATCCTGTCCTCTTCCATCCATTGATGATGGCCTATGATCTTGTTGGTTATTGGTCAAGGGACCCCTTCCGTCAATAGCTAACCTCTGATCTCGTCTATTTCCCTGCATAGACATCTTTGTTGTGGTATCTTTGGTACCAACTAGTGAGAGAGGGTTCCTGTTGATTTGCACATCTCTCCTTTTCAAACGCATTGAATCTCTTCTTCGGTTTCGGGACCTGTCCCTTCCAGTTGACCTATTGTTATAGTTTTTTGTATCTGGTATAATTACCCTATTGATGTACTTGTTCCCAACACCATAGGTTTTGTTTATGGGATTACCATAAGAATCAGACAGCACCCACTCATCACCAGGTTCCTTCTTTATCTTTTCTAAAAGCTTCTCTGAAATCTCACACATAAATCCTTGGTAAGTAGTTGTGGATAACGCATATATTCTTTTTCGCCTCTTCTTCACTCCTAAGGAATATGAAGGTATTATTTGTCCGAAAGTTTGTAAATCCATTTCAACAAATTCAATTTGTGAATATCTTGCAATTACCGCAGCCTATGAGACTATGTTTCATTGAGGCGGCTTGTCGAACAGTTTCATGCGCCTTTGATGGACTCCCATTTCGGCACAGGCAGGGAGGATATTGATTACACCTGCCAATTGCATTTGCTTGAGGATTTTCAAAGCTTCAAAACAAATCCATTTTGTGGATACCGACAACCATTGCATTCTCTAAGATTGCTTCTTGAGAGAAACCGCGGCTTCCTCTATGTTTTCACATTTAGCATACATATCCACTAAATCTTTCGAACCCTAACGTTTGATAGAATCCTCGATTCACTACATTTTGATGGATGTCTTCAACCAATTCAAGGGCTCTCCTAATGGCAGCAGATGAAGGTCACTCACATTCAGTCCATACACTTCTGTCTAAACGGTTCGATCCAATAAAAGAGCATGACAGTCATATAAGAAACACTATGTGAAATTTGCAGCTACAGCTGCATAGATCAACCAGAGAAGAAAAAAAATAGAGATTTGCAGATTATACAGAAAACAAAAGAAACAGAGCAGCAAGAGAAAAAAACAGAGCAAGAACAATATTTTGATTCTATGTATTTCCTTAATGAATGAAAAAAGCCTTAACAAAGGTTACAAAAACAAACCAACCTCAGCAAAGAGAAGCGGTGAAGAGACAGAAAAAGCAGAGTTCAACTGCTGTTTAACCATCCTTATTTGCATGAAGGCGGTGAAAACAAAGGAACCGCAGTAATCCTTCGTTAACACAAAAAGCATTAGTTAGCTTAGAGTTTAAGGAGAGAAATTGACGCTAACACCCCCCCTTAAGCTAACTAAGGAGACAAGAAAAATAAGAGGAAAGAGGGAAAACCCTGTGGGAACAAAACCCCCCCTCAAAAAATACACTAATTGTGCATGGCAGCTACTATGTTGCAGTGTTCTTCACCCCAAGAAGGTCTCGTAGAAAATGAAACTTTTGCTCAATGAATGTCTTCGTGAAGATGTCGGCAATCTGTTCAGAAGTGGCACAGTACTGCAAGTCGATGACTCCATCATGTATCAATTCACGGATAAAGTGCATGTGGATCTCAATGTGCTTGGTTCGCTACCGCTGTATGGGATCTCTGCAAACCTTCAATGTACTATGATTGTCACACCAAATGACAGTCGGACAATGAAAGAGGATACCAAGCTCAGTTAGGAAGTGTTGCAGCCAAATAGCTTGAATGGTAACGTTGACTGCACCTCTATATTCAGCCTCTGTTGATGATAAAGCAATGGTAGATTGCTTCTTACTTGACCAACAAATGGGGCCTGATCCCAAACTAAGTACATATCCTGAAGTGGACTTCTGATCAATGTTATCACCAGCCCAGTCAGAATCAGTGTAGCCAATGAGATCCAAAACACACCCTGCTGAATAATGAATCCCATAGCAAATGGTTCCCTGGACATATCGAAGTATACGCTTGGCAGCCTTCCAATGGAGGTCATGTGGCTCTTGCATGTATCTAGAAACAACCCCCACTGCATATGAGAGATCTGGACGAGAGTGAGTGAGATAAAGAAGACTCCCCACAAGTTGACGGTAGTGTGTGCAATCAACCAATGGCGTATCCTTGCCATCCTCAAGCTTGACCCCCGATAAGAAAGGTGTGGCAGCTGGCTTGCAGTTAGTCATGTGAAACCGAACCAAGAGATCTCGTGCATACTTGGATTGAGCAACTGTGATTCTTGATTGATTCTGACTGATTTCAAGGCCAAGAAAAAAATGTAGGAGATCCATGTCTGTCATAGAAAATCTGTCATGCAAAATAGTTTTAATTGCAGCAATGGTTGTGGGTGAATCACCTGTTATTAGTAGATCATCTACATAGAGTACTATGAGCAACAAAGAGTCAGATGTTCTCAGCATATAAACATTTGGATCAGATTTGCATCGTATGAAATTTTGAGATAGAAGATAAGAATCCATTTTAGCATACCAAGCTCTAGGTGCTTGCTTGAGGCCATAGAGTGACTTCTTGAGTCTACATACCAATGAGGAATTTTGTACATACCCTTGTGGCTGCTCCATGTAGATCTCCTCCTCGAGATCACCGTGAAGAAATGCATTCTTCACATCCATGTGATGAACCTCCCACCTTCTTGATGCTGCAATGGCAAGAGCCAATCGAATGGAGTCTATTTTTGCCACTGGAGCAAAAGTCTCATCATAGTCAATGCCATGAACTTGTTGAAAACCTTTGGCAACCAACCGTGCTTTGTATCTGCTCACATGTCCATCTGTTGATTTCTTTGTCCTATAGACCCACTTACATCTCACAAGCTTGCGACTGGAAGGAAGTGGAACCAAATCCCAAGTTTGGTTTGCAATGAGGGAGTTGTACTCCTCATCCATGGCTGCTTCCCAAAGTGGATTCCCTGTAGCTTCTGCATAAGTCTGAGGGTCGGTTGCTAGAACCACATAGGCATGCATCGGCATGATGGGCTCAGTAGCTGAGAGTGCATGAGGGACTTCATATATATCAGCTAAGCTCCTTGTTCTTTGATTTTCCACAGGGGATACTGAATCATCACTAGAATCCAAATCAAGGATTGGATTTGGATCAGCACATGCATGCTCATGTTCCTCTGAATCAGATTCAGAAATATCTGAAATAAGATCAGAATGATTGCATGTAGTATCTCTAAGATCTGTAAGACGAGGAAGCATGGAGGTGGTGGCATGTTGTTCCTGAGATGCATGTGGAAGACTTTCGTCAAAGTAGACACTCCTCTCAATGAAGAGTGTTTCTGTGGAAGGATCTAGTAGTCTGTATCCCTTTACACCATCTAGATACCCAACAAAGATGCATTTTTGCTTTGAGGCTCCAAAGCCTTCCTCTTGTCTGTAGGAATGCGTGCCCATGCACGTGATCCAAAGATGCGGAAATGTGTGACTTTCGGTTGCATGCCTCTCCATGCTTCAAAAGGTGTTTGTCCTGTGACAGATTTGTGAGGAGATCTATTTTGTATGTATGAAGCACAATTGATTGCTTCAGCCCACAATTTGGAGGGAAGGGACCTAGCATGCAACATGCAACTGGCCATCTCTTTCAAAGATCGGTTCTTCTTCTCAGCTACCCCATTTTGTTGTGGAGTGTATGGAACTATATTCTGCAATTGTATTCCTACTTCATCACAAAGATGTTGGACATCATTGTTGACATACTCCCCCCCATTATCTGTGCGGAGGATCTTGATCATTTTCCCATACTGCTTCTCTGCATGGGCTCTGAAAATCTTAAGATTCTCAAACACCTCAGATTTGAATTTGAGAAAATACACCCATGTGTATCTTGTGCAATCATCAATGAATGTTAGCACATATCTGGCAGGTTCAGGAAATGGACCCATAAGATCACTATGGACAAGCTCTAAAGAAGAAGAGGCTCTCCATGCAATCCCCTTGGGAAACTTTTCTTGTGGATGCTTTCCAAGAGCACAACCTTCACAAACTCCATTAGAAAATTCTATGGGAGGCAAGCCTTTCACCATCCCCTGTTTGCTAAGTTGCTGCATGTATCTAAAATTTAGATGTCCAAATCTTTCATGCCAAATTCTACTTTCATCATTTGCATGTGTTAGTAGTAAAGTAGAATTTGATTTGGCAACAAAGTCAGAGAAAGTGTACAGATGAGAATGATGATTCACCTTACCAACAGCAATTTGGGAGTTGTCTTGCATGTCATAGATGCTCACTGAATCTGGTGTGAATTCAACTCTCCTGTTGGTTCCAGTATGTGTCATTTGATACACAGAAAGAAGATTAACAGAAAGCTTTGGAATATGTAAGACATTCTGAAAACTTCCAATTCCAACCTCTACCCTTCCTATTCCAGTTGCCTCTACAAGAGAACCATCTCCCATGAGAATAGAAGAACCAGAATATGGTTTCAAAGAAGAAAGAGCATCTTTTGTGACTGCCATGTGGTGTGAAGCTCCAGAGTCTATGATCCATGCATCTGAAGAAGAATGAATAGAAATCAATGCATGAGCATTGTCTCTTGTTTCAGGTGCTTTTTCTTCCTGCTTCTTCTTGGCACCCTCAGGGATAAGGCTACCAAGATTATGCTATTGAAGTGTCTGAGCCATGAGATCAATGGTCTTCTTCATGCATAATGATTCTGGATTGTACCCACGGCTGCAATAGCTGCATTTTGATTGGCCCTTTTTGTCCTTCTTTTCTTTTGAGCCTGTAGATCCATCCGGAGGTTTGGGATTGCCTTCCTTTCTTGGATATGAATCCTTCTTCCCTTTGCCTTTGAATTGTTGGTTGGATTTGGAATTGTTCTTCCCACTTGCATGCACAACAAGTGCAAGAGCTTTGGAATTCTTCAATGTGCCCATCTTTATTAGCTTATCCTGCTCATGGACTAGAGACTCAATGAAGGTATCCAGTGTGGGCATCTTCCAAGTTGCTCCTGTTATGAGCCTAACTATGTGGAAAGCAGAGACAAATACTGCATATTCTGGACCCAACTTTGATAGAATAGCAAGAATTAATTTGCTTTCTTCCTTGGATTTGTCATTACCACATCCTTTGAGCTGAAGCAATAAAGCCTTGAACTTTGTGAAGAAATCTTGAATATTATCAAAACTCCTTGGATCTAATGAGTTGAGCTCATTTTCAAGGATATGACCCCGCATTTCATCTTGCTTTCCAAAGAGAGTCTCCAATGTATTCCAAACTTGGTTTGGAGTTGTACATGCCTCAACATGAAACAACAATTCCAGAGAGATGGATAAGCATAGCAAACCAAATGCTTCATCCATGCGGTTGAAGTATTTAGATTTTTCAACTGCTGGATTGGGTTCAACCTCTGTATTCATAACTATCCGATAGAGGCCTCTACTTCTGAGCTGAAGTAGAATCTTTGGCTTCCAATCAAAATAGTTGTATGGTGTGAGAATGGCAGAGGGTGAACATTCCATTTTTCAGCTTTGATCTTCTATATCTGCAAAAAAAAATTGTACTTCTTCTTTCTAGCACCTAGGCTCTTATACCATGTGAAATTTGCAACTACAGCTGCATAGATCAACCAGAGAAGAAAAAAAATAGAGATTTGCAGATTATACAGAAAACAAAAGAAACAGAGCAGCAAGAGAAAAAAATAGAGCAAGAACAATATTTTGATTCTATGTATTTCCTTAATGAATGAAAAAAGCCTTAACAAAGGTTACAAAAACAAACCAACCGCAGCAAAGAGAAGCGGTGAAAGAGACAGAAAAAGCAGAGTTCAACTGTTGTTTAACCATCCTTATTTGCATGAAGGCGGTGAAAACAAAGGAGCTGCAGTAATCCTTCGTTAACACAAAAAGCATTAGTTAGCTTAGAGTTTAAGGAGAGAAATTGATGCTAACACACTACACTATGTTGGACAACTCTTCAATATGATGCCCATCTTATCATCAATCTCATCAAGATCTGAAGCTTCATCACAAACAATGCTTACAGAGGGAGAGCCATTGCCACGTAAGTGATTGTGCTTATGCGCCTTCTTATGTTTAAGATCATTGTGCTTGTGGTTATGGTGATGATCGCCATGATCCATTGATAAACCTTCAATTCAAACTTCAGAGTCAATCTGGTCCAAATTGAAACATTTTCCCCCAGTGCCATCTGAATCATCTTCAAGAAAACTACAAGCTATTGTATTGATATAGCTTTGAGTCTCAATAGAATCGAGGTTAAGCAAAATCAAACTTGTAGAAGTCATTGTCCTTCTACCAATCTGACATAAATGGAATGTAATATCTACCCTACTCAATGGCTCCATGACCCGTTCAAGGCTAGTCACATTTGCTTTAAATTTTCTAAAGTCGATTTAACACATCCTCTTGGTGCATATCTTGCAATTGATTCATGTCAACTATGTGCTTCCATGTTGCATGAAGACCTCTTTGCATGCTTAATTGTTTGAATTAAAAATTTTGACTAAGCAGTAAACAAAGAGCAAGCTCCTTCCATCCTTCAAAATATATTCCAATATCTTAACCATCTATTCTTTGGGTGATGTATTGATGCGAACGCTTAAACAAGCAGGCCTAACCACTTTAACAGTTCATGGCCGATACGCAGCAATGTGACTGGGACAACGAAATAGAGATACACCATACAACCGAAAATGTTCAGACCCCATTGGCGCCAGTTGAGAGTATATAGGCAATGGTTATAGAGTATGGCTCCCTGAACTGCTGTGAGTCTTTCTTGATAGTACAAGAGTAGTTATGAGCCATTATGCGCGTGCATCCATTGATCTGTCCATATACATGGATGTCGGGAAGTCATGGATTTTCATAACTTCAGAACCTAAAGTCACCGATTTTGATATTTACAAAACTAGCGACAATGAAGAGTGGGCCCACTACAAACTTTAGAACTCGTTTAGAAGTTAGGAAATATTTATAATCCCCCATAATAGAATATTTGCTATCTTATAAAGTGATTCAACTTCATAAATAGGTTTTTAGAAAAACTTTTGATTTTAATAAAGTCATTGGACTTTCAGAACCACCAGACTTTATGAACGGATAATAATGATAATAATGGCCCCCTTTTTAATCTGATGACTTTGGAAATATATATAAAATTCCAAAGTACCCCGATAGACTTTTTAACTTCTTAAAAAAATCAAAACCTGCCTTGGAATGGAGAACTCCATAATTTTATGTTGTTAGCTCTGTTTTGTGCAAAATTTGGATAGTGAGGTGAATGTGCCCTCCCGAGTAAAACCCAGAAACCCTTTAACCTCTAGCATACCAGGTGTCAGATTTTAATTGCTTTTACTGATCACCAGCCGAAAAATGTGAAGTTTAAAATTTCACAAATGGTAAGGCAACTTGGCACAAAAACCGGCCAAACTGAGTGAAATAGGGCTAGGATCATACCCATAGGAGGAATTTGCACCAGCTCTCATGGATTTATAAAAATAATTGTTTTCATATCTCAGCAGGCTCGGGGCATATAGGTGAATGCTTAAAAAATTTGAAAATTTTCAAGTTTCAAATTTTGGGGCAACACTCTCCAAGCATCTCCAAAGGATTCACTAGCTGGTGCAGGGGCACCTAGATACCTTAATTAATTTCATGTTCTTTTGATGTTTTGGAGTTGTATAAGGTCCACGTGATCAATTGTAAGGCCTAGTGCCACGTGTGAGTCTGAGTGGAATAGGACAAGTCATAGGGTCTAGTAGTGGAAGAGCAAACGCATTGTAACTAAATAGGTTGACAGTTGCAGAACGGTTGGCATTCCCACCGATGCAAACTGTCAAGAACAAGAACATGTATAAATAGTTCAGTGAACAGAAGGAGAAGAAAAAAAGGAGTAATATAGAAATTGGGTGTGATTTGTGGTAGAGTAACAGTAAGAAGATAGAAGAATTATTTTCAGTGCAGAAGTTCCCAAGATAAATAAAAGATCCTGTTTTGTTTGTGTTCTTTCACCATGTCACTGTAGTTAGTTCCATTTTGTCATCCGAATGGGTTACTGAGCCATTCCACCGACGAGATTTCTTCGAAATCGGTGGAATGAATCTATTTGTACAGTTAGTGTTCTTTTTGTTTTTGTTTATGTTTAGTGTCGGGATCAAGTGTGGGATGTGCTGATCGAGCCTAGCATCTCCATGTGCTAGGGTTCGACGAAGGCAAAGTGTCTGCGTTGCAGAGTTTGTCACCGACAGAACAATAACCGTCGGAGAAGGCCCAGACGATGGTTGTCTGGCCGGAAAAGTAAGAAGAGCTACGTCGGAAGCGGTAGTCTGCCCGAAGGGTAGTCGAAGTAAACCAGTGTATCGGCGTAAGATTTGTGTTGTTTCACCAGATATACTTTCTGTGTGTATATCGCAGTTGTATGTTCATGTGTATGTCACGAAATTACATCGGGTGAGATACAAGGAAGGTCAACGGTTAATTTCTGAATGCATGTTTTGAATGTATGTGGAGAATGCATCTCCCGAATGTATATTGAAAATATACATTGCGCATATACATGGTGTTAGATGCAAGAGGTGATCGGCTGCGACGATGAAGGAAACCGATGATCACAAGTTGACGGAAGTATATACAGTCATTTGTTAAGTTTTTGACGCTTCCTCTATGTGCTATGCACCACTAGCCCTAGTGATAATCAACACCACCCAACCATGTGGAACGTTGAGGTCCACCCCTCTGTACTAGGAGGCAATCGACTGGGTAGTCATTCAACACACACACCAAACACAACAATATAGCACATGACCAACACCAATACATACCATATGAGGATGGAAACAACATATGGTTGGGAAAAACTACAACAATCAATTCATGCATTCATAAATAGAATCACAAGCATATATTAGACTCACAATCTGAGGTGCAAAGATAATATCATCTACTACCATGATGGAGTTCAACACGAGATTCTGAAAACCTCATGGAGTTAAGGAGTATGCCTCCATCCAATGGGGATCCTCAATGACATTTACATCAATCTCTATAGATCAGATTAATACCCTTATGGTCGTACAATGTACCCATATAGGCATACAAAAATTAACTCGTAGATTAACCTTGTTAATGTTTACATGTTTATCTCCATTCATTCTAGTTATTAATTTCTTTCTATTAGGAATTTGCGGGTCAAATAAAACCAATTCCACATAACCCAATAGGAGAATAAGATGCAACAAATAACCATAATGGAAAGATCAAATAAACAAACACAAGATAACACAAGATATACCCTGGGAAAACCCTCAAGAGGGAAAAACCCAGCCTCTAAAAGCATCCACACTCATATATATTATTTAGCAAAAGATATTACAATACATGCCATGAGTCTCCATGAATACCTCTAAATCCATCAAGCACCTCCAATGCATCCTCCATGTGTCCAAACATGAATCCACACATCACGTGTCATGCTTCACAATATGCACTTACAAGAGAGAGCTCAATACAATGACAACCTCTCACAAACCTCCAATCCACCTACAATGAAAAAACCAACCCACCCAAACCACTAACCATGTGCTTGCTTTTATAGACCAAGCTCACACAAATACAACTTGCGGTATTGGATAAAACCATGTGTTCCAAAACCATGGATACACAAAACCATTGACCCCCTTATTTAATATCGATACTACATTTTTCGAACAATTAAATAATACAAATAATATCCCAATGTTACATACAACATTTACAAGTGGCCTCCAAATAAATATCTAATGTGGTTAAACACATCAATTAATATGCACCACAAATAAATCTTTATTTTACATGAATAAAATAATACAATATTATGCAAGGTGTATAACACCTATTTCCCAACACTTTTTAACCTATCACTTTCAACATCATATAGTTCATATTTAAATGGATGAGCATGAGAGTCCACTCTAACCAAGCCTAGAATCCTCACTCCTAACACCACATAGACAAAAAGCCAATATGGGCACAACATAAAAAGTGAGATCCTATCATAGCTCACACCTATGGCCATATGATAACCCATCTTGTTTCTATGGGAGAAATATTTATCCCACAAAATACAATGCACAAACAAATTTTGAATTCAAAATTTTCATTTTCAAGAATCACAAAAACACTTACAAATTTCCATTTTCACGGTTGAATGCTCAAAACCATTCCACATTTCAAAATCTCAAATTTTAAATTTTCAAGAATACTCTCTTGAAGGCAATAGCATGGAAGTCACATTTTTCAACTCATATAAGATTTTCAAACAAAATCACCATAGTTCTAACGTAAAATGGAGTTTTCTAAAAATTTAAAACATGTGATTGTTAAATTGTTTAACACATAATTTAACAATCCACACACATACATATCCTACTTAATGAAGTTCCATATGCATCCACATAAGGTGGACATGACCAAAGCAAAAAGATTAAACCCACTAAATGCATAAAATTACAAGAATGTTACCTCATATCCAAGCTCACACAATTGGAGATGAATCCTTGAAGTTGCACCACCAATCTTTTAGAAATATCTAAAAAATCATTCCACTTCAATCCTCCAACCACACCAAATCTCAAGCAAAACCCTTGGAATAAAAATGGCACTTTAGCATGAATTAGAGAGAGCAAAACCAAACCAAAATAACGAGTGATTTTCAAATGAACTCCTTTTTTGCCTATTTATCAAAAACCCTTTTCAAAAGACTCTTTCCTTCATTTCACACCCAAAACCATTTTGAAAATAGATATTTCAAATAATGAACTTTTAAGCATTTTAATAGAAATGAATAACATAATTCAATAAAACATTTCTTTTAAAAAATCCAACATTCCCTTTTAAACACTATATACCTCTTTCAAATTCTTTTCATTAAAAGACAATATTAAAATCACATCTAGAAACTTTTCATATTCATCAAACATGTTCTAGCATGTGACTCTTTTTGTGACAGGATGGACTTTCAGTGTGGAAAATCAATAGATCATCTAGATTTGTTTGTGGGCTGCTCCTCGAGGCTATTTTTTACTACTGCATTCATGGATATGGGTTTAAATTGTGTGCAAATTCTACTAGTTATGTCATCTTCAAAGAAGCCTTTGTTTCTAGTGGACAGCTAATGTCTCTATTATTTATGGAGCAGTTCACATATTTTATTGTAATCTTCTTAGATTCTAGTGGAGCTTGCTTTGTTGGTTATAACAGCAGTGGGCTATTATGTCAGTTGTTAATTGTACTCTTGTTGTTGTTGTTATCCTTTGTATTTCTCCTTTGTTACATGTTTGTATGTAATTTTTTATTTCTTGTTTATAAAAGCTTTTTTTAATTAAAAAAAAATGGCATGGACTATATATAACTTAGATTTCATTTCAATCAAGCAATTCTAAATATATTGTAAGGTATCATATAAATATAAAATCTTTTCAACACCAGCATAAAATTATTTTGCAAGCACTCACTTGCATTACAAAAAATATTAACTATAAATGCCACAAAAGTCAAAAAAAACTAAATAAAACACACAAACACATTTCACATGTTATCACAAGACTCAAAAATCTAGAATTGACTAATGTGGATCTAGGCTCACAAGGGCACATAAGACTTATCTCATAGCTCAAGGTCCAAAGAGATGGGAAATAAAACACCACATTTTTACCCAAGTCAATTGTCACCAAATAATCACTATTAGGGAAACTTGTGCGTGCACACTCAATTAAAACACCAAGCATATCTACACAAGAAAAGATAATTGAAGCACAATATATAGCAACCAACGAGATATAACCAAAAAATGATATCAATATCTACATCTAACTAAAAATCATATAGCACTAACATAATTTAGATATAAAGTTGCATGATAAACAATAACAATGTTGAAGTCGATATTATATGCATAATTACATATAATAGTGAAAACAATGAAGTTGAAACACTACAGAGTTCAAACGTATAAAATCCAAACATATGTATCCAAAATACATAGTCCATATAACTCAATGGCAATACAAAACATCATCAAAAAGTATGATATCAATATCAAAACTCAAAATTGAGCAACAAAATGAGGCACATATGCCTAGGGCCTTACAATGATACATTAATGAGTACATTTAATGATATATTGTTGATAGAATAAAGCAATAGTTTGATTCATATCATGATTATATAGGATTTCACACCTTGTCACGTGCTTTCATATATTAATTTTCTTTTTGTCCCAAGGCACATTTTTCTCATTATTCTCATATTTCATCTTTTAGTGGCCTTTAGGGGATCCAATGGGTTTTCCATGTAGCATGATGATATCCCACTTTAGATGTTTGTGGGGACACTCCTTTTGACCCTTTTATGCTTTCCAATGATCTGTCTTTGAGAAACTATGGAGAACCTTATTATACATCCCATATTGAATAAACATGTGACTTAAATATACATATAAAAGAAGAAGAACATGAGGATCTTGTACGGTTTTTTGGATTATGTGAGGGATATGTGCAAACATATAATGATCTATTTATTTCTTCTACTATGACGTATGATCCACATACACATCAAGATATTGGGAATATTGATCATGATCTTTCACATTACTTAAGCCCCATCATGAATAATTTGAAATAGTTAGAAATCTGTATTAATGATTTTGAGCAAAGATATATAATTTAAAGAAGGATTACACTTGTGATATATTATGTAATCCTTTGGCATATGAAATTTTGACTTATCCTTCACCAAATAGATTTGTGGCACCTTGTTTTACAAAGTATGATCGTAGAGGTGACCCATTGTTGCATATAAGGTCCTTCAAAACTACACATTTAGATTATTTTAATGAGGACAATTTACTTGCTAGATTATTTCCAAGGAGCTTGAGTGGTTATGTACTTATGTGGTTTTATTGTATGCCTCATGCTTCTATCACTTCTTTTGTGGAACACTTTCAATACAACATTGAGCCCAAGATTAATATCGATCAAGTAATGCAATGCAAATGGGGGGAACAAAAAAATCAAGGATTATGTGTTAAGATTTCAAACTATGGTTACTAATATGTGTTTTGAATTACCAAATGTTGACATTCAAAGTATGGTTATTATAGGTTTACTTCCATTCCTAAAAGAACAAGCATTTATAAGTCTTATTGTTCATTTTCAAATTTATGTTCTATTGTATGCAAATGTGAACATGACTTATTAGAAAATGATCTTTTATTTCTATCACTTCTCCTACTTCTCATGAGTTGTCACCAATATCACATTTAGAAAATAGGGGAGATGAGGATGAAATTCACATCAACCATAGTGATGGCCATTGAAAGCAAACATCAAACCAAAAATATTTAGAGAGTTCACTAAATTGGAGGATCCTCCACATGTTATATTGGAATAAATTTTATAACAAAACTTATTGCTTTGCGTCTTGTTAAGAAAATAGATATATAATGTTTTTGATATTGGTAAGCTGCAAACAAGGGTGCAGATCCCTATTACAAAAGCCACATGGGCATAAAAATAGGCTAGCGGCCAAGAACAACCAAAAAATAGCAGACTAAAAGCAAACTATCATACTAGTAAGATAAGAGTACCAATACCAAAAACAACAGAAATAAAGACTACTTAAGTAGCTCCTTCCAATCATCCTTGAGAAACGCCAGAAGTTCCTCTTTGCCAGCAATCTTGCCATCCTTATCAACCTGTTCATCTTGAGCATCCTTCAAAATAACCAGCAACGTGGCAGCACGATGTATAACCTTAGAACAAACTGTAGAAAGCATTTTCACTTTGTCCTCCACAGAGAGCAACCTCTTCGTCATATCATCGAGCTCCTTGTTAAGTTGGCCACAATTGTCACAATTCCTAACACTTGCAGCTTCCTTCTCAGGGGTCTCCAGGATCTCGACTTCCTCTTTCTCAGTTTCATAATAGGAGTTATTTAACTCCTTGAAATGGTGGGCACCCTCTTTCTCCTCGGGTTGTTCAAGTGTTGACTTAACCACATTGATTTCCACCTTATCGTTTGCGTCTGAGGCCAAGGAATAATCAACAATTTTTAGAATGGGCATTTTGCCCCTGCCAATCTGCTAGACCTATGGATACTCAGCCTCCTCACAGTGCTCCCCTTTATCTCAACATCTTTTTCCATCTCCGTAGCATCAACCCCTTGCTCTTGAAGATCAAAATCCCCTTTTTCAACCACCGGCTTGACCAATTTCTCACCACTAGCAAACTTTTTGCCTTTCTTTTTACCAACCTTCCCGGGCACAGGTTGTTCCTCAAGGATCTCTTTCCTCTTTTTACCACCCAAACGAGAAGGTTTGTACTTCAAGCCACACAGACCCTCAGCAGCTGCCTTCTGGGATTGACCTAGGGACCCAGTCGTTCCCCTCAAAGAGGTAGCCAAGTCAGCTGGGCCCAGCAAGGTAGGGTTATTTTCCTGGGGGTCCAAAGGGGTTTTGGTGCCTTTTTTCTTGTGGGACCGGTGTAGCATCTTTACTATGTCTAGTAAACTTGGTGGCAATCACACAATTCAGAGGAAAAACCTAACTGAACAGTCCACTTAAACCTTTGGAAAGACCTTTATTGAATTATCGACCAGGGCTAGTAAGCTTGTGATGGCACTGGCACTGTATGTGCTTTCAAAGATTCAGACTACCTAACTGATCTTAATACAGTGTTACACTTGCTAGGAAATCTCAAAATTATATAATAGTAAGGAAAGTAATGTTGGTACTATTGCTACGGGTGCATACAATAAAAGACCGTAACTATTTTCTGTCAAGGAAAGAATTCATAAAGGTTAACTTAATAGTGATAATCTAAACATACTTCCTACACTCTAGAGTACAACAAGTTGAAGTAAACTAGAATATCTTGAAGAATCTAATGCATTTATGAATTGACTATTATAACAAAAGTAACATACATGAAATGAAGTGAGGGACAGTTACCTTGAGTAGTCCTTGCTCAAGGTCTCCACTGATCTAACTCAAATCTAGTTTCTCATATTGACACAATCATACTAATTTCAATTTATTCATTGCACAATCCTTACAATATCACATAAGATTCTGCTGGCAGATTTTATTCATGCATTCATCATCAAAAACATAAACATTGTCTGTGTAACTAACTTGGAAAAGATCTGGTAACTATATTTGTGATTGAACAGTCTACTTCAAAACTTTAAAACTTAAACTACCTCAACCACTGAGCCATACATATAGGCACGGGGGAGTTTATTAAAACAGGGTCTCTTAACCAAAATCATAAATCACCACTCTCTACATACATGAGTGTGATAAATGTCAAGTAACTAATAACTGAAAAAGAAAGAAAGAAGAGTCCAAATAAAATTGAAACTCTTGTTGCAACAGAAGTGGAACATGGACTGGTTGAATCAGTCACGTTAGACTCCTATCTGCAACATAATTATTTTCTTTCAATCATCTTTATTAATTGTCATCATGATGCATAACCATCTTCATCAAGTGCCTCCATGCTGTAGTTGTTGCGCTCAGTTTATTTTGGAACCTCTCCTGCTTTGTTGTCTGGGAACTCTTTGACTACGGGTTGTGCCTTACAGTTGCTACAGGCTACAGTCCATCTTCTTCAGCTGCAAGAGTTAGTTCACAAAACATGCACACAATACTAAAAACCATAGTCAAGCACATATATCCTTTACAATCCATACATTCCGACACATAATCATGCAATATCCATCATATTATAACCATATTTCCATATACTTAATAATCAGGTTCATGTTTGCATAATGAACATAAGAGATAACATAATGTAGAAATGTGTGTAAGATAATGTCTAAGAATGTCTTTGAACTTCCATAAAACCATAAGAAAGCTAGCTAATAACTAGACCCATCATTTCCCACCAACTACCCATTTGCTCGTCCTCAAGCAAATCAACTAGGACTGGAGGTTGTAGTGCAAAGTAGTTTCCCTAAAGTCTATAACAGCATCCATTCCTTTAACTTGTTCAAAATAAAATCCATTATGATATGTCAGTCTGTTCATTCTAGTAACCTTTGCCTTCTCACACTCCACATTCTTCTTCCGTGTCCAATGTGGTACCGGGTACAGAAGCATTGGCGGCTAGAAGGTAAGTGGAACCCATTCAAGTCCCTATCCTTTGGCAATATCCATATATTTTTGTACTCTTTCAAACATGGTCGTAAAATTGTGAGCAGAGATGGGTTCTTTTTTTGCAACTCAAGGGTTAAATTGTTCCATCTGTCCTGCACAAACTGATAACAATGGTGGGTAGTCCAACAGTTAAATGTTTCATTCTTTCATAATCATGTAGTCTCAAATTCATGATTATTGTGCCTACACCCTTATGATCCAAAAGTTGTTTCCATTCTCCAATGATTCATTCAGGGGTTTTAGATTCTTTCCTTATTGGAAGAGCAATTGATTTCTCTCTCTCCATATATGCTTGCATAATTTCACCCCTCAACTTCTCATTTCTGAAATAGGATGCTAGTGCCCTCAATTGTAAATCCCCCACAAAACCTAATGGGTTCCATTCTATATCATCAGGCACAACATAGTTATGCAAGTAATACTCACATAACTGATCATGTTCTTCTAGTGTGGCATCGGCAAAAACTTTTAGAAAAGTCATTTTTCCACTCATAGCAACCGGCTTGTTACTAATCAACTTACTAAATTGAAAGCTTAAAAACTTTTCCTGTAAAAATAAAGCATATGTTCTGGCTGGAGGTCTGCATTCAGTAATTTGGGCAGCTTTATCTGCTACCTCTTCTATCTTGACTGCTAATCTTCTCAATTCAATATCCTTTCTCTTCCATGCCTGAGTATGCTCTGCAATCATTACTTCTTTTTCTTTATTCCACTCCTCTTCTTGTTTAGAAAAATTTTTAGTAACTTTCCATAGTTGATAACCGAGGGACATGATTGTATGACAAGTTGGGGTTTTTGTGACAGGGGGTCTCTTTTCCTTAGCTACCAATTCCTTATTTCCTGCTACAACTATTGCTAGTTCTACAAGTATATCTAATTTGGACCCATGGCCATAAGTATTTACTTTTTCCTCCAGCTCTTGAATCTTTGCTTCTCTTTCCTTGTCCCTTTTCTCATATGTTTTGATCAGTTCCTCTAGCTACTTGATTCTTTCAAAAGCTTCTTGTAATTCTTTTCTGACATTTTTTTCTTCTAGCAATAATTCTTTATCTCTTAAAGACTGTTCATCACCACCCCCTGTGGATTCATAACCCTCACTGTCAGGGTTATCTAGGGTTTTCTTTCTGGTTTTCTTGGCAACAAAAATATCCTCTGATTCAAAGGTGGTGGATATATAACATTTCTTTTTAATGGGAACTTGCACATTTTCAGTCACATTGGCCTCTTGTTCATGGATAGTTTCCACTATCACAACATATTTTTTTCTTCTCTTGGCTTCTCAACACCACCCCTCATAACACCTTTCCTCTTTAGGCAGTGTGAACACCTTAGTGGTGTGGGTTTCTTCTTCGGCCTTTTTGAAGGCACAGAAGAAGAACCACCTTTCTTCTTTCTAGTTTTTGGTGTTCTGGTGTTGGGTGTTTTACTAGAAGATGGGGTTTCATATACCTCTTTTCCTACAGGTTGATCAAATGTTGCATGTGGTGAATTTGACACATCTTGCTCCCTTGTTTCTCCCTTGTTGCAGGTAGGTGAAGCAGCAGGTGTAACAGGAGGAGTTTCCCTTAAAGATGCAGCAGGTGACTCTATATTCCCTGGTACTACTGGCTCCTCAAGAATATCATTAATGTTTCTACAATTCAAAAATATTTCCTAGGGCACCTGTGGATACTGAACCCTAAGGCTCCTTTTCAATAACAAGCTAATCAAACAATCATGTGACAGAGTTGACTTATTTGACTTCCACTGGTATTCATATCCCATTCTTTTTAACAAATTATACAGAAAATTGGGTACATTGACTATTATGTTATGGTGAAGGTGACTCAATAACTTAAGATGCACAGTATATAAAAGGGACTGTCTACCATCACAAGTAATGTACTTAATAATATGAATAGCACAAGAAGACCATACCCATGGAAGTGATAATCTCTTAGTACCTTGTGATGTTGAGTCCAGGTGCTCCCCTGCCTCGCTAAACTCATCCCTGGTAGCTACTGCATCTACCTTGATAGGGAGTTCTTCTCCATTCATGGGTAGACTAGACACTTCTGCAATTGCAGCCTCTGAAGAATCCACTTTCAAACTATTGATAGTGTCTTCATCATGGTGTAATGTGGTTGCAAATTGCCTTGTCATGCATTCATTATATTCTGTGAGCTTCAAAAACTAATCGAGCCATCCTGCTCTTGTAAAAATTGGCAAGGCTAACTGGTCTTCCAATATTATCTGATGTATTGTTGGTTCCCTTCTAATAAGATCACCCCCCATCCTGCCAATTAACTCAAATTCGAATTTTTCACGACCCTCTACTTAACCCTCTATTATACTTGCATGTACTTCAAATTCAAGAACCCTCTGCTCAACCCCCTGTTATACTTGCATGCACTAAGCTTGAATTAGCCTGAACTGACTCAAGATTTTAGGAAGTTGACAAGACAAAAGGTTATAGATGTCAGAAGGCCAAAGGAAAAAGGTTGTATCTGTCTACATTTTGGTGGCTTTTGGTGGCAAACAAAATTTTTGTTTTGAACATATACTAGCTCCCCCCCAACTAAAATTTGGAAGTGACCTCACTTCAATACTTGTACGAGACGGAGGGTAATGATTTCAAGAATATGGAAATAAGATTAATAATGTGAATTACGCTTAATTAAATATGAGCACATATAGAATGTATTGAAAATCTGTGTTAATAATGGAAAGTAAGTATGCGTACCTATTGAGGTGAAGTGAACGGAACTCCGTGCGAGTGTAGCTTTGTGAAATGTGTTCACAGCATGAATTTGATAGACGTGGAATCATTATTATGGGAGATGGATTGAATGACATGTTGGCGCATGTGAACGAGTTGAGGAAGCTAGCATACAGTGATAGGATGGATGGTAGCTGCATACGCTGGAAAAGTGGAGTCAATGCTAAGGGAGTGCAATTAACTCGGCACGAAATTTGAATGTTCTAACAGATAGCTGCTACATGTACCTTCATCAATAGGTCCCGAAGTGAATTGTGGCAACTTTTATTTTTCTTGCTATAGGTCCCTACGGCATAGTGAAACTATCTCCATGAAGATTGTGGCACCAGTGTTGTGTGTGCACGTGAAGAAGATTAATGAATTATACCTGAGTGACCTCAGGAGGTGAGCTGTGTAGCTCATCTGTTGAGTCACTGTGAGAACTGATAGTGTCTGTTGTTGAGTTTATGTCAGTATCTGAATTAGGGCTTGGACCATACCAATGCATTAGAGAAAGAAGAAAATCATCCCATTTTGTTGGCTTTGTGTATAACTTTAATCTGTGAACATTAACAAGCAATGAGATTATGACTGCATCTATGGTCTACAATTTAACTGCTCCATTGGGGAATACCTATTGTATTTCATAGGGGCCTAACCATCTAGACTGTAGCTTGCCCTTATAATCCTTGTATTTGGAATCATACAATAAAGCCTAGTCACCCACATGGAATTCTTGTCTTGATAAACTGATCATGCCATTTAGTCCTCTATTTTTGAACTATCTCTATGTGATGGATAGCCTCCATTCTAATTTCATCTAGCCCATTCAGAATATGTAGCCTCTCCTTTTGTGTTGTTGTCAAGTTCTACTGTTGTCCTTAGTGTCTTATATTCAAATTCAATTAGCAGAACTGTTGTTTTGCTATACACTAATTCATAAGGTGTAAATCTTGTAGTTGTTTTCCATGTTGTCATGTATGCCCACACTGCTTCTGGTAATTTGGCTACCCAGTCTTTTCTGTGAATTTGCACTATTTTGGTCAAAATGTTTTCAATCTCTCTATTTGTAACCTCCACCTGTATATTGGCTTGGGGGTGATAAGGTGTTGACTTTTTATGTCTGATTCCATACTCTTTAACCAATGCAGAAATGAGTTCAGAAGTGAACTGGGGACCTTGATCAGTTACAATTTCTCTGGGTACTCCATATCTAGTAAAGATGTCTTCATAAATAACTTGGCTACATTTCCATCTCTTGCAAATTGTAATGCTTTGACTTCAACCCACTTTTACAGATAATCTGTGCAAACCAAAATATATTCCTTGTTATTAGATGCTGGTGAAATTGGCCCAATGAAGTCTAGCCCCCATTTGTCAAATGGTGCTAGTGCCACCTCTGGTTGCAAAGGCATCTCATCTCTCCTTGTTGGTTTTTCCATTCTCTGACATATGTCATAGCTCCTTGTATACTTTATTGAATCCTTATGGAGAGTTGGCCAATAGTAGCCTATTGTTAAGACCTTAAATGTTGTCCTTTTGCCTACAACGTGACCCCCATAGGGCTCATCATGGCAAGCTTTTAGGATGTCAAAGACCTCATCTTCTCTTATACATCTCCTCATAATATGATCTGGACCAATGTAGAATAGATAACCAGCAATCTAGGAGTATAGAAAGCTTTTATGCACTAGCTGTCTCTTTTCTCTAGGAGAGAAATGTGATGGTATCTGTCCTACCACTAAGTAATTTGCAATGTCAACAGACCATGGTGTGTGTATATTGAGAGCAAACAAATGCTCATCTGGAAAAGAGTTATCTACAACACCTTCTTCTAATTGTGTAGGCAATCTACACAAAAAATCTGCCACCACATTAGCTTTCCCAGGCTTATCCACTATTGTTATATCAAACTCCTATAGTAAGAGCAACCATCTGACTAGTCTACCTCCAACCATAGGTTTGTTCATTAAGTACCTGATTGTACTATGATCTATGTGGATAAAGACCAGATAACCAGTGATGTAATACCTAAACTTGTTAATGGCATAAACAACTGCTAACATTTCTTTCTCTGTGACAGTGTAGTTAAGTTCTACTCCTTGTAAGTTCTTGTTGATATAATAGATAGCATACTCCTTATTACCTTCCTTTTGTCCCAACACATCTTCTATAGAAAAATTAGAAGCATCAGTGTGTATGTGGAAAGGTATTGTTCAATTTGGTCCTCTGAAGACAGGTGCTTGAGTCAAAGTTGTCTTAAGTGTCTCAAAAGAGTGCTGACATTCTATGGTCCAATCAAATTCTATGTCTTTTGTGAGCAAAGTAAACAAAGGTGCTGCAATTTTGCTGAAGTCCTGAATGAATCTCCTATAATAGCTTGCATGGCCCAGAAAGCTCCTAACATCCTTTTGTTTTTGTGGCACAGGAAGTGTGGAAATGATCTCAATTTTACGGAAATCCACTTGAATTCCCTCACTTGATATAAAATATCCTCAAACAATCCCTTGATTCATCATCATAAAACATTTCTCATGACTCAATGATAGATTGTGTTCTTGACATCTTTTTAGAACCTTCTCTAGATTGTTGAGTGTTGTTTCATATGTTTCTCCATAGGTGGTGAAGTCATCCATATAGATCTCCATGGAATCATGAGCATAATCTGAGAAGATACTTAGCACTGCCCTCTAGAAAGTGGCTAGGGCATTACATAATCCAAAGGGAAGAATAGAATAAGCATAAGTACCCCAAGGGCATGTAAATGTAGTCTTATCCTGGTCCTCTGGAGCTATCTTTATCTAGTTATAGCCACTAAATCCATTTAAGAAGGAGTACTTTTTGCCTGCTAGGGAATCAAGTACTTGGTCAATGAAAGGCAGTGGAAAATGATCCTTTCTAGTGGTTGTGTTTAGCTCCCTATAGTCCACACATACTCTCCATTTTCCTCCTTTCTTAAGAACAATGACTAAAGGTGACACCCATTGACTGTCAGAAATAGGATAAATGAAGCCTGCATCAAGTAATTTTTGTAGTTCAATTTTAACTATTTCTCGCAAGGCAGGGTTCATTCTCCTTTGAGGTTGTCTAATTGGCTTGAAACCATCATATATGTAGATCCTATGCATGCACAGGTTTGGATCAATTCCCTTCATGTCATTGTAGTCCCATGCAAAGGTTGATGCATGTGCCTACAGCACAGTGTTCAGGGAATTATGTTGTTCTTCAGTTACGGCATTATTAACATTCAACATTTTACCTGGCATGATTTTCAATGTTTTGAAAGCTGATTGCATAGATGAAAGATCATATCCACTGATGTTGGGAACACACTCTTGTGGCAGTAAAGAGTAGAAAAGTTGGGATATTTCTTCTGAGGAATTTGTAGGTATAATGTTCTGCAGTGGATCTTGCAGACATGCCAGATAGTCTTGTTGCTACGGGTCCCTATCGTAGTTATTCTATATAATGTGGTCAATTAAGTCATTCTTATCTTGGTTTTCCAACAAGGGGTTGCATACAATGGTCATGAGAGTTTGCGGGGAATAGTTGTCTTCTTCTTCCAAGGTAGGCCATATAACTTGCTCTCGATTTTCATGAGGTTGGGCTGGTGGATAGAGGACCAATTTCTTGGTTATAGTTCCATTTGATATTATCATGTTCCCAGAACTACAACCTATGAATGCACCAGTTGTTGCTAACCATGGTCTGCCTAAGATAAGTGGATATCCTACAAGGTTAACCTTTGGCTGCAAGACTATGAAATCTGCAGGATACTCCCATGAGTCTAATGTTATGACTATATCTTCAATGATCCCTTTAGGTTTTATTGTGGACCTATATGCCAAATGTAAAATAGTTGGTGTAGGCCTGAGGTTAGGTACCTGAAGTAATTGCATGGTTTCCTTAGTCATGACATTAATGGCTGCCCCTAAGTCAATCAAGGTGTTTTTGATGAGGGTCCCATTTATCTTAACATCCACTACTAGACTACCAGGGTCTGTGTATTTAGGGACAGTTATATTCCCTAGCATGATATCAATAAGGTTCTCTAAGACATGGACTATCTGAGGATCCTTCCTTTTTCTCCCTGGCTTTTTAACTCAAAGGTCCCTTACTATTTGGTATAAATTGGGCTATCCTTGATAGCTTGGATGAGGAGGATTTTGATACTGACATTCTTGAGTTGTCCCAATAGATCTGTCTCAGCTTGGGTATGATGTTTTGCAATGGCTAAATGCTCAGGGAAAGGAGGCTCTAGACTTGATATAGTATGATTAACATGATTTCACTCAGGCTCCAGAGGTGAATTGTCTAAAGCTTCAGCTATGGGTTCTTCATCCACCATCTTAGTGATTTGGGGAGATGAAGGCTCAACTAGTGTTTTCCCTGACCTAAGGTGGACATCACTCACCTCTACCCCATAAGTGGGGTATTGAATAGCCTCGTTAGTGTATGCCTATTGGTCAGGCTTGTTATTGGGGTTAGGTGCAAGTTGGACAGACAATTGTGGTGCTCTTGGTGGCTGAGATGTTGGGTTTGATGGATTGGGCATAATAGCCTATTATTGTGGCTGAGAAGGCAGCAAAGGTTGTGGGTATTTCATATTTTGGTTTTGCCATTGTTGTCCCTTTTTCCATTGTGGCTACCATTGATTTTGTTGTACTGGCCATTGAGGATTGTAATTGGGACATTGGAAATTTTGTTGTGGCCATATATTTGGTTGCTGTTGGTTCCAGTTTTGCTGAGGGTTTTGCCATTGTTGAAGGTTTTGCCATTGGTTTTGGGTATTTGGCCAAGGTTGGAGATTCTAACTAGAGAAACTATGATTACCAATTGGAAATGATGCATTAAAACTTAGAGGGTCTTGTGGCATACCTTGTCTTGGTTGCCATGGCTTTCTTTGTGCAACATAAAATTGCTGCCCATCTTCACTTTCAAATGGTTGAAAATGTGGTTTGTTCGATTTGTCTTCTGTAATACTAGCCACCTTTTACACATGCAATTAGCTTTCCTTTGTCTACAGTTGGGGTAGTATTTAGTAAGTATTGCCTCAGCCTCTTCCTGCTTCTTTTTCAAATGTAGAGTGTCCAACTAAGTAGCTAGGTGACTTATAATATCTTCTTTCATGTTGGTCAATAGGTTGCTCAACTCCACCCTTGAAACTAAATTAGATGTCTTACCAATGGTAGATGTTCTTTCCCCCCTTATCTTCTTGGTAAAGGACCTTGAGTAGTTCCTGCAAACTTTGCAGATATCATCAAAGGGTAATTGAGACACATCTCCTGCCCCAATAAGGTTAACGGCATCCATGCAATCATCATTGACTCCTCTCAAAAATAAAAGCTTCAGGGATTCATCTGAGAGTCGATTCTATGGGTTTTTCTTTAGGCAGAATTGGAACCTTTCTACATAATCTTCCAATGGTTCATCCTCTTTTTGAGTCATCCTAGAAATTCCATCTCTTCTTCTAATAATTCCTCTGCAATAATCTTGGTATTTCTCCAAGAATTTTGTTTTCATTGTGTCCCAATATGGAATAGCATCCTTGCCCAGTCCCATAAACCATCTCAAAGCAACATCCTTCAAAGTAATAGGAAATAGCTTGAGCCTATGAGCATTAGTTGTGTAGTCGTAGCTTCTACATAGGACATCAAACTCAAACAAGAATGTATCTAGATCCTCAGTCACCAAACCACAGAAGACTAGCAATGTTGAAGGAGGTATATTCTTCAAAGCAACAACCCTCTCTTGGTTGGTAATTGGAAATTCAAAAGTCACATGTTTTGGTAGATCATTCACTGCATCATCCATTGTTTGGAAGGTCCTCTCTGTATTATCAGTAGATGTTGATGAGAGGGAAAATTCTTCTTCAATAATACCCTCGCTCTAATCACTGTAGTCACTAATATCTTCTCTAGCTTGTTGGTTTGATGGGAGAAACCTTCCCAAAGTGTCTCTCTGCCTCCACATACAATAGGTATGAATTTGTATAGCAATGACTCTTGCACAATGTTAGTGAAATGTGTCTGGTATTGGAGGGATGAAACTTGAGTATCCTATTTTCTAAAAGCAAAATGTTTAAACTAGGAAAGCTTGGAAATAACAGGGAATGATCTTTGAAAGTAGCACCATCCCCGGTAGCGACACCAAAAATGTAGCGTCTTTACTATGTCTAGTAAACTTGGTGGCAATCACACAATTCAGAGGAAAAACCTAACTGAACAGTCCACTTGGACCTTTGGAAAGACCTTCATTGACTTATCGACCAAGGCCAGTAAGCTTATGATAGCAATAGCACTATATGTGCTTTCAAAGATTCAAACTACCTAACTGATCTTAATACAGTGTTACACTTGCTAGGAAATCTCAAAACTATATAACAGTGAGGAAAGTAATGCTGGTACTATTGCTACAGGTGCATGCAATAAAAGAGTGTAACTATTTTCTGTCAAGGAAAGAATACTTAAAGGTTGACTTAATAGTGATAATCTAAACATACACCCTACACTCCAGAGTACAAGTTGAAGTAAACTAGAATGTCTTGAAGAATCTAATGCATTTATGAATTGACTGTTATAACAAAAGTAACATATAGGAAATGAAGTGAGGGACAGTTACCTTGAGTGGCCCTTGCTCAAGTGATTGTCTCCACTTATCTAACTCAAATCTAGTTTCTCAAATTGACACAATCATACTAATTCCAATTTATTCATTGCACAATTCTTACAATATTACATAAGATTCTGCTAGCAGATTTTATTCATGCATTCATCATCAAAAACATAAACATTGTCTGTGTAACCAACTTGGAAAAGATCTGGTAACTATATTTGCGATTGAACAATCTACTTAAAAACTTAAACTACCTCAACCACCGAGCCATACATATAGGCACGGGGGAGTTTATTAAAACAGGGTCTCTTAACTGAAATCATAAATCACCACTCTCTACATACATGAGTGTGATAAATGCCAAGTAACTAATAACTGAAAAAGAAAGAAAGAAGAGTCCAAATGAAATTGAGACTCTTGCTGCAATAGAACTGGAACATGGACTAGTTGAATCAGTCACGTTAGACTCCTAACTGCAACATAATTCTTTTCTTTCAATCATCTTTATTAATTGTCATCATGATGTGTAACCATCTTCATCAAGTGTCTTCATGTTGTAGTTGATGCACTTAGTTTATTTTGGAACCTCCCTTGCTCTATTGTCTGGGAACTCTTTGGCTGCGGGTTGTGCCTTACAATTGTTGCGGGCTATAGTCCATCTTCTTCAGCTGCAAGAGTTAGATCACAAAACATGCACACAATACTAACAACCATAGTCAAGCACAAATATCCTTTACAATCCATACATTCCCACACATATGGTGGGAATTAAGGTGTCTCAACCTTTACAAATTCCTAGCATTGTTTATTTAATTTTGTATCTATTTATTGCCTAATTTTGTATTTACTTGCACATTCAGTTTGGCCACTTAGTTGAGGTGTCATTGTGACATGTCATCCTACTTGGAATGTGACTTGGATGGTCAAGTCAAACTCACATGGATTTGGACATCCCATTTGAGGTGGCACTAATATGCCATGTGTCAGCATCTTGTGGTATGTGGAAGAGGATATTCCATATGACATAGTCTATGACACGTAAGAGCCAAGTATAGAGATTCCTATGACAAGCGGGGACAAGTGTTAGAGAGTATCTTTGCATGAGAGAAAGGCATCTTTGGGTGCCCAAGTTGGGCTATGACATGTTGTAAGAGGAATATGCTATATTTAGTCATGTATGATGGATTCTCTTACAACATTAAGTGTTGTCATGTTGCAGATTTTTATGATAGTTGTAAGATGCGTAAGGGCATCTGTCATTGCCTATTTTTAGCATGGAGCGCTCTATCCTTGGAAAATCAAATCTACCAAGTTATGACAAATGTAAGAGAGGTGAAAATGTGTTGGACAAGTATCCTTTGAGTGTGTAAATGGCCATGTGGCCAAGATGGATGCCTATCTCTAGAGGCTTCTCAATATTGCCTTGTATCTCTATATATTACATAGTTTTGGAGTTGTATTTGCATAGTTGATGTATAGGTACTATTGTGCTACTGGAATCACTCCAGAAATGACATTTGAAGACTCTTGGAAGAAATTGCATTGCAAGTGTATTGTAAACTATTATTGTTTTGATAATACATTGTGCAGGTTTTAGAGTGTGGTTTTTTTCACCTGAAAAGGTTTTCCCCATGATATATCTTGTGTCACATGTTCTCTCGTGTTTGTGTTTGTTGTTGTAATATCTCTGTTATATGTTTAACATTGCTACAATTGTAAGGATTAAAAAGAATTTGCATACATCTCCCCTTATTAGATCACTGTAGGAAGCGTTTCTGCGTACCTTGCTTCCTTTCAGTTGGTATCAGAGCTTGATCACCTTTGATCCTAGTTGTTGGGTAGGGGTTTTTTGTACTAATCTTCGATTGAGTGGGAGTCTATGCAGAGTATTCTACAATCTTGTTGCAGGAAAGAGATGGTAGGCACATCTGGAAGAATAGATTTGGAAAAGTTTAATGGAAGCAATTTCGAGTTATGGAAACTCAAAATGGAAGACATGCTTGTTGATAGAGACCCATGGGAATCAAGTTTTGGTATAAAACCAACGGCATTGGCACAGGCAGATTGGGATCTCAAAGTTTGAAAAGTTAAGGGTCTTGTGAGATTCTGTTTAGTTGATTCCATCCTATTGAATGTTCATGAAGAGAAGAGCGCGAAAGATCTATGGAAGAAACTTGGTGATGTTTATTAGGCCAAATCCATGGTAAACAAGTTATTTTTTAGGAAGAAGTTGTATTCTCTAAGGATGGAAGATGGAGGATCAGTTGCAGATCACCTGAATGCCTTCAACATGTTAGTTGCACAATTGACTTCCGTTGGTGTGAAGATGGAGGATCTTGCATGACCTTGCTTTGTTCTTTGCCAAACTCATGGGACCACCTTGTCATGGCTATTGGAAGTACTACAACCACCTTCAAGATGGATGAAGTGGTGTCTTCACTGTTATCTAAAGAAATGTGGAGAAAGTCTTCCGAATTGGAAAAGGAGGCTCTTGCGGTTCGTGGTAGGCCCAAAGAGCAAGGGAAAAAGAAAGACAAGAAAGCTAAAAAGGTAAAATCCAAATCCCGTGGGAGACCCAAATCTACTGGAAAATCCAAGGCAGTGTTTTGGAATTGTGGCAAAACTGGGCACTTTCGAAAGGAGTGCAAGGAGGAGAAGAAGAAAAAGAAGAACACCTTCGATTCAGATTCTGACAAATCTCAATATGATGGTGATGCTTTTATTGTTGCCCTGGCCACCCATGCATCAGAAGATGTGTGGCTGATTGACTCTGGTGCTTCTTTCCACATGACCTCACACCAAGGTTGGTTCACAAAATATGAAGAGTTTGATGGTGGTAAAGTGTACCTGGGTGATGACTCTCATCTGAAGATAGTTGGTTGTGGAAGAGTCTTGATCCAATTCCATGATGGATGAGTGAAGGGGATCAATGGGGTGATGCACATCCCTAGTTTAGCACGAAACTTGGTCTCTGTAAGTAAATTGAATGATGCAGGCATGCAGGTTATCTTCTCGAATGGAGGATGCAAGATGACAAGAGGATCTATGGTGCTTGCTAAGGGTACTCAGAGAGGTACTTTGTTTCAGCTAGATGCATGCATTACTCAGTGCAATAGTTCTTTTGATTCGAAGAAAAAAGCTTTAGTCACTTCATCCTCACCATTGGAACCAGCATCGAAGAAATGTGTTGCTTCAACTTCTGATGGTAGTGCATTTTGGGTACCTAAGGGTGCTCATGATTTGGAAATGAAACTCCCTATTGAGAAGACAATGTTGTGGCATGAGAGACTTGGTCACATTTATGAGAAGGGTCTTAGAGCCCTGAAAAAATAAAAACCTCACCGAGGGGTTAAATGATTGTAATCTTGAGTTTGACTTTTGCGAACATTATATATATGGAAAGCAAAACCGTGTTCAAGTTTACTCGAGTTTTCATAAGTCTTCTAGTGTGTTGGATCTAATTCATTCTAATGTGTTTGGTCCTGTGAATGTTCCTTCGATTTCTAAATCGTTATATTTTGTATCATGCATAGATGATTATAGTAGAAGGACATGGATTTATTTTCTAAGAAGCAAATATGAAGTCTTTAGTCGTTTCAAAGAGTTTAAAGCTTTTGTAGAGAATCAGACTGGTAAAAAAATTAAGTGCTTAAGAACTAATAATAGTGGTGAGTTTTGTTCCGCATAGTTTGATAAGTTCTATAAAGAACATGGGATTTAAATACATAAGACTCCTTATACCCTGCAGCAAAATGGAGTTGTAGAGAGGATGAACAGAATATTGATAGAGAGGGTTGGGAGTATCTTAGTGGTGCTAGCCTCAAACAAAAGTTTTGGGTTGAAGCTATAGCCATTGCTTTCTACTTGGTTAACAGGTCTCCTACTTCAGCGCTTGTTGATAAGACACCCATGGAGGTGTGGTTTGGTAAGAAGCCTTCATTGAGACATCTTCGTGTTTTTGGTTGTGAGGCATATTCACATGTGCCTAAGAAGAAGAGGTCAAAATTGGAAAACAAGGCAGTTAAGTGTATCTTCATTGGCTATGGTGTTGGTGTGAAAGGGTACAAGCTTTGGGATCCTGTGATCAAGATAGTGTTGTATAGCAAAAGTGTTATTTTTGGAGAAGTATCTCCTTCTCATGTTGTTTTACAGCCAGAAGAAAAAGAAAAGAAAGAAGATGTGGTTCAGTTTCCTAAGTTACCCCTGAGAAGACTGAACTGAAAGACCTTGCTAGACTTGATGATGAGGAGAGCTCTAGCAGCTCTGAAAGTTCAAAAGAAGAGGTAGAACTTCCACCTCAGCCTTTGAGGAGGTCCACACGAAACAGGAAGCAACCTGACATATTTGGTTATGCATTGCTAGATTCTAGTTGTGCTTATGCCTTGATTACTAACACTGATGAGCCTAGAACTGTGACAGAGGCTATGGACATGAAAGATGCAGGTTCCTGGAAGGAGGCCATGGTAGATGAGATGGCTTCTTTGGAAAAGAATAAAACTTGGGACTTGGTGCCTTTGCCTAATGGACAAAAACCTGTTGGATGCAAATGGGTGTTCAAGAAGAAATTTCGAGCAGATGGTAGTGTTAAGAAGTACAAGGCCAGATTGGTTGCGAAGGGGTATATACAAGTGGAGGGAATTGATTATGGTGAGATTTTCTCTCCCATTGCAAAGATGGCATCTATTCAGTTCTTGTTATCTCTTGCAGTAGCTTATGACTTAGAAGTGGAACAAATGGATGTGAAGACAACTTTCCTTCATGGTGACTTGGAGGAAGAAATCTATGTCACAGCCAAAGCACTACGTGGTGACAGGTAAAGAAAATTTGGTTTGCAAGTTAAAGAAGTCTTTGTATCATTTGAAACAATATCCTAGGATGTGGTACTTGAAGTTTGATGCATTTATGTTGTCTATTGGATTTCTGAGATCGAAATCATATCATTGTGTATATTACAAGTTTGACAATGACCGTATTCTCATTATTGCACTATATGTTGATGATATGTTTCTGATTGGGAATGGTAAGAATATGATTTTTGATTTGAACTCTCAGTTGTTAGCACAGTTTGAGATGAAAAACTTAGGGGCAGCCAAGTACATTCTGGGGATGGAGATCAGAAGAGACAGAGCAAACAGAAAACTTTGGTTAAGCTAGAGTAAGTATGTGAAGACTGTGTTGGATAGATTTAGCATAGCAGATTGCAGAACATTGTGTGTTCCTATTTCATTGGGGACAAAGTTATTTGTTAATGATTATCCAAAGTCTCCTTTTGAGATGGAGGATATGAGCAGAGTACCTTATGCTAGTGTAGTTCACAGCTTGATGTATGCTATGGTCTATACAAGACCAGACATTGCCCAAGCAGTGGGAGTCCTTAGTCAGTTTATGGCTAATCCTGGACGGGTACATTGGGATGCAGTGAAGAGGGTGTTTAGATATTTGAGGGGTACTTCTGAGTATTCCTTATGCTATCATGGTTATGCTACAGGACCTTAGCATTTTGTGAGTATTCATGGATTTGTGGATTCTGATTGGGAAGGTGACATTGACAACAAGAGATCCACCAGTGCTTATGTGTTTACCATGTTTGGTGGTGCTATTAGTTGGATGAGTAAGTGACAACCTGTGGTTGTTTTGTCCACGATAGAAGCAGAGTACATGGCACCAACTCATGCTTGTAAGGAAGCCATTTGGCTTAAGAGGTTGTGTTTAGATATTGGTTTTGATGCAAGATAGATTACTATCTCTTGTGATAGTCAGAGTGTGATTTGCTTAGCAAAGAATGCTAATTTCCATGCCAGAACAAAGCACATTGATGTTCAGTATCATTTTGTTCATGATATGGTAGAAGATGGGAAGGTAATATTGGAGAAGGTAGACACTTTGAAGAATATTGCAGATGTATTGACTAAACCTATGGGCACATATAAGTTCAGATGGTGTTCGGAGTCTATGGGCCTCTTGGCCCCTGGCAGTTAAATCTTGTCATTCTTTTGGCTCTTGCAAGGTGTTCGACAAGTGGGAGAATGTTAGGAATTAAGGTGTCTCAACCTTTGCAAATTCCTAACATTGTTTATTTAATTGTGTATTTATTTATTGCCTAATTTTGTATTTACTTGCACATTCAGTTTGGTCACTTAGTTGATGTGGCATTGTGACATGTCATCCTACTTGGAATGTGACTTGGATGGTCAAGTCAAACTCACATGGATTTGGGCATCTCATTTGAGGTGGCACTAATATGCCATGTGTCGGCATCTTGTGGTATGTGGAAGAGGATATTCCATATGACAGAATCTATGATGTGTAAGAGCCAAGTATAGAGATTCCTATGACAAGCGGGGACAAGTGTCAGAGAGCATCTTTGCTTTAGAGAAAGGCATCTTTGGGTGCCCAAGTTGGGCTATGACATGTAAGAGGAATATGCTATTTTTAGTCATGTATGATGAATTCTCTTACAACATTAAGTGTTGTCATGTTGTAGATTTTTATGACATCTGTAAGATGTGTAAGAGCATCTGTCATTGCCTATTTTTAGCATGGAACACTCTATCCTTGGGAAGTCAGATCTACCATGTTATGATAGATATAAGAGAGGTGAAAATGTGTTGGACAAGTGTCCTTTGAGTGTGTCAATGGCCATGTGGCCAAGATGGACACCTATCTCTAGAGGCTTCTCAATATTGCCTTGTATCTCTATATATTGCATAGTTTTGGAGTTGTATTTGCATAGTTGATGTACAAGTACTGTTATGCTACCGAAATCACTCCAGAAATGACATTTGAAGACTCTTGGAAGAACTTGCATTGCAAGTGTATTGTAAACTATTATTGCTTTGATAATACATTGTGCAAGTTTTAGAGTGTGGGGTTTTTTACCTGAAAAGGTTTTCCCCACAATATATCTTGTGTCACATGTTCTCTTGTGTTTGTGTTTGTTGTTGTAATATCTCTGTTAAATGTTTAACATTGCTGCAATTGTAAGGATTAAAAAGAATTTGCATACATCTCCCCTTATTAGATCGGTGTAGGAAGCATTTATGTGTTCCAAGTTGCTTCCTTTCAACATAATCATGCAATATCCATCATATTATAACCATATTTCCATATACTTAATAATCAGGTTCAAGTTTGCATAATGAACATAAGAGATAGCATAATGTAGAAATGTGTGTAAGATAATTTTTGAGAATGTCTTTGAACTTGCATAAAACCATAAGAAAACTAGCTAATAACTAGACCCATCAACCAGGATCTAGGATTAACAATAGGTTGGGCCTTAGTCTTTTGGGAGGGCCTAGTGGGGCTGTGGAGATCTTTAACAACGGGGCTATTCACCTTGCTTTTACCAGGGCTACCATACTTAATGCTCAATGGGATGTTATCATCCGAGTCATTATCATTGCTTTCATCAACAAGACAAGCTATTATAGGCTTAGCAGGGCAAAGGGCCAAATAGAAATGGAACAAGTGAAGGATCAAGCTTTGATGGAGCAGGACAATGACAACAACAGGGTTACCTTCATGGGTCTTCTTAGTAGCCTTAATAGAAGACTCTAAAGATGAAAGAAGATAAAAAGGAAAATTCACCAGAACCTTATACCTAAAATGATTTAATAATGCAAAATGATAATGATAGTAGCACTGGAACCTGCCCTCCAAGGTGATATACTTCATGATGAGGTAGCAGATTCTATCCCAGGAGTTGATGAGGCTTTCCCTTTTGAAGTCACCCTGCATATGGATAGGGGACTCCCCCTCTTTGAAGAATTTGAACTTTGCGCTTACACTCTACAGATCTTTATCGAATACTTCTACTCTTGATTTTCTCCAAATCGGTTCACTTCAATGATTGGTTCCTATAGTGACTCTGATGAATCTACACCTTATACAATTAAATCAACAAAATCACCGATCTTATGCCCCGTGATCTATCTTTCTTTATCTCTACATGATTTACTCTGGATCTTAGCCGATCTGATACCATAATGGATTTTGTAGAGCAATCAAATAAATCACTTTGCATTATGAGATATATTTATACATGAAAGAAATGTGTAACCATGTATTCACGGGTTCAACAATTAGCTTTAATAAGCTAACAAACCAAAACCAAATAATAACAAACATAAACAAACTAACCATACAGAGATAATGATAGAATACACCAACACTTCATACCTTCCAGGTCTTGCACTTTGGTTTGTTTCCTCAACCTTTTTCCATCACAGCACAATCCCATGGCTTTGGCAATGGTTTCTTCATACACTTTGAACTAAACACTACCAACCCAGACTTTACGATCATCATCCCATGACATCGCAAACTAGACTGAGAGATTTTCATCAAAGTCATTTAAAAATTCTAAGAACGGTGTGATTCCTCCCTCATAACATATACTCCACAACATGGAGTTTGCTTTAAACTCAACGCAGGAAGAAGGTTCAATTTGAACCTTATCTCCACCCATGGCCATGTTCTTCACAATCTGAAAGGGAAAATCACACCGCATAAACTTTGACACCTAGAGATAATGCATCTCCTCTTCGAATTGTCTAGAAATGATGAACTGTCTGTCACCATTAAAATTGCTCTTGAAGCCGCTCAAACCCCCAAGCTCGTCCTTCGAATCCCCTTCACATTTTGAGTAATAATTACAATCATTATGAAACTTGTGCGGGCTTTGAATGGAGAGAAGTGCCACCAAGATTTGAAATGACCCCGTGTGTCAGCTAAGCGAATGCCACAAGGTCTTGCTAATATGTCCTTTGCTTATGTGGAAGTCTCTGATCCTTATGGGATGTGCATACGTCATCTTAGCCATGATGACAATAGCCTCCTTATATCTCCTTCTATGACTAAGCTCAAACATGAGGGAAAGGATAAGAATATATATGGAAATATATTCAAAGCAAAAATACTTCGGGAGAACCATTAATTAGTATAAGGTTGGGCTTCCATTTCGAGGTGATTTCTAACATTGGGAGGTAGGTTTTTAAGACTCCTCCAACACCTTATAAGGAAGAGGTTACTCCATAAATTAGCCATGGCATCCACCACTTGATTGCCCTCTCTGTAGATATGTTTAATCTCAAAGCCCTCAAAGTGAAGAAATTTCTTAATATCCTAAATGATGTCATCAATCTGCCAACCCACTTTGGCTTTCTCCTTGACGACATCAACAATAAGTTTGGAGTCCCCTTCAATGAGTAGGTTTTTAACACCAACAGCAAGGGCCACCTTAAAGCCCCAGAGAAGGGCCATGGCTTTAGCAACATTGTTGGAATTTTCTCCAAGACCACTAGCATAGGCCGCAACAAGCTCTCCCTTAGCTAACCTTAGGACTCCTCCTCCATTGGCTAAACCTGGGTTCCCTTTTGTAGCTCCATCAAAATTGAGCTTTGTCCATCCACAGCATGGGGAGACCACTTAGTATTACAACGAGCTTTCCTTTTAGAGTCATCCATTCTACAAATGTGAGCTGAGACACTCCACTGACTTATGATACTAACTTCATGTTTGTTGGGGGGATTGTCAGCAGCTTTCAGAGTGTTGTTAGAGATATATTCCTATAGAAGTTTAGCAAACATGCAAAAAACCTCCTTGGGGGATTTTGTCTTTTCCCTAAACAACCTGTTATTCCATTCCTTCCAAAGGCCCCAGGCCAGGATGGGGGGAACCTTGGTCCACATCTCTTTGCAAATAGGATGGGTAAAGGGAGGCTTCCAACACCTTAAGACAATAGAGAGATCAGAGTTCATGCTCCAAGAGACTCCCAGATTCTGTAGAGTAAGGCTCTATACTTCCCAGGAGAATTCACAATGTAGCAACAGGTGGGGAATTGTTTCTTCATCCTTCATGCAAAGAGCATAGCAGTTAAGGATTTGGAATCCTCTTAAACAAAGGTTGTTTATAGTTAAGATCTTGTTTTATATAGCAATCCACTAGAAGTGATTGATTTTGGGGACAAGGTTGTGGTTGCAAACCCTTCTCCAGAGGTTAGAGTCCTCATTATGCTCTATAAACAGGTTGTAAGTAGACCTGACTATAAAGACTCCTATCCTGTCCTTAGCCCATAGAAATTTGTCTCTTTGGGGAAATAAGGGAATCCTACAAGCATGAAGGAAGAGTTGCGCCTCCTCAACCATCGGTATAAGGTCGTTCTGACCTTGATAGTAGTTTGACAGCTATTTCTAGCCACCAAAACCAAGAAGGTAATCAACAACCATTTTTCCAAAGAAAGTAGTAGCCTTGTCATCCAGTCTTTGGATATTTTGAGTCTTACAAAGAGGGGGGCCTTTAAGCCAACTATCTTCCCAAAACTTGATAGTTCTACCATCCCCCATCTTCCATTTAATGTCTTGCAACAGTAAGGTTCTACTTTTTAATACATTGTTCCAAATCACTGAACCCCTAGGGATACCAATGGTGTGTAGGAAGTTGTCAGAATTAAGATTAGACAAGTACTTGGCCCTCATGATATTGCTCCAATCCTCACCTCCATTCAGGAAATTCTACCCAATCTTATCTAGGAGAGCTTTATTTATCAGATTTATTTTTCTAATTCCAAGGCCTCCTTGTAATTTGGGTCTACAAACTTTATCCCAACTAACCAGGGCCATCCTTTTTTTCTCTTCCATCTCTGTCCATAGGAAATTTCTTTGAATTCTCTCAAACTCTTTAGCAATATATTTAGGGATTTTGAAGAGGGACAGGAAGTAAACATGAATTCCTTGAAGGGAAGCCTTCAATAGTTGATATTTTCCAGCTTGACTCAACAAATTACCTTTAATTTCCACCCAGCCAAATTCTTTTGGATCCTTTCTAGGATGGAATTCCAATATGTGGAAGGGACATCCTTAATAGCCAAAGGAAGGCCAAGGTAAGTACCTGGGAGCTCTCCATTAGTACAGCCAAGGATCCCCATGATTTTCTGTTAGAGATCCAGAGGAGTGTTGAAGAAGTAGATCAAGCTTTTATCATAGTTGATACACTAGCCAGATGAATCTACATAATACTTTAGCACTCTCTTCCATTTATTGGTTTCAACCATAGAGGCATCCCCAAAAAGGATAGTGTCATCAACAAACTGTTGAAAGGTAGCAGGGTCTGCTGTTGAAGCAGGTTTAATACCTTTGATCTCCTGAACTCTCAGCAACTTCAGAAAACTCCTACTAAGCACCTCCACCATAAGGATAAAAAAGTAAGGGGATAACGCCTTGTCTTAGGCCCCTACCTGCCTTAAAAAAACCCCTAGGGACCCCATTAACAAGGACATAGGACTTAACAGAAGTAACACAAATTCAGATGAGCTACATAGTTATATCTTGAAACCCCAACTTCTCCAAAACTCTAAAAAGGAAGTCCCAAGCCACCCTGTCATAAGCTTTGGATATGTCAAGCTTAAAGACCATCATAGGCAACTTACTTCTTTCCATTGAATGAATGAATTCATGAGTGGATATAGCAGCATCCAGAATTTTCCTACCTAGGATGAACCCCTTCTGACTATTACTGATCAAATGGTCCAGGATAGGCTGCAACTTACAAACCAGGATCTTAGAAAATATATTATAGACCATGTTATAGAGGCTGATGGGCCTAAAATCCCCCATACTCATTGGATTCATTTTCTTGGGGACAAGCGCTATGAAGGTATGATTGAGTTGTTTTAGCAGCTTTCCAATTCTAAAGAAATCCATGGCTACTTCATTAACATCGTTCCCACAATGTCCCAGTATTCCTAAAAAAAGGCAGGAGGAAAACCATCTGGGCCTGGGGCCTTGAAGGAACCCATAGAGAAGATACAATCACAAAATTCTTCCTCAGTCACTGGATTAGTAAGAAGAGTGTTATCTTCAGCATTAAACTGGGTAGGGATGATATCAATTAGCTCTTGCTTAACCAATCTGTCCTGGGCAACAAGAAAATTCTGAAAATAGGTAGCAACCACCTATCCCACTTGAACATCTGACTCAACCATTGCTCCATTTTCATCCATAAGTCTAACAATGTTGTTCCTTTTCCTATGTCTCATAGTATATTGATGGAAGAAGGAAGTATTTGTCTCCCTTCCAAAGCCACTGCACGCTTGATTTCTCTTTCCAATAGATTTCCTATTTTTTAAGAATTTCCTTCCATTCTTTCCTCATAGATTCCTCAAGTAGCATAGTATCATCAAATAAGTCTCCATTGGCCATCTGCAACTGAATGTCAACAAGGTCGGCAAAGATCCTTTTCTTGTTTTCAAAGATATCGCCAAAAGCGAACTTGTTCCACCCTTTAACTTTGTTTTTCACCATGTTTAGTTTATGAGCTAGTCTAAACATGGGAGTTCCTTGGACAAAAGTATTCCACCAAGTAGCCAGCTGGTTTCTAAAGTCTAGATGTTGCATCCACATTATCTCAAATTTGAAGGGAAAGGGGCCCTTAACCTCCCTATCCTTCCAAGATAAGAGAAGAGGGTTATGATCTGAGGTCGTCCTGGGGAGGGCTTCAAGCTTGTAGGCACTGATGTAGTCCCAATTAGATGTAACCAAGACTCTATCCAATATAACTTGGATTAGGTTCCCACATTTCCTTTGATTAGACCAGGTAAAGCGTTGCCCTTTGAGATTAAGATCCATAAGACCCTCCTTATTGAGGAATTCAGCCAGGTCATCCATATTATCAGTATAGTCTAAGATACCACCAATCTTTTCTGAAGGATAGAGGGGGGAGTTAAAGTCACTAGCAAGCATCCAACAATCACTCCTATTTCTTTCAATTAGAGTGGAAAGGAGATCCCACAACTCCTTTCTAGTATTTATCTGGTTGGGGGCATAAATATTGACTAGATTCCAAGACTTGTTATGAGAATCCAGTCTAACACTCAGGCTGTTCTTGCATCTAGCTATGAGACTCCCTTTCACAACTTTACTATTCCACATTGTGACAATACCCCTTGAAGCACCCGAGGCATCACTAATGAAGTATTTGGCATTAGGCCAAATATTTTTAGCAATCATCTGGAAATCTTCAGCCTTCATCTTGACTTCCTGTAGTAAAAGGATATCAACTTTATTATCATAAATGCAATTCTTAACAAGGAACTGCTTATGGGGGCTATTAAGCCCCCTAATGTTCCATGATAGAATCCTCATTTATTTTGGACTTTCCTGGAGCCAATATCCAGAGTCCTATGTTTGCCCATAGCAATATCCTTACTGACAGCTTTCTGTCTAGTTTCTCTCTGAGTGGGTCTCCCAGCTTTGGGATCCACACCTACATTAGTTATCTTCCGTCCTTGACCTCTACTCTTCTTTTTGGCAGTGGTCCATCCCTCTAAGTCTATGTCTTTATTTCTCTTCCGAGTTCCTACCCCAGGGGTTAAGCTGAGTGATTTGTTTCTTGGTGATGAGAAGCCCTACAATTTGTTGCCAAATCCTTCTCCTTTGTATGGGCTGCCAATCCTTTTGAAGATAGATTCACTGCCACTATCCACATTAGACATCTCAGAGCTTCTAGTTATAACTTCAACATTAGAATTAGCCTCTTCATGAATCTCCCCATCCTCAAGATCTCCTCCCAGAGAGGAGGCTTTCTCAGTAGAATGGGAATATGGTTGTTCCTTCTAGCCAAGCTCCATTGTAGAAGTCACAAGAGTCTCACTCATAAGGGTGGAAATCTCTTGTTCTTTTGAAGCTTCTTGGGACAAGTTTTTGTCTTCTTCTTCCTCGTTATCATTTTCTCGGGTGTGCTTTTGATATTCAGAGTATCCTCTTTAAAAGGATAATCTTCCTCATCTTCATTGATTTGGCTACCCATAGCAGTGGAATTTTTCTTAGCTTTACATTGGGTTATCAAGTGGCCCTTTTTGTTACATTTTTTAAAAAGATAGTTGAGCTCTCATATTGAATAGGTTGAGTCCATTGGCCAAATTTAGACTCCAGCATAATGGAGTTAGGGAGGGTTTTGTTAATATCTACACTTACACAAAAGTGAGCAAACACTAACCTGGATTTATTCTTGGTAGTGTTGTCCAAAGCAACGAAGTGGCCGAAGGTGTTGGCTATCCAAATGAAGACTTCCTCATCCCAATATTCTAATGGGAGGCCAGGAAGACTAACCTAGACTGGGGCAGTTCTATTTAGATCTACAACAGCATCAAACCCCTGCTTCCATTTGTAGAGAGAGGCTATGCTTTCCATACATCCATGGTCCCCCGACAAGGACAACAATAAGATCTTCTCTGGCCATGAACTTGAAAAGGAACATTCCCCTGTCCATAGCACTAACTGAAACCCTACCTTTCACCTTCCATTTAGCCGAGACCCATCTCCTCACTAGATCTATATTAGGTCTGAATGAGAAGAATTTACCTACAAGAGCTTCTTACATTGAGGAAACTATTCTCTCCATGGTGATATCAGGGAGTTTAAGTGTTGAGCCTTCCTCCATCTCCGGTAGCTGAGGGACAGTCCCCAAATTCTCACGATCTTTGTCCCCCAATAGGGCATTCTTCCAAGCCTTGGAAACTGACTCAACCCCCTAAGTCACGGGTTTAGAAAGGTTGGTTGAGGCTTTCCCCTGACTAACCCGTACTGTGGGGGAGTGGGGAGAAGAGGCAGGGGACCCCCGGGTCCCCTACAACCATATTCAAGTTCAAAAATTACGCGAGTGGGAAAAAATTGTTGCAGAGCATGTAGAGCGTAACGTATCAAAGCTATGACTGTTGAAATGAAAATAACAAATATATAATGTTACACCACATTACAAGGCCAAATAATTGTGTACAATTTATCACCAAATACATGGACATTCTATAAATAAATGCATCACACTCAAATATAAAATTTAAGATCTTATAGACACAGGGAGGATGCAAGTTGAGGATATTCATGATCATGCATGTATATTCCACATAACATGGCTAGTCATATGGTATTGAATTCTGAGGATTCTTTCAATGTTAATGATTATAAGTATATTGGTTTTGATGATCATACCATACCATATGTTGAGGTTATACATGAGGATTTCAAACAACATAAACATAAAGAAACCAAGTACTTGGATAAGATATACATGAAATAACATCTAAGTCAATTCTTTAGAAACATGTATCACAAGTTTGACATGTTTGCATCACACTTTTATTCATAAATAAATACTTTATATGCAATATGACATGGATAGTCCTATGGTGGGCGTGGATTTTAGTATTACATATTTTGAGCACCTTGAGATAAACACACTCGATGGTGATGACTACATTGTTTAAATTTCTTCACCTATCTATTTTATTGCATATTATATAGTAAGTTTTTATGCTATGCTTTTCACTTGATCTTCTCATGTGTTGGGACACAATTTTTGTTTATTTTTGTAGGTTGCATGCATTCATGATTGCTCAAATTGGGAGCAAAAAAGTGGGGCATCTTCCATCTTACATCTTCAAATCGATAATTATTACACACAAATAAGTATGTTAGGTATGCATTTTTTCTTTTATCCTAGATTTTTCATGCCTAATTATCATGTTTATGCCTCATATGTGGTTTATCATGCCTACACTTACTTTCTAAACAATGATTATCATGTTTAGTTAATTCTATCCAATCTTTCTCTCTCCTTGAATTTTGTGCATCACTTTGTAGAGAACATAAAGTTAAAGGGACATATCATTACTAATTACACTTTCAAATATATATGTAGTTCACAAGTTGGCTCTGAATTACTACTCTAGTTAATTTGTTTCCACTTATGTTTGTCTTTTCTTTTTTACTTTGGTATTCTTACACTTGTGTTTGTCTTTTCTTTTTACTTTGGTATTCTTGCTTATGTAGATTCACATGCACACAAAGGGGGCAAAATATAACCCTTGCACTTTTCCCCTTCATCTTATGCTACTTTACATGGGTGTCTTAAGTACATTGCTCTAGCATATGATTTTGATTGATTTGGAACTCCCATTAACCCTAGACTCATATTGACACTTAGAAAGACCATTTTATCCTTGCTCAGAGTAATTCTAGCTCTTTGACTATTAATTCCTTTGCCATGTTCATGACCACATGTGCTACCTTGACCCAATTCAAGGCTGCATGTGTGGGATTGATTAGATTTTAAAATTTTAAATTTAATCTTGAGCCCAAGATGACTCAATCCCAGCTAGTCATTATTTACCAACTCACATGCCAAAACCATCAAATTATGCACCTAGGAAAAGTATAAGATGACATCACCCCTAGGTCATTTGAGATCATCTAGTAAATCCATTATTAGGACAACTCCACATCTAAGTATCACAAAGGATCAATCAATAATCACTATTCAACTCTTACATCAATCACATCAGTCGCATCAACCCTTGTGTCAACAAATATCAAAACCCTAGTTTTTGCACTAGGTAACTCTGACATCCATTGCATCACATTCTAATACATCAAGTCTTGACTTTGAAGCACTTAGCATCATCACAACTACATTAATGTTAGTTACATTTGCTACTTGTCTTCTGACATTATCAAATCATTGAATCCATCTATGGGGCTTGACTAAGGTAGGAGGAGGGAATAAGTCAATTTCTTGTTCTTATCTCAGAAACTTCGAATGATGTTCTTCGACACCACCAAGTTTCCCATTATAGGTACAAACATTATGGGAATTTTTATTTTAGGTACTAAAGGTTTGAAGGCTACAGGTTCAAAACCACACTATTCAGGTTAAAAATGTAGATGTAGGGATTGAGGTCATAGGTGTTTGATTAACCTAGGTTTACACATAATCACATTTTTTTCAAAGCATAGTTACCTTAATTTCTTTGTTTTAGATCTAGTTTCAAAAATTAGGTAAAAGTCATAATTTGTCATAGTCAATTCATTCTTTTTCTCTCTAACATCATGTGGACATTTATTTTTGTTATTTTGATTTTGGATCTAATATAGTATTCATTCATAGACCCAACTCACATATCTAGGTTCATTCATTTATTATTGCTAATTTTTGCCTAGATATTTATGTAGGGTGGTTTTATTTCCTACAAATATTAAAAAGAGGATTTTAAGAAAAAATATTTATGGGTTTCTTGATCACAATTTAGATAACATTTGATAACTCATTAAATAAATTTTATGGAAGAATAACACTTTATATAAAATAATAGAGTAATACAAAATATTGATTAAAATTGCATTAAACAAAAATATTAAATGCACAATTAACATCACAAAATTTATTTAATTATAATATTTAAATACCTCTCATTCTTCTTAACTTATAAATGTCTATGGGTAATTTTTAACTAGTTATTATTATTGGCATTTTCCAATCAATTAAATTTTTTTATTTTTTAGTTATTTTTTTCTTATTGTTGACAAAGTAAAATATATAATTTTTTTAATGGGAAACAATCAAAATATCATTTATCTCAAAGACTACATATAGAAAAGTGAGTTCTTATTACAACCTAGATGACAAGTGTTTCAAATGTCTCAAACATTTATTAGTACCTTATTCGAGTGGTACTATTGCAATGAGTTCGCACTTATCTAGTTATTAATCTATTGATTGCAAACCAATCAAAAGACATGATTATTTTTCTTGTCGAGCAAATTTGATTTAAATTTGTACTTTTCCTATGTCAACATGATAAATTTTTAACAAAAAATTATTGAAAAATGATTTATCTGTATTGTCATTGGCTGAAAAAAAAATGGCATCTTCTCTGCGGATTGTCGGAGAGAGTGCAACAAAAAGCTATAAATGCGAAGAGAATTTTAGTTTGAGGGGAGGATGTAGCAAGTAAACAAATTATGAACACAAATTTTGTCTCCCAAGTTAAACAAATTATGAACACAAATTTTGTATCCCATTAGTTTTTATAAATTTAATTTTTTTATTTATTAGCTAAAGCGAGCTCTTTGGCCCAACGTGGGTTTGAACTGTAGTGGCCGCCATTACAACCGAGCGACTTAACCACCGAACCACGCCCTTATCAACACTATTTTATCAAAATTTAACTATACACAATTTTAATAATTTTTTTAAACAAATTTAACAAAAAAAGATAAACACAAAAAACCAAAATAACTAAATCAACTACCCTTTTAACTATCTTGAAAACCTTCTATTCTATTTTCTAATGGAGAATCCATAAATAGTGGAAGTTGTGAATGCTCTAAGTATAAGGGAACAAAACATAACATTATTTAATCTTTAGTCAAAAGTTGACCTAAGTTTAGTACAACAATGCTAGGTCTTAAAATGAACTATCCTCCATGAAAACCTTTTATTTAGCCATCTTTGATACCTTTGACTAGTTCATAATTATTAAATAAGTAGAAGAAGAAGAAAAAAAATCCTTGCCCATGAAGTCCCTTCAAAAGCAAGCGATGAAATCCATGCAAGTGGGTGGAGTATTATTGTTGGAGAATGAACATCAATCCAAATAATTAATAATAAATATAGTTATTAAGACCAACCTCGATATACAAGCTCAACGACTTTTGATGATTTGACCATACTTCTTTTGTAGCTTTGTCGGTTTCAATATAGATTGTTCCCCCATTTTAAATTATAACAATATTTCTTATGAAAAAAGATTCCACATGCCTCGCTTATGGTGGTATATTAGGTCCATCTCTTTGGCAGGGGACTCTTGTAATCATCTCTGTGACAAGTAATTAAAAAAAAAAATTGGAAATAGTAGTTGTGTAATTTTTTGATTGGTTCGTACAAATTTTTGTTTCAGGGGAATTTGTGATTTTTTCATTTATTAAATTATAAGAAAATGTAGTTATGATGAACATAAAAAATTATACCAAACTGCAGAGTATCAATAATAACAATTTTACTTGTCTATCCAACATGCCACTTATCTCTCGTAAGAGATTGAATATAGAAAAATATTCGAATTTAATAATGTTTGGTGTTTGTGTTTCTAATATTATGAAAAAGAATTAAAACTATCACGTCTTGCCTCTATAATCCAAATACATAGCGCTTTGTGTTATGTGGTTTAGAATTCTGCCTCTGGCTACTATTGCTACATATAAATCAACTCCTTTGTCCTCGTATTTCAATTCTTTCTAATAATTGCCCTTGCCTGCTCACTTTATTCCAATGGTAAGGGAGAAGAAAAATCATGAACGTGATGCCATGGTAGGGAATCGAACCGTGGTTGGTTCAACTTTTACTCTATTATAAATGTGGAGATATTTTGTATGTGTTTCCTCTTTCTTTGTTTTTCTACTCTTTGATTAGAATTTAGTTATTAATATTATTAGTTCAACTAGCTTACCCGTTTATGTCGTATGTTTATTAACATAAGTAGGACAATAAGAATGGAATAGAATAATAGAATGGTGGCCGACATCATGGTCTTTGTTGGAAGTGTTGTCATTGATGTCAAAGGTACATACACATATTGTCATTGATGTCAAAAGGAAGTTCAGAGATGAAGATGACAAATAAAAGAATCTAAGGTATGATGATTTATCCCTAAAGTATCGGCAAAAGTTGGTTCGCATGTTTTCTGGTGATCACTGGAGATCGGGGATCAGGCCTTACCCCTTCTCCAAGTTGAGGAAATAAGAAGGGCCAGAGTGGAAGACTTGATCGCGAAGCTCCGAAAACATGTGAGTATTAGTCACTGCTTTTGGGAGTTGGAGGGAGGAGATGTTCCTTGTTGAATTCAAATGAGAAGATGTTACTTAGAAAGCCCAATGCGCAAAATCCGATATATATCAAGAGTCGGAGGGCGAAGATGTTCCTTGTCGAATTCAAATAAGAAGATGTTACTAAGGAATCCCAGCGTGCGAACTTCGATATATGCTAATTGATCGGGAGTCGGAGGGCGGGGCTGCCCTTTTGTTCAATTCAAAATGGGAAGTGGTAGACAGGAAGCCCGACACCTAGTAAGGAAGGTGGTAGACAGGAAGCCCAATGCCCGATAAGGAAGGCGGTAGACAGGAAGCCTGGCGCCTAATAAGGAAGGTGGTAGAGAGGAAGCCTGTCGGCCAATAAGGAAGGCTATAGACAAGAAGCTCGTCGCCCAATAAGGAAGGCGATAGACAGGAAGCTCATCGCTCAATAAGGAAGGCGATAGACAGGAAGCCCGGCACTTGATAGCTCTTCTAAGGAAGAATGAAACGGGACCGGAGGAGACCTTCTAGGGTTTTCAAAGAAAAAGGCAGTAGATCGGAAGCTCGATCTCTAACGCTCCGCAAGTTCAATTAATGCAAAAGGAAAATATACAAAGTGCAGAATTTCAGGATTCAAAACTCTAAGGCCAACTTTGGAGGATGTTTTAAGTTAATTCATCAGCTGACATTGAAATGCACACGTTGGAATTCAAAAGTTTAATTGTTGGTGCCATTTTAGTAACTTCTGGGAATTTTTCAATTTGAGTCCAGACCTACTATAAAAATTTAAGATTGGGATGACTTCGAATTGTGTTATTTGGGCACGAGATTACAGGATGGGACGCCCCTTTTTGCAATGTACTTGTTGGAATTCAAATTATAGTTGCCGACCTTGAAGAATGTTTTAATCTGATCTTGGAGAATGTTTTGTTGTGTTGCCGACATGAAGATTACTTTTCCATAAATCGATATAAAAGAAAGTTCATTATTGTGCATTTGGTAGTGCATGTATGTGAGCATAAAGCAAGAAATATGAATGTGTCTGTGAATGAGAAGCGAAATACATGCAAACGTCAAGCAATCAGGCGTGAATAGATGTGTGAAGTGTGTGATAGCAGACAGAGGATGAGGTAAACCATATCATTTATATTGCAGAGGTTGGAGCCTCATTCTGTAAGTGTTGTAGCACTTTAGGGAGTTGCTGCTTCCTTTGGGTTGGTGCCCATAAAGCTGTGTATCAGGGAGTTGTTGCTTCCTTTGGGTTGGTGCCTATAAAGTTGTGTTATTGCAGAGGTTGGAGCCTTATTCTATAAGTGTTGTAGCACTTCAGGGAGTTGATGCTTCCTTTGGGTTGGTGCCTATAAAGCTGCGTATCAGGAAGTCATTGCTTCATTGCTGGGTTGATGCTCAGTTTGATTTGGAGATTGAAATCTCTGGTAGGTTAGAGCCTACAAACTTGTAAAAGGATTGCAGTCCTTCTTAGGTTGAAATTCCTATGGGTTGGAGCCTAGAAAATATTGTAATTTATTGTTTCATTTTTGTGAGGCTGAATTTGGGCAATAGACCCAAACAACTCTTCTCACCATGGTTTTTCCCTTCTTGGGTTTCCACATAAATTCTAGTGTTATGGTCTCTTGTGTGGATGTGTGAAGTTGTTTATGTATGCATAGTTCATGTCATAATCTGATTGATGCAGTAGGATTGAATTAAAAGTGGTATATACTGATTCACCCCCCCCTCTCAGCATATCGGTGTGTTCTAACAGTCTTAAAACATGGTGTGGTGTTGTGACATGAAGTCTAAATTGTAATTTTTTCTTGCACTGGATGAACATTTGCACGACATCCTTTTTTAGGTTGTGGTTTCAACATTAACAAAACCTTCTATACTATGCTACAAATGTTCCCTGACTTTGCCTTCACCTTCACCCTCACCTTCACCACCCAAATAATTCTTAATTCACATTTTATTTGTATCAAGCACTTTATCTAAATTCTCCTATGGCAGTGGATTCCAAAATTTAGACATTATACATCATATGTGCCTATCATTTAGTCGAGGATGTTTTGTTGCCTTCTTGGGGTGAATTTAATCTTTATTTACTTGTAGCACCCATTATTATTATACTCTTTTGATCTCTCTCACTTTAATACTACAATTTGTTCAGCAACTGAAAATGTAGGCATATGCATTCCTATTGTGAAGTGTTTGAACTTTACAACATTGCCAACATAAGATTTGTTCCTTCCAATCGATGACATAAAGCTTAAAGAGGTATGCAAGTCTCTCCCATTAATGTTGAACTCACGAGTGTTTTGTTTTAAATTTATGGATTGCTTTGGCCAATTGACTAATTTCTAGCAATTTTTTCAAAAAAAAATCCAACTTTCTAAATTTTTTTTTTTGGTTTTATTCAATAAAAGCCTAATTTTAAATTGTTAATAATAAAGTTTTCTTATTTTTTTGGTTGGCAAGCTGAATTTTTCCCATGACACAATGAATTTTAATTAAAAATTAAAGAATGTAATGTGGTGTACTTGTTTGTATTTTTTAAGATCTTTTTATGTGTTATTTTTATTTATTTTTGTGATCTTTCAGATTAGAGAGAAGAATGCAGAAGGGGTTTTCAGTTTTCCTGCAGATGTGTTGCCAGAGCATACAATATACAACATATAATGGAAACCCAGAAAATATATAGCAAATATGAAGAAAATAACAATGACCCAGATAGAAGAATGGCCAAATATCAATTACTATGACATACCCATGTGCAGAAATACAACTTTAGTTTTATGCTGTCGTCGGACCAACTAATGGGTATGGCTGAAACACCTTAAAACTCTAAGGACATACAAGGAGTGACAATATAATTATTTTCAGCAATGAGAATGCTCCTAGATGCCTCCAAAGAGAAATATAATAGCTGCAAATCAATGTAATGGAGTCTTTAGAAACCCCACGTCCACCAAGGGAGGTTGCACAACTGGCTGTGAGAGTGAGCTGCCACTAAGCTTTAGAAATCTCCTTAAAACTCCTTCAAAAAGGCCTGCACATTATCTCCTAGGCTGGGCGACCCTAGAAGAGTGAGAATTTTTCAAAGAACTAACTCCAAATAGTCCACAAGGAAGGTACAGCCTAGCTGCTAGGAGTACGGCCAGCAAGAAGAATAAACGTAGCAGTAAGAACTCCCTTCACTCATACCAAAATCTACCTCCAATCCCTCCAATATCAACATACAATATCAATGACAAAGGATATATCAATCAGCTCAAGAAACAACTTCGAAGAACTCCATTGCAAACACCCATGTGAATACTGAATGCATCCACCACTAATGGCACCTTTGGGTGATCTTCCACACCTGTAGAATGCCGTTACTCAGGGAGGTTTTCGTCTCCAAGAGCCTCAAGTTAGAATCCTCAAACCCTTCACAATAGCAAACCCTAGTAGAGCTCACAAAGAGAAATATCATAAACATCGCATAATGCAAATGAACTCTAATTCCTCCTTATATCTCCCTCAAGCTGGGCGTTGGGTTTTAGAGGGAACTTTTATTATTTTGAAACCTATTTTACCCCCCTTGGGATGGGCGCCCCTCCTAGTGACTTACTTTATGTTTTTCATTTCTCATAAAGTCACTAACTTAACACTTTATTAAAGTCCCGTAAAATATAACATTATAAACTTCAGACTTTAAAATAAATATGAAGATAGTGTCAGAAAGCCTTGATCTTTAGCTCACCGGAAAGGTCTCGATGAGACGCATCTAACCCCACTCTTGAAAATCCCAAACCGACATCGAACCTAAACTTACTAAAAATAGTAAGTAACGACCAAGAGCAAACAGAACCAACTCAGAGGGTGCCAACTGGATCCACTGGCCTCGAACCACAACTCCATCACCGACAAGCACCTCCATGGCCAAACTAACCATAGTTTCCTAACCAAACTGCTAGTCCACGGGAACCCAATGATGGACTAACCATGTACCCAGAAGGGGACATTACAAAGAAACAATAGAATCTTAAAGAGAGCAAGTGTTTGTTTTATTTGGAAATAGATGGTAAAAGTAAGGGTTGCATAGAATTGGACAAAGGGACAACTGTTCCTCTAATTATAAAGTGTTGCTTATATGGCAGTGTTGCCTTATATGGTAGCAAATGGCCTAACAATCTAAAAGCCCCATTTGTTATTGTGGGTGGCAAGGGTATCATTTTCTATTCCCTTCTTACTGATATTTCACCCCTCATAATTGGATCCATTCCATTTACAAAGGAATTATGGAGTTATGATATTGTCAAAGGAAAAAAAAAACTTTTAAAATATCAAAGTCAAGGCCAAGTATTCATGTTTGGACTCTTCTTCCACTAGTGGGTAGTATCAAAATCGTATCACATTATATAAGGAATAACACCCTATTGTTTTCTTTATTAGAAATGAATAAGGAAATATGTATACAAATAATGAAAGTGCATTTATAAAATGTAGCTACATACATTAATGCAAAACCAAGTTTTTATTTTCACACTACAAGCTAGTGTACATGTTGCCTACACCATGGAATCTAAGTGCATGTTGGGCATTATTTTCTTGTAACTTGTTTGGAGTTTATTCCATTGGCCATGAAAAGTTTGGGTTTTGTATTTAAATTGTCTTGAAGTAATGGGTTTCTTTTGGTACTAAATGTTTATGGTTTTTTTATATTGTCATGGCTACAATGCAAATGATATTTGCAAACTAGAGAATAATGAGGATCCCTAGATGACACCATGAGAAAAAGTGATTTCTTGGGATTTACTATCCTTTTTTCAGTGTATTCAATTTTGGTTGCAATAACATTACTTACTGGCGTCACTTAGTAAAAATGTTTGAAATATGTGGGTTGGCAAGCCTCTAAATATTTTCCTATTTGGAAATCACTGCCTTCTCTTAATCTTATTTGTGGTCTTACATCATTAACCTTGTTTGACCAAGTGTATAGTATAAAAGCTATAATTAAATGATTGGGTTATGCTCTCATATACTATTTCCTATGTCATAGGAATCTAAGATGACCTCTTTATGGAATTTGTTTTTATGGTCTAAAACCCATTTCTTGTAGTGTTGTTTTTCGAGTCCCATTATGGATGGGTATATTTTGTTGTAGTCTTGTAATTATTAGTTCATTGGAGGTATTAGTCACCGGGGAATTATTGGGATTTGTAATCAAAATCCACCTTTTATTCACTCTAGTGTTATTTGTTGTTTCTAGAGTGACCTCCCCATGGTGTATTCAACTCATTTGGTTATAATATGTCTAGTAACTTAGGAGAGGGGAAGACAAAGAAGGTCAACATCATGTGATTAAGATACTACTCTTTAATCTTTGATATCAATAGTGTCCTCATTCTAAATCATGTGCCTCCTCCCATTAAATGATGCACCTAAAAAGCCAAAAGAACACAAGGAAGAAAAGAGAATTAGGGTTACAGATCTAGGGTTTCCTAATGGCACCCCTCCTTAACACATCAACATCTACTTTTGTCTCCACCAAGATATTCAATAGATATAATGTAGAGGGCCTAATAACACTACACAGGACCTTATAGATTATACATTTAGAATATATGGCACAATCTCGATCAATAACTTAAAATTATGAAACAAAGATTGAGATAATAGAATACTAAGCAATTTGGAATATCTTCCAACATTTACATAGCCCTACCATGAGGGATTTGTTTCCTTTGTATTATTCACCACATTTAATTCCTAACAATGGGCCATAATTAATAAACCATTTGGAATCTGAAATTGAATAGCTAGAGCAATTTATGTGTAAGATTGTTTTAATTTTCTGAGGTGTAGATTTAACTTGGGTAATTATATGTTGTTTAATAAGGCTTTTGTCACTTGGACTGGTGCTTTTGTTGCATGGTAGTCTAAGAAAGCAAATATTTATTTCTATTGATACACCATTCCACTTGGACTTGGAAAAACAATTGGATACTAGAAACATTTTCTAACATGCAAAGAGGGCTCTATTTTAGAAGGTACAATATCTTTCTCATAGTTATAAAGACTCTTTGAAGGTAGAGTCTCTTAATCGTAGTTTGAATGACTCTTTGTAACACAGAGTGTTAAAAGTTTTGGATGAGTTTGATAATAATGAGAGAATCACTCTCATGTGGTAAGCATGTAAGTGGAAAGAAAAAAAGCTTTTAGGCTTTTGTATGCTCATGACAAAAATAACAAAGCATACATAGACTTACTCCAGAATCTAGCAATGGATTTACAATGTTGATGAACATATTATGTTCTTAACACTTATATTATAAAGTTTGTTGATCTTTGAAGTTGATGATTTTTTTGACCAAATTGATAATATTTTCTTTTTCTTTTTTTCTTTTTTTCTTTTTTTAGAGGTTGTGTCTAATTAAGTATAATGTTGTATTGTAGGTACTTATGTTGATATGATAAAGGTTGTCATTGTTGAACCTCTAAAAGTCATCAAGATTACTTTAGTTGATGCAACAAGGTTAAACTTGTTTTTGAAAATATTATATATTTTGGTTTTAACTTTTTACATAGTTATTTTCTATGATATTTCATCACACTTTTTGCAATTTGAAGTATGCTAAACATAGTGTTATTTTTGTCGTAGTGTATCTTCATTGTTGACAACAACAAAGGTAGTGGTTGCTAAACTTCCAAAGGATCAAAAGCCAAACCTAGACATGGGTAGCATGTAATTCATGGGTGTAATGAATTTCTAAGAAAGTGAGGGGATTGCAACAGAAGGTTCAAGCTAGGAAGTTTTTTGGTGAAGTGGTTACATTAGACGATAGCAAGAAGACCTATTTTTCCAAGGTTAACCAGAAATGGAATAAAGGGTCCTAGACAACAAAAATTTTATGACTTCTATCCACAACTTGAATTCAGAGAAGGCAATTGTTTTCAAAAGAGTTAACAATGATTCATATTTTATTTGATTAGGTGGATGGCAAATGATATAAACAAATGCCTATCTCTAGAAGCCACAGCTAAAATTACAAAATGGGGAAATTGGTTTATCCAATTTCCAACCTTCACATATATTATAGTAGGAGGTTTTACGGGGGCACTGTATAGATTGCCCAAATAAATAAGTGACAAATTGGTATTATTAGAACTCACAAGGCATTTGTGTAAATTTCATAAGGTTATATCGAGAAAACGTAGGCCTGACATATATTTTCTAGTTGATATCAATGCTTATTCTTGTTCTTCTCTTTTGAATGTAAAAAGTTATAAAGAAGACTTATTAAAATGTAATATGTACCTTCATGATGAAAGACCTTCATTTGATCCTTTTGGTAATATTGATAATGTTGTAGGGGATACATTCAAACACAAGTTCAACTTAGAGGATTTCTAGGTTGATTGTATCAATGAACATGAGATGAGAAAAATAAGATTTTCTTGGTTGACTACCTTCCAAATTAAAGATTTTGGAATTGCTTAGGTACCTAAAAGCATCATTAGATGATGGGAATATTTTTTTATGATGTTTACAATATTAGAGGCATCTTCAAACTACCTATTCCTATTGTAGATTGGTCAAGGGAAGAAGAAAATTCATTATAGGCCTTAAGTCAAGGAGTTATTCATTGGAGTTTAAGATGGCTTGATAATAAATAAAATAATTTTGATGTTGTTCAGAAAGGATCAAAAAAAGATAATAAGGCCTCTAAGCCCCCTACAAAATAGAAAAAGAAGGTAGTGGATCAAAGACAAATAGTTGTATAGGGAGTCCTCGATTTGAGATTTCTAGACCTTGAGGCAGAAAGGGAAGAAGAAGTGATGCAGAGTGGCACAAGGGAAGCAACACACAAAGGTTTACTCTATTGTCCTTTGCCCACTCACCCACTTCAACTAGCCTTTAACCAACCAACCAACCAAAGGCACATACAAGGCATATGAAGGATTTGATGTCCAGACTATTGTCCAACCCCTAAGGCTTCTCCAACACCTTAAGACAGATCAACAAACACTTTCTCTGCAGTTGGTTTGATCTCCAACTTCCCAAAACTCTTCAACCTATACCTTGACTAGTAAGGCTACTAGCCCTCCAAACTAGGTTTTCTCAACAAAACTTGACAAAATCCCATATGACCAGGCAAGAAAATGATGGTTTTAGATACACTCTGTGGAACCCTATCAAACTCCCAAGTTTCCTATTCCAACTCTACTCCAGCAATCCAGAACACTCATTAGGTCTCTAGGCCTAATAGATCAATTTAGGCTAGGTTACAAAGCAAGTGCTCAAAATTGGGTGCATGAACCTGGGGAAGGAACTTGGATCTCTTCTATGACCTACAAACAACTCACAAACCAACTTTCATTCACCCACCTATCATACTTTGTCATCTACATCAATAAATTGCACAATTCTAGCCAAATACATAGGAATACTTGACCTAGGGCATCAAATTAAAAATAGAAGACTGCATTTTCAAACAAAAAGCTTTTGAAATCTTGTAGTACATATCCCTAGTCTACATTTCACCAGTTTTTGTGAATTTTTAACGGTGGGAATGCATTCTAGGGCCGGATTTCTATGGCTGCCCTAGAAAACAGGGTTTCTGGACCTGTTTTGAAAGAAAAATCTATAACTTTTGATCCTGACCACTTCAGGACCTCAAACCAGTTGCATTAGAACCTTGACTCCAAGAGATTTCAGAAAAAGTACATTTGCACCCCTAAAAAATCCGTACAGGTCGTACACAGCAAGAAAAATAGCAAAAAATAGTCAATTTTCTTGATTTTTGTGCCCAAATTCCGTACAAAAACTTCCTCCTCTGTACTGGAGCAATATTTCCTCCATATCAACCTATCCAAGTTGGTTTACAACTTCTACAAACAGTTTTAATAACCAAAATGAAGTTGCAACCGGTCAATGTGTCATTGACACCATTGACAACTCTTGACACTATGGAGTTTTTGCATTTTCCAAAGGATGGCAATTTGTTTTTCTTGTCCAATGGAATCAAAACATCCTCCATACTGCCAAAACATGATAAAACACACAAACAATTAAAAAAAAACTCAAAAACCAACCCTTATACCTTCTACGCCTAAGTGGCATAACAAGGATCCAAGTGGACTAAGCATGATTGAGGTTTATATGGTCACCTCAATCATCTTGACCACACAAAAAGGACCATATACTCATGGCTAAAGCCTTATTACAATCAAAACCACAACTTTCAAAAAAAATGCAAACAAAGTGACTTTAGGAACCAAGGTGCTCCTAGGTGCCCTGCACCAAGAAGAGCCCCAACTTGTACGAAAGAAAATAAAGTATAACTTTAAAGTAGATGAAACATCTAAAAAAGTCACTACAAAGGAGATTCTCGAGGCTCCCATTCCCTTGGATCAAGTTTCTACTCCATTTCCTCCTCCTTCTCCCCCAAAAATTCAAGTTCCCATTCATCCTCCTCCTTATTATCCCCCACAAATTCAAGTTTCCATTCCTTCTCCTCCTTCGTCTCCTCCACATCCATCTATTTTTGCATCAACTCTTGATCCCATTCTTCCCACTTTTTCACATGACCCTCCTATAGGAAAAAAATGTCACACCTTAAGGATCTCTAGAGAAAGAAAAGAATCTTGAAAACCCTATTCTTGAAGGTCAATATTCTCATGTTTCCTCTGATAGAACTTCGTCTCAATAGTTGCCCCCACCTTCTTCGCCACCTCATGGACAAGTATCCATTCAAGATATTTAGAACACTCAAGGACATGAACAAACATCAAAAGAAGCTAATTAATCTACTATCAAATTTCTCAAGTGGTTGGACATTACTATCAAGAAGAGGAAAAGAGTCATTAAACCTCTAACTAATTAAATATGTCAACTATTTTGACAATATTCATTAATAAGCCATCGCAAATAAAGAAGCCTAGAACCATTTCTTCTATTTCTACAAATGCTCAAGGATGAAGGATGGCTAGAATTGCTACTTTGTTATTGACAAAGATGAAAGAGACTTACAAACATCATATTATCAAATTTCTAAGGTGAATCTAGGAGTACAAACAAGAAGATTGAAAATATGCAGTTTGTTGTTTCTATTGTCGTTTCAAGGATAGATAAGGATTAAACCAAACTAAGCAATAGCTAAAGGAGCAAATTGAATAATTAACTTGATATATGAAACATCTAGTTGGGCCTCTCTAATCCTCCCAAGTGCCAATTAACGTACTTGCCACAATCTCCCATTATGATTGTTCAACAGTTGATGAAATGAAGTGTATCTCTAGTGCTACAAAGAAATGGTTTAATGACTTGTTGGTCTACAGTTTTAGAATTATTGAAGATGCCATGAAACTACATGAAAGAGTTAGTGAAGATATTATTTTCATTAAGACATTGTTTATTCAATTTAATGAAGAACTACAAATCCACATAAGTAATCCTCCACAAATTAAAGAAATGCTCAAAGTCAAATTTAAAATTCTAGTGATGGAAGGCATTATTGATAGGGTTGATTAGGCTATGCTTATGGAATGGGTGGAAATAGTAAAGCTAAGAATTGATTTGTTGGAAGAAGGGATGAAAAAGTTGGAAAATGTTTGTAGCATGATTGTAGACATAACAAATTTGAATGTGCATGAACTGATTGATAAAACAACCAGGCATTTTTACAATAAAGGGTAAACAATCAATTCTATTGATGCTTTACAAAATTATTTGAATGAAGAGATTAATCAGGCTTAGATCAATTGCTCAGTTTTGATGTTGTATTTTTGGATAGGTTAATGAAGATGAAATCCGTTTTTAAAGAATTCAAAAAATAGATGAAGAAGTGTGTTCAAGTCAATTAGATGGCAAACATTTACACTACTTATCATTTCCATTCCAACTACATAGAAAAAATCAATGTATATGTCATTGACAAAATGTCAAAAAGAACAAATAAGTATACCGTGATCATAGAATATGTCAACCCAAAAGAAGACTCGAGAAAATAATCAGTAGCATGAGAACCTATGACAACCATCTATCTATCAATTTTAAGGCCAGAAATAATATTTAAATATATTCTCCTTTTTGTAAGGAAGCTAAGGTAATGGAACAGGTTCCTACACTAATCTTGAGAGGAGGATTGGATTATGCAAAACTTTTCAAATCTTTACAATAGCTACAAAAATTATACAAAAATAAACATAACTAGCAGTCATACCACAATAGTGTGAATTATATGGGGAAAACTATTTCGGGAGAAAAACCCCACACTCCAAAAGCAACCCAATATATTATTCAGAAATCTTACCAAGATTACAATATACTTGTAGAGGAAGCATTCATAGGAGTATCACCAACTAGAGATCTGGAGGTATCTTAACAATATCAATAAGACTCTCACACACAAACTCCATCTTAAGTGACTAATATATAGGAGATACAATACATGAAATTGTCAAATGGTAATTAAAGAGCCAAAACCACCCAAAAATGGCACCCAAATCCTTAGGGTTCCATTATCTCCAATTAAAGATGCCTTATGATGTGTCATAACACACATCATAAGTTGGTCAACTTGTGTAACTCCCCCTTATAGTTCTTTTTCATGTCCAACATGTTTTTACATTTTCCAATGTGGGCGACCCAACTTTCAGAGGGCAACTTTTGATTTGGGAGCCTAATTGAGCTTGTTTTTTTAAATTGTAGAGCTCAAAGTGATCTATGAATCAAGTACCACTGGAAGCAGTGCTAGGCAACCTAGAATAGTTATTTTGGCCATAACCAATTCTATAGCCTAGAAATTAAGTTCATTCATTTTTATAACCCAAAAAATTGCACTTTTTGTAATCGCAAGGCTAAGACACTTTTCCCAACTTTCTCCCACTTATTGAACACGTTACAAGAGAAAAAAGGGGGTATAACACCATAAGATCTAATTTCTAGGGGTCAAAAGTTCCATAGACTTTGAACATCGTCTGAACTTCTCTATGCTCATGGGCTTAGTTGATGAATCTGCAACATTCATCAAAGTCTCTACCTTAACCAGCTTCACCATACCATTATTGACCATATCTCTTACAAAATGATACTATACATCAATATGCTTGGTCCTAGCATGCAAAATTGGGTTCTTAGCTAGGTAGATTGCACTTTGACTGTCACAATGGATTGCCATTGTACTCTATTTTATTCTAATGTTTGAACACAATCTCTTAATACAAATGGCTTCTTTACAAGTGTGAGTAGTTTCTATATACTCAACCTTAATAGTGGACAAAGAAACCACAACATGTTTACTCATCCAACTAATTGCACCACCAAATAAAGTAAACACATAAGCACCGGTGTATTTCCTGCTATCAACATTACCTACCCAGTTTGAATCCACATAACCATGAATATTAAGGGAATACTCGTCTCCTATCAAATCACCATGATAACACAAGGAATACTCTAAGGTACCTACAAATATCCAAAGACTCTTTTAATTGCATCCCAATGAACTCTACTAGGATTAGACATATATTTGGAAAGAACTCCCACTACTTGGGTAATGTCTAGTCTAGTACATACCATAACATACATCAAACTTCTAACTGCACTCTAGTTTAAGGCACTATGTTCATGTCTTCCATCTCTGATCAGGATGTTGGACATTTTGAAGCAGATAACTTCATTCCAACTATAAAAGGAACACATAATGGTATATAATCCTACATGTTAAACCTCTATAAAACTGAATTGGCATACTTACTTTGGCCAAGCCATAGTTTTTTGTTCACTATATCTCCTTTGATTTCCATCCCAAGAATGTGTTTAGATGCACCAAGATCTTTCATTTCAAATTCAGTTGAAAGTTGATACTTTAATTCTAAAATCATTCCTTTCCCTTTACCAATAAATAACATATCATCAACATATAATAAAATAAACATGAAACAATCACCATCAAATTTATAATAAACACAACGATCTGATTTAGAACACTTAAATCCCAAACTCAACATATATGTATCAAATTTATGGTACCACATTTTAGGACTTTGTTTCAGGCCATATAAGGATTTCTTCAATTTATAAACCAATTTAGTTTTACCTTTCACCACATGGTGCTCTGGATGTGTCATAAATATCCTCCTTCAAATCACCATAAAGGAATGCCATTTTCACGTCCATTTGCTTAATCTCTAGATCAAATCATAAGTTGCAACAATAGAAAGAAAGAATCTAATGGATGTCAATTTTGTAACAGAAGAAAATATCACTATAATCAGCACCCTCAACCTGAGAGTAACCTTTCACAACCAATCATGCTTTGTACTTCTCAATACCTCCATTTGAACCAATATTTTCTTGAACTCCCATTTGCAACCAACAAGTTTTCATCCTTCAGACAATGGTACTAGGTCCCATGTATCATTATTTTCCAAAGCTGTCATTTCTTCATCCATGGCAATCTTCTAGGACTCTGCAACATTTATACTTAATGCCTCTTCTACAATTCTTGGTTCATCCATGTTAGTACTCAAAACCAAAATACATCTCCAGTCATCAAGTGAATACCTTTTAGGTCGTTGTCTATGCCTTGTAGACCTTTGAACAAGTTGAGGTGTAGGTTCTTCCTCCTCTTCTAAATATTTAGAGCTAGATGAGCTCTCCTCCACTTCTTGTCTATCCAGGGGCCTCGATTCAACTTTCTCAGGTGTAGAAGGAAGTTAAAACACATCTTTCTGTTCACTTTGTCTTGTCTACAATATAATAGAAGGATTCGTTCATCTAAAATCACACTTCTACTATATATTACCTTCCGTACAATAGGATCCCAAAGCTTGTATCCCTTCACACCATAATTATTAGAAATTTACCCCGTTTATTGAAATTTTGCGCATTTTTTTTTTAAATTATTAGAAAATCACAAGGAACTTGGTTATGAATGTCCTTTTCAGCCTAGGTTAATCTTTGCTTATCAAATTCATAAAACAATGTTGTGTTCTATAATCGGTTGATTTCGGCTTTCAGGTTGTTCCAATTGTAATCAAATCTTGTCTAAATTTTCTGGGGGGCTTCTATTTCATAATTAATCAAATTTGGGGGGATTGTTAGGCACAATTTAAGTGCATATTTGTGTCTTCTTCAACAATGGATACTAAAATTAACTTGTTAACTCCACACAACTACCACAACTAGAAAGTCAAAGTTAAGCAACTACTTCAATCTAAGGGGTTATGGAAAATGTTAGGGGATGAAACACCTAAATTTACCAAGGAATTTAATTGTTTTGAATACACAAATAAATTAGATGAAACCATGAGCATTATTGGCTTAGATGTATCAAATAATCTTCAATTTCATCTCACAAATTATACAACTCCTAAACAAATGTGGGATAAATTCTATGAGTTGTTTGGTTCCATCAATGAATTCCATGCTTTACAACTTGATGTTGAATTAACAACTTTATCTCCTAAAGCATTTCCCTCAATTGAAGACTTTCTGGTTAAATTCAAGTCTATACTTTCTCTTCTTCATGGTTGTGGTAAATCAAAATCAGACAAGGAATGCGTCTTTTTGATATTTTCAAAATTGAAAGGTCCCTATCAAATCTTCTCCTCTACCTTCTACTCTACTATGGATGCACTTGGCGCAGAGTTTAAGATGCCCACTTTTGAGCAATTTCGTGATAGACTCACGAGAGAACAATCTAAGTTACTCTCCATGGATGCAATCACCTCCTCTAGAAGTCAAGCACTAGTGGCTCAAACATCTAAGGGTAAAGGCAATAAATTCAATAAATCTAAGGTAGATTCTAGATCAGCAAGTGAGAATACCTCCACATAGAAAAATAAGTCTAATAAGAAAGCCACTACATCTTCTAAGTCAAGTGAGAATCCCTCCACGACAACCAAGAAGAAAAGTAAAGGGCCATGTTCTTATTGTGGACAACCAAGACATGAAATGATACATTGTTTTCAAAGGCTTGAAGCCTTGGATAAAGCTATGAAGAAGCACAATATCTCTTTACCCAAATCTAGCAAAGGACATGCACTTACAACTAGAGGTTTGGATACATCCACCAATAGTTGGATACTTGACTTAGGAGCCTCTCATCGCATGACTAAATCACATGATCTTCTTGAGCATATTTTTGATAGTTCTGCATCTCATATTATAGTGGGTAACTCTACACAGATTCTAGTTTAAGGATTAGGTACTATTCAGTTGATAGATGATTACATTGAGGATGTACTCTATGTTCTTGATATTTTTCCAATCTTCTCTCCATCTACCAGATTTGCCATACTGGAGAAGGGAAGACAATTGAGTTCTCCCCACATGATGTAGTTATTAGAGAACTACAACATCTTGAGAATATTGTAGCTTCAAGCAAAGTTGATCACGAGTCAAGATTGTATAGATTTCATTCTTTTGAGTCATCTTGTGGATCAGTACACATTGCCCATACATATTCTTTAAGTAGACTTTGGCATGAGATATTTGGACACCTCAATTATAGATATCTTCAGCAGTTGAGTACACATGATATGGTACTTGGTCTTCCAAAGGTTTCATGCATGGATAGAGTATGTCAAGGTTGTGTCCTTGGCAAGCAACATCAAGAACCCTTTCTTAAGGGAAAGGCTCATCGTGCCTCTACCTTGCTTGAGTTGGTTCATAGTGACCTCATGTCATTTCCAACTCCATCTATTTCTAGAGCCAAGTGTGTACTCACATTCATTAATGATTTATTTTGTTGAACAGGGGTGTACTTTATCAAGTACAAAAGTGATGTCTTCACTACTTTCAGGACCTTCAGGGTGTTCATGGAGAAGCAATCAGATTTTTCTATTTGGTAGCTTCGTACAGATAACGGGGGGAGTATGTGAACTAGTCTTTTTAGGATTATTGCACTGAGCATGGTATACTTCATCAGTATTTAGTTCTCTACACTCCTTAGAAAAATGATGTTGTTGAAAGAAAGAACATATCTCTCAAGGAGATGGAAAATTGTATGCTTTAATCTCAGTCTATGGCCCCTTCATTTTGGGCTGAAGCAATCAATTGTGCAAATTATATTCAAAACCACACACCCCACAAAGCAATTTAGAATGTTACTCTAGAAGAGGCTTGTTCCAACATCAAGCTATATGTTTCCTTCTTTAGGGTATTTGGTAGTGAGGCTTGGGCATTCATACCAAATGGTTGGTGTAAAATAATGGAGAAGAAAAGTCAACAATTCATCTTTGTTGGCTATTGTGAGGATATGAAGGTTTATCGATTGTTTGATCCAACCACTTGGGATGCCTATTTTAGACGAGATGTTCAATTTGATGAGTCCTTCCATATTGATCCTACATCCACTTCTTCATCACTACCTACTCTGCCTCCTTTGCCACATGATGATACCTTAACACTTGAGGATACTTCAGATGATGGTCCTGATATTTCATCACCACCACCACTGCGACCACCTCCTCCTACTCGTGTTTTGCTTAGATGGGCCCATAGTAATATTTAGAAGGCTAAATCTTTAGTTGGTGATCCTATGTGTTCTCATCGCACTTGCTCATAAACTTCTGTCACTAGTCTTTTGGGTCATGCTATATCCATTGATCCATAGAGTTTTTCAAAGGCTTCAACAATTCCAAAGTGGGATAGTGTTATGGCAAATGAGTATTTTACTTTGATGAAGAATAATACATGGGATTTAGTTTCTTTCCTAAGGGAAGAAAGATGGTTCGGTGCAAGTGGGTGTATCACACCACGTATGCAACTGATGGTTCTATTGAAAGATACAAGGCATGTCTTATTGCTAAAGTTTTTTCACAAGTTGAGGGTATTGATTACTCTAAGACCTTTTCCCCTGTAGCCAAGATGACCTAGTTCACCTTGTTCTTTCTATTGCTATGGTAGATATTTTAGATGGATGTGAAGAGTGCGTTCTTGCATGGTGACCTTCATGAGGAGATCTACATGGAGCAACCTTCAAAATTTTTGTAGGACTCTTCACTTGTATGTAGGCTTCGGCGTTCTTTATATGGTCCTAAACAAGCCCCTCGGGATTGGTATGAGAAGATTGATTTTTTCTTGCTTTCATCTAGTTTGACTCGTTGCTACTTAGATCACACTGTATATATTCAGTGTCACAGAGATGATCTTTTGATACTAGTCTTGTATGTAGATGATATGTTCATCACTAGTAGTTCATCATCCATGATTCAGAATATTCAACATTCTTTGTGTTAGTGTAGGTTTTTTATTTTCCTTAGGGATATTTCTTTTTCCTACACATTATTAAGCTTGCTTAGGTTTATTATAAGTGATTAATATGAGGACAAGTGGTGAAATACATCAGCTACATGTGTAACTCTCTCCCACACATAGGTAGTTGAGTTACACATCATTTTTTGGCTTTTTGTGCCACCTCTCATAACCACTATTTTGTCCTTACCTAAGTAGGTTATGGGGTAGTTAGAGTTCTCACACTCTTTTGTCTTTTTGTGCCACCTCTCATAACCACTATGTTGTCCTTACCTAAGTAGGTTATGGGGTAGTTAGAGTTCTCACACTCTTTTGTCTTTATGTGCCACCCTTCTTAACTCCTTTTTTGTTTTCATGTAAGGATGTTATGCCACATGTTTTGGCATTTACCAAGTAGGTAAAATCTCCCACCTTTTATGGGATATGGGAGTTATTACACCTCTTGGATGTATATGCCCTATTTTTGCTATATATACAATACTCTCCTCTCACTGTAGCAAGTTCACAAGCTTGAATATCAGTTCAATGATAGCTCGGTGAGAGTATTGAGAGTCTTCTCAAAAATCTCTTTCTTTGTCTCTATTTTTCTCTCATTTCAGATATCTCTTCATTCTACTATTTTGATCTTCGATCATCTGTTGAGTGGAGGCGCATATGATCTACGACCGACATCAAATCCTGGCTCGGTTCTCGCTTCTCGCAGAATCTAACATGGTAGCAGAGCACAGGTCATCGGTTCGAGTCCCTCGAGCCTTCGACCCTTCGTCCGCGTAAGCTCAGCTTATCGACGTGGTACATAGTGGGTACAAATCCCACATGGTATGTGGTTGTATCCGGCTCTAACATGGTATCAGAGTCATGTTGTCTGGTATAGCTCATTATTTTTTTGATTTATTTGAGAGATTTGAGATTATTAGATCGCTAATATTTTTCTTAAAAACCAAGTATGCTCTTCTCCTGCATCCTTGAATGAACTGGAGAATCAGAACAGTTTAAAGGAAAATAGGCATCTGGGTAATCTGGTTTGCATATATGTGTTCTTGTGAGATCTGGGTGATTGCAGCTTTGTGGTAATATTGGAGGCATCTTTCAGTACTTCCAGAGTGTCCAGAAGGCTTGAGAAAGTCAAAAGTGACTTTTACTCCACCAAAATCAGCGATTGGAGGACACGGTAACAAATCAGGGTTATTTTTTAAAAATTTTTACCAGAGCCGTTTTCATTTGAGCTTCAAATTTCTAGCTTCTACTCATTTTCAGAAAAAAATGATTTCTGGGTTTTGTTCCTAGGGTCAAAAAATTTTCTGAGTATCTATTAGTTTTTGCATACAGCTTATATATTTTGCAGAAATGACGTCAGAAAGCTACAGCAAAACCCCTCTCCATTGGTGTTTTGGAAATTGCAGTTCAACTTCCAAAGGTCGTAACTCGGGCTCCCGACCTCGGATTTGCGAGCTTCTTTTTTTGATTTTGGCTACTTTTTCATGCTCTACGTGCTGGTACAATCATTTTTTATTTTAGTATACAGATTTTTCAAAAATTGTAGATTCTCAGTTGTGACATTGCACAGTTCTCATTTTTGGGAACTTCAGAGGATCATAACTTTCACATACGACCTCGTATCGAGGCAATTCTTTTTTTGAAAGTGCATGTTTTTTCAAGTAGATTGCAGTGGTACTGTTTATTTCTTTGGATATTGTGCCAAAGTTATAGTTTCAGCATATGCTCTTCATGAGGGTTTTGCAATGCATTGAAATCAAGACCACTTAGTATTTCTTGCTAGTGGAAATTGTAAATGCACATATCTAAGGCCATTTTTATTCATGGAGGCTGATGTGAACATTCATCAGTGCATGCACTATTTCCTTTCTTGCATGCATTGGGTTTGCATTTTCTCTGTACTTTATTTTTGTACCAGATCATTTCTCAATCAATTGTTGCTTCATAGATTCCAGAGTTGTGCCAGTTACGAGTTTTCCAGTGTTCCTTGGCATCAGGTCTGTTGTTGCTTTTTTATGATTCCGACCTGAGTCCTTGAGTGACTCTAATATGGTTTCTAGCAAACAGAAGTATTTTTCCTTGCTTGCCAGATTGAGGATTCCAGTGTTACTCCACAAGTGTGCTTCTAGTGCTTTTTGTTGCAGCAGGTTATCTCATTATGGGGGGGTTGTATGATCTCTCTTATCATCCTTTGTGTGGATAGAGATTGATTAGATTTGTGATGGATATCATTGTTGTATTTCATCTCTCTTTTGGAGAGGAGTTTTGTCCCACTGGGTTTTCTCCTTTTCTCTGTTTGTGAGAGATTTTTCTTTGTACATGGGTACCTCATCAGGCTTCACTTGCCGGGACCCAGCTCTTTTCACCCACCTAAGCTTCGCTTAAGGGGGGGTGTTAGTGTAGGTTTTTTATTTTCCTTAGGGATATTTCTTTTTCCTACACATTATTAAGCTTACTTAGGTTTATTATAAGTGGTTAATATGAGGACACGTGGTGAAATACATCAGCTACATGTGTAACTCTCTCCCACACATGGGTAGTTGAGTTACACATCTTTTTTTGGCTTTTTGTGCCACCTCTCATAACCACTATTTTGTCCTTACCTAAGTAGGTTATGGGGTAGTTAGAGTTCTCACACTCTTTTGTCTTTATGTGCCACCCTTCTTAACTCCTTTTTGTTTTCATGTAAGGATGTTATGCCACATGTTTTGACATTTACCAAGTAGGTAAAATCTCCCACCTTTTATGGGATATGGGAGTTATTACACCTCTTGGATGTATATGCCCTATTTTTGCTATATATACAATACTCTCCTCTCACTGTAGCAAGTTCACAAGCTTGAATATCAGTTCAGTGATAGCTCGGTGAGAGTATTGAGAGTCTTCTCAAAATTCTCTTTCTTTGTCTCTATTTTTCTCTCATTTTAGATATCTCTTCATTCTACTATTTTGATCTTCGATCATCTATTGAGTGGAGGCGCATATGATCTACGATCGACATCAGATCCTGGCTCGGTTCTCACTTCTCGCAGAATCTAACACTTTGATGGAGCACTTTGACATGATAGATCTTGGGCTTCTGCACTACTTTCTTGGTCTTCACGTTCTTTAGTCTACTAAGGGGATCTCCATTTATCAGCAAAAGTATGCCATTGACTTGCTTCATCATTTTTGCATGGCTGATTGTAAGCTTGCACCTACACCATTTCAGTTTGGTGTAACTTTGATTGCCACTTGCACTTCACCTAGTGTTGATACTACTTTGTACAGAGAGTTAGTCAACATTCTTTTGTATTTGACTCACACTTGTCTTGATATCACCTTCACTGTTGGGCTCGTCTCCTCCTTTTCACATGACCCTCACGAGAGTAATTGACAGGTAGCCGAGTATATTTTGAGGTACATTCGGGGCACTACACATTTTAACATTTGTACACACCAGGAGCTTCTCACATAGTAGGCTTCATTGACTCAGATTGGGTTGGTGATGTTGACTCATGGAAGCCCACTTCTAGGTTTTTTTTTGCCTTGGTTTTGGTCCTATTGCATGGTCTTGTAAGAAGCAATCCGCTATTGCATTATCATCCACTGAGGCTGAGAATCAAGGTGTAGTACTTGCTAGCTAGGAGTTTCTATGACTTTGACAGCTTATGACAAATTTTGGTCTACCACCTGACCATTCTACTATTCTTTGGTGTGATAACCAAAGTGCCATTCATATTTCATGCAATCCAGTTGAGCATCAGAGAACAAAGCACGTTGATATACACATGCATTTCATTCGACAACTTATCCATCATGGTGTTCTCTCCTTAGAGTATTTGTTTACTCATGAGAAAATTGCAGACATCTTCACTATACATTTGGCATCGCCTCGCTATCTTGAGTTGCGACATATGCTTGGGGTGAAGGAAGTTGTCCTCAAGGGGTCATCTTGAGTCCTCCTTCCTTTGTATATCTTTGTTCTCTTTTTTGGAGAGGAGTTTTTCCCACTGGTTTTCTCCTTTTCTCCATTTATGAGAGACTTTATTATACATGGGTACCTCATTAGGCCTTTTTGTTGGGACCCCTAATTTGTGTTCTCCCTAAGTATCAGTTAAGGGGGTGTTAGTGTGAAAAGGTGCATTATGTAACTAGTTCTTTATTGACTAGTAGACATATTCACACCTTTAGCTTAAGTTCACTTAGAGGATAATATTCCCCTTTGTCTCACCTCACGTGGACTCAACATATGTCTTCACACTTGTCACAAGTGTTCAACATATGTCGTTCACTTTTGAGGGGTAGTCATACTTAGAGTCCTATTGTCTTACCTCATCGACTTTGCCTTTATAAGCAAGGCCTCTTTGTACATTTCATCATGCTTGTTGATAGTTATTTGGCTTTGTTCTATTAATATTCATTTGCGGAAGTGTTATTTGATTTTGCATTCATATTGCTAGTCCAACAATTGTAACCGATGAAGATACATTTCACAACCTTGTTCTCCAACTTTGTTTGCTTATTCTTTGGCACATATGCATATGCCTCGCAACCAAAAATTCTAAGATGTCTCCATGAAGGCTTGTGACTTGATCACACCTCCATAGGAATTTTATCAACAAGAGCTGATGTAAGAGACCTATTAATTTGGTAGTAAGCATTGGCAATAGCTTTAGCCCAAAACTTTTGTTCCAGACCAATACCACTAAGCATACTCCTATCCTTCTCCATTAGTGTCCTGTTCATTCTTTCTACAACTCCATTTTACTGTGGAGAATATGAAATTGGCTTCTATCTCTGAATGACACAATCTTTACAACATCTATCAAAATCATTAGAGCAAAATTCACCACCATTGTCGATCCTCAAACATTTTATTTTCTTTCAAGTCTACAACTCAACCATGTTGCTTTAAATTATTTAAATTAACTGAAAACTTTAGATTTACTCTTTAGAAAATATACCCGTGTCCTTCCGCTATAATCATCAATAAATGAAACACAATATATGGTTTTTTAATGGAAGGAACAACTATAGGACCAACCACATCGGAATGAATAAGATCGAATACACCACAAGATTTATGCGAACTAGAGTAAAACTAAACTATTTTATTTTATTTTTAATTGTATATATCGTAAAAGATCTATATGGATACATGAAAATTATATAATTGTTATAATAAAAGTTTTATATGAATGCATGGAAATTATACAATCTATTAAAATGTGTCTTTTGATCATATCATAACAACTTTTAATGGGCTATAGATATTTGTGAATATAAATAACACAGTCAAATAGCACATGCCAAGTGATGTGATATACTATAATTTTTTAGTTCACACAAAAAAATAACTGTTAATAACCATCCCCTTAGTGAGGAGCACTAGATGAAATACATACTCGATGGTAGAGATTAAAAGGGCTGTCATCAAACAAATCTTGATCATACAATCTACAAAAATATATGACTATGACATGAAACCTTGTCATATTGCAATAAATCCACATTGTGGTCTATGGAAAAGATATTGACCTTACATTTGTTACATTTTCTAAAATAATCTTATTTAAATAGTCATGAATGATGGGGAACCAATAAATTCTTGAGATTACATTTATTTCTATATTCAATTTAAATTTCTTTAGATGGAGATAAGAGCTCTATTTAGTCTTCACATAAATAAACACATTTCATTTAGCTAATTGGTTGCATTTTGTCATCATTGAGCAAATATATAAATTAAATGTAATTGTTACTTTTTCAATTAGTAGATGATGTCAAAACATATTAGTGTTTGTACTCTATGGAATGGTATGATCATTTCTAAAGTTACTCATGGTTACCATATCTAAAAGAAATGCACACTGAATAAGATTAAACCGTTTGAATGAATATGGGTTTTTACATAATTTTCATAATTCATGTATCTAAGATTTTATTTTATAGATATGTTGTTAGGTGAATTCGTGATTGTTTAGTCCCACGTGCATGTCTTAAATGTGTTTGGATCAAAAGATATTAAATAAACAATGTTCTAGGCCTATGTTGCCTCGAATAAAATGTTATAGTTATAAATATGTAATATGATATTTCCTTCTATTTTATCATGTTAGGCATGTGTAGGAGTATATAATAGAAGCATCCTACAATTATCATTTCTTCATAAGTGTAAGAGAGTGATTAAATTCTTTTAACCATATAGCCTATTCGTTGAGATAATTACAATTAGATAACATATGATTTTTGTGAGAGAGAGAGAGAGAGAGAGAGAGAGAGAGAGAGAGAGAGAGAGAGAGAGAGAGAGAGAGAGAGAGAGAGAGAGAGAGAGAGAGAGAGAGAGAGAGGATTTTATTGTGCTAATTATTCCATTTTTTAAGGATTGTGTGTGTGTGCTCAAAATGGTTATTATTAGAACATTTAAAAGGTCAAGACAATAGTTGATTGGTGAAATAAATTATATCTCATTATTCTCCAAACTACAAGCAATCTGTTGTTACTACTCTTTTTGATCTTGCACAACAACATGGAGGTTGGATATTGGTCTCGACCATAAACAAGGTAGCACTTTTGAAGTACACCAGTGTAAAGCGAAATGAGGTAACAAAAGATGGAAATTTGATTTGGTAAAGTTAGGGTTTTTATTATCTTATTTTGGAAGCGGCTTTATAGTTTACATACATTGTGTGAATGAATTGAAGGAAGTTAACATTGTTGATAAATGTTAAAACTTTTCTTTGAGTCAAAGGTTTTATGAAAAAGGGAAGTGATTGAATTTTTGAACCCAATGAAGGCTTGTTTGTTCTCGGAGATATACGGTTTTATAGGTGTGGAGTTTATTTTTGGAGTTATAAGTTTATTTATAAGGAGTGCATATCACATTATATAAAGGTACAATTTCGGTTGAGCTCGATGTACCTGATGTCTCACTATGACTTCTATTTTACTTTACATGTGAATCTTAAGGAAACGTGACCCCTAAACTTTGACTACCTGGTGGAGAATGGTGTTTTGAGTTATATTTTGTTTGATGCTAAATGTCGCACATATGACATGAAAAACAAAACTTAAAAAGGGCTATGAAGCAGACGTCGAAGATAATGGAGAAGTCAAGAAGTGAAAACTATATCAAGCTCAAAGGCTAAGCACACCTTTTCATTGGAGGTAGGAGGCACCAAAGGCAAGATGACCATTGTCATCTCAAGCTAGCTTCTCACTTAGAGATGATACCTTGCATGAGAAGCACCATTAATCTGTGTCCCTTCATGGAGCAAGGGGGCTTGGTGATTCTTGTGGGTGCAATTTGTGTATTCACTTTGGTATATTTCCTTTTGTACATTGGAGGAGAGATTTGGTTCCCATAGCATTGGAGGAGGGATATTGACACTTTCAGAGGAAAGTGGACACTTGAAGGAGGAGAGTTGTGTTTCCAGAAGGAGAGATTTTGACACACTCAGAGTAGATGTGGAATCTCAGAGGAGAGTTGTTCTCTCAAGGGATTATTAACACTTTTGATGGAAGGTGGACTCTTAGAGGAGGAGAGTTGTTCTCTCAGATGCAACACTAAAGGAGGGATTTTGGCACACTCAGCAGAGTTGTGGACTCTTAGAGAAGAGTTGTGTTCTCTCATCATGCATAGAGGGTGGGATTATGTTCTCTCATATGGTACAAAGGTTTTTTAGGTTTGATAGTCAGGAGACCTGCTAACAAATTTAGTTTGGTGTTTCTTGGGTGAGCAAGGAGAATTGGTGAAGGTGCTTCATCAAAGTCTCTAGAAGAGCTATTGTGTTAAGTATTTGTAGTGTTCCGTCCCTTGTTTGGATTGATGTAATAGGGGGAGGAATGTTGGTTTATTACATCTTTTAGTACATAGGTTAGACTAAATAAATAAAATAAATGTTAGTTAAGTTAGAGTGTTAGTTAGTAGTTAAATAAAGATATTGTTAGTTTGTGGGAAGTTATATTCCCATAGGTTAGTTGTACGAGAAAATAATGACTTTATAAAGCCAAATGTATTCAAATGTAGATCATCCAAAGACATCCAAAAATTAATATATATTATTCTATGTTTTGCTACTAATGTGAAAATGGTTTGATCTAGTTATGCTTTACCAAATTCAATATAAACATCGCTCTTAAACGATCAAATAGTCAATAGTAATTTTACAGTTCATCCCTACCAAAATGTGGTAACCAATGAAGTCCATTTCTTTTCTAAATATTGAATGAACTGATGTTCACTAAAGGAGCTCAAATTACTGAATAATGTAAACAATGTAAAGGCGTAGTTTCATTCCCAAGAGCTTAAAGTGTATGTACGTCATCAAGTACAAGAGTTATTTGAGACATTTTGGGCATTTTTACATAGATTTTAGTTTTAATTAATGAGAATATTGGATATGCTGGCATTCAAACTTAGAACCTACTTGTGGCCAGTGAGATTTTCCACCACTGACCCTCTTACCCTTTCATGATGGAAACTTTTAAATTTGAGATTAGCTATGATACCAAATTCAAAGTTTCCTCAATAGTAATATAGACATTTAATCATAAAATAAATACATTCAAACATAATATAATTTAGTTCTAATAAATTTTAGATGAGATAGAATTCAACTGAGATACATGATTTTTAGTTCTATTTATTTTTCTACTACTTTGCAATAAAAGTTATTTCATTGATTTCTATCCTATAAACCATTGAAGCATAAATAACCAAAATCATAAAATGTTAGTGGTGGTGATTTCTTCCTCGAAAAAATCACATTTAGAAAAAATCGTGGTAACATTTGTTGATTGATTTTTTCCCATCTACTTGTGTTCAAATCGCATGATGCAATTTTTATTAGTTTTCAATGATTTTTTGAGTAGTTCCATGATTTTTCTTTGGGATCAAGGTTTTTGAATCTATTATTATTTGCTGGGATAGATTTGTCATTGTTAGTTTTGTGTTTGGAAGGTGTTTGAGGTGTCTGGACATGGGTTAGGGCAGATATTGGCAGCAACAAGTTCTTCCTTCATTTTTGCATGACTTTAATTGCAACCTTCATTTATTTGTGACTTCAACTTGGCTGACTATTAGACATTTAGAAAAATAGAGGTAAATAAGGCATTTAAAGTTTTAGTTTCTATTTATTTTTCTATTTCTTTTTAACTAAATGTCAATCAATAGTTGAATAAAGTAACAATACCAAAAGTTAAATAAGCTAGACACAATTGTAAAAGAAACAATATAATTCAAAAGTGTTGATCCCACACTCATTGTTCAGTTTTGTAGCATTAGAGGAAACTAACTATTTACATGCTATTTTTTTGGCAATGCAAAGGTTTTTAGAGACCAGTAGAGGAGAAGTCCTTGGTCTAAATCAAGATTATGTTTAGTATGTAGTGTTCCTTGATGATCAAACAATTAACACATTTATAATATTCCATATTATTCTATATATTATGTAATGTTACTCAACCCCTCCATTTAATCAACTAGTGTAAGTTTTGATATATTATTAATATTATTTTAGGAATTGAAGGAGAGAACTTAACAAATAACGTTATGGCTTAACATGATTAGGATTTTAGTGTTTATGCAATCTTACAAGGGAATGCATTTTGAGGTAGAAATCCACTTAAAGCTATCATCAATCCTTGTCGAGTGAATAAGAACTAAGTAAGGACACCGTCCCATTTTAGCTATCTTTCATTGTCTTCTTACATTTGATTAGGTACTATCGAGGAAGACTAGCCAATTGACCTCGACGAGTTCATCCTAGATTATGAGTGGATTACAAATGATGGTGTCCTTAATGATGGTGATGATTATGATTTCCTTAAGGAGTGCAACTATGATAGTGATGTGGTTGAATGACTTAGGAGAGGCTCTAACCTAGGAGCTTCATTATAGAACGTACAACCCTCTAATGTAGCTCTCTTCTTAGTAGCAAGTTATTGGCTATATTTAATTTTTTAGAGCTTTGTAATTAGTTTGCAGGTTGACTTTGTACAAAGTAGATTGTAATTAAAAATTTGAAAACTATTAGCACCTAACTATTATTTATACAAATTATGTTGTACAATGCAATGTAATTAACAATATTAGGCTTAGCCATCCTTGCCTGTCATATAAAAAATCATGATGGCTCAGTTATTTAACTAACTTTTAATTGACATTTTAAGAAATATAAATTATTTAAAAAATGTTTATTTGTCAAAATCAATAAAAGTGAAATTTTTTAAATGAAACATTTTATATTAAAATATCTCTTCAAGTCTTATTAATCATACATATTAAATATGTCAAAAACAATAAAATTTCTATCTTTAATAAAGTATTGTAAATAATTTATTTAATATTTAAAAATATTATTATCTATAATTTAAATTAACATAAATATTTTTAATAGAAATCACAATTCTTAAAAAATCTAATAAACAATAATGTATTAAACATAAAATAAATAAATGATATCAAAGGTCAATAACTCTTCTTGACTTTGTATGGTTTCATATTGATAAAATTATTTAATTAGTTAGTGGTTAGAAAGGTGTTAACATGTGAATTTGATTTTAGATAATTAGCATGGTGATGAATGTGAACATAGGATTAAAAGGATGGTGTTAAACATGGCATTATGAGGGAGATAAATAGGTAAATTTTAAGTGTCATACAAATTGGTTGATATTATTTAAAGTGTCCATTGACAATTCTCAATAAAATGCATAAATTTATTAGAGAATATTAGTTTTTTAAAAGTTTATTTGTATACGAGACAAAATAATTTTTTTTATTGAAGAAAAGCACAAAAAATACACAAGAGGAAATAGTCAACAAGGGATTGTCAAAACTTTATGGTTGCCTATATTTTTTTTATCCATTTTTTTCTAATTAAAGCTTGATTGTTTTCTGAAAAATCTTATACTTTTGGTTTGACCATTGAATCTATGGATTGAATTCGTGTAAATATATAGAAAAAAAGCAAAAAAAAAATTGAATTTTTTTTTGGAGAAAATAAAAAGTAAAAATCATGAAAGGTGATGGAATTGGTATATATAAATATATATAAAAAAAACAAAAAAAAATTGAAAAAAAAATAAAAATTGGAGAAAATAAAAAATAAAAACCATCTAGATAGAAAGGTGATCAGATTGGTAATTATGCCGAGAGCACTCATCTTCCGTGTAAATATATAAATATATAGAAAAAAAACAAAAAGAAAAAAAAAACCATCAATTATGTCGAGAGCACTCATCTTCCCTCTAAATATATAAATATATAGAAAAAAAAAAGAAATTGAAAAAAAAATAAAATTGGAGAAAATAAAAAATAAAAATATCAAGATAGAAAGGTGATTGAATTGGTAATTATGCTGAGAGCACTTATCTTCCAAATATATAAATATATTGAAAAAAAGAAAAAAAAATGGAGAAAATAAAAAATAAAAACTATATAGAAAGGTGATCGAATTGATAATTATGCTCGAATTGATAATTATACCCATAACACTCATCTTCCGTGTAAATATATAAATATATAGAAAAAAAATAAAAAAGAAATTAATTTTTTTTTTGGAGAAAATAAAAAATGAAATTAGAAATGATACAAAAACAAGTACATACTTAAATATATATTTTTAAATATAAATATACTAATATTATACTAAACTTCTTAAATTGACAATTACAAATGAAACCTATAGAGGGAAAAGTATACATCAAAATTTATAAATGGAATTGGTTAAATAAGACATACAAAATAGTACCACATACATTTAATTATAAAAAATAAAAAATAGACCAAACTTTTATACTACGGAAATTTTAGAAATTTCCAAGTAAGTTCATATAATAAATGACCTATAACTCTAATTAAATATGACAAAACCATCTTTAAACCTATTATAAATATATATATAGCATATCCCCAACACCTCGTACAAAGTGCTCGTCCTCCCCACAACAATCCCCACACACCACGGTTGGCAGGCTTTTACTATTTTCTCACATGCTATCTCACATGTCTGTATTCCTATCCAAACCGTTCCATCATCACAACTTTTTCCCATGAATTGACTTAAATACGTTCCTCAAAATCCTACTGTGTTCCCCCACCAACTAGACCAAAACAAATTAACATTTCAACCAAGAAAACCACTGTACCTTTTTATAGACCCGTAATAAATTCATCTCCCTTTCTTTCCTCTCCGCCCTTTATAACTGCCTTGCCAGCAGCACAGACGCGGTTTGAGTTGTTCACGTATTTTTTTCCTTTTTTCCTTTTTATTTTTTTTGGCCTTTTTCCATTTTTTTGTACCCCTCAAAACTTTTTCTTCTCGTGTTTTCATGGGGTGCGTCTGCACAAAGCAGGCATACGTTCTGGACTACACTGAAGAGTCCCCAAAGGGCAAGGGTTCGAATCGCAGCTCTACCAGATGGCTCGTAAAAGAAGACGAAGAAAGCGCAGGCATAAACGCCAACAATGCGGCTTCTTCCGTGGAGGCCCGTAAATTGACGGGAAAGAGTCCCGGCGGATCGTTTGGGGAGGAGAAGAGCAAGATTGCAAGGCGGAGGAAGAAGAAGAAGAAGGATGATGATGGTAATTTGCCTGATCTTCTTCTTGCGGGGTCGGATTTGATGATCAGTACCTTTTTGGGTGGCAATTTGCCAAATCATACGGAGGCTGAACAGGTGGCGGCTGGATGGCCGGCCTGGCTCACAGCTGTCGCAGGGGAAGCCATTAAGGGCTGGATCCCGCGGAAGGCCGATTCTTTTGAGAAGCTCTATAAGGTCAGTTTCATCAGATCCGCTGTCTGTTCTTTGTTTCTCAAGTGCTTGATGTTTTAGGTTTTGGTTTCTGTTTTCTGAGAATGGATTGATTTAGTGAATTTGTGAGATTGCTATGACAGCGGGAGGAAATTGTATTTTAGAACAATTTTTTTTGAATTTGGTGGATAATGAGAGTTTATTTGGTGAGCAATGACAGGTCTGGGAAGTTCAATTTAGAACCAAGATTTTTTAATTATAAGTTATTTTTGGTGGAGAATGAGAGTTAATTTAGTGAGTAATGACAGGTCTGGGAAGTTCAATTTGGGACCAAGATTTTTAAATTAGAAGTTATTTTTGGTGGAGAATGGGTCAGTTTGAGTGAACTAGCCAGAGAGTTAGGGGAAAATTATGTTTTCGAACCAAGATTTTTTAATTTATTTTCAAGTTATTTTTGATGGAGAATTAGTCAATGTAAGTGAATGGCTAGATGGCTAGGGGAAAGAAACTTTGTATCAGAGATTCAGAGCCAAGATTTTTTATTTTTAAGTTATTTTTGTTGGAGAATGAGTCAATTGAAGTGAATTGGCCAGATGGGAAAATTATATTTTAGAATGGTGATTTTAAAACTTTAAGTTGACTTGTTTGGAGGAGGAGTTAATTTAGTGAATTGGCAAGTTGCTAATTATAGCTGGGGAATTTCATCTTAGAATGAAGATCCTTTAGTTTTAAGTTAATAGCTAAGGGAAAATTATATTTGGAATGGATATTTTAAAATTTTAAGTTGACTTGGGTGGAGAAGGAGTTAATTTAGTGAATGGGGGAATTGTAATTTTAAGTTAATTTAGCTAGGGGAAAATTATATTTTAGAATGGAGACTTTAAAATCTTAAGTTGACTTGGGTGGAGGAGAAGTTGATTTAGTGAATTGGCGAGATGCTGATTAGAGCTGGGGGAATTGTATCTTGGAAAGAAGATCCTTTAATTTTAATTTTAAGTGATTTTTGGTAGGGAGTGAATTAATTCAGTCAATTGGTGGGATGCTAATGGTAGCTAAAGGGAAATTATATTTATGAACGAAGTGTTTCAAATTTTAGGTTATTTTGGGTGGAGAATGAGCCAATTTAGTGAATTGGCAAGATGCTAATAACAGCTTGGTGGAAATAATATTTTAGAAGGAAGATTTTTTTTAATTTTTTGGTTATTTTGGTGAAGAATGGGTTATTAAGTGAATTGGCTAGATGCTTATGATAGCTTGGGAAAAGTTGTATTTTATTATGAATATTTCTAAGTTTTAAGTTGTTTTTGGCAGAGAACGAGTTAAATTAGGAGATTGGCTAGATTTATTGTTCCCAAGCTGTTGCAAGGGGGAAATTGTATTTTAGAATGGAGATTTTTTAATTTTAAGTTTTTTTAAGAAAATTAGTTAGTTCAGTTAATTGATGAAGCCTTAGGCTGTGGTCCCATGGAGGGGGGCTTCCTAAAATATTTTAGGGGTGTTGCTAAATTTTTTTAGGAGTATTTTGAAGCAGGTGGTCCCATGAATTTTGTAGTACTGGGTAAGCTTAAAATTTTAAGTTCCAAAATTTACAGAAGTTAGTGGTGCCATTAGTCGTTTTAACAACAGCTAAGGCTAAATAATTTAGCTGAATTTTTTTAGGAAGCTGGTGGTTGATCAAGAATTTTTCCCTCTAAAAATTATCCCTAAATTTATTGGCAGGAATCTAAATTTAGCAGCAAAATCTCCTAAGCTGGTGGGGGAAATTTCTAGCCCCACCCTAAACGAACCCCCCTAAATCTGAAAACAAAAACGTAGGGGCTCCTATTTACCTAAAAAAAGATTTTAATTTATTTTGTAGCAAAAAAAAATTGTCTCATGAGACCCCTGCTTCATGAAAATATTTCCTGAAGCCCTCCATGGAATTGCATCCTTAATGTCCTGTGATGCCAATTGAGCTGCTGCGAGGGGCAATATCATATTTTAGAACAAAGGTTTTTATATTTGGCAAGGCACTTTGGGACTTCTGTGTAGATGTTTTTTGGTTCATTTGGAGCAGTTAGTAGTTGACTTGAAATGTTAGGCAAAAAACAACTGTGCAGAAAATCCAAAAGTACCTTGGAAAAAATTGTAGTTGTTTTTATATAATTTGATGGATTTTGATTTCATGATTTTGTGTTTCTGAGGTTTGCTAGGATGCCCTAGTTCAAAGCTCTGTTGTAGAGAAATCCTCTAGTTCTGTAGTGTAGTGGTATTTTGGTTTATGTTATTCTTTGTTGAGTAGGATTAATTAATTTAGTGAAATGCTGAATTGTTAACATTCCATCAGGTCAATTGAGATAATGTGCTTTGGAGTTGGGACGGAGAGAGTGCATGGTTCCAGACTTGATATGATTTTATAACTTGAATGATTATGTTTTTGATTTTGAGCTGGTGAGGCATGGAGATCAAATGCTAGCCAATACTTATTAGGACGACAATTGCACTTAAAGCTCGTCTCTACAGAAGTTCTTAGCTCTGGGATGTAGGTCTCTTGAAATTTCCTAATTTTGAGCTTTTTTTAAGTTGAATTATTTATCAGTACAACTGAGCCATTTTGCTTTGTAATTGCTGGTGGTGGGACATAATGTTGACATATTCTGTGTGATTTTACAGGGATACATGAGGACGCACCCCCCTTGCCTCCCCCCTCCCCCATAACCCTGCATCCCTGAAACCTCTCGTAATGAGGCCCTAGATCTCGGGGACGTCTGTGATGTCCTTCAACTTTCCCAGGGGCATCCAGACATCCCCCTTTTTTCTGCTATTAAAAAAAACAGTTAATTTTATTAATAAAAAAAGAAAAAGAGGTGTGGGAGGCCCACAAGGTTCCCCGTGCCCCTTATCAAACGCTAAACCCTCCCCATAACTAACCCACACACCCATTTGCAACTCACAATTACCACAATCAATTTACTTTTTGCACTTGTCATAATGAAAACAATGAAATTTTAATTTTTTATTGCTGCCATACTTGAATCAATGAACATTGAACATTAATTCTTGAATTTGAGGCCATTTTTTTGGGACAGCCATCCCCGAAATGCATACTGCCATCCTTGTCTAAGGGTTGCAATTTTGATTTGAGCTGGTAAGCTTCAGGGGTCAAATGCCAATTCACACTTATCAGGATGCCCTAGATTAAATTTTGGTTGTAGAGGAATGATTAATTGAGTGAATTGACGGGATACTAGTGTCCACTGGCAACAATTGGGCTGCATTGTTTGGTTAAAACTTAAAAATTATGTTTGTTAGGAGGTTTCTGAATTCATATTGAAACTCAAATTGATTTTATTATATTCATGAGATGGAAGCAGTTTATGGGACCACTAAGATCAGGTTACTTGGATCAAATGCTAACTTGTGCTAATTGGGAGGCTCTAGTTGAAAGATAAGTTGTGGAGGAACTCTTTAACTCTGCAGTGTTCAGAAAACGGCCAAATAAGCATATCAAAATATCAAAAGATTTACAATTTAATTTCACTCCGCTCCAGCCTAGTTGTTTCCTAGGTTTTGAAGGCCAAGATCACAAAAAATATGACAAAAATCCAAATGGGATGTAAAAGTTACCTCCCCAGGCCATAGCAATAAACCAAGGTCCAAAACACCATAACAGAAGTGCTGAATTTTACAGTATCAGGAGTATTAACCAGGTAATTGCACCTAGGACCACTACTATTCATCCTGACAAAACTATTCATACTGCTAATTAAAGAGCTCAAGTAGAGCAATGCAGAAAAGGTGAGCTTAGCAAAATTCATTCTCTTTTATCTAGTTCCGTTCAGCAACTCGAGCAGCAGCCTGCACCACAACATTGTCCTGCGACCAATCATTGTTTACCGCAATATGGTGTGTTTCACAGAATATGAAGTAAACGGAAATACAGAAGTAGTAGTATAGTGCATCATACAACATAACAGAATTACTCAGAACGGACGATTGTATTCGTCATTGATTCACAGGAAACATTACAATGCTCATAACAGCAACATACATATTTCATTATGATTCCAATGTCTGCATATCAACTATTGTCAAATCACCCATGTCTCGACTACAATGTATTGACACTCTAAATACTCATCGCCAAGGTTGGTTGTGATGCCAACCGTTGGTACCGACTCCAAACTACCTGACCCGTCGGTTGGTACCGACAACTAATTACATCATTTGTTTATTTAAACTATTTTGCTGTCTACATCTATCCCCCCCGCAAAATTGGTCGTCTTCTAGACGACATTCACATCAAAATGACAAAATTATTACAAAAACTCATAAACATCTACTGAGAGTGGGGAGGTTGGGAGGACGTCCCTGGGTGTACTGACGAGGTTGGGGTGGCTGATCGTTGTTGTGCTTGCAGCTTCCTTGCTTCCTCGGTCCTTTGTCGCAACTGGTGTTGGGCTACTAGCTCCCGCTCTCTCACTGCCTTCACCATGTGACCGGCTTCCATTACTTGTGCTTTAGCCTTCATCACTTCTGCCTCCTTTGCCTCAAGCTGTACTCCCATGTCCTTCATCTTAGCCTCCATCTCCATCAACTTGGCCTCTAAGCCTGATGCCCTGGCCTTCTCTATTTTAGTGGCCTCTGTTTGCTGTGCTAACTGTTGGTGGGATCTTTGAATATGCTCAGCCAATTCTTCTTTGTTTGTAGGGCTGCTTCACTGTCCTCCTTTTTCTCCAACATCACCTCTTTTTTCTTCATCTCATAGAATATTTGCTTGTATGCCTTCTCTATGGTGAACAGGGATTCTATGACCTCTGCGTCCCTTCCCCCTACCACTGGCCATGAGCCTCTCCATCGGTCATGCATCTCTTGAGTGTCAATCTCTGGCCATCCCCTTGCTGTGAATTGTCGAGCAAACTCCTCCTCACAGCTTTGTTGTACAAAGTTCCTAATTCTCCTTGCCTCTTGGGCTACTACCTGTGATCGTCCCAATCTCAGCTGTTTGGAGATCTCAGCTATCTCCCCCATGTAATCTGCCACGTTCTCCAAGTCCTCCATGTACCTCTGAATGGTACCTATTGGGTCTGAGGGGTCGGGTCTGGAAAGTGTGAGGGTCAATCCCTCCTCCTCCTCTGGTGACGTGGTTACTGGAGTGGTCGCTGGGGAGCTCATAATGTGCATGGAAGGTCCCCCTACCTCCTGTGTAGCCGGTACTGGCTGTGGTGGAATGTACTGTTGAGTGATCCAGCCAGTAACGCTGAGTTGCTCTACGCTCTCCGTCCCCCTTGGTGTGTTGCCCTCCTTCTGACCTTCTGTCACCATGTGTAGCGGGCTCAGCAAGGGTACCTTAGGCATGTCTACTGTTAGGCCGATGTCACTTAACCAGGTATCTATTTTGTCTTGATCGCCTACTGATGTTGATGGTAACTCTACCTGTGGTGTGACCAATCCCCCTACTGTGGAGGGTTCCACTGATGAAGTCGTCACCAAAGGTGTGGCTGATGATGGTGTGACTCTTGCTGACAATCTTATCCTGACTGGCAGTGTGGTTGTGCCCTGTGCCTTTGTACTCTGTGAGGGTGCTGGTAATGTGAATGATGCTGATTTGAGTTTTGGAAGTATCAAAACTCCTTTAAGCTGCCCCCCTTTTTCTGTGCTGTATTTTCCTCAGTATCCCTCATGGTAGCCTCTCTCACCACACTCCGTGTCATTCTTGGTGCAGGTATTTCATCTATGGATGAATCGCTTTCTACTAATGGTGACTGTCCCCTATCTTCCTCTTCTTCCTCCTCTTCCTCTTCTTCTTCTTCTTCTTCACTTTCGGTGGATGTTTCCCTTTGCTTCCTTTTCCTTTTTGGCCGTCGTGATGGCTCTTCCCCATGAGCTGTATCAAGGCCCTTCCAGTAGAAGGCTGTAGGCCATCCCGACTCTCTCTGTGATGTCAGTTGTAATCCACCCCATTTGTCCGCTGGAACCTGGGTATGGACAGCATCGAGAAAGAGGGCAATGGCGTGCTGTGTCATATAAAATACCTTGTGTCGCTGGGATAAAAATTCCCTGATCCTCTCTGTTAAATACCTCGCCCAATTGTAGACCTTGCCAGAACTTAGTCCAATCATATAATCGACCATCCACAGGGTGATGTCCAATGCCCTACTAGAACCCGTCAGTTTGCATTTCATGACATCCATGATACATTTCCATTCTTCATTTGCAAATAGATTTTTCCTCAAACCCCGATTACTTGAATTCCAGATAGTGTCTTTTTCTTTGTCTGAGATGTCACTTTGGCATACTCTCTGGGTGAGGGTTTCTTTGTCCTACTGGGTCATTCGGCCCGGTTTCACCATGCTCGAGCCGACGGTTGGAGCCCCCATCACTCTGGCGAAATCTTGTGGCCAGAATGATACAGTAACTGAATGGCCTCGATACTCAACAATGGACTTGTTGGAGTGCTGGCAGAAGTTGTCGACCATGGCTTTCAAATACGGCTTGAACTCCCTGGCATTGAAGTAGGGCATCAATATTGCTTTGTCTACCTGGGCATGTTTTAATGCAAACTTCAGCACATTGTTTTCCTGTGCATTTTTCCACCATTGTTTGCACTCATTTCCCGTCAGACTTTCCCAAGTAATGGCTTTCATTCCTGTATCAGCACTTGATTTTTTCTTCTCCTCCGATACAATCTTCGGCCTGTAGGATGCAATCTTCTTTCCTTTGTCCATGTTTTCCTGACTGGATACTTTACCTTTTGCACTCCTTTGCACGGCAATGTATGGAAAAAAAAAAATTCTGTTCAGCACTATAAATGAGTGCTTGGGGTCCGGGATGGCCTTTTATGAGGCTGAGTGGTACACTGTACGGCCTAGGTTGTACGTCGTACGGATTTTAAAAAAAAAAAAAAAAATTTTGCCAGGTTGTACGTCATACGGCCTGCCCTTTTTCTTAAATTTTTTTTTGATAGCTAATCTAATTTTTCCTTCCCTTTATGCTGCTACGTCATCCCGATTGCCTCGGTCTCTTCCACGACCTCGATTTCTGTCATGTGACGAAATATACATTGTATATACCCTTTCTGTCGGAGGCAATCATTGGAGCAGCATTGATTGACTTCTTCCAGTTCCCATATCCAATCCACTATTGTATTTTCATCTTGCATCATCCTCAGGTCCATCCCATCGGTTCTTGGGTCCATTGGAATGTTCTTCCGTCAATGTTCATCTTCATACTCTTGGTCCTGAATTTCGCTTTCCAAATTCGACTTCTTGGAATCTGGACATATGGGGTTCCCTGGTTCTTCATCCTTAGTTGTAGAATTTCATTCTCATAGGGTGACCTTTCAATTATGAACATGCTCTCTGCTACATACCTTTTCACCGGAGTTTTTATTTCTCTTGGTAATAAGAATTTAAACTTATCTCTTACCTTATTGCATTCGGCTATCGACCGGTTCTATGCCTGTTCCTCCTCATTCTGAGTGTCATCATTGCCATTTTCAATAATGGTGTTATCGACCATCCCTTCTTGAATATCGGTTTGCATTGTTCTTGGTCCAAAAAACCCGATTACAGGTTCATATGGTGCACTCCGAAAGCATATTCCATCGATTCCATCGGTCCCCTTTGTTGTGTCTTCCAGTAATGCGTATCCCAACATGTTGATTTCTATTGTCTCTTCCCTTTTCTGCTTATATTTCTTCAGTTTTGACCCATTCACTGTGTCACTGATTTGGGTTCCGTCAAGGTTATCCAGCGTTATAGCCCCATTGTCCAGTACTTCGCGTACCCTGAACGGTCCCAACCAACGAACTTTGAACTTACCAGGTTTGATCTCGTTACGACCGTTATACTTGAGGACCAACTGCCCCGGTCGGAAGTTTATTCGCTGGATGTGCTTGTCGTGCCAGAATTTCCTCCTTTTCTGCATCACTTCTGTGGACCACTGAGCCATAATCCGTTTTTCATCAAGTTTGTTCAATTGGAATAGTCGTTCTTGCAGACTCTCTGTGTCCTCCAGTCTGTTTTCTATTGCTATTCTTAGGCTTGGGACTAGGTATTCGGCTGGTTCCACTGCTTCTTGGCCATACATAAGTTGGAACTGTGTGTGTCCCGTGGTTACCTTGTACGTCGTTCGATAAGCCCATAGTACGGCTGGTAGTCTTTCTTCCCAGTCTGCCCCTTCTATCCCACAAGACTTGTAGATCACTGAGATTAGCACTTTATTTGTTGATTCTGCTTGCCCATTCGCTCTTGGGTAGTACGGACTCGACAGTGTATGAAAGATCTTAAACTCCGTTGTCATCAGTTTGATCACGTGGTTGATGAAGTGTCCCCCACGATCACTCGTCAACTGTATGGGAATGCCGTATCTTGTTACGATCTGTTCATAAATGAATCTTGCAGTGCTTAATGCAGTATTGTCCTCCAGTGCTCTTGCCTCTGCCCATTTCGTCAAATACTTGGTGGCTACCACTATGTATCGACACCGATGCAATTGGCTGACCTTCAATGGTCCCACCAAATCCAGTCCCCACCTCTCGAAAAGTTCTTGAGGCTGGGTTAGCCACAGGGGCATATAGTCCCTCCTCAATGGTTTCCCTACTCTCTGGCACCTATCGCACTCCAATACCCATTCTTTGGTATCTCATACAGTGTTGGCCACCATAGTCCGGCTAGCAAAATTTTTCTAGCTGTGGCATCCGGACCCATGTGCCCGCTTGCGAGTCCTTCATGTGCTTCTTCTAGTACACCCCTTCTTCTTCCATGACACATCTCCTCAGGATATGGTCTGGTCGTCCCATCTTATAGAGTAACCCATTAATAAGCTGAAATGTCTTGCTTTTTAATGCAATCCTTCTCTCATTTGAAGGCATTCCCTGAGGGAATGTGGACGTCGACAAGTATTCATCAATCTTCTCGTACCATGATGGCAGTGCTGCAATTTGGAAGAGAAGAGCGTCGGGGAAGTCTTCATTTACCCCTTCAGCTGGTTCCCCTGACCTGATGCGTGACAATTGATTTGCTATTATATGACTCTTCCCTGGTCGCACTATGATGGTGAAAGTAAATTCCTGCAAAAGGAGTAGCCATCGACTGATTCTTCCTTGGATGATCGGTTTATTCACCAAGTACATAAGTGCTTGATGGTCAATGTAGAATGTGAATGGTGTTGCCAGTAGGTAGTGCCTAAATTTTTGCACTGAATACACCATTCCGAGAGCCTCCCTCTCGGTTGTGTTATAATTTTTCTCTGCTTTTGAAAGTAACCTGCTGGCGAAATACACCGGGTGGTCCAGACCATGGGTTCCTACCTGTGCCAATGTGGCCCCGATTGCAAAATTTGAGGCATTGACGTGTACATGGAACTCTTTATCCCAGTTTGGATATGCCAATATGGGTGCACTTACCAATCAGTTCTTTAGTTCTTTGAATGCCTTCTGGTGTTCATCACACCATACGAATTGGACTCCCTTCCTTGTCAGTATGTCGAGTGGGCAAGAGATCTTGGCAAAATTCTTGATGAACCGTCTGTAATATCCGACGTGACCAAGGAATGATTTTCCTCTTGTGATGTCACTCGGGGCTTCCATCTCCACGATCACCCGTATCTTATCCGGGTCTGCTTTTAGTCCCGCTTTGCATACAATGTGACCCAATAACTTCTCGAGGCACCATGAATCGACACTTTTTCGGATTCAGTGCCAACTGTGCGGCTCTGCAACGCTCCATGCATTTAGCAAGTGCCTTCAAATGTGTTTGCTGATCGCTATAGATCAACCAATCATCCAAAAATGCTTTGAAATTTCCTACCGACATTTTATCAAAAATGTGCAAGATAATTTTTTGAAAGGTTGCCGGTGCATTATAGAGACCGAACGACATTCGGTTGTATGCATAGACGCAACCCTCAACCACAAATGTTGTCTTCAGTTTATCCTCTTTCGCAATACTAATTTGGTTGTACCTTGAGAATCCATCCATGAATGAATATATTTCATGGCCAGCTACTTCTTCCAGGATTGAGTCTGTAAACGGGATGGGAAATGGATCCTTGATAGTAACTGCATTCAGGCATCTGAAATACACACATATTCTAATCTGCCCACCCTCTTTGAGTGATATGACGATGGGAGAGACCCATTCGCTAGTTTTTACTTTGAATATGATTCCGACCTCCAACATCTTCTCTATCTCTTCCTCGACTTTGGCTGCGTAATTCTTATTCATTCTGTATGGTCGTTTCCTCACCGGACGTGCTCCAGGTACCAGGGGAATCCTATGAACACATAGTTCTGGAGGGATTCCTTTCAAGTCCTTGTACGTCCAAGCAAACACCTCCTTATACTCCATAAAGATCCTGAATGCCACTGTTTTGAGGACGGGATTCCAATCCTCCCCTGCCAGTATTACTCGAGGGTTACTCTCTTCACCTAGATTTAGCTTCTCCATGGATGGTTCCTCATATTTGATTTTTCCCTCGGCTCCAGAGTCGTGAGCAGGTGTACTGTCTATCTCGGTGATCCCTTCTGTGTATTCCCCGAAGGCAGTCGGGAAGGTGTGTTGGTCGTCACTTACTTCCGATTTGTCATGTTCTGTGTCTCCATTCCCTCCAGAGGTCTCGCCGATTTCCTTGATGGAGATCATGTTACATTTCGACTTGAAGAACTCATAGTCCTCAATCTGCCAATGGAAAAGCCCACTCATTGAATCAGTTTCATCCTCAGAACATTCTTGTAGTTTTAATACTCCCTCCTCGTCAGGTTCCATTGGCCCTCTGCCAACTGACTCCCCTCCGTCTGAGTCGGAATCTGATGCTAGTTTCTCACTCACAGCCTGTGTTCTCAGGTCTATGACAATCTTCTTGCCTTTATTCTCTATCGACAATGTGTTCCTTTTCCAGTTATGGTTGGCTTTGGCGGCTATCAGCCACCCTCGGCCAAGTAATGCGTTGTACGACGCATTTTGTGCTGTTATGACTACGAAGTTTAATCGAAAAAGTTGGGTGCCAATCCATACTTCCTGAGCCATTAGCACTCCTAGCGCTTTAATTCCGTGCTGGTCTGCTCCCAATAACTGGAAATTTTGTGGCCACAGTGTAGGTTTCCCCAAGCACTTCCACGTATCTTCTGTCAGCACATTCACTCCCGATCTACAATCGATTATTGTGTTTGTTAGATGACATCCATCGATTTCCATGTGTACGACGGTTGGGTTCTTGCCACTGTTTACTGCCAACAGTCTCGGGTCGATGACTTGTTCTCCCTCGAGCGGTGGCTCCACTATGATGTCTTCCTCCTTTGTTTCCCTGTTTGGTTCCCCTTCCATCACCTTCAAGATTGCCATTCTCAATTGTGGCATGCTCTGTAAAAGATCCGCTATCTTAACCGATACCGTGGTTTGTAGCACCTGATTCACGATGCTCTTGTCTGACTCTGGTCGTGTGGTAGTTGTTTTTCTGTTCTTCCCTTCTGTTTCCATTGCCATCTCTACTTCCTTCCTAGCCTCCTGAAGTCTCTCCTCGGTTCGGGGATCTGGATATGTCGCTTTTTTCTCTTGTGCTCAGGGGACCGCCAGGATCTCTTCATCATTCTCCTTGAAATTGATCATGTTCACCCCTTTTTGCTTCGGGCAATCTTTTTCTTCGTGATCTCCAGGCCCACACCACTTGCATAATGCATTTATTGTGTTCTGATTGTTGTTCGGGCATTCTCTTGCAAAGTGTCCCCACTCGTTGCACTGCCGGCACTGTATCATAGGTCGCCCTTTGCTATCGTATTGCAGTCTGTTTCCGGGATTGTTATTGTTTATCCTTCTGTTATTCCGGTATCCTCCAGGGGATGCATTCGGACTATTCTGAGGCTTCGGGGGTGTCGTCGGCGGAGTTGATGGTTCTCCTTGTGTGAACAACACTTGGGTACTTCTTGCTTTCAGGTTAAATGGGCATTCCTTGATTGAATGTCCCATTACCTGACAGATATCACAAAATAACTTTCTTGGGCAGTTTGCTTTTACGTGACCTTCCCCGTTGCACTCAGTGCACCATAATTCTCGGCCTTCTTTAGTTGTCTCTTTATCAGTTTTCAGTTTTTTCATCATGCGGATCATGTCTCTTCTCAGTGCCTGAATGGTTTTTGACTCGCCTTCACTGCTGCCATCCCCCGTATTGTCATCGTCTTCAGTTCTTCTCTTACTTCGGGAGGATGTTTTGTTCTCACTTTCTATATCCATCGCCCGATTGTACGCTTCAGCGTACGATGATGCGGGTACGACTTTCATCTTTTTCCTCAACGACGAGACTAACCCTTCGATGAACCATCTCTTTTTCAGTCCATCGGCTGGCTGAGTTTCCAGTTTCCCGAGTAATTCTTTGAGCCTTCTGTTATATGCCCTTCCATTTTCATTCTTTCCTTGTTTGGTATTGTAGATTTCGGCTACAATCTCATTGTCATCTCTTAGAAGTTTAAACTCATTCTCGAAGGCTTTTCTCAATTCATCCCATGAGGTTTTCTGTGCTGCCCCTAGGTCTATATGCTAGTCAATGGCGATACCTCTTAGCGTCGCTGGGAACGCTTTTACCCAATAGTCTTCGTCCTCTTGTCCATTTGCCACCCATATGGTTTCACAAGTTTTGCAGTGCCGGATAGGATCCTCTGATCCGTTCCCCATGAACTTCGGCAACTTTTGCCTTTCACTCGCCAGTGGAGTCACCATCTTTTTCTCGGGGTACCCTCTCTGTGTCTTTGACCCGATTGGACTGGTTCTACTGTGTCGTTCCGGTGTCCTCCCGACACTGTCGGCCACGTACGGTTCCTTCCCACGTCCGTTCTCGGCGTCCTCTACACTTCGAGTTACCTCTGGTTCTTTCTGGTTCTCCCTCTGCGCAGGGGTCTTGGGCTCAGGTCCTCTGTTCCTCGGCCTTTTGTCTAAAATGGACAATGCCACAATACGACGTATTCTGTCCTCTAGTTCTTCTGTCAGTTTCTTCTCATTTTCTTTTTCTCTATTCGTTATTGGTGTTCTAAAATTCTGTTCATCAACCCCATCAACCCCTTGGTTTACTTCTTCATGTCGTTCATTTTCTTTTTCAAAAATCTGTTTTAATCTTTTTCTGCGTTCTTCTTGTTCTTTTAGTCTTAATGATCTTCTCACTATTTCTTCTGGTGTTCCTTGCCCCACTGGTATTTTATTCTTGTCCTTATTACGCTGTATGGGCATTAATTATGCTTACCCTTCTCAGTTGTACGACGTGCGACGGTGATCGGCGTCACGTTCCTCCTCTTGTTTCAGACGTTCCTCGTACCTCTTGAGTATTTGTTGCCGTCGCACTTCCCTCTCTCTTTTTTCTCGAAGGTCTTGGAAGGTTATCAGGGTCCTTGCCAGAAGTCGAGGAATGCGGTTCAAAAGGTTATCCGCTTCGCTATTGACACGCAGGTTTTCTGAAATAACCTCCTCTGGAACCTCTCTGCGGATAGATTTGTCTCACACGTATTGTCCGACTGATAATAACCACAGTTTGACCAATTCCTGAGTTACTTCATCTTCTCGGCTTCTGGGTTCATTCTCTTTGCTGTCACTTCCCTCGCGTTCTTCTTGAATTTCTTGTACTATCTCTTCTATGTGCTTTCTATCTTGTACTTTCTCGTCAATGTCAATCGGTTGCTCCATTACGCTGCCATTTCCTCGACGCTAGTTACACTCGACGATTTGCTTGTTCCTGACGATGTCACTTGCCCGATGTTCTCTGACAACTTAACTTGTCATCGATAGCCAACTTGTCATTCGATGGCCTCAGACGACTCAACTTGTCATTGACTTGTCACCCTCGACCCGTTTCCGAACTGGCAACGGCGCCAAATGTTCACCGCAATATGGTGTGTTTCACAGAATATGAAGTAAATGGAAATACATAAGTAGTAGTATAGTGCATCATACAACATAACAGAATTACTCAGAACAGACCATTGTATTCGTCATTGATTCACAGGAAACATTACAATGCTCATAACAGCAACATACATATTTCATTATGACTCCAATGTCTGCATATCAACTATTGTCAAATCACCCATGTCCCGACTACAATGTATCGACGCTCTAAATACTCATCGCCAAGGTTGGTTGTGATGCCAACCGTTGGTACCGACTCCAAACTACCCAATTGGTACCGACAACTAATTACATCATTTGTTTATTTAAACTATTTTGCATTCTACAATAATCAACTGGCAAAAAAAGGTTCTTTTATCATCTGGCGATCTGATGCAATCAATAGGGCTCTTTGTGGGGGTACATCTAGCTTATTTTAGGGCACCTGCCAATTGCAAGAACCACACAGTTGGCTCTTTTGGTCGTGAACTACTCACAACTCACATGGTCTGGGCCTCAAGTCACTATTTTCTTAATAACATTGAATATATCAGGAATAGACTGCCTTGTCCAGGCCTTCAGCACAGTCAAGTATTCCTTGAGCGAGAGCAGGCCAGTGGTATCTGTCTTGTAGCTTCCAAGACTTGCCACATAATTCTCCAAGGCCTGTATGCTGTTTTCCTTGGCATGAATATCATCACCCAGCTCTATTATTATTTTCTCCCGGGTGGTTTTAGTCTCATGGAGGTCTCTAGTCAAGATTTTAAGTGCACTGATCTCCTCCAATTGTTTTTTCCCTTTCCAACAGCACTTGGGTCTCTGAATTTTCTCTGTTACCCTGTAGTATCATAGGGCCACAAAACTTACAAATTCAGATAATATATGGCCAGTAGCAGTAATAGAAGGAAGAGTGATAAAATAAGACACACTTTTAGAGGTAGCTCCTGCCAGGGCTGGATGAGCTGGGAATTTTATCTGTGTCAGTTCCTTATAAGTAGGGAAGGTGGGTCTTTCACCCTTTGTATTATAATAGGTAGATAAAACATGAAGTTCAGTACATCAAAACCTGCCACCTTTATATAGTGAGCAAGAATAGAAACTGTGGAGGGCTACAGTCCAATCCACCTGTCAAAACTGAAAAACAATAACATTATGTTATTCCTCTGCTAGCAAATCTTTTTGCTACTGCTGAAATGGGTATTTGGTTTGACTCTATTGTAGGGTAGTAACAAATGTTGCAACAGATGGAGAAATCGTTATGAGGTTAACGATTTTCCTCTGCATTTGAGAGGGGTGGGGTCTTTAGGGTTATTCTGCACTTTTAACCTGAAAGTATGAATGGTAAAAAGGAAAACTTAAAAACAGTAATACAAGGAAGAAACCCTGGACAGGCTGATATGAAGCATGGAGTCTAGTTTTTCCCAAAGAAAAAGAGGTGGGTATGATTAATTAGAGCACAAACACAAAGTTTTACACCTTGCATAACAAATTTCAGAAATTTATATGGATTGATACAATTGGAAAGGAAAGAAAGTATATTGCTAAACATAAGAGAAGATATACGCTTCACATCAATTTCTAACACAGTTTAGAAAAAAACTGTTTTTCCTACCCAGTATTGCAGAATGAGAAGATATCTAATAGTAATGACTTATTGCATCCACAAAATGCAAAGGAGATCTTTGAAAAGATGCTGCAATTTAACATAAGAAAAATAAACAACACTAGGAAAATTGTTTGACACAAAGTTCAACTGTATTCCTTTATTTCCAAAATCTCAAAGCACAAAGTCTCTTGAAAACCCCTGTACAATATTTGTGAAAGAGTTAAAGAGTCCTTTCTTTACAAAGCAGCCTTGTATATATACAGGCTTCTCTCTTGTAACTACTTCGTAACTGTTTCTTGAAATTAAAAAAATTTCTTTTAAAGCAAAATAAACTTTATTTCCTTTTCCTTCTTTTTATATTATAGGAACAAACTTTACTTTTAAGTCAAATAATGACTTAAGTTACAACTTATTGAAAAGTGCAATGATAAATTGTAAGAAAAAAAGGTCAAAAGAAGAAGAGAGGAGAGAAGATCATTAATTTTGTTGGGAGGACTTGCTCCTTTCAGAACTCTACTCCTTGGTGGCTTCTGATGCTAACGATTGAGCCTGTTGTGGAACGGATTTAGCTTTATAAACTCTGAATTGTCTGACAACCGGCACTATGAGTTTATTCTTTGGAATAACAATGTTGGTTAGGCACAATTTCTAGGTTGCTGAAGCTTTGTTTACTTCAATTCTATTGACAAAGCTTGGCTGTAATGTCCCTAATTGGACTGTTAGCCAAAATCACCAAATCTTTACAATCGACACAAACCCAAGCTCTTTCTATTCACAAAGATCTCATTGTGGGAAGGTGAGAGCATACGGAAATCGGGATGTGGACAAGGAAAACAAATAATGCAGCTTACTGACAGCAAGCCGACTTGTTTACAATCAACACCCAAACAGGAGGACATAATTAAAATGCTCTAGCCAAACTGGCTGAATACAACTATAGATATGGTCAATGCCAAAATGGCAGACTACAAGTAGATCTGGATCAATGCCAGATTGGCGGATAATGAATTCAAACGCTTGGCGGTTACGCCATTCAATCGTTAATTACAATGCAAGCAGTCAAACTGGAGGACTGCTCAGAAAATTACAATCATTTAGGAATTAGGAAAGCTGAGAATGATTAGAAAGTGGTACTTGGAGTATCAGCAATTGTGAGCAGTTAAACTCCTTTCAATATCGAGATCTGAAACAGCCACCTAATTCACTAGTTTTCTGTCATGTCCCAACATTGAGACATTATTTGTCATCATCAAATTGGACGATAATTATGTATATAATAATATTTAATAAACATATATAATATTATTAAATAATATTATAATATATTTATTGTACTTATATATAATAAATGTAAAGACAATTATAATATTATATATGATATATATATATTATATAAATATAAATATGTATAGTAATATTAATATATATAAGACAAATGTCTTATAATATATAAATATAAATAAGAAATATTATTATAATATAATAAATATAAATATAAATATTATTATTATTATTATATAATAATGATAATTATCAATGTAAATATTAAATCAAATATTAGTATAAAGTATGATCATTATAAATATATATAAAATTAATATTAACTAATATCCTTGGAAGATATCAATAAAGAGCTATGATTCGTATACAACAGCAAATAAAGATAGACCAAGTTTATTAAAAGACAAAGTTTATTAAAACAAAGATAAATGCACGATTATGTTAGAGGAAGCGAGTTAGATTATTAGTAAATAAAAGAGGTGCATATTAATTAAAGGTTATTTTCAATAAGACACATCCCTTCATTAAAGAAGGATATAAAGATGGGAAGAAGATAACATAAAGGGCAGAAAGAAAGGAATAAGAAATATATATATTTGGAGAGGGTAAGGAAAATAGAAAAGAATACATAAGGAATATAATTCCAATTTATAAATATAACAACAAGAAGGATATAATATAGAATTTTTGGAAATGGTAAATATATTCATGGCAGATTTAAATATGCAATATATAAGGAATAATATATTTTGAGTTGTAATATACCATTTTAGAGATACTTATGTACACTAGCAGCCTTATAAGAACATTAGATATATCGGAGATATAATATATATGCTTTGAGTTAAAGAAAAAAAATATATTAAAAGGGAATAATTCTCTTTATGAAGTGTTGCCTCTCTTGGCAATAGTTGCAGCCATACACAATTGAAGATATAAAAAGGAAGTGTGAAGTAAAAAAGATCATATAGTAATATAAATCAGCAAACAACATATTGGTCTTCCATCAAATACAAGTATTAGATCAGCACAAGATATTATATCAGCAAGCGTTACTAAGAGCAATCGATCATACAAGAAGTAAAATTGTGTGCAAGGTTAATAAATTTGTTCTTCCTAAAAGGGGACATTACATTTTCTCCAAATTGAAGTTGACTGGATTTAGAAATTATTAACAATTAATGTGCAGCAGTACCTTATGATTTGCAGCAGTCAAACTGGAGGAACTCCACTCAAAATAGGGGCTGGCAATGAATTTAATGATATTGCAGACATTAACTAGCATATATATATATATCACCAAATATAGCAGTGCTTTGTCCTTCTAATGGTACGGCCTGTGCACGGCAGTGGTACGGCCTTTCTCAGCAGTTCCCACTTGTAATAACATCTGCAGCAGTCTAGAATGTGGGCATGTGGACTGGAAAAGTTGCAGCAGCAGGGAATAAAGGTTAACCAGAAATCTTATGCCACAAAATGACCTCCAACTCCCAAGGGCCAAAACTAATGGTACGGCCATGTACAAATTGTATGGCCTGACAATGGTGCAAATAACAATTCCTTCAATTTGTACGGCCTGCAAACAATAGATACCTTACTTTTGACAGATATCAATTGTTAAGATTTGTTAACAAATGTAAATAAAGATCTCTCCAAGTCTAGAAATCACACCAAACTATTAAAAAACACACAACACGGAAAATCTAGAACAACACATATTTCTGTATTTTTCTGAATATATCACACCACACCAACAACAAAGTGAAGTACAATGCAAGTCAGCTCAATGGAAATCTCTGGATGGAATGCTCTTTTGGAATGGAGGGTTTTCATTGTGAATCCCATTTGCCAGTAGGGTTTTCATCCTAGGGCAAGAAATGAAAATAAGGCTTGATTTCAAATACAAGAGGTTTTTTGATAATTTGACGGAGAGTTGCAGATGAGCCTTCAAATCTTTTTTATAGACTCTTGGAGAATTAAAATTAAAATATTTACTTTTTCCCTCTCGAAAATCTAATTTCAAATTGACTTTAGTAACTCTACCCAAAACTAATAAAATATAACTAGGAATTACATAAGGCCTTATTGTGCTCCATTTAGGTGGCCTGGAAATAATAAATAAAGTTGTCTTTACAACTTTGACAAATTTAACAATAGATCAACTTTAATTATTATTAAAATAATTTCCCTAACCCAACCCATTAACCTATGGAAAATTAGAAAATAGGCTAAGGGCCGAAGAGGGGACATGATACTAGCAAATCTTTATGACAGCCTACTAATGAAGAAGAGATGTCGCTAAGTTTCTTCATGGCATCCAATTTCATTGTTTCTTTTTTGAAGAGTTCATCTGCAATTACATCATTGAAGCTCCTTTTGATAGAATGAATATCAAGCAATTCAATTTCATCTTCTTTAAGAATTTTGGAATCAAAAGATAAGAAGTCAGTTTGAATGTTAGACTCTATTTGATTACAAATTTTGATGAGTCTCTTGAACTTAGTTATTGATTGTTTGAAAACCAATAGCTTCCACTCTACGCTCTTAAACCATTGAATAGATTCATTCAACTCCACCTTATTAAAAACATTTTTGAAGACGAGAAAATGGGCATCAGTTTTGGCCATCTCCTAGAGGTCTTTGATCACGACCTGCCATATCTTCTCTACCTTTTTAGCTATTTGAATTTTTGTTTCTATTTTTCCTTTTCATACAATTTCCTAGCGTCTTCAATGAATTTGAGGCCATCTACGGTGATCTGCTCAACCCATGATTCAGTCACTTTGCTGTAAGTCTAATACTTATTGAATTTCTCAGTGGTTTTCTTGGTTATATCTCTCAATGAGGTGCTTGAGGAAATTGATGGGATGGCTTTCAGAGGCTGTGCAGATGTATCAATGATAGATTTAATGTAAGAAGTCAAAACTTGCACCTGTTCTTCTAGTTAATCTCTCGTTTGCTTTTCCTTCTCGGTTCTCTATTAGCTTGGTAGTTTACACTTGGAAATTGTTGAATGTTGCCCTTGTGTGTAGCTGGGCCAAGAGCAACTCGAGAGACACTATAGTCTGCGTCTATCATGTCCTCATTCTTATTGGCAATAGGTTTGGCAATTTGCATGAATTGTGTCCTAGAGGAGGGATCAACCATCGGCCTTGAAGTTGTGCGGACCTTTTTAGACTGAGGAGACACTTGTAGTAGCTTAGCTACTGCATCAAATTTAGGATCAATCACTTGGGTGCTCTTCCTTTGTTTGGCAACTATCTCTTTCAACCATGGTGAAGGAGAGAGCTTGTGGACCCTATTTTAGGGCTAGAAGAAGAACGAGGTATGATGGGAGGGAGAGTGACTTTTGGGGCAGTGTTGACCCCTATATTAGTTAGAGGTGATGAAGATGGAGGATTTTGAGGTGAAGAAGGTAGATGTGAAGGGGAAGGTGGGGGTGTTTGTGACAAAGGAGCAGGAAGTGGAGGAGAAGAGGGAGTAGGATTGGGAGTGGGGGATTGCTGTTCAATTTTAGTAGGAACTTGGGGACTACCATCAATGCTTTGTCCAATTGGGGTTGGTGGTTTCTTGATATCCAACTTTCTTCTAGGCTCAGGATCTCCCCCACTACAAGTTAGCTCCCTTTTTGGGATCTTCTTCATCACCTTCTCCTACTGCACTGGACTTTGACCCATGGTGTAAACAAAGGCGAAGGTTTGAGTCGAGGATTCTCCTTGCCTATCTCCTTATCTATTCTTCTTGGGTGTGCGATCTTTAGTAGGTGGCCTTGTGGCTGTACACTTGGCAATCTTTACATCGAACCATCTTTTTGTTTTCTGTATTACATAAAGTGTCCTTTCACAAATATCTTAAACTTCTTTGTCAACCCAATTGATGGGCTAGAGTGGTCGCACCTAGATGGTGGAGGTGAAAATTGGATCTAGCATATCAGAGCCATTCTCTTCTACTTGTTTTATATCCTAGCCTAGATTGAAGGCTTTCACCTGATGTAGGGTGAGTTGCATCCAATATCTTCTTCTCACTTCAAAATCATCCTCGCAATCTTCCCAAAATCCTTTAGATCAAGAACATGACAATACCTTGGCTCGAGGCTCAAATTATCCTTGACAAAATTTTTGCTATCAAATGGGAACCTTGCTTCGTAAAAATACATGGTCAATTTCGAAATAGACCTCTCAATATTTTGAGCATCAACAGAGGTTCTACATGTGTAATAGTTAAGGCCAATAGGGAACAAAATACCCGCTTTTTTTTCTTTCTTTGCACCTTTTGTTTATTGCTCCTATTTGCGTGCACACCTCAATGAGGATGAGTTGGTCACTCACATAGGGTGTTGCCACAATAATGGGTTACACTTTTTGGGACATCTTGATTTTTGCTGAAATCACATGTTTTTAGAAAATATAATGGTTTAAGCCTTGAAAGGTTCCATTTAAAAGATTTTAATTGAAGAGGGTCTTATCAAACCCCCTTAGATTCAAACCCCCTTGGATAGAACCCCGTTAGTTTTAAACCATACCTATAATGGAGTCTCCTTTACACCTATCAAAATGCTGATAAAAAACCACTTTTGATTTACCTTTTGGGGGATCAAATGAATTCATTTAATTTTTTTGTTTTTTAAGTATGTAGTCCTTATTATAAGCTTCCCAAAAAGTATTATTTTAAATATATTTAATTTGATTATTATATATATTTTTTTAATTTCTTGTGAATGTAGGTTTTTCACTAAACATCAAGTTCTCTGTTATACACACATGGAAAATTAGTAAATTAGTGATTTTTTTTTTTGAAAAATATCTATGCCCTAGGTATTGATGTCCTTATTTTTAACAAAAAAAGAAAATTGAATTTCGATACATACAGAAAAAGTTATGTTTACAAAATACGCCTATGTCTAAATTATAATTGGTTTGACTTCAAAACTTAATTAAAAAAATATTCAACATTATGAAACCAAATGCATGCCTATATATCGGTGTTAGCAATCTAAATCAGCAGAATCAAAATTTTATCCTTTGTAGAAAAAAAAGTTATGTGTTACAGAATACGCATCACTTTAAAAAAATGTTGTTTACTATTAAAAACTAGTTATCAAAGGAGACGCAAAAAAATTTACAATTTAACTCCAAATTTTTTTAAAAAAATATATTTAGAATCTACAAACAAAATCTCATAAATCACTAGTTTGCATCATCTTCAAATTCTTAACGGTTTATCGGCTATAGGTGTCAGAAAGTGAAGATTTAGTTCAAAATGTTGATTTCAATGTCAAGTTTGGCCAAAAAGTGTAACCCATTATTGTGGGATGACCCCATAACGAGGAAGTTTATACATAACATCTTCAAAGCCCCCAATTCTGATATAAGTGAACCTTGGGAATTGGATGAAGTAACTCCCATATTTGGTGTCAAGGTTTGCTGCCTCGGTGATATTCTTACCTTGACATTTCTATCCAATTCCTTGATTGTTAGCATTGTGAAGGTGTCATTTACTCTCTTGAAGCTCTTGTTGTTGACTTCTAGTTTTAGTTGAGGGTAAATCATAAATATGCATTGTCTCATCCTACACTCTTTGTGTTTGTAGATTTGACGACGCCTTCATGCTTGCAATAACATGAATAAATAAGAGGACATATTAAAACATTGGTTTGATGGGAAGTGCACTAATTGATTGTGCAAATTATCAGTTATGATACTTCCCCAATCAATATATTGTTGGCCATAACAAATTATTGTGATAAAATGGCACATCTAATAGTGAAAGGAATTGGTCTCCTCATGTCCCATTACTTTGTTAAGTAGGTTGACCATATCTGATGTATCTTCATTAAAATGGGACCTATACAAGTTCCTAGGCAATTGGGACCTTCCCTTTTTAGGTCCTTTCATCCAATATTTAGCTATATTGGTAAGGCAGGTATCTTTCTTCTCTTGGGAGAATCTGTCTTCAATTTCGTTACTCATATTTGCATATTCTTCTCTTTGTGGCAACCTGAAGGTGATTCCAAGAGATGGGCCATCCGATTTGGCAATGATTGTATCATCTATAGTTCTAATCTCATGGATGTTTGGTTTGTAACTAAGTTTCCCATATGGGTACAGGTATGGGAATGGGCTCGGGTTCAAGTTTTAGGTATGCCAGTACGACAATTTTTTTTGCCCTCGGGTATGGGTATAGTTGTATATATATTATTATTGTTAATATATACTATATATTATATTATATTAATATTATAATAATATATATAATATAATATATTATATATTTTTATAATATTAATATATATATATTTTGGTCCGTAAAATAAGAGTTTTTATATTGATGTAGAGCAAAAAATTACAGGCAGGTGACTATAGACTGTTTTCCTGCATTCCATTACTAGTTCAGACTTCCTTAGCTGTTACAAAGAGGCCACTCAGGACCAAAGTTTATGCCAAAATTAGCCATTATGGCTATCTTAACTTCCTTGGAATTAAACCACATAGAACAGATCTTCTTGGGCATCGTTTGAGCTTAGCTAGGAGAACATACTAACAAAAAATACTAATAGACTGCATTTACATAAAAGCAAGCTCCATTGCCATAGCTTGGAGCTCACTGACCCACTCGTAGTCCTCGTTGACCTCCTCCAAACTCAGCAATTTCTTCAGAAAGGTAGTAGCCTTCACCACTCGCTCCCGATGTTCGATCAAAACCAGACCCTTCATGTCCAGAATGAGAGGGAAGAACTTGACGACCTCCAAAGGATACTTCGGCATAGAGATATCTTTGGGGTGAGGGGCCCCGGCCCCCGGAATGACCGCACCCAGAATGTTGTTGAGGCCACCAAGAAGCTCTCCTTTAAACAATTTCACCATCAGCCCCTTCGTCTCTCCTTTCGAAGCGCCCCTGCATCTAAAATGAAGGCCAGAAATCGTGACGAGATGTGGGTATCCACCCGGTAGAATTCCCCTGCACATAGAAAATCTTTACCAAGAACGATCTTCACTGTTGGTAACAGGAGACCATCATGCAAACGCAGAACCCGTTTTAGCCTTTGATCTGTGAGGACACCCTTGAAAGCCATCTGCCAAACAGTGCTTTCCAATTGAATGGGGGTTACCACCCCTAAGTTTATCATTCCTTCAACAGAGATTCGAGCAATGAATCCAGAGCCTTCTGCCATTCTTACTAGCGAGCTGCCTTCGAACACGCCTATGACTACACATTCCATTCGAATGAAACTGAATAATGCAGTTAAAGGCGACGGGGAACATCTAGATTATTCTCTGTTAGAAACCCTACGAAGCCATCATTAATTGGACAGCTCAGAAAATGGAAAGAGAAAATCCTTCGAGTAGGCTCATACGTGCGGAGGAATCATTTGAATGCCTTGGTAGTATCCGCAGTCCAAACAATTATTAACTGAAAACCGCCGGAGAAGACCGCCTTTGCCAAGTGTCTATCCTATGGATACGACCCTTCCATGTTCTCATGGAAAGGGTGCCCGCCCTACCACCCCAAATAATATTAATATATTAATATAATATATATTATTATTATACATATTAAAAAGAATTTAAATATACACTAGTGACTAGTAAAATTTAAAATATATTTGATACTTATACTAAAAATAAGTTAAATAAATAACAAAACTCTTAAGAAGTGGAATGCATTTGTAGCTCAGATTCAATATGGAGAATCTTCACAACAAAATGCCAAGCTTCGAAATCTCACCAAACAACACTCTTTGCATTCCGAGCTGATTTTAATGACCTTAGTTTTTTCAAACCGGCAAAATTTCACGATAGATTTGAAATATTTTTGTTTTCTAATGATGTAGAAAACTAACAAGGGGTTTGCTCCACAAATGTCATTCAAAAGTCGCACAGTAAGATAGAAATGCCTGTGAAAGAATATCAGAAGATTCATTGTATGTTTGATGATTTTTGAGGAAAGGATGGCTTTGGGCACGATTGGGAGTGCTCAGACACATCTTGGGATGGCCTGGGTTCGCACTTGCCACACCGAGTACTCGGGGTGGCAGGTGTGAACCCTGGCTGTCTTGTGCTCTCTCTCGCGCGCCCGCTCTTGTACCTGCTCCCATCCGTACCCGGGGTGGCAAGTACAGATCGGAACACCCCTGTTCTCCAACATACACTGGGCCATCTCCGTAATAGTACAGTTTCTTCTCTCAACTACTCCATTTTGTTGTGGAGTGTAGGGTGTTGTAAATTGCTGTTTTATTCTGTGTCTAGCACAAAAGTCATTGAATTCGTTTAAGCAGAACTCACCTCCATTATCAGACCTAAGAGTGATTATTGAACAACGAGACTCTTTTTCTACTAATGCTTTGAACTTTTGAAATTCCTTAAACACATTTGATTTTGATTTTAGGAAAAACACCCACATTTTCCTACTTAAATCATCTACAAATAAAAGAAAATTCCTGGCATCTGTGACCGATGCCGTGTTCATTGTTTCACAAACATCTGCATGAACCAGCTGAAGGTTTCTCTATGCTCTCTAAGCCCGTCCTTCCTTGAACAGAGTTTTGTGCTGCTTCCTTCTCTGCAAACACCCTGTATCTGTTGCTGGATTTTAGGAAATCCCTCTACCAAATTCTCTCGAGCCAACTAAGAGAGATAAGATAGGTTGAGGTGCCCATACCGCTGATGCCAAAGTGTACTGATAGCAGATGCACTCTTGGCTGCCAATGCATGCTGCTGAACCTCTCCAGTATCAACCAGCCGATACAACCCATGATCTTCAATGCCAACTGCAATGGTTTTCTTGGACTCCTCGTCAACTATATAGCATTTGTGTGTGCTAAATATGACATCCAAATTGGGACTATGTCGCATAATCTGACTGAGAATTCTAAGTGCCTTACATGAAAATAGATGATAGAGAAATGGGGCTAACTTTCCTTTGGCTGCTTGGTTTTGCTATCTTGTCTCATATGGGAGGAGTTCAGATGCAGCCAAATCCCCCTAGATAAGCATGTTTCCTATTGACAGGTTTGTACATGTATAAACTGTCATACAGGTTTGTACCTGTCTGAACCCGTCAATTATATCTGAATTTTCTGATTTATTGAGTTTACTCACCATAATGTTTCTGTACCTATTTCCTCCATCTGCTCTGGTTCTGCATCCATGCATTTCCAATTCTGCTTCTTTGAGTAGGTGAAACATGTTTTAAAACACTTCATGAATCGCACAAACTAGGAAGTAAAGATGATTATCTCAATCAACTGGTTTATGATACTTTCTCAGGGTCCATTTTGGATTAGATATACCTGTCCAAGAGTGGATAAAATAGTTGGCAACAGCCACCATTGAGAACTACCTACAGACTATTAAAATTAAGATTTACAGCACAATATATGTTATCACCACATAAATTAATTCTCTCGATTAACTTAACATTGCTTCTTTATTCCATCCTTATTTGTTTTACATAATGACAGTCTAAAAATTAGAGACATCCCTGATTTCCCTTCTTCATTTCCATCATTCCCCTTATCTTTGTTTCTATAATGGTGTGCCATTCTGTTCACATGGTTGTTTATACTGTACTTATCACTTGTCTTTTCTGATTTCTTTAGGGTTTAACCATTTTGGGTTTACCCTCTCTACTTAGGATCTTTTAGTGTTTTACTTTTAGTTATGCCGTGGTTAGCGAGTTCCTCATAGCACTCTTACTTGGTATTGTAACTTGCTGTACTTTTGAGTTCCCCACTGTCCCCACCTCTTGTTTTTTATAGAAGAAACTTATCTGGAAAAAAGAAATAAATAATTACAAGAGGCAAGTCCTCCTTGTTCATGAACTGAGAGGCAATGGAAAAAATAGCTCAGCCAAATAGAGTCAAAAAAGTTACATTATCTTTTGCTTGGCAGGATCGAGTTTGGAAGGACAAATCTTAATATAGCTAAGAGGATTATTAGGAGAGAGAATCTCTGACAAAAGACTTTCTAGAGAAGTGTGAAGCAGTGGGTACTAGTAAAAAGTCTGTTAGAGAGTTCCATGAGAAACGGCAAATTATCAGGAATGTAGAATACATTCAGTTAAGCGAAAAATGCCAAAAAACACGTATAACTCTGCTAGCTCGAGGCAAGCCAGGGGCTAACAGGATTCATCTATGTCGCAGGCCGACCTTTGCAGGTAGGGAAGGTATGCACAGGACTGTCACTTGAAGTGTTTGGCTCTTTTGTAGCTCTTTTCTCACAGGTTCACCAAGGTGCTGTTGCAACATGTGGTTTTGGCTTGAACAAAGGTGAGTGCCATTCTCTGGCAGATGGGTTGTTTGGCATTTAGGCTTTAGCACGTACCTGCTGGCTGTTTTCTTGTATCACCTCAGCAAGGTGCTTTCTGGCTCTTTCTAATGCGAAAATTCTTTCAATTGTCTCAGTGAATTTGGAGGTTGTGGTAATTGTGTGCTAGATACATAATGCAGTCAATTAGTTTTTTGTGTACACAACTAACCACAACAGTGATGCACTTCCCCAGAAAAGCAATATCCATGACTTGGGAATCCACTTTTCGCCCCACTTTGTGTATGCTGTCTCTGATTGTGAGAAGTGTGTTGTGTGAATGCGGAGTATCTTGGTTCTTCTCTTTAATTCTAGGGCCAGCTGCAGTGCCAGAAGGATAGGCAGCAGGGCAAGCAGAAAAGGGGGAAGCCTCCATTTGGAAAGGAAAGCAGGGTGTGTTGGGAATGGAGGGTGCTTACCATGCAGAGCCTCCACAGGTCTTGCAGGTTGAAAATTGGGGATAGGAGTTTTCTAGACATTGGCAGCGATTTTCCTTCAAGGTCCTCTAGGTTGGACAATATTTAGCAATTCAGATGCGCCTTGCTGAGAGAGAGAAGGCCAACCAACTTGAGGAAAAATACAACACTAGAGGGGAGATGAGTACTTGTGTTATGAAGAAAGGCCCTGACCTGAGGAGAGATAGGTTACCGAAGTTGGAGCCCCTTACTTTCAAGTTCCATTGACCCTACTTTGGTCATTTGTGAACATTGATATAAATTCTTTCTTTCAACTTTTATTGTGTAGGAAATCTCAATGGGTTCTTTTCCCAAACCCCATTATGACTTATCACGTGGGGTTTTTACAGGGTAGAGTCATCTACTTAGAAGCATTGATATAGTTGTTATCTTACACACTTTAAGGCCTCCACATCCCAGAACTTCAGATCACGAGATTCCAAAATTTCATACATAGTATTCTCCCAAAAATCTTGTGATTTGATCTTTCATATTGTTGATCTCATCTCTAGAATATGTTTAGATGAATCTTCCCCTATATTTGGTACCTATCAATGTCTATAGCTATTCAATGATTTGGTATCAATATGTGGCATTAAAGGCAAGGTTCCATAGGAATCATTTCAATGCAGACTTCCCTTTAGTTTAGACGACGACAAATTCTGTAATATAAGGATCTTCTGCTTGTAAGACAGATTCCTCTAATGCATAGCACACTGCATCCTAATTAGCACTTCAGCTGTCAACCTACTATAAATGAGGGCAAGAATAATAATAGGGTTCATATCTGAAGGCACAAAGGCTTGTCCCTTGACCTTGGCTAGAATGTATTCAATCACCAATGTCTCTTAGACTCACGCCTCCTGCAGCCATGCATAACATGAATCAATAAGTGCAGGTGAATTTTTTTCCATATTAATGATGGCCAATTTCATGGGAGGTTTTTGTTCCTGAAAAGGTGAGTCAGGGACATTAGCACTATCAAGTGGAGAGACTTCTCTGCACGATCCATTTGCTAGTTTTAAACTTTTACCCACCTTGACATGTGAAACTTACCCTTTGTGTTTAACAATGACTCGACTTGGTATAATCTATCACTCAGAATGCATGAAATTTCATTCTATAATATAGATTAAAAAACAACTCCAGAGAGCCCTTAAAACCAGCTGTAAGAGGATGCATCTCTTTAATAACAAATTTAACTAATACTTGCTTACAAATGTTACACGAGTTCAATAGATTTTTGAAAGGAAATGAGGCCAGGGGTGGACCATACTTGCATTGTTTTGGCCCTTGAAATATTAGTCAATAGAAGTTTATTAACAGCAGCAAAGTGCAAGCTTTGCAAGGACAAACACCTACTTATTGTGGTCGAAATGTTGGCTTACAATCCTTTCACTAGCCAAATCCAAGATTCATAGCTGTGGCAACCGACATGTACAGAAAATGATGGCTGAGAATAAGCAAAGATTCTTTCCTCACTACTTTGTTGTTTGTGCTGCATAGAGGGTCTGCTCTATATCATTGTATTACTGAATGCTATTCCAAAAATAGTTGTGCCATTTGGAAAATTTATCGCTATTGAAAATGCTGGACGTTGCTGTTAAAGAATCAAAAAGGTTTATTTAATGATATGGAAAAATCTGGATGTTGCTGTTAAAGAATCAAAAAGGTTTACCTTCTGTGGCTTTGGTGAACCTATCATCATTGGATGTTTTAAGTTTTTTATTTTGGCTAAATTAATGCCATTAATGAGGAAAATTAAGATATTGTTTGAAACATGGTTTATCTCCAAATTAATCTAAATTGTGTTTCTAAACAGATAGCTCTGATAGGAAAGGAGAAACAAAATGTGGAACAAAGAATATACCAAAAACTTACAATACCCAACGAGACCCCTAAAGTATTATAGTCTCAAATAGTGAAAAGAAATATTTTCCAGACCATGTTATGATGAATATGGTACTTGGAGTTATGAGGATAACTTTGGAATTCAGAAGAGAGACCAAATTCTCCAGGAGGAACCCACTTAGTGGGCCTAATTAGCTGGAGCTAGCCACCTTTAACGGGTTAAATAAAGGCAAAAGTTTAAGCATGCCACAAGAGCAATGTAAATAAAAACGTGAAAAGACAGTGATACTCCTCCCTTTTGACATTTATAAAATTTAAAGTCAAACTTGGGCAAGGAAGTGAGATGACAAGGAGACATGAGGGTTGAAGCTAAAGTAGTTAAGTTGTCCATTCCAAGGAAAAAGAAAGTTCATGGAAAGAAAAATGAAAAGATAGGATGGAAGTAAAAGACACCAAACCCTTTGTAGGAATTCTATTGTTAAATGGCAGAATTGTGCAGTTGTGCACTTAAGCTTAAGAATAGGAAGATCTTGAGCTAAAGACTTGACTAACCATAGCATTCAGTAATACAATGATATAGAGCAGACCCTCTATGCAGTACAAACAACAAAGTAGTGAGGAAAGAATCTTTGCTTATTCTCAGCCATCGTTTTCTTTACATGTTGGTTGCCACAGCTATGAATCTTGGACTTGGCTAGTGAAAGGATTGTAAGCCAACTTTTCGACCACAATAATAAGGATTGAATATCTATTAAATTAATGCTCAAACAGACTTTATTGAACAATTTTTTCAGCATGTTTTTATTTTAAAAACTGAAAATGTGCAAACCTTGGGACAGAATTAATATGTATCAGAGTAAATTCCCTTTTTTTTCTCAATTTATCACCAGTCCACTATTAAGAATACATCATTGCAGGTGGTCTCCCGAGTCCTGCAACACCAACCAAAACGGACTTCTGAATTATTGTATGTCATTGTTCATGTCATCCTCAAGAACTGCAATAGAGGCCAGAGGCTTTTGTAAAACCTTCTTGTTCTCTTCTTAAAAGTTAAACTGTCATCCTTGAGGCCTTGTCCACCACCATTGTCCCTCTGCATTGTCCTTGGTCCATATCTCAAGCTAGGAGATGGTGGTGACAAATTATTTACTGCATGGCAGGTCAATAGAATGGATATGGGAAGGCAGTTCTTCAGATTTCATCATCTTCTGTCATTTGGTGCTTTCATCCTATCTGCCACTGCTTCCCACCAAATGCAAGCATTGGACTAATCACATCTCTACCAAAATTGTCTCAGGGATTGAAACTGTAAGGTTGAAAATTCCCATATTTAGACTTTCAAGGGTTTAGAAGGGCAGCTACATTCTCAGAATTGGATTGTTCTTCCTGTCTGGTTTACTTTCAATTATAACGTTTAAAATTCCCACAATAAGACTTCAAGTGCCTAGAGAAATGCCAGTATTTCAGTAAAGGATTGCTCCTCCTGCCAGGTTTACTTGCAAAAGTTGTGATATCATATTCTTAAGTCTTTTCTTTAGTAGTAACTAGTAATACAACGTTATAATGCAATGTCTTTCTGTTAAAGGCTTCTTTCTTATGATGGTATTTTGTAAACAAAAGCTTCCTCTTGTGACAAAAGTCCATTTTCTGTCTGAAACGAAAGCTTGAATATGGTAGTTCAAGCTACTGGGATTGTAGATTTCTAGGTCCTTGGTTGCCTGGTATATTGTCTGATGGTGATAAAGGGTGCTGTTTGCCTCTTATTAGTTAGTTAATCACTATTAGGTTTGATTATTGAAATCAGAATTTGGCAATAAAAAATTAGTAACTGTAAGGTCAAATTAATTTTCTTAATTTATAAGCATAAAATGTTTTGGGATTTTAGTAATGGCTCCAAATAATTGCAATTGTTTATGGTTCTTGGCAAATTATTTCTTTTCGACGTAATTGCAGATACCTTATATATTTTACAGGCAGGATCAAAATATAATTAAAGAAAAATGTAAATGCAAATTTGTTGTGCAGATTGGGCAAGGAACTTACAGTAATGTGTATAAAGCTCGTGATCTTGATACTGGTAAGATTGTTGCCCTGAAGAAGGTACGATTTGATAATTTGGAGCCAGAAAGTGTTCGGTTTATGGCACGAGAAATTCAAGTGTTACGCAGACTTGATCATCCAAATGTTGTGAAATTGGAGGGTCTGGTTACTTCAGGAGTATCCTGCAGTCTGTATCTTGTTTTTGAGTACATGGAGCATGATCTTGCTGGACTTGCTGCGTGCCCTGGGATCAAGTTCACTGAAGCACAGGTTTTTAAATGTTTCTCAACTGATTAGTGTCTGGCATTGTATTTTTTTCCCCATCCATTTTAGGGCTGCACTGGTGCATGCATATACTTGCATTCATTACTCTTTTTGAAGTTTAACAGGAATAAGATGTTCAAGATTTATTATCTTATATAGTCAGATTACTGATATTAGATACCAGAAACATTGACGGCACTCAATGTGGCAGGCAGAATTGAAGACTAACTTTTAGAAGTCATGGTTGACTATAGTTTCCACAGTTCATATATCTAGTTTGATTTCATGTGATAAGCGATTTGGAAACCATTTTCTTTTAACAGGTTAAATGTTATATGCAACAATTACTTTGCGGGCTTGATCATTGTCACAGTCGTGGTGTGCTCCATCGTGACATCAAAGGTTCAAATCTCTTAGTTGACAATGGAGGAATTCTAAAGATAGCTGACTTTGGTCTAGCAACTTTCTTTCATCCTGACCAGAGGCAGGCCCTGACAAGCCGTGTTGTAACACTTTGGTATCGGCCGCCAGAACTCTTGCTTGGTGCTACAGACTATGGAGTTGCTGTAGACCTATGGAGTACAGGTTGCATACTTGCAGAACTGCTTTCTGGCAAACCCATCATGCCTGGCAGAACAGAGGTGCATTATTTATTTATTTTAAAAGTGGATATGGACTGCAGAGGTGTTCATTGCATTTTTATATGTAAATGTGATTTTAAATTTTACTTCAGCACATTAATTGTCACACAATGTTGATTATTTTCTTGCATTTCTCTCTTTGTTGTTCTTGTGATCAGTTTTTTTAGTGGGAACCTCCTATTTTGGTGAGTCTGCAGGGCGTGATTCCTATGTAGTATAAATTTATTTTCTGTTACTGTGCTTGCTATCCATTTAGATATTATTTTGATCCTGCTATAAATCCACAAATCTTGGTTCCGAACATATAAATATTTGCTTTTGAGTTTTACCGTTTATTTAATCAAGCTTCTCTTATCAATCAACAATTAAATTTCCTGTCACTTTTAACAAATTCCAGATTAGTTAATTAACTGGGGCTGGGTTTTGAGTCATATACTAAGATCTTTAGCTCCAGGTAATGCCATTTTTAAAAATATTGGTTTATAGATAACACTTGTCTGTTTTTAGAGACACTAGTCTTGTTGGCCGACTCTCCAAATAATATTTTTGCATAGTTCTATCATTCAAAAATTTGATTCATGCACAGTGCTATTAGATGATTAAGTTGGTGGCAGGATTTCCATGGCTGCTATGTGTTAGTGTGTTGAAGAAAGCAACCCTTCTAAAGTTTGTGCTCGAAGCTGATCGTTTCTGGCTGCATTTTTGCCAAAGAGATCGACTTTTAGCAATTATGTTGCCTGTGTGTAGCCGAGGCTATAAATTAAGTGTTTTTTAGTTCATCAAAGAGAATATGCAATTGTGCTACCTGGTCAAATGTAATTTATTTCATTGCTTTTGCTCAAGATTAGTGTAATTCTGCTTTAGAGATTGGTGCCCAGGTTTGTAAATTTACAAGAATTTTGTCAAATATTAGGGCGGGGTATTGCACAAAGACCATGTGCACCTTTTGTGTTCTTCTTGCAGGGAAGAAATCAATATCGATTCAAAACAGATCCAAAGAGTTAGTAATTTGAGGTGCCTTATTCTCATTTTATCTTATGTAATATCCCTTGCTAGTTCTGACCTCAAAATGCTGATTAGAGGCTCAAGGAATATCGTCAAACACTTTGTATGCAAAGTATGTTCTTGCTGTTTCTGAGCTTCAGTTTGCTTTGCTTGATGAAATTGGAAGATAAGATGATGCAAAAGCCTTGAAATAAATGCTCAATGACTAAACTACAAGTATAGCATGAAATGCAAGTGTCTTAGCATTTTCCAAATGCAATAGATGACTAATGCAAGTGTAAATCAACTCCTACAGCCAATTGACATTTTGTCAAACAATTGGCATGCAAACTACTATGCTGATTATGTATGCTATAAGATGGACATTTCATCAAACATATGGTATGCAACATATATCTCCTTAATTGAGTGCAATCTAAAGTACAATGATGCTATGTATTTGCCAAGACTCTTGGCTTACAATGATATATACAACAATGCCAAATTTAATATAAAATGACCATCTACAGCAACACCTTATGCGAATTGATATGACAATGCAAAATACATCAAAGAACCTGATTATGAAGTTCGGAATGATCAATAGATGCAATGATATCTATCTCTGATTTTTATTCGATTTTATTGAGCCTCCTTGCATGAAATTGCACCTCCTAGAAGTAGCCGCCCTTGCCCTTGCCTGACAATCTTAACTAAAAATAAATGCAACAATAAAACTCCACTTTATGGTACCTGAAATGATTGGTAGGATCAAAGGATCAAAATGCAACAATGCCCAGAACCATAGGATGCTTCACTGATAAGATATGAACAAAAATGTCTTTCCAATGGCACCCTTGCTGTAGTATATCAGTCCTCAGAATGAATTAATTGCAGCCTTGAAACACCTCCAAACTGGTATAGAAATGATTGTCTTCACAAGAAGAATTGATCCCTCAAATACCTAGAATAAAAAAGTGTCTAGATAGGCCTCCAACAATGAAAATCTAAAAACTCTATGGCTGGTTATTGTAGCGCGACACTATTCACGCCACTATTCATGTCACCAACAATTTCAAATCTGCAAATAATTAGCCTTTGGAACTCTTGTGAAACTTAATGTCTTCTCCAATTTAAGCATAGATTGGACTCCTGGATGAAGCCCACAATGAAGCAATAATTCAGCTGATATTTCACAACCTCAAAATTGCATAACCAATGAGATTTTTCGTTCTCAATGGCAGAAACCCTTGCTGGCTCCTTCACCAAACAATCACATCAAAGCAAAAATCAATTCCTGGATGCCTGGAAGCTTGTTTTCCCCCTTCTTTTATACTTTTTCAATCCCACTTCAAGAAGCTTCTAGAAAAATAATATTATTTTTTTTAGTGACTTTATGTAATAATATTTATTTAAGTCACTTTATTAAATTAATTAAATATAAGGTCACTTTATAATATTTATTTATTTAATAACCTTACAAATAATTAATTTAATTATTATCTCCCTTATTTTTCCCATCCAACTGAATCCAGGAAACCAACCATCAACCAGGTGACTGCCTCAAGAAGACCCCCTAACCATGTACATTAGCCTACAAGGGTCAGGAATAGGCTAAACCATCTGCAAACAACATCAGCTAAAAAGGGGACATTACATCTTAAAAAACCCTAAAGGCCTTCAGTTGCAGATGTGAATGCATGCTTATTTCTTTAAAATTCCATTGCAAATAGATTATTGAACAGTGTAAGGAGTTTCTAGTCCGAGACAAAAATCACGATTCATTCTCAAAAAGTGAGGCCAAAGAGGAACAGTATGACTATACTTGGGGAAATCTTTGCAAAACAAAAAGAAAAAAAATTCAAAATATAAAATGGTAAAAAAAGTCAATTTTTTTCATTCCATGTCAAATATAGTTGATGGACATCAAAATACACATCAGAATTATGTATTAAAAACAGAAACGATAATGTTTCGGTAACCTATGACACCTTTAAGTGTGTATAGTATATACATGTTCAATTTTTGGCAAAACCTCAAGTGTCCTCTGCCTCGTCCAGAATTCATAATCTGCATCTCCAGTATGCCAAGTATATGTGGAAAAAAATAATATAGAAACTTTGGAGTCCAAACTCCAATCGGCTTGTTACTGGGTAGTGCTCATGGGTCATTGATCAAATGATGATGGCATTGGGAAGTAGAATGCTTTGCTACTTCATCTAGTGAAATAAAGTCTGTTGTCATGAATGTTGGCTTCTCCATTTGAAGGATCCAATCTGAAGTTGAATCAACACAAGAAGATGCAAATACTTTATTATAATAAGCCACTTTTAGGGGTGACCTCAAAATTCTTACAATAAGAACAAAACTTGCAATATGATGCTCAACAGCCACTCATTACCTCCTATTTATAGGCATCATTGGGCACTATTAATCCCCTAATACCATTGAGGCTGACCTAGCTTACAATAAATATACTTAAGTACTAATGAATGACTAAAATAAGGATTAGGTGACGTATAGTTGGTTATCACATATCCCAATAAATTCAATGGGTTAAGAGCATACGATGCTCTCCCCCTCCAGACAAGCATTGTCACAACATGGATTAATTGTGGATGCTTGTGCATGAAAACTTCATCTTCCCACGTAGCATCTTTGATAGGCAGATTTTTCCACTTATTGAGATACTTAGTGATTAATCTAGTCCTCAGCGTCTTTGTGCGTGTTTGGAGAATTTCTTCAAGATTCAAGATGATTCTTCCCTCATCATTGAGGTCGGGCAACATTGTCTGTGTCGGAATTCGTTCTCCATTAACTTTTTTTAAACAAGAGACATGCAAAGTTGGATGCATTTTTGTTGTTGGAAACTCTTGTATGCCACACTACCAATCTTTAGCAAAATCTAATAAGGACCATAATATTTGGGTGGGATGCTGTATTTTTCTTTTGTTGCTTTAGGGGCATTTGCTTATATGTTTACAACCTCAGAAAACTCAATCGCTTGCTTCAAAGTTTCTTTCATTGTGGTGCTGGTCAACTTGTTGCTTTATTTGCTTTGGTTCCTTTCCAAAGTTTGCTTGAGACTAGAATGTACTTGTTGTTGATGTAGAATGTGATCTTCCATGGCATGAACTCTTGGTGGTGATGATGGAGTCTTTAGAGAAAATAATTTTTCCTTAAAACCTATTGAACCTTTCTTGAGCAACTTTTGCATTTGATGAGGGCTTACCATTTGTGGATCCTTTGCTTGCAAGCCCCTTAATTCAAATTTCTTACTCTTAGAATGGAAGCGCATGAAGAGCTTTTGGAAATTCATCTCGTTGGTGACCAAAGTCGTGAGCCATTGGACTCCCAACACTATATCTGCTCCCCCCATAGGAGTGGCAAACATAGGGCTAGTCAACATGTAATCCCCTATGCTAAGTTTGATATTGTGACATTATCTGAATAGCTAACAGTACCCTCATCTGCAATCATAATTTGAAATTTTGGTTTCAGAAAAATAAGTAGTTCAAACGTGTGGCTACTTTTTCGTTAATGAGATTGCTAGTGCTGCCTGAATCAATTAATACTATCCCTCAGTTTTTTAGAAAACCCACTATTTTGAGGGTTGTGGGGTGCCTATACTTAATAGTGCATGGCATGATATTGTTGGTTTGGGCTATTCTGATGCCACTTGTATCTCTATATCTTCTTCATCTTTTGTCACTCCTTCAATATAGAAAAATTCTTCTTTGCATTGTGTCTCTTACCATATTTACTGTAACAGTTAAAACATGACCATTTTGCCTTTCTTTAATTTGTTGGGGTGTCAACTTGGTAGGTTGGGGGAAGGCTGCTGATGGGGTCTGAAGATCCTTAATGCTAGTAAATGCTTGTCTCCTAATGGCCAAAATGTTTTTCTCTACCTTGTCATAATAATGGATTGGGAGACAAAAGTAGGATTGGACATGCATACCTCATATTTGATGTGGTCCTTTAGTCCCCCAAGGTATGGTTCATTCAAATTTTCTTCTATAACATGCTCATTTCTAAAAGATAGGGTATGAAATTGTTGAGTATGGTCCTTGACTATATTTGTTTGCTTTAATCTGGTGACCTGGCTGAAGTAGTCCGTAAGACTAGTACCGTTATGTGTTCTGAGTTCCTCTTGGAAAATAGGTCACATGACAACACATCCCTTCTTTTTTGTTTAATCACTTAGCTAACTATACCAAATGACTCGATCTAGTTCTAAATATAAGGATGCTATTGCAACCTTTTGTTGACATGGAACTTGATGAAGACCAAATAAACGATCCATCTAGTAGAACCAATTGGTTGGATCCTTGCCATCAAATTTTCGCATATCCATCTTTGACAAGAAGTGCCTAGAGCTTGCAATAGAATTAGTTGGGTGCTGGTCCTGATTTAGATTCAAATCAAAAGCAAGACGAAGATGGTTGAATATGTTCAAGCAGAGGCTATCTAGATCTGACTTGGAAGCTATTACTGAAAAAAGTTTCTCCTTGACTTTGGTGGTTGCTACATTTGGAGTATCTGCAAGGCCTAGGGACTTAATCTCTTCTATAATTGGATCATCTTTGTGAATGGATTCCTTCCCTTGCCTCTTGTTGAAGCCCCTGCCATGATGTTCCTAGATTAATTTCACAATAACATATTCAAAACAATTCCAAATATTTTGAAATTTGTATTGAAACTTACTCGAGTCCAATCCTTGCTTTGATGAAAACATCTCCAAAAAAAGGATGTTTTACAGCCTTGGAAGCAAATTTAGTTAAATTCCCAATTTTGCGATACCTTCTTAAAAAATGCTTAAAATTTCCTTAAATATGGAATGTGGCCCTTTTAATGTGTCCTTGATCACCCCTCTAGCTTTTGAAAACAAAAACTGCAACGAGAGAAATGTGCTTGACAATGCCACCTCCTAAATCGAAAAATATTGCCGTTTTTCTACCTTTCAAGGTGCCAAGAACATGCTCTAATACCATTTGTAATGAAATTACTTATCACAAGAGACAGATATAAGAGAAAAGAAGATCAAATACTTTATTATAATAAGCCACTTTGAGGGGGCAACCTCCAAATGTCTCACAATAAGAACAAAATTTGCAATATGATGCTCAACAACTACTCACTGCCTCCTATTTATAGGTATCATTGGGCAATATTAATCCCCTAATCCCAATGATGTTGACCTAGCTTAAAATAAATATACTTAGGGATTAATAATTGACTAAAATAAAGATTATGTGAGCTATAGTTGGTTTTCACATAGCTCAATATATTCAATGTGTCAAGGGTGTAGCAAAACAACATAATGTATGTGGTGCTATAAATATGTAGTGAGATTGTGGTATGTGTGTACACAACTCACCTCAGACTAGCCATATGTGCAATTAACTAGTACAATAGCTAAGTTAGTGTTGTGTTCTCTCCAATGCGCTTATTTATTAATATACAAACAAAATGAATTCCAATTTTGGAGGAAACCTTTTATTAACAATGATCCATGGGGATGCATCCCCTAGATTTGAGTGATGTTCCAAACATCCTAGTGAGTGGTGTCCTATCCCCGTCCCCGTGTCCTTGAGGCATTCTGGTTGATGGGAGTGGGGGAAAAACAGGGGGGACACGTCCCCCCATAACACTGAAGTTCTTTGGCAGGCTTACATTCAGCATTAATTATGAACCAACCTAAGCGGATGTCATTTTCTAATAGTTGAACTAGACCAACATATCATACATTGTTGTGTGGAGTGTAATTCTTGTTAGTGTATTGTGTAATATTACTTTTTAGTTTTGTCTCTAGTTTCATTTTAACATAGATTTTCGTGAACGTCTTTGATTTTCTCTATGGCATCACATGGTGGCTCCAGTAGTTCATAGAGCATTTCTCATTGATCGTGGGGCTATTATATATCATTGTGAATTGCGATATGCATAGCTCATCTAATGTTACAAAGGGTTCTTAGGTTGTTGTCAAGAGCATGACTAAGAATTGGGCTATTAGTAGCTTTATTGCAATAACCTTTGTAAGGATAGTTCCATCTTCATATATATGTATACTTAAATATATCCCTAAAACAATAATGACATATGATAATGACAATAACATAAGTGATTAAATTGTGTGATAAGTAAGAAAGAAAGTATGCTAATGTCCACAAATGACCAAAAATAGATTAACGAGACCGGAATGTACATCAAGTACAATAGCAAAGAACTAGGGCCAAAAAATGAGGCCCTAGACAAAAACAAACAAATGTGCAAGAGGGCTCTTGATGCTGGGATGATATAGAACCACAACCACTAGAGTGAGCAGGATGTCGGGGAGTCTCAATTGTACTAGAACACAAGGAAGAGCAATGCCTCACCAATTTGTGCCCATCTGTATGCAAATCATAAGTGTCCAAAGGGCACTTATTGCTTCCAACAGTGGTGATGAGTTGAAAGAAAGAAGTAATCAATTTGGTAGGTTTGGGATCACCATACAGAGGCCTATGCCTAGACCTAGAGATCTTATAAAAAAAAGGGCTACAATATCTTTGTATAGACAATAGTACCTCCAATGGATTTTAGAGTAGATTGTGCACTGGAAAATAAAATGCTCCTTGGATTCTACCTCTAAAGAGAACAAAGGCAACATAGTTTTTGACATTGCAAAATATGGTAGTTCAACTTAAAAAGAAGTTGATGGGAACACACCTACAATTGATCAAGAGGAATCCTCAAACTTATGAGATCAATGATGCTGAAGATAGGTAGGCCAAACAATGACACCATCAACATGCTTAAAGACAGGCTTAGCATAAAGAACTAGTTTGGGGCTAAGAGGAGTCAGAGTGGGGATGTCCAAGTGGCCTAGATCTACTGACGGTAAATGTACTCATTGACGGATCAATTAAGCACCTCTTTACTTGGAAGGAGACGATGAGGAGCAGATGAAGAGTACTTGAAGGGAGTGAGTTGGTCCAAAGAAATGCCAATAGATTGGAAGAATAGGTGGACCTTGGAGAACCAACAATGTTGATCCCTAGGGGGCCCAAAGAGGCAATCTCTTTTGAGGAACATAGCACCAAGAAATGAAATCTCTCATGAGACACAAGAGAACCACTCACGGATCTCAGCTTGTGTATAAACCAAGTGAGCTTGAACATTGACAAAGGGGTTGGGATTCGGCCTAGACAATACACTGAGGAACCATCCATTTGCATTGGATAATATGCTGAAGCATAATCATTTCAAGCTCTTTCACAAGAACTCAAGCCAAGGCCCCAAACCTTAGAACTATAATGGTTTTCTCAATTCAAGATTGTCTTCTCTAATTAACAAAAGATTCATTAGAAAAATATGTAGAAAGGCAGAATGATGATCAAATGAAACCATTCTATGACTATTCATGTTTAACAGGTCCTTCGTACTGATTGTCACTCCTCCAACACTTGCAACATCATTAAAATACTAGTATAAAAAAAATGAATAATATGGTTCAAGAGTTAATTTTACAAGGACTGAGGAACCATCCATTTGCATTGGATAATATGCTGAAGCATAATTGTCTAAACCCTCTCATTTCAAGCTCTTTCACAAGAACTCAAGCCAAGGCCCCAAACCTTAGAACTATAATGGTTTTCTATTGTATTCTCTGTTAAAAGAATAAAAGAGTACAAAATGGCACTTGCCAATTAGGGCTCATTGCTCGAGCACACTGCTCACAAGAGGCACACTGCCTACAAGAGACTCACTGTCTACATAACTTATAGAAGATAATCAAGTGTTTGAATTGATGAGAAGCATCTACAAAATGCAAGAGTTCAGTTCCGGTTTAGGCACAATATACTGATCTGATGCACTTCATTCTTCCTCTATTTAATGCTGTTGCTTTGTCACATACCGGACTTGAATTGCTGCTCTCACACTTATCCCTGCCTTTCTTTGCACTTTATTTCATCACTTATTCAACACACACACTTACATACTGGAATCCATCTGGTATATATATCCGCATCAAGGATTTCATAAACTTTCTATTCAAGATTGTCTTCTCTAATTAACAAAAGATTCATTAGAAAAATATGTAGAAAGGCAGAATGATGATCAAATGAAACCATTCTATGACTATTCATGTTTAACAGATCCTTCGTACTGATTGTTACTCCTCCAACACTTGCAACATCATTAAAATACAAGTACAAAAAAAAATGAATAATATGGTTCAAGAGTTAATTTTACAAGGAATGATGTGGAGTAGATAACCAATACTTCACCTATAGGCTATATGTAGACAAGCATTCCTTGGTATTAATTGTTGACTTGTTACAACATTTGATGATTAATTTGGATTCTAATCAACGTATAATATCCAACCTCTCTTTATCAAAAGAGTCATCATGGTGATACGGAAGTAATATGTTGACATTACAGAATAACATGGGGAATTGATGGTATCAAAGGCACCTGCTTGTATGAAAATCATAGGATGATACTGAAATGATCTGCCCTTGAGAACATCATGGAGTAAAACATCTTCCCTTGGGAATATGATGGGGTGGCATTGAAGCGGTTTTGCCTTTAAGAATACCTTGGGACATTACTGAAGTGATCTTCCCTTAAGAATATCATGGGACGATACTGAAATAGTCTTCCATTAACTTATTTAATTATAGGCCTATCATACCGAATTATATCAGCTAATTGAAAATGTTTAAGTAAACATAGAAGTTACAAGTACATTAACTTTAATGTTTGGTTTTGTAGCAACCAAATAATTAAAAAATCTTAGGTTTCAGTACTTTCTTTTGTTTAACAATTATTTGATCATGATGTAAGATGATAAGTTAAAGTGGGCTATGCAGCAGTCTGCAATGAAGTTATTAAGAGTCCTGGGTTGTCTACTATTGATCCACACTTCAGCAGGGATGGATATTCTCACTGTTTGCACATTTTCCAGTGATACTCTTATGCACAAAATGATATTCAGGTGTGGGAGTGGAGTTGCCTTGTTTATATGTACCTATATGTCTCTGCTCCAAGTCAGTGGTTTCCCATCATAAGCCTGATTCTTAATAAGAAAATTCATAACTTATCAGACATCTACCTATATTATATGGCTTATACATAGCTAGCTTAGTTTAGGTTTATTACAAAAAAAGACCATTGTATGACTCATGAAAAAGATTGCAGAACCCATACTTATGTATACAGAAGTTGCAAAAAGCTTGAGTGGTGCAATACACATATTTTTAATTTTTTCATTCTGTGAATGTAGTGCCCCCTTTATTTGTGTTTACTCCTCCAGAAATGTGGTCTCATAATATTTTTCTTGATCTTCAATCTCACGAGTATAGAATAACATTAAGTATTTGAAATGTTTAGGTGGAGCAGTTGCATAAAATATTTAAGCTATGTGGTTCACCATCTGAAGAGTACTGGAGAAAGTCTAAATTACCACATGCAACCATATTCAAACCACAACACCCCTACAAATGTTGCATTGCAGAGGCTTTCAAAGATTTTCCTCCATCAGTGTTGGTCCTGTTGGAAACCCTCCTTGCTATAGAACCTGCAGATCGTGGACGGGCAGATGGAGCTCTTCAGAGTGAGGTAAGCGCAATAGTTTGTGTAGTGATTCCAAATAGATTTTGACAGCTTTTCATAGTCATTCTTACTGCTGTTTTGCAGCCTGTATATCTAATATTGTTTCTCCCTGGCCAACAGAATGGAAATCAGAAGCCTTGACATGGACATGCTTTATATCCATCTATAGTTATACGAAGTAAATTATGCCCAAATCTAATGCGGGAACTTTTTTTTTATAAATATGAAGAATTTTCATATGCATTAGGTACACTTTGTTGGATACATGATGATGGGTCCAGCTGAGCTTATTTTTCCAACTTTACACTACATAGAAGTTGTTTGTATTTAAATACGTAATTTAGGGAGAGGCATTAAGCATATTTATACCTAAAACTTGAAAGTTTTATTTGTGAAAAGCTTTATAACCTAAGAACTGTATATTCATGTCTTTTTTCCCCAAATTTCATATTTTTTTTGCTAAGCCACTCTCAGGTACACTAAGTTGTATTGGCTACTTACAACAAAGCATGGGCAAAACATTGAAGATGCAAATTTATCATTTTTGCATGAGTGTGCTACTAGAAACGGAATATTGCATATGGTTAGCAGATCTATACTTAAACTCTGCTTTGCCATGAATACTATAGGCATAATAGCAAATATCTTTCCTGGGAATAACTTGGCAAGCCAAAAAAAATAAAGATGTTTTCAATTTTTGTGGGATTGAATCGGGAAAAAATCGGGTTCGAGTTAGGGAAAAAACAAGAAAAAAATGCTGCAAAAATCATAAAAAAACCTTACCCTAACCCAAAAACTGATTTCTTGATTAAAAAATCACTAAATCGCATTTTTTTGGAATTTGCAAAAAATTGCCATTTTTTGGTCAAAATATCAGTTTGACCGATTTTACGCAGAAACTCGCAATTTTTTTGGTGAAAAAATTGGACAAGAGGGTGAGGAATGATCAATGGCGATTTTGAAAAGATTTCTGCTTTTATTAGTATATATATAAGAAAGTCATGTTGGAAGTTTGATAGAATTGAATGGATGCTTCAATGTGTATGCTTGCATTTAATATTGTACAGGGAAGTTACATTGGTGGCTGTAACTTACATTGCAAGTTACCTTTTAGGCATAACTGAAGTGGTGTTACATCATAAACAAGAAATGCATGTTAACATTATATTTATATCTAATACTCCCCCTTTTTGGCTTGAAATTTGACAAAGGAGAGAAGTACTAAGAGGCTTAGTCATTAGATTAGCAGACTTTCTTGAGATGTGTATTAGTGAAGAGAAATATCATCAATGTCAACCAATTGAATATAGTGATGATGAACCTCAATGTGCTTGGTGTGAGCATTTTAAGTTGGGTTTTCTCTAATTCCAAGACTCCTTGATTTTCAAAGGAAAGTGGAGTTAGAGTAATTTGATGAAGTTGTAGATCATTCAAAACTTGGTGGAATCATACTTCTTCACAATTGGCATTGACAGTTGCTTTGTACTTTGCTTTAGTGGAAGATAAAGCTATAATATGTTGAAGCTTCCTTTGCCATTAAACAACCGTTGATCTGAAGGAGAAAATATAACTATTAATTGATCTTAAAGTATCAATTGACCCAGTCCAATTAGAGTTCATATATCTTGTAAACCTAAAATCATTTGTCCTCTGATAGAGAATGCCAAAGTCTAGAGTACCTTTGACATATTGCAACACTTGTGTTGCTGCCTGCCAATGAACAAGCTTTGGTTGTTGCAGAAATTGAGAAAGGTAAACTAACAACAAAACAAGTATTCGGTCATGTGGATGTAAGATATATCAGACTGCCCAACAATTATCTATAGAGTGACTCATCAATTGGTGATGAATCATCATGACTGACAACTTCAACCCAACCTCCATAGGTTTAGTGGAAGGATAACAATCGATCATGCAATACTGTTCCAAAAGATTGGTAGCAAACTTGACTTGAGTCATGAAAATGAAATGATCATGTAGCTAGAACTCGACACCTAAGCAATATTTTAAGAGGCCTAGATCAATAAACATAGAAAATAAATCAGATTTCATTGTTGCAATGCAATGGCCTCACTATCTGTGATGGCAAGATTGTAAACATGGAAATAAAAAATCATAATGTCATCACCATGGCATTTGACATAGACATTGGATCAGAAAAACCTCTTTGAATCTAGAATGTCAAAAATGCTGATCAATCTTCATGTCTTAGGCTCATGGAGCTTGCTTAATCCCTTAAGAGACTTAAGAAGCTGGCAAACCATATGATCACTATAAGATATCTGCAATTCTTCAAGCCTCATTATATACCTCTTCATCCAAATTCCTATTCAAGAAGGCACTCTTCATATCATCCGATACATATTCCAACCAAACTAAGTTGTTATAAAGAAAAGCAATTGAAATGTGACCATTTTTGCCATATGGGCAAAAGTCTCCTTATAGTCCATCCCCACCAATAGCGAATAGCCTTTTTTAACAAGAAGTACCGCCAAATTTACAATTGATCTGTATACCCATTTGCAACAAGTGGGCCTTTTTACTTGGAGGCAATTTTGCCAACTCCCATATACGATTTTTCATCAAGGCATCAGACTTAACTTTCATGGCATCTTTCTACTTAGGTTGTCCCTTAGCCTTTAAGTAGTGTCATGGTTTAGGCACCTTGATAAGACTAGAAGAAGAGCAAAATGAAACATGCTCATTTGAACCAACAATTTGTTCAGAGGAAGTTCATCCTCCCTCACCACTTGGGCCTTTGTTGTTGTGTGACCTAAGACTCTTGTGGCTAAGCAACCACTATTGAGTTGAAGTCAATCCATGACTTTGTTGCTGATATACTAGTGGTGTAGGAGAAACCAACGCATTGGTGACTATGATGGAGTACAAGAATAATTAGAGCCTTCATATTTCAAAAGAACCATAACATATTCCAAACTGATCACTGACATCTTGCTTGTTGACTCTTGTGGCTAAGCAACCACTATTGAGTTGAAGTCAACCCATGACTTTGTCGCTGATATACTAGAGGTGTAGGAGAAACCAACGCATTGGGACTATGATGGAGTACAAGAATAGTTAGAGCCTTAATATTTAAAAAAAACCATAACATTAGTTCCAAACTGATCACTGACATCTTGCTTGTTAGAAGTACAATTAAAGATAGGTTTTGTTTCTTTAAAGAAATATTTGAAGCTTTAAGAATCTAGTTTGTTTCTTTTGTTATTAGGAACCAAAACATATGTAATTGAACCAAATGTAGGAAAATGTGTTTCCTTTGGCTTGAGCTCGAACTAGGATTCTCTAGGCATGACATCTTGCAATACTTTGCACGAACTTCCATTCAAGAGATATACCAACATGTTCTCTATTCACTCCAATATCTGTACGACATGCCTTAACTATGCATTTGAGATATCCCCTCTTGGGATTTTGAAAAAAATATACTTTTTTTTTGTTTTTCCCTAATTATCGAAATGACAGAAAACATTTGCTAAAAATAAATACCAAATTATACAATCAAACCCTAGTTAATATACGAACAAAATGCAATTTGTGATTTTATTGGAAACTGAAATAAATAAGCTATTTGATATTTTCTAAATTTTTATTTCAACCGTAAGCAAAAAGCAGAATAGAAAATTCTGAAATATTATCTAAAATAGCTAACAAGATCTCCTAAATTAATAATTATTAGAATATTAATTAAGTCTCATATTAGATAATTTCTAAATTAATAAACAAGATACCAAAAATCCTTAATAATCGAGACAAGTCCTGACAGCAGCAAACAAACTGTTCCCCTAGAGATGTATGGCTTAATCCTTATATATGCTGAAGGGGAGGCAACAACTATTTATTCTAATCGCCCATCCTCAATCCAACAATATGGATGAGTAAGATATTAATTGCTACACCCAGATCGCAGCCTTAAGGGTTAACGGGGTAAGCAATATTCAGATCTGATTTTCTTTTTATATCTTTTTTTTTGGACACAAAGAAAACAGCGATTAAGTCTCAAGCAGCTGTATAAGATGCAGAGAATATTTGATATAATTTTTAGAATAAGGAAGGATGGCATCAAATGATAATTTTAAACATTGATAATTTCAGAACCATCTCTATTCTCAGATTGCTAATACCCTAAATCGCCAATATATGAAGTGCAATCAAATGCAGAAAGTAAGGCGATGAATATTCAATTAATATTGATGAAAATATGCAACTAATAACTGACCGTACCGCGGCTGTTGGGGAATGATTACATAATGTTATAATTTTCTGGTTTACGGTACTTTAGATCCAATAATATTGTAATCAGAAAATATCATTAAATCCTTAATAAATAACTGAAATAAAAGTTGATAATAATGATAATAATAAATCTCAATAGAAAACCAGCAATGAAATTCGAACTCTCAATGATGTCGATAAATATTTGCTTGCAAATCCAATCGATCTCCAATGAAAGCACAATCACGATCCTTTGGTAGAATCGTCCAATTTGGACACGAGGGTTTTCGTCCTCAGATCCAAAAGATTTCCAAGAGGGTTTTCGTCCGTGAAAAGGATTTGGATTTTCAAATTCGAAAATGACGAAAGTCATAATGAATCTTGGATCATGAATAATGAGCCTTGACTTATCTTTTATAGGCACTTTGCCTGGGTCCCTCTGATTATTTTTATATTTTATTTATTTTTGCTTTTTTTCCCCTCAAAGTATTTAAAAATACTTTTAAATTATATCCAAGGCCCCATTTTGAATTATATTTTAAATAAAGTGTTAAAAACACTTTTTAAATAATATTTAAGTGGCTAAGGATGGCATCAAATGATAATTTGATGCAGTAATAATTTCAAAACCACCTCTATTCTCAGATCGCTAATACCCTAAAGCGCCAATATATGAAGTGCAATCAAATGTAGAAAGTAAGGCAATGAATATTCAATTAATATTGATGAAAATATGCAACTAATAACTGACCGTACCGCAGCTGTTGGGAATGATTACATAATGTTATAATTTTCTGGTTAACGGTACTTTAGATCCAACAATATTGTAATCAGAAAATATCATTAAATCCCTAATAAATAACTGAAATAAAAGTTGATAATAATAATAATAATAATAATAATAATAAATTTCAATAGAAAACCAGCAATGAAATTCAAACTCTCAATAATGTTGATAAATATTTGCTTGCAAATCCAATCGATCTCCTGCGGAAGCACAATCACGATCTTTGGGTAGAATTATACAATTTGGAAATGACGGTTTTCGTCCTAAGATCCGAAAGATTCCAAGAGGGTTTTCGTCCTTGAAAGCGATTTGAGTTTTCAAATTTGAAAATGATGAAAGCCATAATGAATCTTGGATCATGAATAATGAGCCTTGACTTCTCTTTTATGGGGGCTTTGCCTCGGCCCCTCTATTTATTTTTATTTTTTATTTATTTTGGTTTTTTCCCCCTCAAAGTATTTAAAAATACTTTTAAATTACATCCAAGGCCTCTTTTTGAATTATATTTTAAATAAAGTGTTAAAAACACTTTTTAAATAATATTCAAGTGGCCTTTTCGAAAACGAAGTGATTGGCCTATATATATATATATATAAATAGGCCCACTTAATATATATACAGCATCATGCGTTGGGCCATCTCCATGATAGTCTTGTGTCTCCTCTCAACCTGCATATTTTGTTGAAGGCTCGTTGAGTTTGATAACTATTATAAATAAACCTTGTTGAAACTGTCTGTCATTGATGTTTTGATCCTTGAAGTTCAGAATGCCACTTTTGTTGGTGATATGTGGGAAGTCTCAAAAACAAGTATCAAACTTTTGAATAGGCAGACCTACTGTGTAATTTGTTATTGCTTTAATAATATCTTTTGCCTTTATGTTAAAAAAAACAATGGTGAGTATAACTATTTTGTGTCTCCAGACATTAAAGTTTTGGCCTGTCCTTGATCATGCATTCTGGGGTTTATTGACAGCTTTAAAAAATGCAGGTTGTCAATATGATGGAAATATGCTTGGAAAATTTTCAGACTAGTACAAAGCTTCAGTATAAATGCAGAAAACAATTGCAAAGGATTTGAAAACTCGGTACTCCAAAATTTTCAGTATCTAGAAATGCGGTAGGAGTGAAAAATGCAAGGATTTGTTTCAAGAGGCAGAAGCAATTTTTTTTGGTTTAAAATGCAAAAACCTGCTCTACCCTGACTGTGCACCACCTGCTCTGGCCTGCGCTCTGCTCTGCCAATGCGCCTACTCTGCACTATCCTCACCCCTGCTCTGGCCTGCGCTCTGCTCTGCCAATGCACCCACTCTGCACTGTCCTCACACCTGCTCTGTCCTGCACACCTGCTTTCCCTGCAGAAATTACACTTGGCCCTGGTACTGTTAAGATTGTTGGTCCTAGCAGCATTTTTAAAACAAACATTCAGGTTGGCCCTTTACTGTCAAAAGGATGGCCCTAGCAGCCTGTGTTTGGCCCTAGCATTTATTCCTTCCTTCCTTTAGTGATTGGTTTAGTGTACCCTTTCCTAGGGCTTCCTCAATCTGATTTAGTGTACCCTCATGTAGGGCATCCTCACTTTGATACCAAATGTTGTGTTGGGGATTTTAACCCCTAATGCAGTCGACTGATAGACTGGGATGATGAAAAATTAAGATTATGTATGTAGATAATAGTCAATAGCACTTGCAAAATCTATCTAACAACGTGTATAGAAGTAAAAGGGATAGTATGCATCCGCAAGATTACAGAGACACAGATTTATGTGGGAAATCCTTTCGGGAGGAAACCCACCACCAAAAGATATTCACAATTATATTATTGATTATTCAAAATCAACACCGATTCAATGCAACATGTGTTGCAAGTATGAGGTGAACCAGTGTTGTCATTGATGTCAACTTACTCATATTGCATTAGTAAGAAGGTTTGGATGAGTTGTGTGCTGTTGTTATTGAGGAAATCAGTCTCCATCCGGAACAGTGAAGAATAGTGATGAGAAGAAGGCAAATGTACTGTATAGGTTAAGAACCAGAGGATGCGGATTAAAGGGTTTGTAGATATGAGTCTTGAGATGCTTCAGCTAAGATTTCAGAGGTCCGCATGAAGATCTGAAGAAGTTGTGGCTGTCTGTGTGGAACCGGTTCCGGCAAGTGTTCAGAGGTGACAGAGGATCACAGAAAGGTTCGATGAGGTCCGGAATTGTATTATCCTAATCTGCGGATTGGAAGGAGTGTTTGGGATGTCCTTGTGATGTGTCATCTCGAGTTGTGTATGATTTTGAGGTCCGGAAGTACCTTTTGCATTGTGACAGTGGCGACAGACTGTGTTCTTGAAGTATCGGATGATGAAGAGAAGAATTCCGGTAAGCTGATGAAGTGCGGATGTTTTTGATGATTTAGAGAAGGTTATGATGATCATTGGAGCATATCTAGTTCGTGTTGGCGGTCCGCATTGAAGTTAGAGTTGGATTTGATGTTATGGCTACCAGTTGTTGGTTTTCTTCCTGTAACAGGCCGACCGGATGTTCTACACGCCTTGCGATTGTTATTGTGATGTTTGCCGACTTAGATGATTGTTCCTAAGTCGATGTCTTGTATAAATAAGTGTTTGAGAATTCATTTTGATGTGTGGATGAGTGTGGCATAGCGAAGAGAAGTGCGAAAGGCAGAGCAAGGATTTTTGGGCTTAAATGGAACTGATCCAGACATGGTAGAGATGTCATTCTCCAGTTCAAGATTGTGATTCTTATCACTTTGTAGACAGTGTGTCTCCTTGTAGGCAGTGTGCCTCTTTGTGAGCAGTGTGCTCGGGCAGTGAGCCCTAATTGGCATGTGCCATTCATTTTTCTTATTCTTCTAACAGAGAATAATCCTTGGGTTAATCACCCCGTGGTTTTTCCCTTAATCGGGTTTTCCACGTCAAAATCTTGGTGTTCAATGTGTTGATGTTTATCTGCTCTTGTGTTTATGCATTATGCTTTCATGGATGGTTAACTGATATGCTGTTAACTAACAAAGAAGAATCAAGTGTTTGAAGAAAGAACAAGTTTGTATACAACTGATTCACCCCCCCCCCCTCTCAGTTGTATGCCCTAGATCCAACAACATGATCTTTGGACTTTTACATAGTCTCAATCTACAACATACCTTTTTTCTGCAATCACTCGAATTATTACACACCAACAATTTGAGATGTCTTCAATGTCTAACAAGCGAGTAAGCTCGGTGCATTCACACAAACTGATATATAAATAATATATAGATGTATTCATGGAAAACCAACCGTCTAACTGTCCAACCAACTTGTGGAATACCAAGAGTCATGCAACTATAATCCGAACATACATGATGCCAGCATACTGCATGAGTCACCAAGTGTGATGTCTCCACTTGGATAATCACTTTGTACACTTTGCCATTGTTGCACTATGAATCAATAGTTACAACTTTTACACTGTTGGTATACATGTTTGTTTGTAGTATAGCCACCACTACTACCTCCTCGCCTGTGGTAACTTGACTTTTGACTGTTGTGGTACTTTGTGCCATCTTCTAGAACATTATCCTGCTCTTATATAGTGTTGCATGATCTTCAGTTTTACCGCAAGTGCTCCTACATCACTGATCATGCTCCAGCAAACACTAAATTCATATGCGGTTGTGAGTTCTTCATTCAGATAACTTGCAGTAGGTGTCACAACACCATCACATGTGAACTGACATATATGATGTACCGCAAAACCTGCAACATCATTATCATATGTAAATCACAATGTTTATTGTATCGTAGTACTTAAAAAACTCACCACGTTTCACCACAACTAAGTATGTAGACAAACTCTTCTTACAAGAACTTTGTGTAGGTGAATATCACCCCGGTCCCAACAGGAAGAATGAATGCAAGGAGTTTGAGAGAATTGAATGGCACACACTTCAATGTGTGTATGCCTGTATTTATTATTGTATGTGGAAGTTACACTGGTTGTAACTTACATTGTAAGTTACCTTTTAGACATAACTAATGTTATGTTATTGTATCATCAACATAAGCAATAAATGCCCATGTGTACAAAGTAATATCTAACAATATATTATATGTAATATGTCATTCTATACATTTAAGAGAAAAATACCTTTACTAATTCCATCAAGAGTCATGTATGGACCTAAACATTATATACTTAAACGTCCTTTCCCCAAGATTAAGATGACTGATATGCAAGGTTGGCATTGCCGTGATACAATGACAACATTATTCTGCTATTGCGTGTGGACAAGCCATCTTCATTGGCCAGGAATGATAGTAAGAAGAATAGCAAAGGAATATTATGACTACAAGGCAATAGCAGTTAGCTGGAATATCATGTTAAGTGTGATGATCTTTGAATTGATGAAAGACCTTGCAATTGGCACTTTTAGTAATTCTCTATACTAAAGAGGGTGACACGAGTTACATTTCATTATCCCTGCAAGTTATTTGAATTGAAGATTCGGAAATCAGTGGCCTATGAGCCACATCAACTGATTCTTGCATTGTTCATCGGGGCATGATTTATCACAGTTGAACCCCACATTTGGTCACTGTGGACATGAGCTAACTAAACCAAATTCGACAATCTTTATTGGGAACATGAGTAACATGAACCTAATGCCCCAAAGGTTTTCAGAGACACGAATAACCTTAACTGAACCCTGCAATCAGTCATTGGTGATCTGATTAACCTTAATAATAATAATTTGAAATATCTCTCAGGTTAAACTTACCAAATTTTAAATGCTTACATCTTTTAATTATGTTTGGATAACGTGTTCTCATTCATCTTTCTAATGCTTATTATGTTTATAATGAATTAATATGGATGAAGTTCTCACAATAGCTTTTCTTATGGCTGGTTTGGAGTTTTAGTTCTTCACTACAAAGCCACTTCCTTGTGATCCATCAAGCTTGCCTAAGTACCCCCCAAGCAAAGAGTTCGATGCAAAAATACGTGCTGAAGAAGCCAGACGGTATGAGAAAATAGATGTGATTTGTTCTTGTTTATATCACATTTCTGTGCAAATGCTTTTGTTTTCAGATTATGTTAGAAGTTGAAACTACCAAAAACCTGGAATTTGCACCCTATTTTGTATTGCAAAAATATATTCAAATTTTCAGTTCTTTTTTAGTTTGGTATCTCACAGTTGTCACTTGTTCAGGCAAAGAGCTGCAGGGGGGAGAGGTCACGGACCTGAGGCGGCAAGAAGAGTGTCAAAACTACCTAGAGCAGGTCCAACACCTGATGGTGCTTCTGAATTAATGGCACCTGCACAGGTATAATTTTTTATGCTTTGTCATGTAATCCACAGGTGGACATATATATATATATATATATATGGAGCTTATTCTTGGATTTGATTGTTTGTCCACAGAAGCAGCGCCCGAGTTCTCATAGAACTTCTAATATTAGGAATGAGAACTCAAACCCACAACCACATGAATTACTTATTGATCCTCAAAGGTCTGTGCAACATTCGTATGAAACAACAACTAGTGCTTCTCATGTAACTCCTGTGATCGCACGCTCTGGACCTCTGTTGTATGCCTATGGGAGTGGTTCAACTGCAACTTTTGGGAAGATGTATAAGGAAGATAGTAAAGATAAACATCCTGGTCAAACATCAGTTCAATCATCAAAGTTACCTGTAGGTTCTGATTTGAAAACCCAAGGAATCTACGGACAACCACCTGCAGGTGATTTGTCAAAGGCTGCAAAATTGGCAGCAGGAAGAAAATATGATGTTATGGAGACATGTAAAGACCAATATAGTCTTCTACAACAGAATCTTGCTGATAGTATGGGTGGCTTACAAAATGGCAAGCATGAAGGTTCAAGAATTCCAGATATTTCAGCAAAACAACACTTGGTTCAACAGCAGAGACCTGAGTCATTAAAACGTCTAGATAGTTTTCAACAGGATATGTCTGGATTATATCCTCAAAGGGATGAAAGACTTGCTAGTAGAGAACCTTTCATGGTGAGTATTCTTGTTTTACTGATTTGATAATTTAATACTTGAGACTTTCTGAGTAAAAGTCATTGGGTTATGCAAGTTTAAATTTATTTTTTCTTGTTAAAGGGCTTATGTAATGGAACTGGCAGGGATATGGTCGTCAAGAGGAGAGGATTCTTTACTCTGGACCTCTGTTGCCTCCATCTGCCAATATTGATGACATTTTAAAAAAGCATGAGCGAAATATCCAACGGGCTGTACGCAGAGCACGCCAGGGTAAAGGTGAAACAATAAAAAATGATTCATCGTTTTCTGGGAGGAAAGCATTTGAACAGAAAAGTTTGGTTTCTAATCCAAAAGGGTATAAAGGATCTTCAGATTTAAAAGGTGAATTGACAACATCGTTGATCGACACTAGACGAAACATGAAGTCTGGTTTAACTAAGGATGCAAATGAGGAGGAATGAGAAAGAGGCCCCTTCTCATCAGTTGTGGAAAAGTGTGAAAGGGAGCAAGAAACTCAATGTGAGTACCTGATTTCATTGTGTTTCTCTCATATTGTTGACCTTAATGTATTTCATGGATCGGTCAGATTGGGAGAAGTTTACTTTTTATAAATCCTTGAATGCTTCAAATGGGTAATCAACGGTCATGCATTTTATGGTATGGACACTGGTTTTGTTCTTCTGGAGTTTGGGTATAACCATTTTCTCTTCATGAAAGTCCCAAGGGTATTACCAGCCTACCAGGTCCTTCAACTCCAGGGATAATCAGAGGACTTCAGGATCTTCAACTAAGTGTTTTATATTACATGCAATTGCCTGCTGGGAATTAAAACTGTTTCTTGGAGCTACCTAATGAAACATTAAAGGATTATCACTAGAATTTATTGGATTTGTTGCACTTTTCTTATGATGCAACAACTGAACGGATGATCATTCCCCACTTGCACCTGATAGTCAATAGCTAAAGGAACACACTAATAACCCTTTTCAATGTTTTCTTTACAGTGGAACACACAAAGTTTCCACCATAGGTAGGGTTCCATATTTGTTCTGACATGGTTAAATAAAAGCTTAGGTAATATTCCAGAAAAACCTTTTTCTTGGAACAGTTTTTGGGCTAGAAGATTGAGGAATAGTTTCATTTGGAAGATTTGGAATTGGCTATGGGTGTAATAAGTCTGGTCCTTTCATCAGGACCTGCAGGCCTTTTTGTGGCCTTATATTCTCATCAAAATATCCTAGAAGAATCTACTATTTGCTGTGAAGAGGAGAAAACAGAAAAATGCATTGAGGAAGCAGCTGTCACTATATATATTTTTGTAACTTAAAATTTGAAGTCAAAGAATTGCAAATTAAGCATTCTATCTCATTCTGGAGATTAGTAATGTGGTTTGTTTTATGCCCTATATTGGTGGGGTTTCGTGCTTTATGTTTTATTAAAAACGTTGTACTTCTATGGTTAAATAAAAGCTTAGGTAATATTCCACAAAACCCTTTTTCTTGGAACAGTTTTTGGGCTAGAAGATTGAGGAATAGTTTCATTTGGACATTTGGAATTTGGCTATGGGTGTGATAAGTTTAGTTCTTTAATGAGGACCTGCAAGCATTTTTGTGGGCTTTATATTCTCATCAAAGCCTCCTGGAAAAATCTACTATTTGCCATGAAGTGGAGAAAACAGAAGAATGCATTGAGGAAGCAGCTATGATAAATTTTTCTAATGGAAGTAGAAGAATTGCATATTAAACATTATATCTCATTCTGGAGATAAATAATGTGGTTTGTTTTATGCCCCGTAAGGATGGGATTTCATGTTTATGGGTTTCTTAACTTTGTACTGTTAATTTTGTCCCCATTCCCAATGTTTCAATTGAATGCCTCATGATGGGAATCTATATAATGGAACAACCTTGTCAGGTTTAGATTCCAGAGAGATTCCGTAGTTTTAAAACAATGGACTCTAGAGGTTTCAATGCACTGGACTGTGGCCTCCGTTGTTTGCCATATACTAGTAGACATTGGCTAGACTCTAAGTTAGTGATGAGCAATTATAACAAATTATGACTTCTACGAATCAGTGATAGGTGGCAGGTTTTTCTATTTTGGCCGGGACATTCTGTGTGCACATTAGAAATAAAAAATACAAACTTTGTTCAAGTTTGTATGTTCTTTTTTTTCTGGATAAGCAATTTAATCATCATTGCATGCGAGTCATAACTGGATCCGCATTTCTTGTGGCCCCAACCAACCATTTCACTTCTATTTTGAAGTTAGTAGTTAATAAGTCACCCTGATCCAAGTATGAGGCCCTATTGCTTGGTCTAAAAGTTACAGGAGAAACGGGCATTAAGAAACTGAGAGCTCTCGGTGTAGAAATTGTAAAACAAGTTAGAAAGAAGTTTCAAGTTAAAAATGACTGGCTCAAACATTAGAAGAACCGGGTATGGGATTGTATAGATTTTTTGATGCTCTCTATTGAATTAGTACCAAGCGCTCAAAATACAAAGGTTGATTTTTTTGTTATATCTCCTTCGCTACTTATCCCTACTCTAGGGTTTGAAAATGATCAATACAAGATAGAACTAATAAATAGGCCAAACAAGTCCAATCATTGGCAAGTATCCAATGATGACCAATAGATTATATCTTTCCTAGAGGAGAAATCTATATTTTAAGGGTAGTGATTCAGCATTCATAAAATCAATGTCCAATTCAAGCAAAAATATTGATAATGTCATGGAACCTCTATATTTTAAGGGTAGTGATTCGGCATATTCATAAAATCAATGTCCAATTCAAGCAAAAATATTGATAATGTCAAGGAAGAATCTAATGAGGAATGAGTAATACAACTGAAAGGCAATAAAATTATGAAATAATTGGTATCTTTAGAAGATCTTTTTGATAGGCATGATTGGTATATTAAAAGGAAAATCAAAGAAGTCCTCAACAACTCTTTTGAATATGAGAAGATAAAATATCAATTCTCAGGGTGGCCTTAAAATATGTTTGCATGACTGAAAGACAAAGGTTGGTAGCAGTACTAATTAAATTTAAAGATGTTTTTGCATGATGCCATGACGATTTAAAGAACTATATGTCGAGAAAAATTCATCATATTCCATTGAAGCTTAGGACAACCCTACATAAACAAAGCAAACGTTGTATAATCCAAAGATGATTGGTGCTATTTTTGAGGACTTGAATAAAATTCTCAAGGCTCAAATTATTACTTCGAGAGTTCCTACATTTACAGCAGGGGTGGAGTTAAAGAGTTCAAAGATTCTGATTCTGTGTAATTTTATAAGATTCCAATCTAAAAAATTTAAAAATTAAGATTCCAATCTAGAAACAAAACAAAAAAATTAAAATTTGGTTTTTCATTTTTCATTTTGTCCAATTTCTTTTTTGGTTCCATAGTTTTTGTGATTTTTTTATTTTCAATTTTTTTTTTGTTTTTATTTTTATTTTTTCCAATTTTTTTTTTTAGTTTTTTTTTTTTATTTTTTCCAATTTTTTTTTGGGTTTTTATTTTTTATGTTTTCCAATTTCAATTTTAGTTCCATAGTTTTTGTGATTTTCTTATTTTCAATTTCTTTTTTGGTTCCATAGTTTTTGTGATTTTTTTATTATCAATTTCTTTTTAAACCACCAAAAATATCAAACTAAAAAATATTGAAAAATTAAAAAATAAAAACGATAGAAGAAAAAAAGTGAGAAAATCAAATAAACTATGGAAAAGAGAGATCTTCAAAGTATTTGAGATATATTTTTTAAAATATAAATATACTAGTATACTCCATCTATCACTTAGTTTGGGTGGTAAACATTGTGCTAGTATGAAAGAAGAATAGGGAAATTAAAATTTGTATTGGAAATTAAAATTTGTATTGACATTAGAAATTTGAATAAGCCTCTCTAAAGGACAACTATCCACTTATTGTTATGGATCATATCTTGCAAACTATTTTAGGTTATAAGATGATGTCCATGCTTGGTGACTTTTTGGAATACAATTATATTAGTGTAGCTCAAGAAGATTATCATAAAACAACCTTCACTACTCTTTAGGGTACTTTTGTATATCATAGAATGGCCTTTAGTCTCATTAATGTTGGTGCAACCTTCTCGAGAGTGATGGATCTATCATTCTGTAATCTAAAAAATAAGATTACACTGATCTACTTGGATGACTTGATAGTCTTTTCAATAAAGGGAGAAAATCATATAGATTACTTGGAAGTAGTGTTACAAAGATGTCAAACTCATGGTATCTCTCTTTACCCCAAGAAATCAATTTTTGGTGTTACAAATGGAAAATTATTAGGACATGGTTTCAAAAGAAGGAATTCAAATTGATCTAGAAAGAGTTAAAGTCATTCATTAGCTCTCCTTGCCCACTAGCAAACCATGGAAAAGAAGGGGTGTCATTAGGATAATGACATCGGGGATCATGTCCAATTTGTTCGAGTTAGCTCTAGTTATATACGTAAGGGGGTAGGGTGAGTTCTTGGGGATTGTCCAAGCCAATTCATAATTGGTGCTATGGAGGAAATGTCCCTTCCCGATCAATGGACCAAAGATGCATGTTCCCCTATCTTCAAACAACAACAATTCACACTCCCTACTCTATAATGGCAGTCGAGCCTTCCCCTAATCGAGATGTACCCTACCTATATAACTGGTACGAGCCCTGCTCTATAGAAGAAAGGGCGATAATCGATAACCCAGCAGGGGCCCCTGCCCCTTTATAGTTATAGTTATGGTAGGGGCACTTGAATGGGGTTGAATGGGATAGCGATGGTGCCCTATCCCTATCCCTATCTCAGGGGGGTCTACCCCCCAGCGCCCAACTAGGGTGGGAGAAAGCTTGCAGAGGGTTCCCTACTTACCTTCATAGTGGGATAGACTCCTAGTATGATGATTAGGTTGATGAGTAGTAATATTAGTGTGTTTGGGAGAGTGTTTGCCCCTGTCATCATAGGGCATCTACACTCGTGGGCATGCCCTACTCTATAATGGGGGTTGTTTGATGGGTCATCGGCTGGTGCCATGTTGCCCCCCATTATAGAGAGGGGCTAGTGTAGTGGCCCATAGAATCAATAGGGTGTTTGATTCCCCACCACCAATAATAGAAAAGGGGCATAAGTGTCACCCACTCACCCCACTAGAAAGTTGCACCCCCTCATCCTTACCCCTATAGTTGATAGTAGGGTGTCACTTTTGTTTGCCCATGGGTGGGCTTTCCCTTGATTCCTTAGGATTGATTCACTCTGGATTGACTGAACAGAAACTTGGGAAGGAATTGTGATCCACTTTACTCCATGTTCGGAATAACTAACTACCCATTCAAGTATGGCCCTGAATGATAGGGGGCAGGGAATAGAGAGTTCTAGCCTTAGTCAACCAACAATAGATTTGAAGGAACAGAGCCTGCCCAACTCCCTACCATTCCCCCTAACCTGGGCTACTTGACATTATAGCTATATGCGAGCCTCAACCCTTTAGAACAGTAGCCCCCAACCTAGGAATTAAAGAAGCCCTCCCTAAGGAGGCCATTTCTGTCACTTTAATAGTCATCAAATCCAATAGGTAGGGCCCACCCATTGTCAATAGTGCGAATCAACATGGGCAAGACCTCCCATTCCTGGTTGAACCAACATACTCGACAGAGGTGCCAGAGCAGCTACAATCTTTTTAGAGTGACCTCATTAGTAAGTTAGTTCGACTAGAGCAGGTTTTTTATTGATCGAGCATGCCAGATGAGCTAATCCTTGTAAGTTTAACCAGATATCTCTAACCCCCATATATAACTGGCCAAAGCGCGGTGAGAGGAAAAAACCTTATTCAAGGACTTGACCAAAGGGAGAGGGAGATAGACTCAACTTATTGATAGGTCGAGGGAGAGGGAGAGAGCATTTATGCACTTGACCTATCAAATAAGCGAGAGTTGGCCCCCCACCCCATACTATAGTTCAATTATAGGCAAACAAACATGTTTACTTTATTTTACTGAACCCAACAGCTTAAGAAGAAGGATTTGTTCTGGCCATTAGGGATCAACCCTATCCATATCTGCTCACTCCCATTCCCTTGGTTGTGTTCACCCCTTTTGAGTTATATGATTTGATCCATTAATTACTTCCTAATAATCAATACCTTATTGTGACACTACCAAATTGGGGATGGAACTGACTTTCTCCTCTATCTAGCCAACTAGCGCACAATATAGATAGTGGGTTGTTGTGTCCCCTGTAGATAGTAGGGCCTTATCCACAGTGAATGCCTTAATATTCTAAAGGGGTAAGTAACCTGAGCATTCTTATCTCTACTTATGGGAATACAAAGGTATAACCAACTAATCGAAAAGAAGCCCCCACCCTGCATCTATAGTTGGTCGTAGGGGTCAGTCATCATTTCAATCATTAATTGATTGCACTCCATCCGTTATGGACTTCCCTTTAATTATTGATCAACGAAGTGAGGGATTGTGTTGTTCTCCTCCATCTTTCATCTTTTTGAAGCTTTATGGTGCTGAGTAAAATAGGGGCAACTCCTATTGAAGCAATTGTTATAGTGCGCCTCATAAGATATTTAAAAAAAATTGAACAATTGGAAGTAGGTAGATGGCCTAAGTTTGTTTTCAATGACATCATGAACGAAAGAAAAAAGACATGGATGAAACAAAACAACAGGAGCAAATGGAATGTCTGTTGTTATATGGAGCCTAATCAGACTCAGAGGCTAAATTTTCTCCACTTTTATCAGCGGGGTTTCCCCCCAAATCATTTAACGGGGGAATCAAAAGCATTTTATAAAGGCGTTGGGAGTTATTTTTTTTTCTATGGCCGACATAAAAAAACCCTATTTTGTAACTGACATAAGTCTTGATAAAACGACTAAGGGTTAGGGTTTTTGTTGATATTGTATTGTAGCATTTGCAGCGGTATTGAGTTGCAAGGATTGTTGGTTGTAATCGATTCGATTTGCTGGATAATAATATTGGACTCTTTGTTGGTGGATGTAGCCTGAGTTTGGGTGAACCACGTTAAAAATTGTCTCTCTGTTATTATTTTTTGTGTATTTTCATTCCTCCGTTTAATCTTTATCTGCATTTAATTGATATCTTCTGCATACAATTCCTAACAATGTCTACTTGAATGCATGCCCCATGAATAGCCAAAAGATAAAGCCTTTTGTTTTTTATTATGATAAGCAACTTACAAGGGGTTGAACCCTTTACAAAACAGGGCCCCAGGGCAGAAGAAAAAAGGACAGACACAACAGACCAACAACAGCCTAGATGCAAGAAACAAACAACCTAAAGAACAGGTAAACAAAAGTAGGTTGCAAAACAACAAACAAACTGAAGACCACACCAAATAGAGGATCTAAACAACAGTAGATCCCAAACTAGTAAACCTAACTCCCTTAGCCCGAGGGCGCAAATCCGCAATGGATTTGGGGAGTCCCTTCTTCTACATTGGAACACAATCCATGAAACCTCTGATTCAAAACCTTAGAGCGTGGCGAGAGGGGGGGTCCTCCCTAGATGCATCAATCAAAGAAGGCACACACAAAGACACCGAACTAGAGGTAGGAACGACTGAAAGAGTGGTTGGAATAGTCGAAGAAGTAGCCTGGCCATGAATAGGAGCTGAAGAAGGAGCCGACACAGGGGCCTCAACATGAACGGATGAATCAATAGCTATATCGATTGCCACACCCTCAGGAACTGCAGGGGGAATAGGGAAATCACCCTGGGAAGAGTCGTCTCCCTGGGAGGAGCCATCATCCGAAGAATCACTAACTGTCAGCTGATCCACGAGTGATAAAGGCTTTTGTTATGGATAAGTCCTGCAAGTATTTACGGGGTAAAGTGCTAATACCTTGAGGAATTCAACCCCACATGTGATCATCAACAAAAAGCGTACATAGGGGCTAGTATTCCACAAAGAGCAAAGTTTCTTATTGCTCAATTAAGAACTAACTCTCATCAACTCTGTTGTGAAATGAGTCGGTGGAAAAGACCTAAAGAAGCATGGGAAGAAAGGGTGTGTATTTTTTGCACTACCGGGGTAGTGGAATCAAAAAAACACTTTATTATGGAGTGTGACACCTTCACAGACATCAGGGACAAGTATACCATTATCTTGGTAGCTATTTCTTGGTACAGTTTATTCAGCGAGTGGACTGTTGAGAAGTTGGGGGAGCTCATCATCACCTTGAATAGGAAAAGGATTGAAATGCAAAAGATAAATATGACAAGATTGGTTGTCCCATAGGCTATTTTTAGCCTCGTGGAAGTTAAAAGTTATTCATTCATTCATTTATTCTCTCCTTCCACTATATAGGCGGGGTCGATGTTGACACCACAACTAGTGTTGGGAAGCAAGAACAATTGAAATTATCTAATTGGATAGAATCTTAAGGATGGCCCTATCTTCTATAGTGCATAAACAAAGATGCATGATGGGTTAGTGGAAGAAAAAGTGTCTTGGGGGCGCCTTATAATAGTAGGGGGTTATGGATTAGGGTCTTCCTTGCTTGTGTATGCTACCGAAATTACTGCCAATATGGTTCGCTATAGTAACTTGTTAAGTGGGGGGGGCTTTCTTTACCGTACCCATAGGGTAAAAAAACTGCCACTACCTCAAGGGTTGGAGGGAGGATGAAGGTTAGGGTGGGCTCAGTGGAGCAATCAAATTATGAAAATTAGTTAGCAGCATGTCTCTTAAGGTGGATCAAGGATATGCATTACAGAAATGCTCAGAACTAACTATAATCCCCCAACCTAGGGCCCTTGCACCTCACCCTAGGTAGAGGGTCTTCGGGGTGATTGATCATGAATGATCGCGATGATTAGGGGGTGTTGTCTAACACGAACAAGTAGACATGGATCGATCGCAACAAACAATCAACGCATGACCCTTCAAAGTAATGCTTTGATTCCCGCGGTACTTTGCTAGGTTTTCCTTCCCCATGACCATGTAGGGGTCCACCCTTCCAACTGTGATTGGATTTCACCTCTAGTTGGTGGTGCCCATGGATAGTAGGTCTCCTTGAACCCCCTACTTATAACTGGGGGCCTAGGTTGTGCTCGATGCACAGATATTGTTATCATGTAATAAATGAATGAATGAAAGATTTTACTAATGCCCACGAGACCAAGCAATCTAAGGGACCCAGAGAACGATCCCTCAAGACATTTTCAATCTCTTTTCAAGGTCAGATCTTCTGCTATGAATATTAATCACTATTATGTAGTATCAGATCCTGCAATCCTAGGAATACGAAAATATTCTCACATTGCTTTTATGCTAGTGGATTGGGTCCCAGATTATTGAAGTAGTGAATTCACCCCTCTGATTCACATCATTAGTTAGTCCATCGTTTGTTCAAAGTTATCAAAAGTAGAGGCCCCACTATAACGGTAGGGGTGGGTATGAATTGGAGAATGAACATCTTGCTTGTGCTCTCTATCCCCATTATACCAAGGCTGACCCAACACATTATCTTCAACAACCAGGTATATTTCTTTATCCCATAACCATTCAATTTAGAACTGCTGATGCCCTAGGTGCCCTCCCTTCGACATTATTGTGGGTGACCCCTCTTTTCTATTATTATAGTTGGGGTGGGCAATGATAGGAAAGGAAGTGTTGATATACCCACCCAATCAATATTTTATAGGGGGCCGATGGTTTCATGCCATAAACCCCCAATAGAAGGATGCTCCAAGGTCCTCTACGTGTCACCGAACTAACTATATCGTGGAACAAAGCGCCAGATGCTGATCCCAAATGAGATGATGCTTTTATAGTGGCAGTGTAGAGCTATAGTTGGATCCTGTAGCTTAACAGAATTATTGGCCAACCTCCGAAAATCATATTATTATCTTATTCGGTGCACAAGAGGGTTAGTTGAAAGAAAGTAGCAGTTGATTAGCTTCAAGAATCACAAGCAAGGGAAGGAATCACATTATATTCTTTTTAGAACTGTATGCTCGAGAAAGTAGATCTTCCTCCCCTTTCTCTATTGTGTTGAGTCCGACTATAGTTCTCAATGGGGGCCAGGGAGTTACCCTTCCTCCCTATTTGTAAATATTTCAGGGAAGTGAGTCGACTAGACCAACACCTTTCTCTTGTCTAGGGATAGGAAGGGGGCTAGACCTTGCACAAACTAAACTATTCTACCTCTCTATTCTATAGTGGGGGAAGATATCTTCAATGGGGCAATGTCATGGACAACCTTGGGGGACTCCCTAGGATCCATTTAAGATCGCTCCAACACATACATACCACCCTATAGGTAGTAGGACCCATTATAACCATGACAGAGTGGAGGGGGGTGTAGCTTAGTGGAAAAATTAAAAATGGAGTAAGGAATAGGTATCTATTGAGGGAAAGGGAATGGAGAGTGGTACTAACAGCAAGCCCGAACCATGCCATCAGAGCTTTTGAAATCATAGAGCTAATTACAACCCATCAAGTGGATGTTGATGTTTCAACCATCTGGCCTCAGATGGATGGCTCATCAACATCAAACCCTGTAGGGATGCTGTAACTATAAATTCAACTATTGTATAGATCCAATTTTAGGTGTAACCAATACCCTATGGGTCGCTCGTATAGATGCATCTTAAAATTGTTAAACATAGTCATCACATAGAAAGGTATGCCATATATATGCAATGATACATGAGAGGCTTCATGTTTGTAATATCAATATTGGATTATTTCTCACCATCTCCCTTATCACCCAAGGGTTGTCTCTGGGGGGTGCGAACCATCTTGTTTCTATAGGTGGGGGTGGTTCTAGTGGTCCATAGACGACTAATAGTAGAAATCAATCTATAGATATAGAATAGACAATAGTTAAGCATGTTGACTCCTAAGAGGTAAAGGGAGAGCAACAATCACTCCAAATGAGGGAGGTGACTTTGGAGAGTCTTCAACTTGACACATTGGTCGGACCTGAAGTGTCCCTCCTTTAGGGGTTGGAAGTATTGATGTCCAATGTGGAGTGAAAAGGGAGGGAAACCCTTTAGCTGTCGTTCGGTGCGAAGTAGAGATATCGAAATTATCCAATAGCTTCCCTCCATTTCTAGTTTTGAGTATACCACTTCAATGGAGTCTGCTCCTTGAGGAGCTTCGTTGTCTACTCCTCGAGTAGCTTCCTTGGAGGAGTACGAGGTAGCTTACTCTTGACTATACTATTTGAGTAGTTCCTATTCTTCAAGTAAATGTACTCTTTGAGCTTACTCTTGGAGTATACTTTCTAGTAGTTCCTAATTTCTGCAAACCTCGAGGCCTAATACCACCCCAAGGTTTCCAAAGGGAGAGTATTGAATCAACTGAGGTAATGTTTGAGCAAGTGTACTCTTCGAGTAGTAAGGAGTATACTCTATTTGAGTATACTGGTGGAGTCTACTCTTCAAGTAGTTTCTCTTACTATTGCGAGTAAGTGTACTCTCCAAGTAGCATCAATGGAGTATACTATTTGAGTAACTCTTTTTGGGCAATGGAGGTAGGTAACTTAGCTAGCCGACAATATATAAGTAGCTCTTCGAGTTAAGGGAGGGAAGGGTTGATGGTTGGATGGAAGGAATGCAGGCACATCTTGCTCCCCCACCCATTGGCATTCTTTCTTTACAAAAAGCTGGTTTGGCCCCAACCCTAGCCAGATATTTCCTAAATGGTAACCAAAACCTCTTTATTTGTCTATAACCCTCTCCTCCAAGTAGGGCCCCTTCTTTCGAGGAAGGGGCCCTCCTCATTGGGGTGGCTTTCATTGTGTGAGACAGGTGGGAGGGGGATTGGTTGGATAGGGTTAGCTGGTGGTGTTGACATAGTTTGAATCTTGTTCTTGCTTTTAGGGTGATCATCGGGTCACACAATTTCTAAAATTAGAGTGTGTCGTATATATTTTATGTGGGATTGTTTTTGGTTCCTTCATTTTGGTTGACCGAAGGGGCTAAGGAGGTAAGGAACCCCAAAACCCCATAGTGGGAAAGGGGGTTGATGGAACCCCATTAGGGTATCAAGTGTGGGGGGTGGAACCCCATTAGGTAGGTATGGGTGGAAAGGGGTGTAACCCCATAACCCCTACATTGCCTTGGCCAATCAATACCACCCTTCGGTTTCAACCTTAGGGGATAGGCCCCCTTCAATTTTTAGCTATCGAGTGGCATTGGGCCTTGGAGTAATAGCCATAATCAATGGGGCCCTCTCAATACCCCCTTTGGGTAAAACCCTTGGGGGTATTGACCCCTAGGTCCTTTAGTGGATTAGGAGGAAAGGTTGGTGGATGGATGGAGGAAGATTAGGAGGAAAGGTTGTTGGATGGATCACTTGACTCGGCTTCCTAATTAGTTTCTTGATTGTTGGATTTAAGATTCACTGGTTGCCCCCTCTAGTTCTGAAGGGAGAGGAAAAAGGGTTCACTTCCCTAATAATCTTTGATGTAGGCATAGACTGAACGTGACTCCCATTGATGGTTAACACCAACCTTGGGATGGGGCTATGCTGAACTCCTTTTGGGGCTATCATTTGTCACGGAAGGCAACTTTGGCTATACTTACACTCAAATGATGGTGAAAGGTTAGATGGGACATGCACTTTAGGAAACACACTAAAAGGGCATTCCTAGGGTGAGGGGTAAACAAGAAACTAATTTGGTGGAGGGCCTAGAAGATAGAAGAGGATTTAACCTTGACCAATGGGTTATGTTGTATAAACATGGCTCCTCCCCACACAAATTATATCCCTCCTTGCACATAATATCGGTTGTGGAATGAAGCTCGAAGAGCTACCTACCGTTGTTAGCCGAAAGAACTATCACCTCTACTTCTCAAAGAGTAGGAACTACTAAAAGAGCTATAAATAAAGTTCGAGCTCAAAGAGCTCTAGAAGTGGAAGCTTGAAGAGCTACCTATAGACGTTCAACTAGTTGAGTTTCCTACCTCCACTGCCCATAAAGAGTTACTTGAAGATTATACTCGATTAAAGCTACTTCGAGAGTACACTTACTCGCAAGAGTAAGAGCAACTACTCGAAGAGTAGACTCCGCTAGTATACTTGAATAGAGTATGCTCCTCACTACTTGAAGAGTACACTTGCTCAAACATTACTTCAGCCTATTCAATACTTTCCCTTCAGAAACCTTGGAGTGGTATTAGGCCTCAGAGTTTGCAAAAAGTAGGAACTACTCAAAGAGTATACTCCAAGAATAAGATCAAAGAGAACACTTACTTGAAGAGTAGGAAATACTCAAATAGTATATTGAAGAGTAAGCTACGTCATACTCCAAAGAAGCTAGTCGAGGAGTAGAGAATGAAGCTAGTCAACAAGTAGACTCCATTGAATTCCTATACTCAAAACTAGAAGTGGAGGGAAGATAATGGATAATTTCAATATCTCTACTTCACACCAAACCACAGCTAAATGGATCCCCCCCTTCAATCCACATTGGACATTGGTACTTCCAGCCCCTAAAGGAGGGACACTTTAGGACTCTTCACACCGAACAACAGCTAAAGGGATTCCCTCCCCTTCCAATCCACATTGGACACTGGTACTTCCAACCCCTAAAGGAGGGACACTTTAGGCTTGACCAATGTGTTATACTGAAGACTCTCCAAAGTCACCTCCCTCATTTGGAGTGATGGTTGTTCTCCCTTTACCTCCCACGAATCAACCTACTCAACTATTAATGATTCTATTTCTATAGATTGATTTATACTATTAGTCATCTATGGACCACTAGAAGCAACCCCATCTATAGAAATAGGTTGGTTTGCACCCACTTGGAGATAACTAAAGGACAATAAGGGAGAGGGAGAGCAACAATTTGGTCTTGATATTACGTTCGTGAAGCCTCTCAGGTATTGTTGCATATCTATGATGTGCCTTTCTATGTGATGACTATGTTTAATGATTTTAAGATGCAACTATACAAGCAACCCATATAGTATTGGTTACACTTGAAAGTCGATATGTACAATAGTCAAATTTATAGCTACACCATCCCTACGAGGTTTGATGTTGATGAGCCATCCATTCAAGGCCAGATGGCTGAAACATCAACATCCACTTGATGGGTTGTAATTAGCTCTGCGGAAACCAAACCTAAGGGGTTGCAATTAGTTGTCATTTAGAAAGCTTTGATGGTTGTAACTCTATCATTGGTACAAGTATTGGTTTGGGAGTCATCTATCTATTCGTAAGCTTGCTCACTGAATGTAGTTGAAAAGGGATCCCATCACCATGTTTAACACATTGACACTTTAGGACTTCCATGCTCCTTGTAAGAGGGACATCGTTAAGAGGAGTTGTCAATGCTATGGCTAGACACTCACCAAAATCCACCCTTGGAGTGATGGATGCCCCTTTTCTCTAACCCAGCCTTCCAGTTTGGACGGGTGCCCATGAGCGTGTTAATGCTAATAGATGCTACATCATTAGATTATTACGTAACATGCCCACCACCCTAGATGACATATTTTCTCTACGACCTTTTTGCCACCCCACCAGCTTCTATATTTTCTTTAGGTTAAACCCTATCCCCAGATATATTTTCTCTAGGACCCCCACCCCATCTTTATTTCTCTAGGCCAAACCTTGGCCCCACCCCAAAGATCTAAGGAGGGAAAGGGCATTCTTTCTTGTAGGTTGAACCTTGCCATCATCTCATCATCTTCAACCCACCTCCAATAGATATTATCTTTAGGCCCCTACCACAAAGATATTATCTTTAGGCCCACCAACCCTCACCCCCAGATATTTTCTCTACAACCCACCCCACCCCCAGATGAGCCCCCACCCCCAACAATATTTATTCTTGATGGTTACCGCCCTCACCCCATCCATTTATTATTTATGGGAGTCACCAACCCCTAAAGTGGTACTTCCTTTATTCTCTCTAGAGGACTATCGATGGGGTGGGAGAACACCATTTTAATTGAAGATGAAGGGTGGGGGTGGATATTCATTTTGATCAAAAAAGGGTTGGAGGCCTTGAATAGACATATTTTGTGGGGGGGCCTGGCCAGACATATTTTCTTTATGGTTAACCAACCACTTCCCCACCATTGTGTTTAGATTGACTGGCCCTCCCTCCAATGGAGGGAAGGAGTTCCTTTGGGTAATGGAGGGGTGGTCATTTCTAATTTAAAGATCAAATTATTGTGTTTTTGACGATGGTGGGGGGTGGAGATTCATTTTAGGGTGGGGGTGGATATTCTTTATTTATGGATTTAGTTGAAGATGAAGGGTGAGGGGGAAGGAAATATGTGATGTATACTATTGATTTTTTCTTGCAATACTTTCCCCCTCCCTCTTGAATTTGGGACGATGTGTTGAGGGTATACTAATTTAGCAGGCCCCTACCCACCTCCTAGTGCCTGGGCCCCCTTACCCTTGTAGTTTGGGCCCCCCTTTGCCTTTGGGGACTTAGGAGGACCCTCCTCAAGGGTAGGGGGCAACAACCTTTGGGATTGAGATTGGGAAGGGAATTCTAGAGGGAAGGAATTTTGATAGAGGGAGGGAAGGGTTTATGGTTAGATGGAAGGTTAGCTAGTTTAGTTTCTAGGTTAAAGAAACTAGTTGCTCTAGGGCTAGTAACTAGTTTAAGGTTAGCTAGGGTCGATAACTAGTTTAGGGTTAAAGGTTAGCTAGTTGGATCTAGTTTAGGGTTAAGGTTAAATAACTAGTTGGCAGGTTAAGGTTCAAGGTTAGCTTGTTGCAACTAGTTTAGGGTTAGGGGAGGGGAGTGTTCCCGATAGACGGGAGGGGAGTGCTCTAAGTGGATGGAACAAGTTTAGGGTTAGCTGGTTGGATGGAACGAGTGGACTAGTGGAGGGGAGGGGACTGGTCAACCCCTCCCATACCCTCCAACCATTTATTCTTGATGGAACCTACCCCCTTCCCCTGCTGATTTATAGCCCCTCCCCCATCCATTTATTATCAAGATGGGTCCTTAGGGGGGTAACTTAATTAATTTGGTAGGGGTGGTGGCAAGTGAGAGGGGAAAAGGGTAGGTAGTATATGACCTGTTTGGATTTTAAATCGGTTATATGGGTATGATTTTTGATGTTTTTTCTAGTTTCTAGTTTGATTTATGTTTTATGTTTGACTAGTTTGGGGTTTGGTTTCGAGTGAAGAGAGTAGGGATAGAGGAGGAAGGTTAGTACGGGAGGGAAGGGTTGATGGATGGATGGAAAGAAGACATGCATTGTAAGTACAAAAAATTTGCACATGGCTACATGACAGTTCAATGATGATCTAGAATCCTAATCATGCACATGTAAGCATGCATTAAATATACCTCTCGGTAGCTTCTTTCTTGGAGACACATTTTGGAATATGTTTCTCTTTGTTTTTGCCTCCCTAACCTTCAAGCTAACCTTTAAGGTCCTGCACGTTTTCTTGTTGTCCACCTAACCCATTTTTGACAAACCATCCCTATCACTTGCCAACCTTGACAATATAGTCAATCCACCTCCCAAAAGGGGAAATTCCTTTTCCCAAGGGGATTTTTCATCATTAATTCTTCTATGACCATCCAATTGACTTTCCAAGGTCCCCCGTACCTCTTAATTGCTTGTCCAAGCCATTTTGGCTAGGTTGCTCCTATGTCTTGTAAAATCTCCCTGGGTGACCCTATAGCTAAAGTGAGATCTCCAGACATGACTTGCCCTGCTAAAAGGGGTGACCCACTTTGCATGAGTGATATTCCTTGTTGTAGGGCTCCAAATCCATTTTCAACCCTCCAAGACCTCTTTTCCACCTTTAAAACACCTATCTAAACCATTTGGCCTAAGTCACCCCTATTGCCTTCAGGATCTCCTTGGACAATCCTACAACTTAGCTAGGATCTCTAGGGGTGACCTACCCTACTAAAAGGGGTGACCCACTTCCCAAAAGGGGCGACCTTGTCTTCTTTTCCATGTGTGATTTATTTTAGTTTTATCCTAGTTTAGCTTCATTTTTTGCTTTTGATTGCAAGTTCCTCCATGCATAACTAATTATTGACTTCCCCTAACTATTCCTAGACTCCCGATCAGTCTTTTGTTAGCTCCCAGTCAATCTATTCTTATCTTCCAATCATTCTTCTATAATCTCCTCTCTAGCCTTTGTTAACTTCCAATCAGAGCTAGAATTCAATCAATCCTTGTTAACTCACCAATCACCAACACCTTTGTTGTGGATTCTAAACCTATAAATACCCCTCACCTCTTCATCATTCTTCATGTTGGGAATGCTCTTCTCATCTTCACAAGCTTTTTCAAGATTCTAATTCATAGGCCTTTGAGCCTCTTACTTTATATCTTTAGTTTTAGTTTTTTCAAAGCTTCAAAGCTTTTCCTTAGGAGGCAAATTCGTTATTAGATTCTTTCTTTTTCTCAAGTTTTTGCAAATAGTTGCCCCATACCATTTTTATGCTCATTGTAAGACCTTGTGTGCCTTTTATTTTTAGCTATAGCTTCAAAACTCAATCGATTTGCTTTTTCATAGCATACATATGCTCTATTCAATTTCCATAGCTTCAAAGCTCATAGCCCCAATTCATACTAGTTTTTCAATTTTTAGTAGTAATTAAATCAAATATTGCTCTTGGGAAAGTAACACGTTGCTTGCTTTTCTCTTGATAGGTAGGTTTAATTTGCTTTCCTAGAGTAATTTTGCATTTAAATTGCTTATATTAATTTGAATTACTTTCTTAGCTTAATTTTATTTCATTGCATCTAGATTAATTGCAATTTTCAATTCATTAGATTCATTTTCAAAATCGATCGATGAAAACAAACAAAAACATAGTTTAGATTGCATAAGAAAATCATATAGCTTGCATACCTTTTCCCTTTCTAGATAATTAAATCATTTGAAATTTAGAAAAAGAATAAATAGCTATTTTGCATTCATATAGGATTGCATTCATTAAAAAATACCAAAAACATTAGAAAACAAAAAAAAAGAAACAAGTGATCAAGTCAAACCCTAGATTTCATCACGAGGTCAACCAAGTCAATCAAAACAAATCAATGCAAACAAACATTCCTCTCTTGTCTAGCATTCGATGTGCCTAGGCATCAAGAAAAATTAGGTAAAATCTATCCTAAATGAGATTAGGGAGAACTTCCCTCAACCAATTCTCATTTAAGAAAACATAGAATAGATAAGAGAAGCCGAAGAACAACAACAAATAATTGATCACCAAGAACTCATACAACAATGCATTAAAAATGAACAAAGGAGGCTAGATCACCACCACATCTTAAACGAGCAAAATAGTCTTTGAGCTAGGCTTAGAACGAGTGACCCTTTCGGTCATATCATTGTCACAACCACAACCATTGCACACTTTCATCAACATTAGAACATTCATAGCAATTCTCATCAAATATACACAACTACACATCACACAAATAACCCAACCATGATCCGTGACGTTTTGCTTCCCGGTGAACAAAACAAGCCCCTAGTTGTACCTCCACTTGACTAGCTCTTGCAACAAGAGCAGGAGTGACTAGGTGGTCACCCATAGCAAGGATGCAGTTCATGTGTCACGTTGGAGTCTAACTCACTCACGTATTGTCTACATCACATTCTAAACAACACATTTTGGTGAACTTGACGTGAAGAGTAAAACCTGTTAGTTGGTATTTTTATGTTTTCATTACTTCGATCCCATTTCCATCATCATTTTTGCTTTCAATGCTGGATTTGCCAAACACATATTTTCGTGAACCTGACGTGAAGAGAAAATCCTCCTGGGATGGGTTGTTTCATGTTCCCACACATTTCTTCCATTCCACTTTCATATTTCACTTCCATCATCATTTCATTCATTTTATAATGTTTCCTACACCCCCAATCGAGGACAAAATCACACAAAGTTAAAGGCAATTTACCCTATAATGAAACTAGCACACCTTCAAATCCAATATATTTCATCTGAAATCAATTAGATTCCTAAGACTCAAAATCAAAGGATGTCAAACAAGAGTCCCACAACTTGTTAGTTTTCAACAAGCCAACATATGAAGACATGATCGTTCAACCTAACTAAATCAAAACTAGTTGAGAAAGCATTTGGTCTAAGATCCATCAAAAAGACCAACCCATAACAAGCCATAGGAAAATAACCACCCAAATGGACAACAAGGTGATCTGTCAAGAGAAGAGCTTACAAGAAGCTCGAGAGGTAAAGCCCCCTACATAGCACATCAAAATAAAAGATCTACTACATGTCAAGTGTCATTAGAAAGAATAAACTGGGGCTGCTCAAGCCCCAATGTAAAATAATCCACCACAAGGTGGCAAAACACAAAGAATAGAGGAATCCTCACTCACAGACCTTATAGCAACCTTTGTCCAATGGATCAAGACCCTTGAGGCTATAAGTGCTAAACAATATTGCCAAAAAAAAATTGAGGAAAGACCTAGGGCACAAGAAAATCCTTTCATTGAGAAAATTGAATCAAACCAGAGGGAAACCCAAAATTCCTGTCATCTAAACTACCATTCCCACAACACAAGTAATGAAGTATTGATCTCTCGCTTGCCCTCATCATTCAACATGACAAATTTTAATCAAACAAGTAGAATTCTTATGAGGCAGAATCAACCACAAACAATCCCAGCCAATTTACCAAACAACAACTTTCTCAAACAACAAACCAAATAAGGGAGACAATTTACATAAGATGAATAAAAACCTAGATCTTTTAACAATTTATTAAAGAAAGTATATGTGTGCATTTACAATCATTTATTTAGACTAATAGCTCAAATTCATGTTTGCCTAAAGCATCAATTGGATTCTTTTGCACAAATTTTGGGTATACAAATTTTCTAATCTTGTTTTACATCATAGAAAACCTCTATTTATAACTAAGTGATAAGGTTCATCTCACTTGGATGATTGACACTTGTCACCCAGTGTAACAATCAAGAGAGAAGTTATCAAATAGTTGAATATAATTTTTTATTTCACCTTAAAGATTGAATTGTTTCTATTGGAAGAGGGTCATTCTAAATGTAGTTCTTTGTCTTTGTGCACTATTTCTTACCCCTCTTGCTCTTAAGGAAGTCCCAACTTTTTTGACAAAGCTAGAATTATGTTTTCCAACCTATCTAGTTTTCCCACTAGTAGAGACATTTAGGTCACACCATCTTCCATCCTACAGAGCCTTGCTTCATGTTCATCATTTTCCTTGCCCATATCTCTTTTTATTCCTCTCATTATTCTATTCCACTCTATGGTACCAATTTTGGGAACAAATAGAATTAAATCACCACTCGTAGTAGATATTGTCAAGGGCATTAAACTGCAAGTATAATTTTCTACCTTTTTCCAACACAAACTATTGCAAGTAACTTGAACCTTGATCTAATACCATCCTATCCATAAATTGATGTAGCTATTCCACTAATGTTCTTCAATTACAAATTCTAAACTAGCAACAAACTAACAATCCTTCTATAGAGTGTATTTTCTAGGATAATGGCTAAATTCTTCGTACTAGTTCATTTAAACATCAATTAGAACATGTAAAAACATAGGAAAACTAAAAATGCCTAAGGCAACAAGCATGACAATAATTATAACATAGAAATTACCTTAGAGAAACCCTTATATGGGTGAAAACTTTAGCAAGTGTGAGCTTGAAGCTCCTCAATCACTATCTCTAGCCAAATACAAGTGGATAAATGTCATAAATAAGTACAAATGAGCTCATACTATACTAAATCCAAGCCCCACATACATACACTACCTACATCTCCATGAGAAGCATGTTCTCCAACTATCAACTCCAAGTCTTGAATTAAAAATGAATCAAATCCCAAAGGTCCCAATCCTTGAACAATATTCATCCTTTGTTTTATATGTTTAAACACTTTGAATGGGCATATTGCCAATGAGCAATCATGTGAAAGTGGAAGAGAAGCCATCTACAATTGTTACCATGTCCCTTACAAGACAAAATTATGAATCAATTGCTTCTCACACAATGGAAGCTGTGTAATCTTTCGAGAGAATAAGAAACTATAAGGGTGATTATGAAATCCCTTCTTACGTGAACTAGTGGTTGCAGAAATCGTCAAGGCAATTATAAAATTGCCCATGTCACAACTTTCAATTTCTTCATAAATTGTAAAATATTTTAATTCATCTTCTCTTCCCTTTTTTGACTTCCCTAAGATGCTTCAAAGTACCCCCAGTGTAATCTTCATAACTAAGGATGTTGGCTTTGAAACCATCATGGCAAGGAATTCCAAATTTTTGACATCTTTTGATTGAAAATGACATCTTTTGTTGCTCAGAATAACTACCTCAATCTGATTTATGGATCAATGTTTTCATTGGGGAGCTTTCTAGCCCTTTCTTTTCTCTTTATCTTCTTGGGGCATCTTATCTTACTTTTATGGGGGCGTTTATCTATAAGGGAATATTTTATAACATGACCTTATTGTTTCACCCACCTAATTTGCACTTAAGGGGGAGTTCAAATAAATAATTCATCATTATAGCTTAGCTTATATTCATTTTGCTTAGGTGGACATTATATAGATTATCACTAGATAATTTAGATATTCTAGTACATGCTAGATTTTTCCTTATTCTCTCTAGATTGCTTTACAAGAATCTTACTATTTCAAGAGGCTAAGTTGTCATTCTCATCTCCTCACATTGCATTTTATGAGTGCTCATTATTGATGAATAAGATTGTGTTGTGTTCATTCATCTTGATATCTACAAGTCTTTAATTTCTTGTACTAGGTAGTTATTTGCTTTAAATCAGAATTGTTCCTAGGCTAAATTTATTTCACTTATGTGATAAATCTTACATTGTTTTGCCCAAATTCTTAGATTGTAAAATATCAAAAGCAATGCACTAGTGAAATATTAAGGGCAAGAAACTTATTTGCAAAAATTGAAAACCTTTTCCATCTCTATTTTTAATGACAATACATTTCAATCAATTTGATGCATCATTTATGGAATATTTGGATTCAAAAACATAATCTAAAAGCATGAAATGATAACAAGTTAGTTGAAAACAATTATACAATATGATTGTAGGATCAACATGGCTTTGGTAAGATAGCAAATTTTAATTGAAACTACCTCCAATGCTACGACATTGATGGACAATCGTTCATCATAAGAGATCATGTAAATATGTCTAATCATATTAATGATATAGTAATATTTGAAAGGGGCCCTTCTTTTCTTGACTAGGAAATTGAGTCATGATTTCTGCTTTGTAGTCTATGTCAATGGTCCTAATGACCCCTTCCCATTTTGAATCATGAATAAATTACATACATATGAGTTATCTTATTTATTATTTAGATAGTAATACCATTTGCAATAACTCATGGTTATTGCTAAGAATTTTAACTCATACCGTCATGTATTTTAATTATTGGTTTTATTTGAGATTCCCAACTATTTTATTTAGAAGTCATGGTATGGTTGGGTCTACCTTAATAAGATCGTAGAGTTTTGAAGTCCAACAAAGGTTTATTGGAATGCTTTATCTTTTCAAGTATGAAAGTTTTTTTAAAGAATCATTTTTTTCCTTCTTCAATATACATGTGCCATGGTATCTTTGGGGATCTTTCCTTTAGATATCAATACTACAAAATTTGAAAGTATTAGAAATATTCCTCTTTTCTTTGGGGGATTTTCTTCCATTGATCAAATCTATAGTAATCATATCTCCTACTTCAAGCTCTAAAATAGCTAATTTCTACCCTTAATTTCAAGGCACTCTAATATTTCATTAGAAATCCCCCTTTAAGATAGTTCCCCACTTTTATTTTTAGATTTAATCATAAATATTACAAGTATAATATTTTAAAAATATTTTAATGAAAACATTTTATTTGGATGAAATCCATGTACATGGCGCTTACCTTGAGTACATGTAATGATGAGTCATCTTTCAACATTTGTTTAGATTTCTTTTGAAATTGTATGAAGATGGAGAGAGCATAAAAGAGATTTTAATAAATATAACATAAAATCTAGCTTTATAAAATGGCTTTGACTAGGGCAATCTTATATCTTTAATGAATAAGATACCAAATATTTACTTACATCTTGAGTATTATAATTATGTTATTTATAGATTAAAGAGACTCTAGAGAGTATACTAATTTATCACAGACTTCTTTACTCAATTGTGATTAAAAAGTACCTCGTAGATATCATTATCAAGTTCCATATGAATAAACGAACATGACACAATTAACAAGGAATGACAATGCCCTCTCCTTAGAATGGGATAAACATTTAACACATCTAGAGGGAATAGAATGTAGAACATCAATCTAACAGGGAAAGGTCATACAAAGATTGTATTTAGTAAATGATTAAGGCTAGAGAAGAGCTATACAAGAAAGATATTTAGATTTTGGATGCATTAGAAGAATAATATTTTTTATATAAGTTTTTTTTTGAAGGGTCTCAATATTTAGATTTGAATATTAAGAAAATATTAGAAGTGAGAAATTAATGATCACAAGACTACAAAGTATAGGATGGTGTATGGTTATATCAAGATTAATAGATGTCTACAAAACCCTCAAATATATCTTCTTCTTGATCACTTTCTTCAAAAAAATGTTTATATTAATATAGGAGTAATTTGTAGATCAAGGAAATACCCTCACTAAGACCCTTTTTGAATGACAAAACAACACAATATAATGCAAAAATAAATAAATAAATAAAAATATATTGGTACAAAATGTCTTTCAATAGATGAATAATATTAAGCTTGCTTATATATTCAATCTCTAAATAGAAGAATACACATGATCCTCCATAAGTGATGTTTAAAATTAGGGATTATGCTTGAAGTGTTGGTAATTAAATCATTTTTAAATAGTTGAATTCCAAAATAATCACAACATTTTTATGTTAGTTATATTTACTAGGGGAAGGTACACTAGAAGAGAATGTTTGTGGTCCAAGATGCTAGTCACATGTATGTTACAAATTGCTATATTAGATAGCACTTATATTTCATTACATGACTAAGGCTAGGATATGTGAAAATTTATAGATTAACATTGGGCATGTCATTTATACATATAGACCTCTAGAGATCAGCACCAAAAAAATCTACATTGTACAATTTCAAAAGTTAATGGTAAAGGATCTCTATTATTTTTCTTATATTTACAAATTGATTATACATAATTAAATTTTGTATGGATATATAAAAAATATTCAATTGAAAATACTTATAGTTTTAAGAAATCTAATTGCATGAGACTCACCTTGAGTGCATTTAATTATGAATTATATTTCAACAATTTGTAAAGCATTTCCTATATAAATGCAGTGGAATATAGAATGCATACCAACAAAAACGTGTACGAATGAACATATAACTCTAGTCTTGATTAAGTTACAAAAGCTAAGGCAATGGAATTGTCTAACATGTTCTTATATATCTTTTATAAAACTTCAATAAGATAATGAAGATTAATTTGCATTTTGCAGATTATTACCTTGCGCTAAAGGTTATATTTTATCTTCTAAACGACCAAACAAAAAAATCACTTTTATTTGTCTCACATGCTTGCGAGGTTAGGTAATAACTGGTGATTGTCATGATGTGGTAGATTGCTTACTACACATTACTAGGTTTTTGGTTTATTCTTAAATTGTCGGATATCGCCTCTCAACACTATTGCATCTAATGAAAACATAAACATTCTTTCAAAGTCACTCCTGTTGAACTTGCTTCTCTATAAACCCAAATGAAAATAAATTCAAATATTTGCAACTTCTCTTTTAATTGATATAAGGTTGAACCATAGATCCTAGAAGATGAAGTAGTATTTCTGATAGATACAATAGTAACAAATAAAACCTATAAGAAGGTGATCTTTGTAACAAGCAAATGATATTTCAAAGGGACCCCTGTGTGAGAATCTGTTGGACAATTTAAAAAAGTAATGAAAACGAGAAGTAACTTTGCGGTGCATAAACAATCATCAATAGCTTGTGTTCCGAGTGAAGGTAAATGATGCAGTCCAAGATTGGGCACCTTCAGCAGGTAGCCAAACTAGGCAGCCTCTCATAAAAATAATTCACAATCAAACATTTTGCAACAGCAGGCCCAAGAAAAGATTGATAACATTTAATTCAAAAACACCAACTTTATAAATATAGCTTCAAGTTTAGCTCAGTCTGAGTGCAATCCAAGAGATGTATCCAGATATTATTACAAATAGCCAACTTCCACAATTGACAGATCATTCAGGGAATAGATTTGACCAAAATCTTCACTACATGTTTAACACTACAAAGAAAAAAAACATACTACAAACTTCCTATTTCAGACTAGAAGACACCCATACTTCCAACGCTCTACTAAAAGTCATAAATCCTGCACTACAAACAATACCCAAACCATGTTCAATACTAAAGAAAATATTAAAAACTTCATAAACTTCAGAAATGTTGCGACAAGCTTCCTAATGACTAGAAAGAATATGATCTACAACTCCCATGACTTTAATAGCTCCCATGACTTTAACAGCAAATTGGAACAAGAAATTCGCCTCACGTAAACAGCCGGTACGTTGTCCGACAATCCTTCATGCTTTCGATAGCATCAGTCAGCTGAATTTCGACTAAAAACCAATTTGTGGATCAAGAAATCAATGACTCTGCACTCAGACAATGGATAATACGCATTTGGGAGTTGGCCAAAGACATGAACGGGTCGCCAGAAGTAAGCATTAGCGCGACAATGGCAAAACTGTTACTGGACCCGGGATATACAAGAGGGCACTGGAATACTTTCAATGCAACCCAGTCATTGTCTAGCACAACCATGCTTTCCACTGCAGCCACTTCATATCTCTTTCACGATGATATCGACGACGTTGTTCACCAAGCTAAGGTCCACTTCGACTGCTGCCTAGAGCATCTACACACCATCAAGAGGAGGCCAAATTGTCTACAACTAGTCGTAGAAGCTATAGCCAAGAAACTACAAATCAATCTACCTGAGGAAGCGATGTTGTTGTTTTCAGAATGTTGTGACTCAGAGGAGGAGGAAGACAAAGGCGAGGAGAATAAAACCTCGGGTAAAAGTGTGGTATGTGAAAAATGTAACTGTGTTTTTGTAGAGGAAAGGCCTACGTAGTTTGTATTGAAATGGTAGAGCATATACACAAGATTACACCATGATTACAGACAGAATGATATTAATATTTCTCGGTCATTGTCTTTACGTTGCTCAAAATGGCTTTATAAGGCCTTACAAAATGTAACTTCCCAAACTGACCCTAGTTAGGGAAATACAACCAAGTATTGTTTTATTATTAAACTAATAATTAATCTATAAGTCATAAAGTGACTTTATTATAAATGTAAATTCTCAATATTCTAACAATTTGCCGTTCCCAGTTATGTTTATAGACATATTATGATACTATGAGAGTTAGTTGGGTTGGGGTTAGAAATGTTTGGGGCTTCAATCGTTTTGATAGTAAGTTAGTATAGGTATAATAGTATGTTTTATGTTTGATATCTCATCAAACCAATAAGACAATATGAGGCTTTGGCCTGGACATAGGGGTCTGCCCCAATTTTGAAGGTTCCTCGACCTAAACCAGGTTTTATCATCAAAAAAATATATATCTATCATGATTAAAACAAGAAATTGATTGAGTTATCCACTTTTTTACACCATTATCATAAGTTTTTCTATTTGCATGGTTAAATTTTCAGCTCCAAATCTTTTATTTAAAATAAATGGTAGTAGGTAACTATCATAGTTACCTATTTGTATTCTACTACTATATTAAACATAAAGATAAAAAATAAGAAGTATCGTGCTAAAAAAAGTTAAAGAAGGGGGGGTTTAAATGGGGGATAAACCCATTTGATATTCATTCATCGAGTGGTATATTTCTTTCGAACTCATTAAAAAAAATCGCTCACAAAGCAAAGCTTGTTCTGTGGGAAGAACACTAAGAAGCAATTCTCATTTCATTCCCATGGTTTGAAGGAAAATATTCAACAAATAGTTAGTAAATATTTTTTTATCACAAGAAGCGATTTTCGTCTCTATCTTTCTATTTAGAACCGTTGGGGCCAATGTTTTCAAAACATATTCCAACGAATCTTTCGAATAGATTTTGTCAAATATTATTAATAAATTTTTCAATGTAGCCTCATCCAAAAATGTTCTTGTTTCTTATTCTTCTAATAAGAGCCACCATTTCAAAATAATATTCAATTTATCATTTTGGTGGTCAAGCGAATTTCTCCCTTTTTTTTTATCATGTGTGTGTGTATTCTTGTTTCTTGTTCTTCTAATAAGAATATACAGATTTTATCGAGCCACCGTTTCAAAATAATATTCAATTTATCATTTCGTGATCGAATGAATTTCTCCCTATTTTCTAGTTGTATATATATAGTATAGTTATGTACATAGGGATGTGATATTATAATGTATTTAGCGGGATGGAGATGCCGACATGTGGCACACATCCCTTAAGTTAGTTATATTGGGTCATGTGAACAACTTGTATAATTATTATATCAGGTGTTGAGTAGGCCTTCATTAGGATTACCCCTCCATTATGTTAATAAGAGAAGGTATTTATAAAGGAGGTGATTATCATTGTAAGGATGTGTGTTGAGTATGATATTGTATTGGAGATCTCTGGGAGATATAGCGTGGAGTGGCTTCTTCCTTAAAGAATGTTGTATTGTGTTACCATACCTTAAGGGTTTATTATTAGGGCATCTTGGCCCACAAACATCTCTTGTGTTGTGTGAGATCTATATTCTGAAAATTATCTTATTGTAATTATTATATGTGTGGAACTTATCAAGTGGTATCAAAGCTACAATTTAGGCAAACATGGACAAAACCCTAATTTTTAGAGATTCACCTATATCTTTCAAACGACTGCGAATTTTTCTACAATTTTTTTACTGAAGGTGGAGGATCATCTAAGGATGTTACAATCAAAAAATCAAGTTTTTATCATCAATATTGAGTGAGTTATTGCAATTTTACACAGTTACCGGATACGCCACCCCCTCTCCCATGGTACACATATCGTCGTATCGAATACAAATACTCATAGGATACATCTCGGATACGTCTTGGATACTATATCTAGTTGTACCAAAAAAACCCTACTTTTTCCCATGTTGGATACGCACAGATATGGAATTCTAATGATATTTTGGCATATCCCAATAATATTGACCTTAGAATGTTAAAAATTGCCACAAGCAACTGTTCCATGATCCGGCATGTTGATTTCTTGTTCTGAGGAACTACTCTGGACCAGCACGCACACGATCAAAAATATGTTTTTCTACATGATTGTATTTATTCAAATAATTGCATTCATTCTAAAGTTGGAGATATAGTGTCAATAAGCAATGGAAGAAGAGGCAAATTTTATTAATTGGTGATACTTTTTTTAATTTTTGGCTTTTCTTTATAGATAAGGTGTAGCAGGGCTGCTAATATTATATTAATATTATCAAAAAGAGATCACATCAAGTATTTACAGTATCGACCCCCTTACTGGGAAGCATACCAACCGAAGCAAAGACAACTGACAAACTGAACACAGCAGACTACTGACCCTACAAACTGTAAATACATATATATGCTACTAAGGGCAGACACATGGCCGCCATAATACTACGAAAACATCAAAAAACTTGATTGAGACTGAAATTTAGTCCAAATCCACCACCTCCTCTTCCGCTCGAACCAGGTCTACGAACTCATATAGCCATTGCACTCCATAAGGTTGAACAAGGTTGCAAAAGCACTTCCAGAAGCTACAACCCGACTCTACCCTCTCACAATGCTTAATCAAAGTAGTCTCCACAAAGTTACCTAGAAATAGAATCCACAGAATGTCTGCCTTACCTGCCTTGCACTTCTCATAGTCACACACATGTGAGAAACCCACCCCCAGCTTGGCCATCTCAATGGCCTCCTCCAGACCACCTAACAGCTCTGGCTTGAAGAGCTCCCTTGCAAGGCGGATTACCATTAGTTTCTCCTCGCCTAGGTCGAGCAACAAGGCAATGAAGCGGGATGAAATGTCAGAATTCACTCTATACCGATCCTTGGCCTGCAAGAAATCATTTCCCAAAACCCTTTTGATTGTCGCGACTTACAAGAGGTGACTGGTTTTCATAATCCTACCGAGCCGGAGGTCAGAAATCTTACCAAGGAAAGCCATTTGGCTCTTCTTGCCTACTAGTCTCACCGGGGTATCCATAATTTTTGGCTTTTTTGTTTTACTTTACATTGTAAACTTTTATTTATTTATTAAGTTTAATACATTTGACTTCTAATTTAAGCTTAATTTATTAATATATAATATATTTGTTAAATATATATTATTTATATTAAATTTAAATTATTTAATATTATTTATTGCTTGTGTGTGTGTGTGTGTGTGTGTGTGTGTGTGGTATCTATCCATATCCATATTAGGGGTCTTGAAAAATAGTTGTATCTAATACAATATATGTATCTGATACCATATCCATGTCTATGCAACTCTGCAATTTTATGATTTTTCATAAATTCACTTTTTAGGCCGCAAATCAAGGAATTGTTCTGAGATTTTTATATTTTTGGAAAGCTCGTCAAATTTTCTTAGGGGTCTATTATTTTTATTTTTATTTTTTAGGCCGAAAACATTACGAAATAATTCAATCAAAGTCGCATGTGTTGGAAAAATTTAGAAACCCTAGTTCCAAAGGGGATTCCTTATTTTGATGTAAGTGGAGATGCATTAGAATGGTGGAACACATATAAAAGAGCTCATGGTCATGGATTTGGATGGAAAGTACATTTTCCTTTATCCTTAAAAGGTGAAGCTAAAAAAATGGTGTATCATTCATTATATGAGGATATTTCATCTTTGGATGAATTAGAACAAGCATTTTTTTATAGATGGGCTGAAGAAGAAGAAGAAGATGATGAAGGACATGAACAAGAAGATGAAGAAGAAAATGGAGAAGAAGAAGAATTAGAAGAAGTAAAAGAGGATGATAAAGAGAAGAGGAAGGATACAAGTACATGCACTTTAGCTCCAAGGAAGGAGGATTCAATCCTTTAATTTCATGGATGTATTCAAAAGGCAAAAGTTATTGTTTCTATAAACCCTAGCAACAAGTATAACTTCATCAACAAGGAATTAGCCAAGAAGCTATAGCCACAAGAAAAGCACATCAAGAATAGTCAAATATTGGGTAAGAATAGTCAAATATTAGGTAAGAATATTCAAGTTCTTGAAGATTTGAAGCTCTATATGGATAAATATGTTTTGCATTCAAACTTTGATGCTTTGGATATGGATGGGTTGGATATGGCTCTTAGTTATCCTTTGTTAGAATCTTTGGGAACAATAAACACCAATGTGCAACAGAAGTTCATGAAGCTTTGGTATAGGAGGAAAAAAGTTACATTACAGGATATTACACATAATGAAGTCCAAAAGAAAGTCAAGGAAGAGCAAGTTCAAGAATCTACTAAAGATTACATCAATGAATCAGAGGACATGCAAGAGGAGCAAGATGTAGACAAGAAAAGAGACCAATAATTATCTTCATGAGCCAACAAAATAAGCAGAAAAAATGATGCAGCATTAAAGAAGGCTCCAGTGATAGCAAAGGGTGCAATATATAGGCATCCAAATCATTGTGAGAGACAAGAATCAAGGAGGAATGATGCTACATGGAAACAACAATCCAATCGCTATGGACCTACATGGAATCAAAGGAACAACTACAATGATCCATGGTATCATAGAAGTAAGGGTTATTCATGGCAGCAAAGGAGGACTTACTTTGATAAGGAATCAAATGGCTACAACAAAATATGGATCAAGGATGAGATCGAGGTACTGTCAAGATAAAACCACTGCAAAGATCAACTATGGATGGCTGGAGGATTGGTGGCACATTTGTAACAACTTGCGACAATTTTACTATTTGGCTTCTTCTCACATTTTGGGGATGAAACATGTCAAGGAGGGATGGCATGTTATGTACCTAGGGATATGATATTATAATGTATTTAGGGGGATGGAGATGCCGACATGTGGCACACATCCCTTAAGTTAGTTATATTGGGTCATGGGGAATGATAAATTGAATGTTATTTTGAAATGATGGCTCAATAAAATCCATATATTCTTATTAGAAGAACAAAAAACAAGAACATTTTTGGATGAGGCTACATTGAAAATTTTATTAATAATATTTGACAAAATCTATCCGAAAGATTCATTAGAATATCTTTTGAAAAATAATATTCAATTTATCATTTCTTGGTCGATAATATGTTTTTAACCTCCATTTGAGTTTTTTGTGAAGCTACTGTCATGACAGTTCGTTTCAATGCATTCACATTCCAGTCCTGCGCATTCACAGCTTCCGACTGTGCATTCATCTTTCCGCGCATTTACATCGTCTTTCTGCGCATTCACCACATTTCTCTATGCATTCACTTTTCTGCGCATTCACTGAACAGCCCTACGCATCCATGGCTTCTTTCTGTGCATCCACGTTTCTGCACTTTTGCTGAGTAGTTTTGCACATTTACTTCCTGTTCCTGCGCATTTACATTCTAACAGAAAAGTTGTATTGGTTTTTGCAAAGATTTCTATACTAACTCTTCTTGCAGGTGTAGGAGCTTTGTTTAGTCATTTAGCTGCATCATAACTTCATCTAGATTTAATTAGGGGGAAGTAATTTAACATCTTCATGCAAATTTTCACCTAGATCTAATTAGGAGAAAGTAAATGGTATTGTTGCATTACAACTTGCACATAGTCCCAACCTAGGTGGATAAAATTGAACAAATCTTTCAAGTCAATCTTGCATTTACAAATCTCTCATCTAGCTTAAATAGGGGAAAGTAACTTGTTTGATTCTTCAACAACAATCTTCACATAGATTTGTTTAGGAGGGTAAAATTAACTATCTTTTCCAAGTTTTTACTATCTTGTTAATGGATTGTGCTTGGTAGAGTAAAACACACTTAATTTTTTTTTTGGGTTTTTAACTCTAGGAGGATAAAGAACCAGTGTACTACGTGCTTGAAAATGATGATAGGACTATGCTCTCCCCTTCTTGGGTGACCAAAATGCCAAACTCATCATTTTATTTTTGTAACCTTTAGAAGAGGCCTGCCCTTGGGAATGTGTTTCTTCCAAGTGGGACGACCTCGAGCGGTAACGGGCTAAAGCTAAGCCACTTCTAACCGCTATAAATAAATTATGTTTGTAATGAAAATTACAAACAATGAGTGTTGTTGTGTTATACCGACAAATGTTTCCTACAGTACCCTTGTGGTGTGTTAAAGTATGTTGAGCCTAACCTCTTCAGATTGGGAAGCCTCCATAACGGAGCGAATTACCGCACGTATAACCACCCGAATGAATGCCCATACTAAAAAGCCAATTGTTTTAGAAAGCCAAAAAACCCTATTTGTTCACGCAGGAGGTCGGACCTCTAAAGTCGTCCAACATCATACGATCATCTAGTGTGGAGACATTAAATCTAACTCTTCGGAGGGATTGTAACTTGGTATGCATGAGAAGTGAGTGCACTATAAGGGGGAGCCAAAACTACCAAGTTACTAATTGTCCACCTTTATGTAAGTGGCTAGAGTAAAATCCAAGTTGGAATTCAATGAATATTGTCCTTGTCATCCTTAGGATTGTACTTGTTTGTTTTTACATTTATCAAAACTTGTATCAAATAATCATGACAACTTCTTGTTTGCAGTGTTTTTTGGCAATAACTTGAGTCAAAGACAGTACTTCAAACTTTAGAGCATCTTAGGAAAACGTGCAAACAAACCAAGATTGACAAATTGAAGCAAAAAGTAAAACCTCTTCAGTCCTGTACATTTACACTATATTGCTACACATTTACAAAGTCTTGTTGTGCATTTAAATAGTATTGCTGCACATTTACACCGTCCTGCTGCGCATATACCTTTTTGCACATTTAAAACACAGTACTGCGCATTTGAAATATAGAGCTGTGCATACACAGTATAGAGCTAGGCATTTGCCCTTTATCCCTGCGCATCTGACGCTACGCATTCACAATAGAGAGTTGTTTCATACATTTTGAGACAAAACTGAAACCATTTCTAGATACCCTTTTTGCTCTAGTTTATGCTTGAAAAATAAGTTCAACCTTGCAGTCCCATCTTCATGCCATTTTCAAACATCACCTTTGCATACCATTGTCTTGCTATCCAAAAGTTGTCGAACCAAAAACCAAGATTGGCATCAAGGCATAATTGATACTCTACCAAATTCAAATAATATCTAGTTAGTTTCATAACAAGATTACAATCATCCTTCACATTGAAACTATACTTGTGTATCTTGATAAAAGAATAGTCTATATCAATAGTGGTGATCATCTATCCCTATTTTGACTACCTTTTATATTGACACTTCGATTGCTCTTTCCACTATAGCTCAAGAACACCTTGTTTGGACAACATAGAATCAATATAAAACCTTAGCAAAATCTAGTCTAAACATATCCAATCAAGTTCACCTCATATCATATCAATCCAAAACATCAAACCAAGTTCACCGAGTCTCACAATCCAACTTCACCCACATCTCAAAAATTGCATGGTTCAAACTAGGTCCCAATTGAACCAAAAGCAAAAAATGGGTTCCATTCACAATCGTGGGAACAATTCTGATGATGAGGAGATTAGTTAAGAATAAATCCTTAAACAACTTCAAGATCCAAAATTTCAAAAGGTAATGGATAGGGTTGTTGCCACGAATCCTCATAAGTATTTTCTCGTGTTAGCTCAACAAGGAGCTAAGTTGTCCGCGGGTTTTGATGTCTCAAATCTAAGAGAAACCAACTCCTCAAATGAAGGAGAGTCTTCGAAAGATGGATCCAAAATTGACAGAGATGCTTCTAAATCAGAAAAGGCTAAGGATACACCCAATCCTTTTGACACATTAACGACACAAATCCAAGCCTTGCAAAAATAGTTGGTAGATATTCAAAGTGGGACAACCACAAAACACTACTCCCTTGAGGATATTTCACCATACCCCTTTGATAAGTCTTTTCTAATGACACCTTTTCCCTCAAGGTTTGAGGTTCCAAAATTTGACAAGTATAGAGGAAAACGTGATCCAAGAGATCATATAAGGGAATTTAGCGCAGCATGCCTAGAAGTCGCACACAATGAAACATATCTTATGTGACTATTCCCATGAAGCTTAGGAGGCCAAGCAATGGAATGGTTCTCACCTACCGCCCAGCATCCGCACTTTTGATGAGCTAGTAGATAATTTGTAACATATTTCTCATACAATATTGAACACGAAATCTCCATGTTGGACCTTTGTAATAACAAGCAAAAGGGGGGAGAATCCTCCGCCTCTTTCCTACAAAGATGGAGACAACTTGCAAGAAAGTGTCCCTACCACATACCAGAGAAACAAATGATAGAAATGATTGTTCACAACCTAACCACGGAACTAAGTTATCAAATCCAAATACAATGTCCAACTACTTTTAGTAAGGTCATTGAAATGGGGCTTCTCATTTAGAAAGCCTTGATAACAAAGGGGCAAATTAATCTATACAAAGACACCCCTAGTTCTAACTACAATGCGGACAAGTCACGATTTTGGACCAAATTATAAACGATGGTGTGGTAGATGCTAAAAATGCAGTGCACAAACAACCAATCTTCAATCTATCAAAACCGCAAAACAATACACCATCCAACAAGCCTCAAAGCAATGAGCAAAGACCTACCAACTTTCCTCCTAGGAGAAAATTCACACCACTAGGAGAGTCTCTCGAATCCACCCTTAGGAAGTTAATAGGGGGCAACCTCATAACACTTCCGCTGGTGTGTGAGCATGAACCAAAATTTAAACCCTCCTGGTGGAATGATGCTGACTTTTGCGAATATCATCGAAACAAAGGACATAAAACTAATGATTGTCAAGTGCTAAAACTAATGATTGTCAAGTGCTAAAACATGCCATTCAAGACTTGTTGGATCAAAAACGGATATAAATTGATGGGCATAACACTAATGAAGAGCACATAGCATTCAAAAATACAAAGAAAATTATAATAATGTTTCTTATAATTATATCGTTAATCATATCTCGCAAAGTGATTCGCACATCAATGTGATCACTATCAATGATAAGCCCGGCTGTAATGTGACCACTCGTCGTGGAAACATTACTCTCCAAGGGGCTCTGTCCAAACCACCTTCCACGTCAAACCAATACAGCATCCTTGACGAAGTCCATAAAACACCCGCGCACATGTATATCCATTTTGGAGTTATTGCGTCTACCCCCGTCTCACAAAGCCATCTTAGATAAGGCCCTCTTGGAAACAACCGTTCCTACCAACCTTGCTCAAGAGCAATTCCAAGCTATGGTGGGTCATCTAACCACACCACATTTCTTATCTTTCACAGAGAAAGATGACATGTCTACCACTCAACCACACAATGCATCCCACCACATTGAGGCCCAAATCCACAAACACCGAATAAAAAGGGTCCTAATAGATGGAGGAGTTGATTTAAACATATGCACATTAAAGTTAATCCTTGCATTGGGGTTTTCAGAAAATGTTGTTGATCCTAAAAAGAAGATAACTATCAAAGCATATGACGAAGAAGAGAGAACTTCCAAAAGAACTATGGTCTTGCCAATACGGGTTGGGCCAGTAGAGAAAGATGTTGTGTGCCAAATTCTAGACATGGAGCTAGCGTATAACATTCTTCTAGGTAGACCTTGGATCCATGTGATGAAGGTTGTTCCATCAAGATAACATCAATGTATCAAGTTCCTGCATAATGACCAAGAAATTACCATACAAGGTGACCCTGATCCATTCCAATATTGCAACACCATCTGATCTAAACCAGAAGTTGTAATTACCACTAATCGTATAGCTTCCTCTTCTTCCACTCATGTTGATCCAAGTTCTCTAGCTTCTACCTCCAAAACATCAGAGCTTAAAGTCAAAGTCAAAGACAAGGGTGTTAGAGAGTATGTCATTGAGCAATCTTTTTGTCTAGCACAGTTGCCTATATCACCAAAATGCTATGGAAAGTCGTCCATGAACAAGGCCAAGTTATTAGAGACTTCTAAGGGTCCTTTCATTAGATGGGGAAACCTATCAAATGAGAGTGATGAAAAAGAATTCGTACAGTGGCTTTACAAAGATGAAGATAGTGAAACCACACCAAATGACCATCAACCTAAGCTACCCACTACACAATATGGTCAAGGGTTTTCTATTTTACAAAGGATGGGATATGAAGGACATGGTCCCATCAGATTAAAGAAAGATGGTCTCATAGAACCACTCCAACCCTCTACCTCCACAGCCAGAGACACTACTAGGTTGGGCTATAAAGGTAAAGAGAAACTCAAGGCAAAAGTTAGAGAAACAGCCACCACTAACCTCGTGGACCAAATTCACCACTTACAAGAGGCTACTAAAACAGATTCAAATGAGTATTAATGGGACAGCCTCTCAGAGATGTCTTGCGAAGATAAACGAGTTGATGTGGTGCAAAAGTATAGAGTTCGATCCGTATTATGACGAAAGTGAACTTCATGAGGAGAGTACAATGTCACACTTGACAAACCAACTTGAGGAGAGTACCATAATAGACCTTGTCAATACCTCTACCTATTCAAATGACTCCTCCATTCTAACCATCACCACCATTGATTTGAATCAACCAAATGATCCATTACCCCTAGTGCATCCTGAATTGATAAACTGGGATCTACCAAACACCCCTGACCTAGATACATTCCAAAATGATGATGTTATTGAAAGGAAGCTAGGTGTGCAGAAATCGCTTCCTACACTAATCTAATGAGGAGAGATGAGTGCAAATTCTTTTTAACCTTTACAATTACAGAATGTTTAACATAACAATAGAGATATTGCAGCAATACACAACACAAGAATGTAATACAAAAGAAGAGAGAGACAAGATATAACGTGGGGAAAACCCTTATAGGGTGAAAAACCCCACACTCCAACACCTGCACAATGTATTATCAAAACTATAATGGTTTACAATACACTTGCAATGCAATCTCTCAAGAGTCTTCGACACTCGTATCTGAAGACATCTGGCAGCATAACAGTACCTGTCAATCACATAATACATCTCTCAAAAGCCCCTGTTTATATAGAAGATACAAGGCAAAAATGAGCCTATCTTGGGATGGGCGTCCAACATGGCCTCATGGCCCAAAATCCACGCCTGGGGACACTTGTCCAACACTGTAGAATGTTTATGACACTTGTCATATCACCCCATCCCAAAGAAGTCGCCTATTCCCAAGTTGGGCAATGACAGATACTCTTACGACTCTTATGACTGGCATAGAATTTGTCATAGTTGTCATATCTTACAGCTGTAAGAGAATGTCATACACAGGCTAAAAATAGCATATTCTCTTACAACTTGTCATAACCCTCCTTGGGGCGCCCAAAGATGCCTTCTTCCAAGATGCCTTGTGACACATGTCTTCACCTGTCGTAGAATATTCCATTTATGACTCTTATGCGTCATAGATTTGTCATAGGAATCTATCATAACTGTTTCAGTCAATATTCCCTTACACACTATCCAAGATGCTGACACATGGCAAAATATTCCTACCACTAAGTGGGACGCCTATCTCCTCATGTGAGGAAAAATTTACATGTGATCACCTTCCACGTAGGATGACACATCACCGTGCCAACTCTCACAAGATGAAAATAAGGATTTGCATCCTAATTACAATAATAGGTAATAAATAAATAAATATAATGAAATAATACAAGGAATTATCAAGGTTGAGACACCTTAATTCCCAACATTCTCCCACTCGTCGAACACCTTGTAACAGCCAATAGAAATAATAGGATTTAACTGCTATAGGCCGAGAGGCCCAGTGACTCCGAACACCATCTGAACTTCTCTGTGCCCACTGGTTTCGTCAATGCATGTGCAACATTCTTCAAAGTGTCTACCTTCTCCATATTCACCTTCCCATCCTCTATCATGTCTCGCATGAAGTGAAACTGTACATCAATATGCTTTGTTCTTGTATGGAAAGTTGGATTCTTTGCTAAGTAAATCGCACTCTGACTGTCACAACAAATCATAATCTGTCTTGCATCAACACCAATATCTGAACACAATCTCTTAAGCCAAATGGATTCCTTGCAAGCATGAGTTGTTGCCATATACTCAGCTTCTGTCGTGGACAAAGCAACCACAGGCTGTCACTTACTCATCCAACTATTGCACCACCGAACATAGTGAACACATAAGCACTGGTGGATCTCCTGCTATCAATGTCACCTGCCCAATAAGAATCCATGAATCAACGAATACAAACTGAATGCAGAGGTCCTGTAGGATTACCATGATAGCATATGGAATACTCGGAAGTACCCCTCAAATATCTGAACACTCTCTTAACTGCATCCTAATGTACCCGTCCAGGATTAGCCATAAATCGACTAAGGACTCCCACTGCTTGGGCAATGTCTGGTCTTGTGCATACCATAGCATACATCAAACTGCCAACAACACTAGCATGAGGTACTCTGCTCATGTCCTCCACCTCACTAGGAGATTTTGGACAATCATTAACAGACAACTTTATCCCCAAAGAAACAGGAACACACAATGGTCTACAATCTGCCATGCGGAACCTATCTAACACGATCTTCACATACTTACTCTGGCTTAACCAAAGTTTTATGTTAGCTCTGTCTCTTTTGATTTCCATTCCCAGAATGTACCTGGCTACCCCTAGATTTTTCATCTCAAACTGTGCTGACAACTAAGACTTCAAATCAGAAATCATATTCTTACCATTCCCAATTAGCAGCATATCATCAACATACAATGCAATAATGAGAATGCAATCATGGTCAAATTTATAATACACACAATGATCTGACTTCGATCTGAGAAATCCAACCGACAACACAAAGGCATCAAACTTCATGTACCACATCCTAGGAGACTGCTTCAAACCATACAAAGACTTTTTCAACTTGCATACCAAATTTTCTTTAACTTTCTCTATGTAATGCTCTGGCTATGACATGCAAATCTCTTCCTCCAAATCACCATGAAGGAATGTTGTCTTCACATCCATCTTCTCCACCTCTAAGTCATAAGCTGCTACAAGAGATAACAGGAACTAAATAGATGTCAGTTTTGCAACATGAGAGAAAATTTCACCATAATCAATTCCTTCCACTTGTGAATACCCCTTCGCAACTAGTCTGGCCTTGTACTTTTCAACACTACCATCTGCATTGAATTTCTTCTTGAACACCCATTTGCACCCAACAGGTTTCCGTCCTTCAAGCAAAGGCACCAAGTCCTATGTTTTATTCTTTTCCAAAGAAGCCATCTCATCTCCCATGACCTCCTTCCAAGAACCTGCATCTTTCATGCCCAGAGCCTCTATCATAGTTCTAGGCTCATTAGTGTTAGTAAGCAAGGCAAAAGCACAACTAAAATCAAGCAATGAATAACCAAACCTATCATGTTGCTTTCTTGTTCGTGTAGACCTCCTTAAGAGCTGAGGTTGAGGTTCTGCTTCTTCTTCTGAACTTTCAGAGCTGCTAGAACTCTCCTCATCATTAGGTCTCACAGGGTCTGTCTGTTTAATCTTCTCAAGGGTTGAAGGAAACTGAACTACATCCTCTTTCTTTTTTGTTTCTTCTGGTTGTAGATCAACAGGAGAAGGTGTTAGCTCTTTGAAAATAACACTTTTGCTATACAACACTTTTTCAGCCATAGGATCCCAAAGCTTGTATCCTTTCACACCAACACCATAGCCAATGAAAATACACTTAACAGCCTTGTTCTCCAATTTAGATCATTTCTCCTTAGGCACATGTGCATATGCCTCACAACCAAAAACACGAAAATGTCTAACTGAAGGCTTCTTACCAGACCACACCTCCATAGGTGTCTTACCAATAAGAGTTGATGTAGGAGACCTATTTACCAGGTAGCAAGCAGTGTCTACAGTTTCAGCCCAAAACTTTTGTTTGAGGCTTTCTCCACTAAGCATACTCCTAGCCCTCTCCATCAGTGTCATGTTCATCCTCTCTGCAACTCCATTTTGTTGCGGGGTGTATGAGGTGGCTTATGTCTTTCAATCCCTTGCTCTTTACATAACTTATCAAACTCTGCCAAACAAAACTCACCACCGTTGTCAGTTCTCAAACACTTAATCTTTTTACTAGTATGATTCTCAACAAAAGCTTTAAACTCTTTGAACCGACTAAAGACTTCAGACTTTCTTCTGAGAAAATAAATTCATGTCCTATTGTAATCATCTATGAAAAATATAAAATATACAGATTTGGAAATCGAAGGAACACTAACAGGACCAAACACATCAGAATGAATAAGGTCCAACACACCAGAAGACTTGTGAGAACTAGAGTAAAACTAAACACAGTTTTGCTTTCCATATATACAATGTTCGCAAAAGTTGAACTCGAGATTACAATCATTTAACCCCTCAACGAGGTTTTTATTTTTCAGGGTTCTAAGACCCTTCTCACCAAAGTGGACAAATCTCATATGCCATAACATAGTCTTTTCAACATGAAGCTTAACTTCCAAAACATGAGCACCCTTGGGTACACAAGATGCACTACCATCAAAATTTGTTACAACAGATTTCTTCACTGCTTGTTTAGATGGTGGGGATGAAGTGACTGCAACTATTTTCTTCAAGTCAGAAGAACTATTGCACTGTGAAGTGCATGCCTCCAGCTGAAATAGAGTAACTCTCTGAGTACCCTTCGCAACCACCATAGATCCTCTAGTCATCTTGCATCCATCTTTTGAAAAAACATGCACACCTGCATCATTCAACATACTTACATAAAGCAGGTTTCGTGCCAATCCTGGGATGTGCATAACCCTAGTGATCCCCTTCACTCGTCCATCAGGGAATCAGATTGAGACTCTTCCATGACCAACAATCTTCAGATGAGAATCATCACCCAGGAACACTCTTCCACCATCAAACTCTTCATACTTTGTGAACCAGCTTTGATGCGAGGTCATGTGGAATGATGCACCATAATCTATCAACCACACATCATCAGATGCATGGGTGGCCAGGGCTGCGATGAAGGCATCACCATCATCTTGTGACTTGTCAGAATCTAAATCTGGAACATTCTTCTTCTTCTTTTTCTTTTCCTCCTTGCATTGCTTTCGAAAATGCCCAATTTTTCCACAGTTCCAACAAAGAGCCTTGGACTTTCCAGGAGACTTGGATCTCCCACGGGATTTGGATCTACCCTTCTCAGCTTTCATGTCCTTCTTTTTCCCTTTCTCCTTGGGCCTTCCACAAACTGCAAGAGCCTCTTTGGCTGCCTCAAAAGAATTTCACCGCATCTCTTCAGATAATAGCGAAGATACCACTTCATCCATTGTGAAAGTGGATGTGGTGCTCCCAATAGCCATAACAAGATGATCCCATGAGTCCAGCAAAGAACAAAGCAAGGTCATACAAAGATCCTCCTCCTGCATCTTCACACCAATAGATGTCAACTGTGCAATTAACATGTTGAAAGCATTCAGGTGATCTGCAACAGATCCTCCATCCTCAGAGAATACAACTTCTTTCTCAGAAAAAGCTTGTTCACTAGGGATTTAGCCTAATAAACATCACCCAGCTTCTTCCAAAGGTCTTTCGTGGTCTTCTCCTCATGTACATTTAACATGACAGAATCAGCTAGACTAAGTCTTATGAGACCCTTAGCCTTCCGATCTTTGAGATCCCAATCAGCTTGTTCAATGCGATTGGTTTTATGCCGGATATGGTTTCCCATAGGTCATGATCAACAAGCATGTCTTCCATCTTAAGTTTCCATAACTCAAAATTTGTGCCATTGAATTTCTCCACCTCTAATCTTTTGGATGTGTCTGCCATCTCCTTCCTGCAACAAGATTACAAAATACTCTGCACAAAGCTCCCACTCAACCTAAGATTAGCTCAAAAAACCCCTACCCAACAACTAAGACCAAAGGTGATCAAGCTCTGATACCAACTAAAAGGAAGCTAGGTGTGCGGAAATCGCTTCCTACACTAATCTAATGAGGAGAGATGAGTGCAAATTCTTTTTAACCTTTACAATTACAGAATGTTTAACACAATGGAAATATTGCAGCAATACACAACACAAGAATGTAAGACAGAAGAAGGGAGAGACAAGATATAACATAGGGAAAACCCTTATCAGGTGAAAAACCCCACACTCCAAAACCTACACAATGTATTATCAAAACTGTAATAGTTTACATACACTTGCAATGCAAGCTCTCAGGAGTCTTCGACACTCGTATCTAGAGACAATTCGGTACCATAACAGTACCTGTCAATCACATAATACATCTCCTCTCAAAAGCACCTGTTTATATAGAAGATATAAGGCAAAAATGAGCCTATCTTGTGATGGGCGTCCAACATGGCCTCATGGCCCAAAATCCATGTCTGGGGACACTTGTCCAACAATGTAGAATGTTTATGACACTTGTCATATCACCCCATCCCAAAGAAGTCGCCTATTCCCAAGTTGGGCAATGACAGATACTCTTACGACAGGCATAAAATCCGTCATAGCTGTCATATCTTATAGTTGTAAGAGAATCTTTCATACACAAGCTAAAAATAGCATATTCTCTTACAACTTGTCATAACCCTCCTTGGGGTGCCCAAAGATGCCTTCTTCCAAGATGCCTTGTGACACATGTCTTCACCTGTCATAGAATCTTCCATTTACAACTCTTACACGTCATAGATTTGTCATAGGAATTTGTCATAACCGTTTCAGTCAATATTCCCTTACACACTATCCAAGATGCCGACACATGGCAAAATATTCCTACCACTAAGTGGGACACTTATCTCCTCATGTGAGGATAAATTTACATGTGGTCACCTTCCATGTAGGATGACACATCACCGTGCCAACTCCCACAAGATGACAATAAGGATTTGCATCCTAATTACAATAATAGGCAATAAATAAATAAATATAATGAAATAATACAAGGAATTACCAAGGTTGAGACACCTTAATTCCCAACAGCAATCATCGATTATCTAGAGCTTAGAGACCATTTACCCGTAGGGGACCACAAGGCTGGCTTCACCATTGAACTTAACAACGTGGCATACTTTGGAGAGAGTGCCAATCCTTTTAGTCACAAAAATGTAAAAATAAAAAGTAGATCTAACGGTGAAAATCACTCCACGACAATGTTAGATCATGAAAAAGTAAAAAGAAAAGACGTATTTGACGATGAAAACTTCGCTGAGGCGCCAAAAGATGAAGGGATTGACACTCTCCCCTACCATGCACATCAGGAGAGATCTTCGGCATTGATTGAACCAGCTCAACTAGTAAACATCGGCACAGAAGAGAACCCAAGGATCATACACCTAGCTGAGTCATTATCTAAATAAGAGAGAATAGAATTCATTGAATTCTTTAAAAGAAAGTAGACAAACTTTGCTTGGTCCTACGCGGACATGCCTGGGCTGGATCCTGATCTTATCATGCATCATCTTTCACTAGCTCCAGGAGCTAAACCAGTTAAATAGAAACTGAGAAAAATACACCCACATATAGCATTAATGGTCAAAGAGGAATTAAAGAAACTGCTAGATGTGGGATTCATCAGAGCCATTGATTATCCGCAATGGGTTTCTATCATTGTACCTATTTCCAAGCCAGATAAGCATATCAGAGTGTGGAACGACTTCAGAGATCTAAACAAGGCTTGTCGAAAAGATGATTTTCCTCTGCCAAACATAGATATCATTGTTGATCTAATAGTAGGGCAAACCATGTTGTCATTAATGGATGGGTTCTCTGGCTATAACCAAATCAAAATAGCGCCAGAGGATCAGCACAAAACAGCATTCACATGTCTGTGGGGTACCTATTGTTGGTGCGTCATGCCATTCAAGCTAAAGAATGCGGGGGCAACATATTAGCAGGCAATGACTACGATCTTTCATGACATGATGCACACCATCATGGAAGACTACGTCGATGATATCCTAGGTAAGTCACTCACCAGAGAAGGGCATCTTCAAGTCTTGGACAAGATCTTCACGAGATGAGCAATTTAATGTACGGTTAAATTCAAAAAAATGTGTTTTTGGAGTAACATTTGGTAAACTCCTTGGATATATTGTATCAGCTAATGGAATAGAGGTGGACCCAACCAAGCTAAAAGCAATCATGGAAATGCCACCACCTAAGAATCTGAGTCAATTGCAGTCTCTACAAGGAAAGTTACAGTCCATCAGAAGGTTCATCTCTCAACTGGCAGATAAGTGCCATCTATTCACACATCTCTTACACAAAAGCATTTCGTTCAAATGGGATGACATGTGTGAACAAACATTTCAGCATCTAAAAGAGTATCTAATGAACCCACCAATCTTGATGCCGCCAATTTAGGGTAAACCACTGCTTCTCTATATCTCAGCTACACCCACAGCTCTTGGAGCTCTGCTAGCACAGCAAAACCACGAAGGAAAAGAGCAAGCAATCTACTACATCAACAGGACACTAGTAGGTTATGAGCTGTAGTATACACCAATTGAAAGAGCATGCCTTGCAGTTGTCTTTGCTTCACAAAAATGGAGACACTACATGCTCTCACACTCTATCAAGCTAGTGGCGAAGATTGATCCATTAAAATACCTACTCAGCAAAGCTACCCTAACAGGTAGAATATCTAAATGGGTCATGATACTCATTGAATTTGATATTGAGTATGTAGATAGTAGAGCAATAAAGGGGTAGGTCATTGCAGATTAGCTGGTGGATGCACCTTTGACAGATGACAACCCATTAAGCTTTGAATTTCTAGATGAGTCTATCTTCAACATCACTACCACAACCTGGAAACTCTACTTTGATGGGTCATATACTCAACATGGATCTAAAGTAGGAATCTTATTAGTAACACCACATCGAGATACAATCCTTAAGTCATACAGACTTCTATTTCCATGCACCAACAATGTGGCCGAGTATGAAGCTTTAGTCATTGGCATTAAGATGGCAGTAGATTGGAAGGTCAGGGAACTTCATGTGTACGGGGATTCTCAACTCATCATTCATCAAGTAAATGACGATTATCAAACTAAGGACTTGAAGCTAATACCATACAAGTGTATGGTGGATGACTTCAAGGAATATTTTTTTGTGATATCCTTCAAGCAGATACCAAGATTGGAAAACAAAGCAGTAGATGCAATGGCTACTATTGCATCCCTCCTTGACATACCTGAAAATCATTCACGTTATGAGTTCTTGGTGGAGCCAATTTCCCATCCTGCTTATGAAATCCCAGAAACCAACACCATTTACCACATAGTAGGGTTTGATTCTCCCTTATATGGCAAGGTTTACACCTATCTAAAAGAGAATATCCTACCACCTGACCTATCAAACAACCAGAATCAAACATTCATACGCTAAGCATCCTGATATACCATCATCGCAAACACCCTGTATCGACGAGGTTTAGATGGTACTCTCCTTAGGTGTTTGGATAGTGAGGAATATCAGACCTCTCTAAGTGAAGTACATGGAGGAATATTTGGGACGCACTCTAGTGGTCCTACCTTGGCAAAGAAACTCATGTGTCTCAGGTACTATTGGCCGAGCATGGAATCTGACTCCTATCATTTTGTCAAACGGTGCAAGAAATGCCAGATTCACAGTAACCTGATACACGCACCCGCTCAACAGTTGCAACCCTTAATGACACCTTGGCGCTTCTGCCAATGGGGACTTGATCTAGTAGGCAAGATTCACCCTTCATCCTCCAACGGCCACAAATTCATTATCACGGTCACAGAGTATTTTACGAAGTGGATTGAGGCCGTTCCATTAACTAATGTCACAGGGAAGCAAATCTCCTCTTTCATCCTTAACTATATCATATGCAGATATGGTATTCCACTATCCATTGTCACGGATAATGGATGACCTTTCAAAAATCAAGATGTGAAAGAACTCTATGATAAATTCCACATTCAACATCGCTTCTCCGCTCCATACTACCCGCAAGGTAACGACCAGGCTGAGGCATCGAACAAAACTATCCTGAAGATACTCAAAAAGATTGTCGATAATGCTGGCCGTGACTGGCATATGCAATTGAACCCCACTCTGTGGACCTACAGAACTAGTATACGCACTCCCACAGGTGCGACACCATACGCCCTCGTCTATGGCTCTGAAGCCATCTTGCCTATAGAAGTTGAGTTACGTTCCCTCAGGGTGTCGTTAAAGGGACTCATAAATGATGAGGAATACAGAATATCTAGGCTCCAGGAGTTAGAGCTGCTAAAAGAACGAAGACAAAATGCCTTTAACCATCTTAAGGCATACCAGCAAAGAATGTCAAAAAGTTATAATCACATAGTCAAACCACGAGTCTTCCAGGTGGGTGACTTGGTTCTAAGAGAGAATCCAAGAAATCAAGCAAGATAGAGAGAAAAAGGGGAAATTTGAACCTAATTGGTTGAGTCCCTATGTCATAGTTGCTGCCTATGGATCAAGAGCTTATCAGATATCAACATCAGAAGGTAAACTGTTTGATGACCCCATCAATAGTATGCACCTTCGAAAGTTCTACACCTAAACAACCCCAATGCAAGGGATATAAAAAAATGGTGCAATAAAAACCAAGTGGTGAAAACTTGGAAACAGGCGCTATTTGCGGTAAACCGCTTCCTCCATCTTTTAGAAAAATCCAACCCACATCCATCTTTCCTACCATATCCATCAAATAACCACACTCATTCACAACCACCTAACAGTAACCTATCATAGCTTGGTGCTCTGTCACCCTTATCACCTCATTCAATGAGGTCATCAAATCCTATCATCCATCCTATTGTCTATCCCAAGTTCATTGTCAATATCGTCAAACCCTGAACTACGTTGCCTCTGAGTTATCATGTAGGCAAGGCCATCATTGATGGGCCCCCGAGGCTTTCCCTTCCATCTGTATCCATAATCCTATTGTAAACCTTTGCATATCTTCCATTCATCCATTTGCCAGTGTCAGCCTTCAAGGTCAAACTACGTTGCCTCTGTGTTATCACGTAGGCAAGGCCATCATTGATGGGCCCCAGAGGCTTTCCATCCATTCCATCCCTTATCACCCATCATTTTCTCCATCCAACTCCATCTAATTCCCAACCCCTAGGTCTTAGGTCCACATAGTCCGCACCCCGAACTACGTTGCCTCTGCGTCGTCACGTAGGCAAGGCCATTCATCAATGAGCCCCCGAGGCACTAGGTCAATCCCTTAGGGCCCGTTTCTTCTTGTCTATTGTCAGTTCATCTGTAATAAATCGATCCTTTACTTGAATGGAGGCAAATCCTCAACCTAGTTAGTGAATTGGATTTTTGAATGATACAACTCAGAGGATAACAAATTGGATTATGGTTTTATCACTAGACGGCAAGCAGCACAACAAAGCAAGCTTTAAACATCATCCTGACAAAGAGACATCAAACTAAACCTGACAATACCAACCTGCCTAAAACTATCAAACATGATTATCAATTATTGCAAGAAAAATATATCTATGGCAAGAAGGTTTAATGGTTGTTTAAGTCTTATATCATGATTTTCGTTATTATGTCTTTTTATGCTACTCAAAGATGTCAAAAACTAGAGGAGCTATGATGGGGGCATAATTATTTTATTTGTTTGTTGTTTGTAGGTTTATCTTTAGTAATGTGAAGCCTTGTCTAAAGACATAATCAACATAATTATCATCGAGGACATTAGAGGTTTAAACATGAAACATGTGTAATCCTTGTTTGTTGATACGCAAGCAATACTTAGGTCATCTTGGTTCAATTATACTTAGATGCTTGTATTAACTTGCTAAATTAAAATCTATGTGTCATCATGGTTTAATTATACCTAGATGCTTGTATTTTCTTACAACATTTTAAAAGCTCAATGATGAAACAAAATACTTCAAAAACTTGTATATGAATATGACAAAATCCACATCCATACATATCAAATTGCATTTTATTTCATCCTTGTCAAAATTCCAAGTGGCTCAAGATCTCAGTTATCCATTTATCCAAGTTATTTCTTCTAAGTTACCCATTTATCCCAGTTATTAAGTCCAATTCTTCTAAGTGTTCTTTTATTTTATGTTTGAGTATACTTGGGACAACAAAAACAATTCATAATACATTTGCATTTCATAAATAGGTGTCATCATATAGTATCATCACATTAAGTGCATTAATGATATAAACATTTAGATCATGTTTGTGTCACATATAATGTTGTCATTTAGATGCATGAGTCACCATAACATTTCATAAATAAAAAATCTCACAAAAACATAGATATCATAGTGTTTGCATATTAAATCATCATCCATAAATAAAACAATTAACACATCATATGTTACATCTAAATCATCATAGTGTATGCATTAGGTCATCATAAATGGTAAACATATAGGATCATAAACATACATATAAGTCATCATGTCCATCATGTAGCTCCTAGAAACATCATGTTGCATATGTATCAAGTGCATAATAGAATCAAATAAACATGATTAGCAGCATTGCATATAACCATAATCATAATAAATCATAATATAGAAGTGTCCATCCATAAATGCATACATGGATAGTCCATCAAGCACATGACAAAAATAGTAACGTCCAAGTATACAATGATATCACAAAATAATACAACTCAAAATGTCCACAATGAAGTATATATAAAATATTGTCAAAATGATACATGTCTCAAAAAGCATCTAGGTAGCACTGCCTCCTGAAGGCGTTGGCTACTCTGGCTAACCACCGCCTAATGGCCTTGCACCTGCACCTGGTGGTCCCCTAGATGGCCCCATTACCCCTCCACTCTCTGTGAAAGTCCTATGTGACCTATTGCAGTAGCTAGGGTGAAAATTGTCTGCTTGCCGCTCTGGGGGCACAGCCTACTCATAGAGTGACCGCCAGTAGATTATCTCCTAGCCAGCCCTCACCATCTCCGCCACTGTCTACCATGTGGGACCCTGTCCCGCAGTCTGTTGTACCTGCTCAAGCAACCCCTCCGCCCTGGTATACCGTTGGATCACAGTATCTCTCTCCAATCTAGTTGTTTGTAGCTCACCTTAAAGTTGGGTGATCTGTCCCTGCATCTGACCCAGTTGCATCTGTTGCTGAGCCAACTGAGCCTATTGCTACACTAATTGTATTTGCTGTTAAGCCACCTGGGCTTGTAAGGATGCCAACTTCCCGTCATCCTGTCCTTGTCCCTGTCCCTGTCCAACCTGTGGTTGTACATATGGCTGTACAGGGGGCTGCATCTGTCCCTGCAGTAAGAGTTGTGCCTACTGGGTAGGATCTCTATCAACTCGCTGTCTCACCCTCCTGCCATCTCCATCATCTCCGTCACTCCCACCTCCACCACCAACACCTCTGCCGTCATCACCTCCACCTCCACCTCCACCTCCACCTCCACCGCCTCCATCATCACCCCCACCTCTACCACCCCGGCCACCTCGTCCTCCTCGTCGCCACCGAGGCCCCTCATCATCCTCCTCCCAATCATCTAGTCTCGGGGCCCTCTCTCCAAGTCCTAAGTAGCGAGGGAATAGGTGTGCAGCAAAGTAATCCGCATAATCCTGTGTCATGCCTAAATTCGCAACTAATCGTCTCATCGGCCATGGCTGGTAAGGTATCTGTAAGAACTCTGCTCGTGCCTGCTCGTAAGATGCACAGGCCCCCATAGAGGACGCTCCTTGTGCGTCCTCACAAAGATGGCCTCTCAAGAATGTGGGGAGTCCTCCCTATCAGCCACTTGGTCTAGAAGCAAAACAATAACTCTGAGGCATCCTCATCCCATACCTCACAATCTAAGTAGGGGCACCAAATAACTGAGTCGACATTGTCAAACGCATGCCGCCAGTACTCCAACTTTCCCAACTTGGGCTGGGAAAGACTCTCCTAAAACATATAAGAATATGGTTGATCTCTACCCCGAGTGTCTATACCAATCGGCCAGGTAATCGCAATGTGGCACCATGCCCAAATCTATAGAAGAGAAATTCCACATGACAAACTAGAGGAGCCATCATACACAAACTGGTACAAATCATGATAAAGGTGTGCAAGCAAACAAACACTCCAAGCATATCGGGTGCCCTCTGTAGTGATCCGCTCTAGAGCTCTCCCCCATCCAACTGCAAACCTGTGTGACCTCCTATCAGGGCACATTATACCTTCAATCAACACAGCAACAACTGACGGAAGAGGCTCATAGTAGGCAACCATGTCTGCCCAACTAATCTCTGTGCCCTCGATGTTATCATCATCAAAGACTTGGCGGCACTCATCAAGTCCTACCCCAGTCTAAGACTCGTACTCCACCAGCTCTCCATCTATCAGAATCTGCAAAATCCAATGTACATCCTCTAATGTCACAGTGATCTCCCCAGTAGGAAGGTGGAATGTCCCATCCTCGCTGTGAAATAGCTCAACGAGCGCAGTTAGCATACCAAGATTAGCCTGAATCTCACACATAAAGCAAACAAAGGATAGCCCTACCAATCCAAGAATCAGACGATCAATCTCTGTCAAGTATGGTCTCAGAAGCTGCGTAACCGGTAATCTCGCCCGTGACATGAGTACGTCATCAAGCTCCTCCTGCAATCAGCCAAATGTGCATTAATCAAATAAAATCAACTAAACTGCATATCTATCTATCAAACATCAAGTACTTAGCTATTTTATCAGAATATCTATCCTATCATCTCTCCTGAGATTCTATCAATCTCAGAGATGAATTATTAGTTGGCGAACATCGATCACGATGACGACTTTATCAAATTTGCTAAGTATTTTTCTATCTAAGGTATATGAGCAGTTCTGTTCAACATTTGCACAGAATCAAGGCAGATGCGCAAAATCCCCTTGCATTTGCATAGCATAATTCAAATGCGTCGATTTAGGAGGTATTTGCGCAACATTACACCACATGTGCAGGTTTAGGACAATTGTGCAGTTACATAACATTTGCGCAGAAACCCTTCTATTTGCGTAGTTCTATCCTTTGTTTGTGAAAACCACGCATTTGCGCAGATTCAGCTGGTATTTGCGCAGAATCACAGCATTTGCATCGTTTCGCGGGGCAAATGCGCAGATTCATTCTTGTTGCGCATTCCAAACACCTAACTTTAACCTAGGTTTTTGACCATAATAAATGCACCTAGCCTAAAATTGAAAAGGTACTTACCAGTGGGTCGTGCTTTACTGGACAGTTGAACTGTCGAATCCTCTCAAAGCGGTGTAATTCAATTGGAATCTGCTGCATTGTGGCTGACTCTCCTTAGCACCTGAGCTCTGATCTCCTATAAGCTCTCCACAAAAGACAAGTGTGCAAATGACAAGGAATGTGACCCCACACTCCTATTTATAGCGCATTTAACCCTAATTGGAGATGTTTTTTTTAACCTTGTGCATGTTGGGGCATGTTTGTTATCTGATTTTCGTCCGTCATTAGCCAATTTCTTCATCCACGTAACCTGTCATTCAAACTATCTTATCGTGAGATCGTTTGTCATCCTGTCGTCACATTCTTCCCGACCAATCTCCCGAGGGGCATCCTATTGTCATTTAATTTATACCAGGAGCAAACTAGGGCATGTATCATAACTAGAAAATTTTTATTCTTTGAAACAACGTGACAAAACACATTGTCTCAAAGAGGGGCAAAATGTATACATCTAGAAATGGCTAAGTTGAATTAAACAAATATTTTAATATTTATTTTATTCTCATTCCTCTATCAATTAAATAAATATCCTAATTTATTTAAATGATTCACATTCCTCCAATAATTAAATAAATCAATTTATTTAATTAAATTCCCCAATTCTTCTATAGTCACTCCCTAATTAAATAATCCCAGATTATTTAATTATTTCTCCTAAAGTCTAAATCCTATGTTAATTCCACATCATATAATCCACCTCATCATATTGCACACTTAATTAAATATTTTAATATTTAATTATCTAATTTGCCTCACCCACATGTCATGTTATTCCTCTAACCATCCCTATTCACATGGATGTGGTCTCTCCATGTCATCTTGGTCAAAAGTCACCTTGAGACAGTTGTCCCATAAGTCCCTATATTCCTTCCAACCATCCTACAAACAAGGTCTCATTCTTTGACCTTCACTCCTTGGTCTTGGTGAGCCTTGTGACATGTGACCTCATGTCACACCTTTCTCTCCACCATGTCAAGGTGAGAGGAACATCCTCCATATTTCTCTCCCTCATCCTAACCAACCAAATATGAACCGTACACCTCATAAGACTTCTTCTCAACCATTGAGATAGTGACACTTGGAATTGGCCCCTCCTTGGCCTATAGAAGGAGCCCTCATTCCCTCATTTCAACAATCCAAGAGCTTTTGTAAACTTACTCTGCAGAAATTCTACCAGCGTGCATTTGGCAAAGTATCCTAATTGCATTTGTATAATCCCATTATCATCCAATCATCCAACTAGGTCTCCATATCTCCATTACCAATCATCCTATAGTTGCATTGTAGGTTAATTTTCATTGCATTATCCATCACCTAGCCATTCTCCTATTATCATCTTCAATAGCAAGGAAGTACAACTTCTGAGAGCTCATATCATATACAAGATCAAGAAGAGATAGGCAACAATGGAAGCTAAGAAGTAAATCGGTCTACGAAGGTATAATCTTTGTTTATTTGTATTTGCATCATTTCCATTGAGTTATTGGATATTTAGTAGTTTAATGCTTGTGTTCTTATTTCCTCTAACACTTACTATTTTCAAACGGATATGATAAATTGAATATTATTTATCATATTCAAAGTGAGAAAGTCATTTGACAACGAAATGATAAATTGAATACTATTTTGAAATAGATATGTGTGTGTGCGCCCTTTATGTTGGGTGCTAGTGGTGGGGTCAATCAATTACCTTCTCCATGATGATATGTATTATGAAATTGCCCAACTATTTAGAACAATTTGTGGATCCCACATAAATAAATGTAACCAAGTTATCATGAAAGGTAACGTCGAGTAGGGGAATGTACACAAGCCCCTCCAACAGAAAATCATAGGTTTTGGATGCTAATTTTGAGTACAGACAAATAAGGTATGTTGGGCCGCAACCAAGAATAGGAAACAAATAGCATTCCAATCTACTAAACAAAGAATTTTCCATAAAGTACCAGAACAATATGCCATAAGGATAGGTGGCTCCCGGATGCTCCTTTATCAGTAAAACTCAAGATCTCTTAATTGGCACTGTAACCAATGACCTATTGGAAGAGAAAATGAAAAATTATACCCAATATTGAAACCCTACACTTTTGAATACCTAGAGAATATAGATAAAGAGATCATTTAGAATGGCATTTTTATTAAATTCCCTCCATGATTAATTTCCTTCCCCTAAACCCCCCTTGTCTTGTTCCTTGTCGCTCTCATAGTTCTTCCTCTATTGTACCCCTTCCTTCCAACTTTCTGATCTTCTACCTCCCTTGCCCTCGCTTTCTTCTTCTTACCTTTCCCCTTACCATCCCGTCTAATTCTTTCCTTGCTCGCTTCTCAACTCTTCCCCCTCCTCATTCCCCCTGTCATTGTCATCCTCTCCCACCTTGGTCCCTCTTCCTCTTTTGCTTCCTCATTCCCCTGCCCATCTTCTTTCTCTTGTATGATCTTCTAGGTTAAGTGGGCTCCTCGTCTAGCCTTAGGTCCTCTTTTTGTTTCTTTTCTCTCCTGCTTCTTATTTATTTATTTTTATTTTTAATTTTTGACTTCTTCATTCTCCTATTTATTTTCGTTCCAAGGGTTGTTTTTACATATTTATTTATATATCTAATATTATATCTACATAACTATTTCAATAATATCACTTATTTGATTTTTAAAATACATTATTTTTAATAGTTTTACTTACTATTTTATTTACTATTTAACACTATTTTATTCATTAATATTTACCTATTTTCAATATTTTATATTTCTAGGAATTATTTAATGCATATTTAACTATATAATTATTTAAGTATTATTTACTATTTTTAATATATAAAGTATATTACTTACTATGTTTTTATTTATTTAGTGAATTACTTTTTTCCTTACTATTTTTACTATTCTATATTTTCATAATTCATTTGTTTTGATTTATTTATAATAGTATAATAAAGACTAGGATATATATTTCATCTACCTCTATATTTTGAATTTTTATTTAGTTTGAGAGTTTTATTTTATTATTCTTTATTTACATTGTTTACTTCTTTTTATTTGTAGTGATACTTTTATTTACTTATCTCATTTTACTTTACTACTATTTAAGAATGATTTGATTTATTGAGGTGTTTTTATTTGAGTTATTTCATATATATAGTTATTTTGATGGAGAGTTATTTTATGTGTTGTTTTTCTATTTCCTCCTTTTTTTCATTTTCCGACCCCTTCCTCTTTTTAATTCTCGACTACCTTCTTTTTTTTTTTTTAATTCTTTTATTGTGCTATTTTATTTTATCCTTTATTAATTGTATCATTTTATTCCCCTTTGTCTTGACTTCTTCCTTTACTTCTTATTTCTTCTTGTTTTTTATTCCTTTATTTTTAGGTTTCTTCCTCTCTTATCTCGTAACCCGTGAAAACTCTCTTTTTAATGAAAAGAAGATTCTTGAGAGTAATTTCCTTAATTGGGCATTAATGCATCAACATGTGACAAAGATCTTATAAGAACTCTAGGATATGGTGCCACCTTGTATCTTGAGATCCTAATTATGAGAGATTGACCATGTACTTGCTTTTGAGCTCTTCTCCTTTTGTTTTGTTGCTTTGAACTATGTACAACTATAAGTGTATCTATATGGGGTGTAAATAGTGTTATTGTGTATATCATCCAAAGAATCATTTAAGAAGAATAACAAACTCGTCTTAAGAATCTAAGAAGACTTCAGAGTTGTGAGGTCATACCTACCAATTGTTATGAATTGGCATGTGGCAACAAAGTTGATTGCACATTTCTCCATTTTTTTTGGTCTACCATTTATGAAGGTTGTGGCTTCCCAACACCATTGTGTCGAGCACAAGCATAAACATATCTCTTATCACCTGAAATTGCACCTTGCTTGAAGCCTATTCAAGCATTCCAATGACACAATGGGACTACTCTCATGGTGTGGGACCTTGTAGATGAGATCAAACCTCCAGAGAAGGTTAGTTCCTCATTCTGAACTTAAGGTTCAGAGAAAATGACTAAACCTATGCTACTTATCACCAAGGAAAAGGGAAAGGAGGAATACAAAAAAGAAATGGTGATGCACCAAGATTTAGGGTGTTTAACTACAACCGACCTAGCACAGTAATGATTGGAAATACTGAAGGGAACTCACACAGACTCATGCAAGTTCAAACAGAGGTTAAGGCAGAAAGACAAAACTATGAAAGGGACCACTTTATCCATAATACAAAGCTTACATCTATCAAATAAACACATTGTAAGAACAATGATGGAGGCAAAACATCAGTTTATATTGATCATAGAGGCTAAATAGCCATTACAAAGAGAACGCAGACTCATTATAGGCATGAAATAGACACAAATGATAGACTTTCCTTCATTGATGAACTGATATAGAGACATGAGAGGCTCAGAAGAGAACACAGTCCATCAAATTCGTTCAATTCTGGAGAAAAACAAAGGTCTGAACCTGCAAACTAATCTTTTTATCTGAATAATGACCCAGAACAGCAAACCAACCAACAGAAATACATCATCAACACATGCATCTATAGATTTTCAAATCATACTATAGCAGCCATGGATGTGGGGAAGAGTGGTCAACAAGGAAAAACAGTCGTCCATGCTACAATAAATTCATTTATGTGTCCTTAGTGCATGCCTACATGGCTCTACCCTGGAAATCCGTTGAAGAAGAACATCCACCCACGTGTTGGGTATAACAATTCAATGCAAAAGGAGCTACAATGGCCTTGGGGCAACGGAAATCAGTTTCCACAAGCAATCAGGCTCTGAAGAAGCATTAATGGCGGCCAGGAAGGTCACTAAGCAGTCCCATCGCATTCTGAACAGTGGAAAGAGCAAGGATGGCAAAACAGTCAAGCCCCAACCAATCAGGCTTCTACCGATCAGACTTCCACCAAGCAATCGGCATATGAAAGGGTGAAGGAAACCCTGATCTCCAAAGTTCGAAAGGAACAAAGGGAAACTGTTGGGCTTCAAAGATCAGGTCGTCACCATACTGTTGGAATGTTTGTCATTGATGTCAAAGGTGCATATACACATGTTGTCATTGATATTAAGAAGATAGTCATAAACAGACGAGAGTATAAGAACATTTTGTCATTGATGTCAAGAAGGTACATGAACAAGATTGATGTCACTAATATAAGACCGAGATTGTTGGTGAGATTGATGTCTAAGAGATCGTTGTGGAGATTGTTGGATTAAGATGTATGGATGAGAACTTCAAAGTAAGTATTGTCATTGGTGTCAAGGAAGAATGAAGAGATTGATTGCATGTTGTCAACAAGACTAGCAACAAGATTGTTATCAAAGATATCAAAGGAAAGAATTAATGTCAAATACGTAGGTTGGTTGTAAGGCATATCAAGCATAATTGGAGACGATGTCAAAAGCACGGAGTCATTGATGTCAAAGCAAATATGAGTTGCCCATTATACATTCCTGTTGAAGAGATTGTGGAATTAGAGGTCGATTAGTAGATATGTGATTGTTTAAATTAAAGATTTAAACAATGTGAGATTGGTGCTAAGAAGAATAAGATTTAAATTTGAATTTGAATACACTTCCAAGAGGCTGACCTCCCTCTAGACAAAACAAGACGTGTATAGAAGAAGGATTTGTTTCATTTCTAACATACCATGAAGGATACACTAAGTATAGCGATCAATTTTGTATATGGTGCGACCTCCTTATGATAGCACAATGATTTCCAAAGTGCTACAATTTACATAAGGCAAGGCAGTGATTTACAAAAGGAATAGCAATTAAGAGTTATGTGTTGCAATTTATATAAAGTGAGTTTGTAAATTACAAAGGTTGTAATGTTAATGACAACGATTAGTGTATAAGAAAAAAAATTACAAGAGAAGAAGACAAATTGTGTTAGTGAATAAAGACAAATTCATAAAGGACAAAATCAAATAAGACAAAGGATTATATTTAAACACATAATGGAGCAGTTAACAAATAAAGAAAATGATTTTATGAAAGAGAGAATCCCAACGAATTCCATGAGTAAGACAAAATTGAAAATAACTTGTGAATAAGACAAAAATCTTATATCTTAGAAGACAAGTAATTGAATAAAGACAAAGGATGATATAACAATTAAACAAGGAGATATGATTCATTGTGAAGGGTTGCAATTTTATTTAAAGAATGGTTTTTAAAGTTTAACAAAGTATTGTGATTGTTGTATTGTTGATGTAATTAATTGAGTTTGGAAAAGTAAAAGATTGTTAGATACTGATTCACCCCCCCTCTCAGTATCATCGTGTGCTCATCACATACATCATTCATTTTGAAGAGAAGAAAAGAAACCGCCCAAACACTTGGCACCTTAGAGAAATGATCGGGGATTGGGCCTTGAACCTTCTCCCTTCTGCCTTCAAACAAGGGCAAGAGAAAACTCCTAATCACCGACGTACGAATGACTTAGAACTTTGGAGCTTTGTCGAACTTTGGCGATCGAGCCTTCCGCATACCACTTGCTAAAAGGAAAGAAGAAGACCGCAACCCCGACCTCCGACATCTGAAACACTTAGATGACATATAAGGTTTAGTTGGATGTCGATCGTCGAACCTTCACCATTTCGCCTTCAAAAAGGAAAGATGAAGAGAAACTTCCCGACCTCAGACATCTGAAACACTTAGACAAATAGGGAGCTTCGTCAAACTTCAGCAATCGGGCTTCTCGCTAACTAGCTGCTCAGAAGAAGAAAGAAGGTCATCGCTCTGACCTCCGACGCTCGAAAGACTTAGGCAATTTACGAATTACAAGAAAAAGATTTTGAAGCTAACAAGAATGGCATGATGGAAGAGAGCTCCAAAACTCTAAAGCTCCGAAAAAGGCAAAAAATACAAGGGAAAAGCCAGGAAACTTTGGACTTAGCTTTTTTTGGGCTTCTTCCTTGCACTTCATAAGGGAAAACACTTAGAAATTTCTAGGATTTTGAGGGGAAATTCCTTCCATTTAGGGTATCTCATATCAGATTTCTTTGATGGAAGAGATGCAGGATTTTAGGGGAACTTTGGGCTATTTGGCCTGAAGGCAAAATAGGACAACAATTCCTTTAGTTGACATGGCTCCCATATTAGGAAGTGGCTCCCATGTTAAAACTTCCTCCTCTATAAACCAAAAAAGAAGAGAAAATACTCAATTAACTTCTCTTGTAATGCAATATAAGTTGGAACCATGACTCCTAATACAAGTGATAGTATTAATAATAAATACATTAAGTAACTTTTAACACTATGAGGAGATGATGTTTATAATAAATAGATACAATAATAATCCAAAGAGAGCAAAATGAGAGGATCTATGGGGCAATGCAAAAAGGAATGTTGAAGAAATGGTCTTGATGTCACCTAAACAATCACCAATATTGTTCAATCGATGTGTGCAAAAACCCAATCTAGTCCACCATATTTGTCTCTATCTGGGAAGCCATTTAAAAAAACTCAATTTGCTTGGTAGTTATTATATCAAGGCCTTCATGTTAGTGATAGGCTTTAAAACATGGATGTGACAAAACCCTAGCTGCCTAACTTACAATCAACATGTGCCTCCTAAGCACATTTTTTGGTTATCTACCATACCCTAGTATGCATGGAAGTGAATTCACTCTAACAAATATTTCCAACTAAGATTCCCATTGAAAATGATTTAGATTTCGCCCTATAACTTCAAGATTCACATATTTGGCACTTGAGATTCTTTTTAAATTAGGAAGGACAAAAATCATGCAATTTTCAATCATGTAGTTTTGGGGGTATATTTTCTTGTTACTAACATAATCCTTGTAATCTATAAAGGTATGCTATAGATACAAGTTGAAGCACACGAGATAGCCAAGAGGTGAGCAGTCTCTATAATCTTATTGGGCACTAGGGTAATGTCTCATGCCCAACCAACCAAGGTACCCCAGATTCCCTCCAACATGGCTCATCCAACCCAGAGACACTATCCACTTGCTAGCCATAGAAGTTGGGCTCCTCCTAACAAGATGATAAATTCCCCCAATCGGTATTTGGTTAGTTCACCAGTCCATTCTCAACTGCAGCCCAAGGAAGAAGAAACAAATAAAGCTTTCTAGAGGGTATGGGATCTCACACCTAATAGTGATGATCTCACTAACAGTAACAGTTGGGTGGATAAGCCAAATGATCCTCCACCTCCACATGTGACTGGGCTTGTGGCATGGCCAGCCCAATTTCATTGTGTATTTGCCTATGCATTCAAAGATAGTGGAAACAACAGTGCGATAATCTTCCCTCTAGTACTACACAGCTTGTGTCCATCTTTTAGTGGGTAAATCTTCCCTCTAGTACTACACAGCTTGTGTCCAATCCTAGAATTTCCAGAGGTGCACAAAGACTTTTTGCAATTAATTCTAATCTTTCCATGCAAGGGTCCCTCTTAGTCACATTTTAATCTACTCAAATTGGACAGACTTGTATTTCAATGGGTGCTCATGTTGTGAATAAGCTTGCACAAGATTTTACCTGCTCTTACAAAATTATGCATGAAGTGCAAGTTCCCCAACGTCAGCTTTAACAACTAGAAAGCAAGTATGAAATCTTTGACACTTTTATGAACCCAGATAAAGGGTGTTAATTTGTCCCCTCATCCAAACAACTTAACTACAATTACACATGTTTCAAATGTAGTTTACATTATATCTCTCATAGCAATCCATGTATAGAATTAGAAAATTGTGGTCCTTTTCTCATACAATTTTCAATTTGCATGCATATGTGAATCTTCATTATCATCAAAGTGTTCTCCAACTGCAAGTCAAGGTGAAATGTTCACAACTGCTCACAAATGCTATCACGTTTTCTTTTCAAGAAGCCATTATCTTTCTTAGGTATTGCATTTACATTCTTATTGGTTCATCCATAAGTTAATATATTCCTTCTAAGCAAAAATAAAACCTTCAAAAGGCTTTACCGTTGAATTTTCTAAAAGTACAAGTAAATGATGCTTGAAACTCAAAAGTTTACAATTTAAATTATAAAAGTACATTCACAACATAAACACTAAAGGTGATAGTTTGAAATTGAAGATCCATCATACAAGTAGAAGAACATTACATTATTGGAAAGTGACCATCCTGGTAGGAAGGATACCCTATCAAAATCTCATTCTCGTCAAGTTAATATTGGTCTAGCCAAAAGTTAATATATTCGTTCTAAGCAAAAATAAAACCTTCAAAAATAGGGCATGGCTTTACCATTGAATTTTCTATAAGTACAAGTAAATAATGGTTGAAACTCAAAAGTTTACAGTTTAAATTGTAAAAGTACATTCACAGCATAAACATTACAGATGATAGTTTGAAATTGAAGATCCATCATATAAGTAGAAGAACATTATATTATTGGAAAGTGAACATCATGGTAGGAAGGATACCCAATCAAAATCCCATTCTCATCAAAACGTTTGTAAGGCTGAAAATGCCTAAAAAATGTTTTTGATTAGATAAAAAGATTAACAAGGGACCCTACCCTTACAAGAGCCAAAAGGCTAAGGCAAAACGGATCCCCACAAGGGAACCACAGGCAAACAACTCACACAACTGATAACAAAGGGTCAGCCATCTACACAATGTCGGACCCCAAACTCTCAAACCGCACACCCCTAATCCAAGTGTGGGAAGCCGAGACAGACTTGGGAAGAACCCTCTTTCATCTTTGAAAAATCATCCAAGATACATCATTAGCAAAGTCCTTAGAACGAGGGGAGAGGAGAGGGGAGTCCTTTACCGTCACCACCACTTGAGACAACTCCCGTAGAGAGGGAGACAGATATCAGAAGAAGCCACAAGTTGCACAACAATCGTCGACTTGTAGCAAGAATCCCATCATGATGCGATGAGGGAGGGGAGAGATACATGGAGGAAGCAACCTGCGCAGGGTCAGAAGAAGGCGTCACAACCGGAGTCGAGAAATATGTCAAAGTTACGCCAATCACTGGTGAGGACCCAACATCCTGAGAGGGTTCATTAGTCAAAAGAGAACTATCATCTTATTCTTTATTCTATTTTGCCCTCTTTGTAAGTCACAGTCCTTAGTCATTTTCACTCTTAGTCGGCGATCTTGTGCTTTTATGTAACTCGGTCAACAATTTCATGAGTTTCGGAACCACCCGATTCCCCGACCCCTCACTCAAGTTAGCGTCCTAACCTTAGTGTTTATTCTTATGTTGTTTCATTGAAGAGTCCTTTGTGGTCGGAGAGTTGGAAGTTTTCCGAACTTCCGAACTCTCAATTTGTTGGTTCGATACTTCTCAATATTGCCAACGCCCCGACTAAACGTGCATTCTGATTCCCAAAGCGTTATCTTTTCAACAGCTAGCATGTACGACATAATGACAGTTGTCCGTTTACATTAAATTCAGAATGTATTGGGGGAAGTGTTCGCACACTTTTCGAATGGGAATTAAAGTGAATCATTAAGAATTACCCAGTACTCTTCGCCACCAAATTGAATGAAATTTAATAAGGACTTAATGAGATTTGATGCGAAGTCTTATTAAAGCTACCACCTTACAAAGAAGAAACTCATTTCGCAGTGTGACAAGATAATGCTGGAGGGGCTTTGGACCTTGAAGCTAACAAAGGGTCTACGAAAATATTCATAACCAAGTTAGATAATTAGCTCCTTTACCTGTTTTTTCTTGCCTGTGATAAATTGAGCACTTGTATTTATTTGGGTGAAGAAGAACGATTTTTGTTTCAGGAGTCTAGGTGGTCAGTTTCTCTCAAATGTCCTGCGGACCTCTCTGGTGTCCCTAACTATTTCAGAAGCTTTCATTCTCTGGTTTTTGAAACAAGTCAAAATGAAATACAAGTATCAGGGGTTCTTAATTGCCTCTATAATTGAAAATGGTTTGCCTAAAGTGAAGGACACTTATCTTGGACACATAGACCTGGAAGATTTCTGGATTAGAATGCGGTAAGAAATTGGGTCTCCAATTGCAGAGAGGATTGCAAGTAGTGGGTTAGCCCATGCTGGGGGTTTTCCACCCGCCATGTCGTGCCGAAATTATCATCCTGACTCATAAGAAATTCGAGCTTCCGACGGTTCCATGATTACCAGAGTGGATTCAGAGGTTGTGTCACAAGCATTAAGGTTGCCAGACCGTGAAGAGTTTGTTGATATGTCTGTTACTACGGGTTGGGGATAATTTTGGGATAAAAAGGATTGGTGCCTCAATCGTATTGCTAGGAATTGGCTTAAGGTTAAAAGGAAAGGTAAATCCTGACTTCCCGCTAATTTGAAGAGAGGGCATTTTAAGGAAGAAATCTCTGACATGATTACCCTATTACACCATGTTGTCGGGAGTGTCGAATCGGACTCATTCGAAAATTGGATGTGTCAATTTATTCTGGTGAATTGCAGTGAATCTCAATATGTGGATTGGGCAAAGTTGATAAATGAACATATGAATGAACAACTGGCAAACTTTCGCCAGAGTGTCCTTCCATATGTGTTCTTTTCTGATTTACATGCTAGCTAGTAAAGAGGTTGTCTGGCCTGGTCTGAGGACTCAGGGTTCTCTCATGCCCCATACACCTGTGTATCATTATTTTCCATAGTTGCAAAAAGAGGTTGGGATGAAAGACTTTCGCCGTGTAAATGATGCCTTTCTCATGTTGACTGCTAAAAGGATTAAAGGCTCACTTGAGAGGAGAATTTTTCCTGAAGCAGCAGCATTGATTGTGAATTTTGGAAGCTTTTATATTCAGTTTGATAGGTTTACCCATCTATGGATTGGAGGTTTCAAAAGTGCTCCATTGAAGTTGCCCAAGTATTCTTCGGATTATCTTGTCCTTTTGGAAGTCTGTCGCCAGATGGTGACTGTGAATAACAAATATCACGGTATGAAAAAGGAAGGGTATTAATTCCGTGTCTCTATCTTTTATGTTTGCAAGAGTAATGATAATGCCAAGAACATTGAGAAAATTTTTGCTGAATACAATTTCCATCCTTTGCCTACACAGCCATTGTTTGACAGTAAGAATTTTGTTAAGAAGAATTTGCATGGAGGGAGCCTGTATGAACATCAGCGTCGCCTCGAGGATTATTGGGAAGATTGTATTGATGAAAGGGAAATACAAAGGAGAGATTGGATGAGATTGACAATAGACCAAGTCTGGGCTTTCAAGTTGCCCTTACAGATCCCAGATGGTATTGATGATAATTCTGAAATTTTAGATGAAGGTTATCAAAATTTGTTTTGGAACCTTTGCCACAAATACGTTGGCTTGATAAAGAAGTCAGGGATGTCATGGCTCGGACTTCTTTTGTGCTAAGTAAAACTAAGAAGTGGCTTGAGAGAAGAATAAGAAAACATGTTGGGTCTTCAGTGCAAAAAGAATCTGCAACAAAGGAACAGAACACATCACAGGTTTCCCATACTCCAAGAGCTACAACTAATGTGGATGCAACTCTTCATTAAGTTGGCTCACAATCTGAAGGAGATGGAGAACATCCCGAGCACAGTAGGAGAGTGAAGCCCACATGTGAACAGGATGGCCAACCTGCGTCTGTAAGAGCAGGTACAGAAAAGAAATTAGATGCTTTGCAACAACTACAAGCAGACCATGTGACTTCTCCCAACTCTTTGGTGTCTGACAGTGATTCTTTGATTTTCAATCAAATTGGTGAAGATAGTGTTTTCCATTCTTTGTTCAGTAATCACAATTCTCCAAGGTTAAGTGAACCCCCTGAACATAATACCCCTCCAATGTAGTCAGATAATGTTGTTTTGAATGCTCATGCTAACTAGTGCTAGTGTTTATGCATCTCCCTCCCCCTCATGGTTGAAAAAGGTAGTAGAAAAGAAGAAGAGGTATGCTCCTATGGTGGACACATATACAGATACTGTAGCTAAACTGCCACAAGATACACCTAAGCCCAAGAGGGCTAAGAGGATGTCAAGAATAGTTGCAGATCCCTCTACTGGACACCGTATTTTGGAGATTGCAAACCCGATTGGTGAAAAAAATGAAGATGAGGTTACCTGTTGGGTGAATATTTTGTCGTCAACTCACTGAAGACAAAATGGTTATATCAACCTCAATGTGATGAGATTATATCTCTCCTCTCACCAAGGGGAGGCTCCCTCTAATTGCAAACTATTACAAACCAATAACTAATAAAACTTATTTACACTAAGAACTATATTTGGGGCAATTCCATTCCATCATATTCTCTTTTTTCAAAATATACATTTTACACTTAAAGATAATGATTTCAACAAAATTGATACAATGCAAAGAACTATGAATTACCACAAAAACCCATGGAAACACAAAGTCTTTTGTTACTTCATTCACCAACTGAAAATAAAATGATTTGAGGTAGAGTGCAGCTCAAAGTCTTCACTATATGCCAAGATGAGATAAATAGATCAAAGATAACAACCTTTCATAGATGAATCAATGCTGGTGTGACCTTTCAGAGGGCAATGGACTTGGCTTTCAGAGATGAAATGGGTAAGTTCATTGTTGTCTATCTTGATAACTTAACTATTTTTTCAAAAAAGCGTCAATATCATGCATATCACTTGCGGCAAGTTCTGGAAAGGTGCCGTCAACATGGAATATCTCCCAAAAAGTCCATTTTTGGGGTAATAGAAGGCAAGCTTCTTGGGCACATAGTGTTTAAGGAAGGTACAAAAATCGACTCAGAAAGAGTCAAATCAATTCAAAGTCTTACTTTGCCTTCGAATAAGACAGTCGTTCATTCTTTCTTTGGAAAGGTGAATTTTCTGGGGAGGTTCATTCCTAAATTTGCAGAGAAAACTCGTCATATTGTAAATATGATGAAAGGTAAGTCCACTTTCCGTTGGAGCGCGGAAAGTAAGGAAGCTTTTGAGGACATTAAAAGAGCCATTACCCATGCTCCAGTTTTGGTTTGTCCTGATTATACCAAAGATTTCATTATGTATAGTTATGCTTCAGAGCATACGTTGTCGGCTATCCTGGTTCAGCAGAACAAGGAAGGTATTGAGTCTACTATTGCGTTCATGAGTTGTCCTTTGAAAACTCATTAACTCAAATATTCAACTATGGAGAAACATGCATATGTCGTGGTAAAAGTTGTCAAGCATTTCAGGTTCTACATTTTAAATTCCCATACTGTTGTGTTGGTTCCAAATTCAACAATCAAGTCTATTCTAACCCAACAAGAGTTTGGGAGCAAGAGAGGCAACCGGATTGCTAAGATCCAGGAGTATGATCTTGACATTGAGCCCACCAAGCTTGTGTGTGGGAAAGGATTATGTCAGCTTATTGTTGATAATGTACCTAAGGAAACAAGGGATGAAAAAGCTGAAAATGAAGATGTTCCCACTGTTCTTTTTGTTAGCAAACCAAGCGAATGGTATTCAAATATTGCTTACTTTCTCACTTATGGTGAATGTCCCGAACATTTGTCTTATAAAGAAAAAAGGACTATCAAGCTCAAAGCTGCAAATTTCGTCCTATGGGGCAATGGTTTGTATAAGAGAAGCATTGATGGAATTTTCCTCCGTTGTGTTGATAAGGCACAACAAAGTAAACTATTGGAATCTTTTTATAGTTTAGCCTGTGGCGAGCATTTCTCAACGCCAGTAACAACTCACAAAATTCTGCGGGCTAGATATTATTGGCCCACACTGTTTCAAGACGCATATGATTGGGTGCGTAAGTGTGAGCTTTGTCAACAATTTGTGGGGAAACCCAAGTTGGTTGCATTACCACTTAAATCGGTCATTATTGAGGAGCCTTTTCAACAATGGGGTATTGACTTCATTGGTGCAATGAACCCACAATCAAGTGCAGGGCACAGTTACATTCTTACGGCAACTGACTACTTCACAAAGTGGGTGGAGGCTATTCCTGTAAAGCATGCTACTTCTGAGGTAGTTTGCAGGTTTCTCAAAGAAAACATAATATCAAGGTTTGGTGTTCCAAACAAGATAGTAGCAGATAATGCTACTTGTTTTTCCTCCCAAGAGATAACTAATTTATGTTTTGAATATGGAATCATTCTTTCTCACTCATTCGACTATTATCTTCAAGGAAATGGTCAAGCTAAGTCTAGCAACAAGAATTTGGTTACTATTATCAGGAAGTTAGTGGATGAAAATCAGAGAACCTGGCACAAGGCATTGTTTGATGCATTGTGGGCAGACCGCATTACCCCTAAAAGAGCAATTGATATGTCACCTTTTCAATTGTTGTATGGATTGAATGATGTGATATCAATTACATTAGAGCTGCTCGCTTTGAAGTTGGCAAAAGCAATTGAAGATGAAACTTTTGAGAGCTCAATTGACAAGCGCGTGATGTTCCTTTCTGAACTTGAGGAACAACGTGTTAAGGTGGTGGATCGCATTGCGGAACACTAAAGTCAAGTGAAGAAGTTATTCGACAAGAAGACCAAATCGAGGAAGTTTCAAATCGGGATCAAATCTTGTTATGGGACAAGAGAAGAGAGCCAAAAGGAATGCATGGGAAGTTGATTCCCTATGGAGAGGCCCCTCCGTCATTCATCATCTATGTGGTGAAAATAGTTTAATTCTGGAGTATCAAGATGGGACACCTTTCTTGTTGCCGCACACTGGGCAACATCTGAAGCTTTTCTCAAAATAAAGTGACAAATAAGTCCATGTATATTTGTATAGTTTTATGTCTTTTTCTTTTAAGTCTTTTTGTGTCTTTTGTTGTGTCGCCTGACTCTATAGCCCAATGGATGGATGAAGGCACTTAGAGACTGGAGTTCTTCTCCCTTTGATCGTTTCAAAGAATGATCGAAGGAAGCTCCCTAGTTAGGGCTAGTTGTTATCCTCAAAATTAATTGTGCTCATTTTGTAAGATGACCCCTACGAAACTTGTTGTTTCATAGCCTACAACTCTAAGCATGCAAATCGAGGCAAATTCATTTGTCCTTATGCGTGGTCCCCTAGCTTCGGAGAATCTATCTAAATACCTTCTCATTTCAGTTTCTCGAAGTTTGCGTATTGAAGTCACATAGCAAACTAATCAAACAAGGGAGTTTAAAGTTTCCGAGAGAGTGAAAATTTTTGGTTCACATGCAGTGGCAGTAATTTTTACTGCCAATACATGTCTATGTCCTTATAATATGCAAAGGCGGCAAAAATTGCCGCCCATGCGTATTGTTTCCCTTAGTATGTGCGGAGGCGGCAAATTTCGTCACCTAAGCATCTCCCAATTCGACTCGTGTGTAATTAATACACATTAAGTCGTGTCTTTTGAATTGTTTTTATAAGTTTTATTACTTTTATTTTTCATTTATCTTTGTTTATTTACCTCTGTAAACTCCCTGCGTCGTCGGAGACTGCTTGAAATCGCTACCTATGTGTCACTTGGCGGATTCGAGTAAAGATTTCAACTAGGGTTTTCATCTTTTCCTATTCCATCTGGTAAATCTTCTTTTCCTTTCTATTTCATTTTCGTCGTTTAATTAGGGTTTTATATTCTTCGTTGATTTGTTGTGTCTTGTCGTTCTATCCGTATTTGAGTAAGCTTATGTTTAGTTTTCGTCTTTCTCTAATTAGGGTTTTTGTCTTTATTTTGTAAAAATGGTCAGCCTTCCCCGTTAACGTGCCCTGTGTGTTCAAGAGTGGCGTTTTTATCATCTTTTCCTTTTGTTTTTCGTTTGTAGTTTTCGAACTATAAGTTTTGTTCGAAGGAGATAGCGATTTTTGTTGTTTTCGTTCTTTGCTTAGAGTGTTTTCCTTTGCATTGCATTGGCGGTGATTTTCACCGACCGTTCAATTAAAACCCTATCTGTCTCATGTACAAGCAGTGAAAATCACCGTTGATACGTGGCGTTAAGTTTTATCTTTAATGCATGAGCGGCAGTTATCGCCGCCCATGCTAGGCACTTAGCTTTTTTCCTAAATGTAGGGGCGGCGAATTTCGCCACCCATACATAGATTACATTTTTCTTAATGTGCAAGGGCGGCGATTTTCACTACCCATGTTGGAAAACGTGTTTTTCCTCTAATGTAGGGGCGGCAAAAATTGTCGCCCATACATAAAATACCTTATACCTTTCTATCAAAGTGTAGGGGCAGCGATTTTCACCGCCCATACACAAAAGTTATACTTTATAAAAGATATAGAAGCGGTCATTTTTACCGCCCAAGCATAGCAAAGTTTTATCACACCGAGTATAATATGCACTAGCGGTGTTTTTCCTTGCTCGTACATGTTTGTAAGTTTTACACCCAATATTACCAAAGCAGATTTTAACATGAGCAGAATTGACATGGGTCCCTCTACAATTGAAAGTTATATTTAACATGCCAAGTTTTTTGTGACTACACTATCAAAAAGGGTCAAAACTGAGCAACGGGAGAAAGCCAAATTACAGGCTTGGGTGAGAACTTTAAACTCATTTATTCAATCTATTTTAAAGATTATTGCTCAGCCTTCAAATGAGACACCCAATATAACTATGGATGGTTTAGATCCCAACATATTGCCACAAATTAAGCGATACCAAGCTATAGGTAAAGCTATTGAACAAGAGGTAGAGAAAATTACTTTTGATGGAATGTTATATATTGGGGAAGCTATGAAATTGTACACCTTGGTCTCTAACAAAAGAAAGACATTGGCTGCGGATTATAGAATGTTAAAAGGACATTGGTAATTTGTCGATGGTTTTAAAGGAAGTACAAGAAATAACAAAAATTGATACAAGTGTCCTCATAGTTGAACAAATTTTGGGTGATCCTAAAGAAAATGAGTCTGTAACCTGGTTAGACACACTTGAATGGAGGATGTATGTGCTAGGAGTTGACGATGAAATAAGGAACACACTGGGTCGATATCATTTTGATCCGAAAGATCTAAAAAGTATTTTTGCAATCTTAGAAATAGAAGCCTTTGATGAAAGTGGAGATAAGTTGCTTGAGACCAAAGAAGTAAAACAAAGCTTCAAGAAAATGCTTACTCACTGACACAGTGACTGTAGAGTCAGTAGGAAAACTTGGACATATGGCATTATATCTCTGAATTTCAAGAATAAGATCGAGGATATTCATAAAAAGGTGGTAGATGCAGATTGAATGATAGGTAAACGGAAACTTCGAGCCCATATCACTAGCAGCCCAAGTGGCAAGGTGTTAACTCCAATCATTACCAAGTACAGGGCATATAAGGCAAAGTTACGAGCATTGGTAGCTCAAGCGGCACAAGCAAATTCAACTACAGGTGAAGGACAAAGCAAGGAGGAGGCGGCGACGCAAGAGGAGGATGTGACAGTTGTTGATTAATGACTTTTCATATGCTTTATTTTTGTTTCTTGCAAAAAAACGATTGGCTCTAAAGAGCTCTCCTTTAAGTTTAATGACTTATTTAAATATCTTTTAACCGACTGTCCCCAAGAAGCCGTTATTATTTTAAAGACAGTTATGGTTGGCAAGGCTATATATTTTGAAAGCCTGTCGATGCATAAAATCTTTTGGCAAACTTTGTTTTGGTAGAAGGTCAATTTTGATGTGATGTTACTTTTCAGTTGCTTTTAAATATATGAATGGAAGTTGGTATAGTTGAATTCAAAGATCGTAAACTTTGTGTTATGGTTGATGAATGCTCATTCTTCTTATGTTGAATATGTTGTCGATTTACTAGCTTTCAATTCTATATTAAAGTGATTAGAGAATTCTATTCTGGCTCATTGCTGTGGATGTTTTTTTTTTATGAATTATTCATGGTGGTGATTGTATGATAATCAACATAAGTTTATGGTAGTAGTGATTGAAATCTTTGTGATTCCTAGTTTTTCAAATTATATTGTGATTCATTGCCTTTAATGCTTAATGGTTAAAACCACCACCTTTCTCTGCTTTCTGGTAAAAAGCATACATTGTGTTCATTCTTTGTACATCATTTGAAGGTAGTTGCGCCTTGTAAAACAAGCAGCCATAAAATATCATTCCAATCGACTCAACTGTTGGTTCAGCTGTCATTTGTTTGGGTGAGAGAAGATAGAGTTAAGTGACAAAACTGTACACTAACACATCCTGAGAGTCATAACAATTAACTGTCAAGTGATCAATGTGGGCATTCTGCCACCACAAAGCCATGCCAACCTTGCGACGAGACTGGGAACAATTCGAAGCCAAGTGACCGATGACAAAGCATCATCTACAACAGAAGGGTAGACCCTCATAACCGAGCTGCTACATCCAAGGCCTATCCCCCACCATCATAACAATCTCTCCATGAAGAGCCTTAGAGAAATCATTGTCCACCAAAATTCGTGCATACGTGGTGAGGCCCATAACAAAATTAGTAGTGTCCATCTTTAGGTAACGACCAATAGCGTTACCAAAGGCCTCATAACAAGACTCTTCCCAAAACTGTAGGGGTAGATTGGGGAGCCTAACCCAGATCGGCTTGATGTTGAGAGATTCGGAAAGGGGGTTGAAGGAGGACCATGGCTTGAGCAAGAGAAAGTGCCCGCCCCACAACCATAACTTGCCATGCAACACCAAATCCTTGTCGCTCATAGAGTCAAAGGTCACAATGAAGAAGCCCCGACAAGGATAGAACTCTATCTTGCCTTCAACAAGAGGTAGCCATGAATCTGAAACCCATTTGTTCAAGTCTAGGAGAGAGGGCCAAACGCTGTTAACTTTGCCAATAATGCCCCAACGATTGTAAAAATCTTCATTATCAATAATTTCCTCTCCACACCACCACAAGAGTTGTTTTGGAATAGGGCAAGGGCCGAATCTTGGCTCATAGAAGAGGGCTAGCAGGAGGACCCAAACCATCCATGGCCACATGAGAAGAGATTGTGCCATTGCAAACAACAACAACAAAAGTGTAATGTCCCTTTCTGGATTATTCCTGACTTCTATGCCTGCAACAAGACTAGTTACTCAAATTGAACATTAGAGACATTAAAGATTACTAAATCATGATAATATTCAATACAATTCATCATATCACAATTAGTATTCAAATCAATATATTCAACAATGTAGATTAATGCATCATAGCATAAACAATATTCAGTTCAATACATTGTAACATAATCCTTCAAGCTAATCATATAGTGAATTCTTTAGGAACTCTTGCAAGTAGCAATATTGAAAGGGATCAGTCCACCTAACAATATTGTTGAGAGCATGAAAGGGGTCAGTCCACCTAACAACTCCTAGTCCACCTTGGAGGTTGGTCGTCCTCCTTGATCAAGCCCCACGAGTATGAAAGGGGTCAGTCCACCTAACAACTCTGGTCGGCCCAAGACCATGATATTGTCAAGAGTATGAAAGGGGTCAATCCACCTAACAACTCCTAATGCACCTCTTGACCTAACTTGATAAGAGCATGAGAAGGGTCAGTCCACTGATCATTTCTCGTGAACTTGGAAGGGACATCCTTCCTACTTGCAAGGTATCTTTCTAAATCCAAACTGATTACTTTTGGATTCGTTAGATGATTTACTATTAATACCTCTTAATAGATTGACAAGTTGGATCCAATTAACTGCAATATATACTTTGTTGTTATATATATCATACTTCTGCTGTCATCAACTATTGCATATGTATAAATCACTGTTGATATATTCCTTGCAGATTTTATCTCTGCCCAAGATATATTTCTTTTTGATCACTTTTTATATCTTCAATGGTCTTTGGACCTTTGTTTTATACCCTTCATAACAAAGAATTGCACCTCTTAAACATAACCGATGCCTTTTTACCACCACCGCTGCCCTTTGGTTAATATTAATTAATGTTTCCTTTTCTTTTTTTTTCTAGTGCCTTTTGTCCTCTAGTGCTGGCTTTTGTCTTTTTATGGCCAGCGGTGGGTTTTTTTTTTTTTTTTTTTCTCGGGGGCATGACAAAAAGAAGGGGCGTTAAAACTCAAAAAATATTAAAAAATGTCAACCAAATTCCTTAAAAATGTTAAATCTGGTATCTGTTCACACTTTCAAAGCAAGTGATATATTTAGTTGATAGGCTTTTATATGTGAGCATTATAGTGCTCGGAATTGTCTCACGCCGGAAAATTTTCTAAACTCGTGGGTTGTTCTATCGGCGTATTCCTTGAACCTCCTATGGGTGCAAGTGCTAGTTTTAGATGCTACTTTGCTTCTTTCCAATGTAAAACAAATTACAAAAAATTGTCCATTGTAATTGCGGTAGTAAATCTTAAGCCTAGCACAAGCTCACATTTTACTACTGCCAATGATAGAGATGTTCAACCAAACAAATCTTGGATACCAAAAATAATCACATGCGTCATCTTACACAGGTCAATGGCATTATTGCACCACACGTCACAGGTAATTGGCAGTACTTAAATCATTCTAGCATAATGCCTTCGATCATATCATCAATCACAGTTCCTTTAATGGAAATAAAAACCGTTTTCCTGAGTAAAATGATGTCTCATACTAATGTATTCATATTATGCTAGCTATGCAGCCAAATGCATTAGGTTAAAAAAAGAATGTTAGGAAGTAACGTGTTTGTGTAACATGTCCTTGTACACAGAGAGAAAAGCCACGACGTGAATAACAAAAATTGTGCAACATATCGTCTCTAAACCAAAGGATAGTGGGTCTGTGTCAATATCCATGCAACCTGTAAAATCTAAAGTTGAGTAGATTAGGCAAATGATTATAAATTGGAAATTTCTACATGTTAAAAGTCTTGTCAAGTTCATCAATTTTTTAAGGTGGAGCTTTTCCTAGAAAAATATCAAAATATATCACAGTTTTTAAAAATCAGCTTCTGCTCGGGCTTCAGAGATCACACATAGTTGGGTAACTAATTTCAACCTTCAAATGCTTTACTCAGATAGACATGCATTTGTTGGCATATAAAATATAGAATCATTGATGAAAGCACAAAAATGTGTAGGTTACATAGTTGTTGGCCAGATTGTGAGCAATAGCTTTTTAGGCTTACCGTATGTTAATTTAGCATAAATGGTAACCATAGTGTCTTGGCATGTCATTCAACATTTTTAATTTTCTGAATGCATATATTCACCCATGTGTGACTGATCTCAGTATTTGTAGAGGTCAAGACATGAAACCCTAAAAGTGCATCTACCCTAAACATGAAGATTGACTCCACAGATATCAGAGATCAAATTGAATAAGTTAAGGGCAATGCCACTATCTGGAAACACATTTATGGGTAACAGGAATTTTTTGAGTTAAGACTAAAATATAGAGATTCTTGCGCCTTTGTATTGTGCAGTACCTGTCCTGTCAAGGAATCGATACAACAGGTGGATCTAAAACACTTTTTCATGCAACCATGTTTGCGATCCTGTGAAATGAGAGCAAAAAGATGGTAGATTGGAAATGTTATAGAACATGGACAGTAGGACTAACACATATGCCTAACTGACAAGGCCTTTGATCACTGGCTCATTAAGCTAATAAAGTGGCATTTGTCTGTTGAAACATTTGCCAATTTATGCAATATAAAGAAAATACTCTATTACCCTGGCCCTTGAAAAGCATGACATAAGTTCTGTCCATTTTAACATGCTTGAAACCTACTACAAAATGGCTTGACAAATATACATAGTCAAATGAATGTGTGATGAAATGAATAAATGATGAGTGATTGCCTGCATCCTGGTCTCACCATTTCCTGGAGAAATCAAAACACCTCCAATATCAGAGGCTAAGCCAAATCTTGTAATAAAATTGATTATACATGTTTTTCTCCCTCTGTTTACTTTACATAATCTCCTATTCTAATAACTTTATCGTGAAGGAGAGCATGTTTAAAAATTAACTCTTTCATTCATAGAAAGAACATCATCAATTAAAACACTGCAAACTTTCTCTTCTTCATATTCCATAGAAAGGAGATCTGTGCCCTAATGACTATAACTTGAGAGCATATTCTCAGATACATGGAACCATAGTTCCTTCTTTAAAGTTTATATTATCTAATCCACTACTCTAGGAAGGAGCTTACTCGTGACTCAGATATGTCGGCAAATAGCTCTGCAGGGTGTTTTTCCAATGACTTAGACCTAATAAATCCCTTACTAAAAATACAGTGATCTCCCAATTTGTGAAACATAATGATAAGAAGTAAGGATCGATAAAGTACATGATTGACCACTGACAGCTAAAGGGCACCACATTCTAAAGCAAATGATCCAGGATTTCTAACAAGATGTCCTTCATGAATATCTGAAATTCACAATGTTTAATATACTTTACCTCTAAGAAACAAGTTTAGGCCAGATTCCGCACAAAATGGTCAAGTGTTGTGTTGAAAAGTTCGCACCTTTAGAAACAAAATCCAAAAAGGTACTGTTAGACATGTCAGGAACATAGGATTCCTTACGATCAATGCCAGCAACAAAAAAACCAAGATATTACAAACGTGAGATCGAAATATCATTTCAATGTCTGCAGGTAATTCAAATTGATGACAACCTGTCTGACATAACAATTTAACCAACTATTTCTGATTGCTATGTGGTTCTTATTAGAATTCCAGATGAGAAAAACAAGAATAGCCAAAAACTAAATTGCAAAAACATTGATTTAGAAATGAAATGCAAAGTAAAAGTATATTGGACTCTTGGAAGAACAGATGCTTCTATTAAATGACAAACAAAGGACAGCTAAGAGTAGATAGAAAATGAAATTTGGAAGGATGATTATGAACATGGCTAAAACACTGCTGAAACTAGGAACGGGACATAGTCACAGGAGGAGTAACTATAACAGAGTTCAAGAGGTCCATACAGAATGAGAGATGGCATTGAAGACACTACAAAAAGGCAAATATTTCACACAGACACCAAATGCAACAACATAAGGATCATTTCAGAAGAGTAGACTTGCAAGAAGATTAATTTCATTGTGCAGCATCCTGCCCATGCAACAACGGCTTCTTTAGTCATAAGCTTTACAGTATAAATACAAGGAGAGTAAGGTCAAAAAGCTGTTGGGAGCTTTGTGTATGGCTGCTTTACAACAGCAGAAAAGTTATATAAAAGAACAACAATCATGCATTCAGACAGATAGGGGAACTAAGAGATGTAGAAAACAAAAAGCCAAAGAGAATGAGAAATTTAAGCAACATTTATAACTAAAAGAATAAGCAATCCAAAACAGCTTATATGTGCATAATTTTAAGATTCTGAGAGCATCAAGAAAGATGGAGAAAAAAATAAATGCTTGTCACTATTTCTAATAGAACAATTTACAGGGCCTCGCCAAGTAGTTGCTAGCTTTTCAAGATAGTTGGAAAGGTGCATATAAAGGAGAAAATATCTAACTAATATTCACACATGCATATACCAACCTAAATGGTTGACCTGGTGTGTAAAGTGGATTCTTGACAACATACTCCACATAGATGTTGTAAATATCCTTCAAGGCCTCTTGAAGATCTCCTATTCTTGGATCTGTGACCAGGATTATCTGCAAAAGTTTACCTTATATTTCAGAATCAAGCAAATTATGGACAAAAAAGTTCATTGCATAATGACAAATGAGAACTTTGCTTTAAAGGCACTTCTGCTTTCTCTCTAACCATAGTTTTCTTATTTAACAGTTCTCTTACAAAAAAGAAGATGTTACATGAATCTAAAATGAATTGTCAAAAATATGAAATCATAAATTTAAAACTTAGCAAAGTGTAATAGCGTAAAGGTGTGTCCAAATTTTTGGCCTAAGCGAAATGCACAAATCAACATTTTTTTTTATTTCCATTTTCTCTCAATTATAACAAGCAAACTGTAAAGAATTTGAAGATAATATAAACTAATAATTTGTGATAATTCTTATGCAGATTCTATATCTAATTCAAAAGCTTAAAAATTAAAATTAATTTATCTATGTTTAAATATTTGTTAATAAAGTGTTTCATACTCTTTATAGTATTTTTTAATGAGCAATATTTTCCCATTATGCCTAACTTGAGCTAGAAATAAAATCTACGGCACACATTTTTTTGTAATTTGTTGCTACATATTTTATTTATTATTAATTTTTTAAATGAAAACAACCATTGCTTTAGACACATATTTTCTTGTATCAAATAACTCTTTTCACATATACCCAAACTAATTAATTTTTTTTATTGAAAGAACATCAATATGAAGGGCACTCTTGTTTTTCAGAAGTTTACATTATTTGCTATTTTTCCACGTGTCAAACAAAGGTCTTTGATTTTTATAATAATTTTTTTTTATGGATACATAGATATCAGCATCTCTGCCCTTTGTGAACAAGCAGATACAACATGATGAGTAAGCATACATCTAAACCAAAGGTCATCCTTCAGCTAAGCAACCATGAGCAAGGGGATCCCGTTCATCAAAGTCACCCAGGGGTCGAACCTGGCCGATCGCGCATTCGGGGGTTTGAAGCTTGGTGGATGGCATAATCAACATACCACCATCAACACCAATTGAGCTACAACCGTTTGGCTAATAAATTTATTTTGATTAGGAAATAGAAGATAAATATATTAAAATCTATATTTTTTGGATAGCTTTACTCTAAGGGCTACATTCTTTGGAAATTTCATGCCATGATGACTATGTCTGGTAATAAAAAAGGTGATCTAAATCAGCAGTTTGTGTCTAGTGAAATCCTTCCATGTGGCTTAGAGGGAAAAGGGTACAACATAGAATGTTTAAGGGACACAAGTATACATGTGAAGAATGTCATCTATAATAAACTTAATCTAATTTTCCTTGTGTCCCAAGATTGGGGCATACTATTTTGCATAAATTGTTAAGTCAACATGTGTCCCACAAGTGGAATAGGGTTTTTATACTTTCACCCCGAGTTCTCGCGAAATTTGACAAGCCAAGTAAATTGACCACGAACTCGCCATTTTCTAGGGCCAAGTTTCTGCAAGCCCATGATGCAGACTCAACAAATACTCAGTGAGTCTACAGTGCGGAATTGTGTGATACAGACAGACTACACAACATGGGAAAAATGCAGAAATACAAAAGAAAATCTCTGAAAATACACAGTTTTCTGATCTTTTAAAGAAAATTTGACCATGCCATTTCCTCGCACAGCATTCGCAAATTTGTTTGAGTGAATTTGAACAAGTTTGATGTAGATTTGAAGGGCAATTTTTTGCAATTTCAGGATTTTAGGTCAGAATTTTTTTCTCTTTTTTTCCAAGAATTGCAAGAATCTAGTTTGTTTCCTAAATATTAGATTTAGGGTTTTAAACGCGTTTTGAAGGTACAAAATTCAATTCTCATAGATTTTTACATTGATTTAAGTTTTTGTTTATAAATAAAAATTCTGAGTTTTTTTCCTAGTTAAGAGTTTATCAAATTATGGTATAAAAATGTTATTTTGCTTAAATAATCAATGTTATTCATTTACATTCAAAATGCAAACAATTTTATGTTTATTTTATTTTATGTTTTAGGAAAAAATGATTTTTGATAGTGTAGCCTATAGGTTTTATGTTCCAGGTTCAAATTTGCTATTTTTTAATTTTAAATGTTTTTTGGTAATTCATAAAAATGTGGCAATTCAGGTCACCTTACAGCTTGTACTATTCACCAAAATTTGAATCCCCAATTTCAACTATTCACCATTTGGCCAAAATTCACCACTAAAAAAATCGCTGCTGGAGTTGGCCAATGGGAGGTTTCAGCCCTCCCTTGATTTTTGAGGGTTTGTTGGTAGTTTCTTTATGTGACTTTGTTGTTTGTTTTGCCCTCATTTTTTGAATGCTGCTCTTTCGCCTGCTACAACCCTACACAGGTTGTTCATGCTGGCCTTTGTTTGTCTCCCATATTTAGCTATGTAATATTTTGCTTGTGTTTCAGGTTGAGGCCCCATAATAGATCCCCTTAAAATTATCCAAAAATATATATATTATGTGTTTTCCTAATCCATTGTTGTTCTTGCTTGTTCTTCTGTTTTCATTGTGTAACTCTAGGCAACTGTTAGCCGGTTGTTGATTCGACTCCGTTGCAGTTTGTGACATAAGGGCCTCCTTATTATGAAAAAGAACAGGAGGCACAGAAGATAGAAAAGACAAAAGATTCAATGGTCCAGCAGGGATAGGCATCCTGACTTCATAGAACAACATATGAGTGATTTTAGAAATGAAATCACAAATCTAGTGATACAAGAACAGCTTGCATCAGCTATGTATAACAAGTCTATAACTGAGATATTGAACAGAAACAACAGTTCTGACATACTTACGCCAGAAATGTATTTTAAATAAAATGAATACCCTCTGATTTTCACATGGAAAGAAGATTCTGTACTTATTCGTTGATTATGTTTCCCCTGAACTATTATAAAACTTTCAAGCACTCCCAAGATTGAAATGATAAAAAAACACATCTTGCTGTAAGGCAGACGAAATTTTGATTTTATTTATCCAGGTAACAAAACAGAGGTCCCCCAAAATCATCATGAGAATAGTGATACCATAGGTATTTGAATGCAAATGCAAAATCCACACAAAATGTAAGACATGTATAATATATGTTCTTCCTGTAGGCCAGTAATCATATTTTGTTCTATGCACCTTAATTCCTGATGGAGTCTCCATAAAACTCAGCTTGTATGTGTTGGTACGGAAGCTATGAAAAGAGCAGCCTTGGCCAGGAAGCTGAGGTACTCCCAGGTTACCTTTATTAGTACTGCATAGCACCCAAATCAAGCATAGGATAAGTACATGTGCAATTTGCAAAATACAAAAAGGAATAGACAAGGACGAGTTCTATTTCTAAAAGAAACAGTGGAAATTAATATAATACTGACTGACAATGTAGATGTGTCACAAGTTGAAAACCTGAAAATAGTATTGAGCAATGACAAACTATTGTGTACTTAGACACAGCATTACTTTCTTATCCAATGACATGAGCTGTTTCATGGTAAATCTTCTATTTTGTTGAGGTCATGCTAAGTTTTATTTAGGGGTCTCCCAAGTCACAGAATGCAGCTCTGCCCTTGTCCACAAAGGCCAAAAACCTCACTGTTTGCCAAAAGTGTAAATCAATGTTTCAACATTTTTTTGGTCCAGATCCAGAGTCTTGCTCCAAATAATTGTTTTGATCAAATGCATATCAAGCCCATAAATGTCATGCCATATCCAATACGCCCAGGCTACAGCTATATTTTGGCCGATAGGCCATTATTAGGTGAACTTTCTTGATAACTGAAAATTTTGTTGAATAACTGGAAAAAGGTAGTTTTGTCTGAAAAAGATATTAGTTTTATGCTTATGTTTTATTTATGTTAACTGTCTAGAGAGAACTACATGGTGACAAGGCTCCTTCCTTGATTCATATGGGTAATAACTATTAACTACACAACAGATTGATGAATATTATTGAATTCCAACCTAAACAGAGATTTTACGGGAGGTTTGTATCTTTGGATGCTTCCTTAGTGCCTAAACAGGTGTCAAGCACCTCATCTCACAGCGATGCCATGCAATCTCTGTTCAATTTCTGTTGAGATTGTAATATAATTTGTATGATTGTTGACTCTGGTTTGTTTGTGGTTACGACTTGCATGGAATTCCAGATTAAATGAAAATCAGAAGCAATGAGTTTCACTTACTAGATTGGTAAGTAGGATCTCTCCTTATGTTCAGTGAATAATCTGTGTTTTACTTTACATTTTCTTGTTTGCAAAAATGATTTAAATGATTTTCTAGAGTTGGAGGTTGAACAAATGTCATTTCCGTTTTTGTAGCATGTATATGCTCATCAAGCAAATATATTTGAACTCTTGCTCTCTGTGAATTTTACCAATTTTCTTTTGCCAGCTTATAGAAAATAGAGCTTTTAGATTTTGAGTATTTCAACACCCCTTGAAATTTGAATAGTTTGAATATTTTTAGTTTTTTTGTAACAAAGAAGCCCAATTCTTAAAGATTGGATTCCAGTGCAGATGATTTTCAGTTTTGGACTCCAAAATGTTTTCCTGTAAATGCTGAGCAATGTTAAATATCTACACCACCAACAGTCCTGTTACTAAGTGATGAAGTTTGTTAACTAGTATTTGTAGATTATAGATTTTGCAAATTAGAAACTTCATTAAATGAAAACTTTTCTGCTTGAAACAGGAACTACATTTGTGCTTTAGGTTATCCATACCTCAAGTCCGGGCATTCATTGCTGGAGAAGAAGTTTTATGTCAAATTAAACATTGCAAACTAAGACTGTATCTAAAATGTTCAGCAAGGTCCACCTCCTCCAGTTTCCAAGCAGATTTAGGTGCCAATGGGCAATGTCGGTGTTCTAAGAATTTTAATTTTTAGATTTTCACAGTTAGACATAATAACATGTATTTAGATACCACTGTATTGTGTTTTTAATTTCGAATTTTCCAGTCTCCTTCAAGACCCTTCTTCAAAGAAATTACAAGTTCAATAATTTCTGTGTTTGCTCTTTCAAACCACATACCGTAGTTTACAGTTATTTTGAACTGGTGACTACAGGAAACATGGACCGGCTAGTATCCTATCTTAGGAGCATCCGATGTCATGCCCCCAACTTGTTAGACAAAGAGAGAAAAAAAATAAAAAATAAAAACAAAAATAAAACCCACCGCTGGCACTAGAAGACAAAAGGCACTAGAAGACAAAAAAAAAAAAAAGAAAAGGAAACTTTAACTAATATTAACCAAAGGGCAGCGGTGGTGGTCAAAGGCATCAGTTATGTTTAAGAGGTGTGATTCATTGTTATAAAGTGTATAATACAAAGGTCCAAAGACCATTGAAGACATAAAGTGATCAGAAAGAAATATATCTTTGGCAGAGATAAATCTGCCAAGAAGATATCAGCAATGATCTATATATATGCAATAGTTGATGACAGGAGAAGTATAATATATATAACAGCAAAGTATATATTGCAGTTAATTGGACTGAACTTGTCAATCCATCAAGAGGTATTAATAGTAAATCATCTAACGAACCCCAAAGCAATCAGTTTGAATTTAGAAAGATACCTTGCAAGTAGGAAGGATGGCCCTTCCAAGTTCATGAGAGATGAGCGGTGTACTGACCCTTATCATGCTCTTATCAAGTTAGGCCAAGAGGGGCATTAGGAGCTGTTAGGTGGACTGACCCCTTTCATGCTCTCGACAATATCATGCTCTTAGGCCGACCAGAGTTGTTAGGTGGACTGACCCCTTTCATACTTGTGGGGCTTGATCAAGGAGGACAACCAACCTCCAAGGTGGACTAGGAGCTGTTAGGTGGACTGACCCCTTTCATGCTCTCAGCAATATTGTTAGGTGGACCGAGCCCTTTCAATATTGCTACTTGCAAGAGTTTCTAAAGAATTCACTATATGATTAGCTTGAAGGATTATGTTACAATGTAATGAACTGAATATTGTTTATGCTATAATGTATTAATCTACATTGTTGAATATATTGATTTGAATACTAATTGTGATATGATGAATTGTATTGAATATTATCATGATTTAGTAATCTTTAATGTCTCTAACGTTCAATTTGAGTAGCTAGTCTTGTTGCAGGCATAGAAATCAGGAATAATCCAAAAAGGGACATTACACCCGATATGACACCAAGTTCAGTAGGGAAAACCCTCTTGTTGGGCATGCATAGGTGAGACTATTGGGCTTTTATGGTGAACATGGCTAGGATGATTTCTGTTGCAATTACTGGTAATTCCCATGTTACTGTACTTGCCTTGTCTTCCACAACATGTGCATGCTTCCCACTGAAGAATTCCTCTATTGCAAGATTTGAACTCGGGCATCCTAAACAATCATGGGTTAGCTTTTGAAGTATGAATCTCACAGGCTCAAAATAAATAATCAAAAAATTTAAACCTTAAAGATGTTGCCCATGGGTTGCTCTATCTCTAAGCTACTTGCCTTTGATTATCGGTTTCTTTCTCGATGTGTTGAATGCTCTGTTTCCTCCAACAGTGACTAGTAAAGCTCTGAGTTGATTCTTGTTGAATCTTTATTCTAAAGTTTAATCCTTTGTTCTTTACCTAATGGACCATAGAATGACCACAATTTTTCTTGCATTGAATACTATTAAGAATAATTAGTTGAGAACTTTAGCTGGTCTGTTTTGCATCACGTAAATCCTTCAAAGGCAAGGAACTTAGATGCAGAGTATTTCAGATGAAATCCTACTGGTAGCATTCCTATTCTAGTCACTGGTGAACAAATTTTCTGTGAACCACTGGCAATTATTCAATATGTTTCTTTTATTCACGGTTGTATATAATTGTTATTATCTTTAGAAGCTGTCATGTCTGTCCCCTTTCAGAAATTAGAGCCATAAAGAAAACCTCTAGGCTATCCCCTTTTCCTTGTAGGCTAAAGGATTGATCAAGGGAAAAGAAATTAATAAATTAAATAAAAAGTGTTTTTAAACACTAGTATTAAAATAAAAAATATTTTTAAATACTTAAAATAAAAATTAAATATATTTTTAAATACTTAAAAATTAAAATTAAAAGTATTTTTAAATACTTGGAGAGAAATTTAAGACCCAAAGGCCCGATTTGAAAAGGTATATCAAGGAGGCACCTATCTTCATTTGATCATCTAAATTTCTTTTTTGGCATTATTCACTTTGGAGCATTTGCGTTCGAATTCACAACCAAGGAAGAATTTGCAGGAGTTCTTGACTCTGGCTTATACTGACCCAATGAAAATGAGCACAACCATAGAATATACACCACAAGGTTATATGCTCACAACATAAGGTAAGTCAATGGGGAAGGTTATGACTATCTTAACCAATGAAACATCTAGCTCTCAGAAGGCCAACAGTAACATGATTTCTGTTTCACAACATTATGTAGTAATCCATCTTGGGTGCATAGGGTGCCTCACGTTTCTTTGCAAAGGATTGATGTGTGATCTTCAGTTACGTGAGGAAGGTTCAGTTCTGTCTAAAATATCGTTGATCACGAAACTTTTGAAGGTTCTTCTTTTCCTAACAGCGGCAACAACATTCATTGTATCAAAAGTATGGAGGCTTGACAGACAGAACACAGCTGAAAGGCTCCCTTTGGTTTTCAAGCCTCAAGTTCTAATTCAGATTTTCAGATTTATTCGTGATGTTGGGTCACAGAACCATAAAAATAATTATTGGAAGGGAACAACATCAGAGACAAGGAGAGGGCAGATATAACGCCTGTTGGCTTGTCCTATCACCTTCAATCAAAGATTTTCACCTTGATTGAGGAACGTAGCAAGGAATAACAAATAACTGCTATATTTTCTTCTACAGTTCGCTGGTTAGACAGTCTAGTATCTCTTGCAAGTTTTCTGCACTTTCAAGGAATAAATCCAAGACCTAAGGGCTATAAATCTTGGTCATCAAGTAGCAAGGATGGTGCGGCAGTAAATGATGTAATGTCCCCTTCTAGACACATGGTTAGTCCATCGTGGAGTTCCCGTGGGCTAGCAGTTTGGTTAGGGAACTGTGATTAGTTTGGCTCTGGAGGTCCTTGGCAGTGACAGAGTCTTGGTTCGCATTTAGTGGATCCAGTTGGCATCCTCGTGATTGGTTCAGTGGGCCCTTGGCCGTTACTATTTTTAGTAAGTTCGGGTACTATGTCGGTTCGGGATTTTCCGAGTTGGATCGAATACGTTTCATCGAGATCTTTCCGGCGAGCTAAAGATCAGTGAATTCCGACACCGTCTTCATACTTATTTTAAAGTCCGAAGATTTATTAATTTATATTAATATGGACTTTATTATATTTTTGCCGGAAAAAATGAAATTAATGAAATGGAGACATAAAGTGAAAGTAAATTGTTATTCTCCATCCCTAGGAGACATAAAGTGAAATTAATTGTTATTTTCCCTCCTAATTGCCCAACGCTTATCTTGGAGGAAGATAAAAAGGTCATTTGGAGCTCATTTGTTTTCATGCTATGTTTTGATATTGTGTGTGAGAGCTCTGCTAGGGTTTTGGAGTTGAAGATTTTGCATCAGGCTATTGGAGACGGAAACCTCCATTAGTGACGGTATCCCACAGGTGTGCAATACCACCCAACGATGCCATTGACGGTGGATGTATTCGGCATTCACAAATGTGCTGATAGTGGAGATATTTGAAGAGTTGCTAAACTGAATGTGATATTATTTATGATATTGTCATTTGCTGATTAAGAAGGGCTGTGTAGGTAGATTTCAGAGTGCTTGTGGTAGTTTTCTTGCTGCTGATATACACTTCCAGCCATGGTCGTGCACAACCAGTTATGAAGTTGGGAGTTTGAGCTTCATTTCTCTTTGTGGGCAGCTTCTAGTTTGCATTGTATGAGGCGTCTACGGCCTCCTGTATTGCTGCTATTAATATAGGCATAATATTTTCTATTCCTTGGAGTTTGGAGTGATTCTGGCTATGCCCATTTGCTGGTCCGGCTGCAGCTGAAATGTGAAGTTGTAAATCTGAACATGGGTATGTCACAGTAATTCATTATTGGTCATTTTACTATCTAGGTAGTCGATAGTTTCTTTATATCTGTTATAAATTTTCTGGGTTTGGGTTATATGCTATATATTGTATGCTCCGGCAACACATCTGTAGGAAAACTGAAAACCCCTTCTACATTCTTCTCTCTAGTCTGAAAGATCACAAAAAATAATAATAAAAATCACACATAAAAGATCATTTAAAAAATATAAATAGGTACGGCACATTACAGTGGTATCAGAGCTAAAGATCTTGCCATCCTGTGAGTTCAGTTTTGACATGCAGAAGTAAAATGAGACATGCGACCTGCCGATAGATATCCGTTCAGAAGTACAAGGGCAAGACAAGGAACACAGGCTTCGCAGTTGAATAATCCAAAGAATCCAGTACCCGTAATAGATCCTTTTGAGTTAGATACTGAGATAGTGGTAGCCACTACTGGGGACGATTCTCAGGTATTGCGGACGGACCCATTTTTTGGAGAGCTTCCACCAGTTACAGGTCATACAGGAGATATGGGTGACAGGGAAGAACCAGAACTTAGTGCGCGTGACATTTTGATCGCATTTACTCGAGAGATGAGAGAGTCTCGACGTGAGATGGTAGAGGCACAGGCTGAGTTAGCACATGCCATCGAACGGATGGGTAATGACTTAGACAATCACCGTGACAGAAACAGATACAATGGAGGTGACAGGAACAGGTACCATGGAGGTGACAGAAACAGATACAACGGAGGTGACAGGAACAGGTACCAGGACGGTGATAGAAACAGACATTATGGGGGAGAAAGGAACAGGAATGATGGGAATGACAGGCATAACGGTGATAGGAATCGGGAAGAACAAAATAATGGGAACAGGTATCATGATGATAGGCGCAGAGATAGAGATGATGATGAGGCTTCGGTTAATCACCGTAGGGCTTCACAGTTCACTGCGGGAGATAGACCAGGTATTCCGATATTTGCTCCCAGGAATCAAGTTCTTGAACAGGATCCTACTCAGGCAGAGTTCCAGGAGGAGATTCTGAGGGACTGGAGAGCATCCAGTGAGGGTTTCAGAAATGAGATGACATTTGCTGAATATTCTGAAATGAGGACTAGGTGTAGACCTCGGAGGGGAGGTAGATCACATAACCAAGAACTATAGAGGAAAGTCAGTAAGATGACACTTCCTTACTTCGATGGATCAGGTAAGACCACCGCGAGTGCTTGGGTCCAGAAATTGGACAGCTACTTGCAGATTAGTCCCATGCCAGAGGACGCTATTACTTATGCAGCTCTACACTTGGAGGGGACTGCTCACAAATGGTGGAGTAACGGGAAGGTTACATTGGGTCACGATCAGGTCACTTCATATGTGGAGTTTACAGCTAGACTGATCGACAGGTTTGATAAAAAGGACCCAGAGTTATAGTTCAAGGAGTTGACTCAGTTGAGACGAAGCGGATCAGTAGACTCCTACATTGTTGATTTCCAGGATATATCTGTTATGGTTCCGGATATTACTGAGCGCAGGTTGGTTGTTCTTTTCATTGACGGATTGTCAGATCAACTTCACGGATGGGTGAAGGGTTTTGACCCTACTACACTTCAGGAGGCCATGAAGAAGGCCCGGGACATGGAATCATCAGTATGGAGGAATAAATTTCAATCCAAAGGATTTCCGCCAAGGAAAGGTAAGGAGAGGGATAGGAGACCATTTCAGAGAGATGCAGGACAACAGCATAAGAGTTCTTCTAGATTGGACAGCGATCAGCTGAATGACTTGAGGAGAAAGAAACTCTGTTTTCATTGTCGAGAGCCTTGGGATCCCACACACAAGTGTGCTGCCCAAGAAAAAGCCAAACAGTTAGAGTACTTTTCACCCGATGAGTCTGTTGATGGAGAACCCCACTCGGATTACCATTCAAAGGCCGAGGGTGGAGAATCAGAGGGCTCAGGGGAAGCATCAGATAGAGAAGATGATCTAGCTCGACCCACAGCCCGTATCACGAGTATTCAGAAGGAAGGATCATTCAGAATTAGAGGAGTACTGAACAGGCAGCGATGTATTGCCTTACTTGACACAGGTGCCACTCATAACTTCATAGACGAGGGCTTGGTCGCCAAGAGAGGGCTGAAAACTGAGGAATTTGAGGGCTTTAAGGTGAAGGTTGCGGATGGTTTTGTACTCACCTGCACTAGGAGGATACCCAATCTATCAATCCAGCTGAACAGATACACTTGCCAATCAGAATTTTATGTTGTCGGTATGGGTGAGATGGATGTTGTGTTGGGAATGAAGTGGTTGAATGATATTGAGGAGTTCACTCTCAACTTGCGGACGATGGAGATGAAGTTTGAGGTGGACGGAGTTAGACATGTGCTCAGAGGCATTTCAGATGGGGGATTGAGAGTTGTTTCTCTCAAGCGGATGGAGCGATTGATTCGTCATGATCAGATGGAGTGGGCAGCCGAGGTTATGGTGATGCCTGCAGTAGATCAGCAGAAGCATGTGTATCCTCCTGACATACAGTCTATACTTACTAAACACACCAAAGTGTTTAGTGATATTCCACCAGGTAAACCTCCTAATAGGGGTTTTGAGCATGTGATCGAGTTGGAGGAGGGTGCTAAGCCAGTAATCACGACACCTCATAGGCACCCAAAGAGGTATAAGGATGAGATCGAGAAGGCTATCAAAGAGCTTCTCGAGATAGGTCACATCAGGCCTAGTAAGAGTCCGTTTGCATCATCCGTGGTATTGGTAAAGAAGGATGGGACTCTTAGAATGTGTATCGATTACAGGGAACTCAATAAGAAAACAATCAAGAATAGGTACCCGATTCCCAGAATTGATGAGCTGATCGATGAGTTGCACGGGGCCTGTTACTTCTCCAAGATTGATTTGAGATCTGATTACCATCAGATACAGGTCAGAGATGAGGATGTGGAGAAGACAGCATTCAGGTGTCATTATGGGCACTTTGAGTTCCTAGTCATGCCATTCGGTTTGACCAATGCACCAGCTACCTTCCAATCCTGTATGAACAAAGTGTTCAGAGAGCAGTTGAGGAGATTTGTGCTGATTTTCTTTGATGATATACTAATTTACAGTAGGACATGGGAAGAGCATCTGAAACACATTGACATTGTGTTGAGCATCTTAGCGAGTGAGTCGTTGTATGCCAAAATGTCAAAGTGTGAGTTTGGGATGTCCGAGTTGCTATACTTGGGTCATATCATCAGTGCTGGTAATGTGAAGGTAGACCCGGAAAAGATTCGGGCAATTATGGATTGGCCACCACCAAAAAATCTCTCATATCTTAAGGGATTTCTTGGCCTCTGTGGATATTACCGCAGGTTTGTGAAGGGGTTCTCTCAATCAGCTGCTCCCCTTACTGATTTGACTCGTAAGGATGCTTTCAGTTGGTCAGATAAGGCACACGAGTGTTTTGACAAGTTCAAACAGATCATGAGTACTTGCCCTGTGTTAGCTATTCCAGATTTCAGCAAACCCTTCGAGCTACAGTGTGATGCCTCGGGTGTAGGCATTGGTGCGGTAATCATGCAGGATAAGCACCCCATTGCATTTGAGAGTAGGAAGTTGAGGGGTGTGGAGAGGAGTTACAGCATATATGATAAAGAGATGTTAGCCATCATGCATGCATTGGCTAAGTTCAGACAGTACCTGGTGGGCAGCAAATTTGTGGTTAAGACGGATCACAACAGTCTGAAGCATTTCCTTGGACAGAAAAATTTGAACGAGAGGCAACAGAAGTGGGTCAGCAAGTTACAGGCCTACGACTTTGACATTGTTTATGTCAAAGCAAAGAAAAATGTTGTTGCTGATGCGTTATCCAGGAGACCTCATCTGTGTGCACTAGGTGCTATTGCTGATGATTGGAGAGAGTTGATTTCAGCAGAGTATGCTAAGGATGAGTGGGCTACTGGAGTGATTGATGGCACCATCAAAGATGACAGGTACACAGTGGTAAATGATTTGATCATTTACAAGGACAGGATCTTCTTGGTGTCGGGTTCTCAGATGAAGCAAAAAGTTTAGAGGGCATTTCATGACTTGCCTCTGGTAGGACATCCAGGATACTTCAAAACTTATAGACAGGTCAGAGAGAGGTTCACCTGGAAGGGCCTCAAGACCGAGGTGATGCAGTATGTGAGAGAGTGCCCAATATGTCAGCAGAACAAGCAAGAGCACTCACTTCCAAGAGGTTTATTGCAGCCCCTACCCATTCCTGACAGGAAGTGGGACAGCATTTCTATGGACTTTATCACAGGGTTACCTAGAGTCCAAGGCAGGGATTGCATTTATGTGGTGGTGGACAGATTGACGAAGCATGCACACTTCTTTGCTATTCCTACCACTCACACTGCAGCTCAGGTTGCAGAGTTGTTCTTTCGTGAGGTATTTCGACTTCATGGGTTGCCTAGGAGTATTGTCAGCGACAGGGACCGCAGGTTCCTCAATAATTTTTGGCAGGAGCTCTTCAGGTTGTTAGGGACAGAGCTCACACCCAGTACAAGTTATCACCCCCAGACTGATGGTCAGACAGAGATAGTGAATAAGTGGGTGGAAGGATACCTCCGAAACTATGTTTCAGGGCAGCAAAAGGCATGGGTTAAGTGGCTTCACATGGGAGCGTATTGCTACAATTCCACTTACCACGTGTCCATTCAGATGTCACCCTTCATGGCATTGTATGGTTATGAGGCACCGAGCTTTGTTGATTTACTGTTTGGTGATAGTAGGGTGCCAAAGGCCAAAGACTTCCTTCAGGAGAGTCAAGATATCATGAGGGCATTGAAGGAAAACATACAGAAAGCTCAGAATCAGAAGAAGCAGTATGCAGATCAGCAGAGGACTGAGCGATCATTTGAGGTTGGTGACATGGTTTACCTCATGCTACAGCCTTATAGGCAATCTACTCTCAAAAAGAGTGGAGCGGAGAAGTTGAAGCCACGGTATTATGGACCCTTCAGGGTCACCAGGAGGATTGGTGAAGTGGCTTATGAGTTGGAGTTACCAGCAGGGCGCAGGGTACATAATGTGTTTCATGTTTCTCGCCTCAAGAAGGCACTGGGGCACAATGTGACACCTTCAGTTGAGTTGCCTCCTCTTGATGATGAGGGGAAGTTGATATTGGTACCCGAGGCAATCATTGACACCAGGGATCGCAATTTGAGGAGGATTATCAGAGAGTACCTGGTCAAATGGAAAAACCTGCCGGTTGAGGATGCTACGTGGGAGAACGAGCGGATTCTGGAGCATCCTGAGCTGAGATTGCTTGAGGCAAGCAATCTTAGGGAGGGCAGATTGTAATGTCCCCTTCTAGACACATGGTTAGTCCATCATGGAGTTCCCGTGGGCTAGCAGTTTGGTTAAGGAACTGTGGTTAGTTTGGCTCTGGAGGTCCTTAGCAGTGACAAAGTCTTGGTTCGCATTTAGTGGATCCAGTTGGCATCCTCGTGGTTGGTTCAGTGGGCCCTTGGCCGTTACTATTTTTAGTAAGTTTGGGTACTATGTCGGTTCGGGATTTTCAAAGTTGGATCGAATACGTTTCGTCGAGATCTTTCCGACGAGCTAAAGATCAGTGAATTCCGACACCGTCTTCATACTTATTTTAAAATCCGAAGATTTATTAATTTATATTAATATGGACTTTATTATATTTTTGCCGGAAAAAGTGAAATTAATGAAATTGAGACAAAGTGAAAGTAAATTGTTATTCTCCATCCCTAGGAGACATAAAGTGAAATTAATTGTTATTTTCCCTCCTAATTGCCCAACGCTTATCTTGGAGGAAGATAAAAAGGTCATTTGGAGCTCATTTGTTTTTATGCTATGTTTTGATATTGTGTGTGAGAGCTCTGCTAGGGTTTTGGAGTTGAAGATTTTGCATCAGGCTATTGGAGACGGAAACCTCCATTAGTGACGGTATCCCACAAGTGTGCAATACCACCCAACGGTGCCATTGACGGTGGATGTATTCGGCATTCACAAATGTGCTGATAATGGAGATATTCGAAAAGTTGCTGAGCTGAATGTGATATTATTTATGATATTGTCATTTGCTGATTAGGAAGGGCTGTGTAGGTAGATTTCAGAGTGCTTGTGGTAGTTTTCTTGCTGCTGATATACACTTCCAGCCATGGCCGTGCACAACCAGGCATGAAGTTGGGAGTTTGAACTTCATTTCTCTTTGTGGGCAGCGTCTAGTTTGCATTGTATGAGGCGTCTACGGCCTCCTGTATTGCTGTTATTAATATAGGCATAATATTTTCTATTCCTTGGAGTTTGGAGTGATTCTGGCTATGCCCATTTGCTAGTCCGGCTACAGCTGAAATGTGAAGTTGTAAATCTGAACATGGGTATGTCACAGTAATTCATTATTGGTCATTTTACTATCTGGGTAGTCAATAGTTTCTTTATATCTGTTATAAATTTTCTGGGTTTGGGTTATATGCTATATATTGTATGCTCCAGCAACACATCTGCAGGAAAACTGAAAACCCCTTCTGCATTCTTGTCTCTAGTCTGAAAGATCACAAAAAATAATAATAAAAATCACACATAAAAGATCATTTAAAAAATACAAACAGGTACGGCACATTACAAATGATGTAGAGTCCTCTCAAGCTGCTGCTTCTAATGGAGGGATGTAAGGGAGTGACCCATCAAAGATTTCCTTTCAACAACACCTCATGGGTCATTCTTGCAAAGCATGTCTTGATCTCTTACATGAAGGACACCGAGTAGATCAAGTTGTGAAGGTAGAAGATTAAGTAACTGGAGAGATTCCAAGTACTTTAAGAAATTTACAGAAATTGAAGAATGTATGGGCATCTGATAATCAATTTACAGGTGCAATACCTGATTACATTGGAAAATGGACTGCTCTAAGTGAATTGAAGATTCAGGGAACTATTCCTTCAAGCTTCCCCAACTTAATCCCTTTGATAACTCTAAGAATAAGCGATTGTGCTTCATTTTATGAGAGTGATAGGTGGGGAGGCAGCAATACTGGAAATTTTCTGGACAATTCAGCAAAGAGTTTTACAGAATCCAGTCAATCTCAAACCACAGTAAAACCACATATACAGTAAAACCACAGTTTTCTGAAATAGATATTCTAAACACAGAAAGCTGGAAGAGCCTTGAAAAACACATTTTTGATGTTTCTATTCAGGGAAATAAGGTATTAACGAATTTCAAAAAGGTGTCAGGAGGTTCATTTGAGCGATCTTTTAGGACATATGTGACTGAAAAATTCCATGAAGTTTATTTTTTCTGGACTGTGAAGAGAACATGCTGTATTACAAAGCAAGGAACTTATGAACCTTTAATATCAGCCATAAGTGTCGCACCTGAACCAACTCCTACTGTTTCGGATCAGCCACTTTCCAACTTCCCTCGGAAGAAAATCAAGATTAGAGCAGTGATTGAAATTGTTTTTGGTGGAATGATTGTTATTTTGTCGGATCTTGTTTTTATCATTTTCTAGCAAGGGAGAGTCAGAAGGTCCTTAGAAGCATATGATCAGGAACAAGAAGCACTCAAAGGAATCCAGACAAACCCAAACATTTTCAGATATGCTGACATGAAGAATGCAACACGTGATTTTGGTGAAGAAAATAAGTTGAGGTAGGGTTACCAGGGAGGACTCCACTCATACAAAGTGTAGCAAGATAGGAGACCCTCTCATATGGAGCAGATTATACTAGAAAGGTAATGTTTATTTCTTGACTGGAGCATGTTATCTGATATTGGATTTAAGGAGACTAATACGCTACCTTGGGAAGTTGAACCTTAGCGCAGATTGGTTTTGGTACCCAAAGCTATCATAGATATGAGGGACAGATGGTTGAGGAACAAGATCATAACGGAGTACTTGGTACATTAGAAGAATATTCCACTAGAAGATGCTACATGGGAAGGAGTGGAGATTTTTTATCATCCAAATCTGCAATTGCTTGAGGGAAAGCAATTTGGGGAAGGGAGGACTGTCATGTCCCCTTTCCCAATTTAGAGCCGCAAAGAAGACCTCTGGCCTATCCCCTTTCCTCGTAGGCTAAAGGATTGAGCAAAGGAAAAGAAATTAATAAAATTAAAATAAACTGTTTTGAAATACTAATATTAAAATAAAAAGTACTTTTAAATACTTAGTATAACTATAAAATAAAATAAAAATTATAACTATTTTTAAATACTTTGAGGGAAATTTAGGACCCTAGGGCCCGATTTGAAAAGGTATATAAGGAGGTGCCTATCTTCATTTGATGACCTAGATTTCATTTTTGGCTTTATTCACTTTGGAGCATTTGTGTTCGAATTCACAACCAAGGATGAAACCCTTGGCTGTTCGGAGATTTGGGAGAACAAAAACCCTCTTGGACTTCATTATCGGAATTGGGGACAAAAACCCTCATTTCTGCCTAGGGTATCCTCATACAAGGGTTGCATTGGAACTGACTTTGGAGAGTTCATGTCAAGTTTCCAGCTGCCCAATTTGATTTGTGGGCAAATACTATGGGCGCCATTGCTGGTTTCTGAGTTTGGTGAACCATTGATCATCTACAGCACTCAACATCATCCTCTAGGAGTGAGCACAGCTGTTATAGGGAGCACTTTCATGACATTTTGACTAAATTAGGGCTGGATCATCATTGGGGGTAATTATACATTGGTTATTTGTGGCTGATCTACATATTCCAAGCCCCATTTGGTGCGCCAACATCACCTCCTGCTATAACAGCCACTCAGCCGCCCAGAATAGCCTATATACTGGCTGCAATCAGTAACTAAGGAGGTCACAGCAGTCATAGCAGGGGTTTATACCCTAAGCGTGAGCTACAAGGAGCACGATCACAGCACAGTAAGGCAGATCACAGCATTTAACAGGTCCAGGGCTTGCTGCACATCCAGATCTGATCGCAAGGGGTTTCCAATCAAGAAATTCATGACTAGTTGAGGCAGATCATAGACCTACCAGCATCCAAAATTGAAGGCAAACTTCCATGCCAAGGAGCTGCCTCTTATCTGCAGTTGGATCTGATTGTTACCATCAGCCATTAATCATTTAAGGGGGATTGATACACTCATCACGGCACCCCTCCACAAGTGGTCGGCGCTTATACCAGATATGCAGAGTAAAATTTAGTGAGTTTGATGTTTGTCATTAAGGTTTGTATGTTTCAGCACCTAGGGTTTGTTAATCAACCCTCGTGTTTGGTGTAATGCAACTCAGATCTAATCAAGAAGGATTGTTTGAAGAGTTGTTGAGGGTTTTTTTCAGAGTACTTGTTTTTCAATTTCCAGTTTACTGTTCTCTTTACTTGTTTCAAAATATCAGAAAATTACAAAATTCAGAAAATATATATAAATCCTAAGGGGGACATCACAGAAGCCTTACTAGAAAACAGTGATTTTTTTAGTGGCTAATATTCGCCAATTGGCTAATAGTTGAAATTGGGGAATTAAAATTTGGCTAATAGTTCAAGCTGTAAGCCGACCTAAACCGCCACATTTTTACAAAATTTTATTTTAGTCCTGGTTAAATTGCAAAAAGATTTATTTTATTAAAATTTTGAACTCAAAAATTTGCCATGATATTTGATACCTAATTAAATCAGATTCACCTAAATTTTATAAGTTACAGTAAAAAATGAAATTAATTCACCAATAATATTATATAATTATTGGTTACTTTAAGGCCATATCACCAATTTTTAATCACCACCATTGATTTTATATATAGTCTAATGGCTGGGGTTGTATTCCATGGGTTAAAATGAACCATAGAGCTCCAATGCCCATCGAGCTCGAAATTGTATTTGGGCTGTAAATCTCAATTTATAATCTAACAGCTGGGGTTAAATTCTCTGAGCCAAAATGTACCTGCAGAGCTCCAATGCCCATGGGGCCCAAAATTGCATTTGGGTCATTTGCATTTGAGATCAGTGGCCCAAAATGCAAATGACCCAAATGTAATTTTAGGCCCCATGGGCATTAGAGCTCTGCAAGTACATTTTGGCCCTCAGAATAGAACCCAAACTGTTAGATTATAAATAAAATCAATGGTGGTGAAAACGAATTTAGGGCTGATTTAAAATATTCAATGTTTGATTTAAATATTAAGGAATTAAAAAATTATAGAGACAAGCACTACAACTTAAACTAGTCAATCACTGCCACCCTCAGGTCCTTACTTTTCCATAGAAATTTAACTTTTTAAAAAGGAAGGATTCACCATGGTAATTAATGCATTTGCCTAATTTTCATCAACATTCGCCAAGATTTTCTACAAATTTGTCGTCATGTAAAAAAATTTGCCAATAAAATTAATATTTTTCTCAAAAAAAAGGTAAGATTCGCCAATAGAAATTAATATTTTTTCCCAAAAAAATGAAAGATTCGCCAGGATTTTATATCTTTTTTTAGGAGGGATTTCTTAAAGTTATCACTGCTAGAAAAGCCTAATTTATTTATTTTGTTATTCTAACAGTTGTCTATTGTTTAAAAGGTATCTTGCCAATATTGAAAAACCCTTAGGCAGTGACAGAGTAGATCAGGAAAAGGTTCAGGAGTGGCTACAGAAGATTCATTCATGGGACTTGAAACTCTTCACTTTAGCCACTGACCAAATGAAGCACTTCACTTTTTTAGCAAATTCATAAGGCAAGTTGCAATTTCAAGCCTTGCAAAATATCCTGATCTTGCAGAGAAGTACCATAGACAACTGCAAGAAATGCACTCAATATGAAGGAAAGATTGAAGGACCAGAATGCTTTGACTTCAACTAAGAATGAGCTTATTAGCTTGCTGACTATTTCTGAAAATCAATTGAATCATACTGAGTATTTGACTGGATCTGAGATTTCTGTGGTGGATTGTGCATTTATTCCTATACTTGCCAGAATTGAGGTATTGAAGTTGGACAAGGGATGCTTTCGTAAGAGCCGTTGGCTTTTGTATTACTTGGAGCAAATGAAACAACGACCAAGTTATCATGCAATTATAGGTCCATATTCAACCACTTATACAAACATGAACGTTTTATTGCCCTCAATTGGTAACATGAGCATAAGGAGGATGTTGCATAAATATTAGTATTTTTCTTTGCATTTTGTATTATCAGACACTCACACGAACACACGTATGTCAGTATGAATGAGCTCTGATCTTTGAGAAGCCCAATTTACAAAAGTTTTAAATGGGCCTAAGTGAGACTTTGTGCTCATTAAATAGAAAATTGACAGTCTCTTTCGGAAATAGATCCCTTGATAAATAAAAAAATTATGGTGGCCTTGGGAAGCTTCTATCCATAGACTCAATTTTGTTGCCTTCACGGGTGGTAATATCCTAACGATTATTTCTGAGTGTTTGTTCTTTTTGTTGCAGAATGTGCTCAGGATTCCTTGGAGTGTGCATGAAAATATATTGAGATTATAATTTCTGTTGCATGAAACACGCAGTATCGGTGACTTGGTTCTGAATATGTGGGGAAGTTTAGTATCTTCTCTTTTTCTTTTGGTAAATCTAGGGGGGAAGTTAAGAGTTTCCTTTAATGCTGTATGGACTGTGCTTGGACCATAGTCTAAAAAATGGGTCAGGCGTGAGCTTAACCTATAATTGTTTCATCACAACCTCACCACATGTCCACTAGAGTTATTGGTTACCTTTTGGATATGGGTGCGTCTACTTTCCTGAAATTCATGAAGCACATACAGTTATCTGTAAGGTTGTAATCACCTGTAGAGTTTGAGCATAAGGAGGAAGTATTATGTCGTCTAACTGTTCCGCCTTTGGTTTGTAATAACAATCAAAATAAAAAGATGGGGAAATACAATGAAAACAAGCTCAAATGAAATGGGAGTAATATGTTATACAAAAGTCCATATCATGGAGCAGAATAATGAAACGGTGACAACAAACAATGAGTTTGATGTCTTTCGATAGGATCCAGAATTTGAGCATGAAAAGGAAAATGAAAGGATGGGAAATTTGCAATAAAATTTCCCATAGTGCTTCTAAAGTTTTCACTGCTACAGCTATCAGAAATTCTGATGGCTGCAGATACGAAGATGAAAATGAGGGTTATTATGGGCTAGGTGATTGCCAACATCAAAACCAATAAATTTGTATGTTCCTAAATAGAATAATTGTTCAAGCTAGAGATCTAATTAAAAAGCCAGTGCTATTTGTACAAAAATGGTGCAATATAGTCTAAGAGAATCTCAAAATAAATGCAATAAACTTTGCTTTCACGTAACAAATGCATCAAGCATAGACATCTTACATTTGCAACCTTAATCCAACCATAATAGTCTTTAGCAAGATCTCTTTTTGGTCAACAAATTTTAGAAGTGGATATTTCTCCATTTTCAGTGTCTTTCCAAATAATTATCCATATTGATAAATTATGATACATTGAAAATCACTTCTTTTTAATATATTCATCAAAATCTCTTAAATTATTGTACCCATGAGATTGTTATAAACTAATAACAGCACCTAAAGATGTTATTGGATGGTGAATAGGCATATTTATAAATAGTCCTATCAGCCAACAATTGCATGAGAGAACTTTGATTAAAAAAAACATATATACAATACTTGGCAGACAGGACTGTCTATATGTATACCTATCAGCAATCAAATAGCACCTTTAGATGCTGTTACTAGTTTTTATCACATTAGACCATATATGCATCCCCCTTCCCCAGAAAAAAATCCCTAGATACAGACCCTATTATAATATGCCCCACCCAAATTGCTTGAGTCAATGTTTCCTTCAAACATACCAAAAAAAAATACAAAATTAATATGAACAATAACCTTGATCCAAACTCATAAATGCCCTAAAACTCTTGAACTTGGTCTGCTACAAAACCATTTCACTTGCAATAAATCATAATTGGTTTCCAAAGTTTAATATATTTGAGATGTAGATATTGATGAATATTGGTACCTGATTGGATCCATTTTTGCAGTGAAGGATTTGAGGGAGAACAGAAGTCCAAACATAAGCTTGAGGTCCTGCTGAGGGCTGAGAGTTGTGTGGGGGCGCATCCACTCTCTGTAATAAAGGCATACTCCATTCCTGTTGAATACATACATGTACCTCATTTTATTACTGCTAGGTGTTGTTGCACTTGGCATCTCTGATCCTCCAAAAAACTGCATTTTGGAAGCCTCAAACGCGTACTCACGGACTTATTGTTCTGCTACAGTCCTGTCTAACAAATCTTATGTTAATCGAGAATAATGGTTAATGTAACATTTTCATTATAAATATGGCTCTTGGAAAAACTGAGCTTCGGGAAAAAATAAGCTACATTTGCTCTTCCTTTGGTAATGGAGGTGTTTCAGTGAGAGGAGATATGAAAACAAAAGCTTTAATAATAGGTTAATAAATGTCATTTTTTTTAAATGACCCCTTCTTCGTTAACCTTGTCTATGCACCATGCTAGATGTCCTTTTTACCACTAGTAAAAGCACCTAAAGGTGCTATCAAATGGCTGATAGGCACACATATTTATAGCCTTATCATTATATAGCGTACTTTTTTTTGCAAAGTTATTATATTTAGCACTTGGTAAACAAGACTACAAATGTTTTGTCTTTCGGCCATTTGATAGCACTTTGAGATGCTTTCACTAGTTTTTAAAAAATATTATTCTTAAAAATTAGAAGAAATCATAGGGTTGTTATTTTTTGTGCTATACACATTACTAGAATTCATAGAATTGTATTTTAATTTACTCACATTGATGATTATATTGAAAGATACCCAACAGAGTCACAATTAGTATTAACCATAAAAACTTGGATAAATTTATAATATTATTTTAATTTATCATCTTTCGAATAATAACATAGTTTTTTCATGATACATCATGCAATAAGGCACATAAAAATGCATTATTCTTAGAAATTTAAAAGAAACATTAACTTGTCTATTTCTTGTACTATGCACATCGGTAGTGGCACCATCATTTATTGAATGTACTTGAATGTTTAATGTTTTCTTATTACCACAATCTACTTTTGGACAACTATAATGTGTTGCGTACAATACAAATAATAGATACATAGAGGTTGACTCATTTACTGACTTATTTATTGAATGCATTTGAATGTTTAATGTTTGCATATTATCACAATCTACTTTTATACAACTGCAATGTGTTGCATACAATACAAATAACAGATACATAAAGGTTGACCAAGACACTCAATTAATAATCAAAACATGTACTATAACAGGGCATCTCTAGTTAGAAGCAAGGAATAAAACACAGCCATTAGCGACCTATTGAATGGAAAACACTCATGATCCCATCTTATTGGTGGTGGTCAAAGGTTTATTCAAATATCAGTTAAAAACCTTATAGTTGGAGGTTAAGTCAAACAGTAAGCTTACTAAGTGTGGAAGGCTGAACACAGGAAGACATCTTTATCCTGTGCTTTCTAGAGGAAATGTAGTGAACTGTTCAAAATTACACCAAGCCACCTAAATTTAGGACATTAACTCAAACACCTAAATCTTTGCTCCTTTAAAATCATTGAGAAGTTCTAGAGGATATATTTAAATGCTCAAGCTTTTAAATTTTCAGCTTCTTTACTTTGTTGAAATTCCTTTTAGGTATTTCTTAATTTATTAATATTTTAAATATTAAATTTTATATTTTTAATTGTTGTCCCCAAAATCAAAAAAAAGGTGATCCCCAAATTTCGGGGAAACGTTGATGAAAACTCTATTTCTCATTGTTCCTTCTCATCTTGGAATGCTTACATAACTTCTTTTATTACTCTCATGCCACCATATCTAGCATGGCAAAGATCAGTGCCATGTAAATAAGTTGTGCAAATAATCTGGTTGAGAATAAGCCATTATTTCTGAGTGACAGTATTCAACAGGTGAAAAGGTGCACTAAAATACCAGCTTTCTGAAAATTTACTGTATGTTTGTTTCTTAAGGCAATATAATACATCAATATTAATCAATGAAAAATTTGAGAGTGACTAACACCAAAATCCAATCCACTTATAAGAATAAACAAGAACACCAAAGTTCCCTAAGGACACATCCCCAAGGTCTAACCCCACGTCTCAGACACCTCAAGGACAAGGGGACAGGGGAACATCACCTCTGCATTTCCTATTTTTCAAAATTATTTGGGTACCTTTTTTATTGTTGCCTGGGTAAATCTCCTTTTTTACTATTTGCTTATTTGGGGACATTGTTTGGAATGCATGGTACACCAAGGTATCCCCCAACAATCCTAGAGACACATCAGCTAGTCCCTGTGACCCTTAGGGTGACAAAAAAGACAGATTTTTAAAAATGGATGATAAACATTCTAAAATACCCTAAACCTAAGTGGGACCCACAGCCCTATAAATAAACTCTCACCCTACATTATATCAATTGAATCTAAAGAGCCTAAAAGGTCATTCATTGGGATGAAGGCTTGCTATTGCTCACCCCTCACTCTATCATTCAAATGTTGTCTTAATCAAGCCTTTGTGTATTCATTGGGATGAAAGCTTGCTATTGCTCACACCTCACTCTATCATTCAAATGTTGTCTTAATCAAGCCTTTGTGTAATTGGGATGAAGGCTTGCTATTGCTCACATCACTCTATCATTCAGATATTGTTTCAATCAAAGCCTTCATTGAATTCAATCACATAACTTAATGATTCTGCCAATTTATTGAAGCCACATAAAAGCAACCTAGGTCTAAACCACCTAGTTCAATACAACTAGTTCCTACTCTTATCTCCATAAGAGTCCAAATGTTAGGTGAAACCTAATTGACTACCAAAACACTTAGATAATGCATCATTCTCCTTCTAAAGAAGTCAGTCCCCTTGTCAAGTTCATGTGGCAAAGGGGAAGTAACCATACCACAAAGGCCTCCAAACTTAAGATCCTCTACCAACAAAGAAGGGATCTCATCCCAATGGACCCAACCATAGAAGTGCACGCATCAAATTACATCCTAAAATAAAATCAAGGTGGGTATTGCAAAAATTATAGCATTGATGTCTAAGTATGGTATGTTGGACAGTAATGAACTTTTTTGCTACCATATTGACATAGATTGGTACATTCTACAACTCCAAAATAAATTCAATGTAGAGAAAAGTCAGTTTTTGCATACTCTATAACAAATTCAAAGTAGACAAAAGACAGTGTTTAAATACTACAAGAGCTTCTCAAGGCAATGTACATGAACAATGTGCGAAGACACTTGATATAACAATAAAAAAAAATCAAAATAACTTTCCTCTGATTTTATAATGATCATCCTGAATTTTGTTTTTACTTCCAATAACCTTCCCATCTTGTTATGTCCTTCACTTAAACCTATTTACTAAGATAGGGACCTCAAGAAACTAAACCAGCTAATTTCATATACACTTTATTCGAAACACCTGAACTGTATTTGGCATAACAGAAATAGCAATAACCAATAGTATTTGGGCTATAAAGGAAAAGAAAATATTCAAGGAAATTTACTAATACCTCCTTCCTTTTCAACAAATATATAATTACTGTAAGCATGTTATAGCCTTATTTGAGCTTTATTTATTCCAGTCCCAAAGGATTGCAATAACCAACACCAGCAAACATATGTTGATGTTAGCAATAACAATGCAAACATCAGAAGTTATACCCATACATGCAGCTTGAGATGCAACAAATATGGATCACATTTGAGGGCGACCAAGTGGACATTTAACTAAGATGTGATGTAACCACTATAGATGTGAATGACCCTTACATATCTGACATGTTGTGAGACTAGCTTCACAACACTACAGCAAGACAGCCAATAAGTCTAGACGTATGATGCGTAATAAGGCTGTGACAGATCCCTTATAGAATATATTCGAGAGTAGCTAGTGTCAATAAAATTAAAATCTGAATATTGAATTATTTTAATTTACCCATAACTTCCTAACTGTGCTTAAAAAAGAAACTAAGAACATTCATTAAAGCAACCACAAACTGATATACAATTCATGTTCCTAACTCTAGATCAAAACAATAGATGCTTAGTTAATAGAAGGATTAAATTCATACAGCCTATCCACTAAAACACAATTCAAGCTTTAGCTTTAAAAAGCATTTCTGCAATCTCAAGCCAGACAAAAGGAAACTTCATAACAGGCCAAAAAAGAGTAAAACAAGAATTATTCAGAGCAACTGTCCTTGGCTCTCATAGCTTAGCCATCATTGGTGGCATCAATTTAAGAACCTTCACTGTAAGCCTCTTGCACAAGAAAATGTGGATGAAATAGAAAATTGTACATCAAGGATGAAGCAGTGAATAAAGAACATTTTAATCCAATGAAATTTTATATAAAGATTGAGAAAATGAGGAGATTACTGAAGGGAATGGAGACGAAATGAACTTAAAAAGTGATATGTGCAGCAAGACATACAAAGATGGCACCTACTACCACCCTAGTCAGTTTTATGTTTCATCATCGGACAGAAGCACTTCTACACAATGATATGGAAAGAAACATCCCTAAACGCGGGTAACCAAAATAGTGAATAAACACCAAAGAACACACAAATTATAAAAAGTTCCAAGGATCTGACTGCGAATAAAAATGTTGGGTTTATTCAAAACAAAAGCATCTTCCTAAATCTGAAACAATTAAAAACTGCAATAAAACGGCGGCTAAAAGGACACTTACTGTTTGCCAAGGTAATATATTCCACTTCCCAAGGCAGCAAAGCTGCAATTCAGGAAGGTTACGGATACACATGTAACATGGTTCAAATCAGCAACAGAACATGCCAAAACAATATCCACAGTGATATGTAAACTGCATTATGTAGATGACACCATTACCTGGCCAGAGAGGCTAATACCACACAACACAAAAGAGGAAAAGGCTTCAGAGTAACCTCTAATAAACCCTAGTTTTAATATGCACAGTTATAACTCGAATCTCTTCCATACTAAAGATTCAAGAAAGCGCTCTTAAGGACAGTGCATCAAATCACAAAAACAATTGAAAATGCCATTAAAGACATCACGACGCATCAAATATAACCTTTATCTCAAAACCTTGAAATTTAGTTGCAGTGTACATGAGAAGATCTCTCGAGGGGCAAATCAGAAGAAAATATGCCTCACATTTTAATTATTTCTGTGGCAGTTATATATGTTTCTTTTTTTTCAGTTAGAATTGTAAAGATAGAGTCTGTCAAAAGTTAAATGTATCAAAAAAACCAGCAAAAATCAATTATATTGACCTCGACATCATGGTCTTGAATCCTTCAAATCAACAAAGCCATTGCCAACACAATTCGTGCCTCGAATCATTAACTCGTAGTCCTCCATGGTGCTATCCTCCCCGAGATTCCTGAGAACCTCGTGAAGCTCTTCTGTAGAAATGGCCCCATTTCCATCGAGATCAAAAGAACTGGAAGGTGTCCATGAAGTCCTTGAGACTGCTCGCAGGATCAAAGACTCTGTTATTTAACTCAATAAACTCCTGCAAGTCGATGAAGCCATTGCCATCGCAATCCGCTTCCCTGATCATTCTATGCAGCTGCTCTTCTCAGCTCACTCTATCTCACACCAATTTATTCAACCCACTATTACCCAAATTATTCTGTTGTTTTTTATTGCGGTTGTTGGATTATTTTGTCAGTGGCAAGCCACCTACTTGGTTAAGATCGTTGAATTGGGCATATTCTTGTGCTACTAAAAAGCCTTGCGGAACTCTATCAAGCCTTGGCAATCAACCATTGAATAAACTTCTAGAAAAGAAAAAAATATGTAATATCTCTAATTCACATAAACTGTTAATATTCTCTGCAGCGGCACCCCAGTGTCATCGATTTGATCATGATGTACTACAAAACCAACAAATAAAAAACTCCTGCAGTCATATCACAGTCTGTTGTTATTGATATGTTCATCAATTGCATGAACACACTAGGAAAGGCAATTGCAACAAATTATGCAAATTCGACCTAGTTTTTTACCGCATCACTCAATTTCTCCTAATTAAACAAATTAAAAGAAACGAACAGGTAGGATTTAATTCATAATGGCCAAATACAAGGGTTTGAGATATCAGCACAAACCCCAAGGAGCCAAAAACAAAAGAACTGTAATTATATGAGTGTCTCTATTCATTGCAATAAACTTACCTGATCGGATCCCTCAAAAAACATTGCAGATTGGCATTAACAGAGCAACTCATGTTAAACAAAATTTTCACCATTTAAACATTAAAACATCAAAATTGGTCTACATAGGCACCTGGTGAATTGATTTGTGCAGATCTTGGAACCGCCTGAAATGCCCTGGGTTTTTAAATCAAGGACACTGTGTGGTCATTGTTTATACATTTCATTTCTTTTTCTTAATAGTTACAAATGATATGACAAAGTTTCATTAGGGAGAGACCACGGCCCATTTTTTTATCATAAATATAACTAGCAATTGGACTCATAGATTCAATGGACACGATAACTTTCATATGAAATTGTAGAATTTGTTAGATGTTTTTTTATTATTTATTAATTTATAAGTTATTTTATCTGTTCTTTTTGAAATGTCATCACATTAAAGGTTGTCTTCTTTCACTTATATTAGTAAAATTCTTTTTACATTACATATTGAGATGAACAAACATAGTTGGGTTTGGGTTCGATTTTCATGAAGTCCTAATTCATTCGTGGCTCTATGTTATTGAAATGAGTGAGACATGTCAAATTATTACCATGTCAATGCCCTACCAGGTAAATAGTCCCTTTTGCGCTACATATTGCCCTTATAAAACAAGCATAGTTAAGATACCTTATCTCAATTTCAAGTCAGGTACGGTCCAATCTAGTTGGTAGTGACAGACATCATAATAATTATGAGGGTGGCAAGAGCATAGTAATTATGTCATGAGATGGAGGAGTTGGTAATCATAATTTATAGTCTTTCAATTGTTAACAAAAGTGAAATAAAAAGGGCATCTTAGAATTTCTAATAGAGATGATTAATTAATATGATAGAATGGCAAATATACTTGCATATAGTGTGAAATGATATCGTTGTACAGACTAAGTGATTCTACTTTAAGACTTGCTAAAGGTATGTGATATGTTCTCCGCTCAATCAAATAGTGAAAACCATCTTGTTGGGTGCATATAAGTGAAACTATTGGGCATTCATAATTCTCAAGCTAGGATAATGCCTCCTATGAGTAGATGTAATCCTGAGATCCCTAAGATTGTTACCTTTGTTGACTAATGTGTACCTTATGTAGGAAAATCAAAATTAATATATATTTAAAAACTAATTTAATATAAAAACTGTATATTATATTAAATATTGAAATATATTTTTTATTTTATTTTTCATAAATATGTTAGTATTAATATAATATATTTTAATAAATTATTATTATTATTATTATTATTATTATTATTATTATTATTATTATAAAATATCAAGGCGGGGGCCCTGGCTCGATTGGCTAAGTAATTCCGTTGCGGTAAAGATGGTCACGAGGTCCAATCTCCCCCCGTCCCTGTGGTACCGGAGGGCGTGTCGTGCCAACGTCACCAATCACATGAAAAAAGTTTACCAAGCTCAAAAAAAAAATGTTATAAAATATCATATATTAATATATTATATAAATTACAATAATAATATTAATATAATTAAAAATAAACTATTAAATTACTTATATATTCAATTTAAAGTATTATTTTACTCAAAAATTATTAATAGTAAACAAATTCAAAAAAACCCCATTATATAGAAATAACAGTGGTACTTTATATTCCTGCTCTGCTCACCTGAGTTATTTGCTTTCAACAGTTTTCCCCTTCCTTTTCCTTAAAAAAAAAAAGAAATCCCAGGGTATCTAGCAGCGGACATTTAAACGACATGAGACTTCTTCTGGCATGGTTTTTTTCCTAGCATGAGAGCAACTGACGAGTTTAGAAAATTTCCCAGCGTGAATTTAAACGCGGATTAGGCACGTGAACGGAAATTGATGACCAGCGACAGAGAACAGAAAACAGGCGATGGGAAAAATGACGCACGGGATCGTTGTTGTCGCTATCAAATCACACAAAATACTGCAACATCATTCGAAATTCAATGGACACAATCTTTTGATCGTAGTCCTTTTAATATAGGCCCTTCCTGTATATAATCTATCATGTGCTTCTCACATAAGGAACGTTTATCAGTGTAATAAGCATATGGGGTAAACAATTGGAAAGAAATAATATTTTGATGATGAAAAAAATCATTTTTGGAGGACAAAAAAAATGACATGTCCATATTTCTTTTTTTTTATGACTAAAAAATTTAAAAAGTTATATTGTAAAATAAAGGACTACCAAATTTTTGGCAGTTATAAATCGTGTTCATATATAATGGCCTATCAGCCAAAATAAGTATTAAGTACGATTAATAATGATAAATGCAATTTTCCCTTATGTTTTGGGCTCATTTCAATTAGATTATCCTTTATACAATAATGAGTATAAGTGGTATATTACTAGCACTTGCAACTTTAAGAGTTGCAAGGGATGCGCTAATCGGAAATTCAAGACATTGAGAAGATTAGGAGGAATTGAAGAAATAAGAAGAATCAAGGTGATGAATACCTAGAATACCTAATATAACAAAAGATTTGAATTATTTACCTTGCTCACCCAAAACATCAAGAAAATTAATGAAATATACATTCAAAGTGGAATCAGGGTCATGTTTGTTGTAATCGAATTGTCTAAAGTGGCTCAAATAACTCCTGTATGGGATGGTGTACGTGCAAAAGAGAGATATAGTAAGTTGTGGTGGTAATGATGGCAGCTGGCATGGTTGCCTAATAAAATAAGGGCACTAAATTGCCACACATGCTCTATGCCTTCATTGTTGACATTATAAACATCACTTCTTTTTTGCTAGAGGGATCAAAGCACTCTCCACACTTAGTATTCAATCATGTACTCCATAAATATTAGCAATGTGATTTATGAACAAATCTATTGAACAAACACTACTAACGCACATATACAGATTGATATAATCAAGAATGGGATCTCTTCCCATCTACTTACTCCCCCAATCTTAATTCCAAGCATAGGAGCAGGATTCCCTAAGAAGCCAGGGTCACATGCCCCATCGACTGAGAGCACCTTATATAGGTAGGGGCCATTCATGAGTGAGCTCCCTGTCAATAATGACATGCCTTCCAATGAAAATTATATTTTCTACGAGTATAAATAAAACATTGTGGATTGTGGTGAGGATGGAATCAAAGACTTGCTTACAACTATAAATATCATAAGGGTAACAAAGGAATTTTTAAATTTAATGTTAGACTTAAGAATCAGTTTAAAAGGTAATTGTGGCATACACCCAAATTATATGTAAATCTATCAGCTTTATAACAAATTGATTTTGGATAAAATCTAATTTGATAGTTTTTCTGATAAATTTTATATTTTAGAAGTTCATCTCTCAATTTTTTAGAACTATAAAATTTCAATAGTAGCTCTTATATTTTTATTGTTTCTGATTTGGAAGCATAAGCACAAAATGACAAGAATGCTATTTTGAAATGCAATTGATAAAGATAAAAATTAATAAAGCAATTAAAATCAATGATTATCAGTGTTTTGGCAATCATGTTTGGGCCTCAGATCATCCAGTTCCTAGAAAGTGTGTTTGAAAGGGCAGGAGAATGAACACCCATTAAAAAAATTGAGCAAGTTTGAGGGATGAATGAAGGGCATATCAACCAAGGCATGTTGTAACAGTCGCTTCTATTTGGCAGACTCAATCTAACTACCTGTTGGATATGAACAAGAACATTGAGAATATTTATAACAGATCTCATAAACAGAGGTGACCATGGGTGAATTGTTGCACATGAACTAATTTATGTGCCTTTAATTTATATACATATTTGTTGCATTGTTGTACATATGTTACCTAAGGTTGTTACTGTTGTGGTTGTCATTGAGTCAACAATTTGTTTAGACACTCTGTTTGGGTTGGCATTGATGCTTATGTTGATGGTGTGCTAACAGTGATGTTGTTGATGTTCAAGGTTGGATGCCATGCATTGTTAAGTTGTATTGAGTATGTTTGTTGTTGGCAAAGATGATATCATGATGATATATTAAGATGGGAATTAGAAGCATTAAGATGAATGATGATATTAAGATGGGAATTAGAAGCATTAAAATGAGAAGTAATGTTGATGTTGAGAAGATGTTGTTGATGGTATGTGGCATGTTGTATGCTCTTTCCTGCTGATCCTAAGGAAGTATGTGTTGATACAAGAAGACTCTGGTCTCCAGATGTTAGTGAATGTTGTTATAGGAAGTGCCTTGAAGACTGGTTGGGAGAATGCTCTGCATTCCTCTGCATTTCCAAATATGGTCATGTGGTTCAAAAGTTAAGTTTAGTGTGTTAAGAAGGTGCTACATTCAAGGTTTCATATCAGTTGCTCCTCCGCAGTGAAATTTATAAGTGACAGAGTTCCGGTCTGTGCTCTGGTAGAATAAAGTGATGATGAAGGCTAATTCATTCCTTCGAAAGTGAAGATTTGTCCATGCGGTTTTGTGAACATGTTAAGGGATTTTCAATGCATATTTTTGTGTAGTATCAAGTGATTTGGAGGTCTGCAAGTTCAGTTTTCAAATGAAAGTGTGCTAGAGATAGTTTCGAATGCCCAATTTTTTTACAGAACATATGGTTGAGTACTTGTGCCAGTTGGAGAATGTACGTATCAGTTATATGAGTTTATGTAGACATTCTACATGTCTCTACGGTTCTCAAGTTTGAAGCACATGCAGACCTTTCGTGTTTCTAGTACCGCACAAAGCTTTCAAGTCAATTTGTGAAGAGTTATTGTTGTTGAGGCCAACTTGGGAATGTTGATGATGTGCGCCACAAAGATTGTTGCTATGCGGAGTTCAAGGAGTGTTTGGAGATGTTGCATGGGTCATGTCGACTCATTTGGGAGAAGAACAAGTAATGCTTAATCATCCATGAGTATCACCAAGTTGTAATGACCAACGTGCTACAAGCTTCATGTTTTCTTGCTTGAGGGCGACTTAATTCAATTGGGTAAAGCGTGTGGATGTTATTCTATGAAGGATGATGCTGTGAAGGATGCTTAGGACCGGGTTAAGCATGTGTTGGGATCTGCAAGGCATGTTCCTCCTCTTGGTGTTGCGTGTAGTTCATGTTAGGGCTTGCCCTATACATGTTTCATGTTATTTCATCTTTGGATGACTTGTAATTGTAATAATCTTGTTGTCTTTGGGCGACATACAATGTAATCAATGTAATATCATGTATATATTGTAAACCTAGTTGATCTCTAGGTGGAGTGTGATTGCAAATGTTAATGTGAGAAGCAAAATGTGAATGTGTAATGCATTATGATGTGTGACTGAAGGAGAAAGAGCAGAAGTGATAGATCCTGTCCAGATTCATCTTGAAGATATTTTTGTGACAAAAGGGAAGTGAAGAGTGTACCTAACTGATTCAATCATCAAAAGAGGAGTGAAGAGGTAGAATTGCAATCATCAAAAGGAGTGTGCTTCATTGTCAGTTTCAAACAGTAGAAGGATTGTCATGTTGTAATCTTTTATGAGTTTGTTCTCAGTTTAGGGAGTAGTTGCTTCTTTGGGTTGTAGCCCTAAAACAAAGTTTACAAGGAGTTGTATCTTCCTTAGGAGTGACCTTAAAACCTTTCTTCAGGGAGTAGTTGCTTCCTTGGGTTGAAGCCCTAAAACAAAGTCAACAGGGAGTAGTAGCTTCCTTCGGTTGTATCCTTAAAACAAAGTTGTAATATTTATAGCAATGAGCTTCATATATTATGAGTTAATCCTCACTGTGTTTTTTCCCCTTTTGGGGTTTTCCATGTAAATATGGTGTTGTGTGGTGTTGTGCATTGTGTTGATCTTTTATGTTATTGTTAATGCTGTAATGTTTAAGTTTTGATTTGCTCTAAAGTGTTTGAGATTTGTTTGGATACTGATTCACCCCCCTCTCAGTATCCGGATGTGTTCAACAATTGGTATCAGAGCCAAGTTACTCAAAAGAAGCTTAACCATAGGAGGAAGGTCCAGGATGGCTCATAATGGATCTCACAAGGCACCTATGTTTGATGGAACAAATTACTCCTTTTGGAAGCTAAGGATGGAAAACTATCTATCTTCTCTAGGGTTTGGCATTTTACAATCTATCAAGGATGCTTACACTGCTTCTATTGTTGATCCTACAGATCCGGATGAGGTTTTGTTGTATGATAACAATGTCAAGGAAAATATTGCTATCATGAGTGGGCTAGCTGATTCAAAACTTCTAAAGGTAATGGGTTACAAAATTGTTAAGGATGTCTGGGTAAAACTTAGCAGCATCTATGAAGGAGTAAAGTGAAGCAAGCCAAGATGCAAATGTTCAAGAGCAGATTTGAGACCTTAAGGATGACATAAGATGAAGACATTGCTAGTTATATGCTCCGGGTGGATGAAATAGTTAATGGCATCAGAGGTCTTGGTGGAACAGTAAAAGAAGATGAGATTGTGAAGAAGGTGCTGAGGTCTCTCACTAAATCTTACAGTCATAAGTTATCTACTATTGAGGAGACTCAGGGTTTGGATCACTATACAATAGATCAATTGTTTGGATCTCTCACAGCCTTTGAAATGAGAGAATTTGACAAAGGTTCTCCAAAGAAGGAAGCAACATTCAAAGTTAGTAAGAAGGCAGAAGATGAAGCAGCTGATCAAGATGATGATCTTAATGGGGTAGAGGCAAACTTTGTGAAAAGATTGAAGAAGGGCACCGACAAATACAAAGGTAAGTTATGTAATGTCCCCATTTTTTAGTCCTATTGCGGCACAGTTGGAGCTGACTTTCTGGGTTGGTGACAGCATAACCAGAGTATTTCGATGTCACCAGGGTGTTCGGGTTCGATGTCAGATCAGGATTTTCAAAGTGGGGTAGGATTCGTCTCGTTGAGGGCTTTCCGACGAGCTATAAATTATGGCATTCCGACATCGTTTGGGCCTCCGTTTTAAAGTCTGTAAATTAATATTAATATTTAATATTGGACTTTGGGTTTAATTGGTTAAGTGATGAAAAAATGAAATATTTAAAAGTCACTTATGTCTTTTTTGGAGCACTCACATTGGAAAATATTAAAAGTGAAATTAAAAGAAATATTTCCCTCCAAAGTAAAACATCCCTCTTGGAGAGTTATAAAAGAGGGAAAAGTGCCTCATTTGTGATATGCTTGAATATATGATTTTGTTGGCTATTTGCTCTACTAGGGTTTTCCCTGAGAGGGTTTGAAGAGGATTCGAACCAAAGGCTATTAGGAACAAAAACTCCCTCTAGTAACGGCATTCTACAGGTGTGCAATACCACCCAACGGTGCCTATGTTGGTGGATGTATTCAACATTCACATTTGTGCCGGAATGGAGTTCGTGTAATGAGATTTGTGGATTCATTGATCATATCATTTGCAGATTTTGAGAAGATTGTCTGTGCAGATTTGTATGACTGATTTCATGGTTGTTTAGAGCATATTTTGTTGAGGGTTTGGAGCTGATATTTGTTGCATTGCTGGCCGTACCTCCTTATGCATGGCCGCACCATTTCTAGCAGCTATTTGGTGTGAGTTTTGACATATATCTTCCTCTATATTGGTCGCCCTGTTGTGGGAGCTATTGTTGATCATTCTCAGACCAGAATCAAAGAGATTCTAGTGATTTCTATTGCATATCTTACTTGCAGCCAGCCGTACAATGCCCTTGGAGGACGTGGGTCTTTGGTGACTCATTTATTATTTGTTGTAGGTTCATTTCTTCTCTATTGGAGGTGTTTAGAACTCTAATATCATTGTAATCCATTGTAATAACCAATACTTTCAGTCTTATGGAGATTTGAAGTATTTTTAGCTATACCCATTTGTTGGTCCGACTACAGCAGTTGTATGAAGTTGTGAATCTCAACATGGGTATGTGATAGTAATTGTTTATTGGCTATTTTACTATCTGGGTATCTATTAGTTTCTGCATATCTATTGTACTTTTCTAGGTATGCATTATATGCTCTATATTGTATGCTTCGCAACACATTCACATGAAAACAGAAAACCCCTTCTGCATCTTTCTATCTAGTCTGAAAGAACATAATAAAATAATAAAATAACACATAAAAAGACTTTAAAAATATACAAACAGGTCTGACACATTACAGTGGTATCAGAGCAGTGTATCTTGCCATCCTGTGTGGTTATATATGACATGCAGAAGATGAAATAAGACATACAGCCTACACATCAGTATTATCCCAGACGTAAGAGATCATAGCGAGACATTCAGGTTCCCCATATTTATCCCTTTGCAGGTACATATATAGTAAGGGTAGAGGAAATGGATGATGAAGATTGTGAAGGGCTCAGTATCCAAGAGATGCTAAATAATTGGTGTAGGAGACAGAAAGAGGATCTGAGAATGTTATAACAAAATTCTAATCAATTGATACAGAAGATAAACAGGTATTGCCTCAGGAATCTTGATAACATTGACATTTGTGAAGATACGATTAAAGAAGATACTACCATGAATGAGGTGGTGCATGAAGAAAAGGTTAAAACAACAGCTGTGGATCCTAGTTCGGATTCAACTAGTGATTATTCTAATGACTTCCTTGATGATTCCTATGGGGTTGATAACTGTATTGAGTCCACTCATACATTTTTAGATGAAGGGCATGGAGAATGCAAATTTGATGGTGACTTCAAAACATTTTTTGATGATACTTTATCTTATTTTGGTAATGTTAATTCAGGTGGCCTTGGTTTTGACTTTCAAACCAAGCCTATGGAGAGAGATACTTACATTGATACTAGTGTTGGTGAATTAGTGGTAGTTGTTGATAGGCCTTGTGAAGAGATGAGATTATTGGATGATATCCTTTTATCAGTTAGAGATGATGGTTTATTTTCTTATTCCAGTGTTGATGACACAAGTGGTTGTTGGTTTGACTCTTAAACCCATCCTATGGTGGGGAATGATTTATTCACAAAGGGCACCAGTCATGAGGAAAACAATGATCACATTTTCCCTAATCTGGGTAAACAACACTTTAGCACATGGGATCCGGGTGTGAAGGTACCAACATTGGAGGTGGGTCCTACTGGGAATGGATCTACTTTCGGTCATATTGCAATTCCTACTTCATTTACACAGTTGAGCTTGAGGGACGGCATTGATGACATCGATGATGTTGATATCAACCTTGAAAACAAATCAGATTTGGTGTTGCATGGTGCTGATCATAAATCAGAAAATTTTTATGAAGTTAACAAGTCTCAGGGGTCCTATCCTTTGCCAGGACAACTAAAGGTAAGTGAAGACTTGAGAGCTAAAAGAATTGAATCCGAGCCTCTGTATGATGAATACATAATCACAAAACAGGAGGCATGCATTGAGGAGCTAGCTAAGTTGGGGAAGACTACCACAGAAATTAGTAATGCTGAGCCTACTCTTGAGATAGCAGCCATTCCATGTGAGGATGATAGATGTGTGGAGTTCCCTAACATTGACACTCAAGATTTGGGTGTTAAGAATGAATTATGTGATGCGGATTCAAGCCATAGCAAATCTGATTTTGTAAATCAGACCTTAGAAGAGAGGAATGAGACAGAAGATTTACTTAATGGTGATGGGTTCCAGGATAGCTCTTTGGATACGCATGCATCTACATTGGAGGCAGCGGTGAGCAATGATTATGTCCCATCAGCAGCTTCTATTATGTCATTGGAGCCATTCTGTGAGGTACATAACAACAGTACCTTTGTTGAGGAAGTGTGCAGAGCTGATAGCACACATGAGCATGCTTACTAGTCGATGAGTGATGATGATTCAACCTCTTTTCATAGTGCAGAATACAAATCAGAAAATTTGTGTGGAGATAATTTGTCAAAGGGGTCTAATCATTTGGCAGGGCAATTGAAGGTGAACAAAGGCATGATTGCTTCAGCCTTATAACACTTTGATGTTGCTCAATAGTTGGTGACACACTGTTGTTAGACTCCAGGTATATATGAGCACTTTGACAATGGACTTTCCCTTGCTGAGTTTCAAGCACTTAGAGATGCAGTTGGGATCATGAAGAATAATTACCTACAACTGTTATCTGATAGAAATCATCTTCTCAGGATCCACGGTATTTATCATGATACTCTAAAGGGAAAGGAAGAGGAGGTTGATGAGCTCACCTATGAGCTTGAGGTTACCACAGACTCTTTGAAGAGTGCTCAAACAACCCTTCAAGAGTCAAAGTTACGGATAGATGAGCTTACCGTGGAGTTGAGCTTGGCACAATCTTCATCACCTACAGATACAACTCAGATATCTATGGCAGCGTGTGGTGATGAGCATACATTCACAGATGGTGGTAATGAGTATGTGGAGGATGTGACTACATCCATTTCATTTACTGGTGCAGGGGACACAAATGGGATGATTGTTTTGGATGAGTGTAGCAGGGAACAATATGTTGCACTAGGTGTTCCTAAGGTTAGTTCCATGTCAGGTGATGCAGAGCAGGCTATTGATGGCTCTTGTGGTGCAGTAGTGAGTTTTCTAGAGAGTTGTGTGACAGATCATCACACTACTCCGTCCTTTTCATAGGAGATATGCAGGGCATCATCCAGTGGTGTGATTGGTTCTCATGTTGATTTGTTTCCCTCTCCTGGAAGCAAATCAGAGTTTGCATCCTATGTAGCTGATTGGGATAGACAAATTATTGAGCCGCAGCAATGGAGAGATCAGCTAAAGGTTACCGAGGATAAGATTGTTCAAACCTTAACTCATATTGACAGTACCCACAAGTTTGTGGAGGGTATCTTGTGGACGGCACAATTGGAGGAAAGACAGATAGGAGTAGTAGCAGGCACATCTACATCTGATTTGTGAACTATCCAACATGCCTTAGAGTGGATTAAATCATAATACCTCCAATTGCTTTCAGATCAGGACTTTGCTATTGGGTATGCAGAGAGGACTTGTAGAGTAACTACCCAATTAGCTATTCAGGATCAGAGACATGAGCCATCTTCTGATTCGAGTGATGAGGAGTGTGTTCCCCATGACTATGACAGTCAACCATTGACACAGGATTTATACCATCCATTGTGGGATGAAGGATTGCCATTTATAGAAGATGGAACTAGAGATTGTGGGTGGCTGAATTAGACACATTCAGAGGATCACTTGCAGGGGTAGAGAACAGAGTACCATCATGGTGATATGTACCAGACAGAGTTTACAGCTTCATTGTCTCAAAAATTTCCATTAGAGACATGGCTTCAGAGAGGTTGCAGTGTCAGCGGGCATGATGGCATGTTTAGTTTTTACAGCAGTGATGGAGGAGAGTTATATCATTCCCTCGATTTGAGAGGGGCAACTTCATATCTTCCAGCACCTATGTTGGATAGTCAACACATCCATAGGAGTTTTGCAGAGGATAAAAGGGGATGTTATGGTTCAGACACTTTGAGATTTACTTACCCCTTCATGATTGTTGGATGTGAGGTTCTAATGTGTTGGGATCCAGGTGGTGACATGTTTGGCATGTCAGTTAAGTTGGATTCCGTTGTGTTGCTTCACCACTCTCTGCATGGTGAAGATTATATCAGAGTAGCGCAATGGAAGTCAATAAGTAATGTGTATGGTAGACTTCCATATTGGCTTTGGGACCCAGGGGCTCCTATGTCTAGCAGATTGTTCGACATTGGGGTAGCTACTTACATTGATGTTGAGCATGGTTTTACCTCTACTCAACAGATGTAGTGGAGATGCTATTGTACATTCTTCAGATTGATTTGGGATCCTGGTGTTCAGCTTTGGCATGCAAGTGCATATTGCTTGAGAGCAAGCAATCTTTGGGAAGGGCGAACTGTAATGTCCCCATTTTTTAGTCCTATTGCAGCACAGTTGGAGCTGACTTTCTGGGTTGGTGACAGCATAACCAGAGGAGTATTTTGATGTCACCAGGGTGTTCAGGTTTGGTGTCAGATCAGGACTTTTAGAGTGGGGTAGGATTCATCTCGTCGAGGGCTTTCCGACGAGCTATAAATTATGGCATTCCGACATCGTTTGGGCCTCCGTTTTAAAGTCTATAAATTAATATTAATATTTAATATTAGACTTTGGGTTTAATTGGTTAAGTGATGAAAAAATAAAATATTTAAAAGTCACTTATGTCTTTTTTGGAGCGCTCACATTGGAAAATATTAAAAGTGAAATTAAAAGAAATATTTCCCTCCAAAGTAAAACATCCTCTTGGAGAGTTATAAAAGAGGGAAAAGTGCCTCATTTGTGATATGCTTGAATATATGATTTTGTTGGCTATTTGCTCTGCTAGGGTTTTCTCTGAGAGGGTTTGAAGAGGATTCGAACCAAAGGCTATTGGGAATGAAAACTCCCTCTAGTAACGACATTCTATAGGTGTGCAATACCACCCAACGGTGCCTATGTTGGTGGATGTATTCAGCATTCACATTTGTGCCGGAATGGAGTTCGTGTAATGAGATTTGTGGATTCATTGATCATATCATTTGCAGATTTTGAGAAGATTGTCTATGCAGATTTATATGACTGATTTCATGGTTGTTTAGAGCATATTTTGTTGAGGGTTTGGAGCTGATATTTGTTGCATTGCTGGCCGTACCTCCTTATGCATGGCCGCACCATTTCTAGCAGCTATTTGGTGTGAGTTTTGACATATATCTTCCTCTATATTGGTCGCCCTATTGTGGGAGCTATTGTTGATCATTCTCAGACCAGAATCAAAGAGATTACAGTGATTTCTATTGCATATCTTACTCGCAGCCAGCCGTACAATGCCCTTGGAGGACATGGGTCTTTGGTGACTCATTTGTTATTTGTTGTAGCTTCATTTCTTCTCTATTGGAGGCATTTAGAACTCTAATATCATTGTAATCCATTGTAATAACCAATACTTTCAATCTTATGGAGATTTGAAGTATTTTCAGCTATACCCATTCGCTGGTCCAGCTACAGCAGTTGTATGAAGTTACGAATCTCAACATGGGTATGTGATAGCAATTATTTATTGGCTATTTTACTATCTGGGTATCTGTTAGTTTCTGCATATCTATTGTACTTTTCTAGGTATGCATTATATGCTCTATATTGTATGCTTCGCAACACATTCACAGGAAAACAGAAAACCCCTTCTGCATCTTTCTATCTAGTCTGAAAGAACATAATAAAATAATAAAATAACACATAAAAAGACTTTAAAAATATCAAACAGGTCCGGCACATTACAAGTTACCTTTCAAATGCTTTAATTGTGGGAAAGTTGGTCATTTTGCCTCTAAATATCCTTGTAAAGAATCAAGGGGTAGTAACAATAGAGAGAAGTTCAAAAAGGGTCTTTATTCCATAGAGAACAGATGCTCTTCAGAAGATGAGGATCATGATGATTCAAATGATGAAACACTTTTCATGGCCTTGAATGTTGGTGACAAAAGAGGTGATATTGGGAATTGTACAAATTCTAATACCTTGCAGGCTAACCAAGATAATGAAAAATCAATGGTTGTGTTGACTGCCTTTCATGCAAGAGAAGAAGCCAATGCTTGGGTAATTGACAGTGGTTGCTCTAACCACATGACTGGTGACAAGGAGAAGTTTATCAGCCTTAAGAAGTGGAATGGTGGAGTTGTTAAGTTTGGTGGTGAGGATTCAACACAAATTTGTGGAAAGGGTGCTATAATCATTAATGGAAAGAATAAGACTGAGGAAGTCCTCTATGTCAAAGGGTTGAAGCACAATCTCCTCAGTGACAGTCAGATGTGCAGTAAAGGATACAATCTTATATTTCATGCCAATGGGTGTGAGATCAGGAAGCCAAGGTCCAGAAGATTAGTTGTAGAAGGTATTAATATATATGGAGATATCTATCATCTAAAGGAGGTAAATGGAAGAACATGTTTATTGGCTCAATCTGGTGAGTGTTGGATGTGGTACAAGCGAATGGGACACATCAACTTTGATAATATGGTAAAGATCAGCTCTATTCATGCGGTGAGAGATATGCCTAAGATAACCAAGCTTGCAAACACATTATGCAAGGAATGTCAGATGGGAAAGAAAACAAAGACAAATTTCAAGAGCAAGGAGTATTCTTCTACAATTCCTCTGGAGCTGATTCACATTGACCTATATGGACCTACAAGAACAAAGAGTCAACAAGGTGAAAGGTACTTCATTGTAATGTCCCCATTCCTAGACAGTGTTAGTCTATGCTTGGTTCCTGTAGACTTTAGTATGGTTAGGGAACCCAATGTGATGTAGCCTTGGTTGGTTATGTCGATCATCGGTAGAGGTTGTTGGATTCAGTGAGACCTTCTGTTTGGAGCTTTTTGGAATGTTTTCGATCACCTTGGCTGGGCTTAATATTTTTAGCAAGTTAGGGTTTCTGTCCGTTTTGATAATCTCAGAGTTGGATGTGAAGCGTTTCGATGAGACCTTTCCAACAGTCTATAGATCTCGAGATTCTGATGTGTTTTGAGCCTCCATTTTAAAATCTGTAAAATAATAATGTTTATTTTAAAAAGGACTTTAAAACATTTTGTATTAAGTGAATTTATATTATATGGTACTTTATGATATATTTTAAGTTATAAAGTCACATGACTTTGGGCGCCCAAGTATAAGGAGAAATAAAGTAATTAAAATACTCACAATTCCCAAAAGGAGGGTGTTGGGTATATGGAGGAAAAAGCAACTCATTTGGAACATTCATGCTTTTAAAAATATTAAATCATTTGGAACATTTATGCTTTTGAAAATATTGGCTAAGTCTGAGCTTGCTTGAGCAAGGGTTTCAAACTAGCGTCAATCGGAGACGAAATCCTTCATTGATAGGAGCATCTGCAGGGTTTCTAGGCACTCTGAGGATGTTAATGGCTTGGCTTCATCCAAAGGTCACCATTTGAGCTATATTTCATCATATTCAGCTTGTCATGGAAGGTTTTTATTTGCCAAATCTCATGAGTTTCGACATGATAATTATTGGTAGACATTGAGGGAAAGTTTGCAAGTTATTGCAGGGAGTTTGGAGGTGATTTGAGATGTTTTCAGCCCCTAGACTAGGTTGTACCAGTCCCAGGGCCAGCCGTACAATATGAAGGAAGAATAATGAGTTTTAGTATGATTTATGGCATGGTTACCACTCCTACTTAGGCGTGAGCTATCTGCATGTTGTAACAGGTTGATATCAACAAAAAGGGGATAAATTTGAGTGTGTTTGAAATGATATACCATAGTAAATAGGGGTCGTACTGTAGCAGCCAGACGTGGGTTCAAGAGTACATCATAAACTCACTTGTTTCAGTATATTTGGATCAATGCAAAAAAATTCTTCCATTGTCAAATATGGATCAATGGTCAACCAATTCACTTCAAGGTTGATAACAAAAGGCTAAAGAACCTAATCTGTCCTGAAGTAGTTTGTAGACTAAACTTGTCATTGATGCCTCACCCACGACCATACTCCATTAGATGGTTTGGTGTGGAATCCAAGAAACATGTCACTCAACAGTGTCGATTGGTATATAACATCAAGCCCTTTCAATATATAATCCATTGTGATGCCACTCCATTAGAGGTATGTGATGTTTTACATGGATAGCCATATCTTCACCATTGACGTGTAGTCTATGAAGCAAATCCAAGTTCAATGTTATCATAGATAATGGTGGTAAGAGATATCACATGTTGGAAGTAGTGAAATAACAAGGTAAATGACATAATAGAAATAGCGAACAATAGAGATTTGATCTAACTATGATGTGATCAAGCTAGTAAGATTTAATCAATCAAACAATGGATAAGCAATATAACAAATTAGCTAACTCATAAAATGTAAACCATATAGACATCAAGTATATTTGGAGAAACCTTTGCAAGAAAAAGCTCCACCCCAAATATACCCAAGCTTATACTATTCCAAATAATGTAGTACAATAATACAATCCACTTATCCCTCTGAAAATAGTCAAGCAACATAAGAGTGCCTATAAAGAACCATACAATCCACTATCCCATGCCTCCAATATATATGAAAAACATAAACAAGAAACTATCAAGTGGTATCCAAAACCAAAACCACGAGCCATAGAAAAAATCCAATATCCCTATGATCATGGTCAAGCATCTCAAAATAGTATGTAACTCCTCTTACACCTCTTACATAACCCTTACACACCCTTTACACATCATATATGCCATAGATTATGTCATACCGATTAAATTAAACAAGATCCCAATCCTAGGCACTCCATGAGAGCATCGATTGCCTTGTCATAGCGCCAAATATGTAAGATCTTCTTATAACTTGTAATTTTGACCAATTCTTTGTAACCTCCCAATTAAATGTATTTTTACACAATATCTTGGGTATGTTGGAAAATAAATAAATCCCCTCCCTCACATGGGCGTCCAACTTGGCTCCCATTCCATGATGTTTGGAGGCTATATTATTTATCATCTACATAATTAAATTGCAAGACTTAGGACTTGTAAGGTGAATGGCACACCTAGTCCTAGCATTCTCCCACGTGATATTTATATTGCAAAACATAATAGGAAACTAAAAAGTAGCTTAAGCTTTAGAAGAGGCAAGACCCATAGCCTCTCTACACCAATTGAACTTATGCGTACTCATTGGCTTAGTGAGAGAATTTACAACATTAACCAAAGTGTCAACCTTTTATATCACCACTCTCCCACTCTCAACCATCTCATTGAAAAAGTGATACTAAACATCAATATGCTTTATACAAACATGGTACGTTGGCTTCTTCACCAAAAAAATAGCACTCTGACTATCACATTTGAATCGAAACTATTTACACTCAAATCTAATACTTGAGCACAATTTCTATAACCACAGTGCCTCCTTACAGGCATGTGTCATAGCCATGTACTCTGATTCTATCGTGGGAAACACAACTATAGGTTGATGCTTAGTCATTCAACTAGAAACTCCTCCAAACAAAGTGAACACATAACTACTAGTGAACCTCATGTTGTCTAAATCACCAACCTAATTTGAATCAACAAAGCCCTATATATCAAGCATCTTACCCACAACATCAATCCCATGATAATAAATTAATTAATCAAAATTCCTTCACAAATATCTAAAAACCCTTTTCACAAAAGTCTAATTCTCAACCAGGGTTAGACATAAACCTGCTAAGAACTATAAAGTTCTCAAGGAGCTTTCAAAGTGCATGGTGTTGTTTTCTTTTTTTTAATTATTTTAAGTTATCTCTTTTGTTCTCCATTCCAAACTTGAAACTTTTTATTTTAAGCTTTTGCATGCTTCAAGGAGAGTTTTTGTTTTAAATATCAACTTTTAATATAGTATATTGTATGGGAAAAAGTAAAAACTTATTTTGTTTCCAAGGCAAAATCATGCAATTTATTTATTTCTATGATTAAAGAAGGTTTTCTTTTATTATCTAAAATCTTAAAGTATCTATTTATATAAATCTTTATTAGTACCTCCCTTCGACAGTACGATTGCATCCACTGAGGCTTATCTAGTTATTAATCTATTAACAGTAAACCAATCAAGACACAGGATTATTTTTCTTGTATAAATTTGAACTTTTCCTATGTCAAGATGATAAAATTTTAACAAAAAATCATTGAAAAATGATTTATCTCTATTGTGATTGGCTCAAAAAAAATGACCTCTTCTCTACGGATTATCAGAGAGTGCAACAAACACCTATAAATGTGGAGAGAAATTCGATTTGAGGGGAGGATGTGGCAAGTAAACAAATTATGAACACTAATTTTACCTTCATGCCTAAATGGATGGCGATAATTTTGAGAGTGAAAAATCATCACTTTTTTAGAATTTATTTTTTTACTTCATTACCTAAACTTCAAAATTACTTTTTGTCAAAGGTACTAATCGTTATTATTTATAGTTATAATATTAATAATACTATTAATAATATTATTAATATCCATTATTAACACTTCTTCATATATTATCTTAATTGATATTATAATATTATAATAACATTGTATAATAATATAATAATAAGCATAAACATAATTTTTTTTTTGGTAAGTGCTACCATTTACGGGGGTAGCTCCCTCTATTATATATGAAATATGAGAAAATAACGGGTATATTTTTTCCAAAGTAAGGTGGTTAGTGGTATAAATACCCCACCGCTTCAGCTATTTCCACCATCCTAACCACTACATTTTGTTCAATGAGGCCTGGATTGGCCTCAACAAAATTTAGGAAGTTGGTGATATCATAATCTTTTTCCACTCCCTTCTTGTACAGAGACCAAGCCTTGTGCAGCTTGGTTTTTTTATTTTCCTCGTTGAGGCTCAAGACCACTAAAGTGAAGCCTTGCTCAAGCTCTACCTCAATGACTTCTAGAGCCAGCATAATTTTGTCCAGGATTTCCTCCCGGGCAAACCTCATTGCTGCTCTTAGGCCCTAGAGCTGTGCACCAACTATCTGAACAAAGTTCAGAAAAAATCCTTCCATCACCAGGCCATCGTAGGTGTGTCCTCCCGCCCAAAAGTCTTCCCCGATGACCTTCGTGATATCATCCTTTTCTTTGTCCGACGCCTTGCTGAACAAGTATGCAATCTGCTCGCGGCTTGACTCAAATTGCAAGCATCGACATTTGACACCAAAATGGTCCACCATCGCTTGCCTGGATAGAAGACCCAAGCCCCAGCGCCAATCACTTTACCTCCTTCTCCTTTTATGGTGGACGTGATCATTGCTGTCATATTTCTGACGAGTTTCTAAACTGTGTGCCGGTCAATCTCTGCAGCAAATTGTCCTGCAAAATCTTGGGAGTTCAGACTGGATTAGATTGATTTCGCCATCGATTATTAGAGTCTTTCTATCAAACTTCTTGGAGATGTGTCGAAGCCCAATTTGTCCTCCTGATCTGACAAGATGAAGGCCCTAATGTTTCCTTGGCCTCTGTGCTATCAGATCTCTTTCCTAGATTTTCTTTTGATGCAGCGATCTTCTTGGCACCGCCGCATAAATTTGGCATGATGGCCATTTCCTGCGTAGTCATTATGCTCCAACTTGGACATCAAGTGTTTTTCAGGAATTGTTTTTCCAGCCACATTGGGATCATCTTCCGGCCGGAGTTTTGTCTTGTTGTGCTATTTCAGTCATGCAAGGGTCCAAGCTCGATGGATCGTATTCTACCACTGGTTCTTGGTGGGTTGATCCGATGTTTGCCAAGGCATCACCTGCCTTATTGGCTTCGCGGTAGACATGAGCGAATGTGTAACTATCTATTTTTTCTAATGTTAATAGTATTTCTTCCAACCACTTTCTCAACTTCCAATTTGTTGCACGTTTCATTTTATTGCATTAATACAGATTAACGAATCGCCTTTGATGTCCACTGCCGTGAATCCCCATTTTTCACACAGCTTTAAACCTTTGTATAATGCTTCAAACTCAGCTTCATTATTTGATGCTATGCCAAAATTGCATGAGATGGCCTTTTTGGGTCTCCATTTCCGTCCTGGATTATTGCCACCGCCACCTAGGCCTGGATTTCCTTTTGCCGAGCCATCAAAGTTCAGCTTGACCCTATTTTCAGACGGCTTTGTCCATCTCAGCTTGCTTATGTTCGCTCCCCTTTTTCCAAGTGTTGTCGAAGGACATCTCAACTCCAGCCATTTCTTTCTTAATTGTGCATCCCATTCAGTGAAAGATCGGTCCTGGTTTGCATACCCCTTCACATTTATTACTTCGCATATGCCTATTCTGATTCGCTTTTGAATCTCACCTATGTTTTGGCTTGTTTCTTGAAAGATATGGCGATTACACTCCTTCCATAACTGCCATACTACCATAAACATAAATATAATATAATATAACAATATAATAAAATATAATACTATATAAAAATATTAGAATATTAGAATAAAGCAATAATATAAATATATTATTGTCATATTTATAATCTAAACATTGTTTATTATCAATAAATAATTAATTATACTATTTAATTAATATTTAAACTAAAAAAATTTATAAATTATATTATAATATCAATTAAGATAATATATCAAGTGTTATAATAAATATTAATATTATTATTAATATTATAACTATAAATAATAACCATTTTGTTGGTTTGACAAAAAGTATATTTGTTGTTTACCTAATGAATTAAAAAATTAAAACTAAAACACAACTATAATTACAACTAAAACACATACTATAATTACAACACTACAAGGCAGATATTACAACTAAAACACATACTATAATTACAACACTACAAGGCAGGTACTCGCCACTGCGTGGCACTTGTTAAATTTAGGATTCGTTGTTTTTTTAAAAGAGCACGAGTTCTCTTCTTTTATAAAGATTTTTTTTAAGAGAGAAAAACATGTTTCTATTTTAGAGTTTTATTAATATTGTAATTATAGTAAAAATAAAAATAGTTTTTAGATTTATTTCATTTACTTTATTATTATATTTATTTAGATTTCTATTATGTGAATAATAATATTTTTTTTAAATACTATATTTTTTGAAAACTAACAAGAATATCATTTCTAACAGGAATAAAATATATAGATTTAATAATTGAACTTTATATCTATTTTCACAAATAGTTATTATTTTACTATCTTAACTTATACACGTTTTTATTAGATAAAACAACAGTGTTATTAAATTTGTTATACAATTGCAAAAGTATGGCATGTGTTTTTATATATGAATTACATATATATATATATACACACACACACACACTTGTTACCTGGCTAATTACAATATGACTTTTATAATTTATAGAGAAGATCCGCCCAAAATTCATTCTATATATTTCTGTAAAAGGCGATAAGAAAAAGAAAAGATATTCGGTGAAATTAAGCACTAGGAACAACACATCGAAACAACAAGATCATAATTATACTTCTAATCTGCGCAAAATCCGTCATGCCACACATATGCTCAACCAGATAATGCCATAAGCATGCAATGAAACCAATAAGCATGCAATGAAACCAATAAACATGCAAGATGAAATGAAGCTATATGATCTAAGTGGTGTGTGTGCTACATCAGGTTCCGTCTTTTCAGTTCTTGCCAAGTGGCTAGACACCTCTACCTCAATCATGTTCTCATCTTTGACGAGTACCTGCACTCAATTGCACTCTAAATCGCATCAGTAGGTTAGTCAACAAAATCCATAGTCGAAGCAAATATAAATCCATCATAGTCACTGAACATTCATCAATCACAACTAATTACTTGTTAGGTTTACACATTTTAACCAAAGAGTAAAACTATCAAGATAATAACCACTAGTAAAACAAGTCACAATGTTCGAGACGTGACATCCTTCCGCACTAGGAAGAGACATCATCCTGATGTCTTATTACATAATCTGAAAATAATAATGTATCCAAAGTATCATCAAACATAAACATATGTAGTATCTCAAAGTATCATCTACTATGCATAAACAAAGAAACTATGTTAAATTTCCCAAATGAGGAAGATCTATCAATCTCATCAGCGTCCTCCCACGTGGCACTATCCATAGAATATTGGTCCCATTGGACCTTGTACTGCACAATCTCCCTGTTGTGCAACTTAATGTTGCGCCTCTCCAAAATTTGAATGGGCTCCAATAGCACCACTCTTGAATCCTGTACCTGTAAAGCACGCCAATCAAGAATATGCGAAGTATCAAGATGATAAGGCTTAAGTAAAGACACATGAAATACATTATGGATTATGGCAAGGGAAGGTGGTAGAGCAAGTTGATAAGCTACAGGATTGATCACTTCCAGGACATCAAACGGTCCTACGAACCGAGGAGCAAGTTTGGATGCTTTTCCAAATGAAACCGAACTCTTTTGAGGCTTGACCCTCAGGAAGACTTTGTCACCAACTAAAAACTGTCTAGGCTATTTCTATCTGCATAGCTCTTCTGACAATCTGAAGCTTGCTTTAGTTTCTCTTTGATTAACTTCATCTGATCATCCATCTCCCTAAGCATGTCAGGACCAATCACTATTATGTCTTCTACTCTGTCCCAACTAATAGGTGTTCGACACCTACGCCTGTAAAGAGCTTCGAATGGTGTCATTCCCAAAGATGCATGGTAAGAGTTGTTGTAAGCAAACTCCACCAATGGAAGATACTCCTCCAATTTGTACTGCTGATCCATACAATACATCCTGAGAAGGTCTTCTACAACCTGATTGACTCTCTCTGTTTGACCATCTGTTTGAGGATGATATGCCGAACTAAAATTCAACTTAGTCCCCAAGGTTGCATTTAGAGTTGTCCAAAATTTGGATGTCATGCAAGTGTCTCGATTTGAAATGATCGTCTCTTGCACTCCATGCAAACGAAAGATCTCCCAAACAAATTTCTTAGCTAATACCAAAGAACCATCTAAAAGATTCCTTGGAATAAAGTGTGCTACCTTTGTTAACTTGTCTACAACCACCAAGATGACATCATGTCAATCCTTGGACATGGGTAATCCCTGAATGAAATCCATGCTTATCACTTGCCACTTATGTTCAGGGACATTGTGTGGGTACAACAACCCTACTGGATGAAAATGCTCAGCCTTGACCCATTGGCACTCCAAGCATCAACCCACAAATTATGTCACATCCTTCTTAAGTCTAGGCCAAAAGTATAAGGGTCTCAAACCTTAGACCATCTTAGTAACTCCAGGGTGCCCTGAATATGGTGCATTGTGGATCTCCTTGAGCATTAACTTCCTCAACTCTCCTGAGTTAGGAATATACATCCTCCCCTGATATCTCAAAAGTCCATCTGACTCAATCACATAACCATCAAACCTATGATCTAAGGGATATGTTTCCAAAGCTTGTTTCACCCTTTCATAATGCTCATCCCCCTGAAGATTTTGAATCACACTTTGTCTCAAATGTGATCTCGTGGTAACCATGGTAGCGAGATGTCTTCTTCTGCTAAGAGCATCTGCTACTCTATTCTCCTTTCCTTTTATGTTCTCAATCCCAAAGTCATACTCACTGAGGAATTCTAACCATCTTCTCTATCTTGCATTAAGGTTAGGTTGAGTAAATATGTACTTGAGCCCTAAATGATCCATTTTTAACTCAAAGGGCTTACCTAGGAGATAATGCCTCCACATCTGAAGCACATGTACTATAGCGGCTAACTCAAGGTCGTGCACCACATAGTTAAACTCATATTGCTTTAGCTTCCTTAACTCATATGCAACTACTTGCTCATTTTGCATTAACACTCCTCCTACTCCTTATAACGCATCAATTATCACTGTAAAATGACCATTAGGATCATGTATGGTCAAGATAAGTGCAATTGTGAGCTTTTCCTTTAACACTCGGAAAGCCTGCTCACACCTTTCTGTCCACTCAAACTTTTTACCTTTCTTCTATAGTGAAGTAATCAAAGGTGCTATAGTCGAGAATCCTTCCACAAACTTCCTATAATAACATGTGAGTCCCATGAAACTTCTAACTTCTATCACACTTTGGGGTGCAGGCCATTCCATTATCGCCTTAATCTTTTCGGGATCAATTGCAAACCCTTCTGTTGAGATCACATGACCAAGATAGTGCACCTTATCCTCATAGAATGTACACTTAGATAGCTTACCATAAATTTTTCACTCTCTCAAGCTCTATAAGACTATCCTCAGATGCTTCTCATGCTCTTCCACTATTTTAGAATATATCAATATGTCATCAAGAAATATTAACACAAAGTCATCTAGACAATCACTGAATATGCTATTCATCAAATTGATGAAGGCTATTGGAGCATTACTCAACCCAAATGGTACCATTGTGAACTCGTAGTGCCCATAGCGAATTTTGAAAGCTGTCTTGGAGATGTCCTCATCCTTAATCTGCAACTGATGGTAACCGGATCTCAGGTCTATCTTCAAGAACACTATGGCTCCCTTCATCTAATTGAAGAGCTCATCAATTCTTGGAAGTGGATACTTGTTCTTTATAGTAGCTTTGTTAAGCATCCTATAATCAATGCATAATCACAAGGTACCATCCTTCTTCTTTACGAAGATGACCGGTGCGGCCCATGGCGACACACTAGGTCTAATGAATCCTTGATTCAACAAGTCCTGCAATTGGCTTTAAGCTCATACAATTCTATAGTAGTCATCCTGTAGGGTTCCTTAGATTGAGGCTCGGTCCCTAGTAGCAAATCAATCGAGAAGTCAAATTCCCTCGTTAGTCGTAACTCTGTCAACTCCACAGGAAACACATCTCAGAACTCTCTAAGGATTGGGTAGTCAATGAATGTTGGTTCTTCATTGTCAAGGTCCTTTACTTGGACAACATAAATGACACACCCTTTTCTCTTGGATTTCTTTAACTGCATAGCTGAGATTTATCTAAGCTCCAAAGGTCTATTAGATCCATTAATCTCCACCTAATTTCCTAGGTCATCCAAACATCTAACAACTTTGTCTTCACAGTTTACTAGAGACTTGTGCTCAGCTAATCAATTGATTCCCAAAATTACGTCATAAGACCTTAAAGGTGCTACATACAGATTGACTTGCATTTGAAAACGCGGGATCTCTAATTCACTGCATGCTAGACATGAGTCTACTCTCTTCTCTGCTCTATTATCGTATTGTACCATCCAAGAGTTTTCCATATACCCAGGTCTAATAGATAATTTAGATACTACTCTAGGATCTACAAAGCATTATGTAGAACTAGTATCAATCAAAATAGAAACAGGTAGTCCATAGAACTTACCTTGAAACTGTATAGGTGCAGCTTGAAAGTCAGCTTGTTGATTGTCCACTATGACATGTATCTGATGTTGAGGTGCTCCTTGCTAATTTATGTTTGCACTTCCTGTTGATCTCTGAGGACATGAATTAGCGTAATGCTCTCCTCCACAAACATAGCATCCGCCCCTAGGTGCCTTTGGTCCTTCTGACCTATATCGCTAATTGTTGTTACGATTGTTATTGTTATTGTAACCACCTCTTTTATTTCCTTCATTCTAGTGTCCACCATGTTTGTCTTGAGAGTTATTACCTCTCTTCAAACTCCTAATTTGTTGACTGTTAGTTCCCTTATTATTATTCTGATTGTAGTTCAGTTGGTTATTTTGGGGCCTCTTGTTGGCAAACTTCACATCTCTCTGCTTACAGTAACTGGTTGCTTGATGCAGCTTCTGCTCTTGTTTAATGGCTTTCTTAAAAACCACATCCATAGTCAGTGGGTTATGAATGTCTACATCTGCACCAATCTGGGGTCTTAAGCCCATAATAAATTTCTTGATCCAGAATCTCTTGTCCATTTGGTACTGTGGAACATACTTAAGTAGATGGGAGAACCTTTCCTAATATTGGGTTACCGACATCCCTCCTTGAATCAAATTATGAAACTCTGTCATCTTCTTGTCAAAGAAGAGCTATGGTAACCATCTTTTCCTGAAGAGCTACAGGAAAATTTCCCAAGTAATTTCACTAGGTAACAGTTTCTTATCTGCTTTCTCATTGTCCCGCCATGTTGCCTCTTCTCTAGTCAGCTGATAAGATCCCCACATAGCCTTGGTGTGATCAGAAAGATTTCGAATCTCGAAGTATTTTTCCATTTCTATTATCCACGCTTCGGCCCCATCACCAATGGTCCTACCATCGAACTTAGAAGGTGTGACCTTCCTGAGGTCCTTTCCCAACTCTTCTGCAATCCTTACTATGTTATTAGCATTCTCTCCTACCTCTGGAATTTGGGCTTCTACCCTTGGATTCTCATTCTGTGCATCCACCCTTGGGTTCTCATTACCCTGGTTCACATTTGTACCTCCTTGGTTTTGGTTTTCATTCTGATTCTGCTCTCTGCAGCTCCCTCTGATCTGCTGCTCAAGATTATCCATTCTCATACCCTGCTGGGTTAAGAGAGCAAGAATTTGATCCAATCTACCATCTTGATCATTATTTGCATCTCCACGATTCGTTTCATTTTGTCCATTGTTTGAACCTCCACTTTGATTGGTATTTCTTGTATCCATGATAACCTATTTGCATCAAAGTCACACTTAGCGTAATAGTCCAAAAAGGCCCTAGCGTCAAACCTAGAGCTCTGATACCAAATGTAAAGTTCTCAAGGAGCTTTCAAAGTGCATGGTGTTTTTTTTAATTATTTTAAGTTATCTCTTTTGTTCTCCATTCCAAACTTAAAACTTTTTATTTTAAGCTTTTGCATGCTTCAAGGAGAGTTTTTTTTAAATATAACTTTTAATATAGTATATTGTATGGGAAAAAGTAAAAACTTATTTTGTTTCCAAGGCAAAATCATGCAATTTATTTATTTCTGCGATTAAAGAAGGTTTTCTTTTATTATCTAAACTCTTAAAGGATGAGCAGAATATATCTATTTATATAAATCTTTATTAAATTTAGGATTCGTTTGTTTTTTTTTTAAAAGAGCATGAGTTCTCTTCTTTTATAAAGATATTACTTTTTTAAGAGAGAAAAACATGTTTCTCTTTTAGAGTTTTATTAATATTTTAATTATAGTAAAAATAAAAATAATTTTTAGATTTATTTCATTTACTTTATTATATTTATTTAGATTTCTATTATGTGAATAATAATATTTTTTTAAATATTATATTTTTTGAAAACTAGTAAGAATATCATTTCCAATAAGAATAAATTATATCAATTTAATAATTGAACTTTATATCTATTTTCACAGATAGTTATTATTTTACTATCTTAACTTATACACGTTTTAATTAGATAAAACAATAGTGTTATTAAACTCATTATACAATTGCAAAAGTATAGCATGTATTTTTACATATGAATTACGCGCGCGCACGCGCACACACACACACACATATACTTGTTACCCGATCAATTACAATAGGACTTTTATAATTTATAAAGAAGATCCACCTAAAATTCATTCTATATATTTATGTAAAAGGCGATAAGAAAAAGGAAAGATATTCGATGAAATTAAGTACTAGGAACAACACATCGAAACAACAAGATCACAATTGTACTTCTAATCTGCACAAAATCCCTCGTGCCACACATGCTCAACCAGATAATGCCACAAGCATACAATGAAACCAATAAACATGCAAGATGAAATGAAGCTATATGATCTAAGTGGTGTGTGTACTACATCGGGTTCCATCTTTTTAGTTCTTGCCAAGTGGCTAGACACCTTTACCTCAATCATGTTCTCATCTTCGATGAGTACCTGCGCTCAGTCGTACTCCAAATTGCATCAGTAGGTTAGTCAACAAAATACAAAGCCGAAGCAAATATAAATCCATCATAATCACCGAACATTCATCAATCACAACTAATTACTTGTTAGGTTTACACATTTTAACCAAAGAGTAAAACCGTCAAGATAATAACCACTAGTAAAACAAGTCACAATGTTTGAGACGTGACAAGAACTCCCACTATTCGGGCAATGTCTAGTCTTGTACATAGCATAGTATATATTAAGCTTCATAGGACACTAGCATACAGAACATTTACCATATCCTCCAAATTATTATCTAACTTAAGACAATAGTCCAATGATAACTTAGTACTGATAAATAAATGAATATTGGCTAGCTTACAACCATCCATTGCAAACTTTTGAAAATAGTCCAAACATACTTACTCTAACTGAGTCAAAGCTTTCTACCAACCCGATTTGCCGATCTCCATACCTAGAATGTACTTCACAACCCCTAAATCCTTCGTGTTAAAGGTTCTAAACCACCAATTTTTGAACTCTTTAATATTATTTCCAATGAATAACATGTCATCAAAATATAGCACAATGATTAGAATTGATCGTGAATTAATTTGAAATAAACACAATGATCACATTCATTCTAAAAAACCTAAGGAACAATTAAAAAACATCAAACTTCTAATACCACATCCATGATGATTTATTTAGACCATACAATGATTGTTTCAATTTGCAAACCAAGTTCTCTTTTTCTTTCACCACAAAATCATTAGGTTGTTTCATATAAATATCTTCCTCAAGATCCCTATGTTAAAAACCAAATTTAATAACCATTTTCTCTACTTCTAAATCACAAGTAGTAGTAATAGAAAGTAGGAATCTATTAGAAGTTAGTTTTGCAATAGGAGAAAAGATTTCATCCAAATCAACTCCCAAACCTAAGAGTAACCTTTTACCACTAGTCTTTCCTTGTTCCTTTCCAACTATCTATATGCCATGAATTTATTCTTAAACATGCACTTGTGACTAATGGGTTTCCTTCCCTCAACTTGGGACCAAACTTAAAAAATGCAAAATTCCTAAGTCTGATTCCCCTTTGTACACTTTCACTATTTAGCCCACCATACATAATGATTTGAGAAATTTCAAGTGGGTCTTCCCTTGGTCAAAATTTGCCTAAGTATTTTTCAAATTCAACCACCATGTTTCTACCATATGTTGAAGTTGCAAAAATCCAAGAAAATTTCAAGTCCATGAAGTTTGAAATCAGTTTCTAGTAGTTGCAGGCTTTTTGGGTACTACCAAACATTTCCTCTTTGTCTTCCATTTGGTTCCTCCTTCCTCTTCCACGTAAAAGTTCCACCAAACTTCATTGGATCCTTCACTTCCTTTGTTTCCTTCATTTCTTCTATTTTACGAGTTTTTAATCGACTATCAGACGTATTCTATCCATTCAAGATCTAGTCATCACCTCTTTTCCTACATAAAAGTTCCACATAACCCTATCCAACCCTTAATCTATTTTATTCCACCCATTTCTTGCATTTTTTAGAATCCTACTAGGCTACTAGACTTCATATTTCAAGTTTCCACCACATTCGGTCCTCTTGCCCCTTTCTACAAAATTCTTGTTCGAGTCATATGCTTCCAAGCATCCTTCACTTTGCATTTTTTGGAGTCCTTCCATACCACTTCCATTTTCTTCTAGCCACTTGACCTCCAAACCTTAATCCTTTTTTTCAATTCTTCAGTTCACATCTCACATTTTCTAGAGAAATTTCCTTGGTGAATTAGATATGTTCACCTCCTCTCCCACATCCTAACCTTCATCATTTTCCCCTTTTTCTTCCCTTGGCCTTCCTTTCTATTCATAAAATTTCCTCTTAGAACCAAATACATTTCCACCTATGATCCCTCATCATTCTTCTGCATTCTTCCTGACCCCATTGTGAGACATTTCCTTAATCCCAGATCTCCTCCATCGAACACCTTTACTTCCCATATCCAATTCCCACCTTCAATTTTGTAAGAATTCTCTGCAAAGTTGCTAACTCCATTTGGAACCTCTACTGCCTGCATCTAGTCCCACATGGTTTTCCCACACTTTCATATCTTTCATTCCCTCGTCTTTGGGGACTTTCCTCCTTAGACTTCTAGAGCTCTTCCCTTCACCTCATGTCTTATCATGGTGTCCAATTCTGCAACCAAATACCATTTTTCTCCTCTTCATGAAATCACTCATTATCCTCCTTTGTGAAAACCTGATGGACTTCCATATTTCCTTCATATGTTTCCACATTTGGTCCTATCTCCCTTTCCCACATGTTTACCACTTCCTGTCCCCATTCACTCTCTTCCATCTATTAAACTTTCCCATCCTACAGGATTTCTTTCTGCCATTCTATATATCTAGTCCTCATGTCCAATCTTGAGTTGAATTTTAGTAATTTTTCCAAACTTCTCTAATACTCTCTAGAGCGTTTCAACAACTTCCTGGGTCACCATTAATGATCATATTTGACCCCCGCAACTACTCAAATGTAATTTTATTTCCCAAATGCCATCACTCATCTAAAGGGCTCAACTCCAGTTACAAATTTTAGTGGTGGATGATGGAGGTTTTAATCACCATAAATGTGGTAGGTGAATTTCATCAACCAATAATCTTCACACAAGCTCCAGACCATTTGATTTTGAATAAGAAACATATTAGACACAAATTTCATGGGATCTCATTTAGTTTGCATTCAATGCTTCTACCTTGTGTAGTACATTGAATTCCTAATGGACAACCAAGGGCAAAAAATGGAAATGCTATAATACAAGTTTATTTGTCATTCAGAGGGTTGGTCATTGAACCATTTTTTGCCTTCAAGCTGGTTCTAGGGCATCAAACATTTCACGTCTAGTCTATAAGGGGATGGAATCTATTTTCTAAATCATAGGAAGGGTTTTGAATGAACACAATGCATGTAATGGTATGTCTTTGTAGTAGTTTGTAATGATTTAGAGCGATGCTTGCACCTAGTTGTTCATCCTCTCTTGACGCATTTGGTTGTATGAATGTAATAAGGGTTTAATGAATGTGTGATAGCTTCTAATGCATTACAAAGCTTTTGTGATGGTTTGTCCTTTGTTTCATGCGGATAATTGTAGTTTTGAGATAGATTATTAAGTATGTACATTTGCATGAAATGTTATTTATGATATGTATGTAAATACACATTTGGTTCCATTTATATTTTGTTGGTGTACCTCCTTCATAGTTCATGACTAAAGTTGCCCAGTGGAGTAGAAATTGGTTTCAATTGATGAGAGATCAAACACTTTCCGTTTTAATCAATCCTCTCCATCCTCTTTAGATTAGGAGTATATTAAGGTTTCACATGCTTTCATGATTCGTTATTCCAAAGCAAGAAACATCTTAAGTGACCTCAAATAGTTAGCTTGTTAGAGAATCATGTCACGCATGCCTACGTCTTGCACTTGTGTATGAAATGTTAATTAGAATCATTTATGGGAATTATAATAATGCAGCCATCTGTAGGTGTATATGCAAGGTTGTAGTTTCAACTTAATTAGAGGTTTTATGTGCAGTTGGTTACTTTATGAGCTAACGATAATCTTTGGACCCAACTATAGTCTTCCCATCTTGTTTACCCTCCATTGTAATCAAATCCTATTAAGGATACCTTAAGAAACACCCTCCTAAGTCTAATGGAGCTCAAAGTGAAGGAGAGATTGATTCCTCTAAGAGTGTGAGCAATGATTTTAGGACCCAACATAATGGATCCATTGTTGGGGAGATGTTAATCTAATTTATCTTGAAAGCGCTTCCAATTTGAAGAAGCTTGAATTTTTAGGTTTTGTTGGCATCCTGTCAACTTGCACCAATAGAATGGCAAATTTGTTGGGAACTAGCTCTAGTTAGTGTTGAAGGCACAAGATAGCTGAGAGGGGGGGTGAATCGGTTGTATCAAAAACCTTAAATTCTCTTGAACAAAATCACATTCACGTTCACTTACTTTAACCCCTTTAATATGTTACGAAGATTAAACATGAAATGCATAATCAAAACTTAAACACATCAACACCATACACACATGAACACTAGATTTTTACGTGGAAAACCCTAAAAGGGAAAAACCATGGTGAGTGTTAGCTCACAATATAATGTAGTAACAATACCAAATTACAAAAGAGGCTCACTGCCCAAAAGAATGCTCACTGCGAAGGGGTGGCTCACTGCCATGAACTGATATGATAGCATCTACAACATGCCCGAGTTCAGTTCCATTGAAGCGTAATACATATCACCTTCATTGCCTTACAACACAAATACCTTCATCTTCGCATCCACTTCTGCTTTACATGGATTTGTTACATTTATTTATACCAATAATCAACCTTGGAACATACATCAAGGTCAACAATACAATCTACAACCTTTAGAACAATCTCCAAGGTTAGCAAACATACATAATTCGAATTAGGTCTGGACCTAAACAAGCTTGCAGAGCAAATGAATGAAAGAGCACTTCACAACTTAGTTCAGACCCAAATACATCTTCACATGCTTCAACACACTTCTACGATCCATGAAACACATCTGCAAAGAGTGTTAGCACCCAAAGTTGGCCAAACTAGTGCAAACACCAAGAATACTTAGGCACACGCTTCCAAGAACTCAATCATAGCTTACAGATCAAGCACAAGCCTTCAACACAATCTGGAGGCATGTTGAAGTTTATGATAAACCTGTAACACCAAAATCTTCTACAAGCCAAGATTTTACTTAGACTATAGAGAAAAAAAAGCACAAGAGAGTATTTGCACAATAAATAGATGCAATTAACGAAAAAGAATAATGAATTACATGTGACAACTTGCTTTTATATTTGTAAGTTAAATAAAACCCTAATATGATTTAATATTAACCTAAGACTAAAAATAAGCCCTAAGTAAACTTATTAAAGTGTAATTAAATACTTAATTACACCAACACCCCCCATAAGTGCAACTTAGGGAGAAATGAAAAGCATGCAACTAATGCAAGAATGGGTCCCGGCTACAAGGCGATGTTAGGTACCCATGAACAACAAGAATCTCTCATAAGGTGGAGAAAAGGAGAAAAACCCTGTGGGAAAAAAACCCCTCTCCAAAAGAGAGAAAAAACATGCAAAAAACATGCAAATAAATATGTACAAGTGATTGAAGAAGGGCTCCAACTAAGACCCCCCAAGAACTGAATCTAGCACAAGAATACAATCATGAGCCCCCCCATAGGAGGGAAAGATAGAGGCAAGAAAATCCTCTAACACTGTAGAATCTCTAGAACTAGAAGAGGATGTGAGAACATGAATGCAAAAGCCAATCCGCTTATGGCAAATCACATTTCTTCCCTTAGAAAGAAATAGAACCTGTGAATACTGAAGAATCTATGAAGTAGGTGGCCTTAAGATGAATGTCTCTGAAGACTGGATGAGTGTCCATATGCCAAAATCTGAAGATGCCACAACAAAGTCAGGAACAACCTGTTGAATCCATGAAGGTGACAACTGAGGACAAAATGGAACCTCTGAATTAAGTGTCTCCAAAGATAGAATATGACTAACAAGAGTAATGCAATGACTGTCAGCAAAGAGGGACTGCAAGCCCTCTAGAGTATCACCATCCTGCTCGTCCAAAGAAGCATCAATCTCAATAGAAACATGATGTGGAGGAGAAGAGTGAAGGGCACTATGATGTAAAAATGAATCAGTAGTAAGAATACCAGGATTCAAATACCCAAACTTCTTCTCAGAAGTAATATTCACACAAGAAGTGTGATCAACAGTCAAAGGATCTGAACCATCATCTGGAGCAAAATTAGAAAAGGTGTATAATCGAGATGCATGATTAACCACCCCAGTAGAAAGAATCTTTGTGGTCTCCAAATCTCTAATGATAACTAGATCAGGTGTGAATTCTACTATTTTCCCTGCACCACTATGAGTAATCTGATAGACAGAAAGTAGATCATGTGATAAGGAAGGCACACATAATACATCATGAAAAGTACCCCCTCTAATATCAATAGATCTCTTTCCTATCACCTTCATGTAATTATTATTACCCATCGAGATTGGTGGCATATCACAAGGCTCAAAAGTAGAAAACATAGACAAAGAGGAGGCCATGTGGTGAGAGGCTCCTAAATCAATAAGCCATTTACCTGATCCATGAGATGTAGTGGCACAAAGTGCCTTACCTCTGTATTTGTCAGCTCCATTAGCAATACTTGCATGTCCTGTCTCAGTAGATCCTGAATGATGTGATGGAGTAGAAGAGGATGAACTAGAAATCAAAGTTGAAGGAGAACCAACACTAAGTTTCTTAACAAGATTCTTCAGCTCATCTATTTGTTTGCGGTAGCAAACAATATCATCATGCCCACGTTTCTTGTAATGGCTGCATGTGGGGAGCTCCTTGGATTTCTCTTTTTTACTGGATGAAGAGAAACCAGGAGGTGCATGTGATGGTGACTCCTTGCCTTACTCTAGATGTTTGGGTTTCTGTTTCTTTTCCTTACCACTTTCCTTTTCATCTTTGGTTCCTTGACTTGCAAGAAGTGCCTGAGACTTTGTAGACTTCAATGTGCCCATCTAAACCAATTTTGCCTACTCCTAGGTGAGTGAATCCATTTTGTATTTAGTTCCAAGAGCATCCATGGTAGCATAGAAAGTGGATACAAAAATAGAATAATCTGAACCAAGCTTAGCAAGAATGGAGAGAATCAACTGGGTGTCCTCTTTCTGAATACCACACTGTAAGAGCTGCAACCTGAGGGATTTGAGTTTGGTGAAGAAGTCCTGGATGCTATCAAAATCTATAGGATTTAGACCAATAAGCTCATTCTCCAACTGAAAACTCCTCAAAGTATCCTGCTTGCCAAACAAAAGCTCTGATTGGGCCCATATTGCATTTGGTGTTGTGCAAGAATCAACATGAAAGAGTAGATCAGGTGAAATCAATTGACATAATGTACCAAAGGCCTCATCACACTTGTTAAACCATTTCCTCTTTTCAGCAGCCCCTGTAGATTGAATTTTTGAGCCCATAGTCACTCTGTATAACCCCAATTTCTTCAGATGGGTCTTTATTGCTTTCTTCCACTCATGATAATTGTATGGGGTAAGAAGAGAAATATTGGGTTGATTGATGATGTGTGAACAAAAAAAGGATAGGAAACATCAATATATCCCTCACAATGCAAGAATATTCCCCCTTGTGCAAAAAAATTTGGCCACTTGCATGCACTTTTTCCAAAAAAAATGAAAAAACAAGATCTGAGTTCAAGAAAACAAATCAGGTATCTGATGAAATTTTCTGGAAAAAATAAGTGGACCACAACAAAGAGCACAAAATCATCTTTCCGACGCCTATTCATTTGCGAAATTTGGACACCGTATGCCCAAGTTATAGCCGATTTCGCAAAACTACTCCTCTAGGATTTGAAAGGCAAACATTGGCCCCCTCTGGCTAAGGGCTTAGTCGCATGGGTGACCTATTGCAGGCACTGAGGGATTGAATAAGGCCCTTGGTCTTTGATAGGACCAGAGGTGGGTGCTGGGTGCTGGAGGTTGGCGATGCAGCTGGTGGCACGGTGGTGATGGTGCAGAGGCAGCGCCACTCGATCAACAGTGGATCTGGGCGAAGACACCGAGGTGGAGGCACCAGGTTGAGGTCCGTTAAGGGTGGCAACATAGAGGAGGCATTGTTGGAGGGGTCGTTTCAAAGCAGCGTTTGCAAAGCACTACTGGTGGCGACAGAAGGTGAGCGGACCTGTCTGCTGGGTGTCCATGGGCCTGTCAACAGACAAGACAGGGGCATCTGCGAACTAGACAAGGCCTACGAGCCCAAATTTTTATTTATTTATTTTAAAGTTCATACAGTGGTTCATATAAAGGTCGTACGACCTGTAAAACAAAAAAAAATTGCCTTTTTGTGCTCCTGAGGCAAAATTTGACAAATGAACAGTCATTCCTAGGGTTTTTGACTATCTTGAGCACGTTGGTGATGATGATTTTGGCCAAAAATGCTCTGAAACTACTGCTCCCCTTTGGATGAAAAAAAAACACACACTATGAAACCTTCATAGATCTAGCCTCGTGAGACCAAATTCAACCAAACAAAAGCCAAATCTACCTTTTTCAGCTGCTTCAAATCCAATGAGAATGATGATTTTTATCAAAAAAGCACCCAAGAAAAGACTATGCAATATTTTTCCTGAATTTGAGAAGGAGGCTGTAGATCCGCTCTGATACCATGTTGAAGTTTATGATAAACCTGTAACACCAGAATCTTCTACAAGCCAAGATTTACCTTCTACAGAGAAAAAAAAAAGCACAAGAGAGTATTTGCACAATAAATGGATGCAATTAATGAAAAATAATAATGAATTACATGTGAAAACTTGCTTTTATATTTGTAAGTTAAATAAAACCCTAACATGACTTAATATTAACCTAAGACTAGAAATAAGCCCTAAGTAAACTTATTAGAGTGTAATTAAATATTTAATTACACCAACAGCATCCACGAAAAACATAAAATCACCTGGGAGCCAACAAATCCAGCTACAATAAGTTTCACTTGAAGACAACAAATCTCACTTGAAGACAACTTACAAATAACACTACTAAGTTCTGCTATTCAATAACTTGCTTTCCGGAGCAGCAAATCACAAATCCTTTGGAATGAGGATAGCTAAGGACATTATAAACATATGCCCAGAACTGCATCACCTGAAACAACTCTGTGGATAGATGCAGAGCAAAATACTTTCTCCCAGACACCTCTACACAACTTAGAAACTCTGTCAAATATAGTCTTCAAACTGGTGAACACAACTTCTACTGCACAGTGATCCAAACCACCAAATTCTAGATTTAGCACCTTCAAACACTTCTCTAAAACATATCCAAATCTCATACTCTGGTCTTCAACTCAAAAGAAATGTGGAGCAAAAACTTAGACAGTATCCTACAAGCCAAAATAGTCTACAACACACTGTTTCCACTTGGAGAGCAAATTTTCTCAAAAGCACTTGGAAACTCAGCAACATGAACAATATACTAGCATCACCAACACTTCTTCAAATCATTCAAATTACCTTAACATGACAACTCAATCAAGCAACAATCAGTCAATATCAGAAGACACAGTTGACACCAACGACAACAAAATCATGTTGACATAAATGACAACACTAGTTAGCACATACTTGCAACAATCTCCCCCTTTGTCATTGATGGCAACATATGATGTGAAAAACCATCATGACACAATTTTTCACTGATCTCATTCTTCCCCTTTCTTTTTATACATCTTACTCTCCCTTTGTTTTTCACATGAATTCTCTCCCCCTTTGACACCAATGGCAAAGGGTGTCACACCTTTTTCAATCTCTCTCCCCCTAAATAAGAAACTGCACATACTTGCATTGATCTCAACTTCTCTAAACCATCCTATACCAACTCTTACTCCCCCTGACTGCAACATTCTTCAATGCCTCTACCTGCTCCCCCTGAGAGGTAGCCTCCATTAGTCTAGATAAAATAATGTCTTCTTCAACCTACCATTCAAGAAAGCATTCTTCACATTCATTGGATATACTTTAAAAAGCTTTATGTGTTGCAAATCCATCAATTTTTGTCACCAGAGCATAAGTCACCTCAAAACCTATACTTTCAACTTGTGAATAGCCTTTGCATATAGGTCTAGATTTATTTACCACTTCTCCATTTTCTGAAAACCCACTTTGTTCCAAACACATTCTTATTTGCAAGCCTAGGGACAGGTTCTGAAGTCTGATTCTTCTTAATCTGCATTAGTTCTTCTTCCATTGCCTTGATTCAAAACTCATCTTTACATGCTTCTATAACTGTCTTAGGTTCATCCTTTGAAAATAAATAGAGACTTACCTGTTCATCTGCAATTCTTCTTCTTGTCAATACACCTTTGCTCTTATCACCAATGATCTAGTCTTCAGTGTGATGTTTCTGCACAAACCCTAGGGGTCTTAGGAATCCTTTTTGAAGCTTCTTCAACCTGCACTTTCTTTATCTTTTTATTCTCTACTGCTTGAAGGCTCATCTGATTCATATCCATTTGCCTCTGAGTTCATCAAATACTTCCAATCATCATGAAAACTGCTTTGTACTGGAAACAACTGTGTTTTGTCAACCCAAACTTCTGTTACTCATTACTCTTAAGACAATTATCAAAATTAGACAAACTTCTGGATGTAGATGTAACCAATGATCAGTAACCATATGCCAGAACCATAGAGCAATATCTTCAACAGCGGACCAAATTACCGGAACACTGTAACTTGATTTTACTAAATCGATACTTAGCCAAAATTCATAACATGTCTTCTTTCCTGATCAAATCTTCTTGCACAACAGACTTCTTAATCTACACAAATCTTCCTTTATCCTTTATAAACACAGTCCCTGTCCTAACTTAAACCTTTGTTGCTAATCCTTGACCTTATCTCTTTGTGTTGAGGCATCAGCACCAATCCTTTGGCAGGGGAGAAAAGATTTCCAATAAGACTCCCCCTCAGCCAAAGCTCTAATCTCAATTTCCAGAGGGAACATCTGCACCAGATACCGGTACAGGCTCATCCTTAACCTTTGTTGCATCCTTCTTCACCCAAATCTCATTCATCTCCTTCTTGGTATCTGCTAGATCAACTTTTTGTATTGGTTTGTTCTTCTCTACCGGATTATCCTTCTTCATGCTTCTGCTTCTACAGTACTTAGAGATGTGTCCAGATCCATTGCAACTATAGCACACAACATTTCTCTGGCTAGTACTTCTTCCATTCATTCTAGATCTGCATTGGTTATCTTTATGCCCAAATTTATTGCATGTATAACAGTAGCCATTGAAGGATTTAACTATCCTATCCTTGCCATAGTCATTTCTCACTTGACTTCTGCACTCATTAGCCATATGTCCCATCTTATAACATGCATAACACCTAATAGAGTTATGACTCACGTTACTTCTAGATACAGCAACTCTATGACCAACTTTATTGCATGTAAAATAATTACCTTTGAAAGATTGAGCATTCCTTCCATTGTTATAGCCATTTCTCATTTGACTTCTAAATTCATTAGCTCTTTGACCAACTCTCTTGCATGTAAAGCACTGACTGGAGAAAGATGGAACATTTTGATTCATTCTGCTCCTACATTGAGTATCCTTATGACCAAACTTATTGCATGAATAACTATAATCATTGAAAGATGGGTACCTTTGAGCATTTGGTTGCCTGACTAGTGGTCTTCTAGGTCTATTTCTTTGGTTCTGATTTGCTTGCCTTTGTCCTTCTTGTTCTCAGCATTCACCACTTGTCCTGATTTGGAACTTTCACCTTTCTCAAATCCCAAGCCTTCTTTGTCATCAGGACTCTTCTAACTGGAAATCATCTCATCAAGTTTTGTAGAACTAATCTTGAACTTTTCTTCATAGCTCTTTGCCTTCTCCAGATCTGATTTTAGACTCATAACTTCTTGTTCAAGCCTTATACATTCTTCAGATTTTCCTTTCATCATTAGGTTCAGATATTCCTCAGCCCTTCTTTTTTCTTCATCTTGCACTTTCAAGGATTCATTTGCTAACCTTAATTGTTCACTGACCTCCTTGTTTCTCTCTTTGAACTTCTTGACTTGCTCTCTTAATTTTCTGATACATTCATCTACTTTTTTAACATTTTCCTTCAGATCCCGATTTTCTTCTTCAGTCCTCTCAAGGTCTTCAAGAGCAACTTTGAGTTCTTCACTATTGACATACATACATTGATCTTCTGAAGATATGACAAATAGAGGAACATTCTTCTTGTGCACCATCCCAGATTTACCTCAAGCTATTAGGCTTTCTTCCAAGGAACCTTGCTCTGATACCAATTGTTAAAGGCACGAGACAACTAAGAGGGGGGTATATCAGTTGTATCAAAAACCTTAAATTCTCTTGAACAAAATCACATTCACATTCACTTACTTTAACCCCTTTAATCTGTTATGAAGATTAAACATGAAATGCAGAATCAAAACTTAAACACATCAACATCATACACACATGAAAACCACATTTTTACATGGAAAACCCTAAAAGGGAAAAACCACGGTGAGTGTTAGCTCACAATATAATGTAGTAACAATATAGAATTACAAAAGAGGCTCACTGCCCAAAAGAATGCTCATTGCAAAAAGGCTCACTACCAAGGGGTGGCTCACTGCCATGAACTGATATGATAGTATCTACAACATGCCTGAGTTCAGTTCCATTGAAGCGCAATACATATCACCTTCACTACCTTACAACACAAACACTTTCATCTTCTCATCTTCACATCCACTTCCTCTTTACACAGATTTATTACATTTATTTATACCAATCATGAACCTTGGAACATACATCAAGGTTAGCAATACAATCTACAACCTTTGGAACAATCTCCAAGGTCAGCAAACATACATAATTCGAATTAGGTCTGGACCTAAATAGGCTTGTGGAGCAAATGAATGAAAGAAGAACACTTCACAGCTTAGCTTGGACCCAAATACATCTTCACATGCTTCAACACACTTCCACAATCCTTGAAACACATCCGCAAAGAGTGTTAGCACTCAAGTTAGCCAAACTAGTGCAAACACCAAGAATACTTAGGCACACGCTTCCAAGAACTCAATCATAGCTTGCGGATCAAGCACAAGCCTTCAACACAATTTGGAGACATCCACGAACAACATAAAATCACATGGGAGCCAATAGATCCATCTACAACAAGTTTCTCTTGAAGACAACAAATCTCACTTGAAGACAGCTTACAAACAACACTAAGTACTAAGTTCTGATATTCAATAACTTGCTTTTCGGAGCACCAAATCACAAATCCTTTGGAATGAAGATAGTTAAGGACATTATAAACATATGTCCAGAACCATATCACCTGAAACAACTCTACAGAGAAATGCAGAGCAAAATACTTTCTCACAAACACCTCTACACAACTCATAAACTCTATCAAATACAATCTTCAAACTGGTGAACACAAATTCTACTGCACAACGATCTAGACCACCAAATTCTGGATTTAGCACCTTCAAACACTTCTCTAAAACATATCCAAATCTCATACTTCAGTCTTCAACTCAAAAGAAATACGGAGCAAAAACTCAGACAGCATCCTGCAAGCTAGAATACTCTACAACACACTGTTTCCACTTGGAGAGAAAATTTTCTCAAAAGCATTTGGAAACTTAGCAACATGAACAATATGCTAGCATCATCAACACTTCTTCAAGTCATTCAAATTACCTTAACATGACAACTCAATCAAGCAACAGTAAGTCAATATCAGAAGACACAGTTGACACCAATGACAACAAAATCATGTTGACATCAATGACAACACCGGTTAGCACATACTTGCAACAGTTAGTCCTATCATAGGTTACAAGAAGTTGATAACTTAGCTAGTTATAAGACCCAAAAGCATTTTTAACCTTGGTGATTTTGTCTACTCCAAGGATATCCTCGTTTTATGAGGTAGTGACTCTACAATATAATTTTAAAGTTTTTGCTAATGATACATACATGCTGGTGGTGCAACAAATCTTTTTCTTATTGGTGTTGTTGTAGGTTAAGGTACATGAAAATTTTCTTCTCCTTGATGTGACTTTGTTTCTTCCTTCATAGGAACTTCTACTTGTAAGAATTGATGTCCTATTTCAACATGTTATGAATTTGTAGTCGTGGCCTTTAGGTCTGAGAGTTACTCTAAGGAAGTCCCCCATATCCACATTTCTATGATTCAAGCCCTAGGCATTATGAAAATGAGTATGACTTAGACTATTATAGTGGTATATTGTATTTTGGCTCTACTAGTCATACTCCATCTCTAATCTACTTATAACAAGACCAAACATCTATGCACAATCATGATGAGCTTATTAGGTAGCATAACAAAATTGAAAATCATATCAAGTTGCTTGAGTCCAACTTGTAGCAAAAGGAAATTGAAAAACAAATCAAACTTCTTGAGTTTAGGTTGCAATCCAATGCTCATCTCATTACCACGAAAAGTCAAGTTGTTCAGTCTCCTTTCATTCCCCTTAACACCACCTATAAATAGACCTTTCTTGGGTCAATTATGAAATACAAACCATCACAACCAAGGTCTTCAACTAGATGCCTATGTTTGATGGGTGTGATCTTTGTGAAGGGGATACACATGTTGCTGTATTTTCAAAATTTATGGAAAAATTTTACTTTGAAAACGAGAACATGTGAATGAGATTCTTTGCTAGATCTCAATGTGGAATGGCAAGAAGATGGCTTGAAGTTTTTCCAAACCATGTTTTTTGTGGGCTAAGGCAAGAAATAAGGGAAGTAATCAATTTAATATTTAATTTTGGTCCCATAAAATTTAATATTTTCGAAGTTATTTTAGTGGGCCAACTAAATATTAAATATTATTATATTTTCGCCAATATGGGGTGTGCAATTTGAAAAGATGCTCTTGCAACATCCAAGGCTTAAATTCAGGAGATTCTATTTCAATGGTGGAGTTATTTAAGGAAAAAAATTAATGGAAGAGTTACAAGCTAATTTTAGCTAGTAGTTATGGGAAATGTTTTATTTAATATTTTAATTGTAATCCCACAAATTAAGGATTTATTATTCATGGGATAAACTAAATATTAAATATTATTATTTTATTGCACAAGTGGGGGCATGGGGTTTCTATATGAGGATTATGTAACTCCCAATACAAAATTAGTAGATTCCATGACAAGGTGTAAGTGGGAAGTTACATTCCTATTTTTTAGTCGTCATTGGTGGGATTGGAATAGGTGGATGCTAATTATGTTTTTAATTCCAAAATGAGGTGTTGAAGGATTTGGCACCCAAATTTGAATTGCATGCATATCATAATATCTATTAGTGGGAGATTTCATACAAAAGGGCTTTTGATTATTTTATCTCTTAACTTTCTTGTATGAGCACCTGTGCTTTTACAATATCTTATGTGGAACAAAACCCATTGGAGATAGGAGATCAGTGGATGAAACCCCATCGATTTCAGTAGCCAGAGGATGAAAACCCTTTATCTACAAGAGGGAAATCTCATCCAGAAGTTGTATGGGAGCTTATTGGAGTAGTTTGTAGTTTTTGTGTGTTTTTGGTAGGATTTTTCGGTGTCAATTTCAGCACAGATTTGGGATTTCAATTTGTTGTTGTGTGTGGTGGTTATTTTTCTGTTATTGTAGACACCTAAAATTGACCGTGTCTTATGACATTACCTTTCGACATAACCTTACATCACATTGAGACATATTTTCTTCTAGGTCCCTTTCATGACCCCTTCCCTCATTCCCATTAGTTAAATAAATTACATTGATTTAACTAACCCCTATGATCCATTTATCCTCCTCTTACACCAAATTAAATAAATCTTATTTATTTAATCCCATTTTCCTCCATCATCCAATTTAAATAAATTATAATATTTATTTAATGCCACATGTCTCTCATAATTTAAAAAAAATTATTATTTAAATTATTTATCCCCACTCACATCTCTATTTTTAACCTCCTTAAATGTGCATCATAAGCACCTTTCTCCAAAATCAATTTAATAATCTCATTTTCCCCCACTCACATCCTTATTTTAGTCACCTGTCATCCTCATTGAATGTGCGTCATAACCACTAACTTCAACTTTTAATCCTATTTGTCCACCTCACACCTCACCCTTCTAATATTAGCCATCCATTTGATTCCCTCTCTATCTATAAATTGAATCTCTCATTTCAAATCAAAGCCCCCAACAAATCTTCACACACACACACATATCTGTTATTTTCTATCTCTATTATCATGGCTATTTCATATCCAGGTTATGCTGGTTTTTGTGAGCAGTCCACAATGCATCATCCATAGAACAAAGATGGTGGACCTTGGGTGCACTCTACCCCGCTCTATTTGAAGTCTAAATTTGTGCAAGGTTTAAGGTATTGTAGTATTGTTTTATCTTTATGTTGTTGCCTTGCATTATTTTCATGTCTTCATTTTTGGCACGTCTAGTTATTTGTTATTGACTCACATCCCTTGATCTAACTTGCTTTTTGCAAGTTTTGTTAACTTTTGTTGCAGGTTTATGCCTTTTTTAGACAAAACCCTAGTTTCTAAAGATTTCATCATATCTTCCAAATGGCTACAAATTTTTCTACAAGATTTTAACAAAAGTTTGTGGATCATCTAAAGAAGCTACAACATAAAAATCAAGTTTTTATCATCATTTTTGCGTTAGTATTAATTATTTTATTATTTTCCATAAATTTGCATTTATGGGTGTAAATCAATGAATTGTTTAGAAATTTATACATTTCTGGAAATCTATTGAAATTCTAATGGGCATCTATTCTTTACAGTTTTATTTTTTAGGTCAAATAAGGTACAAGATAATTAGATCTTTGTCGATTGTAGGTTTTTCATAAATTCGCATTTCAGGGCGCAAATTAGGGAATTTTTTGGACATTTTTATATTTGTAGAAAGGTCTTATAAAATTAGTAGGGATCTCTTCTTTGTATTTTTATTTTACAGGTCTAAAATATTTCAAAATAATCAGATCTATGTCGACTATGTAAAAAAAAGTATTTGAAATTGCAATCTTGTGATGAAACATATCTTTTTATGGCTGCATTATAACATTATTTTCTAATTTTGTAAGGGTTTCATTATCATTTCTAATACATTTTCTTGCAGAAAAATCATTTGCCTAATATTATATTTTTTAATCTAAATACTTGTTTTGTAGCTTTCGCTTGCTAAAGATCAAATCATTGAAACTACTAACAAGTTGTTGTAGACTCGCATGTCAAAGAAATCTTTTTATCACTAATCTAGGCACTTAGTCTAATCTAGGGGGACAATAATTGAACATTGTTTGCTTTGTCTTCAAATTTTGAAAAGGGTGTATGCTCTCTCCTTGCACCTTTTGGTGACCTTGGAGATCAAAAGCACCTTCATTATCTTTGTGTTTATTTATTCAATCCTAAGGACATTATTTCACGTATGCTCTCCCCTTGCACTTCGTGCAAGCCTGGGATCAAAAGTGAATAGTGTTCCTTCCCTTTAGGAGTCTTACTAGGGGATTTCATCACTCCTAGGGATGACCTCAACCGTGTGTTCTGGCGTGGTATATCAAAGGGGGAGAGCGAAAGTTGTACCTCAATCTAGTCATGTAGTCATTGGGACAACCTTGGGGCCCTGAGTGATTCCACACACAAGGTGATGTAGTGTTTGCTTAACCGCTTATGCCACATCCCTTCAACAGGCTAGTGTTCACAAATTTGGGCCTCATTGTACCTCATGTATTTGGAAGACTCCCCTAGAAGCTCATAAAAGCCTAGTTAAGTCCCTTCGACCGTCATATCTTGCAGTGCATCGCTACAATGGGGGGAGAAGAGCTCACGCCATTACCTCCATTGTTTGAGATGGGATAAACTTTAGGCAATACTTTAGTCTCCAATGTAATGGGTGTAAGATGGTACATGACCTTGCATTCCCTATCTATCCAAGCAATGGTAAATGGTATCAAGGGGATGGAAATCACCATTATCTAATAGTGGAGATTGAAGTCACACCTGAGTGGGTCCATGGGATACGACACTCCTACTTGAATAATTCTAGGTTTGTTCATGTGCTTGGCATGTTTTCCTTGTGCAAAACTAGTATAATCCACTTTAGCTGCAAAGTAATTCACACCAATTTCCATGTTAAGTCAAGTCAGCCATTGTGTTTTTGTGTTTGTTTTTCCTTCCAAAAATCCCAAAATCTAAAAAACCAAAATATCTCTAAAAATCTAAAAAATCAATCTTCCAACCAAATCTAGCATTCATCCTAATCATTCCCTTGCATCATAATCGCCCATCTAATCATCTTATCCCAATCATCTTTTTCATCCAATCTAATCCATTTTACCCTACTCATCCATATGGCACTCAAAGATCCTTATGGCATCCACAAAATGTTTGATGAACTCAAAAGATTATATGGAAAGTATCCAGTCACTCCTACATCATCATCCTTACCTCTCATCAACAACCAATCCAACTTATACAACATCCACCTTACCCCAAACCTCGCAAGTTTAAATTCTTAACCATGCTTCATCTTCATGCATACCAAATCCCACTACCTCACAACTCCAATAACTTATCCTTCAACAACAACAACAAGCCGCCTTCCAACAACAACAACAAGCCTTTCTTCAACAACTCCTAGTCACCCAAGAAAACCAAACACAACCACAACCTTTATCCTTTCAACAAACACAACCTCAACCCCATATGTCATCCTCATCAACCTCATACTAACCTAGTCCAACCACATTTCAAGCTAATCCTACCTCTACCTATCCCACTTCTTCTAATATCAACCAATATCCACATCATTCCATACCTCAAGGTTATCCAACTATTTATTCCAACATTTCACCTCATTCCCAAATCTACCTACAAGGCTATCAAGATCCTTTACAATAAGAACATGCAAGTCCTAGTTATCCTTTGAGCTAAAATACAACATCCATAAGTCCTCCTCATGTTATCTTTGACAAGGGAAAAACTACTCCTGCTTATGTATCCCATGTGTATCCATCATCATTGAACCACATGCTTATCCAAGAGCCTCAAAGTCCATCACAATGTCCTCCCACTCCACAAAATCCTTCAATCCCTTCATCGCCATGTTACTTCAACCCTCCACTAAAGGATTCATTGGAAATACTTGTACAACAATTGGTCCAAGCAAAATTGATTAAGCTACCACTGATAAAACCATTTGGAGAAAACCAAGTTAATCCCCATTGTACAATGAAAATGATTATTGTGCATACCATAGGGTTAAGGGCCATATGACATTCAATTGTTCCACACTTACGAGAGTGACCCAAAACCTCATAAATTGTGGTAAGATTGTGCTCGATGATCCCAATCCAAATCCATCTCCTTCTCTTACCCATCCACCTAAACACAATCCCAATCCTAATCCATCCCCTCATATTATCCATTCACCTAACCACAATCCCAATCCTAATCCATCCCCTCCTATTATCCATTCACTTGATCCCAATCATTATCCTACAACATCCACCATTATTGTCCACCCATTATATTGTCCATCCACCCATACACTTATGAAGGATGTGATCCAATGGATATTAGCAAGGAATCAACCACCTCAATGTAATCAAATGCCTATCCTTTAACCTATCCAAGAACCTTCAAGCGATATGTCTATTCCTCCAAACCCATCATGTGGCCCACAATCCATCAGGCCTCTTGAAGATCACCTTATTGAAAGGAAGCTAGGTGTGCGGAAATCGCTTCCTACACTAATCTAATGAGGAGAGAAGAGTGCAAATTCTTTTTATCCTTTACAGTTATAGTGTTATTAATCCAACAACAGAGATATTGCAGCAATACACATACACACAGAAAGGAGATAGAAGAGAGAGAGACAAGATATACATGGGGAAAACCCTTACGGGTGAAAAACCCCACTCCAAAATACAACTCAAATGTATTCTAGTAAACAATCAAGGTTACAATACAGTTTCAGAGCCAATGCTTTTGCAGGAGTCTTTAACACTCGTATCTGGAGACAATCCGACAGCATAACAGTACCTGTCAATAACATAATACATCTCCTCTCCAAAGCACCTATTTATATAGAAGATACAAGGCAAAAATGGCTCTATCTTGAGATGGGAGTCCAACATGGCCTCATGGCCCAAAACCCATGCATAAGGACACTTGTCCAACACTGCAGGGTGCTCATGACACTTGTCACATCACCCCATCCAAAAGAGGTCCTCTATTCCCAAGTTGGGCAATGACAGATACTCTTATGACACGACTGTCATAGAATTCGTCATAACTGTCATATCTTACAGTTGTAAGAGAATCTGTCATACACATGCTAAAAATAGCATAGTCTCTTACAACATATCATAACCCTCCTTGGGGCGCCCAAAAATGCCTTCTTCCAAGGTGCCTTGTGACACATGTCTTCACCTTTCATAGAATCTTCCATTTACGACTCTTACGCATCATAGATTTGTCATAAGAATCTGTCATAACTGTTTCGGTCAATATTCCATTACACACTGTCCAAGATGTCACACATGGAAAAATATTCCTACCACTAAGTGGGACACCTATCTCCTCGTGTGAGGACAAATTTGCATGTTGTCACCTTCCACGTAGGATGACACATCATCGTGCCAACTCCCACAAGATGACAATAAGGATTTGCATCCTAATTACAATAATAGGCATTAAATAAATAAATACAATGAAATAATACAAGGAATTACCAAGGTTGATACACCTTAATTCCCAACATTCTCCCACTTGTCGAACACCTTGTAAGAGCTAATGGAAATAACAGGATTTAATTGCTATGGGGCAAGAGGCCCATAGACTCCGAACACCATCTGAACTTCTCTGTGCCCACTGATTTCGTCAATGCGTCCGCAACATTCTTCAAAGTATCTACCTTCTCCAAATTCACCTCCCCATCCTCTACCATGTCTCACATGAAGTGAAATTGTACATCAATATGCTTTGTTCTGGCATGGAAAGTTGGATTCTTTGCTAGGCAAATCGCACTTTGACTATCACAACAAATCGTAATATGTCCTGCATCAACACCAATATCTAAACACAGTCTCTTAAGCCAAATGGCTTCCTTACAAGCATGAGTTGCTGCCATATACTTAGCTTCTGTTGTGGACAAAGCAACCACAGGTTATCGCTTACTCATCTGACTAATTGCATCACCGAACATAGTGAACACATAGGCACTGGTGGATCTCCTGCTATCAATGTCACCAGCCCAATCAGAATCCACAAATCCACAAATACAAATTGAATGCGGAGGTCTTGTAGGATTCCAATGATAGCATATGGAATACTCAAAAGTACCCCTCAAATATTTGAACACTCTCTTAACTACATCCCAATGTACCCATCCAGGATTAGCCATAAATCAACTAAGGACTCCCACTACTTGGGCAATGTCTGGTCTTGTGCAGACCATAGCATACATCAAACTGCCAACAACACTAGCATATGGTACTTTGCTCATGTCCTCCACCTCACTAGGAGATTTTGGACAAACATTAACAAACAACTTTGTCCCCAAAGAAACAGGAACACACAATGGTCTACAATCTGCCATGTTGAACCTATCCAACATAGTCTTCACATACTTACTCTAGCTTAACCAAAGTTTTATGTTAACTCTATCTCTTCTGATTTCCATTCCCATAATGTACCTAGCTGCCCCTAGATTTTTCATCTCCAACTGTGCTTACAATTGAGACTTCAAATCAGAAATCATATTCTTACCATTCCCAATTAATAATATATCATCAACATACAATGCAATAATGAGAATGCGATCATTGTCAAATTTATAATACACACAATGATCTGATTTCGATCTTAGAAATCCAACCGACAACATAAAGGCATCAAACTTCAAGTACCACATCCTACGAGACTGCTTCAAACCATACAAAGACTTTTTCAACTTGCAAACCAATTTTTTTTTTACCTTTCTCTATGTAATGCTCTGGATGTGACATGTAAATCTCTTCCTCCAAATCACCATGAAGGAATGTTGTCTTCACATCCATCTGCTCCACCTCTAAGTCATAAGTTTTTGCAAGAGATAACAGGAATTGAATAGATGTCATCTTTGCAACGGGAGAGAAAATTTCACCATAATCAATTCCCTCCACTTGTGAATACCCCTTCTCAACTAGTCTGGCCTTGTACTTTTCAACACTGCCATCTGCACCGAACTTCTTCTTGAACACTCATTTGCATCCAATAGGTTTCCGTCCTTTAGGAAAAGGCACCAATTCCCATGTTTTATTCTTTTCTAAAGAAGTCATCTCATCTTCCATGGCCTCCTTCCAGGAACCTACATCTTTCATGCCCATGGCCTCTTTCACAGTTCTAGGCTCATCAGTGTTAGTAAGTAAAACAAAAGCACAACTAGAATCAAGTAATGAATAACCAAACCTATCAGGTTGCTTTCTTGTTTGTGTAGACCTCCTCAATGGCTGAGGTTCAGGTTCTGCTTCTTCTTCTGAACTTTCAGAGCTGCTAGAGCTATCCTCATCATCAGGTCTCACAGGGTCTGTCAGTTCAGTCTTCTCAGGGGTAGAAGGAAACTGAACCACATCCTCTTTCTTTTTTATTTCTTCTAGCTGTAGAACAACGGAAGAAGGTGTTAGCTCTCTGAAGATAACACTTCTACTATACAACACTTTTTCAACCACAGGATCCCAAAGCTTGTATCCTTTCACATCGACACCATAGCCAATGAAGATACACTTGATAGCCTTGTTCTCCAATTTAGACTGTTTCTCCCTAGGCACATGTGCATATGCCTCACAACCAAAAATATGAAGATGTCTAACTGAAGGCTTCTTACCAAACCACACCTCCATAGGTGTCTTACCAACAAGAGCTGATGTAGGAGACCTATTTACCAGGTAGCAAACAGTGGCTACAACTTCAGCCCAAAACTTTTGTTCGAGGCTTGCTCCACTAAGCATACTCCTAGCCCTCTCCATCAGTGTCATGTTCATCCTCTCTGCAACTCTATTTTGTTGTGGGGTGTATGGAGGGTTGTATGGAGTTGTCTTATGTCTTTCAATCCCTTGCTCTTTACAGAACTTACTAAACTCTACTGAACAAAACTCACCACCGTTATCAGTTCTCAAACACTTAATCTTTTTACTAGTCTAATTTTCAACAAAAGCTTTAAACTCTTTGAATTGACTAAAGACTTCAGTCTTGCTTCTAAGAAAATAATCCATGTCCTTCTACTGTAATCATCTATAAAAGATACAAAATATACAGATTTGGAAATCGAAGGAACACTAACAGGACCAAACACATCAGAATGAACAAGGTCCAACACACCAGAAGACTTGTGAGAACTAGATTAAAATTGAACACGGTTTTGCTTTCCATATATACAATTCTCGCAAAAGTCAAACTCGAGATTAGAATCATTTAACCCCTCAACGAGGTTTTTATTTTTCAGGGTTCTAAGACCCTTCTCACCAATGTGGCCAAATATCATATGCCATAACATAGTCTTTTCAGCAGGAAACTTAACTTCCAAAGCATGAGCACCCTTGGGTACACAAGATGCACTACCATCAGAATTTGTTACAACGGATTTCTTCACTGCTTGTTTAGATGGTGGGGATGAAGTGACTGCAACTCTTTTCTTCGAGTCAGAAGAACTATTGCACCATGAAGTGCATGCCTCCAGTTGAAACAGAGTACCCCTTCGAGTACCCTTCGCAAGCACCATAGATCCTCTAGTCATCTTGCATCCATCCTTCAAAAAGACAACCTGCACACCTGCATCATTCAACATACTTACATAAAGCAGGTTTTGTGCCAAGCCTAGGATGTGCATAACCCCAGTGATCCCCTTCACTCATCCATCAGGGAATCGAATTGAGACTCTTCCACGACCAACAATCTTCAGATGAGAATCGTCACCCAGGTACACTCTTCCACCATCGAACTCTTCATACTTCATGAACCAGCTTCGATGTGAGGTCATGTGGAATGATGCACTAGAATCTATCAACCACACATCATCAGATGCATGGGTGGCCAGGGCTGCGATGAAGGCATCACCATCATCTTGTGGCTTGTCAAAATCTAAATCTGGGGCATTCTTCTTCTTCTTTTTCTTTTCCTCTTTGCATTCCTTTCAGAAATGCCCAATTTTTTCACAGTTCCAACAGAGAGCCTTGGACTTTCCAGGAGATTTAGATCTCCCATGGGATTTGGATCTACCCTTCTCAACTTTCTTGTCCTTCTTTTTCCCTTTCTCCTTGGGTCTTCCATGAGCTGCAAGAGCCTCTTTGGCTGCCTCAGAAGACTTTCTCCACATCTCTTCAGATAACAGCGAAGGTACCATTTCATCCATTTTGAATGTGGATGTGGTGCTCCTAATAGCCATAACAAGATGATCCCATGAGTTCGGCAAAGAACAAAGCAAGGTCATACAATGATCCTCCTCCTCCATCTTCACACCAACGGATGTCAATTGTGTAACTAACATGTTGAAAGCATTCAGGTGATCTGCAATAGATCATCCATCCTCCATCCTCAGAGAATACAACTTCTTTCTCAAAAAAAGCTTGTTCACCAGGGATTTGGCCTGATAAACATCACCCAGCTTCTTCCAAAGGTCTTTCGTGGTCTTCTCCTCATGGACATTCAACATGATAGAATCAGCTAGACTGAGTCTTATGAGACCCTTAGTCTTCCGATCTTTGAGATCCCAATCAGCTTGTGCCATTGCGGTTAGTTTTACACCAGATACGGTTTCCCATAGGTCACGATCAACAAGCATGCTTCCATCTTAAGTTTCCATAACTCAAAATTTGTGCCATTAAATTTCTCCACCTCTAATCTTCTGGATGTGCCTACCATCTCTTTTCCTGAAACAAGATTATAGAATACTCTGAATAGACTCCCACTCAATCTAAGATCAACTCAAAAAACCCCTACCCAACAACTAGGACCAAAGGTGATCGAGCTCTGATACCAACTGAAAGGAAGCTAGGTGTGCAGAAATCGCTTCCTACACTAATCTAATGAGGATATAAGAGTGCAAATTCCTTGTATCCTTTGCATTTATAGTGTTATTAACCCAACAACAGAGATATTGCAGCAATACACATACACATAGAAAGGAGATAGAAGAGAGAGAGATAAGATATACGTGGCGAAAACCCTTACGGGTGAAAAACCCCACACTCCAAAACACAGCTCAAATGTATTCCAATAAACAATCAAGGTTACAATACAGTTTTAGAGCCAATGCTCTTGCAGGAGTCTTCGACACTCGCATCTGGAGACAATCCGGCAGCATAACAGTACCTGTCAATCACATAATACATCTCCTCTCCAAAGCACCTGTTTATATAAAAGATACAAGGCAAAAATGGCTCTATCTTGAGATGGGTGTCCAACATGGCCTCGTGGCCCAAAAACCACGCCTAAGGACACTTGTCCAACACTGCAGGATGTTCATGACACTTGTCATATCACCCAATCCCAAAGAGGTCGCCTATTCCCAAGTTGGGCAATGACAAATACTCTTACGACACTTACGATTGTCATAGAATCCGTCATAACTGTCATATCTTACAGCTGTAAGAGAATCTGTCATACATAGGCTAAAAATAAAACATTCTCTTACAACATATCATAAGCCTCCTTGGGGCACCCAAAGATGCCTTCTTCCAAGATGCCTTGTAACACATGTCTTCACCTGTCATAGAATCTTCCATTTACGACTCTTACGCGTTATAGATTTGTCATAACTGTTTCGGTCAATATTCCCTTACACACTATCCAAGATGTTGACACATGGAAAAATATTCCTACCACCAAGTGGGACACCTATCTCCTCATGTGAGGACAAATTTACATGTTGTCACCTTCCACGTAGGATGACACATCACCGTGCCAACTCCCACAAGATGACAATGAGGATTTGCATCCTAATTACAATAATAAGCAATAAATAAATAAATACAATGAAATAATACAAGGAATTACCAAGGTTGAGACACGTTAATTCCCAACACTTACCATAAGTGCAAGTCAAGGTCCATTAAACACTCATGTTGTTGATCATCTAGAGTTTATCAAGCCTATCCAAGAGTCTCTTACTTCCATCCAAACAAAAGATCTATGTCACGAACTCAGTCCAAAGCATGTGGAAACACTATCCCTTCATCCTAATAGAGATCTAAACATTCTATCTAATCGCATTCTCGATTCCATTCCATAATATGATCAACCTATCCATAACCCATATCTTCTCTATGATCAAGATACTATCCATGACCAATAAATCCAAATGCCTCCTATTTATAATTTACTTAATCCCATCCATAATCCCACCAACACCAGTCCTATCTATCCTCTAACTAGTCCTATCCATAATCCAACAACATCCACTTCCCTTGATGAGACACTTGGTCCCCAAGAATATATAGACAATCAACTTCTTACTAAACATAATGTTTATCAACATCCTCATGATCCTTCGCCATCCTCTATTGATCCCATTCCAAATCCATCATCCTATCCTCTTGGATCCAACACCTTCATCCGTGATGGCTCTCTTATAGGAGATAAACAACTTCTATCCACCACTCCACCCTCCCCATCTAATAATGGACTCACGTCTTGTGTCCTAAACAATAAACATCCCATTGCACATCGCATGATCTAAAACATGAATTATCATGGCAAAGGCTTAGGCCTTCATGAACAAGGTATCTTGGAGCCCATCCATGTCAAGGTTCCTTCATAATCGCATGGCCTTGGCCATATAGCCCAAGGAAAATAATCCCAAGATGTTGGTACCACCTCCACGCCTTCCAAATCCTCTTCTTTCCATCCCAAACCCCATGCATCCCATCGCACCGCCAAAACATATGTTGCTATCCCTCCTCCATCATCACACAAATCCCAAAAGCATCTGACCATACACCTTCCTCCATCTACTTTACCTTCACTCCTTCCAACCCCTAATATCCCCATCCTTAAATCCCCTCATCCCTTTATCCACAAGTCCACTAATCCCTCCATCCACACATCCTACTCCCTTAAATCTCCTAACACTCCTACTCATGATCAATGAATGCACACATCAAGCAAACATGAAGCTATCACAACCTCCATGGGATTCAAAAATAGAAATTTGGATGCCTCCTTATATAAAGAAAAAAGTCCACAAAACCTCAAGATTCTCATGCCATAGGGCATCAATATATCACACTTAAGCAAAATCCATCTAAAAGGCTACCCAATCCCACACCTCAAAAAGAAAAAGAAAAAACAAAAATGGTGTGGGTCCCCAAGCAAAAAGGCATTTAATCCAAATAAAGCATCCACAATTCAAAAATCCCAAAAACCTTGTTCCCCGTCACAAAATCCTACAATTCCTAAGACCATTTAGGTCCCAAAATTACTAAATCGACCATCCCCTAAGAAAACATCTCCATTGCTCCCAACTCCTTCTATTCAAAAGCTTCAAAATCCAATTCAGTGTGTGCAACCGTTGGTCTTGTTTCCTTTCCATTCCACAACATTCCCACATACCTCCATCTCCCCATCTTCTATCTACTATCCCACATATTTCCCCCATCATATCCCTATGGTCCATGCTTTTGCATAATCTGAATCATAATCCCTATCCTTCTCTACATAGTCCACATCACAGTCCACTACCCATCCATACATAATCCACATCCTAATTCACCTCCATCTCCCTCTCATGAAATCCTCTACCAACATCCATGCACAAAATAACACTTGACATGATCCATGTGCGACATCCCTCTATAATGGGACATTATCATCTTTCATAGAACTAGATGCTTGAGTCCCCATCCTCTTCCAAATCTCTCTTATCCATATTCCCCTATCCCATCCAAAAATCAAAAAAGAGAAAAAAAGAAAAGAAAAATCAAAATAGTAAAGAGAAATCCCTCCATCCAATAGTGAAAACCACCTTGGTGGTGCCTTGGATAAGTACCACGATAAAAACTTGTCATATAGGCATGATGTGTAGATTCCTTGTCTATGTGTCTTAGACTTGGGTTCATGTTGTCTCATCTATCCCATCCTATTATTTTCCTCCTATCCTACCATCATCCATCATATCCTCATACTTACCTATGTCATTTACCTACCCACATACCTATCCCATTGAATCCATTCCTCCTTTTGATCTTAATAAAGACATGGGGGAAAAATGTTGAAAAATGACTTGGACATCTCTTGATCTACCTCATCCTTTCTATCCAATCCCATCATCCTATTTTCACAAGCTTTGTCATGTAAAATCCTAAGCATTACACCTAGAATGGGGCATGTTATTCCTATGCGACATAGTCCTTGGAGATCACATCCTAACCCCCCTTCCTCCTTCCATTATGTCTCCTCCATCCTTCCTATCTTCCATCCATAATCCTCTTATCCATCTATCCAATCTTATTTCAACCTTGACTTGGTTTTCCCTTGTCATTGGCATTTAGCATCTAGGCTATCCAAACTGCAATCCAATGTCATCCAAATATCCCAAAAGCACCCAAAAATCCAAATATCCCAAAAATTCCAAAAAAAATTGAAACATTTAAAAAATCCAAAAAAAAAAATTCAAAACTAAAAAATCAAATATCCAAAAAATCCAAGCAATAAACCCAAATGCAAATCGTCCTTAATCCATACCAATCTAGCTAAACAATCTAGCCAAATCATCCAATCACATCCTTGGTCTTGTTTCCAATCTTATTGTCAACCTAATCTATCATCATCATCATCAATGGGATATATTCTTCCCACGTCCTTGTGTTAATCTAGGGATATATCATTCCCCACAATGACAACACTATCTTAATCCAATCAATCAATTGATCATCAGCATACAGATTGACAGGGGCAATCACCTTGTTTATTTTTGAATCATTTGTGCATGCTTGCTTGCTTTCTTGCTTATGTGTGTTATCGTTTTATCTTGCATTTATATCGAGTTTTTTTCTTACTCCGTCTAATATTCATATCTTGTGTTTAGACAAGGTTGTATTACGCTGGGCAAGTCCATGCAAAGGATACAAAGTCACCCTAGTCCCTTATACCTTGGTGCATAATATCCTCTTGCTATAACCATCTCATCTCTATCCACTATATCCATTATGACTATAACTTATCCACTTCCAAATCCTAATCTAAAGCATTCTTCACCTCTCAATCTATCCTTCTCCACTATCTATTTCACCTTTTCTTTTAACTTAACAATCCATCCTAACTATCTGTTCCTAACCTAGACTTTTCCATCCTTTCCCTTATCAAACCCCTTTCATCCATTTCGAGAGCATACCCATGTTCTTCTAACCCGCCTATCCTCTCGAGGGGGCATCTTATCCTTACATCATTCCTCCTTGTCACTCCTTCAAGTGGTTGGGACATCCTTTTTTCTTTCATCCATACCTTTTCTTCTTTGAAATGATGTTATTTCTCTTAGCCGGAACATCATCTCAAAGAAAGGCAAAATGTAGACACCTAAAATTGACCATGTCTTATGACATTACCTTTCGACATTACCTTACATCACCTTGCGACATATTTTCTTCTAGGTCCCTTTCATGACACTTTCCATCATTCTCATTAGTTAAATAAATTACATTTATTTAACTAATCCCTCTTATCCATTTATCCTCCTCTTACACAATTAAATAAATCTTATTTATTTAATCCCATTTTCCTCCATCATCCAATTTAAATAAATTAAATATTTATTTAAATGCCACATGTCTCACATAAAATTATTTATTATTTAAATTATTTATCCCCACTCACATCTCTATTTTTAACCTCCTTAAATGTGCGTCATAAGCACTTATTCTCCAAAATCAATTTAATAATCCCATTTCCCCCACTCACATCCTTATTTTAGTCCCCTATCATCCTCATTGGATGTGCATCATAACCACTAACTTTAACTTTTAATCCTATCCATCCACCACACACCTCACCCTTCTAATCTTAGCCATCCATTTGATTCTCTCTCTATCTATAAATTGAATATCTCATTTCAAATCAAATCCCCCAATAAATATTCATATGCATGCATATCTACTATTTTCTATCTCTATTATTGTGGTTATTTCGTATCCAGGTTATGCTTGTTTTTGGGAGCAGTCCACAATTCATCATCCATAGAACAAAGATGGTGGAGCTTGGGTGCACTCTGCCCCGTTCTATCTGAAGTATGAATTTATGCAAGGTTTAAGGTATTGTAGTATTGTTTTATCTTTATGTTATTTTCTTGCATGATTTTCAGATCATTAGTTATAAATTAGTTTATTTCTGTTCATTTTGTTATTCCAGATCAGCTCTAGGAGTTGGAGTTATTATCTTTCAATTTGTGGCAATAGATTGTTGACATAATTGTGTAGTTTTCAGTTTGGTGTGATTTTCTGAAGACATGGTTCCATATCATGTTGTTGTAGATTTTTCTATTGTAACAACATATTTTATGTGTTTAAATCAGATTTTGTCAATAGAAGAGTTTCCAGAAATTTTTGCGCAAACATTGTCAAATAGAGGTGCAAATTTATGAAGAAATTGTTAAATCTTTGTGGGTATTTCTAGATATGTTTGAAAGTAATTTCATGAGGGTTTGAACATCATATTTTTCTCTAGATTTGCTATAGATCATCATATTTAAAATAATTTTACAAAATATTTCATTTGGGACATTACAAGGCCTTGTGGTTGCATTTGATGAGAAGTATGCAAGCAATGTAGACTTTGTTGCTCTTGTCTAAGAATTGATAAATACAAGAAGGCATGAGGGCGAGTCTAGTAGGAACTTCAGCTACATGTTTGTTGTTGCTATTTCTAAAATCCATAATGCTTTTAAACCTCATGTCTTTGTTTGCATCGACATGTTCTTTGAAGCTTATGAGGCTAGTTTGAGTTCAGTGCAGGAGGATTTGAAGCTTACAAGTCAACAACAAGCTTACAAATGCATTGACTCCCTTGAAAGAATGAGGAATGATTATGTTACAAAATTGTTGTCCTTATGTGCAAGTGTCGCCAATAATGATCTGGTTGTTGTGGATGCAACATTTGAGGTGAATGCAACATTAGATCAAGTTGAGAGTGTAATTAGAAGGGTCAAATTTTGTGATGCAACATCAAATGATAGTTGTGTAAATAGTGAAGATAGTGTATCCACTTAGCTTCAGTTGGATGCATCATCCTTTGGGGATGATAATGATGTTTTTCCAATTAACTCCCAACTTGAAGTCAAGGATGACAAAGATGTGCTTGCACTTGGTGATGTGACTATTTAGATAGATGATGGTGTAAACATTGAGTTTTAGTTTAAAGGCCCTATTGTTGATGATGGTGTTGTTGTTGTGGATGCAAGTAAGGAAGTTAAAGTGAAATATATTTATTATTCATTATATGCACTTCCTTGCTTTATTGATCCTAAAGAAGATGATGCTCACACCTTCCTTGTTGGAAATTAAAAAAGAGGTATGTGAAGGTGTGCATGAATTGACTACCCTTAATCAATAAGTTTTCAACTTGGTCAATCTTTTAAAACTTCATTTGGAGCAAATATCTTTTGCTAATAAGGATGGCATTGAGAATGCCTTTCTAAGCTCATTGGTTGAACTTCTTGATGTCGAGGTTGTGTGTTCTCAAAAGAATCAAGTTGCTCGCTTGCAGGGAGAAGTGGAAGAACAAATCATAAATGAATTTCTTAGTAGTAATATTTTTACAACAAGTTGCGTTGAAGAGTCCAAAATAAAGAGGCAATTTGAAGATTATGAGTTTTCACATGAAGTGCCTCAAATTTCTGATCTATATGTTGAGGATGCGGAATTGGATTTGAATCAAGCTTTGTGATTCAATCACTAAAGAATACATCAACATTTGTGGTATAGTTGGGTTGCAAAGTTTGATCAATTTGAGTGGTCACATGATATTGCATAGCGCGAGGTTTCAACTGTGTTAGCACTCATTTTGACCTGGGGTTGATTTTCATGATCAGGGGGTTTCTTCATTTGAACCCTTTATCTTCTTGCCCATTTTTTCTAAGTGTTGGACCTCCTCAGCATTTTTCAACTGCAGCATCATATTTTCCTGAGGAGGAGGTCATCATCATCATATTTGGTTCGATGGTGGTCAGCATCATCGTGTTCTCCGTCGACTGGTTTCTCATCGTCATCATCATTTTCTACTATCGGGTGATGTTTGGTTTTTATCCTGATGATGCTGATGAGCTACAGTGCGCCCTGATTTGCTTGCGAGGGTGATTTTTCAAAGTCTCCGGTGATCTTGCACTTATCACCTTGCCCAAACATGATGATGATGTTGCCCCGATATTCTGAAGGGGTTATTCTTTGAGTTGTTCGACCTGACTTGCTTTTTCTTACGGGTCGTCATCATCATCATCATGTTTCCAGTTATCACCGTGTTGCTTGCGGGGGTCATCATATTATCTGCATCATGATATCTCGCCGGGGTGATATTTCTATCATCGGGTGATCTTGGTATGATCGTCCTGATGATGTTGTTGAAGAATTCTAAGTGCGACCCGATATTCACTAGGGTCATCATATTTTGAACGTCAGGATGATCTTAGTCAATATCATCCTGATGATGTTGTATCACTTCTTGTTCGTTGTTTTGTCATCCTGATGATGCTGACGTCATCCTTATATCAGGGTGATATCTATTTTTCTGCCTATCTGCATCATGATATTTCTGAAGGAGGGGGTGATATTTTCATTTTTAAATATCATCCGGATGTATGTTTGTTCCAGCGTCATGATGATGCTGATATCAAGGAGATATCCGCCTGCCGGCTTCGTGCATTATCTAGTGGGGGTGATCTTTTCAAGCATCATCATATTCATCAATTGCCCGGATCTTACAGTGGAGCTACAGTGCAACATGATTTTCGTGCATCAGGATGATATTTCCAAATATCCGGTTGTCTTCCGAATATCATCTTGATGTTAATGTGATGATGACGTCATCAAGGTCCCGGGGGGGTCATATTTCTAACACAGATCATCTTGTGGAGATCTCCCGATATTTGCAAATATGATGATGACGTCATCAGGATGTTCATCGGCCAGACTTTTGGTATAAGCTCAGCAGGAGGATGTTCCTCCGATGGATCAGGTTGTGCCGATGAAGGCGATTATCATGCGGTTGTATTGCGATATGATGATGACGTCAGGGTGATATTTCAGGCAACAGGATATCATGCTGCTGGAGGATGATGATGATGAAGTCTTATACTAGTGTCGTCAGGAGCAAAAGCACCGACATGATATATGCTCATGACCTAGTATATAAAGTATTAAGGAGGTTGCTGCGGGGTGCATGTGGGATATTGATATCCTGCATTTTCAAATATCATGATGATGAATCTCGGCGGGAAATGGTTGCGATTAACTGTCTGATGTTCTTCCCAAGGCCGCGGGTTGGTGCGCCATCAATGGCGATTGTTGCAGAGGTATGGGCGATGGCGTGGGCGGATCTGGTACCCGATTGAAGGTGTACATCAGCGGACAGTGGCGCAGGGCTCGAGATATCTTCCTGTCTCCTCCCCTACCTGCTGCATTCATGTTTGGGCGCCAATCTGGTAATGTTTGAGCGCCATCTTTCTGATACTGTGTATCTGGCGGGATTTTTGGTCAACCGTGTAATTAATTGCTGAGCACCTACCTGGCTGTTATAAGCAGGTTGTGTTGCTCATTTGAAGGTTGTTGAAAGTTGAAGAATTTTGGCTCTGTAATGCATAACAAGCTGATCTGTTTGCTCTATACAGTTTACCTGTGAGTTTATGTATCTCTTGTTGTATGTTTTTGGCATGAACCCACTGATTTCATGATTAAACTTATATGAGAAATGCTATCTTAGCATGTGTTGTGTTAATTCTGTCTCCAGTATTGCATGTATTCTTCTTCTGAATCTGGATATTTGAGTAATGTTTAGATTCTAGAGCATAGAATTCCTATGTTGAATGTCTGATCTTTTAACTTCTGCTCAAGGGGTAGATTAAACTGTTTTCAGGTTGAACATTGGGAGGGGTATACTGCAGTAGGGATACCATAAGTAGAGATAACCTAACACTTTGTATTGGGAGATGTCTGTAAGACAGGTATCACATATATCCCCTTGAAATCCAGTTTTAGCTGTTCATGCTGATCATCCACAGGTGTATGTCTACTGACTCCAGGCCCTGGATAGGCACCAGTCTTGCTTTGTGTTTGTGTTACAACCATATCCAACTTTGCATCCAAACTTAAACTCCAAATCAAAATCTAAAACAACCATTAGGACATTAGAGTTAGTTTTAGGAACCTCAGTCCTCTGTCTACAACTGCAAATAGGCCCAAAGCTAGCCCCTTTGCTCTTATCTTTCAGTTTTGGTCTACTTACAGGAGGACTTATCTGCTTTCTGTCAGCATCCCAGCCTTGTATGCATATCCTCATGGATGTTGAGTAGGGAATACCCCCCTAGGTCTTGCAGAGCCTGAAGAAGAAGAGGAGATAAAATATAGAGTCTATCTCCTACACTGTTGGCCCCCTGGCCCAGAGATCCTGTTGATCACTGATGGCTACCTTGTAGGGAAATCTGGGAATAAGCATCCAGTCTGGGAAAAAGTCAACAAACTGAACATGGCACACTTGAGTTTGAAGTTCAAGAGAGTATTTTTTCTTCATTTTGATTTGTGTGCAAATCTAGATGTGCACCATGCTACCAAGATCTTGATGGTAAATGTTTCCATATGGATGAGTGTGACAATGGTTATTACTATTTGTGCTTTTCATGTCTAGATGATAATCACTTTGAGTTCCAGCGTGATGATCATAACATGGCAAATTGCAAGTGCATGCATGTAAGAAACACCATTTGTTGTAGCTTGGAGATCAATGCAATTTCATCTCGAGAGAAATCATTTCCTTCTTCAAGCATGTCTTCGACAAAAGCAAGTGGTATGCAACAATCTGTCCATGGCCTTTTTCCATGGATCTTCTTTAAAGGGTTTGACATGTAATTGTTCTTAATTTTGTTTACGACCATTTCTTCTCAAATGTCTTTGTACCTTCATGTCATTGGTCGTAGGTTATTTTGTACATACTTCCTTTTTGTGTCTTTGCCTTGTTTATATTGGCGTGTTTTTGTCTCTCCTCCCTCCTCTTCCCTTTTGCCTTTTTAGTATGCTCCTAGAGATAGATGGGTTCTCATTGTGCTTGCAAGAGACACATGTCCCCAACTAGAACCAATGTTGGGACCCAACTCAAAAAATGCAAAATTATTAAGTTTGATTCCCCTTTGTGCACTTGCATTGTTTAGCCCACCATATATAATTGATCTAAGAAATTTTAAGTGGGCCTTCCTTTGGTCAATTTCTGCTTAAGTATTATTCAAAGTCATCCCCCTTGTTTCTACCATATATTGAAGTTGCAAAAATCTAAGAAAATTTCAAGTCTAGGAAGTTTCAAGTTAATTTCTAGCATTTGTAGACTTTCTAGGTACTACCAGACATTTCTTCTTCACCTTCCATTTTGTTCCTCTTTTCTCTTCCACAAAAAAGTTCCACCAAACTTCATTGAATCCTTCACTTCCTTTGTTTCCTTCATTTATTATATTTTGCAAGTTTTTGACTAGCTACCAAATATATTCTACCCATTGAAGATTCAATCCTCACCTCCTTTCTTGAACAAAAGTTTTACAAAAAGTTTTCAAGCCCTTAATCTTTTTCATTCCACCCATTTCCCCCATTTTACAAAATCTCACTTGACTATTGGACTTCATATTTCAAGTTCTCACATCTGATCCTCCTGTCCCTTTTTTTAAAATTCCTATTCAAGTCATCCACTTCCAAACATCCTTCACTTTACATTTTTTGGAGTCCTTCCGGACCACTTCCATTTTCTTCCAACCACTTAATCTCCAAACCTTCATCCTTTTTTCACAATTCTTCAGTTTACCTCCTACCCTATTTCATAGAATTTCCTTGGTGAACCAGATATGTTCACCTCTTGTCCCACATCCTGACCTTCATCATTTTCTCACTTTTCTTCCTTTCACCTTCCTTTTTGTTTGTAGAATTTCCTCTTGGAATTGGATACATTTCCACCTCTGGTCCCTCATTATTCTTCTATATTCTTCTTGACCCCTCTGTAGAACATTGCCTTGCTCCCAGATCTCCTCCATTAGACACCTTCACTTTTCATATACAATTCCCACCTTCAATTTCACAAGAATTATTTGCAAGGTTCCTAACTCCATTTAGCACCTCTACTTCCTACATCCGGTTATGCATGCTTTTACCACGCCTTCATATATTTCGTTCCCTCATCTTTGTAGACTTTCATCTTGGACTTCAAGATCTCCTCTTGGAATTGGATACATTTCCACCTCTGGTCCCTCGTCATTCTTCTATATTCTTCTTGACCCCTCTATAGAACATTGCCTTGCTCCCAAATCTCCTCCATTAGACACCTTCACTTTTCATATACAATTCCCACCTTCAATTTCACAAGAACTATTTGCAAGGTTCCTAACTCCATTTAACACCTCTACTTCCTGCATCCGGTCATGCATGCTTTTACCACGCCTTAATATATTTCATTCCCTCATCTTTGTAGACTTTTCATCTTGGACTTCAAGATGTCTTACCTTCACCTCATGTCCTATCCTAGTGTCTAGCTCCACAACCAAATCTCACTTTTCCCCTCTTCATGAAATCACTCATTGTCCTCCTTTACAAAAACCTAATGGACTTCTGGATTTCCTTCATACATTTCCACATCTGATCTTATTTCCTTTTCCCATGTGTTTCCCACTTCATCTCCTCATTCACTCCCTTCCATCTATAAAACTTTCCTATCTTATGGTGCAGGAGCACCCCGAGACACTGAGGATTAGGAGGATCCATACTCTATTTTGTCTGAGTTGTCTTTTCACATTTGTAAGGCCTTAGCGGCAGGTTGAGTCATAGTTGGCCGAGTAACGGCATAACATAGAGTCTGTATACGTGTCATAAAAGATTGTAACCGAACTAAATGAGTGTAACCGAATGGCAGAGGTGGTTATAGGGCGATTTGCCTTCCATCTTATGTAACTGCCGATATGAGAGTCTTTATAGTCGGTCCATGTTCGTTAAAGACACACACAGAGGGAAGAGAGAGACATAAAAGATTGATGTATGTATATTATCTTTGAGAGGAAGCAATAAAGAAGTTCTGTTTGGTCTAATTACACAGAATGTAGATCGGAAGCATTCCACTGGTTGAGATTTTTTCGAAATCAATGGAATGACTTCCTTAGGAGTAGATCATTTTCCTTTATGTCGAGTTTTTGTTATTTTCTGTTGAGTTGTTTGGTTGCAAAGTTGCAAAGGTTGTCATCGGCATAAGTTTCGTATCGTCTCACCGAACGTGTATTGTGAATACATATCACAAATGTATGTCGAAAATGTATGTGGAGAATGTACATTGTGTGGGATACAAAAGGTGACTGGTAGTAACGGTAAAGAAAATCGGTAATAACAAGTCATGTTATGCATATACAATAGTTTGGCATATCAGTAAGAGTGGCGATATCGGGGGACAAGTTAAAGGTCCTGCCGACGAAGGAGGTCCTGCCGAAGGCAACATAACACATTGGCATATCAGGTGGAGGACTTAAGATTTTGCCGATGCTTGGAGTCTCATCGACGACATTTGTATCGACACATCGGCCTATGATCTCAAGGGTTCACCGATGAGTTAAGTCACACCGATAGGCGCAAAAAGTAGAGTCTCCGTCAAGGAGAAAAGTCTGAGAGTTCCGCCGACAGGAATGGTCTCGTTGGTAAAGACACACTAATCGATGTGGAAATCGTCTCATTAGAGTATCAGTAGGAGATTTGAAGACGATGCCGATGGTGATGTCTCGCCGATAGTGAAGAATACATGTGTGTTTTGGTATGGAGAGAAGGGTATTTCAAGCTGATTAAGCATTAATCTATTTGCACTATGGATTTGATGGGTATTCACCCCTGTTTAGAAGCATTTCACTATGCACTCTGCACCAAACTGGTATCAGAGCTAGCGAAAGCTCTGGGCGGAGATATTGTGTATTCAATTTTTGTCACTGAGAAGGCAAGTGAAGAATTGAAGAAAAACTGAAGAGTTGAAGCAAAATGTTTGGTCGGTGACCATTTTGAAAGTAGAGATCATAGAAGGTATTTTGAAGGCTGACAGTAGTTGTTAGACTATTGCAGATGCTCCTGCCATCTAGTTGCGAGAAGGAATAGGATTCCTGTGGGCAGATGATGATAAGGTTTGTCAAGACCATTCACCAATAGAGATTTGGCTGGAGGAGTGTGTAGAGTGAGGCCACTGCGAGAGAGAGTGGTAGTGCATCTCTAGGATCTGCTGTTGGACGAGAGGAATGGGTCTGTAGCAGCGTGTAGGATGGACATCTGATTGAGCATTATGTGTTAGTCGTTGTAGTTTTTGGTCAATCTGAGAGTACTCCATTGCTAGGAGTCGAAGGAGCCTGAAGATACTCTGAAATGTTGATGGTAGTTTGCCATTGTTCATTGGTTGGTCACTATTCCATTGATATGAAGATTTGAAGCCTGAAGCTAAAGAGACAGAGTGAAAGATAAAGACCAGGACAAATAGAGATGGAGACAAACAACTGTTTTACAGATACATTTCCAAGGGACTTGGAAATATTTGTTGGTTGGTTGTATGGTGCAGGAGGACCTTGAGACACTGAGGATCAAGAGGATCCATACTCTATTTTGTCTAAGTTGTCTTTTCACGTTTGTAAGTCCTTAGCGCCATGTTGAGTCATAGTTGGCTGAGTAACATCATAACAGAGAGTCTGTATACGTGTCATAAAAGATTGTAACTGAATTGAATGAGTGTAACCGAATGGCAAAGGTGGTTATAGGGCAATTCGCCTTCCATCTTATGTAACTGTCGATATGAGAGTCTTTATAGTCGGTTGTGTTCGTTAAAGACACACAGAGAGGGAAGAGAGAGACAGAAAAGATTGATGTATGTATATTATCTCTGAGAGGAAGCAAAAAAGAAGCTCTGTTTGGTCTAATTACACGGAATGTAGATCGGAAGCATTCCATTGGTTGAGATTTCTTTGAAATCAATGGAATGACTTCCTTAGGAGTAGATCATTTTCCTTTATGTCGAGTTTTTGTTATTTTCTGTTGAGTTGTTCGGTTGCAAAGTTGCAGAGGTTGTCATCGGCATAAGTTTTGTATCGTCTCACCGAACGTGTATTGCGAATACATATCGCAAATGTATGTCAAAAATGTATGTGGAGAATGTACATTGTGTGGGATACAAAAGGTGACTGGTAGTAACGGTAAAGAAAACCGGTAATAACAGGTCATGTTATGCATATACAATAGTTTGGCATATCGGTAAGAGTGGCGATATCGGGGGACAAGTTCAAGGTCCTACCGACAAAGGAGGTCTTGCCGAAGGCAACATAACACATCGGCATATCAGGTGAAGGACTTAAGATTTTGTTGATGTTTGGAGTCTCATTGACGACAGTTGTATCGACACATCGGCCTATGATCTCAAGGGTTCACCGATGAGTTAAGTCACACCGATAGGTGCGAAAAGTAGAGTCTCCATCGGGGAGAAAAGTCTGAGAGTTCCATCGACGGGAATGGTCTTGTTGGTAAGGACACACTAACTGATGTAGAAATTTTCTCATCAGAGTATCGGCAGGAGGTTTGAAGACGCTACCGATGGTGATGTCTTGCCGATAGTGAAGAATACATGTGTGTTTCGGTATGGAGAGAAGGGTATTTCAAGCTGATTAAGCATTAATATATTTGCACTATGGATTTGATGGGTATTCACCCCTGTTTAGAAGCATTTCACTGTGCACTCTGCACCAAACTGGTATCAAAGCTAGTGAAAGCTCTGGGCGGAGATATTGCGTATTCGATTTCTATCACTGAGAAAGCAGGTGAAGAATTGAAGAAAAATTGAAGAGTTGAAGCAAAATGTTTAGTCGGTGACCATTTTGAAAGCAAAGATCATAGAAGGTATTTTGAAGGCTGACAGTAGTTGTTAGACTGTTGTAGATGCTCGTGTCATCTAGTTGCGAGAATGAATAGGATTCCTGTGGGTAGACGATGATAAGGTCTGTCAAGACCATTCACCAATAGAGATTTGGTTGGAGGAGTGTGTAGAGTGAGGCCACTGCGAGAGAGAGTGGTAGTGCATCTCTAGGATCTGCTATTGGACGAGAGGAATGGGTCTGTAGCAGCGTGTAGGATGGACATCTGATTGAGCGTTGTGTGGTAGTCGTTGTAGTTTTTGATCAGTCTGAGAGTACTCCATTGCTAGGAGTCAAAGGAGCCTGAAGATACTCTGAAATGTTGATGGTAGTTTGCCATTGTTCATTGGTTGGTCACTATTCCATTGATATGAAGATTTGAAGCCTGAAGCTGAAGAGACAGAGTGAAAGATAAAGACCAGGACAAATAGAGATGGAGACAAACAACTGTTTTGCAGATACATTTCCAAGGGACTTGGAAATCTTTGTTGGTTGGTTGTATGGTGCAGGAGCACCCCGAGACACTAAGGATCAAGAGGATCCATACTCTGTTTTGTCTAAGTTGTCTTTTCACGTTTGTAAGGCCTTAGCGCCATGTTGAGTCATAGTTGGCCAAGTAACGGCATAACATAGAGTCTGTATACGTGTCATAAAAGATTGTAACCGAACTGAATGAGTGTAACCGAATGGCAGAGGTGGTTATAGGGCGATTCACCTTCCATCTTATGTAACTACTGATATGAGAGTCTTTATAGTCGGTCTGTGTTCATTAAAGACACACAGAGAGGGAAGAGAGAGACAGAAAAGATTGATGTATGTATATTATCTCTGAGAGGAAGCAATAAAGAAGTTTTATTTGGTCTAATTACATGGAATGTAGATCGGAAGCATTCCACTGGTTGAGATTTCTTCGAAATTAGTGGAATGACTTCCTTAGGAGTAGATCATTTTCCTTTATGTTGAGTTTTTGTTATTTTCTATTGAGTTGTTTGGTTGCAAAGTTGCAGAGGTTGTCATCGGCATAAGTTTCGTATCGTCTCACCGAACGTGTATTGCGAATACATATCGCAAATGTATGTCAAAAATGTATGTGGAGAATGTACATTGTGTGGGATACAAAAGGTGACTGGTAGTAACAGTAAAGAAAATTGGTAATAACAAGTCATGTTATGCATATACAATAGTTTGGCATATTGGTAAGAGTGGCGATATCAGGGGACAAGTTAAAGGTCCTACTGACGAAGGAGGTCTTGCCGAAGGCAACATAACACATCGGCATATTGGGTGAAGGACTTAAGATTTCGCTGATGTTTGGAGTCTCACTGATGACAGTTGTATCGGCACATCGGCCTATGATCTCAAGGGTTCGCCGATGAGTTAAGTCACACCGATAGGCGTGAAAAGTAGAGTCTCCATCAGGGAGAAAAGTCTGAGAGTTCTGCCGACGGGAATGGTCTCGTTGGTAAGGACACACTAACCGATGCAGAAATCATCTCATTGGAGTATCAATAGGAGGTTTAAAGACGCCGCCGATGGTGATGTCTCGCCGATAGTGAAGAATACATGTGTGTTTCAGTATGGAGAGATGGGTATTTCAAGCTGATTAAGCATTAATCTATTTGCACTATGGATTTGATGGGTATTCACCCCTGTTTGGAGCGTTTCCACTATGCGCTCTGCATCAATTTCCTTCATACATTTCCACATATGATCCTATTTCCTTTTCCCATGTGTTTCCCACTTGCTCTCCTCATTCACTCCCTTCCATCTATAACACTTTCCTATCTTGCATGATTTCTTTTTGCCACTACATATGTTTGGTCCTCATGTCCAGTCTCGCATCAAATTTTCACAAAGTTTCCAAACTTATTTGATACTCTCCAAAGTGATTCAACTTATTGGGTCACCATTAATGGCCATATTTGACCCTTGCAACTACTCAAATGCATTTTTCCTATCCAAATGTCATCACTCATCTCAAGGGCGCAACTCCAGTTATAGATTTCAATGGTGGATGATGAAGGAGGATTTAATCACCATGAATATAGTAGGTGAATTTCATTTGTTGATAATCTTCATGCAATCTTCAGGTCGTTTGATTTGAATGAGAAACATCTTATACATGGATTTCATTTAGTTTGCATTCAATGCTTCTACCTCTTATGGTACAAAACATTCTTGAAGGATGACCAAGAGCAAGAAACGAAAATGCTATAAATAAAAGTTTGTTTATCATTCAAAGGATTGGTTGTTGAGCTAATTTTTTGACTGCAAGTCCTTCGAGATGCTTCTAGGGCATCAAACATTGCACGCCTAGTCTGTAAGGAGATGGAATCTATTTTATAAATCACAGGAAGGGTTTTGTATGAACACAATGCATGTAATGGTATGTCTCCATGGTAGTTTGTAATGATTTAGAGCAATATTGAACCTAGTTCATCCTCTCTTGCCACATCTGATGGTATGAATGTAATAATCGTTTGATGAATGTGTGACAACTTCTAATGCATTATAAAGCTTTTGTGATGGTCTCTCCTTTATTTCATGTGGTTTATTTTAATTTTGAGATGGATTATTAAGTATGTCCATTCGCATGAAGTGTTATTTATGATTTTTATGTAAATGCACATTTGGTTTCATTTATGTTTTCTTGGTGTATCTCCTTCCTCCTTGTAGTTTATGACTTTGTTCCCCAATGGAGTAGAACCAGTCTAAATTGGTGAGAGATCAAAAACTTTCCATTTTAATCAATCCTTTCTATCCTCTCTAGATTAGGAGTAGATTAGGGTTTCACATGCTTTCATGATCCATTATTGCAAACCAATGAACATCCTAAGTGACCTCAAATAGTTAGATTGTTAGAGAATCATGGCATGCATTCCTACGCCTTACACTTGTGTATGAAATGTTAAGTGAATTAATTTATGGGAATTATAATAATGAAGTCATTCATAGGTGCATATGTAAGGTTACAATTTTAGCTTAATTAGAGGTTTTATGTGTAGTTGGTTAGTTAGTGACCTAGTGACAATATTTGGGGTCAAGCATACATTAGATACAATTACAATCTTCTCGTCTTATCTACCCTCTATTATAATAAAATCCTATTAAGGATACCTCTAGGAATGCCCTCTTGAGTTTGGCCAAGCTCGAAGTGAAGGAAAGGTTATCCACTCTCAACATCTGGCCTTTAATCACTCATATTCTATTGATGAGGTAATTAATTTACCTTCAAGATGGCATGTCCCTGGCCTTGAAGTGTGTTGGCAACAAATGGGAGGAACCAGTCCAGAGATCTAGTCCTCAGTTAGATCTCTAAAATCAGTTTATACCCCGGTCATACAGTGAAAGAATCCTAATGAAACAGTAAGGGATTGTAACATGCGGTACAATTAGATCAAATATAAGCATTCAAGATATACACATAGACATATATTAATCCTTATCTCTCCATTATCTATATATATTCATCATCATGTAATCATATATATCTAGCAAGTCTAAGTCTTTGCATTTTACACTCTCTTATACATATTCTTCTTATCTCTTCTCTCTTACATACATGTACATCCTATGTCTTATTTATATATTACATAGGAATATGTCTTTTCCCAAAATGCCTCTATGTATGTCAGCTTTGTCCTCTGCATAGCCTTTGTGGTGACCTATTGTAGGATCTGTTGATAACCCTATCTTTCGCCAACATCATTCCCCCTTTTAAAAATATGTCTTGTCCTCAAGACATGCTTTATTCAACCTGAACGTAGGATGTTCTTATAAATGACTCTGAGTTGAGCCAGAGTTGTGTCCCATTGGTTCTTGGCTATTTTCATTATTTTGATTTGTCCCTCTATTTGTATGTATGCATCTTCCACCTCCTCTATTGTGGTAGGGATCTGTATCTTCTGGGTTGTCTGCTTAGCCTTTGCCAAAATGCCAGTCAGAGATGCTAATCTGAGGCTCGTTGCCTTTCTTATCTATTTTATTTGTGACTTTATCTGATCTCTTTGGTCTTGAAGTTGCTACAACTGAGTATGTAGTGTTTCCACTTGTGCCGTTATCACTCCATTTGTATCCTTTAAACGATCATATGCAGTTGTTGTTTGTGTAATATGTGTTTCCAAAACATCCATTTGATCCTTAATATTTTTAGTGGTGGTGAGCCATTGTAAACAAAATTGGTGTAACACTTTAGCCTCATCTATAGATTGTTGGATATTTCTAATGTTTGTCTCCTGTTGTGTATGCACCTTGGCACAATTATTAGATGCTTCTACCAATATTTTCTTATTCAATTGCTTTGTTATTCATTGTTCAGCCTTGGTCTCTATATAGCTTGTATGTGCTTTGAAGCTCTGGACTAATTGTCTTAGTTGTTGGGTAAGAGGTAAGGTTGTATCCCTTTATACCTCTGGCATCTCTTTTTGGATTGTATCAACTGCTTCCTATAATAGTTCACTACCTTCCACAGGTAGTTGTAAATTTTCCTCTCTTCCGGAGGATTGGAGAATGTCTCCCAATTGTAATTTCTGGAGTGATGGTATTCTATCTAAATTGACTTGTCCTCCCACCAAGGGTAATTGTAGAAGCTGAGGTGTTACAATAGGCTAAATTTGTTTATGTTGCATTAAGAAATCCTTAATAGATTGAATGGGAGATGCAGAGGAGGATGACTCTTGACTATCCGATCTTTGTGTCTCTTCCTCTTTTTGATTATTATCTATATTTTGTTCATCCTCTCTAATCTCCTGCTCTCCTTGCTGTGTATTTGTGTTGTGAGGAGGGCATACCCTTTGTTGTTCTTCTTGTGCATTTTACGGAGAGGATATCTCTTGTTCTGCATTTTTGTCTCCCCCCTTCATAGTATCATACAATTTCTTTGTTATCTATTCTATTTCTTGTTGAATTTTGTCCCTGTCTTCTTGTTCCATATTCATCAAGGTATCAACCCTCTACTTTGTCCTCAATTCTTTAACCTGTAATTAGGCTAACTCATCTTTTTCTTCTGTGGATATAGAGGTACCTACCCCATCAGTAGCCCGTTGTCTCAATTTTTCTTCTAGCCGCAAGGCTTTCTCCCTCTTATGTCTCAGGGATTTTATTAGGTCCTCTGGTAAGCCTTCTAAAATTTCATCCATTGTTTTATTAGTTTTAATCATATATATTATCATTGCTCTTTTTATTATTTTCTTGTTCTCAGCGGAGACTTCATCATATAATGTTGTTTCCTACAATAAGCCATGAAATTCCATTGCATTCACCATTTCATCAATGTTCAATGGTTCTTGAGGGGATTCTTCTTATGTTTGCTTCTTTTTCTTTTTCTTATGTAATTGTGATACTTCTTCTTCCCCTTCTTCCTCTTCAATTTTTTCCATGGATGTTTGATTTTTATTTCTCTTAGCTTATTGTTTTTGTCTTGGCACTTTCTTATTTTTCTCTACACTTAATTGTACTAGGGTTTCTGATGCCACCCTTCTTCTTGTTGAAATTGTTTGTGTGGACAATTTAGGCTGTGGTGCAACTTGTGCACTGGCTATTACAGATGTACTTCTCCCTAATCTCCTCAGATTTTGTGTTGAAGTGGCCACTTGCGGAGCTCAAGACTAGTAGTTTGCAGAGCTTCCATAGTGGCTTGTTGTTCTGATTCTGTTGGATGCAGATCATATGTACTTGGTTGAGGTGGTATCCCCCATTGCTTATGTAGTTTTGTCTTGTTTTTCTCCAAGCTTTCCTCTACATTTTTCTTATGTTTTTTTCCACAACCTCCTGGTATGTCCCGAATCTCTACGCAGAGGTATCTTTAGGCTTTCTTAACAAAGTTGTCGCATACGCATGTGATTCTGCTATGGTGACCTCATATGGTAGCCTTGGAATCCAAAACGTCCTCGGCTCTACTGCCTCCATATATGTAAAATCTTTATCAACCATGAATGTGATTGTGTTTGTGTATTGCTTTACTATCTCATAGGGAATTCTATCTCTAGCCTGCATATCTATTTGTAGGGATTTGAAGAAACCCTAATAAGTGGCACTAAATGTTTTTGTGTCTTTGAATTGTCTTATGTGTTATTTTATTTGTGCTGCCATTGTTAAATGTGGTTGCCATACCTTTCCTTTGAATCCCGATAGCTCATTCAAAAAGTAAAATACTAAGCAAATGATTAAGGTTCCATACTGGAAATTATAATTTGCCTCCTTTGTTCTTTGCAGATTCTCCATCAATTGCTCTTTGATTGCTTCACAAAGGTCAAACTCTTTTCCCTCCTTCACCATCAATTGTTCTCTCATGCCTCCAATCCTCTCAAGCAATGAGAGCCCTTGATCTTTCAAATTGATCTTGTCCCTCCATTCATCCTCCATAAAATCTATAAATTGAATCTCCCACATGCCATTTTTACAACACTCTTGAATGCAAAGTTAATCTATAGCTTTGATCACTTAAACATCCCAATTCTCCCCATCTCATCCTTACACATTGTTGGAGTATAGGACCACTGAGAGGGGGGGGGGGTGAATCAGTGGTCTAGAAAACTTACAAGTTTTTGCACCTTTTAATATACTGAATGGAACATGATAAAGACATCAAGGACTTATACAAGTATAATGATTAGCTGAATGAAAAGACCTTTAATCAATCATAAGAGCATTAGGGCACATGAACACATGGAGACAAACAAGAAACATAACACCTGATTTGATGAGTGGAAAACCCTCATAGGGATGAAAAACCACTCTAAAAATGCCTCACTGGCAGAATGTGCCTGACTGGCTATTGGATGCCTCACTGGCAGAATGTGCCTCACTGGCTATTGGATGCCTCACTGGCAAGTAGGTGCCTCACTAGTTGATACAAGTGCACATAAGAAAGAAAAGTTAACTCAGGGGGTTTCCCTGAATCACTACAATGCATCAAATGACATAATCCTCCTTATCACACAAACAACATTGTTCATCAATGATTACATAATACTTCAACCCCCCTGCAACACATGTTAGTCTTCTCTGAAAACAATCTCAACCTCTTATATCTTCTTCCAATCAACACCTTCACACACAATGATAGTAGAAACATCAATCAAAATCTCTGTAAAGCCATATATACAATGATAATATGCATACAATACCACACACTCCTTATCATGTATTCTGATGCTTCTTACAAACTGAATTCTCCTATGCTTGTAGGTCATTAATTCTCCTTTTCTAACAGCAGGATCTAAGACAAATTGTGTATCTTGCAGACTCTGTTTTGTTCATCCATGTTCTTTTTGTCTTCATACACCATCTGCTCACTCAATATTTCACAAGACCTTCTCAGTAATACTTCAGAAGACAATATTCCATATCTCTTAGATAAAACCCTCTTCCATTCATTTTAAAACCTACACAACTTCAAGCCATTCAAAACCATAGATTTTCACCACCATACATGACAAACTGCATGTCTATGTATATGTATATATCTGTAGTATATCCCTGACAAAATCTCATGTCTTTATCTTTCATACGGACCGAGAAATTAATTCTCTTGGCCCTCCCAGTTATTAAAATTATATTACAAGCAATTTGAGAACGGAATACAGAGAGCCACCCATCAAAACACATACAATACAAATATCCATTAGGGTTTAAAACACTTTAAACATCAATCATTGATATGCTCTTTCGCGGGCAAATAGAATTAAACTAGAGCCCTTGATCTTAATTTGCCGCCCAACACAAGAAGGATGACCGGTGAGCACCGGTGACAAGGAAGAGGAGGCCAGTGTCATAATGATTTAAAGACCCTTCAATAAGTCACTTTAAGAGACTTAACAGACTATAGCAAGTCAAAGTAAAATTATAACAAAAAGCAAATCTTTGTAGTGACGGGTTGAAAGTTAGTCTTTAGGTTTTAAGGCAATGTTAGACTTTTAGGGTTTTTTTTATATCTTTTAGTCTAGACTCTTTGAGGAGAAGTAAACCCTAATTGCTTCTCACATGAAAACCCTAACAACACTGACTAAAGACATTCAGTAACATAGAATACAGATCAGATAGAGACCTTTAAAGAAAAAACTTAAACCATGAAAGGACTCTAATGATTTCAAATACCATCTTAACCATATATCTCAGATGCAAAAATATTGTGGAGACTTTTTGGATGAAATGACAGGGCTATTTCCAAGTAACATCTTTAATATGACACCAATGTGAAATCATCCTGAGGTTCTATTCCTTTGATCAAGACATGAACATATCATGAAGGATAATAAACAAATTCTGAGCAAACCTCAACATGAATATCATGATTTGATCTCCATTGATCTCCAACCATAATTCTTATCAGTCTAATCATGACAACATGCTAGATTTCTAAGGATAGATCACTAAGTCCAAGTGAATCACAACTGAACAATGAACCACTAAACTATATTGAATTAACACTGAATCATGATATCAACTGAGAACATACAACCAAACAACTTAACCACCATCTGAAACACGAATAACCAACTGATGAAACCCTGAAGCAAAACTTATCTTATGAACTTATGTCCTGATTGGTATTAAAGACATGATATGAGCCTATATACAAACCTCCTCCTGATAGTACCTTGTCATTACCATTGTAACTTTGTCATGTTACCACCATGGAAACATTCCCCAAATCAAAGACTCCTGATCTCATGAATACTTGAACCATGATGAAGGTAAGAACCAAAAACCTGATGGAGATCACATAAACATAACAACTACACCTTTTGACATCAATGACAACAATGTTCTACAATCTCCCCCTTTGACATCCAATGACAAAGGGATACTAACTCCCCCTAAGATGTGTACCTTGTATCTAATTAGTGTCACACCCACTGCACAGTATGATTGTGTAAACTCACTATCTCTAACAAAGAGTAAACCAAAACACCAACCACCTTGTCATGCCTTCAACAAAAGAACACTGCCCTAAAAGAGAATATTGCCTTGCACTATCAACCAACAACATCCAAGCACTGTTCTTTTTCATTTGCATCAACATCAAGGCCCTTGAAAGATCACGTCACTCGATCATGACACTGCCAAAGCAAAGGTAACACCATCATACATTGTCAAAGCTAAGCTAACCCATCATGAAGCATTGTGAACCAAGTACCAACTCCCCCTAAATTTCAATCTCTGGATGACAAATTCCTGAACAAGAAGCATCAATATGGGGCAACACAAATTGATAGATGCCATACTCTTCCTTACACTATTATCAGACATGATATACACTTGATCAAACTTAGAATACCATTGCCTTTCCCTTGCATTATGAAGACAACACTACCACAAAAGACAAGAAATATTTTCTACCATAAAATAGATGTACTATTAGTTCTGTCTTGAGGTCCAATAATCATTACAACTGTTCTGCCAGCATTAAGACATGAAACTGGTTATCTTCAAGTGTCTGACACATTGAGAAGATTATAAAAAAAAAATGACTCCAACTGTGTTGAATGACTGTACATAACTGCAACCATAGAATAATGCTGATAATGGTTGTGGAGTCTACTTGACACAAGTCAGCTGTTGAGATCATGATACTATCATAAGATGATCATCCTCTATCCATTTAGATAAAATATTGAACAGGACTATTTGTCCCACTATCATGAAACTCAAAGAATATCACTGCCATATTAAGTGAAAATGACATAACAACTTGCACCATTCAACTGTCATAACAACTTGCACCATTCAATGAAAATGACTGCATATACTACACCATGAACACCATTGTCACCTAACACATGAAGATCATTGTCTTACTTTCTTCTAATCTTGCATAAACTGACTGCTTTTAAGACTGTCCACTGTACTATCACTGCACTGTACTGTCTTGAGAACCTTTTTATACTGTAGATATTCTATGACTGCCATTTGCTATCACATTTAACAAGACTATCATACATGATGACTCTCTTGTGAAACCAAAATATAGTTTCTTTTTATACTGTCCACTTGACTATCCACTTTGACCACATTTGTGATCATAAACTATCATTTAAAGTAATTTACCATCTCAAACTCCATAGAAACTTCTTGTAGCACTTATATTCTTGACAATACCTTCCTTTGCTATTACCATTGCTATGATAGTGCCTTTGTGGCTACCTTGTATGATAGTTGTTTGGTGACTGCCCTTTACAATTACCTTGAAGGAGATTGTCAGTTGCCTCTATTGTTATGAACTGTTATAACTAAACAAGTATTTCACAATGATTGGAGACCATAACTAAGCATATCATTGTTAATGACTATAAGTCTGAATGAACAGAGACAAAGACCCTTTGCAAAAAAAGTATGTTCCAAACTGACAACTGTCATAGTATCTTCATTACAAACTTGTGCATTTTAGTCATAAAGGACTAGTCATGAAGTCACTGCTCATATAAGATAAGACATCATATTGTATCTCTTTTGAGCCTTAAGACTGCCCCCTTTGTGAAAAAAATACTGTCATCCTTGAATTATGAAACATTGTGATGACAAATCGTGTCAAACCAAGATCACTTGTTGGTAAAGAACTTGTCATTGCACTATTGAAACCCTTTACACTGGACAATCACAAGCATATGAAGATCATCACTATCAACAATTTCAAATGTTCCAATGTTCTACCAAATCACTGCACACTTGTATTTTGACCTTCAAGCCAATATTTTGTCAAAACAACCTCTGTCTAGCACTGTGCAAAGCAAACCTAACATTTGTCTTAACAAGACAACATTACACCAAGAGACATACTGTCTTGATGCATAAAATTCTTTGTCTTGAACACACTCCTTCAGCACTGTGATAACTAGATGGATACCATATCCTGTTCCACAGCACATCCTGTCATCAAGTTTGTACAATTTGACACAAAGGCATTGTCATATCAATAGAAATATGTCCTTTCAAGCACATTGTGCAACTGTCAACCTTAGAGACCCTTCAAATCTACTGCTTTCTTTGATTGAACTGTCCTTATCTTTTGAAGACACCCTGAAGACAAATATGACTATCCATAAGAAATTGTTTGAAGAAGAGTACCAATGATTAATGACTCTTTTTACAACTACCCTGCATTTTGCTCTTAACTCTGACCATACAACCTGCTGAACATCCTAAGGGGGAATAGATAAAACATTGAATGACTCCCCCTAAACTGATGCTACCTCTTTTAAGCTGTTATTAGTGTCTCTTGTGCATCATGCACAATATTAGGACCAACCTTCTCTTTCACTTGTTTTCTTCTCCAAACCATCTTAACACCTATCATCTTATGGTGATTGACTGATTTCATTGATTCACTCTTACAAAATCTAGCAATATGTCCAAACCTATGACACCTGAAGCGCATGATTTTGTTCCTTCTATTCAGCCATTCAAAGGAGTTCTTATTATATCCCATTTTTCTTGCATGCATACAACAATCCCTTTCTATGTGACCAACTTTATTGCAGTTATAACAAACATTATTATAGTCTTGATTTGTCAAAATATAAGAACTCTTATCCTTATTCCATCCAAGATCATTTCTTGAGTGAGTTCTACAATCTCTAGCTCTATGACCATAAGCATGACAACAATAGCAATAACCATGAAATTGAGAGTAGTTGTACCTTATTGAATAGTGTTGCTTGATGTCTCCTTCTCTTTCTATCAAAGACCTGATCTTCTATCTTCTTCTTGTCTTCAGGAGCAGCAACATGAAAACTCAAGTCTATATTCTTTTTAGGTGTCTTTCTTGCCTTACAACATTGTCCTTCTTCATAACCTAGCCCTGTTATGTCTTTGTGATGCTTTTGTTTGCTTAATATGTCATTCAAACAATCAATACTCTTTTCAAACAATAGATTCTTGTGCAACTTAGAAGATGCTTCTTCCAATTCCTTTCTCAAAGAGACTATTTCTGATTCTAATTTTAGACATTCACTAGTCTTGACTTCAAGATCAGATTTGGCAAAATCAACAACCCTTTTAGCTTCTTCTATTTCTGTCTTTATACTAATAATCATTTTATTGGACTCTTCAACTTGTATCTTTAAGTCAACAACCTGATTTCTTGCCTCTTCAAGCTCTAAAGAAACTTTTGCAAAATTTGAACATACATTGTCTTTGAAATCTTTTTCTCATTGAAGATGATCTTCTAATCTTCGATTCTCCTTTCTAAGTTGCTTGATTGTATCCAAAGTACACAAGAGCTCTCCTTCAACGTCAACTTCACAATCAACTTCATCAAACTCTTGTCCATATTCATCCACAAAGAGGTCTCCTTCTATGTCATCAATTTCAACAATAAAGTCATTTTCTTTATCACATTTTGTGTCAACTTTCAGGGATGGCTCATGCAACAACTCATCACACAACTTGACTGGGGTTTGCAATTCAACCTTTTGCTTGGCATTTTTCTTTTCTCTATTTCTTTTACACTTTCCCATGGTACTCCACTATTATGACTCACCCAAGCCTGTTAGACTTCTATAGGGAACCTATGCTCTGATACCACTTGATCGAGTACAGGACCACTAAGAGGGGGGGTGAATCAGTGGTCTAGAAAACTTACAAGTTTTTGCACCTTTTAATATACTGAATAGAACATGATAAAGACATCAAGGATTCATACAAGTACAATGATTAGTAGAATGAATAAGACCTTTAATCAATCATAAGAGCATTAGGGCACATGAACACATGGAGACAAATAAGAAACATAACACCTGATTCGATGAGTGGAAAACCCTCATAGGGATAAAAAACCACTCTAAAAATGCCTCACTGGCTTAAACAAAATGCCTCACTGACAAGTACAAATGCCTCACTAGCAGAATGTGCCTCACTAGTTATTGGATGCCTTGCTAGCAATTAGGTGCTTCACTGACTGATACAAGTGCACATAAGAAAGAAAAGTTAACTCAAGGGGTTTCCCTGATTCACTATAATGCATCAAATGACATAACCCTCCTTATCACACAAACAACATTATTCATTAATGATTACATAATACTTCAATCCCCCTGCAACACATGTTAGTCTTCTCTGAAAACAATCTCAACCTCTTATATCTTATTCCAATCAACACATAACCCTCACACACAATGATAGTGTAAACATCAATCAAAAACTCTGTAAAGCCATATAAACAATGATAATATGCATACAATACCACACAGTCCTTATCATGTATTCTGATGCTTCTTACAAACTGAATTCTCCCATGCTTGCAGGTCATTAATTCTCCTTTTTTGACAGCAAGATCTAAGACAAACTGTGTATGTTGCAGACATTATTTTGTTCATCCATGTTCTTTTTGTCTTCAGATACCATTTGCTCACTCAAGATTTCACAAGACCTTCTTAGTAATACTTCAGAAGACAACATTCCATATCTCTTAGATAAAACCCTTTTCCATTCATTTTAAAACCTACACAACTTCAAGCCATTCAAAACCATAGATTTTCACCACCATACATGACAAACTACATGTCTATGTATATGTATATATCTGTAGTATATCCCTGACTAAATCTCATGTCTTTATCTTTCATACGGACCGAGAAATTAATTCTCCTGACCCTCCCAGTCGTTAAAATTCTATTACAAGCAGTTTGAGAATGGAATACAAAGAGTTGCCTATCAAAACACATACAATACAAATATTCGTTAGGGTTTTAAACACTTTAAACATCAATCGTCAATATTCTCTTTCACGGGCAGATAGAATTAAACTAGAGCCCTTGATCTTAATTTGCCACCCAACACAAGAAGGATGACCGGTGAGCACCGGTGACAAGGAAGAGGAGGCCAGTGTCATAATGATTTAAAGACCCTTCAATAAGTCACTTTAAGAGACTTAACTGACTATAGCAAGTCAAAGTAAAATTATAACAAAAAGCAAATCTTTGTAGTGACGGGTTGAAAGTTAGTCTTTAGGTTTTAAGGCAGTGTTAGACTTTTAGGGTTTTTTTAGATCTTTTAGTCTAGACTCTTTGAGGAGAAGTAAACCCTAATTGCTTCTCACATGAAAACCCTAACAACACTAACTAAAGACATTTAGTAACATAGAATACAGATCAGATAGAGACCTTTAGAGCAAAAACTTAAACCATGAAAGGACTCTAATAATTTCAAAGCCCAACTTAACCATATATCTCTGATGCAAAAATACTGTGGAGACTTTTTGGATGAAATGACAGGGCTATTTCCAAGTAACACCTTTAATATGACACCAATGTGAAATCGTCCTGAGGTTCCATTCCTTTGATCAAGACATGAACATATCATGAAGGATAATAAACAACTCCTGAGAAAACCTCAACATGAATATCATGATTTGATCTCCATTGATCTCCAACCATAATTCTTATCAGTCTGATCATGACAACATACTGGACTTCTAAGGACAGATCACTAAGTCTAAGTGAATCACAATTGAACCATGAACCATTAAACTATACTGAATCAATATTGAATCGTGATATCAACTGAGAACATACAACCAAACAACTTAACCACCATCTAAAACATGAACAACCAACTGATGAAACCCTGAAGGCAAACTTATCTTATGAACTTATGTCCTGATTGGTATTAAAGACATGATATGAGCCTGTATACAAACCTCCTCCTGATAGTACCTTGTCATTACCACTGCAACTTTGTCATGCTACCACCATGGCAACAATCCCCAAATCAAAGACTCTTGATCTCATGAATACTTGAACCATGATGAAGGTAAGAACCAAAAACCCGATGGAGATCACATAAACATGACAACTACACCTTTTGACATCAATGACAACAATGTTCTACACACATATCCACCACATGTTTGGTGTAACAAGGAGGCTTTGGTGAGAACTTTTGTTTGTGTTTTCATCTTTGTTTGTAGTCTTCTTTGTCTAATTTTGATGTGACTTGTAATTGTGAATGAAGTAGGTTAAATAGTCTAATTTACTCTTTTATGGTTCACTCTTGTATGTTCACTCGTAATAATAGGAATTGTACACTGACTACAATGACTATACAAAACTCTCTTGGCTACATGATCCCAAAGCTTGTACCATTTAACATTGATAGCATAGCCGATGAAGATACATGTCACTACCTTGTTACCCAACTTTAACTAATTCTCCTTAGGCACATAAGAATACACCTCACAACCAAATACACAAAGATGCTAAAGTGAGTGCTTTTTTCTTGTCCATACCTCTATAGGAGTCTTATCCACAAGCATTGATGTAGGAGATTTATTGATCAACAAGCAGTAGCAATAATTTTTCCAAGAACTTCTGCTCCAAGCAAGCTCCACTAAGCATGTTCCTAGCTCTCTCCATCAACATCTTATTTATGCACTTTGCAACTCCATTCTACTAAGGGGTGTATGGTGTTGTCTTATGTCTCCTAATCCTATTCTACTTATAGAATCTATTAAACTATGCATAACAAAACTCACCACTTTTATTAGTCCTCAATACCATGATCTTTTTCCCAGTTTGATTTTCCAAGAGAACCTTAAACTCCCTAAATTGACTAAAGACCTAAAGTTTACTTCTAAGAAAATATACCCATCCTTCTAAAATAATCATTAATGAATGATATGCAATACAAAAATTTAGATAATGACAAAACACTAATAGAATCAAATACATCAAGATGAATTAAGTCCAACAATCTAGAAGATTTATGAGAACTAGAATAAAATTGAACATGGTTCTATTTTCCATATTTGCAATGCTCACAAAAATCAAATTCAAGAGTACAAATTGTCAACTCCCTAACACATTTTTTTTCAAAGTTTGAAGACCCTTCTCACCTATATGGCCCATCCATTGGTGCAATGACATAGTCTTCTTGGTGGGTAACTTGCTCTCTAAAGTGAGAAGTACCTAGAAAGAATGACCATTAGGATTAGATGCAACACCCTCTTTGTTGTTGGTTCCAATGATGAAGGTGAAGATTTTATAGATATGTTATTTGCAAGAACTAAAGAACTATTACACTTTGTGGTGTTTACATCAAACTAAAGTAAAGTCCCAAAATGAACACTCCAAAAATCTACTTTTTCGTCCTCACCGTCCACTTTCTCCAAGATCAATCTCCACCCCTAATTCTCCTTGAATCTTAGGAGCACCTTTTGACCACCATCCAAATCATGGCACTTGGAGGTTTCTCATGCCTCCAATCCTCTCAAACAATGAGAGCCCTTGATCTTTCAAAATAATCTTGTCCCTCCATTCATCCTCCATAAAATCTATAAATTGGATCTCACATAGGCCATTTTTACAATACTCTTGAATGCAAAGTTATTCTACCACTTTGAGCACTTTAACATCCCAATCCTCTTTGTTGTTGGTTCCAATGATGAAGGTGAAGATTTTCTAGATATTTTATTTGCAATAACTAAATAACTATTACAGTATGTGGTGTTTACATTAAGCTAAAATAAAGTGCCAACATGAACACCCTTAGTGAGCACTGTAGATCCTTAAACCTTATTGCACCCTCTACTGTGGAAGACTACTTGAACACCTACGTCGTTAGGTTTACTCATTGATAAAAGGTTTTGTGTCAAACTTAGGATGTGAAGAACTCCATCAACCCCCCTTCATTCTTCCATCGGGGAACTAAATTAAAACTTGAACATGAACAACAATATTAAGATAAGAGCTATCATAGAGGTAGACCTTCCCCCCATCATACATCTTGTACCACAATAACCACTCCTGATGAGAAGTCACGTGGAAGGAAGCTCTAGAGTCAATATCCATTCACTCTCACATGCTTGTGTTGCCAAGGCCATAACAAAGGCATCTCCTCCATCTTCTTAAGAAGATTTATCACTCGTTATTTTTCTCCTCCTTGTAGTCTCTTTTGAAATGCCTAGTCTTACCATAGTTCCAACAGTTTGCCTTGGACTACCCAAAAGACCTAGATCTCCCACGGGATCTAGATCTATCATTTTCCCTTTTCTTGTCCTTTTTATTTCTTTTCTTCTTTGATCTTCCATGAATAACCAAGGCCTCCTTGGTAGATTCAAAACCTTTCCATGTCGTCTCCCCCAAGAGTAAAGCAACCATGACCTTATTAAGCACTAGATTCTTTGTATTGCTTCCAAAAGTCATTACCGAGTTGTCCCATTAATATAGAAAATAACATATAAGGGTCATACATCGATCCTCCTCTTCCATGTTCACTCCCATAGACTGTAATTGGGTCACAATGTTGTTGAACATGTTTAGATGCTTAGCCACAAAATCACAATCACCGATCCTCAAAGTATACAACTTTTGTAAAAAACATTTATTAACCAAAGACCCATCTTGATACAATATCCCAAATTGTGCCAAATGGATCGAGTGGTATTTATTTCACAAACATTTAATGAGGCTACTTACCTTTCTATCTAATACATCCCAATCACCTTATGACAGTGCAACTAGTTTGGATCTTGACACTGCATCCCATATATCTTGATCTATGAATGAATTCTACATCTTGCACTTTCACAACTCAAAGTTTGTGCTATTAAATCTCTCCATTTATAGTCTTGACGTGCTTGCCATTTTCCTACAACAAGATCTTCTTATGTGCAAGTTCCCACTCAAACCAAGATTACATAAAAATACCTCATCCCTAACACCTAGGACTTGAGTTGATTAGGCTTTGATACCAAATAAAAGGAAACAAATGTGTGGAAATGCTTCCTACGCTAATCTATGAGGAGAGAAATATGTAGAATAAATTTAGTCTTATGGTTAAAAAGAAAAATAACACAAAAACATACAACCATAACATACTGATGTACATGGGAAAAAACCTTTTAGGAGAAAAATCTAACACTCCGAAGCATGAATGATTTGCATTATTAGAAACAAGTAATCAATTACAATACAATAGCTAGGAACATACCCTCATAGGAGTATCACTAACATGTAAATCTAGAGTAATTATACCATCATAATGATACCTACAAAATACACTATGCATACTCCAACTCAAGCACCCAATAAATCAGTAAAACTCAAACCATAAACCAAGCATGGTTTACCAAAACCACAAGCGAAAACAATGACCCAAAATTGGCAACATATTTAATCCAAATTATTCCAATGCCATAATCCATGAAGTGGTCAACAAATTATATTTAGTAGACACCTTACACCTTGTCATAACTCATCATAATCTCCCTGTCAAAATGGGTGCTCTATTTTTGGCATATTCAAATCCATTCAAATATGCTCTATGACATGTGTCATAGACTATCATAATGTTGGTCAAAATTTTAATGTAACTCCCCTCTTATGTGCTCTTATGTGTTGTAGAATCTGTCACAAGTAACTCCCATCATACAATGTCATAATATGCTCTTATACATCATGAGTATAGATGTTCTTAAATTTTTTTAAAAACATTGCAAGATAGCCATGAGGATATAATAATAAATAAATGCAATACACGAGGATGCAAGGTTGAGACACCTTTCCCAACAGTATTGAAGTGATATAACTCCTACTGCAAGGATACCACTCCAACTTTTATGAGGATATTGCTCCAACTGTAGGGATACCACTTTCATGCACAACGACACTAAGATGTCACTTTGTAGATTTCAAGTTGGGTCTCCATCATGAGAATCATATGGCCTTGCCATTTGATCACAACCCTTTTAGTGATGACTAATGGAATGTAAATCAACACATTGGGATGCATTATTCTACAATTTAGAGTTGGACCCAAAGAGCTACCAATTTTATGCCATGTGATACCATCCTCTGATAGATTCGGTGTATTACTTAGGCAATCATGGATTGAATAACATAAAGCTATCCCTTTTGTTTTGTATTAATTATGTCAAATATATTCGATTGAAAGAGCCCATTACAAGCCAATATTTGATGCTAGTCACTTCACATTGGATGCATTTGTGAAAACACCATAGGATATACCTTATGAAAGGCATGACAATATACATAATTTATACAATATATGTATTGATGAATTGCAAATAATTTGAAAGAGGTTGAATAAAGATTTCCTAAAGTCAAATGAACCTCAAATTACACAACCCACAATTAATAATCCTAAGGGACTTGATGCAAGCATGCCTTCTAATGATCCTTACAAAAAATAAATTACTCATGTACCAAGAAATCAAGCAACAAAAGTCACAAAAGTCTAATACACTTGAATTTTATACGCAAAAGACTAAGTGGAAACCAAAGCAAGAAGTTGTGGTGCATCAAATGCCCATCTGTCCATCACAACCACAAGTAAAGAAACAAGAATGGATAAGAAAAAAAGTGCCTAATGTTAGACATGTTGATCATGTGTTTACACCTAGCATGAAGAAATAGAAAGAAGAAACACATGTAAATTTGAAAAGAAAAGCAAAGAAGAACAAAAAAGAAAAGAATAAGAAAACATTGTAGATGGATTTTGTTGGGAGGATGAAGATGGTCTCTTAGATAATCCACAATCTAGGGTGCCGAAGGTGGCACCCAAGAAGTTTGTTCAATGATTTACAAGCACCACTATAGTGCACATCCACATATACTTATAGCTTAGATATCACCCTTTTACCTTTTTTTTGCTTTAATCTTTTTGATTACATGTTGTTTGTTGTACTTTCTATACCCACTTCACCTTCTATATTTATTTACATGATTTTCCCCCACTTGGGGGGATTTTGGTTTACATTTTCTTTGTTTCACTTACATTTTCCTTTTATGCTCATTCACATCATTTTTAGTAGATTTGATTTGTATACCTTTGCCTTTTACCTTTATTCCCTCTCTTCAGTTCATCCTTTTTCACTTTTGCTCTCTCTGTCCACTCTTGATTTTATGACTTATTTTTACCACTTTGTTTGGGTGCATTGCCTTTTTATCCTTGTTACACATTTTCATGTTTACCATGCTTTGCATATATCTCTTATGTTTCTTATTGTACCCACATGACACTTATTTTTACTATGATGCATAGACCTTACTATTGTCTATTGATTTACTTGACTTGATCCTACATTACTACACCATGCTTATTGGAGCTTACACATTGAGCCTATATCGATACACCACACTTTTAGAGTTACTTATTGAGCCCACCTTGCTACATTATGCTTTTAGAACATCCCCTTTACACCATTTGCACTTCTCTTGCAATATCCTTAGTACTTATCCTTATATTGGGGGTATCATGTCTTCTTCTTACATCCTAGGCTTTCATAACTATACTTTTCACATCAGGAGCATCACACCTTCCCCCATGTTTACCACACATTCCTTATACACAAGGGCATCATACCTTCCACCACACATTACCTCTTTCCTACCTACATCCACTAGGGACTTATCACCTCACCTACATCATTGTGTGCTCATTCTCTTGGATGCCACATTAGGGACATATGTCGCTCTAGTACTCTACGTACTTATACAAGTGTTTTTGCCCATTAAGGACCACACCACCATTTTTCCTATTTTGCCTAAGATGGGGGCAATATTACCTCCTAGATCCTATCTCCACCTCACAAATGCTTATTATACTTATCATTCTAGATATTACACATGCTTATCACATGATGTATTCATTATTGCTAATGCATTACATGATTCCATAATTATATGTTTATCTTATCAATTACATTTACTTTCATGTATGGTTTTCCCTCTCCTTCAATTCCTTACATCCTATGGATACATGCAATTTAAGGGGATGCATATATTGTCACCAACATTCCTATGTTGAGCTTTTAGGTAGTGACATGCACTATATAGAGACTCATAACTCTGACTAAGTAGAGTATTATCACATGACATGTATTGCACCTCATGCACTTGTCATCCTATGGCCATCGAGCCAAACACACCACTATCATCTTCCAGATAGGCACAATTTCTTAACTTTATTTATTTCCTTTTTTCCTATTTCACACACAATTAACAAGCTCCTATTTTATACCTAATTTTCATTTGCAAGATATAAGCTACTCATCAATCATATTTTCATTTATTTTGTAGGTTTCTATGGAGAGTACACACCAAAAGATAAATCTACATGATCACATCTTGTACGGTCCATTACTTTATATAGACTCCCGTTAGTATCCTTTGATGTTTGAATATTTTTTACATGCATATATGTGAGTGCTACATACTTTGAAATGCATGATCATTTTGGAATTCTCACACATCTCAAAGTAGGGACAAAATGTCATGGTGAAATTCACATACCTATCCCATTTGTCATTTAGTTTGTGCCCATTTTGAGAAAATGTCTCAATGCTTGTACACGTCGACAAATGGCACAATCTTGTGTGAAGTTGGGCTCATTCCCCTAGCCTTTACCTTTCTCTATACACACATATTCCCACATATTTAGTCCCCACCTTAGCCTTATACACACATACTCCAATACATTCATCTTATCTACACATTTATTACACTTAACTATACACCTTCCTAGATATAGTTGTTATATACTCGGATATAACCATTTACCCACCTAATGCCATTTCTATGGTTGCGAAGTGGGCCTCGCAATCATAGACTTTATTGTTGTCTTTCTAAAGTTCAAATTCAAATTTTAGCCAGCTCACCCCTTTATTTTCTTGCCCTAAGCCAACTAAGCACACATTTTGTAAAATTCGATGCTATGTGTTAGTATTTAAAGACATTAATTAGCATTCATTTATCATCTCTCATCTCTCAAGCATCCTCTCTCATCCTAGAGCATTAAAGAAGCAACCAATAGCGAAACATTTGGATTTGGGGCATTAAAAGAAGTAACAAATTTACAGACGTCATTTTAGGGCCCTTGCCTACTATCTTTGATCTTTTACACATATTTTTGGGGGTTGAACTAGGAGAACACATCTCCTTACAACACGATGACAACCCTTCCAAGTTATTCTAAATACCACTAGTCATTAGATATTAGAGAAAAATAGAGCAAATGAAGGTCAACCAAGGGAGTAGAAGAGCATAAACAAACATTGCGTAGGGTCAAATCTAAACATAGAGGATGAATATGCGGTCATAGACTTTTCCCAAACCTGTAGACTTATCTTAGATAGAGTATAAATCTAATGGAGAATTTGACACAATTTATTTACAAAAAGATCACACTTTTCAAGATAGAAACAATTAAGACCCAAAATCTTCATGAAAGGCACACATTTTTACTCAACTAACTAATTCACACTTACCTTCCCAAAATAACTATTATAATTATCTAATTTTATTATTTCGGCCACCATCATTTTATATAAATTGATTTATGCTCAATTATTTGCATTTACTTCATTTAACCTAGTTTAAGTTTAAGCTTAGAGGAAGTTCATTTTTCCTTTTACAAAACCCCCAAAACCCCACAGTCATGTCATGTGCTCAATTACACTTACATGTACCAGGGCCTAAATTTGATGGCCATATAACCGTATTTATGCATTTTTATTGTAAAATATAACTAGTATATTTATATTTAAAAAAATATATCTAAAGTACGCTGAGAGATATCCTTCTCGAGGCGTCTATTTTTTTTTTTATCAATTTACCGCACTCACCTCAGATCCTACAATTTGATATGTTCATTCTACATGTGAAAAAAAATTAAGGAGGCAATATAAATAGATTGAAAGTGTGTCTTTTCATATGCCATTCCGTAACGTTTCTTTCTTTCATCTTAGTGCATAGTGATGGCTTCTATGAAACTGGCATCCACCTTTCTTTCCATCCAGCATGTATTCTTTTTTATTCCTTTCACCTTATTTTTTTTAGTTTTTTTAATTTGTGGAGTGACTATTTGGTTTTTAATAAAGATTCTAGATTGGAATCTTATAAGTTTACGTAGAAATTCTGGAATCTTTTTGACTCCCATTTGTGCTGTGAATGTAGGAACGCCTCTCGGCGTAATCAAAATTTTAAAAAGATTGTATCATATGAAAGGAGAGATTTTGGATAGACTATCAAAATTTACATAAAATTGTGACGATATATATATTTGGCTTATATATAATTTTACTTATATTAAAATATGTCATAGTATTTTAAGGACACCTTTGAATGGACAACTGTCATAAAAAGTTTGCTTGACAGGCAGGGTCAACCGTCAAATTTAAGCCATGCACGTACCCAAATTAAATGACCATAAAAATGTGCATTTCACAGATTATTCGTAAGCAAATAAACCTTTTTTTTTTCTCTGTACTTATTATTCCTTTCGACTATTCTAAAGCCGAAATGTAACGTAACCCTACTTTTTATTTATTTAGTAAGAACAGAGACAGAGGTCTCACACTTACATTTACCCCAAAAATAATTAAACTCAAATTGTAAGCAAATTAGCATTCCATATTTTTCTGGTCTGATAAGGGCAATGGCCGAATGCTGTGCACTAAAATTGTGTATCAATCATTGGAGCATCATACCCATTGATAAAAACATAAATCCATTTTCTTCTCAGTATTAGAAATTTGTTGGGCATTCTTTTGGAAATGCATATTGATGGGCCCGAGCTTTTCAACTCTATTGAGTCCATTAATCAGTATCACCAATGATGCCAGGTACAAGTCCCACTCTAATGCTCTGCCCTTAGTACTTGTTTTTTAATGTACTTAGAAATAATGGTGGCCCGAAGTTTGTTTTTGATTATATGGGTGTTACATGCGCTGTTTCTACAAATAAATGGATTATAAGGGTACTCTATAATTATAGATGATGATGTCGTCGAATTTTTATGTCTTCTAAACCAAATACTAAAGTTTATTGACAATTTATGTTTGCCTTAACCTTGCTGCCAAGTATAATCTTAGAGGTGTAGATTTGAACTACTGAAGTAGTAGGTGCCATTGAGATGTCTTAATTAGTTTTAATATGGAATCAGTGTTCCACGAGGTTGTGTTGTAACAATACAATGGTGCACTACTCTGGGAGTGGCACAATTTCGAAGTACCACAATAAGGTGGACTGTAACAGAGAGGATATCTTACAGAACTTGTGAAGTATTGAAATTTGAGGAACTGAGGTTGCGGAGTATTGAAACATATGGGTAAGTGAGGTTGTGGACTGCTCAAAAATATTGGTTAGTGAGGTTGTGGAATAATGAAAATGGATATTCAAAAGTATGTGACACATGTTCAATTCCACATTGCGCTCCCAAAGCATCTTAATGTTGAAACCAAAGTCAAAGAAATGATGGTAACCTAAGCAAAATAAATAATGGAATGAGTGGGATGGCCCATAACTTGGAGGAAATGTCACAGAGGTTCTGGAGCATTTAAGTACAGGGAAAATGAGGTAGGGGAGTATTGAAAATGGATATGTTTGTAAGTGTACGACATAGGTTTAATTGTAGAAGTCACAAAAAGGACTCATGCCAAGGATTCTTTGCAACACCAAAAAACTTTCCACACAAGATAGAAGCAATGAAAGAATGTTATATTGCCAAATGATACAATGCATACAAGATGAATAAAGAGCTCTTGCTTATATAGGCAAGGATAAAACCCTAGGGCAATCTATGATCATGACAAGTGTCTTAATCCTATGACATGAGACACAAATAGAAAAGCTCTAAGTAAACTTAACTATGCAAGTGTGAATAGGACCTAATGTGAAACTAATTAGATAATATACACTGTTCACACCAACACTCCCCTTAAGTACAACTTAGGGAGGAACAAACAAATGCAAAGATGGGTCTCGACAACTAGGCTTGATGAGGTACCCATGTACAAAAGATCTCTCACAAACAGAGAAAAGGAGAAAAACCCATAGGAAAAAACCTCTCCAAAAGAGAGAAAAACATGCACTAGTGAAGGAAGGAAGGAGGACTCAACATGACTCCCCAGGGACTATTTTCGTCACCAAGATACATTAGATACCCCCCATAAGAGAGAAAAACATGAGGACTAAGAAGACCCCCCAAAAATTGTCCCAAAAGGATTAGGAACATGAAAATGAACATGAAGAACTCCATTGAAGCATGAAGAAGTTGCAAACAACCGTTGAAGAACAACTGATATACTACTGAAATTGAAGAACTTCCATTGTAATTAGGATGAAGATCAAGGACAAAGAGGCACAAATTTGCATGAGTGACTCCAACAACACTACTCGAACAATGCACAGATGGCAAACATTGCAACAATTTGTCAGTTGAAGATGCAAATGACACACCAAAAGGTACGAAAAGTCTCAAGAATGCTAATCAATTGAATAAGATAGAAGGTCGCCTCCATAACGGGAATGCAAGTGTCTATATGGTATGTGTTCCATCTCACCGAAATGCATGGGTAACCAGTTGCTGCATCTACCTAGTATATAGGAACAAAAACTAGATACATAGCTCACTCCAAAGAAAAAAACAAAGGAAGTGTTGACCTATTTTGCTTCCCAGCCAAATAGCCCAAATCTAAAAAATCTCTAAGCGTTTTCCTTATTTCCCCTTTAAAGCCCTAGGTTTTACGGTCATATCTTACCTTATGTTATAATCCATCGTTGACTGTCTAGCCTAGGTTACCTGTCGTTTAAGTTATAACCTTGAGTCCTAAATGTCATGAAGTGACCGGCCCCAAGTCCTACTGTTTACCTTCTATTGCTCGTCAAAGTCATGTTCTTTATAAAGTTCTTAAGTCTTAAGTCTTTCTAGGGGCCCGAAGGTGCCACATGGCAGGATATCGCAGGCCCGCAGACCGCCGAAGCTGACGTCATGTTCCCACCGCGGGGTTGCGAAATGAGGACAGGTGTAAGGTATATCGTGGCATATGGCCATAAGATCGATGACTCAGTTGGATGAAGAAGATCGCGCTAGGTGTCGAAGGATTAAGTGAAGAGGTGGGGTCCTTAAGGATTGAACGGTAGCGCAGTGTTGTAGGAGAATCTTATCTGCAGGAAAGATTCTATGCACGGCCGCGAGATGATGACACGTGGCCTGTTCCTTTGTTCTTCCTCCTTTTTGAAGGCTGTGGCGGGCAGCTTCCAAGGTGCGCCATGTGTCGGCATGGTGCAAGTTCTAAACAAAACAAAGAAAAGTTTCCCTTCGGCTTGCGCCGTTTGGACATGTGGCGTGTTGGTGCTCCTCAGGAAATTTCAAGCGAGGCTCCTCAAGTTTGTGCGAATGCTCCACGTGGCGGGGGACGTAACTTAAGTGCCGACAGGGCATTTCATCAGACACCATGGCTTTTTCGCTAAGACTCTTACCTTCGCCGAGCCTCATCTAGACTCGCGAAGTCGCGAAAATTGCCACATAGACAGAATCTTTGGGCCTCAATGCAGAATCAAAAGGGAAAGTGATGGCCGTTGATTCTAAAAGTAGATCCATCTACGGTTAGGATTCAAAAGAGACTCTCAGGCATCCCGAAGGCGGGAAGATTCACGAATTTGACCAGGCGGCTTTGTAGGGGCCAATTTTTCAAAGGATTCAGAGCTGATGAAGACACAAAGACTCAGGGGTTCAAAATTTAAAGTGTTGTAAAAGCTTTGCTTGGTGAATTTGAAGAAATATGTCTCATATGCCATCAATACAGGTGCTATGCCATTCAACTGCCCCTTTTCAGATATTTGTTGCATTTATGATTGTAGGTCGATGAATCAGCTGCTTGCATTAAAAGGGGGCAAAATATCTCTCATCTGCCCAGGATTCAGATATTTTCTGCAGTTATTTCTCGTAGATAGATATTCCCTTTGGCAGAGATATTTTCTGACAGAGCCCATAGGGGTGAATTTATTGTAACCTAATTAGGTCAAATTGGGATCAGATGCTATATAAAGCATGAAATGTAATACATTCAGTTGGTTGCTGTTTTGGGCTGTTATGCTGCCAAACTTTTTGTTGTCACAGGTCTTGTAATGCGATTGCAAGAACCAGTAGAATTTGATGCATTGTGCCTGAAGCTAGGCCTTTGATGTCTTCTAGTTGGTTCACCAATGAATGTAATCGATTATTTTGTATCTATTTCTGCTGCAAATTGTTCTGCTTTGTAGTGGTTATTTGACCTCTATGATCAATATAAATTGAATATTGCCTCTCTCATTGTTCTTGCACTGTGTTTATTTGATAGATCTAAACTGTGTTTTGTGGATAAAACGGTCCCTTCCATAGTTTTGTCTCTCTGCCCTAACCTCTGTTTGAACCTGCATGAATCTGTGTGATTCTCCTTCAGCTTTCAGATCATTACTGTGTTATGTCAGTGCAATCCAACACACTAAATGCATCACCTTTTCCCCTTCTGTTTCTCTCTATCCCTTTTCCCTTGCATGCATTAGCACTAGGTTTAGTTAATTTCTTTGAGCTTTAGGCTTAGAATGGGGAACCATCCTTCTCTGGAGGTTTGATCTCATATTGCAAGGTCCCATACCTTGAGATCATTCCCATTGTGTTATTAGAATGCTTGGACTCTCTCCAAGCTGGGTGCAATTCTATGTGACAACATGAAGCATTAGCACAAACAATATGATAACCTCCCCATAATGTTGACAAAGGAGAGGTATGCCAACTCTATTGAAATTGTGTCACAATGTAGTGCAAGAAGGTGAAAAAGCAACATCAGAAGATGCACAAAGAAGTACTTGCAACTAGAAAACAAAGTCATTCTCATGGACGCTCCTATAAAATGTGTGCAAAAACAAGGCATACTCACATGAAGGTAGATGGGGTTGTGATTGCAAAGACAAAGCATACACAACAAAACCCCATGGCACTTTATAAAGTAGTGCAAGTACAACAATAACACAAGAAGATGTGCAAGATTCCCAAAAACACAACTACAATATGTGGCACTTTATTTCAGTTTGTTTACAAATCAAAAAATACGTACAATGAATTTTACGATGTCAAAAAAATGACTACATACTGAAAATACAATTTTGCTACAAAATGAGAGAAAATTGATAGAACCATTGCGAAGTATGCAAAAGAATACACACTTAAAAAAAAGGACCCAAAAAGGAGTCCATATGCAAAAGTTATGGCCCATCAAAGTTCCCAAAACAAGAATTGCACAACAAGATCACTAAGAAAATTGAAAATTTGAAAACATCAGAAGTCTAAACTAAAAAGTATTTGCACCATTGCAGAGAGCATGAAATTCTATCCCATTTCAAAAAAGTATTGTTTGAAAAAAGGAGCATGTATGAACAAGAACGAAGCCTTTGAAGAGGGGCTTCAAAATCCAAACTACCAATGGTGAAGGGGGCAAAAAATTCGAAGACCATGCTAACACCAGCATGACATCATCTGATGCCAATGACCAAATATTCCCAGATTGCATACAATATTCTTTGGAGTTGGAAAATGTTGTAGAGTTGCCACAAAATTCCCTGAAAAGTACAAAACCACCATCGCAAAAGTGGAAACTGCTTGAAAAATATTAGAAAATCACATATTGCTTATAAGAGTGGTTTTGTGGCTATGGTCTAGAGGCGGTGTAGTGGCTCAACGATTGACCGCCGGTTGAGTTAGCGCAAATCTCCATCGAGGTGGTGGTGTTGCCACTCCTCGTGGTGGCTGTGGTGGTGCTCTCTACTAGTTTTAAGTCCCTTTGGGGTTGCGTGTGGCCCAAGGCTGAAATCCTTGCAACCAACCACTGGAGATTGTGCAGGTAGCGCTGATGCAGGTGTTGATATTAGCCCTATGCAGTTGTACTTGCATGAAACTTTTTTTAAATTAAAAAATCTTTAAAAAATACGAAAAACCGTACCTGTGTCGACGCAGGCGGCTACAGTAATGGCACAGTGACAACAATGACAACAATGGTTGTTGTACAATAGTACCGATCAGTGCGGAAATGTACATAATTCTGTATGGCCGCCAATGGAGATCTCTAAAAAACCTTTGTACAGTGCAATACACAAACTCTATTGAGTTTATAGTTGATTCATAGGTTTTTGGGTCTTTTGGACTCAATGGTGAGGTCCGTTTTGCTCTAGGATGCACCATATGAAAATATTTGGCAAAAATCCCTCAAACAAGAGAAGGGGTTTGTAGACTTAAAGCTTTGATACCATGTAGAAGTCACAAAAAGGACTCATAGGAGCCAAGGATTCTTTGCAACACCAAAAAACCTTCCACACAAGAGAAAAGAAATGAAAAAATGCTATCTTACCAAATGAGACAATGCATCAAGATGAATAAGAGCTCTTGCTTATATGGGCAAGGATAAAACCCTAGGACAATCTAAGATCATGACAAGTGTCTTAATCCTGTGACATGAGACACAAATAGAAAAGCCCTAAGTAAACTTAACAATGCAAGTGTGAATAGGACCTAATGTGAAACTAGTTAAGCAATATATGTAATGAACACCCTAGATTGAGACTAATAAAACTTGATGAAATCCATTGAAACTGATGCAAAATTTGTTAAGTCTGATATTCCATAACAAGTAATACTGCTGTAGTGATTGCATAGAAACATAAGAATATAGAAAGATAACTAATTACCTTGGAAGTCTCATGTAACAGGCTGATGTGACTTTTCAGAATTATGAATGAATCCCCTTACAATGAACAAATCCTTATGGTACCTCAGAGATGACTGTGTTGAGGTCTGCTGTAAAAATCAGACTGCCGTAGATGCCTAGAAAACCACACAATTAACCCAGAGCACTATCATCATGCAAATCCTACACTTCAAAAGCCGGTAATATCTTCTACTATATCAGGCACCCATGTTACAATGAGGAAACAGGCATAGTCTGAAGCTTTTTCAGTTGCTGTCATCTAAAATCCCTGTTGGTACGGCATCCAGGAAACCACAAATTTGTTCATAACTCCCTAAGTTCATCAGATTTCACTTTAGAATATTTTGAAATAGATTCATCTAACTTAGGCGACTCCAAAGAAGGCAATAAACCACCAAATAAGGCAGCGAATGATTTTCCTAACTCCCACATACCCTTTATGATGTACGGCAGCTTAGAGGAGGAGTACGGCTAGCTCTTCTCCGCCAAAACCTGCTTACTCAGCCACTATTTTGTCTTTTTCTGCCCACAAGGAGACAAAGAAACCTTTCCAAATCTTTCAAATAACATTATAATGATTTCATATTTTCTCCTGAGTATGGCTTCCCTTGTACGGCCCCTTTGTACGGCACTTTTAGGACTCTAAAACAAATGATAAATTTTTTCAGAATACCTGCTATCTACTTCTAACCACACCATAATCAATACCAATCCAAAATCTTCTGAGAATTCATCAAAACACATCAAAAGTTGTCAAATCCATACAACTGCTAAACAACTCCATTTATGCTCTTTTGATTTTCTGGGTGAAAATCACAAATTACCTAGCTAGGGTTGATATTACACAACCGAAACTAGATGACGTTTGAGGCTAAACAACCTCACAGAATATCTTTGCTAAACAGCACCAGATGAAAATTCATATTCCAAACAGCATGAAGGGAGCCCAAAATGAGCAAATGAGTCTATAAATGTGATTCTCACAACACCCCCACGCTCATGCAAATAAAGAATAATATTTAATATCCACAACTATGCGCTCCACTCCACAACATGCATTGCCTTGAATAGGTGTCCACTAGAGGAAGGGGGCCCACCAAAGGTCAGCACCCACTTTAAGGAGTGCACTAATTTACTTTTTTAAAAAAGATATAAGTTATCCAATAAATATTTCATAAAGTAAGACATAAGATAAGTCATATTAATATTTTTTAAAATGACATTTCCTTATTCACCTAAGTTAGCCTTCGGGAAATACAATAATAAGGCTAACGTTCTCCAATAATCACTGATGGAAAAGGGACGTTACAGTCCTCCCTCCCTGAAGTTGCTTGCCCTCAAGCAATTGGCAATCCATAACCAACAAAACCATCCTGAATAATGACACTCCAGGATCCCAAATTAGTCTAAGAGGTTTGTGAACTCCCAAATACCATGTGCCATGCTGTCTCACAATTGCAATCGCCATTGTTCTTCCTCCAAGAGACTCTGAATGATGAATCCAAGCATGCAGGAGTTCACTGTCCTGACTGAACTCCCAAGGTAAACTATCATAGTTTACATCATAAACCTTTGTAAGATAACTCTCAAGGTCTGGTAGGTCTGAAAAAACACATCCTCGCTGTTGTTCATAACTGAAATCAGTGCTGAACAATATGATTTCAACTCCCTGCACAAAGAACAACAGCTGCACCAAAGGAATCTCCATGAATGAACATGAAAGTGGAGTATTGGAATGCTCAAACCCCACTTAGGAGATGCTGGAGAAAACTCCCTAACATCCTCCAATTGGAAGTCCCTCCGTCTCCTAACTGAAATACCTTGCCAACCTTCATGAATAAGTGCAAACAAAAGTATGAGGTGGCTGATCTGAAGTAAAACAACAGAGTTAAAATTGGAAATTTGAACTTTCCTCCGCCAAGGAACATGTCTTTGATCACCGTAACCTTCCAACATACTTTGTTGGTGACCTCTATCAAGAATTTGATGGAATGAGGCAACTACACCATGCTTGTGCTGTGCAACTATGCTATTTACGTGAGCTTCATCTAATGACCTTCTAGTGAAACCAAAGACATCTTCTCCAATAAAAATGCCCTTCACACTGCCAATCCAAGTGCTTTCAACCAATGAAACCTCCAAGGCGTTAGGATTTTTGTAACCAACATCAAACATTGCATGCTCTCTGAAATCATCCTCTTGCTTCCAATGTAGGTTTGAGACAACTACATCATCTTCTTCTTCCAACTTAGACATGTCAACATTAATATTCAAGGATCTAGGAACAATTAATGTCTCCCAATCCCACTCAAAAAAAGAATTATTATATATCAAATCAGCACCTATTTCACAGAGTGGGTTACCCAATGTTTGAAAAACATGATTAGACCCTTGACTTACCTGGTCTCTATGCAAAATAAATTCTGAATTTGCACGTTTTGCTGCTGTTCTGATTTTTCCAGCCAGCTCCTCATCTTCCTGTGGAAGCTTCTCAGGCCATTTACAGTTGAAATCGTGACTTTGCTTATTTGGCAAGGCTTGTATAACTGTACAGTATTCCTTTTTCTCTTCCATTCTTTTTGCAGTGGGAACACGTGATGTATCATTTGACATTCCCCTCAAAATCACCGTTTTTCCATCATTTTGAAACTTGAGTTCCCTGGTTTGAAGGTTCAAATAAATTTCTCCCAATGATTTAAGCCACTGAATGCCAAAGACAATATCTGAATCACCAATACTTACTACATGAAAAACATCCTTAGTTTCCCAAATGGAGACTCAAATTTGGAATCCTTCTTGAGCATTGGATTGTAAACCCATCCGCAACTATAACATTGAATCCCTCAAACTCCTTCGTCTGAAGGCCTCTTCGTGCTACAACTCCTTCATCAATGAAGTTGTGAGTAGCACCGGTATCAATGAGGGCAGCGATTCGCTGTCCACACAGTACACCACGAATCCTAAAGGGATTATTCTTCGGTTGGCACAAAAGTTGGGCAAAGATACCATCATCAACTTTCTTGTTTTTTGGCCCTCCTAGAGCTTCATCAAAATCCTCAACTTCTTCACAATCTTTGAATTGAGCTTGCTGTTCTGTTTTTTCTGATTCATAATCATCATCAACATACACCTCCAAATTGCGCGCTTGACCCTTCTCATAGCACTTGTGACTTGGAGCCCATGGCTCTTTGCATGTGAAACACAATTTTTTCCTTTTGAGCTCATTTTTGACTTCATCACTCATTCTTTGCATGGGTGGCTTTTGCTGATTGGGATTTTTTGAGATCGGTTCTTTATCTTTATTGAGTGGAGAAGATTTGACTTCCATCTTGGTCTTGGGAGCTGAAAACTCCATGCTTCTTGCCTTTTTAATGCCCTCTTGCAAGGTTTGTGAGTCCAAGGATTTGACCCATCCTCTAATCGGTTCTGCTAGTCCTTCAACAAACTGAAAGATGAGTCTTCTTTTAGAAATGTCCGGAACCATTACACCAAGTCTTTGAAACTTAGTGATGTATGCATCAATAGTGCTGGTTTGCTTCAGTTGTTCTAGGTCCTTGAAATTTTGTTCTGGATCTTGCTTGTCAAATCTATCAATGAGTCTATTGGTGAACTCATCGCAGGTTGTGATCAGATTGTGACCCTGTGTCACTAGACCATGGTACCACCACTCATAAGCAGCCCCATCCAGGTGTAAAGTAGCAAAGTTTAAGGTTGTCTCCTCAGGCATAGGCTTCAAGGTAATGTATGTGTTGAGCTTCTGAACCCAAGCTCTTGCGGAACACTTTCCACTACCATCAAAACAATCCAAAGACACTTTACTCAAGGCATGCTTGTAGTCTTTGTTGTCCCTGTTGTCATGTTTTCCACCATTCTTCTTTTTCTAATTCATATATTGATTAAAGGTTAAGTTTCTGCGGATTTGATCAGGAAGTGTGATATATTCATCATGACATATCATAATATCATTAGTGAATGCAGTTCTATCTTCTTGCATAGGAGGTGTTTCTTCCCTTCTATTTGCGAACGGTTGAAGGGGTCTCGCAGCTGATCCCACCGAAGTCCTGGTGGGTGTTCTAACAGTCATTTCTAGCACCACTATTTTGGGAGTTGTTGGCTTCAATATTATTTCTTGGGCCCTGAAATAAGTTCTGATCCATCTTATTCATTAATCTGGCCATCATATCGAACATCTGATCAAACTTCCTTTCTATCCTTTCACCCGGACTATTAGGTGGACAATTTTATTTATCTTTATCTGTCATGATTGGATTCTCTTCAACAGTGCTCTCTGTCCCACAGGCTGATTTCAACTTTCTTTCTTCTCTCTGCTGGTATCTTCTCTCTCTGGCACTAGTTTGCTGCATGCAGGGTTAGAAATTTCTCACAAGCTGCCAGGAGACCAGCTCTAATACCACTGTAATGAACACCCTAGATCGAGACTAATAAAACTTGATGAAATCCATTGAAACTGATGCAAAATTTGTTAAGTTTGATTTTCCATAACAAGTAATACTGCTATAGTGATTGTATGGAAACATAAGAATATAGAAAGATAACTAATTACCTTGGAAGTCTCATGTAACAGGCTGATGTGACTTTTCAGAATTATGAATGAATCCCCTTACAATGAACAAATCCTTATGGTACCTCAGAGATGACTGTGTTGAGGTCTGCTGTAAAAATCAGACTGCTGTAGATGCCCAGAAAACCACACAATTAACCCAGATCACTATCATCATGCAAATCCTACACTTCAAAAGCTGGTAATATCTTCTACTATATCAGGCACCCATGTTACAAAGAGGAAACAGGCATGGTCTGAAGCTTTTTCAGTTGCTGTCATCTAAAATCCTTTCTGGTACGGCATCCAGGAAACCACAAATTTGTTCATAACTCCCTAAGTTCATCAGATTTCACTTTAGAATCTTTTGAAATAGATTCATCTAACTTAGGCGACTCCAAAGAAGGCAATAAACCACTGAATAAGGCAGCGAATGGTTTTCCTAACTCCCACATACCCTTTATGATGTACGGCAGCTTAGAGGAGGAGTACGGCCAGCTCTTCTCCGCCAAAACCTGCTTACTCAGCCACTATTTTGTATTTTTCTGCCCACAAGGAGACAAAGAAACCTTTCCTTGTCTTTCAAATAATATTATAATGATTTCATATTTTCTCCTGAGTACGGCTTCCGTTGTACGACCCCTTCGTATGACACTCTCAGGACTCTAAAACAAATGATAAAGTTTTTTCAGAATACCTTTGCAATGCTGCTATCTACTTCTAACCACACCAGAATCAATACCAATCCAAAATCTTCTGAGAATTCATCAAAACACATCAAAAGTGGTCAAATCCATACAATTGCTAAACAACTCCATTTATGTTCTTTTGATTTTTTGGGTGAAAATCACAAATTACCTAGCTAGGGTTGATATTACACAACTGAAACCAGATGATGTTTGAGGCTAAACAACCTCACAGAATATCTCTGCTAAACAGCACCAGATGAAAATTCATATCCCAAACAGCGTGAAGGGAGCCCAAAATGAGCGAATGAGTCTATAAATGTGATTCTCACAACACCCCCACGCTCATGCAAATAAAGAATAATATTTAATATCCACAACTATGCGCTCCACTCCACAACATGCATTGCCTTGAACAGGCGTCCACTAGAGGAAGGGGGCCCACCAAAGGTCAGCACCCACTTTAAGGAGTGCACTAATTTATTTTTTAAAAAAAGATATAAGTTATCCAATAAATATTTCATAAAGTAAGACATAAGATAACCCATATTAATCTTTTTTAAAATGACATTTCCCTATTCACTTAAGTTAGCTTTCGGGAAATACAATAATAAGGCTAACGTTCTCCAATAATCACTAATGGAAAAGGGACATTACAATATACCCTATTCACACCAACATTAACTACCCATTGTTATAAGGTAGTCCACACTCTCAGGTTCACACCATATTCATGTCAAAATCTAGGTGAAAAAAACCATGGGAAGCCAAGCTCCTTTTGTGAATAGGGGTCTTTTGAACTCTTAGAATATTATGCTGCATTATTAGATCCATAGGGGAAGATCACCAATAGTTAGACTAGCATCAATAGCTGGAAAGCTGTAAAAATGTGTGCCTTGAGTCTGAAATACCATAAACAAATTATGGAAAATCAAGGGTAATTTCATTTTGTGCACCAGCACTTGTTTCTGAAATTTGATAGGAAGGTATGTTTTTGTAGAGATGCCCAATTACTGGTGGTCTTACCCTAGTGCCTGGAATCTACATCATTGATTGTCCAAAGGCATCTCTTTGGTGCCAAGATGTCTGTCAGGTTTCCATCTCATCTGGCTAGGATTTTTTTTTTTCGATTAATTCTTGGGCCGGTCATATTTCTTCTCCTGAAACTTTTACTTCCAAATTTTTTGCTCCTCTATTGTTAATGTATCAATTTATGAAACTCTATGAAATCACTGTGATATTTGATGATATTCTGGATAATCCTTTCGAACATGTCTGCTAAGAATCAAGATAGAACATGATAATGCCTGCAAAATCATTGTTACTGAAAATTATGACTGGAAAGAAATCAGGAAGGGTCCAATAATAATAATTGAGAAATATTTTAAAAATTAGAAAATAAATTGACAATCGAAAAATTGATTAGAACTCACCAGTTTTTTGTGATCTTCTGGGAAAAGATAAATACCCAATGTTTAATTGGTCTAGTCCTTGAAATCAGTCCTGGAATAGGTTTGTGCAGTATCAACAGAAATGGTGACCAATTATCTTTTTTAGATAAGTTTTAAAATTGATTGACACTAATCTGATCTGTTTATTCTGTCTAATTTTTTGCTATTCAACATAGTATACATTTTTTTCTACATAATCACCTGATATAAGCTCAATTAATAATTACACACAAGTGATACTCAGCTCTCATGAAAATGAAGTGAGGAGTGGAAACCATGAAAAACTAAAAATTTCAGAAAATCTCATCTAAAACTTGGATTTAAGAAAAATTCATAAGGCTCAGCCATAATTAGCAAAAACTTAGCATATATTTTTTCATATTTTTTTTAATTATTTAGGTTTTTTTAATCACCCCAAATTTTTTGTGAGCCTCACATTGACTCTTGACTCTACATCTTGCCGACCTTTCATCATGTCCGAGTTATGTGACTATGATTATCTGTGATATTTACTCTATTGAAATATTAACATTTGCTGAAATCATAATAGCACAGGAAGCTTCTACTATACCATTGACTAACAACTGAAAATATCAGAATAAGGAAACATACAGAAACTGCACATAAAACAAATATGTATAGTGATGTAGGTCAAGTTTTGAGAATCCACATAAGGACTGTCAAACCAAGCAGCACAACAGTAAAATGCGCAAACAACAGAATAAAACATAGAGAATTAGATCAAACACAAGATCTGAGATAAAAATTTCTGAATTCAATTCATGAAACAAGGCGTAGTGCCAAACCAATACAGGTCAGAATGATCTCTTTACGAATTGCAAAACTTGCAGACTTTCCAGGTTCGAGAGATGATTTACAATACACTTGGGGATGTGTATTTATACACATCTTGGTTCAAAATAGAATCCGTTACAATCTCCCAAGTGATGAGCACACAGTTATACTGAGAGGGGGAGGGGAGGAGGAGAGGGGGGGTGAATCAGTATAACACAATCTTTTACCTTTTTCAAATCTTAACAACCATAGCAATATCAATCACACAAGATCTATCAATTATGCAACACAAGGAGAACACAAGATTTACGTGGAAACCCTTACGGGAGAAAACCACGGCAAAATATTGCTTATATATATAATTCTCTTACAAGCTTTGTAGGCACCAACCTACAAGAGACTCCAATCCCCTTTTGTAGAATCTGTGAACACCAACCCACTAGAGACACCAATCCTTGTTTGTAGAATTCGTGAGCACCAACCCACTGGAGACACCAATCTCTGCAACTGAGCACCAACCCAGCAAGGCACCAACCTACGAATTCTTCAATGGATGATATGTCTTCACACGATCTGAATGTCGATACACTTCTTACAAATCTGATCACAACCCACACAATATCCTTACTTCACAAATCTGATCCAAATCATGCACAAATTCTTTTCACAAATCTGATCCAAATCATGGCACTATCTTCTCATAAATTTCTGCCTTGAGATCTGCCCTAACTCTTTTATATCTGCATAGATCTCCTTGTATATTTCTGCCTCTAACTCTTTTATATCTGCATAGATCTCCTTCTATATTTCTGCCTCTATTTAAGATCTTCTCTTTAGTTTCTCATGTGCAGATCTGCAGGTGTCTAAATGATATATCTTTGTTTCCCACACTCCATATTTTTTTCAACATTCATCACAAATGATATCTTATACCATCTTGTGGAGAGGCGATTCCTTGAATGGTTTCATCTTTTGCAAAAGAGACAACTGTAAGAGTACACATACCTTTTCATTTCAACCTTTTGTTTTGTCTTATGTGAAGCTGCCACTTAGTCTAAAATAATCGCTGCTTCTTTAAAGATAATCGCACCTCCTTATTTGTCTTGATCGCACCTTCTTATTTGTCTTGATCACTTTCATTCATCCATACTAAGCGCACCACATCACATCATATAAATAAGACATTTTTGTCTTATTATTAAGGGAGAGTTGGCCACCTTCGAAATTCACAATTTATTATATTTTGTTTAAACAATACATATTAGGAAGTTGGCCAGCATTATTAGTAAGTTGGCCACAATAATATATATGTTAAAACTTGAATCTTGGCGCCACCACAAGACCAGATTTCTTATGTTTAAATCTTTAATTTAAACATGTTTAAACATATCATAATCGTCATTCTTTTAGCCTTCATCTAATACTTTTAATCTTATTTCCATCACCTTGCAGGTCAGCCAACATTGGTATATTATATATTTGTCTTTTGATCTCCCTCATAAAGAATACAGATTTCTGGCCGTGTCTAATTCATATTTGCTGTCCTTTAAAACTGATCACACTATCTTAGTCTTTTAGTAGGCCATATCTAACCAATGTTTAAATCTTTAATTTAAACATTATCTTCTCTATCAACCTCTGCTCAACGATTGATCCAATTTGCCTTAGACATTCCACTGAATGATGATAACAACATTTACACCTTGCATACAATGATATTGCTACTTCGACATCAATAACAACCATCTCATTCATCAATGATAACAATAATGAATACCTTCTTGACATCAATGACACCATGTTCATGCACCATTGACATCAATGACAACATTTCCAACACCAGGGTTCAGGACGACCCTCTAAATTTGGCACGCTATTAAACATTTAAGCTTATCCACCAAGGTGGATCAAAACAGATGCAGAATCTTGAGGACACACTATGTTTTTGGTGCTGACTGTGATCTGCCTTTTGATTGATCCAGCTGGCTTGTGGATATTCCAAAATCAAACTTGGACCAATGATGCCTGGATTCAGTTATCCAATGGTCTTTGAACGTGGGGTGAACCCACAAGAAGAAAATATTGAAATTCGAATTCAAAGACTGGTGCAAGCAAGTATTCCTCCCCAAATGAAAACTAGAATGCTTAAGAAAACATGATGGCTAGTGATTTCCAAATGATGAAACAAATATATCCAAGTTAGGCAAAGTTCCATGCAAATATTGAGCATGGAACATGAGCCAGCTGTTACTGCACAACTTGGAGTATTATCATGGTGAGAAAGATTTGATAAGACCCTTCTGTGAATGAGTGTGACAAGGATGCCACCGCCAAATCACTTCACATAAATGCAGTAGCACCTCCAAACCTTTCAAGTTCATACAAGAGAAAGTACAAATTCTATCTGCAAATAGACAAAAAGAACCTGCACAAGAAACAAAACAAAGAAAAAAACAACTGTTTTTTGTTGATATAGGATTGCCTATAGACTGGGGATGCTCTTGCATCAACCACCCTAGGTAATTGATTTGAGAGCTCAGTGCTCACAAATAAGGACTGATCGGTCTATGCTTAACCTCAGCATGCCCCATCACTTGATACAAGTGCCTCTAAAGAATATTGCCCTTATTTCTTCGCCTTCTCCAGCCCTTGGCTAGGTCATAGCCCATCCTCCACCAAGTTTTGGGCAACTTTGCCTTTTTCCATGTGGATCTTTGCCCACTGTAGTCTGACCATCTCCTTCATATCTCTCGTCTTTATTCCGTTTGGCTGCAGCGTCCCTCAATCTGCATTCTGTACTCCAACCAATCTACTTCCCCCATTGATTCACTATTACTTTCCCAATCGTGACAATCAACTTTGGTTCAAACTGCCGCCCTACATCTGCCACTTTTGCTTTTACCTTTTGCCAAAGGCCTTCTACTTTTGGCCCAACATCAATTTGACTTTTGACACTCTTCCTTGCTCTTTCTTCTTCTTTCTGCTATCTTTTGCGGCACAAATCTCCTTGCACCTTTATGACTTTTCTTCTCCCTGTGACTCCTTGAATGATTCTACATTATCACCTCTGCTTCCTCTATAGTTTGCAGTGTCATATGATGCCAACTCATGCTACCCAACAAATACTTGCCCACTATCCTTTTCACCTATGTGGATTCTCTAATTACTTCGACTGCTTGGACTTCATCTGTTACCACCTTAGTAAGGCCGTCTTTGACTGTTGCAACAAACACCTTATTTCCCCCCTCATTTTCTTCTATTTTCCACTTCTTATCCTTCTTGTGTTGATCTCTTCTACTTCAAATTTTTGTGCCATGTACAAATACTCCAACACTTATATTGCTTCCTTCTGTGTCCTCTTTAGATAAGAAAGCTTCTTCTGCCTCTTCCATCACTTGCACTTGATCCCTAAGAACACCATGCTTCTTCTTAGGCCGTTTACCCTTTTTTCTGGAACTTCACCCTATGGTTTCACTTCTTCGATCTTCACTTTTGCCATTGTTGCTTCATGACCATTGTCGGTCAATTCACCAACTCTGCCTTCTATATCTTCCTTGCTTGTTTTTAGGGTTTGACCTTCATCATGTTTTGGCTCCTTTGAGCCCTCTTTAGCTGCCCAACCAACCTTCTGAACATCACTCATCGGTTTGAGAAGAATTTCTTCTTGCCTTTTCATCCATCTATTCCTCTTGTCCTTCCCAAGAAAAATCTCTAGCGCCACTTCTCTCCTATTTTGACTTGCACCATTGCTTGCCCTAGTGCATCCTTTGTCAATTGCATCTTCATCTTCTACCTTGGACAGAACTCTAATCATGTTGGCGCCCCTCAAGTTCTTCCTCAATCATGCTAATATCCTTCAAAATGCTATCATAAAGGGAAGTTCTTCCTTTACCATTTCCCTCATGTTTTATGCAAATCCCTTCATTTTGTGCAGCAACCCCTTCTGGTACCCTATCTTTCTCCAAGACTTTAGCAATCAATGTAGACATCACTTCTGTTGTCTTTCCAACAATTAGGAATTCCTTTCTTGAGATCACCATCACTGTAGGCTCTACTTCATATTCTTATTTTGGATTCTTCAAAGGATTCATGACATACCTCTTCTCCATCTTTAACAATATTGTAGGTGTTCGCATGCCCATCGTGTATGGCCTCTCTATCAAACTACCAATGTCTCCCAAGCAGACCGTTGATGTATAAATTTGTGGGTCTAATCCAACAACAACATGGGAAGCTTCAGAGATGTGGGATTGACGTTTGAAGCAACCTCCAGATTTTAGGGAAGCTGACTCTTCCTTTTCAATGGGGTTTTGGGAAAAGGGTAGAGAAAATAAGATTACAGATACAATGAAATAAACCTAATCCTATGGTGATGCGCCAGATTTAAGACCAACCCAGTTGCACAGTGTCAAACCCTATATGATTTAACTGAAAACCAAAGAGCTTGCAGCATGATTGATTACCTAGTTTAAGAGACATATTCAACAGAGGCACGCTACCATTCGAAGATAAGAATCAGCATATGTGAGAGGAGAGCACAGTCCACGCCTCTATACAACAAGCGTTGCCCATTCAAGGCGTAAGTATCAATGAAGCTTCATAATGAAAAGTGTGCAGCCACAATCAGTCTCAGTAATATCAAAAGTGAAAAAGGAAGAGCCAGCTTCCCTAAAATCTGGAGATTGTTTCAAGTGTCAGTCCCACATTCTTGAAACTTTCCATGTTGGTGCTGAAACCTGCGCAATTTTATACATCAACACAGACCATGGCAAAAATCCATTGGCATGATGTTCTACACCATTTCATCCATGTATGAGCCGATATGAAGTCTCACAAAGCATTGCTCCTCGACCAATTGATGGCCTTTTTGTAGCCAAGACACCTTATATGGATTGGGGTGAACCATGTTACGAAGGATCGATGTTGTTCATTATACAGAGGAGACGAAGGCTCCTTAAATAGAATTACAAGGACGATGTTTCTAAAAAGAAACAGTTGTTAACAAGAGACGAAGTTAGAAACTATTGGATGACCATTAATAACATAAATAGAAAGATATTATTCTAGTACCCTCCCTTAATGGTCATCATTCTAACTACCCAAAGAAATAACAGAGAAGGCTGCCTCCTTCTCAGAACGCTTTTGCAACAAAAGACAAGAGCTTGCCATTGACTTTGCCACTTGAGATGAATCTTCCACCAACCATACCAGAAACTGTAGAACTTCTGGAAATAACCAAAAACAACAACTACCGTCCAACCTGATGTTGGAGAACTGTCCCACCCTATAACCAGAGACACACTGAGAACAGCTGCCACGATTTTGAGGAAAAATCGGCAAAACCCTCCAAACTTTTGCAAATGAGCACAACGCTCCAGAACAAACTGCAAGATGTCAGTTGTGCAGATGTTCGCCCCAGCAACTCCAGGTGCAACGAAAACAGACTGCAACAAAGTACGATTTTTGAGGAAAAAATTGCCAAACCCAAGATGCTTACACATGGTAAAAACTAAACACGATTTTTGAGGATAAAAATCGATCAAAACTGGACACGATTTTTAAGGTGAAAAATCGATCAAAATCAGACACGAAATCCGAGACACGGATCAGAATACAAATCATCGTTTTTAAGGAAAAAAAAACGGTAAAACCTTTCCAGAAACCAGAGAGCCCTCTCGAACTGCGAAAACCCTGACTAGGGCATATAGGAGCAAACCCTTAATTTTTGAGGAAAAACTTATGAACCCTCCCATGATTTAAAAAATCAGAAAACCAAACAGAATTTTTTTAAGGAGAAAAATCATTAAAACCCTCCAAGCAGATTTTTTTCAGGGACAAAAAATTATTAAAAACCCACGAGCCAGATTGATTTTTTTTTTGGTAAGGGGCAAAAAATTATTAAAAACCCAGGACAAATTTTTTTTAAAAGGAGAAAAATATTAAAACCCAGAATAGAAAGATCATGCCCATAGAAATACTTGAGAGAAAAACGGAAATCGCAACTTCAAACAGTCGATGAGGAGAAAACCCGCGGTTTGCAGAAAATGCATTAGAAAAGATCCGGAATCGCATCCAGAAAAGAGCTTGTAAAACGCGACTAACAAATCGCGAGCAGAACCCATGATCGCCTAGGGTTTTCTTGCGACCAGAAGAACATTTAAAATCGCAAGCCTCCAGGAAATCATGACATAGGAAGTCCACTGGAAAGACCCATCGATTATGTAGAAGCGCCAAAAACGTGAGCATAAAGATACTCCAGAAGACACGATCAGGGAAACACGATCTGGGAAGACAAGAGTCGTGACCTCAGAAGGATTCCAAAAAACACGAACAACACGCAATCAGTATTGTGGATAAAAAAGGGTGCAGAAAGATGACGAGCAAGCAGATGAACCCGTCGTTCTGGAAATCGCGAACTGAAGGCACCACACAGATTCTGTCCGCCACGACCACATACCAAAAAGGGCAATGCACACAAAAGAAACGCAGCATCAAGAAGGGCGCCCAAACAGATTTGAAAGCACGACTCCAGAATAAGAGGAAACGAACTCAAAACCTAGACACGATTTCAAGACATACGACCTTTGGACAGGCTTCGAGAAGGGACCCGCTTTGATACCATGTTACGAAGGATTGATGTTGTTCATTATACAGAGGAGACGAAGGCTCCTTAAATAGAATTACAAGGATGATGTTTCTAAAAAGAAACAGTCGTTAACAAGAGACGAAGTTAGAAACTACTGGATGACCATTAATAACATAAATAGAAAGATATTATTCTAATAAACCATCCTCTTCAGCCTCAATTTTTCTACCATCTCCATAGACACAAGGTTGTTGGTGCTGCTGCTCTCAATGGTTAACACTTACCTCTCAACTTACACACCGTGTGGGACAACTTCTGCATTATGCTGGTTCCTTAGTCTCTTGAGGCAGCTTCAACAACATTCTCCTCATCATGAATGTCTCTCCACTCTCTAGTTCTTTTGCTCTATTAGCAAATCCTATTGATTCCCCATCAACATGTGCCACATGAGCATTTGTGTCCTTCCTTTTGCTGGTCTCAGATTAATGACATTCAATGGCTCAATGGCCCAATTACCTGCAATTGAAACAAGTTCCTCAAAATCCTCATCCACAGTTTTTAGATCTTGCATGGTCTTTTTGGGCTTGCGTTACTGTGCCACTCCTTTTTGGTTGAGAAGTACTCACCTCCTTCCCTCGTTGACCTTGTTGAGATTTCCCAGCACATGTTCTGCCATTGGAAAGTGAAAATGTTGATAGCTCAACTAAGGACTAGCTCACATCGTCTTAGATGCAAGATTAGAAGGTGGACAGCGCTTAAAGAAGATTGGGCAGATAGAATATGCCATTTTCACAGTTTGGGGTTAGTGGAAACAAAATGCCACTACATCATGGAATGTCCAGCTTACAAGGATATCTAGATCAAATACACTGATATCTCAAAATTCGACTCCTTGATTGCCTTATTTGAAGAGGAGAGACTAACAGAAACAGCAGACTTTTTGATCAGGATTCATAGCAAAAGATCCAAGATTGAAAGGAAATGGATATCACTCAGGCATAATTTAGGCAGCATCTATCTGAGGTGTTTTAATGCAAAGCAACTTTGTTACTATCCTTGGTTCCCATAGACTGCTTGGTTTAGTGAACATTATTAAAAGCATTCGTTCATTCATGCATTCATTCCCTCTAGTATTCTTCTGTTGCCTTCTGTTGAGCTTCTCCTCAGCTTTCAAGCCGTACTGGTAAGCTTCTTCAATGGTGTGGAGCACCAGCTTACTTGTCTCCTGTTGGATTATGGAATTAGTGATAAACAGCCCAGAAATTACATTAGAGTATGGAATCCTAGTTGTTTGAACAATATGCATTGTGATAAACTAATCCTCCCCCTTCAATGAAATTAGTGATGAACTGCCCAGAAATTACTGGGGATTATAGAATTCTAGTAGTTTGAACAATGAAATTTGAATGCTTTCTGTCAGGACTTGGGAACTTTATTTAAATCTGTCCTCAGATTTATGGTTTTTCGTTTCATTTTCATTAGTCATACAGGGGTCTACCTACCTTTTTCTTTTTAATATTAATTTATGCACTTCCTGTCTTCATATTTCTGTGCATGGTGTTTTTTGATACACGTATGGAACTAATATGTGTCGTGATTTTTTATTCTAAAAGATTGATTAGTAGTAGTAAGAATGGAAAAATGGATCTCAATTAGGTGCAAAAATGTACATACGAATGCCTGAATTATTTTTCTTTGATTATAGGAAGGGATTTGAAATCATCCCCATAATGCTAGTAATTGAATATTCTGACTATAATGGATAAAAAATAGGTTTCTACCATGATGTGCAATGTATCACAATATTGAATTGGGCCTTCTTTGGGCATGGTAGGTAATACCCATTATACTCATTTGCGTGACATTTGTTTTGATGTCAAAATGCATTTGTAGGTGTCAATATCCTGAAAAAGTCATTGTCTGCCACAATAACCAATTTGTGGGTCATATCATTATTTAATATTTTTATTTTGTTGTCTTATTTTTATGAAGAAGAAGTGACGATTTTAAACTGAACAACTATATCATGCCTGACAACTGACTGTAGTATGATTAATACAAACCAATATTTGCAACCAAACCAGAAAAAATACACAGAAATAATTACTCACAGAATAGACTATTAAGTTTCCATTTATATATAATTTTTATGAAATTTACAAATTGTCAAGAACATAACTAGGGAGAATAATCAACAGAGCTCCTGAAGGCCACCCAAAAGGCAATTTCATCATTGTTGAAACATAAACATAAAGTCAACCAAACATGTTGGTTAGGCCAGTATTTTAAAACTTGTTGAAAACTCCCAGAAATTGTGAGTTGTCATGAGTCGCCGAGGGTGCTGAGTAACTCACCCCCTTACTCTTAGGCGAGTTGCAGGTTGGAACTCACAGTGAATACTTGGTGATTCTGTGCTGAAAACTTGCCCGATGCCGAGTTTTGCCACATTAATGAATTTAAGTATTTTTTTTTTTTTAATTTGCCGAGTTTTGCCAATTTTTTGCTGTGCCACTGAGTCCAAGCCAAAATTGAGTCTGCCGAGTCGCAAGTTTTAAAACGACTTTTGTCTAACCAACAAGAATAATCATTGTTCTTCCTCTACTCGAATCAATATTTAACTATTTAATGCCATACAGGAAATAAAGGATTTCTGATTTAGAGAGTGCATGAAGTGTTGTTTAGAAAAAATGCAAATCGATTCTGGCTTTGAAACTGGTTACTGGATAAACTCGGATATCTATTCCAATAGATATCCGAGTTTATCCAGTAACCAGTTTCAAAGCCAGAATCGATTTGCATTTTTTCTAAACAACACTTCATGCACTCTCTATTGCATTTGCAGGTAAGTATCGGTATTCTGCATGTTATCCTGGGGCAGTTTTACCATTTCTAGAGCTTGAATATGAGTTAGATATGTATCTTTACTTAGTGTATCCCAGACATTTCTAAGGTTCTGATGCACTGATGTTTTTACTTTTCTTCACAAGAAACAGTCATAATTTCAGTACAAGCCTCTGCAAGGGATTATAGTCCTTGAGTTTTAGCCTAGGAGAATGATTCTGCTCATCTTTTTGAATTGTAACGCATTTGCAATTAAGTAGCATCATCCTTCATTTTAGCCTGGGCATTTTTAATACTCATGCAACACAAATAGGTGCTATCTATCTGTCTCTATTCCAGGTGTATCTGCTGATGTTCTCTTTTTCCTGCATTTGAAACAGTTCTAATTGCATTGCAAGCCAAGGGACTGTAGTCCTTAAGATTTCTTGTCTAGGAGATTATGATTCTGCTCGTAACTTTGAATTGTATTGATTTGTAGCCTTGTAGGTAAGGTAGCGGGCTATAAGTTTTTTCTCCCTACCCAAGGTTTATTAACTTAGAACTATGAGATTAACATAAAAATATACTACATTTTTCTCTGCCAATACGTTATGCTATACATCTCTATATACCTAGTAAACAATACTGCAATAGTACTCAGTGATTACTACCTATGATAAGAAGTACTAGTTGCACACTGGGAGGATAGCCTTCCTTCCATGAACAAATAGTTGCTCTAGATCACACCATTTATTCTACAACATGAATCATCTTATATAGCTTTTTATAGCTTGGACATACACCTCTAAAACATAATTACTATAAATATAAGATAATTATTTTCGGTTCATTCGACATCAAACCCCTAAAAATAAACAAAGCATCCTTGGTTAACTTTGGTTGGAGTAGGTAAGATTTAAATTGTATGCTGATAACATAGTTTGTGTGTCACAGAGCTTAGGTGAAAAGAATTGGGCTATCCTTCCACTTGTTAATCTGGCATGAGTGTAAAGTGTCGTACTTGTTGGTTCTTTTTAAAATCTTTTTAGTGTTATTTTATTATTTTTATGTGTTCTTTCAAACTAGACAGAAGATGCAAAAGGGGTTTCAGTTTTCTTGAGATGTGTTTGACAGAATCAATACAATACATGGCATATATTGAAAACCCAGAAAAGATACAATAGATATGAATAAAATAACAGATACCCAGATCATAAAATCACCAAATATGAATTACTATCACATACCTATATGGAAATATGCAACTTCATACATGTGCTGTAGCCGGACCAGCAAACTGGATAGTGATGAACACCTCCAAATCACCGAGGAATGATACTATTGTGCATTCAAAGGATTACAATGATCAAAGAGGCCCTAGACGCCCCCAACAAGTGAAATAGAATGGCTGCTCACAGTAGGAACTGAGTCCCAAGGACCCCACATTTCCAGGATAGCTATATGGCCTGGCTGAAGCTACCCACAGCAGCAAATAATATCACAAACCCTCTGAATATTTCCGTTTTCAGTCTGCACGCTGGACATGAGGCTGAGCGACCAAGGTATGAAGATTAACATGCACAAACTCACCCACAGAAGCCTCCACAAATGGTACGGCCTGACTGGATATGGTACGACCAGCAAGGAAAGGTATCACAGCAGCTAATAACTCCCTTTCAACTCTGAAATTTTTCCCCTGTTCATCACTCTCAGTTGCATTCAATCTTCACATAAGATATATCCATTTTGCTCTTTCAAACCCTATCGAAATAAACTCTCCTGAAGCACACTTGCAAACACTGTATGTGTTTGCCTCAATAGCACCTTTGGACGGTCTTTCATGCCTGTAGAATGCTGTCACTAATGGAGGTTTTTGTCTCCAAAAGCCACCTGGGTTCAAATCTCTTCAAACCCTCTCGAAACCCTAGCAAAGCCAAAGCAAGCAATTTCATAACATCAAGCATGCCAAATGAAACTCACTTTTCATCTTTTATTTTTCTCCAAGAGGGGCGTTGCCTTTTTGAGAGGGAATATTTCATTTTAAAAACATTTTATCATTTCCTAGAGATGGGCGCCCAAGTCATATGTGACCTTTTAAATATAACTTCAACATGTCACCTTAATAATTATAAAATCCCCACCAAATAAATATTATTAATCTTCGGACTTTAAAATAAATACCAAGATGAACTTTGGATTTTATAGCTCGCCGGAAAGGTCTCGACGAGACGTATCCAATCCACCTCTGAGAATCCCAAAACGACACCATTTCCCAATTTACTAAAAATAGGAAATCTAGCACAAAGCACCCAAACCATCACTGAAAGTGCCAAGTACACCAGTTGAACCCAAACCAACCTCCACACGACTGAATTACCCATCCAAGGCTTTGCCAACCATGGTTCCCTAACCAAGTTAGTCTACGGGAACCCAATGATAGACTAACTTTGCATAGAGATAGGGGACATTACAGTCCGCCCTTCCTAAGATTGCTTGCCTCAAGCAATCTCAGATCAAGATGCGATAAAATCTGCTCGCTCTCCCAGGTAGCATCCTCAACTGGCAGGTTTTTCCATTTGACCAGATACTCCCTGATGATCTTCCTCTGCAAGGTACGCTCTCTGGTATCAATATTAGCCTTGGGTACTAAGATCAACTTCCCCTCTTCATCAAGAGGAGGCAACTCTGCAGAAGGTGTCACATTGTGCCCTAGCGCCTTCTTGAGGCGAGATACATGAAACACATTATGTACCCTGCAACCTGCCGACAACTCCAACTCGTAAGCCACTTCTCCAACTTTCTTGGAGATCCTGAAAGGTCCATAGTAACGTGGCTTAAGCTTCTCTGCTCCACTCTTCTTGAGAGTGGACTGTCTGTAGGGCTGCAACATCAAATACACCAAGTCACCAACCTCAAAAGAGCGCTCAGTCCTGTGTTGATCTGCATACTGCTTTTGTTGATTCTGCGCCTTTTGAATGTTTTCCTTCAAAGATCTCATAATATCCCGACTCTCCTGCAGAAGGTCTTTGGCCTTAGGTACTCTGCTATCACCAAACAACAAATCCACAAAGCTCGGTGCATCGTACCCATACAATGCCATGAACGGTGACATCTGAATGGACATGTGATAAGTGGTGATATAACAATATTCACCCATGTGTAGCCACTTTACCCATGCCTTTTGCTGCCCTGCAACATAATTTCGGAGGTATCCTTCCACCCATTTATTATCTCCGTCTGGCCATCTGTCTGTGGGTGGTAGCTGGTGCTGGGGGTGAGCTCTGTCCCTGTCAACCTAAAGAGCTCCTACCAAAAATTACTTAGGAACCTGTTGTCCCTATCACTAACAATGCTCCGCGGCAACCCATGAAGACGGAATACCTCTCTAAAGAACAATTCTGCAACCTGTGCTGCAGTGTAGGTGGTTGGAATGGCAAAGAAGTGTGCGAACTTTCGTCAATCTGTCCACCACCACAAAGATACATTCTCGACCCTGGACTTTGGGTAAACCTGTGATAAAGTCCATAGAGATACTATCCCACTTCCTCTCAGGAATGGGTAGGGTCTGCAGTAATCCACCTGGAAAGGAGTGCTCCTGTTTATTTTGTTGACATGTCGGGCACTCTCTCACATATTTCAACACTTCAGTTTTGAGGCCCTTCTAAGTGAAACGCTCTCTCAGCTGCCTGTATGTTTTGAAGTAACCAGGGTGTCCAGCCATAGGCAAATCGTGGAAAGCTCTTAAAACCTTCTGCTTCATCTCGGATCCTGGCACTAGAAGAATTCTGTCCTTGTAAATGATCAAGTCATTTACCATGAAATACCTGTCATCTCTGATGGTGCCATCAATGATCCCAATAGCCTACTTGTCCTTTGCATATTCTGCAGATATTAACTCTTTCCAATCCTCTGAAATAGCACCCAATGCACACAAATGGGGTCTTTTGGACAAGGCGTCAACAACTATATTCTTCTTTCCTTTGACGTAGACAATGTCAAAGTCATAGGCCTGGAGTTTGCGGACCCACTTTTGCTGCCTGTCATTTAGATCTTTCTGACCAAGGAATGTTTCAGGCTCTTATGGTCAGTCTTAACCACAAACTTACTCCCTACCAGGTACTGCCTGAACTTAGCTAGAGCGTGCATGATGGCTTACATCTCGTTGTCGTAAATACTGTAGCTCTTCTCCACACCCCTCAACTTCCTGCTCTCAAATGCTATGGGGTGTTTATCCTGCATTAATACCGTGCCAATGCCTTCCGCAGAAGCATTGCACTGAAGCTCAAAAGGCCTGCTGAAATCTAGAATGGCCAACACAGGACAGGTACTTATCAACTCCTTAAACCTGTCAAAGCAATCCTGTGCACCACCTGACCAACTAAATGCATCCTTCCGAGTCAAATCTGTAAGGGGGGCAGCTGACCGTGAAAAACCCCTCACGAAACGGCAGTAATATCCACAAAGACCAAGGAATCCCTTGAGTTGAGAGAGATTCTTTGGTGGAGGCCAGTCAATAATCGCCTGAATCTTTTCCGCTACCGGCATTGATAATGTGACCTAAGTATAACAACTCGGCATCCCAAACTCACATTTCGACATCTTAGCGTATAATGACTCACGCTCAAGAATGCTCAAGACAATGTTGATGTGCTTCAAATGTTCATCCCAAGTCCTTCTGTATATCAGTATGTCATAAAAAAAATGAGCATAGATCTCCGCAACTGTTCTTTGAATACCTTGTTCATACATGGCTGGAATGTAGCTGGTGCGTTGGTCAAACCTAAAGGCATGACTAGAAACTCGAAATGCCCATAATGACATCTGAATGTTGTCTTCTCAACGTCCTCTTCCCTGACCCGAATCTGATGATAGCCGGATCTCAAATCAATCTTTGAGAAAAAGCATGCTCCGTGCAACTCATCTATGAGCTCGTCAATGTGAGGAATGGGGTATCTGTTTTTTATTGTCTTTTTATTTAACTCCCTGTAGTCTATAAACATCCTGAGTGTTCCATCCTTCTTCTTCACTAGGACAACAGAAGAAGCGAATGGACTCTTGCTTGGTCTGATGTGCCCCATTTCAAGAAGCTCCTTAATAGCCTTCTCGATCTCATCTTTATACCTCTTTGGATGCTTGTATGGTGTGGTAATAACAGGTTTTGCACCCTCCTCGAGCGCAATAATGTGCTCAATACCCCTATCAGGGGGTCTACTTGGTGGAATATCACTAAACACTTTGGTGTGTTTAGTCAATAAAGCCTGAATCTCAGGAGGATACTCATGCTTCTGCTGATTTGTAGCTGCAGGCATCACTATCACCTCTGCTGCCCACCGAACCTGATCATGACGTATCGACCGCTCCATCCTCTTGAGTGAAACCACTCTCAATCCGCCATCTGATATTCCCCTGAGCACATGTCTCTCGTTCACCTCAAACTTCATTTCCATAGTCCGCAAGTTGAGAGTGAACTCCCCAATGTCATGTAACCATTGCATGCCTAAAACAACATCCATCTCACCCATGCTAACCACATAAAAATCTGACTGGCAAGTATAATCATTCAACAGAATGGTTAGGTTGGGTATTCTCTTGGTACAGGTGAGAACAAATCCATCTGCCACTCTCACCTTAAAACCTTCGAATTCTTCTGTCTTGAGTCCTCTCTTAGCAACCAAGCCTTCGTCTATGAAATTGTGAGTAGCACCAGTGTCTAATAGAGTGATCACTCGCTGCCCACCAAATACTCTCATCCTGAACGAGCCCTCTCTCTGAATGCTGGAGAGATGCGCTGTAGGTAGGGCTGTCTGCTCCTTATCTGATGCCTTGGATGAACCCTCTGAACCTGAATCATTGGCTTCTAATTGCTGGTCTGAATGTGGTTTTGACTCCACGGACTCATCTGCAGAAAAGTATTCCAACTGTTTTGCTTTCCCTTGGGCAGCACACTTGTGCTTAGGATCCCAGGGCTCTCGGCAATGAAAACAAAGTTTCTTTCTTCTGAGGTCATTCAATTGATCATTATCCAACCTAGAAGAACTCTTATGCTACTGTCTGGATTCCTTCTGAAAGTGTTTCTTGTCCTTATCCTTTTTGTGAATGAATCCTTTGGACTGAAATTTACTCCTCCATGTCGAGGACTCCATGTCACGGGCCTTCTTCATGGCCTCCTGTAGAGAAGATGGATCTAGACCCTTTATCCAACCACGCAAAGGATCTGATAGCCCGTCTATGAATAGCATCATCAACCTACGCTCTGAAATATCAGAGACCATAACAGATAGGTCCTGAAACTCTGAGATGTAAGAATCCACCGAGCCCACTTGCCTACGTTGAGCTAACTCCTTGAACTGCAATTTTGGATCTTTTTTATCAAATCTGTCAATCAATCTAGCGGTGAACTCAACATAAGAAGTGATCTGATCATGACCCAAGGTGATCTTACCATTACTCCACCATTTGTGAGCGCTGCCCTCAAAATGTAAAGCTGCATAAGTGATTGCATTAGCTTCGGGCATAGGGCTGATCTGTAAATACTAAATAGCTATCCAACTTTTGAACCCACGCTCTAGCAGTGGTTTTGCCTGAGCCATCAAAGTACGGTAAGTCATCTTACTGACTTTCTTTTGGAGCTCCTGATTGTGCTGTCTGATACCCCTGTTGGGTCTGTGTTTCATCCTAAGATCAGAATACTCTCTGAAAGTCATCTCGGCTCTGAACTCATCACTGGAAGCCTGCCAGTCCCTTAGAATTACATCCTGAAACTCAACCTGTGTAGGCCCCTGATCGGGAACATTGTTCCTCGGTGCAAAAACAGATATACCGGGTTTGTCACCGGCTGTAAATTGTGTAGCTCCCCTGTTATGGACTGATGCTTCACCCTCATTATCCCTGTCTCTGTGCCTATCTCCATACTTTCTATCACCTCCATTGTTAACTCTGTTACTGTCCCCATTGTTGTTTCTGTTCCCTCCATTATTATTGTTGTTGTTATTATTGTTTCCAGCATCACCAGGAATCAAGCGGGTAAGGATTTGAGTTTGTGACCTCTGCATCGTGTCCAACATATCTCGCTGCCCTCTAGCCAAATCATTCAAGGCATGCATCATGCTACTCCAATCTGGTCTACCCTCGTCATACTGGTCTCTGCTAGACCTACCCTCACGATCACCCATGTTCTCTGAGATGGGTTCCTCCTCATTGTAAAACACTACTTGTTCCTTTGCAGCTATCACCTCTGTATCTGTATCTGCAAAAGGATCTATCTGGGGAACCTGTATATCAGTTTGTGATCTGTTTTGTCTGAGATAATACCTATGTGTACCAGGCTGCATGTCTCATTTCTTCATCTACATGTCTGTTTCTGACCTCATAGGATGGTAGGAAGAGCTGTGCTTTGATACCACTGTAAAGTGCCGTACCTGTTGGTTCTTTTTAAAATTTTTTTAGTGTTATTTTATTATTTTTATGTATTTTTTCAAACTAGACGGAAGATGCAGAAGGGGTTTCAGTTTTCTTGAGATGTGTTTGATAGAATCAATACAATATAGGGCATATATTGAAAACCCAGAAAAGATACAATAGATATGAATAAAATAATAGATACCCAGATCATAAAATCACCAAATGTGAATTACTATCACATACCCAGATGGAAATATGCAACTTCATACATGTGCTGTAGCTGGACCAGCAAATTGGGAGTGATGAACACCTCCAAATCACCCAGGAATGATAGTATTGTGCATTCAAAGGATTACAATGATCAAAGAGGCCCTAGACGCCCCCAACAAGTGAAATAGAATGGCTGCTCACAGTAGGAACTGAGTCCCAAGGACCCCACATCTCTCCAAGATAGCTGTACGGCCTGGCTGAAGCTACCCACAGTAGCAAATAATATTACAAACCCTCTGAATATTTCTGTTTTCAGTCTGCACGCTGGAAATGAGGCTGAGCGACCAAGGTATGAAGATTAACATGCACAAACTCACCCACAGAAGCCTCCACAAATGGTACGGCCTGATTGGGTATGGTACGGCCAGCAAGGAAAAGTATCACAGCAGCTAATAACTACCTTTCAACTCTGAAATCTGTCCCCTTTTCATCACTCTCAGCTGCATTCAATCTTCACATAAGATATATCCATTTTGCTCTTTCAAACCCTATCGAAATAAACTCTCCCGAAGCACACTTGTAAACACTGTATGTATTTGCCTCATTAGCACCTTTGGACGGTCTTTCACACCTTTAGAATGCTGTCACTAATGGAGGTTTTCGTCTCCAAAAGCCACTTGGGTTTAGATCTCTTCAAACCCTCTTGAAACCCTAGTAGAGCCAAAGCAAGCAATTTCATAACAAGAAGCATGCCAAATGAAACTCTCTTTTCATCTTTTATTCTTCTCCAAGAGGGGCGTTGCCTTTTTGATAGGGAATATTTCATTTTAAAAACACTTTATCATTTCCTAGAGATGGGCGCCCAAGTCATAGAAGTGACCTTTTAAATGTAACTTCAATATGTCACTTACCTTAATAATTATAAAGTCCCCGCCAAATAAATATTATTAATCTTCGGACTTCAAAATAAATGCCAAGATGAACTCGGAATCCAGAGTTCTATAGCTCACTGGAAAGGTCTCGACGAGACGTGTCCAATCCACCTATGAGAATCCCAAAACGGCACCATTTCCCGATTTACTAAAAATAGGAAATCCGGCACAAAGCACCCAAACCATCACTAAAAGTGCCAAGTACACCAATTGAACCCAAACCAACTTCCACACGACTGAATTACCCATCCAAGGCTCTGCCAACCATGGTTCCCTAACCAAGTTAGTTAGTCTACGGGAACCCAATGATAGACTAACTCTGTATAGAGATAGGGGACATTACATCGAGTAAGTTACGAGGTGATGAGCTAAAATTAGGGATGAAGATCATATTAAAAATACGGTTTATCTGTCATCTAAGAATCTTCAAGCATATAGGTTGCATTCCACTGCCATTGGTCATAAGAAATGTTGAAGCTGATAGTGGGAAAATTGAAACCTTCTACAGCCTGTGCCAAGCTGGCAGCTACTTGATGGTTGCGTCACAATGCCAAGCATCAGAAATTTAATAAGAAATCTATGTTTTGCATGATGCATAAGAGTCTACTCTCTGACCTCAGAAAAATAATTTCTAGTCACCAGTGTCTATTATAATTCATGATGCTGGCTCTGGGTCCAACTACATTCTAGTGCCCCATGGTTGCCGTAGGCTGCATGAGAGATACTGAAACTTTTGATTTCAAACTTTGCTGATGAAAGCAAATATGAAGTTGAATAACACTTGTTCTCAAACATTGAATACCTTTAAACCTGAAATCTCTGCATATCACTTCAATACCACATTTAGAGCTTATAATTATTACGTTCCTAGTATTTCCTACACGATAAGGATTTGCATTTATGTACCTCAATATGTCTCTGTGTTGCAACTTTATAATCCCAGATTTGTGCAAAATGTTTCATAAAGATAGAAAAACTTGAGAGATACTTATATTGCATTTTTGAGATTACATATCAATCATATTTGCTATGTTGCTAGATAGATTGGGATTAAATTAAAATTTAGTTGGACATATATTATCCCTAGCCGGTAGCAAACTCTGATCTCCTCTAGAAAAAATGATGCTGATAAAAGTCAATAAGAACAAAATTTGTTCCCAAACCTTAGATATATTGCAATTGTAGTTTCTGCATGCTGCTTTGATACTGCATGTAGGGCTTATAATTACTGCATCCTTGGTACTTCGTACATGATACAAATTTGCTTCTATGCTCATCCATATGTCTCTGTTGCAAATTAGTTATCCTGAATTTGTATAGAGCATTTTATAAACATAGAAAAATTTAAGAAAAATACTGCTTTTTCATCTGCAACATTGCATATCGATCATACAATGCTTTGTTGCTAGATTGGACAAAACATAACTCTTCATTGAACATGAGTCCATATGTTACACAAGGACATGTTCCCACCAGTCAGTCACCTGACTCCCTCCCCTCGTCCTCATTCCTGTCCCTGTCAACATGCTTGTTTCGATTCAAATATTGTTCTGATACAGGGGATACTTCTAGGCGTCCCTCTTCTGCATCTCCATGTTTCTCCATCCTCCCAAAAGGGGACTTGGTGAAACATAACAAGTCAGCTTAAAACACTACTTTCTAGAAAATTTGATCCTGCATGATATTGCATTTATTCTTTGACGTCATTTGGTTTTTCACTTCCTTGATGTCTGTTGGCCTTAAATCTAAAACCTTTGCATTGGTTGACAAATAAAAATTGATGTTGGTGAGTCATCATTAGACTTGTTATATCATCATTGATTGATATTATGCTCTGCATATTCCTCCATCAGTCAGTATTGGTTTCTGTGCATTCCATGCTCTGATAATGATCACATGATTTTGAAAAATATAGAACATGAGTTGAATTTGAATCGTAATCTTGAAATCTGTTTCAAGCTTTCTATTATCTGTACTTTCTATGGATTGCTCTAAATGCAATTTCTGTGCTTCATTATTTGTTTGTGTTGCTAGTTTAATAAGTGATGTATTTGCATCCCTTGCATTCATTAATTTAAATAAGGAGCATATATATACATGTTGATAACATCTGCCCTTTACAAAATGGACAGGAGGTAAATTAACAGGTCTTTTATCAACTATTACCAGCTTGTAAAGCAATTGAGCCATCATTAAGCTAAGCAATTTCCAGTTTCAAAGTTCAAACCATGAAACTATTAACAAAACATCCTAGTTGACAAATAGACAGCAAAAACTACAACATAGTAACTGAGGTGATAACAGTGCAGATGTGCATGCACTGCACCGAGAGCAAAGGAAAACAACATTGAGCCAAAGATCACACCTAACAGGGGTCTCCATCCATACAGTTAGCTCCAGCAGTGCATCACAACTGCCAATGTGGAGAGCACCGTTGTGAGTTGAGCCATCACCACCACTAAGCAAGCCACTGTCTGCTGAAACTTGTCGAACCAGAGCACAGCCACTACCACTTGCATCGACCACACCCAAGATGCGACTACTAGCTCCTTCTCCACATATCCCAGCACTGGTTGCTCCACCACCAATTGCTTCATTACCACATGTCACCGCTGACCTGTTCTCTGTGCCCATGGGCAGGATCACCCACTCTTGCAAAGTAGGTTTCCCACACTATCGGTGGAGAAGGCTAACCGAGGGGTTCATGTCATTAAAGAAGGAACATAGACTTCTTTTTGGAGGGCCGAGAGTTAAACAGAAGTAGACAGTTTATGCAGATAGTTGCAGGTAGAGGAATGGTAATCCTTTGCAATTTGCCTCCACATGTTCTTTTCAAGTTGATATTCCATTACTTTGTAATGTCCCCAATCGGACAACCTTACAAAATAGACAATTTTCCCAATGTGTATAAGCTGGAATGATGTGAAATATAAATGTAGATGCCAAACCCCAATGAAATAAATGCTGATCAGCAATACAATTAGCAACAATACGTTTAGGAAACCCCTATTGATCGAAATATTCAACCATGAACAGTAGATCCAATATTCCACAATGCTGATATGATTTTATGAAATCCTCAAATGCCAAAATAATCAATATTAACAGCAGCAACAAGTAAATCAGCAATTAGGGCGCCCAGAATATTAATTTATTTCTACAATATCCAAACAATAAACTCTCAAATCAAATCTGCAAACTTGGCACAATAACTGTTATTATTTTCAGCAAAGATAGAATAAATACAACTATACGGTAGGCTGGTGCAAGCAGCAATGAAGGTACAGCAGTTCCAAAAAGGTATGGTGCTGGCTGGAAATGGATATGGCGGCTTGTAAAATGCTAGAAAAATGTTTAAAAATCCTTGCAACAGCAACGAACAACAGATCTAACCTTTGCATCTTGAAAATCAATAATATTATGATGGTATGGTGGCAACCAATAACTGAAAATCCTCATGAACAACAATAATACCTGGAAATTGAGCTGGTACAACGGCTGGACAACAATGGATGGCTGGACAGTGTAAACCTTCAATTAATGTCTGCAAAAATCCTCATAAATCAACAACAATATGTCTGTAACAGCAATTCAAACCCTTGAAACTCTGAAAATCAACAACGATATGATTCAAATGACTTGTACAGCAGCAAGGAGGATTAGAATGGTGGTTGGAAACGACAAAATGATGATTGGAAGTACGACAGGTTGTACGACGCCCTTCACCAGTGACTATGACAATAATTAATGGTGTTGTATGACAACGAACGATGATGTCAATGATCTGAAAATTCCTTCACAACAGTAAATGAAGATGTCCCCAAAAGATATTGATGGTTTGCTTGCAAATATGAATCGATCCAAATCTCCACAAAACGAAATCTTTAATAAGTTACTGTAGCGACACTATAGCAAATTGAAAATGACTTCAAATCTTCAATAAATCTCCAACAAATCAGCGCAATTGTGATCCCCGGATGGAATCACATCTAATGGATGAGAGGGTTTTCGTCTTCAAATCTAGATTTGGAAACCAAAAGAGTTTTGTCTTCTAGGTCTCCCACACCAAGGGTTTTCGTCCTTGAATGCTTCAAACTCAAAATTGGAAGGAATAATGAAATGACAAAATTAGATGATTTGCTTTGAGCTTTGACCTCTCTTTTATAGGCGCTCACTTTGGGCCCTCTATTTTTTTTTTTTTTTTTTAATTTAATTTACTTTTCCCTCCAAGCTAAGTTACCGGTTCTCTTTTGGGTGGCGTAGGGTCCTAGTTCAGTTTGCACCCAGGCCTGATCCTGGTTCGGTCCGCTAGGGGATTTGTCCAAGGCGCGTGCTTTAGATTGTGGGTTGGTCCGGGACGAACCCGGGTGAACCCAGCCAATGTGAATAGAACCTGCTGTGTTTTTTGACATTTTTTAATATTTTTTCTGCAATTTTTAATTATTTAACTCATTTAACTTTGAGTTGACTACGCTCTAACCCTAAAAGCCTCTTTCCAAGGCATTTGAAAGAAAAAAACACTATTGTTTACCTCATTGTGAATGCAAAACACAAAACTCTTGCATTTTTAGCTAAACTTTCATTCTTGTGTGCCATCAAACAAATAGAGTTGAAGATTGATCGGTTAAGGATCCAAAGCGATTGGTTTGCTATTCCTACGTGTGCGCAACAACCCGTTTGCTATGAAGGAGATTGTAGAGGCAGATTTTTGCAAAAGAGGTTAGTTTTTTTGGTTTTTTTTTTTGCATTTCGCTTCGTTTTGATTTTTTTTTCTTTTCTAAATTCTTTTATGTAGTATGACTCAATGGCATATGCTTAAATTTTTTAACTCAATTAGGATTTATATATGTTTTTTGTTTTCATTTGTTTCAATTCTTTGAATGTGTTGTTTATTGAATTTGTTGCCATAGGGATTACAATGGCAGCCAGTTCAACCTCGTTAGGCAAATCCAAGTTCAAAACAACCCCAAATTCACCCCTTTGGAAATATGTTAATATGGTACAGCCAATTTTAGACAGTGGTGGTTATATTTGGATTTGCAATGGGTGTGATGTTTAGTATTTAAGCTCATACAGTCGAGTGAAAGCCCATTTGTGTGGCATCCCTGCGATGGGCATCAAAGCTTGCCCAGGAAAAAACAATCCACCCATCCTAGTAGAGCAAGTCATAGCATATATTAATGCGCAAGAAAAGCAGATGAAGCAGTAGGTTGTAAATTAAATCATCCTTTGCTAAAGAAAGGATCTCGAGAAATGAAGCCCCCTCAATTGCCATCTAATCTTGAACCTATAGAGAGCCACCCATTTTTGGCTACACTTGAAGAACAACCTGCAACATGTATGAGATCAAAGGGACTGTAGGAAATGACATTTCATAATGAGTCTTGTGAGTTGATCAACACATTGCAAGATGTCTATGCAAATGGATTGGCTTTTAATGTTGTTCGCTCATCGTATTGGCAAAAAATGGTGAAAGCAATTAATGAAGCTCCAAAAGGGTACAAGGAACTGGGTTTTGAGAAGGTGTGTAGCACCTTATTAAAAAGGGAAGTGAAGTTTGTAGAGGATACATTGAAGCCCATAAGGGATTCTTGGGCCGAGACAGGGTATCCATCGTTTCCGATGGATGGAAAGATGCAAAAAATTGGTCATTGATCAATGTTATTGCAGTGTGCCCTAAAGGGGCAATGTTTTTGAATGCAGTGGATTGTGAGGGGGAGGTGAAGGATGGTGCATTTATTGCTAATATTCTTTGTCAAGTCATTGAGGAAATGGGGCCTCGAAATGTTGTTCAAGTCATAATGGACAACATCAAAAATTGTAGAGTAGCTAGTTTATTGGTTGAGGAGTGTTACACATATTTTGGACACCTTGTGCGGTTCACTCCTTCAACCTTATGCTACAAATTTTTTTTGCCAAAATTGAGTGGATCAAACAGGCGTATAGTGAGGCTGAAGACATCCAAATGTTCATCATCAATCACTGTATATCACAAGGCATATTCAGAACATTCTCAAAATTGGAGCTGTTGAAGGTAAGTGAAGCAATAAGATTTATTAAATATTTTAAATTTTATTATTTATGTTTCACTTTAGTAATTTTAATTTTCTTTTAAGTTCATGTATTCTAAATTTTTTCTTTAAGAAGTTAAGAATCTTAATTTTTTAATTTTGATTTGTATTGAATAGGTTGTTGAGACCTGTTTTGCCTCCAACACAATTGTCTTAAGACGACTTGTGAAGGTTCAGGTGGTACTCTAACATGGTCATCAGCCAAAATTGGTCCATACTGAGGCAATCTAGCATTGCAAGGGCAACAAAAATTAAGTAGTTGATCCTAGATGACGCATGGTGGGATCGTGTTGAGTATCTTAGTTTCATTGAGCCCATATTGAGTATGATCCCTTATACCGACATGGAAAGGCCTTGTTTGGGAGAGGTATATGATGGCATTGACTCAATGATTGAGAAGATGAAAGCGATCATAAATGTAAAATAGCAAGATCCTAGAGAAACTTTCTTTAAACAACTACACAAAATTATTGAAGAGAGATGGAACAAAATGACCACCCCGTTGCGCCTTCTTGCCTTTGCATTGAGTCCCAAATATTTTAGTGTTGTGTTCCTTTCTGTGTCGGCAAGGATTGCCCCATATAGAGATGTTGAAGTCAGCCACGGGTACAAGGTAGCGTTTCACAGACTCTTCATTGATTCTGACATGGAGGATGCAGTTAGAGTCGAGTTCATGGATTTTGTACGCTCCAATGATTTTAGTATTGATGCTCTTTGTGACAAGTATAAGGTTAATGCTCACAATTGGTGGTACTTCCATGGCCAATCATTCATACACCTACAACCTCTTTTGATCAAAATTTTAGTGCAAGTTATATTATAAATTATAAATTTCTTTTATCTTTTAAGTTTCATATCTAATTTTAATTTTTATATTTATAACTCTAACTCTCTAATTTTGTCATAATAGGTTGCTAGTTCATCAACATCTGAGAGGAATTGGAGCACATACTCCTTCATTCACTTAGTAAAGCGTAACCGACTGCACTCGAAAACGACAGAGGACTTAGTGTATGTGCATTTCAACTTGTGCCTCCTTTCACACAAAGAAAGTGGCTACGAGGAAGGGGACACAAGTGGGATATCGAGCTCGAGCATACTAACTTGGATGCTACCAATTCCCACCTTGCTGCACTTGATATTGAGGACAAGCTAGGTAGCGAGCGTGAGAGTGCCCATGCTAGTGCCAGTGCCTGTGCTGATTGTTGACACTTGACATTATAATTTTGAATTTTAATATATATCATGACATTCGTGTTTGACTAATAGACATTGTAGTATTTTTAATTTTTAATATTTATTACTTTATGGAGGTTTTGTTTATTTTATGTTCATATTCATGATGCTATGGTATTCTGAACTTAATTACAGCTACATATAACTTGAACCAATACCGGGATTGGTAACTTAGTGGGGCTCCAAGTACTTAAAAATACTTTTAAATTACATCCAAAGGCCTTTTTGAATTGCATATTGAATAAACTGTTAAACATACTTATTTAAATATATATTACATAGCCCTTAGAATAATATTTAAGTTGCCCTTTTGAAAATAAAGTGATTGGGCCCACTTAAAATATTATCAATTCTTTTAGTTCTGAAAAGGGGACATGACAGACCTGCACTTTTAGGGATGCCTTAATGTCATCCAAACCAACTTGTGTCGTCTCTCTTATGGCAAAGGAGGTATGTGATTGCTTGGTATTTTGTGTCCCTATTAAAATGCAGATGGAAAATTGATTGCAGCTCCCTATTGGAATACTGTGAGTTCACACTAGAGGTGTCCCAGATAGTATGAGTAAAAAAGAATAAGCTTCAAATATGTTGAAGGCCTTTTTAGGGTTTTAGTGGTAATAAGTGACTTGCTGTCTTATGCTGTTGCAATGCAAAGGGAGCAGAAATTCCTGTATGAAAAAATATAAATTAACAAAAGAGAATCGATAACTAAGATGGCCAATGGAGATGTAAATGCCAAGCTTGAGTTCAAAAAGCACTCAATACTTAGCACCTTTCTAGGTATAGAGTGTGAGAAGGTCCCCATCAAATCTACAACCATAAATTTCTATCACAATGAAAGTGCAATCCTCGAAAAATTATGATTATAGAATTAATAGCCTTTTGGGCCTTGATGAATGGTAGTTTCAAGCTCTTGGCCAATGAGAGGGAGAGAAGGGATAGGTGGTGCTTTGTTTTTGTAAAATACCTTTCTAGAATGACTGAAATTTTTTGCCGACTTTTAGATAAGATTTCTTGCACAAATCATCAAATAAACATCACCAATGAACAATTCAATAATAGAACTTCAAACCCACATCATACTTGCTTATTTGAAACCTTCAAATGAGAAATACATAAATGATAAGTTGCTGATATGAATTTCAGTCACTGTCTGATTTTATATCAGAACTTATTACATGCATAAAAAGTGTCCAAATACGCCAAATCTTGCATAGGAACAAAGCCCAAACACTCTAGAACAAAGATAGCTATCCAATGATGCTATAACAGCCCTGAAAGTACATGAACATATGACTGATATAAAATTTCTGTAGGCTGATATGACTGCTGAAAGTGATGATTTTGCCCAGCCAAGTTGTAGCAATGAAAACTCATGAAATACCACTTCCAAACTCAAGCAATGGATGCCTAGTTTGGTCTTCTATCAAATGCAACTCTTCAAATGTGAAAGCTTTTGTCAAATCCATTTCAAAAACCTTGTAAGTGTCCAAACAATTCGCTGTCATAAAAATCAGACTTTGCTGATATGAAATCAGACCTTGTAAAATATGCAAAAGTCACTCAATTCTCACTCTAAACCCAATTAACTACCTTGGTAGACATTCCAATACACCAAGGGTTCCATTATGATGTCAAATACTCTTCAAATCTTCACAATAAACCTGCAAATTCAACTCCAATGATAAAATCTGAATGATAACATCTCACAAATTGTCATGGGAACATCACCACAACATTCAAAGGAACATCTCCTTGAAAAATAACTAGAAAATGCAATTTCCAGCTAAAAGAACAAAATGTAAAAGCTTACCAAATGATCATTAGTTGCAAATTGGAGTTCAAGAGCTCTATTTATCCTCTCCAAGGATAGGCGTCCCTTCTCTTTGTCAAATTGGAATGAAATTTGGAATCCATCAATCACAATAGAGAGTCTTGAACAAAAGTAAATGAATGACATCTATGAATGCAATCATTTAAAACAATCTTTAATTGTTTAAATGAACTACATCTATCTTTCAAGTGAATTGATCCTCTTGCATTGGAATCCTTCCCTAACTTGACGGCGGCCATGTATTGGAGCTAACAATCATTTACAAACTTCATTTAGCATTGAATTCCCCTTGCTAATGGCGGCGGCTGATTATATGCAATCATTTAATATATTTTTTTGTTGCAATGAATATCCATCTTGGCTTGAGCGAACCTCCTCATCATAGGCATTGGCATTAAAAAACCTTTTCAAAGCATGAAGTCGATGCATTGATGATTGCTCACTAACATTTAAAATCCTCTTCTTCATGGGCGGCAGTGGCAATTGCAATCATTTAATAACCAACACTTGCATTTAAAAACATCTTCTTTCATAATCGGTGGCCATCTATAATTCGTATGCAAATATTTAAAATCACTAACCAACCTCTTTTATGCATCGATTCTCCTCATAGGCACACTATTCCATGTAATCGCCTCATTGCACAAGGTGTCAATATAAAGCAACAAACTCATTAGTAGCAATCGCCTCCCTAGATAGCCGTTGGTTTCATGTGGGACCACAATCCAATGCATTTGCTCTTCAAACAAGAAAATAAAACCATCTTATGCAAATTGATCATCTTCAAGGAAATCATTGGCATTAGCTTGGACCTATAACTCCATTGGCGAACACATCACCTTATTTCATATTTACAACTCCATATAAATCGATTATAGAAAATACAATTAAAGATTCCATTTTCTAAAACCCATCAAATGAAATAAAAATACAATTTCAATATTGCATTTTTCATTGATCACATACTAGTTGAGCTAACATTCCGAATCTCCATGTATAGACACATACCAACTTTCCGGTTCTCCATGTATAGAAATAAGCTCAAACTAGGAATTCATTCCCTTACCAATGCATTAGCCTACGGGAATGGATGATAGGCTAATCATCAACTCCATGTGAAGTCACTCCGGAAATGGGGACATGATAGTTTTGAAGGTCTAAAGTTGACAAGCAAATCAACTGGTTTATAAGCCTCACGATAGACTGAGACTTGAGTCTAGGAGATGTTATCAAAGTGCGAGGCCAAGATTCTTCACAATTGAGGAGGATCTCGCACTTTGGACAACATGTGGTATAACAATGGTACTATATGCCATATGTTGTCTTCTCCACAAGCTTTAGGATCTTCCCAAGCATATGTGATCACACTGCAAAATTCTAACCCCTCTTATTGTATGCCACATGGCTTTGATAGTATTAGGGTTATTTTGTGCGATTTTTCAATGTCTCTAGAAAAGGAGAAAACTGAGGATATGAACTGTTAGAAGGGGAAATAAAAATGTGGAACGGAGCAGGAGACAGAGTGGGAGCAAAATGTAGTGGGAGCATGTTGAGGCCTCCTGTGGGTAGGATGACCGTAGAAGGCGATTCGGAAGGAGATCCCGACGATGCAGATGAGCATTACGCCAGGGCTGATGGAGGTGATGGTGTTCCTGATGATGTAGATGACAATGAGTGGTCTTGCGCCTAGGATGAGGAGGAAGATGAATTGCTTCTTGATTTGCTTTTAGAAGCCTATTTGAAGGAGAAGAGGCCTCCTGTGGTCGTTAGGGAGGATTCTGTAGAGGATTCTTCATGTGCAGGTTCTGTTAAGGGGCTACCAAGGGGATTTCTACTCTCCCCTGGGGTTGCTCCCTCAATCCAGATCCATTTTGGGTTTGCCCAAGTCAGCCATAGCATGAATGGTTTTGTTTCGCTGTTGGATGAGGTGAGGCCTGCTAGGGTATTGCTGCCTTGTGTGTTGCAGGGTTGTCGTGGAGAGGGTACTCCTAGGACTTTGGGTCCCCTTTCAACCTAGGTTTTGTAGGATTCCAATCTAAACCTGCAAACCAATTCTTCTCAGGGTCTGTAGTCATCTAATGTAGAGCAGTATGGGGATCCCTCGGCTCGGTCGGTGGTGAGGGGTTCCTCTTCCGTTTCTTCTTTACATGCTTTTGACCTTTGTTGGGGCGATACTCCAAATGATTTGGATGGATCTTGTGCCATTCTGCAAGTCCCTGATGTTGATGTTGATAGAGCTACTACCTACATGGTGAATGTCCTCATCGTGAGATTCTCGGGCTTTCGTCCGAATATTGATGTTGTCTGAAACTGGGCTCAAAAAATATGGTGTGAGTTTGGTTAGATTCGAGTGGCTGCCATGACTAATTGATTTTTCCTTTTCTCCTTCCAATCTCTTGAGGAAAGCATGACTGTTTTGCAAGGAGGCCCTTGGTTCCTTGGTAAGTCTAATCTTTTGTTGAAAAGATGGTCCCTTGGTTTTGATGCTACCAAGGAAAATTTCAATAGGGTTTCTATTTGGGTTAGGCTCCCAGGGCTTTCTTTAGAGTACTGGGACGAAGTGATAATTTGAGGTATTGCCAATGCTCTTGGTTAGTTTTTATCTATTAACAATGTTACAAAAATCTATGAAGCATTTGGTTTTTTCTAGATTTTGTCTGAGTGTTGATATTGATAAGGTGCTGCCAGAAGTCATTAGACTATGCTCCAAATTTGGCATTTGGGAGTAGAGAATCCATTACGAGTCATCTTCGTAGGTTTGTCTGCTTTGTCATAAAGCTAGGCACTTCTCTCATTCCTGCAAAGTCCAGACAAGCTAGTGAGGATGGGAAAGAGTGTCAGAATGTTGTTAATGAGTGTTATGCTACAAGGAAAGAAGGAAAAGATAAGGGCATTGTTATTGTAGATCCTGTAGGGGACAAGTGGGGGTCTCCATTGAAGGATAAGAATAGGTGTCCTTTGGATGAGCTTGGTTCATCATCTAAAAAAGGCAAGATAACTCAATTAGGTCAAGTTTTAACTCCACCTCGGAGTTCTTTGGTGAGGTTTGGTTTTAAACCTCCATGATAGTGGTTACGACTGTCCCTCTGTTGTGGCCTTGCTGTGTTTAAGACTTGTTTCTTTGTTGGTTCTAGTCTCTTGTTGCTGTTGGTTATTGTTCTTGTCTCTTGTGGTTGCCAATTGTTCTTGTTGTATAAGGTTTCGGGACCCTTTCAAAACCCTTTCCAGTTCATAGCTCCGGTTAAAAGCACTTATCTAATAAAAACACTTATTTATATGTTACAATACAATTTTGTTGATTATTTTCCAGTATAGCTTGGGGACGCATCCTTGGGTTTTTCTCATGTTGCCCCATTCAAAGATGTTTTGGGGGTAGGGAGACGGGAACAAAACGTCACTGCCTTTCCCCCAATCTTGAACTTTTTTGGGAGAATGTCCTTAGAACATCTCCCCAACTAGCAGATGTTTCCTGTGTCATTCTCCTTTGTACAAACCATGTGGGGAAGGTTTATTGTCCCCGACATCCTTGTGATCCTAGGGATGTTAGGATGTCCCTGTGCCTATCAAACTTAGACCCTTGAAAACATTTAGAACAAAATAAAACAAAAACCTAACCCTTTATGGGGGGGAGGGACAAATCCCTCAAACATAGATTTTTTTTATTTCACTACCAAAAACCCTTGTCCACATTCATTTTTATGTTCTTTTCATTTGTTATTTGCATTGTTACAGTTTACTTTTGTAAGCAAGAAGGAAAACTGAAAAGAGAGGAGGAAGAAGGTATGTGAATGACATATTACTTATATTTTTCAGATTTTCTTTGTTATTTTTCATTTATAACAAGTTTTTATTTTTATTTTTATAATTTCATTTTTGTTTTGTTTGCTTAAGGTTCTTCAAATATTTGTAATCAGTAGCTATATGTAATGTCCCCTTCTAGCAAGCCAAAATTTCGCAACCTTGCAAACAATTTCAACTTTCAAAGAGAACATTAGTATTCAAATCTTCTTTCAAAATCCCATGTCATCATTTATAAACATAAGCCATTTGTTATTATAGATTGATTGTATACATTTCATGATTCCCTAGAAGAGATATACTTGGGCCTTTTGTTAATCAAATCCTCCATCTTATGAGAGTGAATCCGTTAGGGTGCAATGCCAATGGTATAGGTCATTCTTCCTTCGAGGGGTACTCTAGACCCAGGCCACTCTAGGACCTTCCTTTGACTCGGGGTTCTCTAGACCACTCGAATCAAAAGACTGCCTCTTGCCTCCTAAGGTACCATCTTGAGACAAGGGCTTGAAGGGGTGCTCTAGACCAATGAACCCGTACCTATCCTTGGTTGATTGCTCACCCCTAATCTTCCTTACTCATCATAGTGGCGGGTGGATTAACACTATTGCCCTTATCTATCTTAGGTATTCATGATCCGTCATAAGCCAATTGCTAGCTTATTGCACTATAATGTTATTCCATTAATACATTATTCATCATAGAATGAGTTAGAATTATTAGTTATCCTTATTTACTCATTTATGCAACTATGATCCCTTTCTTAGCCATTCTTCTTATGATTAGTATTATAGGCAATCATATATGTTGGATATCTATGTAATGCTTTTCAATCTACTTATTGTTGCATTTTATGATTGATGCTAATATCCTATTATGAGTGAATGCATAGAAGCTATATTGATATGTATAATTGCATATGACTGTCTATAAATTGCATTGTTATGAATGATTCCAATAAAACTTACATTGTTCATGAATGGCTGTAATAAAATCAGAATTATCATGATAAGACATATATGCACCATTTGCAAAGAGAGAATATATCTCATACCTTTAATATTATGGTAGTGGGAATGGTCTATGGAGTATCTCTGCTGATATATTCCCTTTGTATTGACTGCTGTAATGTTCTTTAATGGCCGATTGGCTTATGGAGAAGATTTCTATCTTTATGTAGTTTGTACTTGTTATAAAATCTGATTCCAATTAATATTGCTGAGTGCTGAAGGAGAAATTCTAATGCCTTTCCTTGTAAATATTTCTGATATCTTTCTTGCTTTGGATGATAGGAAGAATGCTTCGATTGATGATTTACTGATTCTGATCCTTCCGTTCCCTTCATATGTTCGATGTCTTCCATCTAAATACCTTTTCAAATAATGTGATTCACTAAGAGACGCACCTCTTATATTCAGTGATACCCTTTCCTAATCGCACCTTCTAATTAATGAATGATTTATTTTGATCGCTGTCAAGATGGGATCGTGGCTTTGATCATTGTTTTATTTACCCAACAAAGTCAATGTTTAAATATATAAATCACTATATGTGTTTTTAAATGTTCATCGCTGCCTTAACAGGGATCGCAGCTCTTATCATTCAATAATTATTATTAATCGATGCTTTCTAAATGCAAGTTACTGCCTAAAACAATTGCTGCATATATAATATAAACTTGCACCTCATTTAGAGAATGGTAGGCCCCACAACTTTTGTCCTTATGCTGCTCTTATATATTACTTGTCTTCCTTTAATATTTTGAAATCTCATATCTTCATTGATTTTCTTATATTAATTAATGTTTCTTTCTTTGACCGCTCATGTTATGAGATATATGAATCTGACTTTATGGGTCTACCTTAATTGCTCACATTGATGAAGTTATAAATATGACTTACTAGATATTTCTAGAAATATATACTAAATATTGGATTTCATATATTTATATTATAATAATCATAATTATAATAATATTTAATTCAATATTTATGTTTATATTTATATTTGTATTTCTTATTTACTAAATATAATAATATATTTAGTTAATCAAAAATAGATATATTATATTCTAATATAATAATATTATTTAATAATATACGTAATTATCTTTATCATTTAAATTGATTTACAAAGGTAACTTCGCCGTCTTTAAGTATGATGTTTAAATTTTTAATTTAAACAATGCATTAATATCGGGACATGACACTATAAATTGAATGAATAACATATTGTTTAAATTTATTATTTTCATTTTTATTTGTTTTGTGATTGAACAATGAATATGTTGCTATTGTTTTTCCCTCTACAAGACATTTTAAACCTCATTAAAAAAAAACCTATTTAAAGCTTTTATTTTTTAAATTCATTTAAATTTTTTTATATTCTTAAAAGAATCAAATGACCACTATTTTTCAATTCTTTTGCAGTTCAATGCATTTAAAATCTCTTGTTTTTTTCATTTTGAATGTCTTATCAAGTTGAGATGTGTAAAAAAGTTGTTTTTATTCATATTATTATTTTTTGTTGTATTTCTTTAGTTTCAAGATGAGTTCATTCAATGGCAATGACAACCTTGATTTGGGTGATGAAATTGGGGGAAATGTGGGGGAATCAGCTGAGGCCAGAAAATCCTTTACATAGGCAGTTTAGTTGGAAGTGCATTGCAAGCATATTGGCCTTCCAAGTTGTTGGATCATAAGCCAAAGGCCCATTTAACAAGAAAAGCCTTCATGCCAATTTGTAGTGTTGCTCGACACTAACAAGGCAACTAATTCAGGTGGGAGCATTGGAAATGCAACATTGGCCGAGACAATTGGAAGGGCAACATTATGAGGGTTAATGCACACTATAGTTGCATTACACTCTAAAAAATCATTATTAACCCCAAGTAATCACCACTTGCCTCATTTGTCATGCCATTTCCTGAGTTTTTCAAAAAGCGGTTTTAATTTTTTTTATGTATACCTTTCCTTTTTTGGCTCATTGTTACACTTACGAGAAGAAAAATTAAAGCAAGATTGGGAATTTTTAGATTAGGGTTAAGGCTAGGGCAATCTAACTTTTCAAGTTCAACTTTGAATAGATTCATTTTGAGTTAAAATTTTAAACAGTATTGAGGGTTTTTCAGATCTCTTGTAACTATATCCTATTGAGGGTTCAAAATAAAACATTAGGTCACCCCAATAATAGTAGGTCATGTTCAATGATCATAGCATTTGTCTAATATTTTAAGGCCAACCATATGTTTTTTACATAAACCCTTTTAGGTAAAAGTAAAATAATTGTATTTAAAATTTTTACTTGTTTATAATTGAAATTTTTTAATATATTTTGTTTATTTCTAATCTCTATGTGCTATATTTGACATGAAATAAAATTAAAATTTTCTCTATTTTATGAATTTAATATTCATTTTTTAGTTACCCAAATTCTTGCTGAGCTTTTCCCATTTTAGACCGAGTAATTGAATTCCATTTACACTTTTGCCATGCCATGCCAATGTTATGTGAATGGAATGCTACTATGGTGCACACTTCTTTCATGTTCCTAGTAAAGTGGTTAGCTCTTGTGGCAAACTTACACTTGAGGAGAGGGCTGAGATGATCAGATTATATTAGGGCACATCTACTACATCCTCAAAGTTTCTACACAAGGAGCTAGACCACTTGCAGTTCTGACATTTGGGGTGAGGGGTGGAATCAAGGGGGAAACAGAGGGCCACATGTTTAGAATCATCGAACTTGATTACAAATTTGTTCAATGTCTAGGCTAGAGATGATGCATTGAGGTCATTGGCAAATGCTTTTTTTTGCTAATGGTATCCCTTTCCATGTTGCTTGATCTCCTTATTGCAAGGAGGCTATGACTAAGGTAGACAAAGATGGTAGCAGTTATGTGCCTCTTGGCAAGACCAATTGAAGACCACAATCTTCAAAAAGAGTTATTTCAAGGTTAACCTATTGATGGAGGAGAGGAAGACCAAATGTATATCACATGGCTGCAGTATAATCATGGATTGGTGGATGGACATTGCACACTGGCCACTCATCAACATCATAGTTACACGTAAGGATGGGCTTTATGTCCTTAGGGTAATTGATCACTCTAGAAAACACAAGGATGTTGAATTTTAGTTTCAGATCCTAAGATTTTCCATTGAGGAGGTTGATCTTCAAAGTTCAAACCATAGTGCAAGTGATTACTAATGCTACATATTTGTGTAGGCCAATAGAAAAATTATATTAGTCCACCTATGGGCATGTCTATTGGACCTCTTGTGTGCTACCATGAACAATGCACTCAAAGACATTGGAAAAAATTGGGTGTGTCAAAAAAAGTGGATGCAAAGGAGATGCAGATTTTCATTTGCAACCATCACACTCATTGGCATTGTTTTGGTTCTTTGCAAGAAAGGAATTCCTCAAACCAATTGAGACTCAATTTACTTCGTACTTTATTCTACTACAGTTGCTTAGTTGTAAGATCTCTTGCAAATTATGATTGTGACATAGGAATGGAGTAGGTGGAGGGAGTGCAAGACAAAGTAGGGGAGAGGGTGAAGGAGATTGTGGTTAGTGATGTTTTTTGGTAAAATGTGAGATACATAACATCTTTTGAAACTCTTGTTTTTAGTGTTATCAGATTTGGGGATTCTAGGAGTCCTAGCCTCAAGGAGATTTATGAATGCATTGATAGCATGCTTGGCCAGGTGAAGGCTGCCTTTCATGAGAGGGACCCCACCCTACTGTTCTACCATGAGTATATTCTGCCCATCATTCAGAAAAGTTGGAAGAAACTGAATGCCCATCTACACATGGCTGTATATGCATTGAATCCAACATGGTATGTGGAAAGATTTGTCATAAATGTTTACTATTCATGACCACGAGGTGAGGAATGACCTCATGAAAGTCCTTAAGAAAATGTATAGTTCAAAGGAAGCTTCATTAGTTAGAGCTAAGTGGACAAGGTTTACTAAACCCAATGGCTACAAGAATTTAGCAAAGATTGACAGGCACATTTTGGCAGAAAGCAACCTAGTTGGTGGCGACTATATGGATCTCCAGGATTGTTGTGCACACTTGCCATTCGTTTTCTCTCACAAGTTTATAGTTCCTCTACTATTGAGAGGAATTGGCCCACATATAGCTTTACCCACTCTCTTAAGAGGAATAAACTTAGCTCTACGAGAGTTGAAATGCTTTTTGTTTTACATAGTGTCTTGTGTCTCATTGATTGCAACACAACCTAAATACAAACAAAGTCCAGTGATTGAGGCGCTGCAACCAGTTGATGAGGAGCAGGATGTACAGTTGGGATTGGTTGGGCTCACATTGCAGAATGAGGATACAATTCATTCCAACAGTTCCAGGGGGAGTTTTCAAGATATCTAGTAGATGATGACTCTAGTTTTTGTACATCTTACTCAAGCGGAAACCAGCTGTGCATTTTTTTTTTTGCATTCCAATTGTCATTTTGATGTTTGTCACTTGTAAACTGTAGTTGTGATTCTTTCAATCTTTCATCGATTTAAATACATAAATGAAAAATCATATTATCAATAATTTGTCATTATGATTATCAAATGGTTTATTTGATCTCTTCTTTTCACTTACTTAAAGCTGTATTTGATTTTAGATTTTCAGTATAACTATTTTTAGTTTTATTTTGTTAGCTGTCCCCTGCTGTCCACACAATTTTGGAAAATTTTTGCTGTCCCCCAAACCCTGTCCCCCCATCCCAGAAACTCAGAGAAAAATTGTTACTTTCTATGCCAATGCCTTTCTCATGACTATTGTCTTGTACCGATTTATCAATTACTGCTGTTCTACAATCTATTGTTTCTATCCTTTGCTACTTCAATTCATGTAGTTTGCCCAAAAAATTAGTCCCTCGACTTCTAAAGTGATATCCTTGCTTTAATTTTACTGTTTAGACTATTTCTATGATCTATGTGTTATAAACTTGTTTAAGTGATATTTCTACGATGAATCCAGACTTTCATGTAATCTTGCCAGCAACAATGAAATAATTTCCAGTCCACTTTCATATCTCTTTATTTTTCATTCTTCAAACCAGGTTTGAACAATTGAATGCCAAAGTGTAGCCTTGCCTACCCAGAATATTTTAATTAAGAAAATACCATAACAAATAATACTTGCATACACTGCTAATTCATTACACTATACAGATCTGTAGATGTGGTAAACAATACTATAATAATACACCAGCCACTACATATGTTAAGGAATACTGCTTTCCACACTTGGACGCATGCCTTCAACTGGCCTTAGACTCTTTCCTTCTTCACATTGGAGGCACAGACTCTATATTCTACATCATGAAAAATCTTATATAGCCTTTTAAAGCTTAGAGGCACAGAGATACACAGGTAAAACATTACCTTCTGAAACTACCATAATATAATGCTATTATACTCCATTCACTCTGCTGCTACTGCATTTGTGCCGTGAGATTTTTTTATTCTAATATAACTTGAATGAGCGAGATATGTATCTCTGATTGGGGTGTATGATAAGCATTTTAGAGTTATCTAGCCTAATTAAATTATTTTATGCCTAATCAAATTGGTCTCTGTCTCACCATAAACTAACTATAAATCTAACTAAAAATACACTATTAATATAGTACTTTCTTTTTTTGATTTGGTATATTCCTCTTGCGGAGTGACCTTTGGCTTAGATAACATGACTACTGGGTATGTCTTCAGTCAAAGTCACTAGTGCACACACCTGGCCTTGCCCATTGGAGTATGCCATACCCAGAGATCTAGATGTGGTACTTTACTTAATTTAAACATGATGATGTCTCCTGAGCTTTCAAACTAGGATTCACTTTGGAAGCCACAATGCTTTACCACATGAACTCATCTTATTCAACAAAATATAGTTTACAGTATTATTGATATGTAGTATACAGGAAATAGGGAGTGACTGTATGCAATTATATGAAGTGAATTTGGATTTTTCCCAAGTTTCACCAAAATGGGAATGAGCTTAGATGTGGGATTATAAGAAATTTTTTTATTACAGGACATGTACAAGAGTGATAGTAAGCTAATGGATTGAGGTGGAAGATGTTTCTGTAAACATGAAATAGGAAACAAAAGAGAGAACAAAATGGAAAACTGAATTTGGTTTTGAATTTTTTGATGACTTCAAGAAAGTGAAAGTTCTCCCTATTGTAAGCAACAACACTTACAACTACATTTGAAGAAGCAGTCTTTTTTTTTTGAGCGAAAAAACTGCTTTTGAATTCTTGATTATTTTTTAATATAAGCCTTTGGTCAATTTCTTGATTCTTTACTGCATTTCATCATTACAGCCAGCTACGAGGTCAACAAGTAATATTCAAGCATTTTGGTTTGCCATTTAGTTTTAGATCTCAATTCTGGTGTTGTTATTTTTCTGTTAATGTTTCTAAGAACAAGCATACTTGTGATATGTCTTGATCTCGTTTTTTCTTCCTTAAAGAGCTCTTTTGTAATGAAATTTTTTAGTGGTTAACTTGGATACTTATTATTCAAACCGTCAATTCAACTATTAGGATTATAATCCTCTCTGTTAGCCTTCATTTTTAGTTTCATTAATGCCTTGAATTCCAATTCATTAGCTCAGAGTTTAGGATCCTCATAATGAAAATGCACATGTAATTAATTAAATACTTTTATGCAGGTCTAATTCCGTATCAGCAATATGGCACTTCCATTACCCGATGTTTTTTGAAGTTGAGGAAATTTTCTTCTTTCTCAAATGGAAGTTCAGAATCATTTGGCAAAAGGGAGCCAGTTGGATGTGGAGGGGAGCACAACAACAATAAGAAACAAGAAAATATGGACAATGAGGTAAATGAGATCTGCAACATTTTAGGTAAAGATACATGGGGGCCACATGTGGAGGAAGCTCTTGAACGAATGAATGATAAATTTCATCCTGGACATGTCGCAGAGGTATTGAAAAGGCAGAAGAATGTGGACATGGCACTGAATTATTTCAGATGGGTCCAAAAACAAAATCATAATCAAAACAGACCAGAAATATATGATGCACTTCTAATGGTCCTTGCTAAGAGCAAACAGTATGATAAGCTGCAAGATGTTCTTGAAGTGATGCGTATAGCTGGATTTGAGCCACAATTCACTACTTCTGTTAAACTGGTAACTAGCTGTATCAATTCTAGGATGCTGAAAGAGGCTGTGGAGATGCTTCTTGCTATGAGAAGACTTAAATTTCAGCCTGCTTTTTCAGCTTATACAACTCTCATTGGTGCACTTGGAGAAGCTCATGAGCCAGACATGGCACTTTTAATGTTGAAAGAAATGCAGAAGATAGGATATGAAGTGAGCATCCACCTATTTACTACGCTGGTATGTGCATTTGCCAGAGAAAGTAAGCTTGATGCCGCATTATCGTTGTTGGAGGAAATGAGAAGCAATGCCTTGAATGCAGACATTGTTTTATATAATGCCTGCATAGATTGTTTTGGAAAGGTAGGTAAAGTAGATATGGCCTGGAAATTCTTCCATGAAATGAAGGCACAAAACATCGTGCCAGATGATGTGACATATACGACTATGATTCGTGTACTTTGCAAGGGAAATAGATTAGATGAAGCAGTTGATCTGTTTGAGACCATGGAACTAACCAGAAAGGTGCCATGTGTTTATGCCTATAGCACATTGGTTATGGGCTTTGGAAATACTGGAAAGTTTGATGAAGCATATAAATTACTTGACAGAATGAGAGAGAAGGGCTGCAAACCAGATGTCGTAGCATACAACTCTATTCTTACTTGCCTTGGAAAGAAAGGAAGAGTGGTTGAAGCTTATAAGCTTTTTGATGAAATGAAGAAAGATGCTGCACCAAATTTCTCAACCTACAATATCATCATCGATATCCTATGCAAGGCAGACATGCTAGATGAGGTTTACAAAGTACAAGACTTAATGGCACAGGCAGGCCTGTTTCCAAATGTGATGACAATGAACATCATGATTGATAGGTTGTGCAAGGGTAAGAAGTTAGATGAAGCCTGCAGCCTTTTTGAGAGTTTGAGAGCCAAGGGTTGTACTCCAGATTCTGTAACATATTGCTCTTTGATTGATGGATTAGGCCGGCAGGGCAGGATTGATGAAGCATACAGACTTTTTGAAAGGATGCTAGACAAAGGTCATGCACCAAATGCTGTTGTATACTCATCGCTTATCAAGAACTTTTTTAAATGTGGTAGGAAAGACGATGGCCATAAAATCTTTAAAGACATGATCCGTAGAGGATGCAAACCAGATCTAACTCTTTATAATATATATATGGACTGTGTTCTTAGGGGAGGGGACATTAAAAAGGGCCGTGAAATATTTGAGGAGATGAAAGAGTATGGGTATGCTCCAGATGTTAGAACGTACTCTATTCTAATGCATGGTCTCATAAAGGCTGGTCAAGCACGGGAGACCTACAAGTTGTATTATGCTATGAAGGAACAAGGTTGTGAACTTGATACTCATGCATATAACACAACCATTCATGGTTTTTGCAAGTCAGGCCAAGTGAACAAAGCTTATCAACTCCTTGAAGAAATGAGGCTAAAGGGTTATCCTCCTACGGTAATTTCTTATGGAGCTGTTATTGATGGACTTGCAAAGATTGATAGACTAGATGAAGCATATATGCTTTTTGAAGAAGCAAAATCGAAAGGCATAGTTTTGAATGTAGTTGTTTATAGCAGTCTTATAGATGGGTTTGGAAAAGTAGGCAGAATAGATGAAGCATACTTGATTATGGAGGAAATGATGCAGAAAGGGTTGAACCCAAACGTTTACACATGGAATTGTCTACTTGATGCTCTTGTCAAGGCAGAGGAAATAAATGAGGCTTTAGTATGTTTCCGCTCAATGAAAGATTTGAAGTGTTCTCCAAATGTTGTGACTTACAGTATTCTCATAAATGGTCTTTGTAGAGTGCGGAAATTTAACAAAGCTTTTGTGTTTTGGCAAGAAATGCAAAAGTCTGGTCAATTTCCTGATGTTATTACATATACTACTATGATTTCTGGTTTGGCTATGGCTGGGAATATAGCCGAGGCACATGACTTGTTCAAAAAATTGAAAGCAAGAGGTCAAAAGCCTGATTCAGTTTGTTACAATTCCCTCATAACTGGCCTGAGCAATGCAAACAGAGAAATGGAAGCATACGATATTTTTGAGGAAACCCGATTAAAAGGGTGTAGAATAAGTGTTAAGAGTTGTATTATACTCCTTGATGCACTAAATAGAGCGGGAAATATTGAGAAGGCTGCCATTGTAGGTGCTGTTTTAAAGGAATCAGCAAAATCTCAGCATGCTGCCAAATTTTTGTAAACGTGGGGTGCACATAGCTCCAAATATTTATTAACTAATTGTAGATTTGAGTGATTGTTTTTTCATTTTTCATTTAATTTTAAATCTAATTAAAGTTTTTCAATATTTTTTAGTTTATTGGCAGAGGCTCCCTGCTATATGAGTAGATGAATTAACATATTTTTTTGGTGTTATACAAGGGATGCATAATAGCACATAATAAAATCTAATAGCAGATCAGTTAAGGTACAGTACAACCATGTTTGAAGTTGATGTTTTATTGAGCATTGGCGTTACTATAGTATTCTCAATCAGTTCCCTCTTGCTGTATCTCCACCCAAACGTACTTAAAGCTAGCTATATATAGTATTATATTTGTTTCGATCCTATGTATGGCCTTTGTATCTTTGGTAAAATGGTAAAATAAACATTCACCTTTAGTTGATTTGATGCTTCTGACATATGAGCATCAATGAATTGTTTTATACACATCAGAACGTCTCCCAAATCTTTCAAAGAGTATGTCTCCCAAATCTTTCAAAGAGGCAGATTTATTACAGGATATTCTAAATTGAATTAATGGGGGGTTTTTGTAGATGAATATTCCTATCTAACTTTATATTAAAGATTAAAATAGTACAATATTCACAACGGCACATCCACAAAGTCTAATTGGACCAAGTCCAGCACAAAGATGAGAAAATAAATATAAATATCAATACTGAATGGGGCCTCTAGTAAATCACTTTTCGATAATGTAATATGTAGTTTTATTAAATATCCAAGATGTATGGATTAAAGTGTAGTCTTATTATCAACAAAAGAAAACCCACCCCCCTCTAAAAGGAAAGGTCCTTTCAAGGACTACGAGCACATGTGCATAGGAGACCACCTCGTACTTCAATGAAAAAATAAAGGTACATTACACCAATATCTCGTCTTAATGACACCGCCCCCAATCTAAAAGATGATGAGTTGAAGTGTTGAAGCTAATTATGATCCAAACAACTTTGATCATCAAATGTTGTCAGCTCCAAGTTATGCCCGAATCACTCCATTTAGGGTTCGTAAACTTACAAACTATGAATTACCTATATGAACTATGACTCGAAGAGGGAGAGTAAATTTTGAAGAAAATACAACAAAAGATTCCTCTAAAACAAAGATATTACACTAGCTTGTCTCGAACAAATGAAAATAATTGTAAAATACTCCAATTTACTATAAAAAAGAGATGACTGCAAAATGCAATTTTAAAGACTTTGTATATTTATAAGACTGAGGGAATTTTATGGATGGAATTGTGAATCAGGTCTTCTTGGATATAATTTTGGATAAATTTGGCTAATTAAGTGTTTGGATGAATCAATGCTTCTCTACCCTAAGGTTTTTTCTATCTTAATGAATGGGGCGCCCCAAGGATTCTTTAATTCTGCCAGGGGAGACCCTCTTTCTCCCTTTCTACTTGGGAGAACAATTGTTGAGGAGCATAGGACAAGAAACTTTTAAGGGATTAAGCTTTCTTCTTCTAGGGAGATGAGTACACATGTTGAAATTTGTATGGACAATTGTAGAAAACTAAATCATTGTTCTCATAGATAATGTCAAAATATATAAATAATATTAATGCTTATTCTGGGTACATTACAAAGTATTATGCAAATGCTTATAAAACATTGCATTGGCATATAACTTTTCCCAAACTACCCTACGGGAAACTAACTCTTAACAATTAACACAAAACTAACTAAACATTTTAATTACTAACTCTTAAGTCACTAAGACGACTTTATTACAAAATATAAACCTTATTTTCCAACACCCCTTCTTAAGGTTTACAGTACAAAACATACAACAAAACGTGCTGACCAATCATAACCTCATATTCTTCAGAAGCTTCACTTTGAAAATAGTATTTAGACCAAGTAGAACTCCACCATGCTACTTCATAACCCTTGTAAAGGTGTAGCTCCTAAATTACATTCTCGAGTTCCCAGAGTACCACCTATCTAAACTCCCAAATTATGGCTCCCAAATTATTCGACAACCATCCATGTCGAGCTACAACTCCATTAAGTTGTCTCATGACCCTCGTAAGGGTATAATTCTCAAGATCCACATATTCCTAAATTATCTGGGCAACAATCCATGTTGAGTCTATACTAGATCTCTTCCCATCTTCAAAAAATAAACTTCTTAATATACAAATTTTTCATCACTTTTAGCATCCAAAGAAAATAACATAACAAAAAATTGATGTTTTTCATACAAAGCACCATCTTTGAGTGAGAAGTTAGTTCAAGATGATGAGATTCCTCCAATCTCTGGTGTCTGCTAGCTTCCTCTAAGATTTTCTTACACTTTATATACTTGATGTCACATGAGTCTTTGAAAGCTTTATTAGGTTTAGCATGGATGACCTCAGAAGTATAAACATTATGTGTATCCATGTTAAAATGCGAAAAATAACAGGGTAGATTTTGACCAATAATACACCCATACACTAATTACCTTATATCTCTGATTGTAAAAAATATTTTAGAATGAGAAAAATATAAACTTCATTCTTTCAAAAAAATAAAACACACCCTTATAAGATTTGGACTTATAATCTTTTGGTCTGACTTGAAATTTTACCAACTAATCTATTATTTTTGCACAAAGATTGGTGGACTCTTAGAATCACTCTAAATAAAACAAATTAATATAAATAAGATAAATTTTTACCACTTTTTATTGGGAATGAAGTGTAAAATTACTATTGACTGTTTGATCATTGAAATGGACGATGTTTAAATAGAATGATTTTACTTCTTCCATTGCCTAGCCATTCCAAAAAAACCTTATCTAAAGCGAAGTTAAAATGCTCACTGAAGACTTCAAATCACATCAACTTACGGTGTCCAAAAACTCTCTACATGCTGCAACGTTCCCTCTATTAGCAGATGCTAGAATACAAAAATATGACAACGTCAATCTTCAATCGCTGTAGTTGTGTATTCAGCAATATTTTGGACGCTTACATTTTTCTATTCTCCTTACAATCTCCACAAAAATGTTTGCAGGCTCTCTCTCCAGCGAAATGACATTTCTCTGAAGCTTGCTGTTTGCTGTTGAATGCCTCTTTTGATGATATGGCGCTTCTTCTTTATGCCTCCCTCATGGCTCCACACCTCTATACTATGGTGCTTCTATTTCTTGTCTGATAAAAAAATAGTGCTTAAAATAGCAAATGAAAGAGACTACAGTTCTGCAATAGTTGAGATCTGTACCAACAAATTGTAGAAAACTAAATCATTTTGTTTTCATAGATAACATTAAAATATATAAATAATATTAATGTTTATTCTGGATATATTCTTATAAAGCACTTTCCCCAAATTATCTTATAGGAAATTAACTCCCAACAACAAACACAAAACTAACTAAACATCTTAATTACTAACTTTAAGTTACTAAGGCCACTTTGTTAGAAAATGTAAACCTTATTTCCAATAACACATGCTCAATTTGTAGACGACATTATATTGACATCGAACCCCACAATAAGGGAACACAAGGTTGTCAAAGGGACATAAATATTAGAAATTAACTTCTTGACAAAGTGTTTAAAAGAACAATTCTAAAGCTTTCTACATCAATGTTCTTGATGGGGAACACAAGCCTACATGATGCAGACAAGGTCAAGGAGCCAACTAAATGGCAAGCTTCGTCTTGCAGCAAACCATTACAACACCATTGATAAAAGATTATAATGAAGTATATTACACATAAACAACCTGATATTCAAGATATCCCAATATGTCAACAACATGGAGGAATTGAATTTACTACAATAAAATGCTTATACTAGTCCCAACAAACTAAAATTTAAAACAGATTTTTATGGGATTTCAAAGACACCCAATTTCTATAATAAATTAGATTTTAACTTCTCATATGACATTTATTTTTTTTATACAAAATCAGAAATTGCAACCCACTCTTTTGCCGAGATTTTGGATTCAATAATGACACCATAACATAGAGAATAAAGCTGATTTTATTGATCTTCTTACAAGTTGTTTTATGTCAGATTTCATAGGGATTCCCTTTAAAAAACACATAGAATTAGAGTGCTAAAACCATACAAAACAGTCAAGACTGAAAATAGAGACAACTATTACATAACAATGGAAAAAACAAAAACACTAGCTACAAATCACAACTCCACAATACACTATCGCAATCCTTGAGCTCCCAAACTTGTAAAATGGAGTCTCCAATATCCTTTGCCACCTCCAACTTGCAAGAAACAATCTGGAAGCTAAGCCCTTTCCTTTCTCCAAACTTGGTTTTGTATCCTTTCTTCACAAAATGGCACCCAACTCTAGAAGGTTCCCAATTTTGATGTCACTCCTCTATTCCCCTAGGTGGCACCAAGATGCATAAGAGACAAAAAATGGGCACCCCATAATCCAAGATGCCTTCTTGGAGTAACTCCCACCTATGATGTATCATATATGCTATATAAGTTGCCATAGGTTGTCATAAGTTGTCATATGTAACTCCATGAATATATTGTCATAGATGCTCTTACAAGCTGCCATAGGTTGTTGTAAAATGACTCCTTTAAAATGATGAGGTAAGGTGCCCTTAATCCATCCACAAGTGTCATGAGGGGGATTTCCAAGATTCCCACCAAGAGGGACACCTCAAGATGATGTGGAAAATACATTCTGATAGGAAAATAAAATTATTTCCACACTTAGGGATCCAACACACAAACACAAATGACAACATCCACACACAAACCAACTTGAAAACAAAATTAATATTTTTGGGTGATGTTGATTACTCGATCTCGAGATGTTCTTGCATCACTACATAGGTAGGCTTTTGGTATAAGAAAGACCCTCTCTCCTCGATATGTACTTGGGTATTATTGTATTAAGAGGTAAATCAAAATTAGAATTACATAATAGTTTGACTAGATAAGATAAAGAAAAAACTAGTTGATTGGAAGGTAAAAGGGTTTTCATCAAGTGTAAGGTTAATTGTCATTCAATCCTAGTCTTCTATGGTCCATCTTTCTAGCCCCAGAGAAGGTCAATAAGGAAATTAATAAAATTGTTTAAACCTTCTTTTGGCAAGGAAAAGACTTGTGAAGTATTTTCCTCTAGTTACATGGAAAATAATGTTGTAAAGAAATTAAAACATTTCACATAAATGATTTTAGGGTAAATAAATAAATGCAATCAATTGAGCATAAATTAACATAGATTAAATTAGAGTCGGGACATATAATTGCAATAAATGTATGAAAATTAAATTTGATGGATAGGGGTACTTAGCTCTAAAACTGATGATAGAATAATGATGTTGATGACATTCTAAATTGATTCATCACCTCCAAAAAATTAATAGCCTTAGTTTGATTATTGCCTCAAAATCTAGATCAACACCAAAAAACCTGTTGATCAATCCTGAGCTCTGTGGGTTCAATCTCCACTACTGTGGACTTGATCTATGACGTGGATCTATTCTGTACCATGCATGAATAATCTTTATCAAAATGTCTACCTAAACATTTGCTCTCTTCTGTCTTCTTGCTATCTAAATTTGTCAAGGTGATGTCCAGGGACATCATTGGGGAAATTGTTGACTCGAAAAGTGTGTTCTTGTAGGTCAACCCCCTTGGCGAGTAAGATTAACAACAGTGAATGCTATTGAAGCCATCATTCACCAACATGCAAATGGCCTATACATAAATGTGATTCTTTTGTCACTTTATAAATCCAAGTGTGCTCTAATTGTTCTTTTTAACCTCCTTAATCCTTGATTCCTAAATGAAGATCAACAGTCTTTGCCAATAAGAACAATTAGAGCACACTTCGTGACAATAAGAAATTGAACTCCACAAATGAAGATCAACAGTCTTTGCCAATTGAATTGGATCACGAAGCATCCAAGAGAGAAGGATTTGGAGAAACAAAGGGAACAAATGCAAAAACTTCGTGCAAGTAAGAAATCGAATGCATGAGTTGAAGGTATGCCATCTTTGCCATCTCAAATTGATATTGTACAAACTGTTCAATCACTGATTGAAAATGATGATGCATTTGCAAATGTGAATATAGATGTTACACCAATTGATCAAGTGTTGAGTGACCAAAATTTATCTTGTGATTCAAGTTTTCCATTGAGAAGACCTCCTAGAATTTTGCGTAAAAAGCTTTAAGTTTTTGATTGAAATTGATGATAAGATTCCTGAATGTACTTGTAGAAGAAATGTGAATAAGATATGGAACATGTTTTTTGAAAACATAGGTGAAACTAGAAGATGTCAATTTTTTGTTGAAATGATGAAAAATCTTAAGTTTAGGCCAATCATGGAGATTCTTGGCCTAAGAACATCAAGTGGCAATAGTGAAAAATCTATTGCAAGAAATCTAATCAATGCATATCAAAGCATTGGTTCCACCTCACGCACCAAAGATAGTAATGCTACATGACGTGTCATTACATCAACTATCGCGAGCAATCAAACAAAGAAATCTCGCTTGATAAGAAAAACAAGTCAAGCACTAAATATAAGTAGAAAAACATTGATGAAAGCTGTTGGGAGGCTGAAAGAATTGAGGACCCGAATAGCAATGAACTATGGGCATTTTTTGGTAGACTCCCATGGAAAGATAAAGCCTTAGTTGAAGCCTTAAAATCCCTAATTGAGGAGTTTTAGAGAAATAACACAAGAGTATATCCTAATTAAGGGGATGTTGTAAAAAGGAGAATTGGTTGTCAAAACCATGAGCCACATCCAAAGCATTTTTTAGATATTGACCACAAGGCACCTGATTTGGCTTCTCCTAAAACATTAAGGAGCACTAAATTTTCCAAAAAAAGTTGAATGAGGTTCCTAGATTTTTTATCCAACACATCCTAATTTTCTTGTGTCATAGTTCTAGGTTTACTTCCAGTGAATGGATCCATACAAGTCGTGCATTTTGAGCTTTTATAGCTTGAATTTTGTGCCATTGAATTTTTCCATCTCCATACAAGATGTGCTTGCCATTTTATTTGCAAACATGATTTGTCCTACACACAATTCCTAGTCAAACCAAGATTAATTTGAACAAAAAATCTTTTAAGCCCTAACACCCAGTAATTGAGATGATTAGGATTTGATATCAAATGAAAGGAAGCCAAATAAAACTTTCACAATTAATTTAAGAGGAGACGTGTAAATAGAAAATATATACAATTTTTAACATAGAAATAATGAACACAAAATCATAACAAAGCATATACTCTAAGAAAACCCTTTCAAGAAAAAAACTAGCCTCCAAATCTAGAACCAATTGTATTATTAGCAACACAAAGAGGGTTACAATACAAATCCAAGCTCAAGCCTTCACATGAGATTATACCAACATTTAGATCTCGATATATTTTGACAACATAACAATACTTATAAAAATGAACTATTAAATCTCCATCAATAAATAGGATGAGTAGTACATGAAACTGTGAGGCCCATTGCTCCTCATAACTACTTTTGTATTTGGATAGGCTTGCTTGGTTTATGGTCATTCAGGGACTTTCTTATTATGATTTTGTCATTGGTATCCTAACAAAATCCTTGGATACCAATGACAAAATACAAAAGTAGTTATGACAAAATCATAATGGCTAGTTCCATGGCTAGTTCCATGGCTTCTATTAGTTTGCTATGTTGATTTAGTTAGTTAGTAACTATGATTTACTCACATTATCGGTATCAAGGAATAAGAAATATATATTTTATCTTGTCATTTTAATTTAATTTTTTTGTATGGATTCAATTATGTGATGATGAATTTGATTAATTTATGATTACTGTTTTGATCATAATTTCTAGATTAAGGTTCATGAATTAAAATTAGTTTATCATTATGGATTAGTGATGATATTGTAGTTAATTATTAATTGTGATTTTAATTGTGTTTTATAGAATAAGAGTTTATAAAATTTTGTTACATGTTATAATGGATTCTTAACAAATATAATTGTTTATGTAAAGATATTTCATAGATGTTTAAATGAGATGCGGTTTAATAATTTTGTGCTAGAATAATTTGAATGTTGGATTATATTTGTTGTTTGAGTTTTTGTTCAATTTTAATAACATTGCAAATTAATGAATAAATCTGATTTGAATTACAAAGTCAAACTCAACCTTAGGTTCATTGTATGATCTAGACATTTATTTTTTTATTTAATCCCTTCTTGAAGCTTGTTTTGGGGCTGGCCTTTCTATTGTAGAATTTTTTTTATTTTTATTTTGAAGAACAAGTGGTATCAGAGCCACGATAGGAGCCCCAAGCACCTGTAGTGTGGCTTAAGGGGGGTTTTGGAAATAAGCCACACCCAAACCGATGATGGACTGACAACAGGGGGCCAGTAGCTCAGTTGGTAGAGCACTCCGACAACAAATGGATGGTCCTAGGTTGGATTCCTAGTTGGTCCATATGAGTTGTAGCTCAACAAGCCATCAAATAGTAATTAGGAAATTGTGAGCTAAAACCACGTAGAATGTGACACCCAAATCCCTAGTTAAAAATTCAATGCACAAATCCCAAGATGAGTCCATAGGATAAAAATAACATATTCCTTACATCCGTCGTAAGCTATCATAAAATTGTCATTATCGACTCACCAACTTGGGTGCTCTATTTTGGCTCCATAATATCCATTCAAATATGCCTTATGATGTCTCAGAACATGCATCATAAGTTGGTCAACAAGTGTAACTCCCTCTTATAGCTCTCTTATGTCTCACAGATGCTCTCACATCTCTAATGTTGGAGGCTTAACTTTTGGAGGTCGTAAATTTTGATCTAGGAAGCCAATTGAACCTATTTTTTTTAAAATTGAAGATCCTGGAGTAAGCTTTGAAAACAAAAGGTCCCAAGGATGATTTCAAAAGCTTTTGGGGCAAAAATTGACCATCTAAAGCACAAAAATTGTATTTTGTGTTCTTAACATTAGGATGCAAGTTTGAGACACCTTTCATAACAATACGTAGATGATATCCTCATTATGAGTAGTCTTAGTTATTTAATCCAAATATATATAAACAAACTAAATCAAACATTTGAAATGACTAATTTAGAGCTTCTACAACATTTCCTAGGAATGACTATCTTCTAGGACCATTACTCTATTGTGGTATCAAAAGCAAGATAGACACAATATTTACTTAAAAATTCAATATGATTGAGTGTAAACCTATTGCCATTCCTATTGAAGTGGGTATTAAACTTGACTCCAAACCTCCATTTGAAAATACCAATCATGCTTTTTAGAGGCAATTAGTAGGAAGCTTAATTTACCTTATTATATCTAAATTTAATATAACCTATGCAATAGGTATTGCATCTAGATTCATACAAGATCCATATGTGGATCATAAAGAAATAGATAAAAGAATAATAAGGTATATTAAAAGAACTCTTCATTATGATCTTTATTATTCTTGCACCAAAAATACAATTTTATATGGTTATTGTGATGTTGACTATGCTAGTGATTCTATTGATAGAAAATCTACTTTTAGCTATCTTTAATTTTGGCGCAAGTGCTATCACATGGAGTAATAAAAACAACCTATTGTGGCTCTATCATCCACATAGACTGAATATAGAAGTACAATAGAAGCAACAAAAGAATCAATGTGACTTAAAGATTATTGGATGAGCCTCAAAAGTGGGTACTACTAACAGTTCCAACTTGTTATGTGATAGCCAAAGTCGTATTTCTTTTTCCAAAATCTTACTCAACATTAAAGAACAAAGCACATTGAAGTCCATGCACACTTCATACAAGAAAAAGTTCTTAATGGTGATATTACTCTCCAATTCTATCTGGCTAATGGCCACTAGTGGCATATATTATTACAAAACCTTTGTGTGATGTAAAATTATCTAATTTTAGAAAAATGTTGGTGAAAGATAAGTAAAAGAGAACCTTTTCCTTCTTTTTTTGAAAGTGTGTGCAATAAATGTAAACTATGATGCAAATCAAGGTTATGTCAAGGTAACTAGATGCAAACTAAGGAACCTAAGGCCAACTCCAACTAGAAAAACCTTAATTAACAACCACTAATGAGTTGGGATAGATGACGTGATCAAATGCTATATGAACTAAACTAATTGGATGAATGCAAGACTTGGAAATTTGAAATCATTATGCTAGAATGTGGAAAAACTAAAAGTAGAGGGTCAAGATGCACTTGGATTAGAAAGTGATAGTTATGAAACTTGTTGAAAACTAGATTTTTCACCTATTGGTAAAATTTGGAGGTAATTAGAGGCAAGGACTAAGCTACTAAATGCATAATCATCTTATAAGAAGACCAAGTCTAGGGGGTGGCCTTATCCAAGTAGCTAACAAGGACCTAAAACTTTCTAAGAAGCCTATTGATAGTCAATTACAAGTTCTTAGATATGTACACTTGTTAATGACCAATAGAAGATGCCTAATTAGTAGCAAATTTGAAATGTCTTAATGCATGCAATGGAAACATATAGAGTGAATTGGAATGATAGTGTGGGTTCATATAGGAGATGGAGTGATGCAGACTTACAATTGGAAGGGGTGTTTGTAGACACCATGAGAAAGCCACTCAAAAAGTTTTAGCTTTAGACTTGTAGATTAGACCTAAAAACTTAATTTCACCTAATAAAACGTCAATTTCTTAATTTGGATGGCTTTGGATAGGTGTTGTGAACCTCTATTGTTGATTTGGAGTGAAAATATGTTGATTTGGTGCTTGAAATAGACAAGTATCTTCCAACAAGGTAGCGTAGTCCACTTTTGGAGGCAGGTAGCTTCCAACAAGGTAGGTAGCCTTGACCTTGTCAAGAAGAGACCTAAAATTATTTGTGCACTTGATACAAAAAATTTAAATAGGACTTCCCTTCTACAACTTTCTCTCTATGTTTTGTGAGTATTTCAAAATAGACATGTAAGCACAAATCTCCTAATGGGGACCATGCAAAAAACAAGGGTTAGATGGGACTCTACCTCAGTCATCCCCCTTGTGGGTGTTCAAACATGGATCCACATGAGACATATGATGTAAAATAATGTAATGTAATGAATTATGAACTGAAATTAAATATGAAGCACTCTATAGCTAGTAAACCTTCATTTTCAAGCATTAGGTTTCATGGGAACACAAGGCAAGTGAGGGTGGGAGAAAGGTTGAGGGAGCACACTTGATTTTGGACAAAAAATGGTTTTGAGGTCTAAAAGGTGACCAATATGGAAGGTGGAAACCTTAGTTTGAAGCACATTTAATGGAGGTTTGATATGGACATTGAAGCTAGGAACTTCAAAGGGTGGTAAAAGAGGACTTGCACTCACATATGGAGGATTGAAAAAAGCCTAAATGGAAAAATGGCACTTGGGTGATATAAAAATGTATGAAAGAGGAGGGTCTAAAGGATTTATATTCTGAAGCACTAAGGGTGGTGATGAATTATTTGTGGAAAAACACTTGGAATTGACTTAACACTATGGGAATAACATGCAAGTGGGCTAGGGGAAAAGGTTTGGATAGAAAAATGACACTAATGGAAAGGGAAAAGGAGGATTATGGACTTAGAGGGTGGTTGTATGAGATAATAAAGGATCCCTAGAATCACTTTAGAAAAGCATTTCTATTTCCATGAAAACCCATAAAAAGAAAATGCCACCTAGCTCAAATACAAGGAAATCAACTATGTTGTTTTGAAGAATCAATTGTAACAATGTTTGCAAGCAAGAAACAAATTATCTGAGACTAGGATATGAAATCTAACTCTACCTAAGAATTTTTGAAATGTTGTAGCAGTGTCATGCATGGGCCAAAATAAAGTTACAAAATCCTCATGTCCATTACAAAAATCTCTTTTTCTATGTTAAAATGAGGTAAAGGTGGCTCCTTTTTATAGACTTGCTTTAGGATTTTAGGGAAAGGAACTTGGTAGGTGGGTAGGTTTTATAATTAATTACTATGCCTCCAAAGATTTTGATGGAAGGATGAAAATAATTGGCCAACCTATTGGGTAGTGAATTGTGGGTGGTGTTTGCAAATGAAAATCAAACTCAATTTTCTAGGGGACCTCCGACTGAAAGGCGACCATTTGGGGATAGGTGTACACATGGATGATTTTCTCATTTAGGAATGTTTTAGCAAGGGGAAAAGTAGGGTTCACACATAGAACAAGGATAGGGATGACAACTTGAGGCTTAACAAATGGGTAAAGGGGTCAACAAAAAGGGGAAACATAAATAAAGGTTTAGGACTTAGGGAGGGGTTAAAAATTAAACAAAATGAAACACTTAGGAAGGATAAAAAGGATTAGGAGCGACATTAGAAAGTGGATAAACATGGCTAGGGAAGAACCAAGGCTAGGCAAAAAGGGTCAAAATATTAAAAAAAACACACATGGCAAATGGTTAAAATGAACACAAAAGTGTAATAAGGGTAAGAAAATTTTGTTAATACATTTTCCCCCACTTTAGTAGGCTTACGACTGGCTATAGGAGGAAGTTTGCTAAAGTAAAGAATACATTGACATAAATAATTAAATGTAAAGGATACATGGATACCAAATAGGAGAGATATTAGTCTTCATTGTGATCTCCATTGTTCTTGCATTGGCTCATGTCCCTATTCATGCAAAGCACCCAAGAAAATTAGTCATTGCATACTAACAAAGAAAACTAGACTACACAAATAGAAATAGTTGGGAAAATGCAACATGAGAAGAAGGTTACAATGACATATGCAAAGTGCAACAATTAAAATTCAAAACATAGATGCAATCATTTTGATGACTTCATGGATTTCTTGAACTCTAACCCTTTTTTTTGGTAGGAGGGATCTATGGAGATTTGTTCCCCATGGAGAATCTGAGGAAAATTGATGTAGTCATGGATGGAGGATCTAATGAAGGATTATCCAACCATACAACAAAATAAAATAACAGACAGTCAAAAAAAGAAATTCAATGAAGAAAACCAACAACAATATGAACTTTATTGATTCTCAATCATAAATTACAATCTATTGCAATGGGCTTCCAACATGCTAGGTCTTAGCTATTTGATTACAAATATGCAAATTACAAAATTCAAATGATATTACAATATGATTCCCAAACTTGATCTCCAACTTTCTCCACCAACTCAATTGCTCTCAAATGGTTGTGAACAATGTTTATATAGTAGTCTCGAGCCTTGTGAAGGATCTCAATTAGCCTCAAGTTGGCACAAAGCCCAATGCATCACTAACATCATTATGAAAGAATTCCTTTGGATGAATCATTGAAGTTGTTCTTATTGTTTCTACCTTCCTTATTCACATAGCCCCACTTTTCATAGTTCCAAAATTTCAATCTACTCCTCCCAAGGGTTTTAGATTGTCCTTTTGATTTGAATTTATCCTTAGATTTCTTATGTTTCCCTTTTGAACTCCCTTTATCATTAGGCTTTCCCTGAACATGCAATGCATCCTTCAAACCATAATCCATGGAATTTCTCTTCATTTCTTTGTTAATTAGAAACAAGGGCATCCATCTTGGGCTCTACTTTATCACCCCACTAATAACAACAATTAAACTTTTTCCATAATTTGGGCAAAGGAAAAAGCAGTAAAATGCATTTATCCTCATCATCTATTTGTAACATTTACAATTCCTAGCTAGCTCAAAATTAAATTAAAAGCATTAATATGATCACCAATGGAGTCTCATTGCTTCATTTTTAAGAAGTACAATCTCCTCTTAAGGTACACTTTATTTGTTAGACTCTTCATTTCATAAATATCACCTATTCTCTTCCATGGACTAAATACAATAGCCTCCTTTGAGGCATTCAAGAGAACATAATTTTCAAGACATAACTGAATGGTTCTCTATGCCTTCTTGTCCAACTTTGTCTAATCTTCATCAAACATATATGTAGGTTTTCCTTCCTTTGCAACTACTCTCCATTGATCTCTCTCTTACAAGAGATCTTCCATTTTTAGCTTCCACTACTCCTACCCAAAGCCATTGAATTTCTCAATCTCTGAATAGGAAGTGCTAGTCATGGCTTCAACCACACATAGATATACAAAAACACTAAATCAAGAGCTCTCACTACAGACAAAAACCAAAAAAAATCCAATAAAGGTGTTACTCTCTAATCAAAACTAAAGCTCTATTACAAAATGTTAAGAAATGGGGTAAACTACTATAGTGAAAGCTTAAACAAATAGTGAATAAATCTAATTTATGGTTTAAAGTAGCATGTGATTAGCCATTAAAATAACATAAAGTATGTAGAAACATATAGTAGCAAACACTCATAACACTAGATGTATGTTGAAAAATATTTAAAAAAAAAAACGTCACCACCAAAGAAACACTAAGCTTGTATTAATCAAGAATAATCTATTACACCAATACAATCCACCTAACTCCTTAGTATAACATCATTTTAGTAGAATAATAGTACTCAACTTATAAAAGACCCACATAACCTCTATCTAGTGCATCTAATTGATGGAGTAGTGAGAAGAGGAAACCACAAATAGTATCGTAAAACCACATGCACCAAAACTATGGTCTATGGAAAAAATCCATGCTCCTATGTGCATTAATGACAATACTCAAGATAGATATCCATTCACAAAGGCACCTTTAATGTCACTACTCCTATAAGCACACATCCCCAAGACTATCGCTCCATTATGGAGTGGCCAAGTGATGTGGACATGACCTATCGTAACATGGTCCTCCACTCTTCTCTATGTAACTCCCAAGTGCTACATTAGAGAGATGCTCAATAACTTATGATGATGACAATTGTAACTCCTTCCAACTATAACCTCTCTTATTAATGTCACTACAATAATATTACAAGTTCTAGAGAATAATAATAATTAAATAATTATCTCTCATCTCTCCCATAGGTGTCTAAGTACCCATTCCAAGAAATTTGGAGACACATACAAACACTAGACATAAGATTGCAAGGTTAATAAAACAACTAATCCTATTAGATGACATGTGGGAGGCATCCAACATTCTATTCATGTTTCTTCATGTCAATCTTTGAAGAGAGATTTTTTGAGAGGGGGAAATAATGTTAAGAACCCCCATTCTGATATATGTATTAGGTATTAGTTAGTATTAGATTGTGTGCATGTGCTTTGTAAGTCACCCATGTGGTAAATTAGAATAAAAGTATTTATTCCACATGCATTGGATTGTGTAGTTATCTTTACCATGACTCTATATATATTATAATGACTTCCCAAGTTTAAAGCATATTAGGTATTATAATTGGAGTTTATACTCTATTTGGAGCATTTTCCCTTTGTCCCTTTATACAACACCCTAGCACCACAATTTGAATATTTTGTGCTTGAATCGATGACTAATGACTCATTGGAAATGAGTCAACTTGGGCTCATAACTAAATTTGAATTTAGAGATTTAGGGATCAAATTTATAGTCATGGTTTTGAACTAGGTTTAGTATCACACCTGTAAGTTTGATCTAAGATAGGAAATAGGGAATCTAAAGATCAGATCCATATCCTTGTGATGTGTAGAGTTAGATTCAGTCAAGTCTTAGGTGAACTTACCAACTTTCATGCAGAAATACACTATATGCATACTAGACAATTATACTTAGAAAAAAGATCAAAGTGACTCCCAAAGAAATGATGAAAGGTGCTAGGATGCACTTTTTACCCTTCCACATAGAATTATTCTTCCGCGCAAGTTGTTTTGTTTTTTTAGTTCCTATCTCAGTAAGGTAACTCTTGTGATGGATAATCTTTAACTAATTATTATTGGTACTTTTCAACTAATAAAAAGTTTTTATTTTTTGATCTATTTTACTTTCTTATTGTTGACAAAATAGAACACGTACATTCTTTAATGAGAAATGACCAAAATATCATTTATCTTAAAGAATATTGGATCAAAAAGTTGAGTTCTTATTATGCGTAGATTAAAAAATTATTAATAAAGACTTTTTTAAAATATGATACAAAAATGATAAGTGTCTGAAACATTATTATCAATGTTATTGTGATGTTACTCATGAAAAGTCATGTTACCATTTAAATATTATACTAATTATTATTATCTTTTTTTGTTAGGATTGACAAGTGCCTAAAACATTTATTATTAGTCCAATTCTTTATTTTTCTAAATTGATATAAAATTTTATGCCATGTCAACATCCTTCATTAATTAAATATACAGTATAAATATTATACTAATAACTATTATTTATTATTTATATATTTAGTTGATTTATATATGTCAATTAGTTAATATTTGATTGTTATTATGTATAAGACTAATATTCAATATAAATTTGGATAATTTTTTATGTACCCCATTCTATTTTATGATAGCTAGTATTAGTTGGGTACATATGCTTTGTAAATCACCCTTAGGTAGATTTAATAAAGGGATGCATATGCTTTGTAAGTCATCCCATTAGTTTTTAGAATAAATTAATTATCCCACATGCATGGGATGGTAGTAGTTGCCTTTAGTAGAACTCTATATATTGTAATGAGTTCTCAATTATAAAGGCATCTTGGAATATTTGTAATTGGAGTGTATGCTCTATTTGGAGGTTGCACCCTCAAAGTGGCACTACAAAGATAATAAAAGTATTTCTATTTCTCTCATTTCTACAATATTTCTTTGTGTTTAGCATATTTTGTCTTGCAAGTTCATTACAAGTGGTATCAAATCTCTTTCCAAGGCCATTTCTACAAGCAGTTTACCAATTTAGGGATGTCTATAACTATTGATTGTATGCTTTCACCTTGCCCTCAAGGGATATTGGTGATTAGAAAGTGGGTACATCCATAGTAGCACTAAATTTGTTACCCATATTTTTGCCAAATTTTTTTTCCCTTGCAAGTAGTTTCTTTTTTTAGGTTAGAACCCTTGTGTCAGAGATTTTTAAATATACTCAAGAGAGCTATCATTTTTGGCTAAGTTGGATTTCCCATAAAGGGTCCAGTGAAGTGAGTGTAAATAAATTTGAGCAGAGATAAAATGAAGCTACAAATAATTCAACACAAAATAATACTTGCTTCATACTTTTTGAATCAAATATATCACACTTATATAGGAGTTTAATCTCCTACATTATAGGAAAATCTCGAAACAACATACCCAAATATATTGAGTTGTTTTAACAACTCAACACATTCGTACCACTAATACAATAACCTATATAACAAACTATAACAACATACCATACCCATAATAATTACGTGAGTTGTTACTACAACTCACTTTACCTCACACATTATTATTCTAATATATGTGAGCACTAACATTAATTCCTAACACCCCCCTTAGTGCGAACATGGAGAGAAAGAACATCACACAAATTGGAAACAGAATCGTATGCCTATGCATACTTTTAGGTCTGCATACTGCTATCTGGATCTTATTGCACATGATCACCTACATATGAGAACTCATCTCGCTTTCACTTCTAGTGATCTCATCACTGACCAACCACACTTCCAAGAAGTCCTTATGTAACCTCCTAGTGTAAAATATTGTTTTGAACAAAAGCACTAGTGTAATGCAGTTCATGGATCTTGAAAAGGTTAGTGGTGATCCAGAAAACCATATGAGGTGAACATATGAGTGTGTTCCTGTTTGTGTCTATGTTTGTGGTAAACCTTTGTGAAAACCATGAAAGGTTGATGAGAGGTGCCTTTCGTTTGAATCAAGATCATGAGCCATAAGAGTTGGTCTTACTGCAATTGAAAGTGTTAAGTTTGAAAGGAGGAGAATATGGACATCTTTGATATTGTAAATAGTTGTATAGGAAAGCAGCTGACTATAGAGATCCTCTGATAGTTAGAGGATCTCAGCTGCTCTCTGTGAACATTGCCTACCGTTGCTTTGACAGTCAGAGGATCTTTGTAGCTAGCTGCTCTCCTATACAACTGTTTACAATATCGATGATGTCCACATTCTCCTCCTTTCAAACTTAACACTTTCAACTGCAGTAAGACCAACTCTTATGGCTCATGATCTTGATTCAAATGAAAGGCACCTCTCATCAACCTTTCATGGTTTTCACAAAGGTTTACCACAAACCTAGACATGAACATGAACACACTCATCTATTCACCTCATATGGTTTTTTGGATCACCACTAACCTTTTCAAGATCCATGAACTGTATTACACTAGTGCTTTTGTTCAATACAATACTTTAAACTAGGAGGTTACATAACGAAATAACTCACACATCACAATAGAAAAGAAAATGCCACCAAAGCTTATAAGCGGCCCTGTCGTTGGTGACTGACGAGAGGACGCTGAGTGTCCTCCAACCTCCCATGCCTCCATCCTCCAATCTTGAATTTATCTAAAATACATATTCTTCATCACTAGGACATGATAGCTCTTCATCATTTGCATAGCATCACCAATCGGTTTCTTTAGCCAAGGAAGTATGTTGATCTAGTTTGTCATTTTGTAGATCATGTGCCCTCTTCTTACAATTCAAAATTACATGTCCTATTTCATTACAATAGAAGCATTTGATTTTTCCTTTTGAAGGAATATACTTGGACTTGTACTTGCCTTTTCTTGCTTTGTTACGTACAAATAAGACCTCTTCAGATTCTGAATGTTCATTATGGTCAAGTAGAGTAGAGATTACTCCTTCAAGGCTAATGTTTACCTTGCTTAATGTAAACACCATACCTAACATATTCTTAGGCAAACTATTCAAAAGAATTGCTTTGGTATCATCATCCTTTACTTTCTCATTAATACCCGCTAATTGATTTAATAGGGAGTGAAACTTATATGATCTGTCATTTTTGTCCCTGTCTCCCTCTTCAATCCATACAATCTCTGCTTCAATGTCATCTTAGCACTTTCTGCTTCAGATCCAAAAAGTTTGTTTAATGACTCCCAGATCTCTTTTGTAGACTTCGTGAAATCCACATGGTGTAGGTATGCATTTGAAAGTCCAAGACCAATCAACGCTATTGCTCACCTATCCTTTGTAGTCCATTTTGTGATTCCATCAACATTAGTTGGCTTTGATGTAGCTCCACTCACCACATCCCATAGATCTTTTTCAATAAGGATCAATTGTAATTTGATTTTCCATGTGTGGAAATCCTTACCTTCAAATTTCTCGATCAATGTGCTATTTTTCTCCATATTGAAAAATACCTACCCACCCCCCATCAAAACAATGTCAAAAGTGTCAGCGTCCACCGATAATGCACCTTGACTTAATTGATTAACACTTTCACAAATTGTAATAGTCTACTTTTACATTAAATGGACCCTATTCAACACAACTTGACTTTACTAAGAAGATGATAACAAAACAATAATATTCAACTATGTAATTTAAACAAAATAAGATAATTGACTTGAGAATAAAAGAAGATGAGGTCGAATTTAATGGAGTGGTTGTCCCACTGTGCATTCACATCAATCACAGTCACATGAGAATAATGCAACCCAAAAGAAAGCAGATCGTTGCTGAGATTGGGCTTTCGGCCTTCTTTAGCAGAGAGCGGCTCTGACCATGTCCACAACAGTTGCATTTGTAGACACCAATACACGTAGGGGCCCAATGCTCTTCTTCTCAAAGCAACAGTAGGCAGTGTTCACTAATCGCTCCTTTCCTTTATGTATGACCTTTCGAAGATCTCAGGTCGAATCAGTTGTGGAAAATGATTTGATTTGCAAATGGAAAAGTGCAATCTTGTGGGAAAATGGAAGATCTCAACTTCTCTATCACGCACAAATACGAACCTCTGGTCAGTGTGGCCAGAGATGGCGTTCAATCAAATACACCACACTTATATAGGAGTTTAATCTCCTACATTATAGGAAACTCCGGAAACAACATACCCAAATATATTGAGTTGTTTTAACAACTCAACACATTCGTACCACTAATACAATAACCTATATAACAAACTATAACAACATACTATACCCATAATAATTACGTGAGTTACTTTACCTCACACATTATTATTCTAATACATGTGAGCATTAACATTAATTCCTAACAGTGAGGATTATTTTGGTTCTGATACCCAAGCCTTAGATAACCTCTGTATATGGCTACGAGCTTCCACGTACCTATAGGAATATGAAAAGAATCCCTAGGATATTTTGTAGCTTAACCCTAGGTAACCTTTGGTTGTCTATATTCTATGATGCACCGATGAGAAGTTAGCCCCAAAAATTTACTCACTACGTACCTCAGAGATGGAATAGTGGGCTACAAGTATGTTCCTAACCCTTCGTAGTTAGTGCTATGAAATATTGGATTGACATTATTTACAAATGAGATAAGTATATTGGTGAGCTCACAGACCAGACACACCCTATAGTGCCTCCCCTTTTATCCCCATTTGTGTGTTATCCCCACGTTAGATTCTTCTTGGTAGTTGGGTACTTGGCATCTATTCTGTTGTTCTCAATATTTTCTTTACATCGTAGCCTGGGTTCAAGTTTTAGAGTATTCTTCTAGATCTATAGTTATTATAGTAGTATTATGATCAATGGGGTTGGTTATCTGTACCAAGGATGCACCCATATACAGGGTAGGAAAGTGTGCCATCTACAACATATTACTCTCCATTGAGCAAGAAATTGAAGAAACCAACCGCATTTCCCACCCACAAAGATCTATAATTTTAAAAACCCTAGGTAAAAAAGAGAGTATGGAGCCAACTTTAAACCTTATAGTGGATTGTCCCATTATACTTGTCTCCTTGAGCTGATCAATCTACCATATAACTTAGGCTACCCTTTTTTGGGTTAGGGACAACTTTTACCCCTTTTAGTGGATTGTCTCATTCCACTTGTCTCTTCAAAATGATCAATTTGTAATATAACTTTGGTTAATTCTTTCTTGGGTCCCTCTCATCTTGATGGTGGCTGGTCACCGATCTCAGGACCAACAAGATCCACCAAATCCCACTTTGCACTCTCTTAATGACTACCTTGGTCTCATACACATGAATATTCACACAAGGTTTAGCACCATCAAAGAATAACTCTCCTAAATCTCTCTTAATATGGACCAAATACTCTCAGGTATGCATAAAGGCCAAACTTCCTCTCCTATAGTAAGTTCCCTCTTCAAGATGGCCCTCTTCATCTTCCTAAAATAGACTTTCCTAGATGTGATGGTATAGATCTCCCTAATTATTTGGGAAAAGCTAAGTAGTAATTTGACTTCTATAAAATCCCCTAGGATCAAAAGCTCTTCCTTGTTGCTTTTCACTTGGACAAGGATGCCTTTTAGTGGTTTTAATGGTTGGATTAGACTCACCCACTTCTCACCCAATCAAAATTTTGCAAGGAAGCCCTAATAAATTTTACAATCAAAATTTTGCAAGGAAGCCCTAATAAATTTTACACCTAGTGCTTATGATGACTTTGTCGGTGCACTCACTAGAATTTACCAAACATATTTAGTCTAAGAATAGTAGAGTGAGTTTGAGAAACTAGCCAACCAAACATATGGCTTGGATTTTCTATTTTTTGTGGTTGTTTCATTAGTGGTCTTAAAGAGGATATTTTGGTAGAGGTTCTCATGTGTAAACTAGATTCCTATCGAGATAATTTGACCTTGGTGTGACTTATTGAAGAAAAATTGGCAACTTAATGGAAACTATTCAACTCCTCTTTTAAAACTAAAAAGGAGACATCAGATAAAGGAATGAAACCCCCCACAATTCACAAAATCTCTCAAGAAGAGATATTAGAGACAAAGGTTAGGGGACTATGTTGCAATTGTGATAAGAAATGGGAAAAGTGTCACAAATGTAGTGAACAACACTTGTATCTCATTGAATCTACCACAATACCTAGTGACTTTGAAGAAATTTTAGAAGTAGAGAAGAGTTAGATTTCCCAGCACAACAATCCATTCCTAATGCCCATATTTCTATTCATGCTTTGGTTGGGTTCTCTTTCCCCCAAATGTTTAAGGTCATTAGCTATATCAAAAGATAAGATAGTGGTCCTGATAGATGGTGGTAGAACTCATAACTTTATCAACAAAAAATTGGTTGACCAAATACATTCCTATGTTTATACCTGCAATAATTTTCAAATTATGGTGGCCAATTGTTATACTATGTCTTGTGGGGGCAAGATCCATAATGTCAAGCTTACACTGGGGGATTATTAATTGACCACAAATATGTTTGCTCTTTCCTTAGGGGATGTTGATGGGTATTGGGTGTCCAGTGGTTGTATACATTAGGACCAATCACTTGTGACTACTGCTAGCTTTGGCTTTGATTCCACCATGATGGTTGAGAGTATGCATTACAAGGATTAAAGGAAGGTGAAATTTATCTAGTCAAATCCCATCATATGGAAAAATTGTTGAAGAAAGGGTGTTCTAGTGTTCTGGCCCAATTTCACTCTCTAGAGGTTCAACCTCTTTCTCCTTCCCCTCCACTAGATTTGCAGTGCCTCCTTAATAAGTATCAACTAGTCTTTGAGAAACCCAAAGGATTTCCCCCTCCAAGGTCCCATGACCATTCCATATCCCTCATATTGAGTAGGAACTTTCTTAATATTCAACCTTATCTGTACCCTTTGGTGAAAAATAATGAAATTGAGAAAATGGTGAAAAACAACTCAGCAACAAAAACAATAACGGTCACCAACACAATCTTCAGCTTTACCCGCCTTCTCAGTGACAGGAACAAATACAACATCTCCTCCCAGAGCTTTTGCTAGCTCTGATACCAATTTGATGCAGAGCATCATGATCAGCAATTTCATGGTTCAAAACTTCAATGGAACCTTTCACTATTTTCTTCTTGACAGAGATTAAACTTCTCTTAAGGCAGGGTTCTAACTCAAAACAACACATATTCTCCACACCAAGGCAAGGGACTTCATGACACCTCTCACCAAGACTCCTAACTCCAACCAAGACCCAATCAAAACTCTATCTAACCACTATGTAGGACAGCAATCTTCAACACTGTTTATAAAAGACAGCCACACACTTCTAACTATAAGGAGACAGTCAGGGTACCCTCCTTGGGGTGATCTCCATTTGCACAACTCCAATGCCAAATAACCAACCAACTCAATATACCTAACACTTGATTGCCTTCAATGACAAAACAACAATTTGATAGACAAAACTATTACCTTCTTGACAGACTTCTGTCTTCCTCTCATCCTCTAACACATGAATCTACAGGGGTTTCTCACATGCCCACACTCACCATACCAATCTCCTGTCCCTGCAACCTTCACAAGGCTATGGACAAACTACTTAACATCTCCTTCCATTGATTGGTGAGGTCTTATATCAATAGAATGATGGTAAAAGTGAGAGATTCCACTAAAACCTAAGCTAGGGTTTTATAAAACCAAGTTCTAAAGAAATCTTTGTTATTTCCTCCTATATGAGTTTCAAATCCTCAAATCAACTTCCCAAGACAGCTAACATCTTAACTTTACTAATCAACTCATGCAATGAAGGTAACAATCCCGTACCTCTATACAGTACGGACTGTCACAATGGAAAAATCAGAAAACAGTCACTAAAAAAATAATCTGAGGGAAAGTGTGAATATCTCTCCAAATCTCTACTGTCAAAACCTCAAATAACCTGCACAAGGTAGTTAACACTTCCCACTAACCAACCATCATCAGCAACCTCCATCTCCAGGCCGTACATATACGGAACAAGGCAGAAAACAACGAGTTTTTCAAAAGAATACAGAGTTTGGAACAGCCTCCAGAAGAACAACGATTTCTCCCTTCTTACTCAGTATCAAGACACCAAACAAGACTTAAAACTAAACTAGTTCAATCCTCCATCCACCCATTACACATTTGGGCAATAATGCATCTGTATAGTCGCGAGTACGGCTGGTGAACAACAAGGAAAAATGTAGAAAATAAAAAAAATAGAAAACAATCATCTTTTTGTCTTTCAATTTCTCCAAATGGTATCAATACAATGAGTTGTCTTTGGCTTCAAATAGCCTTCAACAATGCAGGGAATGGTTGGAGGTCGATACAATTGCCCAACCATCGGGCTTCTTCATGAAGTGTAACTGCTGCCTTTTCACTATTTTAAGAAATTGTTCAATCTTGGACTGCAGTGACTGTTTTATGATTTCCTAATGGTTTTTAATATGAGGTTTAACCTTTGGACAAGGTTAAAAACACATCAACACCCCTTAGACATGCCTTTTAAAGGCTTTCAACAAGGAAATTTAATGACTACCTAAATAAACAATAAAACTTAAATGCATCTTGCAAACTACCTATGACTGTCCTAACTAGGACCTGCAACAAGACAATAGAGGAAATTAGCTATTTGGACATAGTCCATTACAACATGGCTTTCAAGCCTCATTACAACATTGAATACGGTCCCAAGGACCTCATTAAAAACATCTTGAAGATCAAATAAACCCTGATGTGAAGGTGCTCCTGCACCAGGCAAGTATCGTTCACATTAGTAATAGTCCTTACTCTTCACCAATAGTTATAGTTCCTAAGAAAGATGAGGCTTGGCAGATGTGCCCTAATTTCCATGAGCTCAATAAATTAACCATCAAAGATAAATTTTCTATCCATGTTATTGATGATTTGTTGGTTGAGCTATTGAGGGCTCATTTTTTTACTAAGTTGGATCTTTGTTCAACTATCACCAAATTCGAGTCAAAGAAGTTGATATTCCTAAAAGTACTTTCTAGACTTATGAAGGCCATTATGAATTTTTGGTCATACCCTTCGACTTATCCAATGCCCCCTCTACTTTTCAGAGCCTCATGAATATAGTGTTTCATGGCTACTTACATAAATTCATTTCTGTCTTCTTTGATGATATTCTCATCTACAACAGGACATGAACCAATCATCTTCACCATGTGCAGATAGCCCTCAGGATTTATAGGAACATTCTCTGTTTTCCAAATGCTCTAAGTGTGCCTTTAGATTTCAACAGATAGAGTATTTAGGCCATATAGTCTCACCAATGGGTGTTTAGGTTAATCCTAAGAAGATTGTAGCAATGAAAGAATAGTCGTGCCCAAAGTCCATCAAAATCTTGTGTGGGTTCTTGGGGTTGATAGGGTATTATTGCAAATTTGTGCATCATTATGGTAAAATTGTTGGACCCTTGAAAATGTTATTAAATTTTTTTTTTTCAATTGGTCTAAATCAGTAGAGGTGGCCTTTACTACACTTAAAACTATCGTGTGCTCTACTCTAGTGTTAACCCTACTTGATTTTTAAAAACCCTTGATTTTGGAATGTGATACTTTTGGCATAACCATAGGCGCAATATTGATGTAAGGATGGCCCCTAGCCTTCACCAACAAGCGACTCATTAGATGCAATTTGGCTAAATCAACATATGAAAAAGAAATTTTGACCATCTTCCATGTTGTCCAACAATGGTGTTCTTACCTATTGAGCTATAAGTTCTAGATTAAAATAGATCATCACAGCTTGAAATATTTTTTGTAGCAAAGGGTGTCCTCCCTCAAACAACAAAAAAGGATGGCAAAGATGTAGGGTTATGACTATGAGATTGTCTATAAGAAAGGTAGGAAAATGTGGTAACATATGCCCTCTCATGCCAATATGAAGAAGAAGGTTCCATCTTTGCTCTTTTCATCATGGTATCATAGTGGATAGATGTGATCAAGGATGAATGGGCAACCAAACTTGTAGTTCAAGACATCATTCAACAGTTGGAACATGATGCATAGTTGGTGATGTGTTTCCATTGATAGGCCAAATCCTTACTATCATGGTCGGATTTATTTATCTCCCAACTCAAAACTCAAGCCTTAAAAACTAACAGAATTGCATTGCTCCCCTACTGCAAGACACTCAAGTTTCTTGAAGATTTCTTTTGGGATAGCCTTAAGAAGGATATTAAGACATTTGTAGTTGATGTGATGTGTGTCAAAAGACAAAAGGGGAACTCTCAAAGCCCTAGGATTGTTGCAACCACTTCCTATCCCTAATCAGGCTTGGACTAATATTTCTATGGATTTCATTGTGGGTCTTTCACTCTCAAGGGGTAAACATATTATTTTGGTGGTGGTGGGCTGCTTGACCAAATATGTGCATTACCTCACCCACACACTATTGTGATGGTTTCTCAACACTTCTTGGATTAAGATTTCAAACTCCATGAGATGCCTCCCTCTATTGTCGGTCATTGTGCTCCATCCTTCACCAACAAATTTTGGCAATATTTTTTAAGTTACAAGGCACTACCTTGAACATGAGTTCAACCTATCATCCTCAAACTAGTGGTCTAATAGAGATGGTTAAGAAGTGCCTTGAGACTTATTTGCGTTGTTTTGTGTATAAGTAACAAAGATAGTGGGCCAAGTGGCTACATTCAACTAAGTAGTGGTAAAATACCACTTATCATAGTGCTTTCAAAATGACCCCTTATGAGGCCCTCTATGGTACTCTCTCACCCTCCTTGTTTACTTATGTTTTAGGTTCTTTTGAAGGTTGCTGCAATTGACAACATTTTGGCCAAGCGGGAAGACCTCTCTTGACTACTTAAGGCTAATTTGACACTAGCCCAAAATCACATGAAACAGTAGGTGGATCAACATAGGACAAAACACAATTTTGATATTGGTGATTGGTTTCTTTATGCCTCTAGCCCTACACGAATCTTTCATTATAAGACAAGAATGGTTATAAGTTGGCTCCCAAATTTTATGGTTCTTGTTAGATGATCTAGCACATAGGTGAGGTGGCATACAAGTTAGCACTTGGACACCATCTTCTCAAATCCACCTAGTTTTTCATGTCTCGTGTCTCAAGAAAGTGATTGGACCTACTACTCGACCACTAACAAGACTACCTAAGTTGGATGAGGAGGGATCGATATTTTTGGAACCAGAGGCTATTTTGTACAAATGCACCAAGCATCTTTGCAATCACTCTATTGTGGAGTTATTACTCCAGTGTAAGGGTATGTAACCTGAAGATGCCACATGCGATCGTACTAGCATTCTCTCTAGGTTTTCTCATGTCAAGATTTGAGGACAAAGCTTTTTGAAGGGGCAGGCAATGTTATGTACCCCATTCTATTTTATGATAGCTAGTATTAGTTAGGCACATATGCTTTGTAAGTCTCCCTTAGGTAGCTTTAATAAAGGGATGCATATGCTTTGTAAGTTGCTCCACTAGTTTCTAGAATAAAGTATTTATCCCACATGCTTGGGATGGTAGTAGTTGCCTTTGACAAAACTCTATATATTGTAATGACTTGTCAATTGTAAAGGCATCTTGGAATATTTGTAATTGAAGTGTATGCTCTATTTGGAGGTTTCCCCCTTGAAGTGGTGCTATGAAGATAATAAAATTATTTATATTTCTCTCATTTCTACAATATTTCTTTATGTTCAATATATTTTATCTTGCAAGTTCATTACATAATTTGACAATTAGCATATAACTAAAGTTCTAAAAAATTATATGAACAACCATAATATACATTTCCAATACGAAATTTCTCATCTTGACACTTAATTTGAGAAAATAAATTAATTAACTTTTGTTTAGTAAAAAAAATATTATTCTCATTATAGAAGTTAACTATAACAATCAATATTTACTACTACTATATGATGTTTTATTGGGATTCAATTGCGTAGATTTTGAGGTAACATTTATTGACTCATATGTCATGAGTAGTGATTCACAAGAACCCATCTCTCATGAGCACAAATGGTCCACTTAGCACTCATTGCATCTAGGTGATGCTCATAGGGGGTGAACATCGGTACTTCCTAGGAGATTAGTCATCGTAGAACTACTCCAACTCAAACACGCTTAACCATGTATTTTTCCCCAAGATCAAACCCACTTAGCTTGCTAGCCCATTTGTGAAACCTTCTACAAGTGTTGTGCCTTCTGAACTATTCATTATAGAGCTCCCTAGTTCATTCATTTTTTCGCAATATCAAATATATAATATTTTGTCAGGATTCAACTCCATTGTTTTTGAGTCAATCTTTATCGAGCCATATTTCTTAAGTAGTGGTTCACAAGAACTCATCTTTTATGAGCATGAATGATCCACTTAGCACTCATTACACCTAGATGATGCTCAAAAGGGTAAAACATCAAAACTTCCCAAAATGTCATCCATAGAGTTATCCCTAAGATCAAGTCCACTTACCCTATTTGCAAAACCTTCAACAAGTCTTGTGTATTATAAACCATTCATTATAGAACTCCCTAGCTAATTCATTTAAATTTAGTTTGCATTTTTGCAATGTATCAAATTATATGATGTTTTATCAAGATTCAACTATGTAGTATTTTAACAAGAGTAGTACTAGGATGGGTGTCCTCTCGAGAAGTCCTAATGCTTCACCTCTATGAGCATCACCTAGATGTAATGAGTGCTAAGTGGGCCGTTCATGCTTATAAGAGATTGATTTTTGTGAACCCTTCTTCATGAATTATGGGTGATGGAATGACAGGTGCCATGATTGCTACCTACAACAACCAACTGTACCCATAAACAACAAAAAATGCTATTTATACTACATTTTCTTTTTTGGTCTATTTTTTTATCATCCCAAGTTATAGTCTTTTGGCTTGTCTCTATTTCACTTGTTTCATGGGAGGCATGCTCCCATACCACATACATTTATTTTGATTAGTCTATAATATTTCTTTGAAGTAATATAACTCTTTTCATAAAAAAGAGGCGATTGATAAGGATTAACTCAAAAACTATACAATTGAATCTTGATCAAACATCATACTATCAACTATAATTTCTATTACAACAAGGAGAACTAGGACCAATAACTACACAACACTTCTTTTTATATTGAACCAAAATAAATTACAAATGATAAAGAATTATGCAACAAATCCCTAAACAACACTTGTTACAATAAAAATCAATACTGAATGGATGTAAGTTTACTTGTGCATATATTTTGCTTATTGGAGTTGCTCTCCATTATTTGCTTAATAAAATAATCTCTTTCTTGAAAGGCAAGCGATATTCTGTAATAATGACTTTATTTTCCTCACGTCACATAACACTCAACGATTGTAATCTTCGGATATAAATTATTAATATGCACTTAGTGGTTAAAATAATCACGTCCTTTTGTAGTGATGGCTTTGGCAGATGTGATTAAGTTACGTGTGATTTAAAGAAACCACGGCACATAACACTTATCTCCCGCCTTCATTCGCTCACCTTACAATTATGAATTTGGCCAACACTAAGTTAAGAAGGCTTCCTCATAAGGGGAAATGTAGATCAAGTAATGAACTAGCAATCGCACCTTGGTGTGCAATGGGTACGCCGAAGAGTTGTGGAAGTCCAATTGCTATGTCTTTAAGTGAATGATGATTGTCTTGAATCTTTACGGCCCATGTCATTTTTTTGGAGTATCATAAATCAATTTGTATAATTTAATGGATTTCAAGATCCCTGTGTTTTGCTTATTAACTATTTCAAATGTGTGTGCTTCCTTTCTAGATTCTTGTCCATGCACTGCACCTAGGTTCACTTGCATTCGATTAGTCATCACCTATGCATATTAATAATAGTGAATATACCAATCGTATATATAATATAATATATACTATATAAATTATATAATTATGATTAATATTAATATATTGGATTATTTCATGTGAATTAATAATAAATATATAATAGTTAATAGAGATATAATATATAATCTTATTTTATTAAATATATAAGATAGATAAATATAAGTTAGTGAATCAAATATAATTGAATAATTACTTAATATTCATTTATAATTGTATGTTGATAATAGTATATATTTTTTATATATAATACTAATTAAATTAACCTATAATAAATCTAATAACTTAAACGATCTTCCATGATTTGTGTGTGTGTGTGTGAGAGAGAGAGAGAGAGAGAGAGAGAGAGAGAGAGAGAGAGAGAGAGAGAGAGAGAGAGAGAGAGGAGAGAGAGAGAGAGAGATGAGAGAGAGAGAGAGAGAGAGAGAGAGAGAGGAGAGAGGAGAGAGAGAGAGAGAGAGAGAGAGAGTGTGTGTGTTAAACAAATAGATATGAGTAGAATGGGGAGAGAAAGGAGGAATAGAGACATGGTTGATGTAGATTCAACTTCCTAACTTTTAAATTCAAAATTAATCTTGGGCTTATACCAACTCCTCTCCTATTAATCATTATTTTTCAATTTAAATGTGAAATATGTGACAAACCCTAATCCATTTGAATCAGCACCAAAGCCCCACATCTCATACTTTATCATTGCATCATCATTTAGAGAGGATAATCCAAGCATCAAAATATTATCTAGTAACTAAGCATATATTGCAAGATTGTTTCTCATGTCTCCAATTTTGTTTACATTATTAAATTAGTTAAAGGGTTTTGACTAAGAAGAAGACTCCTTGCTAGGAAAATCCCCCAATATCTTTGGAGAGAGAGATTGGTTGATACAAAGAGAGGAAGAGAGAAAGAGAGAGATATTATGCATGAGAGAGAGACATATAAGGGAGAGAGAGAGGAAGAGATAAAAGTGAGAGAGACAGAGAGCGGTGAAAAGAGAGAAATGGAGATTGAGAGGGAGATAGAGAGAGACAATGAGATACAAAAAGAGAGCTAGAGAGAGATAAAGAGAAATGGATAGATAGAGAGGGAGACAAAGAGATAGAGAGATAATTATGAAGAGAAAGAGAGATAGAGATATAGAGAGATAAAGAAGGATGAGAGAAATAAAGAGAGATGGTAAGAGAGAGATGGAGAAAGATAGAGATCTATGGAAAGAGGACATATATAGAGAGAGAGTAAAATATGATGGTAAGAAAGAAGGGGGATAGAGACAGAGGGAAAGAGAGATGAAGATAGAAGTGAAGAGAGATAAAGAGAAATGGACAGATAAAGAGGGAGACAAAGAGACAGAGAGAGAGATAAAGATGGAGAGAAAGAGAGGAGATATATAAAGAGATCAAGAGGGAGAGAGAAAGGAAGAGACATGGTAAAGCAGAAATAGAGAAAGGAAGAGAGAAAAAGAGAAGAGGAGATAGAGAAACATACATAGAGATCGGGAGAGAAAGATGGAGAGAAAGAGAGATAGATATATAGATAAAGAAAGAGGGAGAGATAAAGAAAGATAATTGGTGAGAGAGAGAGAGTGTGTGTGTTAAACAAATAGATATGAGTAGAATGAGGAGAGAAAGGGGAAATAGAGACATGGTTGATGTAATTCAACTTCCTAACTTTTAAATTCAAAATTAATCTTGGGCTTATACCAACTCCTTTTCTATTAATCATTATTTTTCAATTTAAATGTGAAATATGTTGCAAACCTTGATCCATTTGAATCGGCACCAAACCCCCCACATCTCATACTTTATCATTGCATCATCAAATTTAGAGAGGATAATCCAAGCATCAAATTATTATATAGTACTAAGCATATATTGCAAGATTGTTTACCATGTCTCCAATTTTGTTTACATTATTAAATTAGTTAAAGGGTTTTGACCAAGAAGAAGACTCCTTGCTAGGAAATCCCCCCAATATCTTTAGAGAGAGAGAGAGAGAGAGAGAGAGAGAGAGAGAGAGTGAGAGAGAGAGAGAGAGAGAAGAGAGAGAGAGAGAGAGAGAGAGAGAGAGAGAGAGAGAGAGAGAGAGAGAGAGAGAGAGAGAGAGAGAGAGAGAGAGAGAGAGATATGGTGCATGAGAGAGAGACTTATAAGAGAGAGAGGGAGGAAGAGATAAAAGTGAGATAGACAGAGAGGGGTGAATAGAAAGAGAACTAGAGAATAATTTAAAATAGACGAGAGAGGTCTATATAAGAGAGATAGGGAGATAGAGAGAAAGAGAGGTATGTAGACAGAGACTAAGAGACTCAGAGAAATAGAGAGATGGAGAGGGATACAAACAAATATGTATATATACACATAGAGAGAGAGACATGAACAATGGATCAGGATGAATGGGACAAGTTGGATAGAAGAGATAGATCTACTATTACGTTCTCTTTCTAATTTAGGATTAAATTAATGTTTTAGTTCAAAACATTGCTACGAATTTATGAGAAAAAATCATTGCATTATATCAAACTAAATATATTTTAAATAAGTTATTTTTAAAAATAAATCTGTATTCTTTAAAGATTCATGAAGGAGACTTTGTAACCAAACAATTAAAACCTGGCTTCCATCTAGATGTCAAATTGTTCATCATAAGATACCATGTTTTTATTTTGAAGCCTATTTATCTAAAGGGGATCAATATCCTTTCTTTGTTCTCTAGAATTGGGGGGTGCAGAAGTTACTTTGCATCATTTGGGTATACCACTCAATTATTATGTTGTATCTACAAAAAATGGAGATAGGAAGAGCTAGAACATTCACTAATTTATAAAGTTATTGTAAGTGGATGAACAACCAATACATGAATTTCGAAGGACATGATCTAGATTCATCAACTCCACTCAACCAAAATAGGGAGATAGAGAGGGACAAAAAGATAGAAAGAGAGAGAGACATATATATATATATATATATATATATATATATATATATAGAGAGAGAGAGAGAGAGAGAGAGAGAGAGAGAGAGAGAGAGAGAGAGAGCCATCATTTTGTTTTGAAGCCTATTTATCTAAAGGGGATCAATATCTTTTTTTGTTCCATTGTGTGATAGACTTGAGGTTACGGTCAACCATTCCAATACTCTTTCAATTTCGACGTAACCATTGCACACTAAGGTGTGATTGCTAGTTTACTTCTCGTTGTTATTGAAAGATCTCTATTTTAAATAGAAGACATATATTCTAGTTATTTCTATTAATATTCGTTATAAAATTTATAACTTGTTATTATAGATTATAATCTATCAAAATATAATAATACATCAAAATATAATAATACATATTAATAGATTTAAGTGAAATATAGGTATCTTATTATTTTATACAAAAGAGATAATGTAGAGTAAAAAATAGTCTGACAACAACGACCTGTCACTTACACCTCAGACTTGTGTACATGTGTCCAATAAGCATCAGGTTTACTCAATTAAAGCACCAACCATGAACCATGTCAGGCAAGGGCATTTACACTCGGAATTGTATCTATTAGATAATGCATGGGGTATGAAGATTAATGGCTAATGAGGCTTGTGACTAAACTAAGGTGCTGTAGAGTTAATTTTCCCTTTGGGACATTATTTTACTATAACAAATATTTAAATTCTATAAAAATTAGTTGAAAATGTTGATTTTTAGTTCTTTTTGTTTTTAATCAACGTTTTCATCTACTATATATATTATGTTTTTCTTTTGTACCTATAAATCTATTAGATAACGCATTAAGTATGAAGATTAATGGCTAATGAGGCCTCTGACTAAACTAACATTTTTCTTTTTATTCTTTATGTTAAGTAGATAAAGGGTTTAATGGAACACTTTTATTAATTTTTTATTTTTTATAGAATTTAAATATTCATTATATTAGAATGGCATTTTCCTTCATCTATATTGATACAAATCATAAGGTAACGAGAATTACTAAACACACACTTTTAAACATATATTATTAAAGGCTCGAGCATCACACTTTAAGTTTACCACTCTCTATGTTATTTTCTCAATAACAATTTTTTGAACATTTAATTATTATAAATCATTTAAATTACATTACAATTCTTCCCAATAATTAATATTATTAAATATTCTTATTACTATTATTAAATATTCATTATACTAAAATAACATTTTCGTGTCCAATGAACATTGAGCTTACTCAATTAAAGCATCAACCATGAACCATGGTAGGAAAGGAGCATTCGTATTGAATTTCAATCTATTATATTTATAATATTATATTTTAAATTAGGTTATTTCTATCTATTTTATATTATATATTGAATGTCTATTAATATTAAATATTAAAAAGTTTATAAAAATAATTATTAATTATTATTATTTAAAACAAAAATATAAAATATAAAATCTAAAATTAAAAATTAATTAATATTTAATAATATATATTCTAGCTAAATCTACTTTCATATAGTTAAAAAAATTACACTCATTTTACCCATTACACATTAAAATACAATTGCAAATATTCATTATTTTTTTTAATACAAAACTCTATACAACTTTAGAAATACGTAATTTATAGTCCCCACAATCTTATGCCAATAAACTTAATTAAAAAAATATCTTACAAAAATAAATAATAAAAATATATTATCTCTTACCTATGCTCTCAAATCTAGATAGCTGGGCAGCGAAGTTTTTGAAACAGCAGCTACTTACTTTTTAGCCGATTTTCTCAAATATTTTATTACCAAATTTTGCTACCTCTTTCACTATGTCTGAGTAATTACTCGACACCTTTCCTTACACATTCATTTTTAGATGAGATAAAAATAAAACAGGAAAGATTAAAGCGGCGAGGGAGAATGAAAAATTGGACGGCGACGGAAACGAAAAACGACAGACGAACCACAGAAAATGACTACCGGCGAAATCCAACGGTTGACGATGCTTCAATCGTCTTGCATTCATCTACACCAATGGAAACTGCCGATTTGCCAAGTCAACCCGTCGTGCTCACAAAGGGAATGCCTTCGGCGTAATAAGTGTCCTATTTATGAGGATCATCCCCATGTAGTTATTTGGTTTGTTCAACATATTTTGGTTTATGCTATGTAAAGTTATTTTTAATTTTTTTGGGTATTATTTTAAGTATATGTTATAAATATGTTGGCATTGAGTGACTAAACTTGTATTTATAGATAATCTTAGGTTATTAACAATCAAGTATTGAAAATAATCACTCTAAAGACATATTCGATTATAGAGCATCTAAAGTTATATTTTTCGTATCACACATTTGGTCATTGACATCTTGCATCCTTTGCATGAGTTTTTTGTAATCTTGTACATCAACATTTTAGGGGCTTGACTTGTGACTAAGACAAGTCTAGATCTTCACCACTCACCCAAAGCAAGCCCTATTGTGCTTTTTAACACAACCTATTTTTAATGACATGTCAAAAGGCACAAGTGTAATAGATTTTGCAAGTCGCATCAACGTAAGCTAGGTCACATAGTATGGACTAGTTTGCACAATGTGACCCTTCTAAGACCATGCTACATGATGTGACTCTGTCCACATTATTAGTAATCTCATAAGTACATTTCTCACACTATTGTGATCCATGTTCCAAATCCAAATCTACATCCTGATCACTTCTAACAACACAATACCAATTCAACATAAAAAATTAAAATCACCACATCATCTAAAATGAATGAACACTCTTATCTCTCTTCAACTATTCATTTCTCAACTTCACAGATTTTAGACCTGACATGCTTAATTAGATTTGATTACTCTATTAAATCTAGAATGACTTAAGTGCATCCCTAAGGTTTTAGGATTAGCTTCTATTTCCTCACATTTTGGTGAACATTGGCATTGCTTACACCACTTATGGTTTATCCCTAGGGTCTCCTTTAGTGGCTTTTAATTTTTAGCTTTGCCCTATTTTTCTTTTATTGTCGCATCTTATGATCCTTCTAACACTACAATTCATAAGTTCTCAATTGACTATATTTTGTTCATTTTTGATTGTCACAAGCCCTTGTCCATGGCTAATGTGCATGCTTCTATCAAGGATTTTAATGTGTTTTCTCAATTTGTTGCATCTAACCCATTACTCCTTTATAACATGATGTCCTTTTATACATAAGAAGGTAATATGTTATTACTTCTAGATTTTAACTGTGTTGTTCTTTTTTTACATCAACGTTTTGGATCATAGTCCATGATCCGAAACATTGATGTAAAAAAAACATGACACAATTAAAATATAGAAGCAATAACATATTACTATTATGCACTGTGGAAATTTGATGTCTCTACATAAGAAGGTGTTTTATGCTTTAGACACTTATTGTTTCAATTTGTATTATGGATTTACAATCTTTCATAGAATTTGTTATCACTTTTTCATGTATTTTAGATGCCCTCGCTACATTTATCCATGTGATTGGTTCATAATGATGGACACCTCTTCCATGGCATGTAATAGTGAATTACCCCTAATTATGTCATCCTCTTGCATTCATATATCTAGAAATGAAATTAGAGATGATTACTCATATGATGATGACCCATCTATATTGATTATTCATGATGTTGCCATACCATATGATGATGATGTTAGTGTGAAAATAGCTTTTACCTATCTAGATTGACTAGGCCCCTATTCACACTAGGCTTAAGCTCACTTAGAGAGGTTGTTTAGACTTTTGTCTCACCTCATTTGCACTAAACATGTGCCCTCATACTTGTCTCATGTGAGTCAACATGTGTCGCATCTTTAGAGGGTTAGTCAGTCATTGTGTTCGACTATCTTACCTCCTCATCCTTGCCTATTTATGCAAGGCATCTTTGTACATTTTACACACTCTCATTTTATATGATAGATATCTTACTGTGCTTATTTTTGTCTCACT